>JAUMJL010000323.1:925000-2152773 GCA_033558185.1 Dromococcyx pavoninus
TCCACGGAAGCCTGTGTACGGCAAGTGCGCTAGAATAGAGCCCTGTAATGAGAGGAAGCACAGGTTTTATTAACAAACAGTATGGCAAACCACAATGTCTTTTAAGATCAGTTCATACCTCCTTAGGAGAACTATAATTGGGGATGCCTTGATGTTTCACTATGTGACGAGTTGCGAATTATGCCTGAGTTACTGTACTAGCCTTCATTTAAACTGTAATGTGCATTTTGCATGGGTATAAAAACACCATTGCAACTACAACCTGTCCAACACATAGTGGGTACCTACGTGCAGAAAACAGAATAACAACAACTGTTTTGTAAATTATTTCTCCCTCTCCCCTCACAACTTTGCTCTAGACAATAAATCCATTTATTTAATTTGATTTGCTGCTGCTCTCACAATATGCAGGGTGGAACAAGTAACTTCTGACGCTAGCAAGGAAAAGCAAAAAAAAGAAAATTACTAGAAGCCATGTCAAATTTTTTAGGTGGTTAACAAAGAGGATTTATAAGCTCCAAAAGGTTTCACTGAGCTCAGTAGAGCTCTCGAGTTACAGCCCTTTGCAATAACATCCTGAATTTTCATATTTGCCTTCATAGCTATTTCAAAAGAAAATCAGTTAAGTAGCAGCTTGGTTCTTTAGAGCTGATTAGATTTTCAGAGTAAATTTCCAAATTCGGAATCTTTACGTTTATAAAGCTACAGGTAATCTATGTTTGCAAGCAAAAATGACCCTACTACATTCTTCTACAAAAAGGACAGGACCAAACATGTAGGTGTTGTTAAAGAGAGGAGCAAATGAACCTTGTTCTTCTGAAAAATTTCAGAAATCAGGCTATGCAAACCCTTGCAACAATATTGTCATCTGTGCAAATACTGAGACTATTGGGGAGGGGAGCTCAGCAGTGGTGGGAGGGCTTTCATATGGTTACATGTTTATTTTATTTAATTTTTTTGTTAACTGCTTTATTCTATAGCTTTCACATATTAATATCAGCTCCACAAGAGGGAAAAATAAAGCATTCAGGCAACTAGTAAAAGGATCTTTCTATCACAAATATCTTACTGTTTTTAAGAATTTTCTGTCATTGTCCTTAATCTGGTTACTTTACAATTCTTTGCCATCAACATTTCTAAAACTTATAAATCCTTTCCTGCAGAGCTCGGTATTCATTACTGATATGTCTGGGCACACATGTTTCAAAAAGAAGATACCAGACAAATATGTGATATTAAAATATTCATGTTTCTAAATATATTTATTCTAATACTTCTCTGGTTCAAACTCCTCGCACAAAACCCTTCGGAAATCTGACCTATAAGTAAATCTTGACTTCACTGTAGACCTTCTTTTGGGCAGCTATCAGGAAATGATAAAATAAAAGCAGTGCAGATACCTGCTTTACTAAGCAGTAAGTAACAGAGGAGATTAATTTCAGAAAATATACTGAAACATTTGAGGAACTGACCATTAAAATGGGTTTCTCTCTCTAAATATTTATGAGTCATTTTACAACTGGAAGAAAGGTGTTCTGGAATACTGATCTCTAGTGAGTTTTACACCTATAGATCTACAGCACTCACAAATAAATAATAAATATTGATATGCATGCATAGGTCTACCTGTACTGTATTTTCAGTGGGTATACAATATTGAATATCATACATGAGCTACTTGAATACCTCACACCAAAGTCAAAACATTGTGAAATACTGTGTAATTTTTAGTGTTTCAACACAGGTTTTTACCAAAGCAATGCTTTCACTTTCAATACCAGTGTATAAATGTATTTGCCCTATCAAAGATTTTGTGATGCAAACATGATTATTACTGTACCTGATTTGATCATGGTATTCTAGCAGAGATCAAATAATAGGGGGTTTTTTTCCCTTTCTTTTTCTAGTGCCTTTAAAAAAAATCTGCTATCAAAGAAAGTTAATTTCTAAGGTTTGATCTAGAGATTCCTATGTAAGTATACAATTATTAGGGAAAAAGAGGCACAACAGTGAATATCTTAAAGCAATGTAATCAATATTTTTGCTTTGTGTAGATTTGCCTGCAACAATGAACAAAAAGATCTACTTCAGATTTAGAAACTCAGCTTTAAAGGGAAAGCTAGACAACAAAAAGCAAGAAAGTACTCACCTCTTCACGTAATTTTATCAACTGCAACATGAATGCACAGAAAAGATAAAAAGGAAAGAAATGGCAGGAAAGAAAGATCAGTTGTGTGACAGGATACAGAATTAACATTGACAATTTATCTGTTTACATGTTTAGCATTTAAAAATCACAGACAAACACATTAAAAGAACCTAAACATAGACTACATGCAGAGTTTTTTGAACGAATAAAGATCACTTTCTCACACTGTCACATTAAACAAAGAGAATAGTGTGAAATTCTCTTTTAAACCACATCTAAGACACCATCATGAAAAAAAGGGGAATGACTTCATAGAAGTCTATATTATAAAGAAAAAAACAAGTTTACTATTCCTCTCTTCGAAGATTGTACAGCTGAAGTGGTTTTGTATATACAAGTTTTCAGAATGTTTTCTGTATATTTTAGTTGTGACAACTGATTTCTTATTTTACTACCAGATCTAACTTATTAATAGGTGACTGTATCTTTATAGCACGTAACCAGTACTTCAATTTTTATATACCTGAGTTCAAATGCAACTCTATCATCTGATTTTATTATTGAACTGGGGTTTTTCCAGTTTAAAAAAAAATGAACCAGCTCATTTAAATGGCTCAGAATTATTATTTATTAGACAGCATATTTAAAAATAGACAAAGGATTAGGGAACAACATGAAACATACTTCCCTCAGAAAAGACCCATTCCAGGTTTTTAATCTTAGACTACTACACAGTGTGTATACATACATACATAGTGAGTATACACATAGACAAACATAGTGTGTGTATATTTTTATAGTATCTACATTAATATTTATCAATTTATGCTTGTAAATTAACACAATGTAACACTAATAATAATATTTTATTAGCAGGTTTAATATCAAATTAAATAAAACCCTGGTCTGATTATCAAGCTATGTTGTAATACGCTCTTCCCTTAGAGAGCCAGATGAATTATTTGTACTGGAACAAAACGCATAATTACTCACACCAAATGTCTGTATAAGAGTGGCTCTTTACAAAAAAATTACAGTTCTCTCACCGATTCCAGTTGAATTCGAAATTACAACAGCTACATCATTATCTCAGTTTATGCTGATACTTCACCTACAGTTGCATAACACTAATTTTCAACACGTGTGAGCTGAAAATGTTTACTACTAGGAAAGTCTCACCAGCATGAAGGAAACAAAAGAACCTCCATTATTCTCTATTGTTTCATATGGCTAAAACTGAACGTACGCCTCACCCCGCTACCAAAACGGACAACGAGGCTCTAATTAGATGTAATTAGAAGGGCTACTACTGCAAGGACTTAACCTGAACCTGCTCTTCAGTAGGTACCTAAAGGAACTTTGTGAGAATTTCGTATAAAGAAAACTGCATTGCCCGCCAAACCGGCGCTTAAATTCAAGTGCTTGGCCTATCATAAATTGGCCTCTTTCTCCAGATCTTCCCCCCTCCCTTCTTTCCCCAAAAAGGCAAACATTAAGGTCCTTTAGAAAGAGACGATCTGGGAGTTGATCACATAGCTATCTTTTCTTTCTGAGGCCACCATTCTTCAGTTGACTATGATACTTAAAGGGCCAAAGTTTAAAACGACTCTGCCTCAACAGACTCCGTTCGGGCATGCCACCCTGCTATAATCAATGAGAGTTTTAAAATGCTGCACATTTGTTTTTTCAATAGGTCCCAAACAAAAATGTTCTATCTTGTTTGTGCTGCATGGTTGAATTTAAGCTCTGCATGGGATTTGCAGCTAAGCTAAGTAATGGGAGAGGGTTTTTTTTTTTAACATTGGCTGAAAGATATTCATTCAAATTAACAAAAGATGTATTTTTCCCCCGTTTAACAATGCTCTTGATGAAAATGTGTTACCTTTACTTTTCTATTTTGACACCTTATTTTTATTACGCTCACCGCTCAACTGTAAACAGCATTAAGCTGCGTGCAGCCACCATTTTAGGTTATGACAATCAGCATATTTTTGAAACAAAGATTTTTCTTTTTCTTTTTTTTGCAATCCAGAATTCGATACAAGAGGTAATCTGTTCCTTTGTAGGCTAAAAAAGAAAAAAAAAAATCTGGTTTACGCTGGTTTGAACCAGTGGAATCTCTTGTGGCTAAGCCTTCTGCTGTGACTAAATCAAAACTGCGCCGCAGAGAGCGAGGGAGCGAGATGGGGTGTGCGTGTGTGTGTGTGTGTGTGTGTGCATCTATGTGTCTGTGAGGCACGTCACGTGACATAGAAAACTACTGAATTTTTTTTAAAAAGCTGATAACGCTACCGCCGTCTCTGTCCGCATATAGATAACGAATAAATGCTGAACTCTATTAAACGCCCTTTACACATTATCGTGGGTCGAACACACAATTTTCTGAACTTATGATGACAGTCTATTTATTTTGCTATAAATCCTCGGCATGTAACGAACAGATTTGTGTCTGGTAATGATCTGCTCTGCCAGGGCTATATGAAATGATACCGACCTTCTTTAGATCTTGGGGAATTAAATTGACCAACTTCACCCCCTGGTCCGTAGCTGAAGTTTGACACACTTTATGCACAGCAAGCCCAAATCTAATATTATCACAACTTTGTAGTCAGAAATTAAGTAGCCGCAGAATATTTGTTCACCACGAATCACACACACAGTGTATGGGTGTACGGACACACAGTTTAACCTAATGCAAATTTATTTAAACTTATTGAAGAACACGGTTGTGAAAGAGAAAGGAATGCTGTACCTGACACTATTTTGGTAGAGAAGGGTTTCTGATTTAACCCAACATATATTTTTTAAAAAACATGCCAACCGCTACATAGAACAGTTCTATGATTATAGAAGTGAAGCCACAGCTTGAAGTAGTGTCTCATTGCATTGAGTAACTCAAAACTTCCAAGGGACTTGATAAACATTGGAGGACAGGATGACAAATAAGACTTGAAAGCAACAGAGCCCGCCTCAGGCCACTCCTGGAAAACAAATAACAACCCAATGCACGCAGACGGTCTTGGAGGGTTGGCGTTGTGAGGTGGGCTTTATTGATGCAAGATGGGACATCTCCTGATACTCAAACTCTTTGTGACTATGTTCACCTGATTCAAGGTAAAAAGAAATTAATGTATACAAAGCAATGATTTTACTAAAACCTAAATGCATTATTGGCACTATATCACCACTTATCTCTTTAAACAAATATGGGTTTATTTCAAAAGGAACTTTGAATAGTAGAATTGTATAATTCTTACAACTTCTTACAAGACATTTCTATATGCTTTACCTGATAAAAATAGTTAAATCTTGGTACAATCACTAGAAGGCACCCGTATTCTAAGTTGTTGTCATCTACACGTGATGATTGCTACTAATGGAAGATATTTTGGAAAAATGAAGACGACGGAAGATAAAGCATCATTTGCTAATTCTCCAGTTTGTTCTTCATACTTCACTCTTTCTTCTTGGAAGAACAACTGGAAACTCATACCTATGACCCTCTTCATTACAGCTTACAACTTGGCTGTGGTTTCTGTAATTGTACCTTTGAAATTCAACTGAATAATCAGAAGTTGAATAAAGAAAAGATCCATTTCTTTGTATTTCCAGTGCCCCGTTTATTTCCAGATACTTAATACGCTCATACTAGCCAGTATACATTAAGTTCCTTTTTGTCTCCTCCTTCCAACAAAACCATTATGCAAATATTTATCATGATGATAAAGACCATACCTAAAACATGCAAGCTCATATCTCATTTCTCTTGGGGAACACCTCAGCCTAACCAGATATTCAGCATTTCTATTGGCAGATTTTACCAATATTGGTGGATTGGTATAAGAGCAATTATGAGTTGGAAACTCTTTTCAACAACTCCTCTGTCAGAAGAGGAATCTCTCCTCTCCCCTTTCATAGTCTGGTGATGGAAACAGGGGAAACAAACCCACCATTTTTTGGTTTAACTAATTTAACCTAATACAAACCAACTGTGAAGTAAAAGTCCTACAACTTTGGGGTGAGGGTCAGTCCCTCTACCTAAAGTTATTTCCATCAGACAACATCAAAGCAAGAATTTGAAACATCTTCAAATAGTTTATATGGCTGTAAGTTATACCTGAGCATCCCTTCATCATCTAGTCCAAGTTTTCTATTGATATAATAATGTAGATGAGTGGAGAAGTATGGGACCTGGTGTTACTGAGATAAATACGTTGACATAACATGTTCAGTATATGGGAAGTACCCAAACCTTACACTTGATCCGAATACTGTACATTCTGATAAGCTCAACATCAGGCTAATGTTTCTGCACTAACTGCTTGTACTCACAACTGCATTATAAAAGAGAAGAACAAATATAAATAAAGATATTTTCTGAGAAAAAGAGGTTGAGGGGTTGATTATTGGAATAACACAATAAATAATATTTTGTAAAAATACTGGCATTCACATTTTTAAAAGAAGTTGGGTGACTCCTTTAAGGTGATATTGCATAACATTTTCCAGGGAAGGTAAGAAATTCAGAACTTTCAAAGGTATAAAGGTAAGCATTTCAAGTTAGGTTATAGAAAAGTATTTTGGACTCCTAAATCTCTACATAAAACTCTTCTAAAACCCCAAATTTTCTTCCATTTAAGAAGTGGTCATTTCGAAGAAAAACCTCATGTTGACAAACGGTTGAAGGTATTTGGTTCCTTGAGAAGACATCATGTTTCTTCCAGAAAGTTTAGGATAAAAGATCATAACTCGCAAAAAGTGCATGGGAACCAGTTATTTAACCATTCCTTAAAAAGTGAAAATAAAATATTTTATCTCATCCCTACACATAAGATATTCTGTTATAAGTAAAGCTTCTTATCACAATTGCCCTTTTATGTCTGAATTCACAGAATTTTTTCTTGAAATGTAAAAATAGCAGCATCTTAAAAGAAATAAAATGAGAATCTTAACACTTTCACAGGACTGAGTTTATGATCATGACATGCAGACTGTGAAAGTCCTTTCCCCAAAATCATCCTTTCCATAAATTCATTATTTAGGGATAAAACCTCTTTATTTTATTCAAATTTTGGAATTTCCCTTTGATATAAGATATAAACATGAAGATGAATATCTTTTAAATTTAATTTTTCACATAGATATTAGAACTGCTATTCATTGCAGTTTTATATCTACAGATATATTGTAACCTGTCTATAATTTCATTAATGTATGTATTAAAGTCTGTTACAGAGCTTAAAACTTGCATGGCACATTTAAAATACTGTATAAGATTAAGGCTGAAGGGATCCATCCTTTAAAATTCATTGTGCTGGGATAAGTCTTCCTTTCTTTTCTACCCTTAGTGGAATTGAATTTACACTGAGGGTAGAAGACACCAGAAATTTCAGAACATGGTTCTGATCTGTTTCCTTATTTAATATTGCATTTATCAAGTACAAATTTAAACAAGTTCCACTTTCACTACCAAAATAATTTAAATTCTATCTGGTCAGAAGAGTAAATCTGATATTTAAGAAAACTTTCAACTAACTTCTAACTGAAAATACATAAGCTCAATTACAGCTGATATGAGTTTCAAACAGAAAAGAAACATTCTGCTTTCAGACAGAGCTGGTCAAACAAATTTCAGCACGAAAAGAAATATTAACAGGTGGGTCAAAGTGTCATGAATATAACGCTGCCTTTACAATTTTCAGTAGTCTAGTAGTGTCCAGAACAAGAACACGGGTACAAGATTTTAAAAAAGCCTCAGGATTAACAAGCTTTCCTCCATTAAGAGATGGATAGCACTCTGCATTCTAGTACAACATGTATTATGAAGTCATGCTTTTATTAGTACAACTTGTGGTTTTGGTACAAGGAGGGAAAATCTGTTTAGGGAAGGAATCACATAAGGAAACTGAGTGGGGTACTACCTAATTCTGAGAGCGCACTTTCATTTGTTTTGCCTGCCAGTGTTGATTTAATTATACTGCATTATTATCAAAGCTGCATTATGTACTTTTTTTATTCCTTTTACATGTGTTTGAGGTGAAGACCTTGGCTTTGTCGGCAAACAGCGCGTTTCAAGTTATTTCTTAAGTACTAAATAATAAAGAAAAGAGAAGAAAAGATTTTTTTTTAAGATAGCAGACAGTGATCACAAGTTAAAGGGTTAAATGTAAGATCTCCAAGAAACATTTTGAAGTTGATTAAGACCCCAGCTTTGCATTAAACAGTATCACTTCCACATGAGTTGTTGCTAATGCTGTTAAGGAGCAGCTTGAGAAGCCCAGTGTGCCAGTGACCTCCTTCACCCTCCAGCCACCCACTAGGGCTTCTTGATTAGCATCCTACCTGGTTCTCTGAGGAATTCCCGTCATCCCCTAGGAGCTCATTCCGCACCTCATCACTGTAGGCGATCCGTGACCTTTTCTGTAAAACAAAAAGAAAAAAGGGTTAGGAAGTAAAGCTCCGAAGCCATTGGCATCAAGACTGATCATCTTAAACCTCGAGAGCCCCCTAATGGATACCTATTTGATAAAAAAATTTTTGAAAATCTGCAAGTAAAAGTTATTACAAAGTTCTTCAACTGCTGCATTTTGACAAATCTGCATGGCAAAACCTTAGCACTTCCAAGACAGCCACGTCCACCGCATTTCAGCAATGAAAGCAGCTTCAGCGAAGCTCAAGATGTGTAATGTGTGATCCCAGTTCTGATAATCAGGTAACTTTGACAAGTAACACGCGCCAATAGCAGAGGCAGTGAAGAAAAACATGTATTTTTTCGAAGAACACTTGCTACCTGGACACAAAACTCAGAGTAACACCACAGTGATGCCATTAAACAGGAAAGGAAGACCGAGCTCTTCCCGTACAAAAGAATGGCAAACCTGAAAAACATGCATTTGAAAAAACTGGTTGAACTGAAAGATATAGAAAACTAACAAGCATTTCTTATGTTGCTAAGGCTATGAAGGCCTACAGTGAAAGGACCAGAAATCAAAGGGCAACAGAAAGTAGAGAAAACGGCATTATGAGCAAACATTGGTTTACAATAGTTCATAAAAATGCCACAAAACTGACACAGTCATTCATTAGGTCTTTATGACAGACAGTTGTTATTCACAGCTTACAAGGACTAGATTTGCTCATGAATTGATCATCATTTTGGTTCTAAACTAGACCAAGTGCTGAGTAATGGAAAGCAAATGTCTGAAGATTGCCAAGGTAGCAAACGTTCAACGGAGCGACGGGGAAGTCCATAAAGAGAACTTCAGCCCAGTTTTCAATGCCTTGGTTGGCCAAACAACAGGCCCTTAGTCAGTTAATATTCCTCCATTCACCACTAGAAGAAAGGAAGGATGTTTAACACTTTGTCTAAAATCTTTTCATATTTGACTGCAGTTATGATCATTTTAATACTTCATCAGAGGAAGAAACCCAAGAGCAACAAGAACTGAGCTGTAGGGCTTTCCTTTATTGCCATGGTAGTCACTACCAGTAGGAACTCAACAAAACCAAATCCCTCCTCAAACATTTCCTATTGTGCCAAAAAAACGTGCTTGGGACTAGGGTGCAGGAAACAACCCACCAGAAATTATACTAAGCTCTGGGAAATTATTACTTTTGTGACAAAGAAGCCCCCCTCACGCTAGGAACCTAGCAGTGGAGTAAGCCTTGTGTCGGTCATCTCAGAGCAACACGTTTTAGCTTTTTATCCTGTGTCACTCACCCTTTATTACCATCATCATCGTTACAATGCTTGCCAATCTGCGATTCAGTTGCTCATGTTCAGATCTAGATTATACACTAAAGCTACAGATGTACATAGCAAGGACAAAGCATACCATGGACCTACTACAAGAGCTGAATTGAGCCAAACCTTTTTGAGATCTCAGCTGTCACAGTTTCATGCTAACCAAGCTAAAGTAGTCTACGGCATTAAAGGAAATGAGAACCTTTAAACAGGCTGTGGTATCAGAGCTGCCTGTTTAAATTATTCATTTCATCACTATGGGGGACTAAAACACTCCACAGTATGCAAGAATATCATATGGAGATAGGTTTTGTTTTTCTCTTTTTTCACCAAAAAGCCAACAAATTGGCATAGATTGCTCAATTATATTATTTTCCTATTTTTACTTGATACACATCAAACAACGAAGGAAATCACAAATAAATATCTAATCTTTTCTGATTAGGATCTGATTTTTCCATTTGAGGTCTAGTAGTTCAACTGCACAGTCTCTCCCAGCCTCACAAAATGACTCAGCCCCATTGATTCTGTTAGTGGTGAATGTATTTATCATTATTAGACTCAGACGAGGAGCATGATGCTTCATGAGCTTGTTCTCCAGTGAACAAGTCGCCTAATTATATGTAGGGACTGAGATGGTCCTTGGTTACACATAATTTATTTGAAAGATTTAACTGGCTGATATTCTCATTCATAAGAGACTGCGTGAAAGAAAGGAAAAAAAGAATATTCTACACGAGAAGGAAATAAATCTTAATAGCAATACAATTTTTAGACTCCCTTAATAATCCTTTATATCATCACCACTGAACTCAATAAATATATTTGCATCATTGTTTTTTTATTGCAATAATCTGAAAATCAGCAATTATATTAAAAGAAATAACCCTTTGACTACAATTAGGTGTAACTATTTGCCATAATCAATAAATAATTTGATACTACTTTTGATCACAGTTTCACTACCAAATGAATCAATAATATAAAAGGAAAGGCCTTTGAACCAAAGCGTTCATTTGTTCTTCCCGGATTTGTCCAAAATACCAATATCTTGAATTAGTATTCTTATTTTTACTGAAGTAATATTGGTAACAATTTTGAACGTGGCTATCAAAACGAGTTCAGTGCATCTGAATTCAACAATTAAATACTTTTTAGACATATTTTTTTAGTTTATAACTATCAGCTGTTTATAAATATGTACTTTAGCCAAATGCAAGAATGATAGTTTGAGCTGGAAATGTCACACACACTGCTACAGTTTGAAGGAACCCAATTCATAATGCATTTTATAAATAGTTAATGACTTCTATACATAAGCTAACCAGGCAAATCAAGAAATTGTCAACATTTTTAGTCTTAGTTGTCAGTTACCACTGTCTACTGGTACTTTATATGTGTGTTTCTAGAAAAGACAGAAGCTTTACAGAGTTTGTAATCCAAGGCATTTCTGGGCAGCTCAATATAGGTTTAAGAGCTTCTGAGTGCAGTTTTTTGTCTGTAAAGGTCTGACACATATAGAAGTTTTCCTCGTATTTTGGGGGGTTTTATACATACATAGACAAAAAGTCTAAGCACACAAGTGTTTTCAACTCAGCATATGTGTTTGCATTCAAATACAGCGTGAGCACGAACAGACAAGGACTCAAAAGGGTTAAGCTACTTTCTACAAGAACTTCAAGACAGGGAAAGTTTCAGGGGCTGTTTTAAATGTACTACAGTACCCAGACCTTCTGACAAGGAAGAATTTCTGATTCCAGGCAGATCTCTCCTGGTTTATGAACAGGATTTTTGCATACTGATTGGGTGATTTTCTTAAAGCCCTGTTCAAACAGATACACTTGCTCAGTTCTGTCTGGCAATTTGGCTTTAAACAATCTGTCTACTTGACCCAAGCCTTAACATTTCCCAATAGAACTGAATGTGTTCATGGGCAAGCACAGCTAAATTAGAATTGAAATGAATTAACTCAGCTTAAACTAATTAAGATCTGTGATCTGCAGTACCACCCCCTGTATGATTCTACATGTGAAGCAGGGTACATGTAACCAGACTGTAAGAATTCTGCTATACTACTAATCTGAGCATAACAATGAAGTTCGTCTATTACTAAAGCATACGAGAAGTTAATTTCCATGGCCTACACATGGCAAAGCAATTGCTTAAATTGCCTCACCTGGGAATTTAATACAATGTTATCATCAGACCAGCCACACTGTAAATAGATTTATAATGCTTTCCATGTGCTAGGCTAGGTTGCATATGAATTAAGTAATGATCTGGTATTACAATACAATCAGCTAGTTCCCACACCTGGCAGACAGGATATTTTGCTAAATTACTACCTACAGATACATCACAACATAAAAAACAGAAAAGGCAATGGGAAGAAAACAATCTACATGGTGTATGACTGATTTTTACATGGTAACCAAATAAGATGTAGATAGAAAGAGGTATCCAAAATAATCTGTTTCCAACATCTGCACAACAGAACGCATACTTATTCATTTCTATTCAATTTTGACCTAATTTTCCGCATTCTGTACTTTAATTACTCATCCACATTCTGAAATGTTCCCATTAGTGAAGGCCAGAACTAGCCAATGCCCCCTCACTCCAACGCACACGTTCAGCAATCAGCCAAATAATTGATATAAAGTATTGCATATTTTCATATCTGAACTCAAGAATAGCTTTCCCTTCCTAAATGCTAAGCAGCCCTCTGAATGGAGAAGCAAATCTAGGTGCATTTCAGACAAATGGTCCAAGTAAATCCATTCATCCTAAACTCTCCATTTTCCACGCTCAAGAACAGATTAAACAGATTTTTTCTGGTGAAATACGTGTAAACAAAAAGATTTATTTAACCACAAACATCTGCTTTCATACAAAATTCATCAGAATTTCCACGTATATATAAATGGTTTAAAAAAAATCTTCAGGCATCTGTTTCAGAGTTTGGGCCTGCTCTAGATGTAAATAAATACCTGAGAATAGCACAACCAGAAATAATTTGTAGGAATAAATAAGATTTTGCTTTGTGTTCTTTGACAACAGTCAGTTTTGCCATTGCTCTTGCTAAAAGCAAGGTGAAAAAAGTGACCTGATCCTCAAATGTACACTTTCATCTCCATCTTTTGAGTACATAGGTGTTTTTTGTTGAGCAGAAATGGAAAAGATACAGTTTAACAAACGTGGAGGGAAAACAAGTGATTCTACTTAACAATCTCAAAGCTTTTATTTAAACAGCAACACAACAACACTTCTTCAGGAAATAACTGAAATCACTTAAGTAACTGTGTTCAAACTTCTTTTTTTCAAAACTTCTACTTTTCTCTGTAAAGGTGATCCAAGAACAATTGACTAAATGCTTCAGCAATTCAAAAGGGGTTTTCCTGTTCCTGCATAGCTTAGTTTTTATTGATTGTGTGTGAGAAGCAGGTAAACGATGACATAGTGCCAATATGCAACTTGATGCAGTGCTGGACTTCCAAGTATTTCCTTACAAAAATAAAAAAACCTCAAAGCTAATACATTTCTATCCAAAAAGAAATAAAAAGTATTCTACAACTACTATGAAACTCCTTATATAGAGAATCAGTTCCTCAGGAGGCAGTGGCCGGTGACAGTCAATGTCTAAGCCATCCTGGTCTTGCCTGCCTTCCCTTCATGCACACAAAAACATTGCAGAAAGAGAAATGCACAACATAAAACCTGTCTTCTGCCACTCTGTCGAATGTTGTTGGCTTCCTACAACAGCAGAGAGAAATCAAACTTCAAGTGCTAATGTGAAATGAATGCAGAGACACTATCACCCATTTTAAGTAGGAGTCACAGGTCTATAAATCTGCTTTTCAACAATCATCATCAAACACACTTTTAGTTTCATTACGGGGTGAGGGCAGAGAGGAAGGTCAAGCCAGCCCCCAGGAGGATACAGCACGTTGTGTTATGTTGGTTGTGAAAAACGCAGCTTCTGCCCACAAAACCACTTCCATCTCAAACTCGTGACCGGTGGCCCATGTATGTCACCAACGCGGCTGATGCTTGAACAACGTCAGAGGCTGCACCTGCAGTAGGCAGGGAAGAACACGGGTGACCTGTGAGAGAACTGTAACTCACAGTTTCTGTGAAATTAAGGAATAATAGGATGATTTCTACTCTGCAAAAGACATCTGTATTTAGAAAAACAGCTTATATTTACCTGACCTCTGCCTTTTAAACTTAATAACCAAGAAAAGGAAAGACCTCTCCCTTCTTCTAGTTTTTAGAGGATGCTTGAAAATTCACTACCATCACTTCCAATTTAACAAGACCACATCTGCAGAAGAGTAATATAATGAAATACAGGTGTTATAAACCCAAGCATGGAAAACTTCAGATGAGCATTGCTAGGGCTTGGATAGCACTCTCCAATCATAACAACGAATAACTCCTGTTAGCCTGGTGTTTCTATTTATTTATTTATTTATTTGAATTACAAATACTCATCTTTTTCTTGTTTTAATTGCCACATTCTATTACAAAATCCTGGTCCCTACATACACACCACTTTATTCTTTCACCAGAATTCGGTTTCTGCAAGCTGCTTTCAGCTCTGGGCTGTTCTGCACAATAGTGTCTTCCTTTTTCACTCTTGTGCCATAATCTCAAAATAAATATGCCAAGCATCTGCTGACACATGAAGTATTCCTGCAAATTGAACTGTGAGCTCTCTTTAGCCAACACAGTGACATCTGCCTTTTGCACTGACATCTTGCAGCTATTCTGCTCTCTGAAGGGAGAAAAATATTCTTAAGGAGGCTTAAGATTTTTTAACTAAGTAGCTCCCACCATGGTAAAAGATGATAAACCTCTTGGATAAACCAAAATATGAAGTCCATATCAAAAACTCTCTACAATTACCTAAAAGGAGGTTGTAGTCAGGCAGGGGTTGGTCTCTTCTCTCAGGTGACCAGTGACAGAACTAGAGGGCATGGACTCAAGCTTTGTCAGGGGAGGTTTAGGCTTGATCCAAGGAAGAAGTTCTTCACTGAAAGGGTGATTGGCCATTGGAATGCGCTGCCCAGGGAGGTGGTGGAGTCGCCGACCCTGGAGGTGTTTAAGGGGAGACTGGATGAGGTACTGAGTGCCATGGTTTAGATGATGGTTGGTGTTAGTGTTGGGTTATAGGTTGGACTTGATGATCTCAGAGGTCCTTTCCAACCTTGTGATACAGTGATACTGTGAAAACGTCTTTGTTTCAGCCAGTATTTCCACCTGGAGCCTAGGTTCCCATTGCTAACAGTAACAAGACATCTGCTGGTACTTTCCACCAGCTCATTCCTTTTCCAGAAGGAAGCATCCAAGTGTTCCTTCCTTCCTTCATTTGTTGCTTTATCAGCTTGTGCCTGCTCTCTCTGGCCAGACACGATGGAGATCAGCAACGATAATGTTGGGCTGAAGCAGCTGTCATTTTTAAATACTTCCACCATCTTTTTCAGCTCTCCCACTCCCTGGATTTCTAAGAATAGGTAAAACCCAGGAAAGCTGGTATTTTATAGGCTTTTAGGCTTTCCAGTTAAAACTACAATTTTGCTCTAGAGCTAACACCTACTAATAAATTATACAGTTTGTCCACTAAGAACTCCAAGACTAAAAAGCAAAAGGAAGCCACAAAGACAGATCTCCTTTTGGATACTTAGAATGAAAGACAAGGCAGATGAATGAAATGTTTCCAAGGCAGCTCAATTGTCCCACCTACATTTGTGCCACTCTGATAGGAGCTATTTTAAACAGAAAACTTAAGCAAGCCTTTCCAAAAATACTTTTTAGTGCATAAAAAGCTATTTTGGGGCACTGTCCTTTTTTCACTGAGCATATACACTCTCTCTGAGAGGTATCTTTCTACTCTTATACCAATACTTCTTTAATTTCTGCAAATAATACACAGAATAAGAAAAAAATCAGTTGAGCCCTAAAAATATTAATCATAACACATATGAAAAACCCATTCGATGAAAGTGGCAGAGGATAATTTCTGACTTCACCATTAAATAAAAAATAAAATAAAGCTTGATGCAAAGAATAATAACACAGAAAAACGGTGTAATTAAGGTGGTTTGCATACAAATATACCCATACGGTGCTCAATCTGTGTATTTCAATGCAAGTATTTTGGACAATAAGCACATGAGCTCAAACTAATGATTAATAAAAAGGAAAATGACAAACATTTTCTGTATAACACAGCCCAGCCAACACGGATTTTTGGATCTTATTGTCCATGCTTCCTGAATGTATTATTTTTGCCCTGAACTGATTTATCTGGCAGCTCTTTCCTTCCTTCTAGATCATGTGTACTCACACACAGACACATTGCTTTGTCTGAAACAGAGAAAAATTGTCTGAGTTTAGTAATTTTAGTAGTTAAGTAGTCACAACTGGGCTTTGAAGTTTGCAGCAGATGGAAGGAGGGGTAAATCTGTACCTTCACTGCTCCCCACCAGGCACTACTGGGATAGAACCAGTTGTTTCATGCTGTGTTAAATCAATAGCTAATATGATAAAATACTAGCCCAATGTTCAGACATGGCATTTTCTAGTTTTATCACAAGCTGATGATTAGCAGTTCTTGCTTTACCCTACCTGAGATAAAAGTAAAAAATGAATCCACTATCTATAATTTCTCTAAGTCCTCCTCCTTTTTATACTGCCTCTCCATTTGAGTTTCCCAGTTTCTCCCATTCAGTGAAAATATTTATAAAACAATATTAATTTCCTAAAGTGCATAAAATGGACGAAAAATAATTATTACTATAATACACATATCTCTATCAAAAATAGCCAAGTCAACCCCTCCCCTGCTTGATTTATTTCTTCAGAACTTAAGTCTAAAGCCTTGTAACACAGTGTAACAGAGAGGTAGTATATTTATACAAAATACCGGTATGAAAAAAAAGTATTTGGCTTATAAAGTGTCTTTCTGATAGACAGGCTTCAGCTAACTTGTTATTTTTCACCTTACCTGTAGCATAATCAGAAATTCTGCCTCTAAGTGGACCAAGACACATCAAAAAGGATAATGAGAAACACTGATACTGGCAGTAGCTCATTTCCCAGTAAATATTGATGTCCAAACTCAAAAAATTCACTGAGTATTTTTGTTTTGTCCCTGTTCCTATGTTGTCACCAACTATGTAACACATTTCTATTGATCTTGTTTATAGCTGCCTAGATTTTCACTGTCAAGACAATGTAGTGTGAACCTTAAGGAAAACCTCACTTTATGTAAGACTGCATAAAGACTGCCGTATCAGTCAAAGCTTCAATTAGTCCACAACTTGTACTGCCTCCTATAGTGGCCATTAATGGATAACAAGGAGAAATCTTAAGGAACAGAGCAGGGATGGAATGATTCTCATTTCAGTAGATGCTGCCTGTTTCTGATGATCAGCAGTTCAGGGAGTTTAAGGTACATTTAAGATCTTCATACTTAATAAACCTTGATGGTTACTGCTTACATAATGCTTCTTTTATTTAAATAGCAACTGAACAAGCATTCATGCACAAGGAGAAAGATGTTCAGATCTCCATAGTAGAGCAAAGATTAAATTCATAAATTATCCCACTTTTCATCTGAACAAAACTGAAGCGAAGCTCCAAATAATATGGTAACAATTAAAGTATCAAAAGTAATTAATTTATATCACAGGATGTTGTAATATCCCTTCCATGGGGCACATATTGGCAGTATGAACTTAATTCAGAGGTTCTCATCTTTACAGGGTAAACTCCACAATAAGAGAAAGATTATCTAATGAATCACTTCCCAGTTTCTGCCAATACAAGTCATTTGTTCTCCCAGTCTTTTAATAAACCATGGAAAATATTAAAAGTACTCAGATTAGAAAAATAGAGCTATACTCCACAGTCCTATCATATCTCCTCTCAGCTCCTTTGAAGTGCGAGAAAGGCCCGGTACCATTTGACCAAACATCTGTCCCTCCACCCTACCAGCTGTTCTTGTATGGCACAGTTTAGAAACTTCTGGTATAACAAAGCTGTTAGCATCAAATAAAGATGATCTGATACAAAGGAAAACAAAGTTTGATAGCATACGGCAAACATAATATTTCTAACTCCAATTCACGAACCTGACATGCAAAAGAAACACAATGAATATAAGGAACAGAAGGAAAAAGAATCCATGCATGTAACTTATCTGGATTTTTTTCATTCCAAAGCATGGGACAGACCCAAATTTATTTAATAATTTCAGGTCAAAATTTCAACCTAAAAATGATACACAAAGATACAAAGAGTGATAGAAACCATTCTACTAAACTCTCAGTACCTGCTGCTCTTTCCCTTTTCCTGTCAATCATCGGTCTGACACCTTTCACGGTTTGTTCCTTCTTTCTCCCATTTTATCACATGCTTTCTCCAGTGAGACCATACCTCTATCTATCACAAAGTGTAATGAAATAACATATTTTCTTCCCTTTCCCACCACTTCTCTCGTCATTCCCTAGCGGTTCCCTTCCTCTGCTCAGATATTTGGGTCCTCTCCTAACCCCCTCTCTCAAGTCCCACACAGGAGAAACAAGAGCAGCCATCCTGTAGAGCCCATGCTGTCACTTGTCCATTGCCATCATCCACTGTTACTACAGGTGGCTTTATGGTTCTATAGGAGAAGGTCAACCATTGTAACAGGATCACAACAGTTCAAAAGTCTTCTACAGTAAGTTTCCCCAGGGAAAAAAAGTTTAGGTGATTGTGGGATGACAGTTTA
The DNA here is from genome assembly GCA_033558185.1 of Dromococcyx pavoninus. Taxonomy (NCBI): domain Eukaryota; kingdom Metazoa; phylum Chordata; class Aves; order Cuculiformes; family Neomorphidae; genus Dromococcyx; species Dromococcyx pavoninus. Next base: position 943,670 of record JAUMJL010000323.1, read on the forward strand.
TGCTTTTTTTTTCCTCAAAACCAGATGTATACACCGTATAATACATTACCTAAAACATTACAAGAACTCTTGACTCTGACTGCAAATGTGCCTTTATTGGCAGAGGATGATAAAAATCTATTGATACACTCTTGTTTTAAAAATGCATTGAACATCAGTTTGCATGCTGGAAGTATTTTGTTATAACCTTTCTGCAAAAGAGGTAGAGAAAGGTCAATAAAAGATAAGAACTCAACAGGTAAGGTGTATTCCAGTAGGAAAGATCAAGAAAAAAAGCAAAACACCGTTCCAGCTGATCATGAACACACTGTATGATGAACCATCTATACTTTCATCTATTTACCTAGATCTTGCACTGCATAAAAAATTGTATGATCATGGAATTTGAATTAAAAGGTCATCATATCTACAAATACCAGAGAAGAAAGCAATAATTAGGATCTTTCAGGAGATACCTATGAGTAAATGGATAAGGAACTAACTAGAACATTTGTGTATTAACATATCCTTATATAAAACAACAGCAAATTAATACTCAAAGATATCTGAGAATTTCCAGGTATAAAAGTACATACAAGTTGCCCATAGAGATGCCCTTGGAGTAACATTTTAATTAGCAAGAAGTCTTCAAGACTAAAATTCATGGCTTGAATGGCTGTCAACCTGGAAAAAAACCTGTCCTGCAGTACACCAGAAGAGCAATACTTGAGTGGTAATACCAAAATGCAAGAGATGCCTAATTTATACAGCAAAAAGGGGATGCATAGTTGCACAAAGCTGACTTGGGGAATATTTTTATCTGGGGCTGAAAAGCAAGTATTGAACCTTAAAAACTATTTTATCAAAAAACCATGCAGACGTGGCTCTTTGGACACATTTTAGTAAGCATGGTGGTGTTGAGCTGATGGTTGGACTTGATGATCTTAGAGGTCTTTTCCAACCTTAATTATTCTATGATCTGAATTTTGTTTTAAACAGATAAAACCTCATAAGAGCAGAAATTCCTAGAAAGCCACAAACCACTGAATAATTTATTTAGGCATTGTCTACTAAAGGGAGAGAAGCATTCTAAGAATCTTCTAATTGCTCTAATTTCAAATAGGAACATTCCCAGTGCCAGCTTTCCGTCCCCACTCTTATTAAGAAGAAGCTCTCAGTCCACTATCTCTAAGAGAATGGTGTACATACATATTTCTCCTTTGTCTGTTGGATTTACAGACCTGAGGAATATGGATTAGTTTTCTGCACAAACAAGCTCTACTAAAATCTTGGCATTCAGTCACCTTTTATCTTGGGGACCCCAAATTGTACTGTTAGGCAACACAGAGCACATATCTCGACTGAAGTGTCACACAAATAGATTTTCGTCAGATGTTCCATTTGTATTGGGGAGCACATCAACATAAACACAAGTCAGCAATATAAAACAACAAACCAGCCCCTGTGCTGACAGGAACAAATCACTATATTCCAAAGGAATAAGAATTACTATAGATCACAGATCCTCGGCACGAACACCATACAAAGGGTAAAAAAAGTATTCCTTAAATTAATTCTTTCTAGTAACTCTGTGCTCTGAAATAAAGAGAAGAGGCCAAGTACAAATAAAATACAACACAAAATAATACAAATAAGGTGATAAAAGCACATCAAGAGGTACAATCAAAGAGGAATTAATTATTTAGCAACTGGTAGAGCTAAGACAGGAGACAAGCAAAAGACTCATTAGAGTTCAAAACGAAACTTTTGCAACTGGTCAAACGGTGCAGCAATACGTTGTACTTCTAACAACTCCAAGATCTGGTTTCTAGGCAATGACCTCGCAGAGGCTGAGTGCACTGCCGAGGTGATGCATGCATCTTTTGGGGCAAAGATAGAAGTAGCTGCAAAAACACAATACATTTTGTTAGCCCACCCTAGGAGCAAAACTGATTTCTGTTCTTCCACAAACCACACAGAAGGTCTGGCACAATATTTTCAAAGAAATCTTCTGATCACTCTGTAATTATTCCTTTTCGAGTGACCCCATTCCATAACACACCATTCATGAAAGACCTTGAAAACACTTTCCCTCTGAAACTTGGTAGTACTCTACACAAACCTCAGCATTTGAACTAAGAGTTATTTTTCTTTTATGGAATATAGCACTTAAAAAAGAAACTTTCATCTACAAGCTAATTGGAATGAAATTTGTCTAAATAATTTTTTCTCTTCCTTTTTTTTTCTGCTGTTTTCAATACTCTTTTGGTTTTATAACAGGGTTATTTTTTTTAAACCCAGTTAAAAAACTCAGCTTGTTCACTTATGTTCCATCTCCTTCCCTGTCAAATAAAGAAGCTGCAGTCTTCTCTTCGTGACTCTAAAATTTCTTACATTAGAAAATATGATGCAAAAAACTCAACACAAAATAATAATGTAAAACTGAGCTCTGATAGAGATAAAATGATATAAAAAAAATCACCACTCTAATGAAAAAAAAACCAATCAATAATTACATTGACAGAAAGAGTGCACAAAATCAAGTAACAAGTAAAGGAATATTTCCCAACCTCAAAGTCACCTCCTGGCAAAATTCATAGAAAATGCCTTTCTAACACACTCTTCGTAAACAAGCAATACTAGAAAAGTAAAACTGCAAGCAGACATATATTTTTAAGTTAATTTGTGTTGGGCCATTCCATTATCTATGTTATTTACACAGTTATTGCAAAGCTATAGGGACAGAACCTGTTACAAACCACCCACCTCTCCTCATTTTAAGACTTACCAGAGAAACTTTAAACAGAAAATTATTCTATCACCGATATATCCAAAATCGTAAATACCCTGGACATTAAACAGAGAAATGGTTCAAGAAAATGTTGTTTGCAAAAATAACCTTGAACTCCGTGTCTGATATCTCCATTGCTTCATTAGCGGTAAGGGAAGCAATGAAATGTCTGATTTCTGTGCTGCTATGTTTGCTACATTATTTTCTTCAGAAAAAAGAAACCACATGGCCCCTAAGCTATTTCCACATGGTCAAGGAGTTAAAATCCTCAAGCATGATAAAAATGTATAATCTGACCTCTGCATGTTTGCTAACTGGAAGAATTCTTCCAAAGAAATTATTTTGTGTTAACACCTAAGTCTCCTTTGCATACTGGCTGGGTGAGCTTCTTATCCCATACTTAATCCAAACCGCCACCAAAGCAAGCTGAGGAAATGCAAATCTGCATCAGTTTGATTCAGTTTGCTGACTGCAATTGAGAATTTCTTCTTCATTCATCTTCATTCAGCATCTTTCAGTGGTTATCTCTCGGTCTCACAGACTCCTCAGCCCTTGAAAAGAAGGACGTGCCACACTGCCTGGCCGACTCTCGAAGGGCAGCGCTCTGGGACGCCTGGTCCTTCTGCAGAGGCACGTGGTGTTGTCTTCTATTAGCTCAAAAGACAGAAATCCTGATCAATACAGTGTGGCACTTTCTACAGATGAATGAGTTCCTTTCCCACAATGAACTTTGGTTATGGGTCTGAGATCCCAAGAGGTTTTTTTTTTTTCCCACTTCTACTATATTTGGACCGGAGACCAACATCTACCTTTTTTCTACACCTCTTCACCAGGTTTTTATTTTCTTTCCAATGACCTGAAGCATCTTTTAATAAAAGATTCCAAACTTATCAAGACCTTCAAGTAAATTTCAGTTGTCCCATTACCACATTTTATCCAAAAGATTTCTAAGACAAGACACTTAAAGCACATAAAACAAAACAGCTTTACACCACACAAAAATTTTATCACTGATATTTTAAAGCACATCAAGATAGAGACGACCTTCCAGAAAAGGGAATCTTGCATAAAGTACTGCCATTAATTCTTTCTGTATCTATTCAACCTATTCAACCTCAGGACAGTATCTTCAATTCTTAAAACATAACTCAAGATTCTCCTTTATCCATTTTGAGTTAGACAGACTGAGATCTTGTGCTGTAAGGTCACTAGCACTCCAACTTTTACTTCCAGGTTTATAAATGCTAACACTGCATAAGATGTCATTCTTCTGGTACAGGGTATGAAAGAAGACCTTGGCGATGCATTCACTGCCTGGAAGTGTTTCAGTTTGAGTAACCAGAACAAAATAAAGAGCAGAGGAACACTAAGGACCCGTAGCTCAACCTCAATCTTAATTAAATAATTTGCATATAAATGGTATAAGGCATTATTAAAGTAATTCAGAATAACACAAACAGTGACAACTGAGCTTTGTAGAAAAAACAGAGCAGCCACGTCATTTTCAAATTTACTTTTAAAAACATATGGAGCTGCTAAACAAGTTTCACTGACGCTTGGGGAGTTACAGAGCATCTCAGCCATGGTCCCAACACCATGCCAACCAGAAGTTTTTTGTTGATTAATCTAAAATCTTGATGGTTTCCTCCACTGTTCCACCATTTCCCTTTGCTGTCCAAATGTTACATACTGTAGTGGATTGACTTTTGGATTTTTCAGATCTTCCTTAAAAAAAATGGCCTTTACAGGTCTTCCTTAACAGCGGAGGTCAGGATCCCATAAGTATTCCATATCTTCCTTTAACGTAACACAACATATAAATAAGGTGTAGATAAGGGGGTTTGCTCTCTTCTTCTTCCGGGACGCTGGAGAGCAGGAGCTCCGTTGCTGCTGGTCCTGTCTGGAGCTGAGGCCTGTGGTAGCTGCTGTTGTCTGCCCACGCGTGGGGGAAGAGCCCTGGGTCAGATTTAGCTGTTGTGCTTTCCTCAAGGGAAGTGGTGAGATTTTGCTAGTTCTTTACTTTGTTAGTTTCCAGGTCTTACAAGTGTGGATACCTGTTTGGTTTTAGTTCCTTTTTGTCCTTTTTCCCATTTTCCCCTCCCCTCTTCCCTTTCTTGGAAGCTTTGCATGATACCCTTGCTATATCTAGTTAGTTTTATTTAGAAAATACAGAAATACATATATTTAGTGTGATTTCAGTTTTTCTATAGTTTATTTCCTTTGAAAGGGGGGTAAGGTTTGGGAAAGAGGCAGACTGAGTGGTTGGAGAGCTTGGGAAAACTAACTCAAACCAGCTCACGTGCACTTTGAGAAATTAGCACAGTGACACCAGTTTTCGCCCTGCTTGTATTAGAGAGTCAGCTCTCTGTATGACCACATCAGGGACCAAGTTCAGAAAGGGAACTGTGTATTTAAAGAGTAAAATGAAAGATAACATATATAATACAGACAACACACTTGCACAGACAGACTTAGGTCATTCTAGTCCTGCACAAATATGCAAGATGAAAAAAAGCAAAACTAATGTAATTCTGAATGATGATTTCATTATTTCCTGAGATATTAAATGAGACATTTGGCAGTACAGGATTTTTTCACATTGTTACAGAATTGGTTTACAGTCACCTGGTGATGGTGATTATTTGCTATTCGATCCATGCCTGCACGATTTGCAACCAAGACATGAATTTCAAAAAAAACCCTAATATGTCTTTAGATTAAAAGCTGATCACGGAGCTGGAGCCACATCTGCTACGAGGACAGGGCTGAGAGAGTTGGGGTTGTTCAGCCTGGAGAAGAGAAGGCTCAAAGGAGACCTTAGAGCAGACTTCCAGTACTGAAAGGGGCTACAGGAAAGCTGGGGAGGGGGTCTTTATCAGGGAGTGCAGGGATAGGATGAGGGAAGATGGTTTTAAACTGAAAGAGGGGAGATTTAGATGAGATCTTAAGAAGAAATGTTTTCCTGTGAAGGTGTTGAGGCCCCGGCACAGGTTGCCCAGAGAAGACGTGGCTGCCCCATCCCTGGAGATGTTCAAGGCCAGGCTGGATGGGGTGTTGAGCAACCTTATCCAGTGGGAGATGTCCCTGCCCATGGCAGGGAGGTAGAACTGGATGGGATTTAAGGTCCCTTCCAACCCAAACCATCCTGTGATTCTATGATCTTTCTGATTTTAAAGCAACTGCTGCAGTATTGCCACCAACCCTGAGGGAGTTATTTGAGCTTCACTGTATTACAAGTAACCATATTAATATTAGACACACTGTTTCTCATTAATACAAGAGCTGAGGGGGAAATATTAAGTTTACTGTGCAGTTACATAGTCATATTAAAAAAATTACCAGTCTGAGTGAACTGAATTGTCACACTCAATAGTCTAAGCCCTACTTCAGACAAAAACAGAAGTTCTATTTCTAACAGAGCACTTTCAAAAAACCTAGATGTAAGAAAAGAACAGTAATGATTTCTATCACAATGGGCAGTATGAATTCTCAATTTGTATAGCATATTTAATGACAAACATGAGACTTTATATAAGGCTTAAGAAGTGTATATTTGCTTCTTTAATTGGGGTTTGATGGTCAAACTTCTGCAAAAAGGTTAAAAAAAAATCGTAAGGAACTCTTTCAACAGAACCTTTTATTTCCACACAGCTTGCTCATTGATTGTTGCATATAGTTTAAGTGTTACTTAGTAAAACCAACAGTCATATGGTAACAGTCTGATGTCCAGCTGGATGAGTTATGGATAATCAATGTTGCACAGCAGTACAGCCTAATATTTGTATTGTCTTTAAGTGGGTATATAAATCTAAAATGTACAAACTTTAAAGTGTTTTCATTTACAGAGCTTTTCTCAAGAATGTTCCTATAAAGTGACAGAGACAGAGAGATGGAAACAGATGAAATTTGTTTATATTCCCAAATATAAAGTATTCCAGTGTTCACTCCATGTAAGCTATACTATTTCCAAAACTAGCAACCACTCTAGAACGAAGGAATTTTTATTTATTTTCTGCATAGTTTGATGCTAAATATATGGATCTATCAAACCAATATGTCTGCTATGATCCCAAGTTTTTAGTTTGGAATAACGACTGCTACTTATCCAAGCAAAAAAAAAAATAACCCATCCCTCTAAGAGCCAGAAGGACCAGATGCTTGCACTGTTTATACCCAGCCAGGGTATAACCCTGTTAAAGTGACCGCATCCTCTTCCACGTCACCCACGGTCCAGAGAAAGTACTGGTTACAGAGCTGACTACCTATTCTACTTCAGATCAAAGGTCTACCAAGCCTAACGTGCAGTATCCAAAAAGAACCAATATTAGATGCTCAAAAAAAGAGTAAAAGTGCATGACTCCTGTCTCGTATGTTCTCTTCACTCACCTTGTGGTGGACTACAGATCAGGCACTGCCCAACTTTGATGCTTCTCTTCCGTTTTAAGAACACCAAAGGTATTTCTTCCTTGAATTTACAAATGTTCCTTGAAACTAAGTGATCTCCTGGATTCCACAATATTCTGTAGCAATGGCTTCCATGGTTTTTCCATGCCTTGTGTGGAAAATTCCCTCTTGCTTTTTTTATCATTTATTCAGTAAATTAATTTGATGCCACCTTACACGTATTATGAGCAATGGCAAATAACTGCTTGACGCTGACTTTCTCTACATTCCACTCGATTTACACAATCATCTCTCCATCCCTTCCCTCTTTTCCTAGCTGAAGAAAATCTGTCCATTACTCAGTTCCACTGACCTGCTCCAGAGTTTTCATTATCAGCAGCAGAACTACGTTCTAGTCCTACTGCACTTTTGGGGAACAGGGAACCATAATCACACAGAGCACTGAAGAGTCATAAACGTACGTGGCTGATTGGTCTCAATCTCTATTCCCTTCCTAGTAATTCCTAAAGTTTGATTTTCTTTTTCTGACCACTACTGAGTTTAGACTTTGAACTATATTTTTACCAAACAATAACAATTCCCCATCGTTGGGAATACAAAGTCGGAATTGGTCTTCTGCCAGGTGCATCACTTCATAATTATCAACAATGAGCTGCACCTCAGTTTAATACTCAGTCACCCGGTACCCCAAGATATTTCTGATACACTTCATTTAGCTTTCCCTTTTACTATCTGTCATATTTTAGTATCACCAGTAACTTTCTCAATTCTTTCCTCCTCATATTAAGACCATCTATAAATATGCTGAGCAAGACAAATAGGAGCTGTGGGACACCAGTGATGAGTTTCCTCCACTGTGAAAATCGACCATTTCTTCTTACCCGTTATTGCCTTTTTTAGACCTAATCTATGAAAGCATCTTCTCTCTTATGCAACAGTAACTTAACTTTTTTTTAGAAAACCGTTACTGAATGGAAATCTATGAAATCTCCATACAGAGTAAACTTGTTAATTTTGCTTAATTAAAGAGAGGTTCAAAGTTGCACACATCAAGAAAAACGCAATGGAGTGAATTAATTAAATGAAGGGTATGAAGTGCAGCTCTATCTTCTAGACACTGAGTAGTATTTATTTCCCTGAACATATTCTTAGAAATTCCTTTTCAGCCTCCAAACAGATTTGAGCCACACAGCCTCAAGACCTAGTACATAAATGCATACAGTTTTTAATTTATTTATCTCAAAGAGAACCTTTGCTGACACCTAGCAGATAAATGATTAATTGCACTTATTACCATCTTTACTGAAGCCCTACATCCAGTATTTTAGAGCCCAAAATGAAAAGTTTATCCAGATACAGAATAAATGGCACTTACATGTACAAAAATCCCCACACTTACAGAATGAAAGTTACGAGCAAAATGAATTATTTCCTGAAATTACGTCTTTGGATACAGATATTCTCATTTGAGTAATTTCAATCATCTGCTCAAATCTAAGCAGGTAATAAGCCCTGAGACACAAAAAATTCAAAATACATATGATGCAGAAAACATGATACAACTTCAGAGCCCTGATAACTCACAGGACAGGAAACGACAACTAACACTACTAAAGAAGCAGCTCTTTCTACCCACAAAATAATATTGTCCAACTACACAGGATGAAACAAATTAAACAAAATGAAGGAATCTGAATATGAACCCAAATTCCAGTCTTATTTGCTGCACTGTCAAGTTTCCAGGCACTGTGCTTCCCTGCTCCTTCCTAAGCTTGGGAGTCTGGGAACAAGTCCAAAGCATGAGGTTGCTCACAGCAGAACCATTCTCTTCTCACACCTTCAGAACCAGCCCTGATACTTTTTGCCACTGCAGGTCTTCAGTTCAGATCTTACACTTTCGCCCCCCTGCAGCAATGACCATTAAAGACTCAGCTAACTCCAAGCAAAACATTCATGGAAAAATGAGAAAAAAATAGGATTTAAACATTTTCTTTGATTCTACGATTTGCATCCTGCTTCATTGTTCTCATCATTTTCTGAGGTTAGGGAAAAACACAGCTGACTCACCGTCTGCAGAAGTTCTCTGATTTTTTGCCTCCTGTGATCTTTAACTCCTGAGCCACAACTTGGATAACCAATTCCTGTCCTGGTGACACAGCCCTAGGTTGGAGACACCACTTCTGACTCAGGGATCTTTCTGTCACAATTAAGAAAGGCTGGAAGAATGTAACAATAGTACATATCTGCCCTACCTTTGTGCTCCTCTCCAGTGACCTCTTACTGGCTTACAGAGAAACAACATAAAGCTACATTGGGTTTTGGTCCAGCCTAAACCAGCCACTCTCAGGGGTGTATGCCCAGCTACACCACTACCTTCTAACTACAATGTCAACTGTTTGATAGAGGTTTCAAATGTGATGTAACACTCTGCTGGCTTTTCTGAGCTATCCCATCTCTCTTAACTTTATGAATATATTTCTAGGGAAGTTTTACAAGAACTACACTTCACTGATTTATCTCCTCCAGTACCTATAATACCATTCTCCTTCTTGTACATAATTCTATAATTGTATCTTTCCTTTGGCTATAATTTCAGTCCCAATTTAATCTTGTCATCCATGTACCTCACATTTTAAAGAAGAAAAATTCATTCCTTTTAGTGAAGATGGAATAAGAGGTGAGTTTCAGTTGGGGTTTTTTTGTGGGTTTTGTTTGTTCGTTTGTTTTGTTGTTGTTTTGTTTTGTTTGGGTCTAGTTTTAGGTTTTTTTCAGTAAGAGCTGTGTAAGGACAAAGTTTCCCAGATTGTAGAGTCATCTTGAATCATGCCCCAGAAAAAGATGATCATTTCCCAAAGAACTTCGCAAGGCAACTTCCTTGCACTCCTCATTCTTTGCAACATCCAACACTAAAATCTTTGATGTAACTTTTGCTCCCTTCTCCAACAACTTAAGTATTAGCTCTGCTGCAAGTTTCCACTTTTCTTACTTTAGCTGGTAGGCCCACCGACCCGAAAGGCCTCTGGATATGTTCATTGCTGAACCATACTGGAATTTCACATGAAAGAAAATATGTCAATGAAATTCTCCAAATGGCAAGTGCTTCTTTCTGAATTCACAGCTGTTCAAACGCTACTTTGCTAATACTGAAACATGTTTCTTGAGACAGATCTTGTCAAAGGATAACATTTCAAAAGCACTTATATAATCTGAAAAAAACAAGCCCTCCTGAACCATGAAATGAGGTACAGATTTCAACATATCATCCTTTTACAAGTTACTCATGAGAATCTGAAAATCCCACCTGAAAAGACATAAGGCTAGAATTTTTAAGAGGTCTAAGCTGCTCAGCTCTGAAGCCAAAGAGGATTGAACACTGACTTCTTCAGGGTCTTTCCTCAAAAAAATCTCAACCTATATCTTTTAAGCTTCCACAGGTAAAAGCTTACAGCAGCTACAAATGATGGCTTGACAATGGGGTAAAAAAGATGATAAAGATGGCAATGGCAGTAGTCAGAGGTAATGCTTCTGCATCTTTCTACAGACCTAGAGAGAAAGCAGCTTTTGATGGTGGCCTCAGAAGCAGCTTAATCTTCTGCACTGGGGCATGAAGCAGCTGCAGCATGGACTGCTGTAAGGGAGGAAACAGGAATAAAATGATGGAAAAGAGATAAAGAAAGCAGAGTACAATCTAATTATGTCCTCATTGGCAGAAAAACTCAGAAACATATTAAGCTGAAAAAAACTTTAATTCAACTCCTTCCCCTAAACGCAAAGAGAGAATACGAAGCTAATAAATAGTAGCTCAGCAATCAACACCACTTACATCTCTTCCCTTGGATTCACAAATGATAAACAGGTGAAGAGAAACCAAGCTAAAAGATCACAGAATCACAGAATCATAGAATTATCTGGGTTGGAAGAGACCTCCAAGATCATCAAGTCCAACCCTTAATCCAACACTATCATGATTACTAGATCATGGCACTAAGTGCCACATCCAGTCTTATTTTAAAAACCTCCAGGGATGGTGAATCCACCACCTCTCTGGGCAGGCCATTCCAATGCCTGATTACTCGCTCTGGGAAGAACTTTTTCCTGATATCCAGCCTAAACCTTCCCTGGCAGAGTCTAAGCTCGTGCCCTCTTGTTCTGTTGCTGGTTGCCTGGGAGAAGAGTCCAACCCCCACCTGTCTACAACCAATCTGTAGCACGGGTTTCCTGAAACCTGACTTCAAAAGCTGCATGCAGGTGCATAAAGACTATGGAAAACAACTATGGCAAATATTAAACCACTGCATTATGTACCTAAAGAAAGAATTACAAACAAAAAAACTATATTAGAATTACAGAATGACAGAATGGTTTGGGTTGGAAGGGATATCCAGTTCCAATCCCCTTGCCACGGGCAGGGACATCTCCCATCAGACCAGGTTGCTTAAGGTCCCATCCAATGTGGCCCTGAACACCTCCAGTGAGTGTTTTCATTAAAGCAGTCACTGAAATACGAGTTTACAATGCTAACAGGTCCACAAAAAGTGTAGAGAAGCCTTTCATTTCAAAGGAAGACTTCATGTGAAGGACAATTTCAAATAAGCAGATAGAAAGGCAGGATCTTTCAAAATTTTTGGCAAAATTTTGCCAAACTTTTTATTTTGGAAAGTATTTTTGTATAAACCATTTCTGAATTAATTTTGTTGAGTTGAAAACCTGGTGAACCTTTTAATTATTTTGGGTTCACAACATGTAAAGTAATAAACTTCGCTGCTGCCTGTAATTTTGTCCATTTTCTGCCTCTCCTCACAAGTCCCTAGAAGCATTGCAATGACAAAATTAAATATGTTTATATATTAAATAATAGTTTTAACCATGCCACAGCTGCCACAAGCGAAGCTGCCATCAGTGAATTCCATATGCAGCATGACATTGTACGTGCAGCCCCGCACTCGTAAAGAAGTATATACTTAGGCCTTGAACAAACTTTGGGTATCATTAGAAAGTCTGTAAAATATAATAAGCATTGAAATAATATACAGTTTGGATGAAGAATCAAAGACATTTGGAATGAAGGCAGTCCAATATGATCACAATTTATTTTGTACCATCATTATACCTCCAGTAACAGAATTAGCAGGTACATTGACACATCCTAAATTCCAATCCTCAATCTATGACATTTTGTTCCATTATTTGTTTCACTCCATTTTGCACGTTATTTCTTTTTGGTGCTTAGTTACTGTCCCCACAAGCTTAACAACACAACAAAAAGAGTCAGTTGTTTAACCTTTGCCTTCGTATCCAAAGTTGGAACACTTGCAACAAGCTCTCTGCTGGCAGACCCACGACTTTCTCAGGCCCAAAGAGCTCACTTGTTACCACAGTAAAACCACAATGCTCAAATACATCATGTCATACAATCTTAGGAGAGTGATAATGTAAACTGGGGAATGAGACACATTAACTGCATCAAGCAGGAAATAAAGTGGGCAACAACGAAAAGCTCCGATTTAGCCGCCAGTATTCTTAAAGAACAGCAAAAGGCAGATGACACGCTTTTCTTTTCCTGGGCACGTTCTTTGTCCCCAAATTGCCCACTGTAGAAGCCTTCAAAGAAAAAAGAGCTGCCCTAGACCTCACACATAAAGAAGAAAATCCCATGTTTCAAAGACACATTGATTACATTCAAATGCGTCTAAACGCTAATGTACTTCCTCTCAAACACTTCCCTACAGTTTACCAAACCATTAGGATCTGAGCAGCAAAATCCATCAGCTGCCCAGTTAAACATCCACTTAAAGGGACAACATTGCTGATACAATCTTCCAGTCCTGCTGCCAAGTTTGCTGCCACAAGTGGGGTAGGATCACCGGGCTCTATAACGAGGAGGGAGCAATGGTAAGAGGGACAACTGTCTCCTTTTAGCAATCTTTTTTTCTAGCTGAGGAGGTAGAAGTCTGAGCAGCTTTCCTTCCACTCCCAGCCATCTGTTATAAAACCTAATAAAGGACAGCTCTGCATCAGCAATTATTATTGATAAAACAAAAGTGCTCTGCCACAATCTTTAAAACAGGATGCTTAATTTCATCAGGCTACAGAGGAACTTACTCTTTCAGAGAGCTACTGGCTGACAGTAGAGTCAAACACTTGCCCCCACACGCACCCTTTCCCCAAAATGCAGCGTGTTCTGTGCCAACTCTCTCCCCCTGGGTTTAACACTGTTATCTATGTTTTGTGGGGAGAGGGGAAACCTGACCTCACACAGCATTTTACGAGGAAAGTCTAAGAAGTCAGAGGGCAGCAGTACACACAGCACAAAAATAAAATTAAAGAAAATAAAACAAAGGGGGGGGGCGAAATCCACAACCCAAAACACAATAGAAACAATACTTTGTGTTCCTATTTTAAGTGCCTCTCTCAATGCTATATGCATAGCAGCTAAAGGCAAGCTGGAAACCAGCCAGGTCCTGGCTGCCAGCAAAAATTTTGTCACCTCCTTTGAACATCTGAAGTATGTTTACCCAATAGATTTCATTAAATTACACTTCCATTAGGAAGCATACAATGTTGATACTCATCTCAAAGATAAAAGGGATCGCTAAGAGGCATGTCATCCTGCTCCCCAGCTGATTGCTATTTCTGGGCCAATCAAGGAAAGGAGCCAGAACAATACTTAGTTAAAAAAATGCAGCATCTCCCCAAGGACTACATACTAAGAGACTGCAGCTCCATTATCAAAATGAGCATATCATTAATGACAATGCACATACAGTACGTTATTTTAATACAACTCATACACAACAAACAAGCTGTATTTGGGTCATTAGCTGAATTTGTAAAGCAGTATTTCCAAGGGTTAGAAACTCCTTATTGAGAAACTCCTTATCGAGATATGAAGTTTATAGGTTGGGGGCGGAGGGGGGGGATCAAATATTTTATATGATCCCAAAATACAGTGAATAAAACAACACTGTGCGGTTTGAAGTGCATTGTAGTAGCTCACAGAACAAAAGGCTATTCAAACATAAGTTCCCATTTTAAAGTAAAGCAGAAGTAATTTAAAACACCAGGCACTGTTTTGCTAAACATCTATGAGGGATAATGAAAACAAAATGCCACTGATGTATTTTATACTGTATGTATCACCTTTTAAATTATTATTGCAGTACAGTTTAAAAAAGGAACTCAAAGCAAATTTTACAATCATTTAAAAAAAAAAGAAAAAACCCATGCTGATTGTGAGTCGAGACACTGGGGAAGGAATAACACAAGAGACTGAAATTCACAAGCCCACTAGGGCTGTTCAGCTGTTGTCCTAGGGCAGGCTGAGGCTTTCCTAGTGGAGAGGAGGAGACACCTTTGTCTCTAAGCATTGGTGTTAGATCTGTGCTTCCGAATCTCCAATTCACATAACAGTAATAAAGGGAAGAGGACAAAACCAAAAGCACGCTAATTAAAACCCAAAGTAATAAGAAAGGACTGGGAGGGGTTTGCTCTTTACAGACAAGCTCTGCCCAGCCCTTTTGCAGCAATCTGTGATTATTAATCTCTAAAAACACTCTGTGGTCAATATGCTGCAATCCAGACTTCAGCCAATCTCTTTCAATGTGCAGAAAACCTTTCAGTTTAGCCATATTTGACATATCATATGAACTCCAATTATCCATCTTTTTGCAATTAATCATCTCACAATTACATTTCCTGCACTTATAAGCGTCCAGCTGGGAACTGAGTTTTAATCTAGGAAATAAAAAAAAAAGATTCAGGTTTCTAACAAATTACTTCTAATTAACCAGAACCTTTTCTAGTCATTCCAACCTAAAGACGCCTACAGCAAATGAAAGAATTTATTGTTTGCATTCCTAATGATATTTTAAAATTTCATTTCAATTTCCCCAATGAGTAACTTTCAGGAAATTCACTGCAGTTATACCTACTTAAACAAACACTCTGTTAAGCAGGAAATGCACAACAACAAAAAAACCTAGGGGAAGAAAAAGAGAGCTGGTATTACACTGAGCAGAACAGCTGCTAAATAAAGCTCAAGAACCAGAATGCTAATTAATGGCAATTTTCAAAAGTACACTGCAGCAACGTTGCCCAGGCCCTGCCAGAGTTATTGGGAATCTTAAAACTGTTTCCGAATAATGGTTTAGTAATGAAAGGTATACATTTTTCAGAAAAAAAGTCAATTCCACTGATACAAGGCAGAAATTTACAGTCTGCATAAAGGAAGTGGATGAAATGAAGCCTCCTCATTAGATAACTCAGGAAACTAAGTCAACGGTGGTTAAACAGCACATGAAAGAGCTTTGTCCCACAACTTCCAGTGATTTCCCCAGGGAAAGATTTGGAATAAGAACCATGCAAAACACGCTTACTGCACAACTGGGAACTGCTTGGTATCACAGGGCACTAACATGAGGTAAGTATCAAATGGAACAGTTTCATTTACCTTAGTTCTTATCCATTTTCTCCAAAAAGTCAACGCAGCCACGTGACAGGATACGATTGTTGCAAAGTGAAGAACACCTTTCATGTTCTTTGGACAGAGGCTTCTCTGTCAATTACGCAGTATCGTATGTGTACATCCCAAATCTGTCCATCTAACTAACAAAAGGAAAACAATATAGAGCTGAAAACTGCTCCAGAGTTACCTTTAGGTAATACATAATACATAAGACAGTCTAACTGCAGAAATATCTCTGCTCAAAAGGTTGGTGTTCATTAACATCTTACCAGGTTTCCACAACACAAAAGAGGACTGTGCTAATTGGCTGATTGATTCAATACCAAGTTAAGGTAGTTAATTATTCTGGAAAAGAATTATTTTTAATACACCTGAAGCCTTCCAAAACTATTAAATTTTATATGCCTGCACCAACCTCTCTTTCTTTGACTTTCATTAACTACCTCTGTAGGCACTTTGAGAACACCAAAACTGTTGGTACATTTTTGGTTTTATGTATAACAGAGCTCCAGTTGTGACTGTGGACATCCTTTCACACATTTACAACAAGGGAAAAAACAACAAAACCAGTAATAACTTCCTCTACCACTACTAAAATTTAGCAAATTGTAATTCTTGCCACAACAGCAACAGCTTTACCTCCAGCAGTCCAGAGACACGAACTAATTAACACCAACCTTTACTTCCCAAACTTCTGCTTAACCTCTCTATCCAACACGTGGAGTACAGCACATTCAACGAGGTAAGAGGAAAGGGTGGATTCTCCTTGATGAGATTCACAGATACATCCTTAGCTATTGCAGAGTCAATATTCAAACCACTTTCCTTGTCCTTCGAGATTCCAACCTGAGAATTGTGTGAAACACTATAAAACATCTGCCAACGCATTTCGAATCTACCGGTGCACTTTCAATGGTGATAAAGGAACACCTGCACAAAGCAGTGGTGAGGAAAGTTTGTCTTAGTTGTGAAATCAGTCACCAGAAGACAGAGTGAGAAGTCTGGTGACAGACAGAGGATGGTGGGAAAGTGCACCAAGATTTTCTTCTTGAAGTTCCTCACAAGACTAAAATGGAAACCCAAGAAACGTAGCTCAGACAGGCCGTGTGCATCAGTCTGCTCACAGCCATCAGGATCAAAATGGGCATTCCCATTCTGAAAGCAGTGTGAGATACTCAGTATTTCAGTGCAAGCTCTAAGTCAGCACAGGAAATGCCACCAGCAGCTCTCCACGCTGCTACACAAACGACCTCGCACAGCTCGCCCAGCCACTAGACCACAGGCGCGTGATAGAACAGCATTACTGGAGCAGTTTGGATCAAGTAGTTTTAAAAGTCAGAAAGACCAAGGACAGGGAACTTACAGATCCCTTGGGACATCTGATGGAGCTGCACAGCTCCCAACACCAGCAAGTTCAGGCCAGCATTTTATCACGGTCCAGCTCAGTAATGCCATAGTCATGGGGAGCCGGAGAACCCATGGCATCTCAGAAGCAGGAACCAATGGTCCTGGAATGGGGCCCTGGGTGGATAAGGGAGGCAGCTCAGGGCCAATAAGGGTTGTTGGTGCCCTCAGGGCCCTACACACCTGAAACTGGGCACAGCTTTTCCAAGATTTCATATTAATCACACCTTGCAGAGGATGCAGAAAATAAAGCCAGGTATAACGCACAGTGGATCTACGTCACCAAGGAGGAGACCCGGGTGAAGTCAGAACTACCCTGCATATGGAGCAACCCTGATCTGGATCAAAGCCAAGGCCTTATGTCTGTCGTTCCAACAAACCACTCTAACATTTTAAAAATAGTTTTACTGGTTTACTGCCCTTGAGTCACACTTACAAGCCGCGAACCACTGGAAAATCAGAAAAGAACAGGCGATATTGCAGAGAGATTCAGAAGGCAACAGGCGGACACGAGAAATAAAAAGATTGAGAAGAAAAAGCACCCTCTCAGCTGTAGTCATTTAAGTAGGAACACCACAGAGAAAAGCTCTTAAGTGCAAATCTTTCTTATTGCAGCGTTACTTTCACTGGCACATGAAACAGCAATGATAACAGGCTCAAAAAAAACTTTGAAAATAAAGTTAAAAGATACATGTAACTTAAAACTAACATCTTTTCCTACACAGAAAGGTTAAATTGTGGGGTTGACATTTGCATTTGTTACGTTGTCAACGTTTCCTGCCTATCAGCCTATGTACAAACAATATCTAAAGATGTCATCTACATATTTATACCAAAGGAGTTTATGAACAAGACCTGTCAGTATATTTTAACACCTTTCCAAAACGTCAGCTTTCATCAGGTATAAACACAACATGTTTAATTTATTAGTTTGGTTTAATATAAAAAGTTGACAATCACATGTCACCATAACTATTGATAAGGTAAATAAGGACTACAGGAAAACGTCAAAAAGTTATTAAAATATTCCTCAGTTTCCTGAATCAAATTGGATTTATTGGCTTTTCTCAGTCAATAAGTGCATTACACATTTTTCTTCATATGGCTATTTTTGAAGCGATGTTTCCAACAGTGAAGTTTACAGACAAGACTATAATTCTTGGGGAATTTGAATTCCATTTTTGACTCTTTTGGGCAGGGGAAAGAGCTTTGTTTAATGATAAAAAAAACCTCATAAACACACACTTGTCCACTTGTATTTAAACACACACCCCAGAGATTTATTTTTCTGATCTCAAATATACTAAGCCTGTATAAAAGTTAAAACATAAGGCACAAGAAACTTTGAATGCAACTCTGCAATTGAGCAAAGCAACGCATTTGTATCCACTTTTGACAGAATGGGCTTGATTCACTTCTCTCAAGAGGAATGCTACTATCATAGGTCCACCTTCTTTGTTTATAATGTCAGAAGGACAACCTATTCTCACTTCTTTCTAGATACTTCCCTCAAAAATGTATCCAAGGGCAACACAGCCTCACTTTAAGAATTTCATCCCTCCTGCCTCTACACTGCCAAACAGGTACCTCATCAGTGAGTCGTTCCAGCCAGACTGAAATAGTTTTGCTCTACAGGGACAAAAAAAAAAAACCCCTTATTTATCTGAATGCAAGGATAAACTCCACTGTATAGATTAGCTCAAACACTCCTGCCCAACCCAAACCCTGGCCAAATTACAGACAGCAGCACAGAAGACTTTAAAGGCAGGGAGGAAACTTAGATTAGGCTATTCATTGTCAGCATCTCTCCTTGTTGGAAAAAGGCTCTTCTTCTCTTCTGCAAGTCCCACTGTACACCTTAGCATAAGACATGGGGAATGATTTTATTATTCTATAACCAAGCTGACACTAGAGTTCGATACTGTGGACATCAGGAAGTAATGTATGCCACAGTCTCCTAACCATTCTGTAAAACCTACCTGGCAGGAATAAAGATAGTGACTTCTTAGAATACACCAGATATGCTGAACGTGCCCTAAAAGTCCTGATTTGGATTTCCTGTTGCTAGAATAACAGGAATTTTACTAACTCATGTCATTTCTGCATCAAACCCACAAATGCAGCGAGTACATTTGGGAACCCAGGTATGGAATACCATCAGTATCAGCCACTAAGCCTTTATTGATGTCAGAAATTTAATGCTGAAGACCTTGAAAGTGCATTGGATATGATGGAAAAACAGAGGCTTTGTTTTTCTTTCAAATGACAAGTAGGTGAAAGAACTAACACACCATAAGTGATGCTTCCATACTAATCAAACTCATTGAAAAGACAATTTCTAAAAATGAAAGGAGTCCAAATATACCAATAACCAGATTTCAGGCTATAGAAGCACGCACCCTGGTTTCCTTTGTTTGAAAGATGGTATGAGAAGGGAAATTTCCAAAGGGTCCAAATCTTCTACAAAGGAAGGAAGGACCTCAAAAGATAGTCATGCTCCAAAAGGGTACATTTAACTACATCAGAACAGGCAGCATCTTGGAGTTATTCCACTATTGTTTCTGCAGTGTACATGATTTCAGGTTTTATCATAGATTTAGCCCAGTTCTTAGAACAAACACCTTCACTTCAACGTGGTTCAAAGCTGTCTGAAACACCAGTCTTTGGTTCAGGCAAAGTCTGTATTTGGTGCACACCTGAAACGGAGTTTCCAGTTCATTTTCCTCAAAAAGCAATCCTATCAAACCAAACTCACATACAATGAGTGAGGAAAATTGGGGGATTCACTTCAAAATCACAGTACTGTCAAACCAAACACCACCACTTCACATGAAGCCCTGGGTGGGAGAAAGGTCCTCAGCTTCAACATTTTTAAAAATACGCAAATGTTTTACAAACTGGTCCTATATCACAAAACAAGGGAACTCAGCAGAACACTTTAGCAACAGAGTACTTTTTAGGTACAAATTAAAAGTGAAAACTTTGTCCCAGAAAGAGAAGCAGAAAAGTGAAAATGGGGAGGGAAAGGAGCAAATTTTCCTTATGCTCATTCTATAATTCATGCATTTTAAAGAAAGATCTCTTCAGGGCACAAGGGCTGAGCCATCGATCTGCATTGCTGAATGGAAAAAGAGGACCTTAATAACACATTTGAAACTGACTCCAAGTACGGGTCAGAAGAAAGATGCAGCCCAGGTGCCTTCAGCTGAAATAAAGATCTAACAAAAGGACACCACGACAGAAGGTGAGAAAAAGACAAAAGGAGCACTAAGGGTTTAAAAAAGCTGGAAAAGCGATTCAGGTTAGCAACCCCTAACTTAATCCTGACCTTTCTGTAACTTTTTACCTTGATTTAGTTGACTGAACTAACTTTGTGGGAAGCTTACACAGCTGAACCACAGAGTCTGATTTCTCCTGAAGACTGGGCAGAAAAAAGAGGAAATCACAAAGTCACGTAGGGGCATCAATAACACTGAGTTACAAAAAAAAATGCAAAAATGCAGTGATTGCAAATCAAACATTTTTTTACATAAAAAATATTCCTAGAACTACAGTGAAGACCCCATCTTAGCATTATTAGTTTTACTCTGAACCATAGTAATCCTAGATAAATACTTCTCAGTCTCTTTTTAAGGATGCTACGAATTACAAAAAATGAAAACCTGTAGTTTCAAAGAAAGCTGCTAACGGAACAATCTGTAATACCGAAACTGACCTGTATTTCTTAAACAAATAAAAATAATCACAAGAATCGTGACAACAACTTAGTTCACTGCACAGTTTTATTTAATTAATACTCACTATCACAGTGCCAAAGAGCTGTACTCATGGCTGAGAAAGCTTTTGGTGCTTGGCACTATACAAACAGGGATCCCTGTGTCAAAATACTCGCTGTTACATGTCCCAAAATGCCAAACATCATTATGGAAAGTTACTTTATGAACGTTGAAATAAGAGAATTTGCTTTGATATTTATGCCATTATTCTCTCTTAAATCAAATATTAAATGCCACTTTCTTTCCCAGTCGGTGATACGCCCCAGCAAAGCTTACAGTTCCATTTAATAATGGCTTGAAGACGTCTACTCATGAATCAGTGGAAAGGAAGGTGCTATCTTCATAATGCAGGAGCATTTTCTACCTAAGGTCCAAGCCAAGACCCACCAAACACAATAGAAGCCTTTTCTTTGACTTGCCAGAATTCACATTTGTGTCTTTAGTGAACAGGTACAAAGTCTGCAATTGCCATTCAGTGTTTTCCAAAAGCTGCCTAACGCGTTTCCACGCGGACCAGGAGGTTAAGTTGGCAAACACTACCCTTATTCATTCTAATCTTAACTTCCATGAAAATAAAAAAAAAACAAACTAAGGACATTTTGGAAAGTTGTGGGGATTCAGAAAGTCAGCATCAATGCCACTCAGTGGGAAATGCAGAGCCCACACACACACTGCTCAATTTCTTTTTCTTTATACATCAGGCACCAAACATTTAGTTAGCAAAAACCTCTTTTCATTAAACTCACCAGAAATGGTTAAATGTTACTATAGCAGGAAAAATTACTCCATTCTACTGCTGATCCCAGAAGCCACCTGCTATACTCCTTTGTATAATATGTTCTTTCTATTTCTACTCTGATTTTCATTGACGAGTTCTTTTAGGAGTGAAACCCCTTTAATATTTATTAAATATTGGAAAAGGCTTATTTTCCTACCCCTGGCACCCTAAAGGCAGTTTATAAAAAAGGGATGAAAAATAAGGGAGGTGCTGTATTCAATCCACTTATTATAAATGTATACAAGCCTTAAATTGCCAAACATACAACTCACAGATCATCTCGGCTTTGCAGGGATTTCCTTCTCAACTGAGTAAGAACAGCAAGTTTAAGTAGACTTTGTGGCCAAGAACCACTTTTTGTTGTGGTTTGTACAGCAGTTTAAGGAAAGCTGAGTGTACTGGGACTGACTCCTAAATGATTGCAGAATACAAATAAAAAGTTAGCAAACAAAAAAGCAGAGATATTCACACTTTTTTCCATATGTTTCACAGAGTAAAGAACATTACAAGGGAGGGGAGGAGGGTGAGGGTCATTCTAATCTATTTCCAGCTGCTTTTTCTTTTTGTTTCCTCACTAAGTCTGAAGCCAGAAAGAAGACATCATCACCAGTGGTGCAAAAGTCTGTCCCCTTTTACCTGTGCTTGCCAGTTGCAAAGAACCATAAAGCTCTTCTGTGTTTACTACTGGTACCAGAAAGCCAGCTTAGAGCACAAAATGGGAAGGCTGTATCAAAGAGAAAACAGGCTAACATTCTGTGGTTTCCTTATTAAACAGCATTCAAAAATATTTGCAACTTGTAAATATTAAAGAAATTTAATAATTTTCAGGACAAAAGATGTCAAAAGGAAACAGTGCTCTAACCAACACTGAAAACATCTGCACAAATAGCTACTTTGTTCTTGGGTTAGAGTTTAGGGCAGAGATGGCAGCAAACATTTACAATTTTGGTTAAATTCAACCATAATTTGTAAGCAAAAAGATATAATTAACTGATTCGATCGTTTTCATTAAGAATCCCTGACACTATCAAATTTATACCAACACGTTAGCTCTTCACAAAGAGTTTTTAATCCATTAGAGTAGACTTCTTGAGAGAAAAGCCAGAAAAGAAATTTAACCAAACTGTGTTTCCATTGCATTAAATTTCAGTATTCCATTTTTGTAATCCTGATATAATAAAAACAAAACTATGCAAAACATGTTACTTGGCAGCTTCAATTTCTTGTAAAACACAAAAGTTAACAAATAACATCACTCTACGGAAAGCATCAGAAAGAAAGAGAGAACACATCCATCACTGTTTCTTCATTTTGCTTATTAATAAATCTAGAATACCTTTGCATTTACAAGAATTCTTCGCTGGCACAGAAGAATTTTTCCTACGCCGATAACATTACCATAAATTTCTACGCTGTTTCCTGCTATTCTATGGCAAAGGTTTTCAGAAAAAAACAAGGTAACTAAAATATTATTTGTACTAGCAGAATTTAATGAATGCTATTATTTGGAACGTTTGACAGCTGTTTGACAACCAGACATACAACATATTCAGTTATGCAAAGAGATTTTTTTATGTTTTAAAAATTTGCCTATGATGCAATCGGAATTTCAACAAGCGTTTAATATGTAATGATCATATAAAAATTTCCCCTTGAATTCTGATTGAGAAAATATCAAGATGAAGCACAAACCTCTTGAAGTTGGGTAGAAATAGCTACTTTTAACAGCAGTGCTTATATTTCAAGTTTCATTTCATGAAAGCAACAGAACCCAGCAAGAAGGCAAAAAAAGCCATTAACCACTCATTTGCCAAACTAATTTTTGACATGGGACAGTTAATCAGTCACCAAGAAAAAGTTCACCATTCAGCAGATGGTAACTTCACCATAAAGGAAAGCTATTTTTGACCATGGCAATTAGTCTCCTCATGCTTCAAACACTAAATTCTATTTTCACATTAATTTTTAAAACTATGTGGCTTTAACTTAAAATAAACTGTACATCAAAAGAATGGAAAATAAACAGCCAGGAACACAATTTGACGAATTGGATTTATTTAGTTTATTTAGCTAAACAGGGTCCATTGGATCTCTTTAATAGGCTGACAGTTGCACTGGGCTGGTTAATAAAACATTCAACACAGTATCTTCAGCCAATATAGAAATGCAAATCCCACCAGAAATATTTTATTCATGAAACAGTAATTTCAGTTACTACCAAAGCAAAAAAAAAAGAAAAAAAGAAACAGGGAGTGAAAAAGAGAGGGAGAGAGAAAAAAAAAGGACTTGCTTTGCAAACAAACACTGCCATCTAGTGTCATGGCCTGAACAAACAAATCAAAGAATCTGAAAAGCACTATAATTAATCCTTCCAGCATCAAACTGGTACCTTCTCCCTAATTTTTTCCTTTATCAGTAGCACATCTCTCCCTCGTTTGCAGTCAAACACAAATTAACCTTTCTCTAGCTGGAAAAAAAAAAGAGTAACAACATGCTAAAGCACTTGAGAGTGCAGTTCCAGGCACGTTAAAAAGATGGGATTTTTAACTCAGCTTGTCTGCTGTTTTTTCTTGAAATCTTTATGTTTCTAAGTCATGATAGAAATCAAATCAAACTTCTACTTATACGAGTGCAGGTGAGCAATACAATGAAGGGAGAGCTCGGTTCTGCTTTATTCGTCATCACATCCCACATCTGCGATCCAACTGCAGAACCTTTACTGCTGCTATCAAAAGAAGGACAATGACAGCTTGCTTCTTTTATTTTTATGACAGGTAGGGGTCTATTACTTGACTAAAATAAGAAATCACTGAGAAAGGGAAACATTAAAGTCTTCCTCCTTCTGTCCCCCCCACCAAAAACCAGCATCCACCATCTGTTTATGAAGTCACTCTACTCACCAGCTCGCTAGAAGTAATTTTGAGGGCACATTGCTTCTTCTGCTAGCTGCTAGGAAGAAGAGCAAACATTTAATTCTGCTACTTTAAGAAGCAGAAGTTTCAGCATAAGAACAAATTACATGGGAAATAGAGAAATGGTAGTTCTCCACCTGGGAAAGGCTGATGAGGACTGGCATCCAAACATGTCTAAAGACTGCCAGGTGGGAAAGCATGTTCAATGAAAAAGGCAAAGCTGATGTCATGCTGAATTTCTATTACATGCTTTAAAACATATTTTACAGAAGGACTTCACTCTCCCATGGAACACTTTTCAGTTTAACACAGAAACATTTTGTGTTAAGAGAGAAAGGAAAGAAAGAGGCATGAATGCTTCCAGTGCACTGTGTGAGTCAATACGCCTTTCATTCATAGCCCCCAGCCAGACACAAGAATTATCAGACTCGCCAAATCACTTCCTGAAAGCACCTTTATTTGTAACCGCTCAGCCAAGTCCAGTGCTCCACAAACTGGTTTTTCTTAAGATCATGTGCAACACCTCCACTATAACAGTCACTTGCTGAAGGACCAACAAACAGCAGGCCCCAGAACTCACCAGTCTTACCCCAACGTGTTAACGAGCAGCATTTCTGGAGAGAGACATGCAGAATTTCCCACCAGTAGCAAGACAAACTCAAGTAAGAAAAGAATCTAGTTAAGGAATTACTTCTAGTGACATTAAAAATTTGCTGCTTAGTTGCCCTTATCCAGTGTATTATCTGTTCACGCATTGTTTATAAGTTGCATCTTATGGGTGAAACATGGGAGGATTCTTCATAAGCAATACCTACAGAATTATAACACCCAGGAGTTAAGTGCTTCACTGGTCTGGCCTCTCAGGAATCTCACTTAAGATGATCACAACCCCTTAGGTTAATTACAAATTAAGCATGTTAACTCCCATCTTTCACACTTTCCTCTACGGAAAAGCATGTCATCACTACTAAATTCCTTTGTGAAAGAAATTTCCTTCCTTCTCCACACTTCCACACAAAACTATAAAACATTCCTAAGATGTAAAGAAATTAGGGCAAGTTTCTACAGGACATCTAAGTTTACCACCTCTTAATTGCCCATCAAAAACTCAGTTTAGGTCTTGAATGGTACAAAAAAAAATCAAACAAAACCAAAACCACTCTTTCCTGTACCACATTTTCTCCCAATTAAAATAGCAGTATTATAAATAAAGTCATTGCTAAATGTCAAATATCTGCACCTTCTTTCACTGCAAACCCGCTAAGCTGGGGCGTCAGTGAAAACAAACTGAAGATAATGTGAGATTTCCCTCTATAAAAAAGAAGTTGGCCTCACATTCAGCAGCAGCCAAGCAGACAAACATTGTATCAGAAGCTATTAGAAATGGAATACAGGAAAAAAATACAGTGCCTCTGTGGAGAGCAGTTGGAGTACAATGCAGAGGACTGATTACTTATCTCAAGGAGACAGTATCTATAGAAATAGGACAGCAAAGGAACTTTGGTTCACAAAATGCTTTCTCAAAATTAGATTGTCCAAGTATATGGTCGGATATTTCAAATTCTTTCTTCTGAAACCTAATCAGTTCAATCTCGTGTGCATTAAAACAAATCCTCCACAGCCCTGTTCAAAAGAGCTGAACTACTCACACAGTGAAAACTAATCTGATTTCAGAAGTTTCCAATTTGCCAACAAGATCAGGTTTTCAGCACAGGCACGTGTGCCTGCCCGTGCATGGTGCACGTGGACACATGACATGTATGCATGGTGGGTTCCTTGTTAATAATGTCATCAGGATACAAATATGAAGATCTACACATCTGTCCTACATGCAGTTTATGATTTTGTAACTATAAATCACAATGCTCTGCTTTACAAATCAAAATAATCCAGCAGGGACAGTTGAGTCTCTACACTTTCAGCTCAAACTGGAAAGCTAGGCAAGACTCTGGCCAGAAATACACAGGCCACTGACTTGCCAATTTGACAGATGACACTCATTATGCTTAAAGCCATATGAATATTTGTCTGGGTATGTGACTGAACCTGAAATAAGGGTAGGGGTATTTGCAAAAGCAGTCGGAATATCACTGACATAGCTGTAGCAGTTGTTCAGGTGTGCTTCTGGACCCAGGTGGTACTTCAGAGTCACACAAAAGAGCTGACTATCAAATGAAATTCCACTGCTTATCTCCTTAAAGCTTTTAAAGCCTAACAGTAGTTGCCATTTTAACAATTATCTTAAACAGAACCTGTAGGAGATAGGAAATGTGAATATGTCTTCACCATTGACTGAACCGAAGCTATGGTTAAATGCCAAAAATGTTTAAATGTTTAGTGAAGTTTTGTATGATGTATCTGTCTATGTATCTATGACTTCTCTTTTTTTTCCATTTTAAGTTGGAAGGTCAGAATAACCAAAGTCAGTACCAACTCTGAGTTCTTAAAGAATGAGCACTGTCTCTTGGACTGATAGCAAATGCTACCAGTAAAATTTGCCTCTGAGCTGCCATGACAGAATAGGAACAGGACAGAACAGGAACAGTCCCTATGCTTCCTCCTTTTCCTTGTCAAAGATATCCATCCTACTTTCAGCACTGATTGTGGAGCACTCATTTTTGCAATAGGAATATTACTGTGTAATGTGGTCTTACTGGATGTTTATATTTCCCCATCTATCTGAACGCCTCATACTTCAGCTGGAAGCTTTTCAGGAAAATTGCCCCCCTCTTTTTTTCTTGATTTCTTATGCTGCCCTGACGTGGAGCCAGTAGGTGGAACCCTTGCAGTGGATACCAATGCTAAGTTTATATAGTTACAGCTTCACATGAACTGGGACAGATTCAGGCCAAAGTATACTTCTAAAGTCTGGAAAGCCTTTTACCACTGCACATCCCCACTGTTTAAAGATTACTGGCCGTTTTCAGCTAACAATTAAGAAAAAATGTATTATTTGAAAAAATAATCAATACCTATAGTCCATGTACTTAAAAGACTACAATAAACTATAAGGCTTCTTTTTGCATTCAGAGCTTACTTCATGCAGGCAGTCACCATGGGCATTCCACACCTGCAACAGTCGAAAACAAAGTATTTCCAAGCTTAAACCACATAATGGTGCAATGGTAGGAGCAGGGAAAAAACCTCCTCACAGGAGGACTGGCTTAACTTTCAGGAACTCTTTAGTTCCTGAAGTTCCAGGAGATCCTAATGAACACAGAAAGCATAAGTACGTGGTTTGCAACTCCACTTCGGGCCACAAGATAGAGCTGTTACCACAGTCTCTGCAGAGCCCTAGAGCCACGACAGGTTTGGGACCTAACAGGAATGAAATCACACTATAAAAATGCAGTATTGGTAAACACTATCAAAAATAAGATAATAAACCCAAGACTTACATCTGCAAGTTAAAAAAATACAGCATAAGGTTTAACAAAAACTTTTATTCTGCTTTGATACGTTTATCACACATTTTAAGCACGCCTGAAACTTAGCCTTTTGAGGTGTATACAGCTTCTTTTTTGCAAACAAGTACAACTTTCTGCTTGCCCTGTTCTCCTATTTCTCCCCAAGCATCTACTCCCCGTGGCAGACTGCACAGCACTGAGACAAGCATCAGAAACTGCTGCTGCCTTGAGGTGCAATGCCTCGTTTGCTCATTCTCCCCACCCACATTCACAGTGGTATCTGAGCACTTTCAGTGATACAACTGAGCTATTCTTTTTCTCGTTACTGCTGTTCCTCTCCAAGAGGGGTGAAGCAAGGTGCTTTTTTTTCTCCTCAGATATGATTTAATGCAATTAGTGGGTTACCAGCTACCCATGGGCAATGGAGTGCATGGGGCAGATGTTGCTGCCTCCACACGCACCGCTGGACCGCAGAGCACCGATAATGAACTGCAGGCGTGACTCATGATAACAAGGCTTAGCAGTGAGGGGAAATAAATCTCCTACTTCCAACTTATTTCTATCAGATCAGTAAGTTAGAGATGAATAAGCCATGTTCGGAGTAACTCTTCTTAGTTCAGCTCAAATCCATAATTTTTCAGAATATAATTCTAGCACAGTAAAGTGCTTAGAAAAAAAACCATGAAATATTCACTAAGGTGCCACAATATGCAGTAAATAATATCACTGTGATGGTCCAGTGTTTTGCCATTTTTGCACATATTGCTCAAGATCAAATAAACTCACAAATTAGTGCACGTCACGAATTAACCCTAATGTTGTCCATCTTTGTGGACAGTCCCCACACTTCACATCTCCTTCTTGTAATTTTTAAATATGTTGCTGTGCTGTCATTTTCTCTAACTGCCTGGCTGAGGGCAAATTCTCAAGACGCTACAGGGCATGCAAAGAACCACAAGATCAAAACATATGCTCATTATGATGAATACAGAAGAAAACTACCAGTCCCAGTTCTGCCTTCATTTCATGTTTGAAATATAGAACTTTTTGAAAGAGACTGTCTACTGAAGTATATATTTTTTGCAATTCATTTCACAGAGATTATTTCCTTAAAATGAAACACACACTTTGAGATGATTGAGAAATGTCCTCTGCTTACTGCACGTGCTGCTTCACACCGGAAGAAAGGCCAAGCCAAATACAGTGGGATCCAGCTGAGATTACAACTCTGTTTATAAAGAACAACATTTAACTTTGCAATCTCATACCTGTGTGTTTTTTGGAAGAGCCAAGAACTGTGAGTAACAAACCTGTAAGCTGATCCTAACCTAAAACTGCCATTATCATTCCCAGTTAAGAATTTTCCTTCACCTATAAAAGTGAATTAATTTTAAAAGCTCTTAGATCTGCTTTCCCTAAAGGCCTGCTAAAGCTCTTACATAAACTCTGTACGATTCGCTCACAGTCAAACGGATCACAACTCATTCAGGACAATATTCAGGCAGAACACTCAAAAGAAATTTCATTCCAGCAAATACTTTCAACTTCCTGCCTTCAGCGGCCCTGCAGCTTATTGAGTTAAAACAACATTTCCTTTCCTTCCTCCTTTTCCCTCTTTGAATTCACAACTGGATCATTTTGTTATATAGTTTCTAACAAGTTGATATTTGACAGGAAAAGAATCCAAAAAGACTCTCAAACCCTGACATAGAAATTTAGAACAACGTTAATACTTAGAAACTGGAATTACACAGGGAATTCAGTTGTAACAACATTATTATCTACACAACTGAGATTTTTCCAAGCATAGCTGTTGTTTTCTTTCAGTACTTTGTTCCATCCTTCACTTTCTTTCGTTGATCTGCTGAATGCCATCCTTGGGTTTGGGGCTATTTTTTTCCCCCATTATTACAATCTGTTCCTTCCTCTTTCACATATTGTATTTGCTCCTTCACTTTGAGTATAAACTTATATTCTTTCCATCTTTTGTAACTCTCTGAACTTCTACCACACACACTCATTTCTCCTCTTCCATAAAGAGTGTCCAGTTCTGAAGTCTCCCAATCCCTGTTGCCTAGGAATATGGAAATAACAATTTCCACCTTCTTTCTACATAGAGAGATAGGCCAGCAACAAATATATGCTGGCAGTGAGTTCTCCCACATCTAAGAACATAAACAGCTCGCACTACTAGTTCAGAAATTGCTTTCTCTTGGAAGCCACTGTTCAGCCAGCAGAGCCACATGCACTTCCTACAGGGGAACGGCATGAGACTGTCTCAAAACTCTGATGCAAGTCTTTTATCCTAACATTCCTCAAACTTTACAAATTTGCTATCATCTTCTAACTAATACATTTTTGTGCAACTCCTCAACTTGGCAGAATCACAGAGGAGTGACAGTCAGCTGGATTTCCTGGCTGCAGGTACAAACATTGACTCCCCTCCCCTGAAGGAATAAAGCGCTGCCAGCCACCCGAGAAAATTCACAGTTCTCCAGTGAACAGAAAATACTGCCAACAGTTATTTCTTTCTCCCTACCCTGGAGGAAGCGAGCTGCTGCCAATTAACATAACATTTTCTTACATTTTGCAATCCCTTTGAACTTTTTCAGGATTTTAGGAGGAAACAATTTTGTCCCTACGTAAATCTATTCAGGGAAAATCCTAGTCACAAAAAAAGGACTGATAACTGTGACAGAAGGACAGAAGACCTTAGACAAGGGAATCTTCTTAGTTTGCACCCATTACACAAAAAAATGTAGTATTTATAACCTATTTGACAAAAGCCAAGAAGAATCTAAGTGCAACAGAAAAGAAAGACTAAGAAACGAAGTGCACATGAGAAACTACATTCAAAAATTATTTTCCACTCATAGTATATACATTATAATTTAAGTAATTCTGATGTTCTACCAGTCATTTTCCTTGAGAAACAGGATGAAAAGCTGACTGTTTTGCCTACAGCATGAACACTCACTATGTTTAATGGCACAGAAACAATCTGGATCCACAGCAAATGGACAGAAGGGGAGCAGCCTGAATGTTGGTATGAGACTGCTGCAAAAAGAAAAGCTTCTCTTCCCCAGTTTGGTTTTCATCAAGATACAGCAGAACTCATATCTCACAAAAGTCAAAAAAATCCTCTCAACTGCCTGAATTGTTACATTTAAACAATTCTTGTAGGTCCCTTCTTTATGTAGTATGTTAAAAACTCACAAAATCAGCTTCAAGTTTTCCCATTTCTTGTTTGTAGCTTCTCATTCGACTGCTGTACATTCCTCGGCTTTGAGGTGGGATCTCTCGAACTTCAAGTTCCATCTGCTCCAGCTAGCAAGTAAAGATAAAGAAGACACATGTAAATCAAAAGGATAATTACAGAAAGGATGAATTTATCCAAATTGTTCACAAATACTAAGAAATGTTCCTTCTTCACCAAGAAAAATGTTGTTTATTCTGCAATCCTGCAATACATAAATGATTTATCAAAATCTTTACACAGTCCAGAAGAAAGTCTACCTCCATCTGGCTGTGTGGTTTTGGAAACCCTTGGCTGAAAAAGGTATTTTATTTATTTTTACACGCACACACACGTGTATATCTGTACACATGTGTATGTGTATATATATAAACATATATATGTGTATTCATATATATAGATATACATTTAAAGTTATGTTTGCCACCAGCCTTTACGTTTTGTTAATTACTGCTCACTCAGTAGAATTACAAAGCCTGAACGACTGCCGAAATCTACATCCCAAATCTGTATGTAAGTATATTAAATAGTTGAATTTCAGGGTTTAATGACAATACTATTCAAGAATTTCTATATAGGTGAATGCATTAAAATGTCAGAGAGAGAATATACCTTTCAAAAGTTTTTTCTATTTATTCATGCCATGTAGAATACTAAGTGGCCTGAAATGCAAGAATGTGGCACAGAGGCACAGAAAATCAAAAGGAGTCATAAACCAGGGCTGAGCTGCCTTCTAATTACCTGCCCACTGGGCCATGGAGCCTCCTCTACATGGGGCTGTCTGCTCAGGAATTTTATTTTGCACAGCTGAAGAATCCCTTACCTGCCTTTTAAAATCTTTCCAACTTACTTTAAAAAGATAAAAGAACACCTCTCCTTAGTTGCTGTAGGCACCTGAAATAACATTTACTCACCTCCTACTGTTTTCAGTTGAGCAATATGGCACTGGAACAGAAATACCTTTCAATTAGGGTCCCAAGCTACTGGTTACAGGTCTTCACAAGGGACAGCTATGGTTTATTCCTATGTAATCGCTCGCTTACACTTTGAAATTCCATCCTTGTATCGTAAGAAAAGCATTTGAATTTAATCAATGGAACTACCAGACACTCAAAAGTCAATCTGCCTGATATATGCTGGTTACATAAAATGATACTCAATAATAAACTGTAAAGAAGATTTTAATTAAATAGTCAGTAATGAATAGAAACACACAAAGTGATTCTAACTCTATCCAGTTCTTTTGCTCAGGCTTAAACTTTCCAACGGGGTATTATAAATTAAACTGATAGCTGGAAATAATGGCTTATTTCTTATCAATTTCATCTCAATGTATTTGATCTCAAATGTTCTATAAACATAGAAAATATTCCTACTTATACATAAATAATTAAATGGTGCAAGGTCAGGATATTTTAATGAAGTCTCAATTCTTATCTATTATATAAAAATGAAACCATCTCCCAGAGAATATGGAATTTGCACCAAGAATCAGATCACAGCCCACAAAATTCAAAACATTCTTTCTAAAGAATCAGTATCAGAGAGGGTAATGTCCAAGGAACAATGATTTTGTGTGCATATTTAGGCTGACCAATGTTTAATGCCTTTTTTTTCACCATGAGAATAAACAGGTACATTTTGCTGCTGGGCTGATAAATTTCCATCTGAAGTCATGCAGAAGATAGTGGTCCAAGCAGGTATAAACCTAGTAGGCTTGCTCCTAACAACACCCACTACACTCCCAGCACTGAATACAGCATAAAGCAGAGCACTTACTGGTATTTCCATTCAAAAATACAACAGCATAAGGTTGTGCTGTTGATGTTGTCCACTAAGACCCCAAAATAAGTCTCCCCCTCCCACAGGAACTTTCCCACATTACACTCTTCTGGACAGTTAACATTTTATGAAACTTGTAAGCTTTGCTATTTGATTCTGATTTGAAAGTCCTGGAACTAAAATAAACATCTATACTAAAATAAACCCTAAATGTCTAAATAAGAATAACCGATCATTTGCGATACTAATCTTAGGTGCATTATTAAAAAGCCAAGTGTCTAAATAAGAATAACATAGTATTTGCAAGAGAACAATCTTGTGATGTGTCCCTCATAAAACATCAAGATAAATAACACACAGACAGGTTTTTTTTTTGTTCTCAAAATTTGAATTTCACTCAAAAATGCTAATCCCAGCTCTTTTAGCACATGCTAGATTTTACACTCAAAGAATTTCCCCAAGGTTGTCACATCATTCACCTTTCTTAAAAACAACATTCAGATACTCCAGAGGGGATGAGGAATGACAGCACTGCTCTCCAGAGACCTCTTACTCAACAGCTCTGGCTTGAAAAGGCAGCTTGGGAGTCTGAAAGTTTTGGTGTCAGTTCTGCACACAGATCAAATTAATTACATCAGTGGACTTACCCAAACAAAGCAGACAGTGCTTCAAAACAATCAACGATTGGTCAACGTAAATAAACTCCCTCTACAATAATATTCATAATACATGAGTGTTATTTCCTAGCCAAGTAGGAAATAAACAGAATCAGCTAAACCCTGCTTTGACTACTCAAAACAATGAAACAAATCAATGTATGAAACCTTTCAGTAGCAGGGAGTTAGGTTTATTTTGATTTTCTACTGTATCCTTTAGTTTAAGCCAGAATCTTTTTAATCAGTTCAGTTATTAGCAGGTTTGATCAAATTGATTTTAAACCCAAGCCTTGACATGAATCACTAACATGTTAGGTAATTCTTAAAGCCAATAATTGAATTAAGCAGCTCTCTAGCAGCATTAGCAACAAGATCTAAAACAAAAGCATGTAAGAAAAGCCAGTACATTAAAAGATGATGATTAGGATAAAAGTATAGAGACAGGATTTACTTTTTAACCTTACTATAAATACAAATTCAGATGATCTTTTTCTGACATAAGAAGAAAAGTAATGAGCCACTAACTCAATTTCTGCTCCTTCCAAACCCAAATTTGAATGATTTTTCATCAGATTACCCATGCTAAAATTCCCATGTACTGCTACACTTTTTTGCCATGTCAAGTTTAGAGAAAAGGAAATGAAAAATATGTCTAGATTTTTGTTTTCCTTCAGCTGTTTGAATATGAAAGTGCCCCAACGGCCTTAATATATCTACTGAATATCCTCATGAGATGGGACAGAGGGATAAGGCACCTTGCCATCCTCACAGGGTAAACCTGCAGGGAGTTGTTCCAAGAGCCAGCTTTCCTGGATGCTATTCCAATGCTTTAGTCTACAAGACTAATACAGTTCTTCAACCAAAAGCACTGAGTTTGTCAACAAACACTCTAGAGACCTTTTTCTTCCTACGCCTCATAAAAAAGTGAATTTCAATATTACTGTTTACACAGAATCACAGAGCAGTCAGGTTTGGAAAGGACCTCTGGAGCTCATCTAGTCCAACTTCCCTGCTAAAGCAGGTTCACTTGGAGCAGGTTGCATGGGAAAGCAGCCAGGTAGGTTTTGAATATCTCTAGAGAAGGGGATTCCACAACCTCCCTGGGCAGCCAGTCCTAGTGCTCCATCAACCTCACAGTAAAGAAGTTTTTCCTCGTGTTGAAGTGGAACTTCCCGTGTTCCAGTTTATGCCTCTTGCCGGGCACCACTGAAATGCATCTGGCCCCATCCTCTTTATACCCGCCCCGTAGATATTTATAGGCATTGATAAGGTCCCCTCTCAGTCTTCTCCAGGTTAAACAGACCCAGGTGTCTCATTTTTTTCTTGTAAGAAAGGTGTTCCAGTGCCCTGATCATTTTCATGGCCCTCTGCTGGCATCTGTTCAGGAGTTCCTTGTCTTTCTGGAGCTGCGGAGCCCAGAATTAGACATGGGACTCCAGATGGGCCTCACTAGGGTAGAGCAGAGCAGGAGAAGAAGGTCCCTCAGCCTGCCAGCCATACTCTTCTTAAGGCACCCCATTAGTTTAGTTAGTAACCAAATCATTGATTCAAGTTGCTCAATAATAAGAACCTTCAGACCAGGAGAATGGATTTCCTTTCCCTACCCTAACAGTCAGTTTGTATTTCTGACACTTAGATAGATCAAACTCATTTGCAAGCCATAAACAACAGCAACTTCAGGCAAGGAACTCTTGACCATGTGGGAAAAAGTCATTCTCAACTCTAACCAACACCCTTAACTTGGGTGTATTCAAAGAATTACTCTACATGTTACTCTACATGTACAAAACTTTACTTTTTTACTCCATCCAGATGGAGGTCATGGTAGGCTGTAATGGGAAAGAAATGAAATGAAACAAAAAGTCATAGTTGCTTAACACATACTGCTTTCTTCCTTTAATGTGGGCCATTAACTAATGCTTGGTTCACACACACACTCTTCTTGGACCAGTAACCATTGACCCCAAACAACTAAATATCTTTATGCCTCACTTGCTAAAGGAGGAAAAAAAGATACAAGACAATCAGACAGATCAAATAAAATAGATGCACGGGTGTTACAAGAAAAGGTGTGTAAATATTTAATTCAATTACTAACGAGAAAATTTAATCCACAACTCAAAGCCTGTAGCAGTCTGTAATTGCACTAATGCAAACCTTAAATTACTTAATACAAGATCAAAAAAGGATAGACTCCTATTGGGTATTTTATATTTTCAAATAAGTAACTATTTTGAAAATATGATTTCATTTTCTAGTACATTACTGTTGGGTATTTTTCAGGCATCATCATGTGTGTTAAATGTTACCACTAATGATCCTACTATTTTCCCTAGGAATTTGCAGTTAAACATACGAAAAATCAAAAACATACCAGTTCCCTTGCTTCTTCGAGCTGTTTCTCAACATTTGCAACCATCTGCTTCTTCTCATCTGAAACAGAATTGTGAAAATACCAATATGATTGTGCTCATCCTGAAAGAAAAATAGACCATTTCAAAAGCTTAGATGTACCAGTCAAACTGACTCAAGGGATTTATTTACACAGAATAAATCTGTATAATATCATCACACTGTAATAACCACATGAGTAACTAAGAAAAGGAGATTGGGGAATCCTTGAATCCTTCTGCTTTGTTATGCAGCATTTCCTATCCAGGAAAGCAGTTACAGCTGCTCCAGGTGTAGGGATTATGCCTCAGAAAGCACTTGCTGGGTGTGTACAAAGCATGCTCCTATGCCAGGTCTAGAACAGCTTCTTTTGCTTCAGCAGAAATAAAATGAAATGCCATGGGAGCTACAAGAAAACCACTGTCTTCTAGTAGCAGTGAAAGTGCAAGTTAGTAATAAAAGATGAATATTTTAAAAATATTAAAATCACTTATAAGCTATATGCAGCAATCATCAGCTGCCAGCGTTCCCAACAAGTCTACATCCCAACTTTTGACCTGCCTCTAACCATCCATTCTCAGGCAGAAAATCCATTATGAACTAAGAATGTCGGGACTGTCCTATGCAGGAATAGGAGTTGGACTTTATGATCCCTGAGGGTCCCTTCCAACTCAGGTCATTCTATGATTCTTTGAGATTCAGTGTTACACCCACCAAAAATTCTAATTGCTTTCCTACTTGGTTTGCTACAGCACAAAAGGAGACTTTCTGAGCAATACTCAGTCACTGGATAATAAACCCCCCGCACTGTATAACTGCTGTGGGCATTCAGAGGCTGTAATACTGGTATTTGCATCACCTCATGCCCCTCTCCTGGCCACATCTTCCATCCTTCTGACTGTAAAACCACTGTAAATTATCTCAATGAAGATAAAAAAACTCTGAGTATACAACCTCTTACACCACTGTTTGTTTGAAACCAAGAGCATCATGAGACATCTGTGCTGGTGGTTTGCCTGATGAAGCAGATGATAAGTGAATTGCACAGAAGTATCTCCAGTCACTGCTCCCTACAGACCACAATGGATAAGTGAATGCTGGCACAAGAAACTTAATATTGTGTATCTTTATAGACTTCATGGTTTTCTTTTTCAGTTTGAATTCCTTTGCTTCTCTTCCATGTGATCTCTGCATCCTATAACTGACACATTAAAGACCAAAAAGAACTATGTGATGATCTCCTTTGAACTTCTGCCGCTGGCTTTCATGAGAGACCCCTTCATTAAATGTATATAGTTTAGCTTCTCACAGGCAAACTTAGTGCTGCAGGCAGGAACCAGGGAACGCTGAAGTAGTAAGCAAAACCATAATTTCTGCCACATAAAGTGAAAGGTGCCCTTAAAACAACCTTCTTTAAAAGCAACAGAACTATTCCTGAAACCACGGGATTGCTACAGAGCTTCTGGTGAAGCATCCCCAGCAAAAGCAGGTGGTGTTTCAGCTGAACCCTCCCACTGCTGTTCCAGAGCACCTTGCACTTCATTTGTAGGGACACATATATCCATCTGACTTTTTATTTACCTCTCATTAAGGACACTCATTTAAGGACATGTGAACATCATGATCTGTCCTTCTTCAGTTACGTATATTGGAGTTCTGCCTGCACAGAGGATTTGGTTCAGGATCATCTTTCCATCTTTAGGATAATGCACAAATCTTCGCAAATAACCAGCTATGCAAGGACTAGAAAAGTTGTCTTCTAAGGATACAACAGCGTGTCTGGCAAAACCTAGCTAGAATAAAAAATTGAAGAACACTGAAGCCCTCTGAGCTGAGGGAACTCTTCCAGTGACACAAGTGAGACATTAGAGCTCACCTCTAAATCCTTCCGAAGAGCGCCTCCCTTCTCATCCTTAGAATAGGTCCAGAATTTCATCAAAGAATCCTCTCTACAAAGCTAAAGCCATGGAAAACCAGCATCTTTGCAAATCCAAAATTCACACTGCCATGTCTGGTGAATTCTGCTACAGCAGAAGATGCAGGAAATGCTTATTTCATTGCAGCACTTTTAGTTCTCTGACAGCAAAGTCTTTCTTTAATTCCACACCAGGTTCCCATGAGGGCACCCAAGACAGAAAATGCCGTAGTGATTTATCTTTCTAATGCAACTAAACCCAAAAGAAAAGAGAATCCATGACTTGTTTGCCCACACATTTTAATTCTCCTACCCAGCATCCCAAAACATTTGTTTTGTCTCTCATTTGGAAGCAGAAAAGATGACGATGGACAGAAGGAAAAATAACGTAAGGTATCAAGCAAACAACATCATTTTATTAAGATTGAAATAAAATTTTAAAATATAGCAGCAGAAAATAAGCATACTGTAGCAACTTCAGTATTTCCCTGGACTGCAACATCCGTACATATTAAGTAACCTGAAATTTAGGGATATAAAGTTGGGGTTTTAGGGAAGATACTTCACACTGTACAAACTGTGCGTACTTGTGATTCCAAGAACTAACCAGCACTCCACTGACCAGTAAGATCTTACCTACCCATAGAGATATAAAGGTATGGATCTTTGGTAGGGAAACCCCATCAATAAACAAGGGGGTCTGGCTGAAATGGCTCCAATAACATTGCGGGGGGGGGGGAGGAAGGGGTATTTAAATGATCTTTAATGGTTTAGTTAATTAAACTTTAACCCAACTCCAGAGCTGCATTTTAACATCGTCCCAGGTTTACCAATACATAATTACCCAGCTGGTGACCACAACAACTGCTGGGAGTGAGGCCTCCTGACCACAGGACTCTGCTGTTCCTTACAATACAGGTGTGTGAGCAGACACATGGAAACATGCTGGCAATGCAGCTCTGCAGCTCTATCTTCATGGACTTCCAGGAAAGCAGATGAACTTGTTGCAACTTCTGATCCTCTAGGGCACACGATACCCTGTAGTCCTGAGAGCGAGAATGGGTGGCAGGATCCGGAAGGGTCACTTTGGTAAGGAAAACCAAGCTCACCACAGCATAAGTATCACCCACTTGGTTTTGCCTTCCTCTCTTCCTCTAGCTGCATCCATGCAACATCTTGGTGGGTGCACACTGCCAGGAGCCGCTTGCTGTAGGACTGCCATTTCCTCTAGGCCTGGTGTTGGTATCACCAACAGAAGCATGAAACGCTACAACACTGCCTGTCAGAAAGCACTTCCTGGAACGGTTTTCAAACCACTTCCTTTCAGTTTTACTGCCACGGTTAAGCTAAAGAAACAACTTCATAGTCAGAATCCTCACAGAAAGGGGACATTTTTCACAGGGTGACTGGCCCAGAGATTGCAGATGAGGTCAGAGGGAGTTACTCTGAGAAAGAGAAGCTTGCAACTCATCTAGAAGATCAGGACAAACAAGTTACGATTCAATTAAGGATCCTCACATTACTAACTGTATTACTCCACTGTGTCTTAGCAGTGTTCAAGCTGCCTACTTGATCATTTCCATAAATACACTTCCATCATATCAAACAATGAAAAAGCATTTTTATAACTTTTTTCTTAATTCAGTATTGACAATATCCTTTAAAAAAATAAAAATCAATGCTCCATCAAATATATTTAAATTTAGAACAGATTTTTTGTCCCCACACTGTGAGACAGAATGTCCTAAAGAAATATTACAAATAGCTTGTATAATTCAACTGGTCAAATTCACAAAATATGGATAGACCAGAAACAAAAGTGTTTTTTTCCTCTGGGTAATGACTGCAAACAATGTCTGCCCAACCACAGGGACAAATGGAATAATACGTGTGTTTCTCTCTTTAGGTCATAAAACTGTTCAAGAGGCACAACAGAACAAGCCAGACCCAAAACGGAGACAGCAAAGCCCAGCAAGGGGGTACAACAGAAAACTGAAGGTGGGGCTTTCTCCAGCTAAATTTGTTAGAAACTGAAACACAGTGCTTTGCTCTGTAGAAAATGCAAGTATTGAGTATCAGAAGAACGACAGCACTCAAGTCTAAAACCATCACAACTCAGAAGCTACTGCTCTGGGGGGAAAAGACTAAGTTATCACCGCTTGTGCTGATAAAACTCTCCTTCAGATGAAGCAATCAAGATTTATGCACATATTTGGTCAAATGACAAGACAGATCTTTCTCTGAAACATTGAGGAACATTAATAAAACACATCAGTCAATGATCTTCATTCTTCAAAGACCTGCAGCGGCATCACAGAAAATTTATTTAAAAGCCATTTCTCTATTTAGAACACTTTCTTTAATTCTCCAGATGATGTCTGCCTCAACAGAAGACATTTCTTTCATGACATTCCACTGTCCCTGCTGTTTATTGTTTCTGTAGTATCTGAGTGCCTTTGTTACATTCTTGCTGAACTATTTATGCATTTGTGACAGCAGGATTGTTTGTTGAGCCATCATCCTCCTAGAACACAAGACAGCATCAAGTCCTGAAAACACCAAATACAGGAATGTTGTGAAAACCATCAACCAGTATTTCTCCAAGTCAACTGGATGCGGAGTTTACAGCAGGTCCATCCTGGGCAGCAGAAGGAAATAAACCCATCACTAGACTTCACAAGATCTCTCTGTACTGTGCAGAAGCAGCACAAGTCCTTACACCTTTCATCCTGCTTCTTCCAGCGCAGAGGAAGAAGGCCATCAGCAACTGCTCTCAAATCACTGCTGTTCAGAACTGTCACCTCACGTGAACTTCTCCTCACATCCCCCCTCCCACCTCATAATCCTCTTTTTGAGGTTCTCCCAGCCATCTCCACAAGAACTAACTGGAACTTCTGGTGATGAAGAAGTAAAGATCTTGCAAACATTCCTATTAAGAAACAAGGGAAAAACGGGTATTTAAAATATTTCTGATTAAAGTGTGCAGTGCAGTCAGAGTTTTATTTTTTTCCAGGTGGTCAAATGCCTCAGTTAGCTAAGACTGCAATTTGTTTTGAAGTCATACATGATTTTTTTTGCTGACAAAGACAGAACAGCCATGAAAACTAAAGCAATGCACTCATTCATAAAGGTACAATGCAAGAAGCAGCTACAATGCAAGCCAGTCCAAACCACGTATGAGCAGCCTCAAATCCTAATACGGAAAATACCCCTCTTCAAAAAAAAAAAAAAAAGAATTAACCATTGTCTTCTCATGAGGCCATTTAGCCCAGTACCACAGGGAACATGCATTCTTTCTCCTCTGAGAGGATGGCAAATTCTAAAGAAAACTTCTAATGGCCACACAAAAGAACCATGATTTCAAAGCCTGCTGTTTCTAGGCTGTGTCACTGTTTAAGACAACAATCTTTAAACATATCATATTTAAGCCCAAAAGTCTCCCTAAGTAAGTTGATTCAAAGTGAGGATTACGGAAATCCACTACTACTAAGCAAAACATACGTCCTGCTACCAACCAGACACTGATTTCCAAAATCTGTACAATTAGGAAATTAAATCTCTATTCTTTGTCCATAAACCTGTGTAGTATTGCTGAAGTTCAGAAGAGGAGCTAGTAGCGTGTTTATTACATCTCCCTAATCCTACAAGAGCTTGCTGTATTTATTTGGTTTAAAAGGGAACAACCCTTTGTGAGGCAATGGGAAATACTGCCTTGATTAGGTTCTTGGCCTTAGAGAATAATTCACTGCATCCCCTCAGTAAATTGTTGCAGTGGCCACTTACAGGTTAAACAGAATTTCTGAGCAAAATAAATTACACCAGTTCTAAATTTCAATCACAGGAACTCTTCCGATCTTTCCCTTCTTCATTTTGTAGGTCTCCATTACAAAATAGAAAAAGCTTTCTACCTCACAAGTACCTGCAGATTGTGACTGAATTATCCTCCCATGTCCATTTTGCTAAGCTCAATAGCAAAACAGCTTTGTTAAGGAATAGTTCCCTGTCCTTTAATCACGCCTGTGAGTGGTTAGTAAACCCCATTTATCAGAAAACTTTTTAACTTGGACACCACCTTCAGAATCAGGCAGATTTTCCTCAAAATGCCCCTTAATTAATTCCAGATATATTTATGACTTTTGAACACAGATCATCAGTTTGCACTGAGATCAGACGTTTTAGTTGACCACCTACCTCGAATCCTGTTTAGAGTAGTCCATACTTTATCTCTTCAGGATGCATTTCCCACTCTAAAAGTAGGATGTAATTCTTTGGTCCCGGATGTATGATATCTTTTTCCTTTAGTCATATGAAAAAGTATACCATTAGCGTGTCTTTATTCCCTCCTTCCCTGAAACCCATTCCCATGGTTTAAGTTTCCTAAAGCTTTGGGAAACGTGCACAGAAAGCAGAGGCAGAAATATTTAATGATGTGGAAACAGAGGAGACATTAAGCTGAGCTACAAGAGGGAGCGACAAGAAATCCACCAGTCTCAGTTTCCTCCTGTCTCCCACCAGGAGCCCTATAGTAGGGCACTGATCCACATATGCTGGAAAATTCAGCTGAACAAGTTAAACAGATTATCATTCTCTACCCTAACACTCTTACAGAAATTATTGTCTCTACTGCAGGGATACATCATGAATCAGTCCGTGAATGCGAATGACAAACACATTAAAATAAATGAGCACTGATTTCTTTGAATCTGTGAGTCACCACAGTCAATTATCCAAATGTTTTAATAGTAAACAGCAAAAACATACATCAGGATTAAACCACACACAAATTCTGCCTATGACACAGGAAAAAGACTTGATTTCCATTACTAACATCGTGGGACAATCCCAACAAACAGCATTCCATAGCAATGCTGGAACAGGAACCACCTGCCCAGCTCTGACCTCTGCTCTGCTCAGCCCTTTGGCTGCGCTGGCAGAACTTCACGTGGTGCCACAGCAAGTCAGCAGGGAAGGGTTGGACCAGCAAACAGCATTCTGCCAGGACATTCTACAATCAGAGAATGGTTTGGATTGGAAGAGACCTTAAAGCCCATCCAGTTCCACTCCTTCTGCCATGGGCAGGGACACTTCCCACTGGATCAGGTTGCTCAAAGCCCCATCCAACCTGGCCTGGAACACCTCCACGGAAGAGGCCTCCTAAGACACTTCATGAGACAATTTGCTGCTTGAACAGACGTGCACCCACAGCAGGGAGGCGAGGCCCAGCTCTGCTGTGTAAGGAGCAAGAAAACACATTTGGGTGACAGCACACTGGGACAGAATGCAATGAAATCACCCTGACAGCCCTGCCACCGCCCCAAGCGCTCGCTGCTGGGAAGCTGCAGCCTGTGGCTACTGGGGAGGCTCCCACAAACATAAGAATCGTTTGGTTGGAAAAGACCTTTGAGGTCATCAAGTCCAACTGTACCTGTCCACTACTAAACCAGATCCCTGAGCACTTTGTATATCCATCTTTTAAACACCTCCAGGGATGGTGACTCAGCCACCTCCCTTGGCAGCAATTCCAGTGTCTGACAACCCTTCTGGTGAAAAAAAATTTCCTGATATCCAAACTAAAGCTCCCATAGCATAACGTGAGAACATTACCTCTTGTCCTATCCCCTGTTACTTGTGAGAAAAGACAAACATCCACCTTGCTACAATCTCTTTTCAGGGAATTGTAGACAGTGATGAGGTCTCCCCTCAGCACCCTCTTCTCCAGGCTAAACAATCCCAGTTCCCTCAGGTGCTTCTCCTAAGACTTGTTCTCCAGACCCTTCACCAGTTGTTCCCCTCTCTAGACGCACTCCAGCCCCTCAATATCCTTCTTGCAGTGAGGGATACAAAACAACACAGTAGTCGAGGTGCGGCCTCACCTAGCGCCAAGTACAGGGGCACAATCACTTCCCTGCTTCTGCTGGTCACGCTGTTTCTGACCCAAGCCAGAATGCCATTGGCCTTCTTGGCCACTTGGGCCACTCCTGGCTCATGTTCACCCGCTCTTAACCAACATCCAGGTCTTTTTCTGCCGGGCAGAGATGCGGGACGGGGCTGCGGTGCCGGTGGAAGCCCAGCACCCCGGGCAAGCTGCCTCCCCCCGCCGCTCACCTCCTAACAGCTTGGGCACCTTCCCGATCCTGCCCGTGATCTCGGCCGTCAGCACCGCGAAGTCTTGCTCGTAGCTCTCGAA
Organism: Dromococcyx pavoninus; assembly: GCA_033558185.1. Lineage (NCBI taxonomy): Eukaryota > Metazoa > Chordata > Aves > Cuculiformes > Neomorphidae > Dromococcyx > Dromococcyx pavoninus. The sequence goes on from JAUMJL010000323.1 coordinate 987,772, forward strand.
ATCGGAGGACATGGTGCCGGTGCCGGTGCCGGTCTCGGGGGTGGCGGTGCCGGACACCCCGAGCTCACAGCCGGGCGCGCTCAGCCGCTCCGCACCGAGACCACACGCGCCACTTCCGCGTTGTGACACTCGCAAAGAAGTCCCTCCCGCCCCCGGGCGCCTCGGTACAGGTTCCGGGGAAACTCCCAGCCTCCACTCATAGAAACGCGGAATGGGTTGGGTTGGAAGAGACCTCAAAGCCCATCCAGTTCCAACACCCCTGCCATGGGCAAGGACACCTCCCACTGGATCAGGTTGCTCAAAGCCCATCCAACCTGGCCTTGAACACCTCCAGGGATGGGGCAGCCACGACTTCTCCGGGCAACCTGTGCCAGGGCCTCACCACTCTCGGTATCAGGGGGCGCTGTTTCCCGGGTAGGAGGGCCCTATTGCTGAGGGACGCTGTTTCCCGGACGACGCTCCTTCCCGGGGGGGCCCTATTGCTGAGGGACGCTGTTTCCGGGGGAATCCCTACTGCTGAGTGACGCTGTCTTTCGGGGGAGCCTATTGTTGCGGACGCTGTTGCCGGCGGGACCCTTTCGCCGCGGACCACGGGGGCGGTGGCGGAGGCGACGCGCGCTGCGCTGCCCCCGCCTCCCGGGCCGGGCGGGTCCCGGTGCCTCCCCTTCCCTTCCACTCCCTCCTCCAGTGCTGCCTGCGCCCCGCAGCCGGTGGGGCCATGGGCTGGTGGCGGTAGCGGCGATGCGGGGTGCGGTGGGGCGGGCGCGGCGGCTGTGCCACTGGGGCCCGCTGGTGGCCCTGGCCGTGGTGGCCGTGTGCTCCGCCACCGCCCTGGCGGATGCCGCGCTGTGGTACTGGCCCCTCGACACGGCCGGGGGCAGCCTCAACTTCGTGATGCTGCTCAACTGGACCGTCATGATCCTCTACAACTACTTCAGCGCCATGTTTGTCGGCCCGGGGTACGTCCCGCTCGGGTGGACGCCGGTAAGCGCTGCCTCCCCATCGCCAACCCCTGGGATACCGAAAATCGTCACAGGATGCCCTGAGCGGGAAGGGACCCACAGGAACCTTCGAGTCCAACTCCTGTCCCTGCACAGGACAACCCCAACACTCACACCATGTGTCTGAGGGCTTTGGCCAAATGCTTCCGTATGATTTTGACAGGCTTGGTGTGTGACTGCTTCTCTGTGGAGCTGTTCCAGTGCTCCACCACCCTCTGGGTGAAGAACCTTTTCCTCATATCCAGCCTAACCCTCCCCTGGCACATGTTAGAATCATAGAATCGCTTGGTTTGAAAAGATCTTTGAGCTCATTGAGTCCAACTATACCTGTCCACTACTAAACCATAACCCTTAGCACCTCATCTACTCATTTTTTAAATGCCTCCAGGGATGGTGACTCAACCACCTCCCTGGGCAACATCTGCCAGTGCCCGAGAACCTTTTCAGTGAAGAAATTTTTCCTATGAAGCTCTTCTGGTGCAACTTGAAGCCATTTCCTCTCTTCTGGGGGTGTAGAAATTGCCTGTCTTGTGATGCCACTCTCCTTTTTGAAGAGTGCAGCCAGCCCTTCAGGCCGTTTCTTCCTCCTGATCTTGTTTCCACATCCACACTTACTGCCTCTCTCCCCCTTTGCTGCTGCCACCAGCGTTTCCAGTATACTCCAGCTCGCTCCATCCCTGCCCTGTTCTGCCAGTTACAGCAATGCAAGGCTGAACGGTGGTGCTGCTGTACTGGCAGTACTCATCGTGTTTTATAAGTGCTTTTCAAAACAAATCAACAGGAAACAAGAATCCTATGTTCAGTTTTGGGCCCCTCACTGCAAGAAGGACATTCAAGCTCTGAAGCGTGTCCAGAGGAGAGCAGCAAAACTGGGGAAGGAGCTGGAACACAAGTCTTGTGAGGAGTGCCAAAGGGAACTGGGGTTGTTTAGCCTTGGGAAAAGAAGGCCGAGGGGAGACCTTATCAGTGCTTACAACTCCCTGGAAGAAGGTTGTAGTCAGGTGGATGCTGGTCTCTTCTCCCAAGTGACAGGCAATAGGACGAAAGGAAACGGCCTCAAATCGTGCTAGGGCAGGTTCAGATTAGACATGAGGAAAAATTTCTTTACTGAAAGGGTTGTCAGGCACTGGAACAGCTGCCCAGGGAGGTGGTTGAGTCACCATCCCTGGAGGCATTTAAAAGGTGGGTAGATGAGGTCCTCAGGGATCTGGTTTAGCAGTGGACAGGTACGGTTGGACTTGATCTCAAAGATCTTTTCCAACCAAGTGATTCTATGATTCTATAAGTACAGTTCGCTGCGAATGAGAAGTTCAAGGTTATCTGTACACTCATGCAGGCACTGTTGTATTGAAGGCTTTGATGCTAGTAGTAAGAGTTAGAACAACTTCATTGAACGAATTTATTTTTATGTGAGGCAGAAAATCACATGTTTGTCTGATGTTCAATACAGTTTTATAAGTCGGGGAGAAATTTGCATTTCCTTTGTTTCATTAGTCTCTTGGAAGAGCAGTAGTCAAGAACTGGAATGTTACAGGTTCAGAGAACTGGCCAGAGCTTGTGTTGCAGTGGCATCATAGGATGATTAGCAATAACCACATCCCTACGTGTGGAATATTTCACAGGACAGAGTGTAGTGAGAGGAGGATCCTGCTGTAGTCCTAGCAGGACAAGTGGGTATTCCACCTTGTAAACAGAAGATTTTGGTCAGTATTAACAGCTTGCTGTCTACAAGTCTCTCTGTCTCATCCTGCTGTTGGTGTGTGTGTGAGAGAGAGGGTGGCAAACAAGAGCTGGTTGAACGTTAGTGCTTATCAGTGCTGTATCTTAGTAGTAAGCCTAGATTGGCTCTTGGTATAAAATAGAAGGATGTGGTGCACAGGTTGTTTTTTTTTTTAAATTTGAATGGCCTCATGCTGTTTTTTTTACTCTCAACTACACTACAAAGCCCTGCTTGTGCAGTCACTCTTCCTGACGGAAGAACTGTTTATTTCTTTTAGTAACTGGTACTTTCTGTAGTGGGAGATGGCCAAGAAATATCCAAGAGGTTATTTCATTTTGGTTTTGTTTTTTTCTCTCTTTGCCACCTACCATTAAATAGGGCCAGGTTATGAAACATACCCTGCCAGAAAAAAGCAAAGAAGTAGAAGTATGTATATTTCTAACACACCTATTCTTCTGTTCAAAGGAAAAATCTCAGGATTGCATGTATCTCCAATACTGTAAAGTGTGTCAGTCTTACAAGGCACCACGGTCACACCACTGTCGGAAGTGTAACAGGTACTGTCTTTCTTTAGAGTTGTTTTAAATCCGTATTAAATCAGTGTTGATTCTCATGTTGAGATATAATAATATAATTTATAGTTCTAAGTGTTGTAATTGTGCATTTTTAAAAGAATTCTGAATGAGCACTCTTCCTGTTTCAAATATTGCCACTTTCTAGTTGTATGATTTCTAGATAATTTCACTGTGTTTTAGTTTAATAAATACATCTGTCTTTAAGATTTTATTTAGCTTGAAATCAGTTCCTCTTAAGAAGTTTTTGACAAAACATTGCAGTATTGCTTCAGGGAAGAGAGCTTTTATAAATACCTAAAAATCTTTCATACCAAAAAACCTTCCATTGTAAGTTCTAAGTCCAATCATTCTCCTGCTCAGACAGTAGAAGTGCCTATTCTGTCATCTTTCCACATAGAAGTTAAATGGGGATTTGAGTGGAAGTTTTAGACTGTTCTTTACTGTTTGCTAAAGGTTTTTTCCTGAGGGGAGTCTGCATGTTAATTGAACTGATAAGCCTTTTGGGTCAACTTAAAGAAACATGCTTTGTTATGTGTTAGTCTCATAGCAGACTTGTTTTGAGCTAAAGGATGTTTATGTTATATATAGCAGCACTGGAATTTAATGCAGCTTGAAACCAGCAAGCCCCTTCAGATGTCTGCAGCCCAGGCTGTAGCTGCATTTACCTCGGGTTTACTGGGCAGGTGCTGTTCTGAAGGACTGTTAGGGAACATGGTAAAAGAGTATTGCAGTGTACACAGTCATTTGTTAGTTCTATAAACACAAGACGTGCGCTCAGTCTGCTTTTAGGAAGTAGAGACTGAAACTAGAGCAGTTCTGTAATTTGGCTGCATCATCCTGACATCTGAAATTAGATTGACTTCCTTGGGCAACGATCTTTACACTGAGGATTTAAATGAAAATGACAACAGGTCCTGATGATTGTCTTTGCAAAATCAAGTTCTTTAAAGCAGAAGAAGCTGCAGCAAAATCTCGAAATCATTTGGCTCCTATGCTTTAACTGTTTTCTGCCCCCTCAACTCTGGCCAAAATATCTCATTCTGCACGGATTTCTAGCATGTTGCAATGAAATAGGTAACTCAAACCACTGTCAAAAGTCTTCTATGCCATGGCAAGTGTCAGTGCATGAATGGAGTCTCTTCCTGTACCCCACCTGAACAGGGTGAGGTTTCTAGCTAAGATCTAGGAACCTCCTCAGAAATACTTGTGCTGATAACTACAGTTACACGTTCAAGAAGTTGTACTGGGGCAGTTGAGCACATGCTGATGAAGAGTAATTAATTCTTAAAAGAGGAGAAGATGAACATCCTATTGGGAGTGGACTAGCTTAAATGATAATGAGATCAGTAATTCCAAAACAATTAACTTCTCTTTTCAGAAGAGAATATTTGTGTAATTCAATCAGTTGTTTATCACTTGGGTTTGGTGCAGATGAATTGCAATGTAATGATTATTGAGCTTTACACTCATTAAGTTAAATTAATGCAGTGTGGGATGTTGACAAATATTTATCAGGTGGGTTTTTTGCACCTGTAAGCTAAACCAAAATAACCAGCTTTATATTGAATACAAGAGTGTCTCTGGGGTGTTTGTGCTTGTTAAATAATTTTTGAAAAGAATTTAGAGTAGTGTGAGGTCAACGCATTGTGATTGATGAAGTTTCAGGGGGTGCTACTGAAAGGAGAGAGATTGACACACTTCTGTCTGTGTATGTTCTTTCTGCAGTAGTTCACAGGGGATTTGATGTTTCCTTTATTTTCCTGATGTGCTTATTTTAAAACAAATGGCAATAATATTAGTGCTTCATTGTTGTGTTGATAGTTCTTATACTTCCCATTCTAGGCTTCTGTCTCCTGGCTCTAGAATATGGTGTTTATTAGCAACTACCAAGTTTGAGTAAAGAAGCTAAAGGATAATTAGGAAGGGTAGGAACTGGGAGCACTTTTCATTGGCTTTCTTTCACTCTATAACAGGAAATGTAATTTTAAATAGCAACAAAAAAAGGCACTTTTGTGTTGATATGTTGGAAGTTGTTTGGTTTAAATGAATGAATGGAGGTTGAGTAGTAGAAAGTTAATTGTGCTTTTTTTGAGCTTTTTTTGCAAAACATCCCAAATGTCCTTTATCTCAATCAATCTTTATTATTCACAGATGTGTCATGAAGATGGATCACCATTGTCCTTGGATCAACAACTGCTGTGGATACCAGAATCACGCATCTTTCACTCTATTTCTCCTCTTAGCTCCACTGGGATGTATTCACGCTTCCTTCATATTTGTTATGACTATGTACACTCAGCTTTACAACAGAGTAAGGAAACATAATTAAATGCTAAAAATACTGTTTAATTCAGATGGGTTATTTGTCTCTGGAAGTATGAGATAATTTGGTTTTATGAGAAGAAGCATATGGAATTCCTTGTTATTTTTTCAACATGTACTCTCAGTTTTGTTCTCTGTGAGAAGTACAGTCATTAATTGGAGGATGATTCAGGGAAAGTGTTTTTATTTTCTTTCCCTTTTCCCCCCACTGTTGTCATCATCGCAGGGAGTTTCCTAGAGCTTTACATTGATTGCAGACAGTTTGAGTACTACTTTATACAGGCAGAGACAGGCTGTCTTCTGGCTGGCACAGAAACTACTGCTATGTATTTCCAGCACACAAGTTAGATGCTATTTATTTTCTTTTTCTTGCAACCTTTCTAGAATTGTATCCCTTCCTTCAAGGAGAAAAGAAAAAGTACATCGTTTTTGAAACTAGAATTAAATTATGTTGCATTTGTTTTTAAATAGGAAAATTTAACTAGCAACAACGAGCAAAGCTTGTTCTGGAATACATCCCTTATCTCAGATCCATGGTTATGAGATTATGAGCTTTGATTTCAGGCTTTGTGGTTGCAGTGAAGAGCTTGAAAACATCACGTGTAACAGAAAATAGGACTGTGTTATGTTGGCAGAGCGGTAATACTGAGAGCTGCTATCTGCTAAAGCTTGCAGAGAATAACCAGTAGAGTTTCCACTGAAAATGGACACTGTGCTATGGAAACATTTTCTTTCTGAAAGCAGTGAATGCATTTTTGTTGGTGTGCCAGAGTCCAGGGTGGTTTTTTGCAGATTCTAGGCCTGTCTTCTTGTGGAGCTTTCAAGATGGTGATTTTGGTTTAGTTTTTCATGTAGAGAAGGCCAACACCTAGCAAAGAAAATATTTCTGAAGAGAGGAAAAGTCTTTTGAATATGATTATTTCTGTTATTATTATTATTCCTGTTGCCTTATAAACCTTCCAGAAGTTGGGCATCTACCTTCAGAGCCAGGTTTCTTACTGGTAATTTGTTTTGTTTCAGTAGTCGGAATGTTCTGGAACTTGAATGATAGTATTCTCCCTTTGCAGATATCTTTTGGGTGGAGTTCTGTAAAGATTGACATGAGTGCAGCCAAGAGAGACCCTCGACCCATTATTCCCTTTGGACTATCTGCATTTGCTGCATCTTTATTTGCCTTAGGACTGGCATTAGGAACAACTATTGCCGTTGGGATGTTGTTTATTATCCAGGTAAGCTTATGGCTTCTGTTACAAAAGGTTAAAATCTGTACATTTTGTCTAGTTGTGAAGCAGAAACAGAATTCAGAACTGAGATAGGAGCAGTGGTTTAGAATTTCTGTTGCTGAGTTGCTTTTCCAGGGTTTTATGTTGCTTTCTCCCAACTCCTCTGTTGTTACCACAATATTTTATTTTTTTTTCCTCATGGGAGAACTTGGAGGTGAAAATATAATGAACTAAGAAAACATGAGATGGGCTTTACAAACTGTCTAGAAAAGGGAAAGTACTTGTTATTTCAGGAGTACATTCCCCTGTCCCTAGAAATAGAAATAAACATATCTTATATGTTGCTTCAAATATTTGAGATCTTTGGAAGGAAACAAAAACACAAAAGCAAAAACTGAAGTATTGTGTGATGCTGTCTAATGCTTTAGGAATATACACTTAATGTGTGTCTACGCTGAATCCTGATTTTGAGTGTTTTCTATGTTTCATTTAAGCCTATAACAGTTGCTCTGTTGTTTAAAGCAAATCTACTTTGTTAGATAAAGTTTTCTTTGCTTAACACTTTCATTTCTTTATAGATGAAAGTCATTTTGACAAACAAAACTTCAATCGAGTCCTGGATTGAAGAAAAGGTAAGTTTTTATTACAGTGTTTTTGTAGTGTGTTGTTATAAAGTTTATTCTCCATATTTATCATTATTGCTTCACCTGTCTGGCTTTAAACCAAAGGTGTCGTTTTAATTCATCGCTGACTCAACACCTGCAACCAGCTTTTCCGTTACTGTCTCTGAAATTCACTGAAGTAGATGAGAATTCCTTTTAAGTGCATGTATTTTTCTTTTGTTGTGAATCGGTGTGACCACAGACAAACATTTGTTTTTAAGCAACTTTGCTTATCTACTTGGAATATGTGGATGTTTTCATTTGAAACTTGAGTGATTATCTTTGCTTTTCATTATTCCTGCCCATGTCTTTAGTTGTCTAACTCCTTTGCCAATTCTAGGTGGCACATTTTGGCTCACGATTCTCCTCCTTTCCTACTTCTCTGATTAACCTTGGGAGAATTTTCGTTAATTTTGAAGAAGCACTAGAAAACAAAGAGATACTTAGTTTCCTCTTCTTTAAATTTCTCTTTGATTTCCAAGGTTTTCATAACATTTTTCAGTAGAAGTATAGCCAAGCAGCAAAGGCTAAGTTTAGAGGAAGCAAAAGTGACTCAATGTTTAGAAACCAGTTCAGTGCTACTGGGTGGTTTTATATAAATCCAAAATTGTTTCATTTTTATCTTGCTGTCTTTCTTTTACTCTGTGCCAATATTAGCATGAGGATCTCAACTGTGTATAAATACCTAAGTACTGTAATGTCTTCTCTTTGCATGAAGTCTACCTTAGCTGGATCCTTGGCCTGTTAGGCCTTTGAATAATAGTGTGAAGGAACATAAATGACAGAAAACCCTCTTACAACTGTGTAGTAGAATTTGGAATAGTCAGTTAAAATTTTTACTGCAAATCAGATTGCTATTACATCCCTTCTGAAAACTGAACACAGACTGTAGTATGTTTCTTAAAAAAGACATTGTTGGAACAGACAGAACAAACTCTTCTGTGGCTGTTCCCCACTAGGTGTCACCGTTACTGAAAGAATGAACAGTTCATGACTGCAGGATGTGGGCGATTCAGCACGTGTCTGTATACAGAGCTCTCGGAGGTGGAATAGACACTATCAATGTTGAATTATGCTCATGATCATTGATAAAAAAGCTCTGAGCTGTGGAAGTCTGTGTGTGTAACTTAAAAACAGTCAGGCATCAGTCTTAGGAGAGAGCCATTAAATACAATCAGAGCATGGAGTGGATTAATCAGTGTAGCCAGTTGGCTGTTGTTGAGGAGTGAAGGGCATGGGGTGGGGACCCAAACCAGGCACACTTCTAAATGCCATAATTGTTATAAACAGTTTTAAAAGGCTGGGTTAGTATAGCAGAAATTTACTGCTCTTGCCTCATAATGGGTGCCTTAGGGTCTCGTGGATCTGTATAGGGCTTATGATCTGCCTTTCTTAACATTCGCTGCTCAGTTGCAGTTTGTAGTTTTATGTACTGTGTTTCCTGATTATTTTCCAGGCCAAAGACAGAATCCAGTACTACCAAACGGGTGAGACCTTTATTTTTCCCTATGACATGGGAAGTAAATGGAAGAACTTCAGGCAGGTGTTTACATGGTCTGGGATTCCAGAGGGAGATGGCCTGGATTGGCCAGTAAGAGATGGCTGTCATCAGTACAGTTTGACGGTAATTGATCTTTGATGGTATCTCAAGTGAATCCTCCCCACTATCCTACTGCCTTCTTTCCTTTACAGTAATACAACAGCTTTTTAAATAACTGAAATGGAGTGACTAGTAATACATACATTTAAACTGTCAAAGGTTCTCCCATATTTGATAGACTAAAAGTTATGCTTCTGTGAGTATTTTCAAATGCTCATGATATTTCCTGTGTTTGTTGAATGGTTTCAATAACTGACTTCACTTTGTGTTGAGTGCACAAATTGTCTTTAAACTCAACACTGACTAAGTTTCTGTTTATGATCATTTACAGATAGAGCAACTGAAACAGAAGGCAGACAAGCGAGTAAGAAGTGTAAGTATTTGTGACGTTTGACCTGAAATTACTTTGAAATATCAGTGTGTAAAATGTAATTGCTGAGAATATTCTTTTTCTTGTTTTTAAACCTAGCAATTAAATAAAGACTCAGTGTTTCCACACAATCAGTGTGCTACAACCTCTGCTTAATTAAACTTAACTTTTAACTTTCTTTGCGTTTGCTCCTGTTTCCAGATGGTAAGAAATGGGATAATAAAGATGACTGCTTCCTTGTTAAGCAGTTAATTTAGAGTCCCTCTGACAGGTGCTCAAATCTAACAGTGTGCTTGAATTGATTTTTTTGATATTGAGCTGTCAGCAAGGCAATAACTCCTTACAATAATATATTGCTGTGTTCTGTTCAAATTTGTAGGTGCGATATCGAGCAGTAGAGGATTACAGTGGTGTCTGCTGCCCTGTGACTAAAGGTGTTAAAACATTCTTCACAACACCATGCACTGAAGAGCCTAGAATTGCACTGAGTAAAGGGGATCTGATTTTAGCCACGAGAGGCTTAAAGTTAGTGGCTCCACACCTTTATGTTTGGTTAAAAGAAGTATTGTGATGAGTTCTGGCATCTAATTACCTATTACGCTTTCTTCCCCAGACACTGGATGTATGGTGAGAAGATTCTCGACTCAGCTGCTGATGGTATGAAGCAGTTATTTTCACTTTTTGAGTTGAAAATTACAGATCAATTTTATAGCTGTCTAGAAATGTGGACAATATTACACATTCAGTTTTCAAACTGTAGGATGACTGACATTGTTAGTATTGGCTCCTCTCCCCTCTACAACCACACCTGCAGTTTTTACATCTGGTAGATCTACCAGTTTTGATAAACATTGAATGAATCTGTCAGACTGAAAGAACATTCATCTAGTTCTTTATTGAAGGTCGAATGAGAAGGAGGACGCTTTGTATTCTAAGGAAAAGCTAGAATTAGACTCTGAAGGTTAATGATGGTTTCTCTTATTTTTGATATTTAAATAGTGGTGTTTCTTAAACATATTCAGGTTTCCTGCCTAAACACCCCATATACATACAAGACCAGGGATTACTCTTTGTACATCTTAAAAACAAGGAGATCAGTGTCTTAAGAACAAGATCAATGTCTTTGATTTGGAATCAATTCAAAAAGCTTTGATGTGCATTTAGTAACTAACTACAGCTATCAAAGTCATGAAAGACTCCTGCTGATCAGCAGAGAGAACATCACAGCCACCCACACTGAAATTTTTACATTTTGTACTTTGACCCTCTTGCTTACGACTGAGCTGAAATTTTACCTGCCAGACCAATGTAGGGTGTGTTGTCTCTTCCAAACAGTTATGAATTCATTGCACGCACATTCCTTGTCAGCAAAAGAGAGGCAGCCAATAGATGGGCTCCCTAGACTGAAATCACTAAAAAGTGTCCATATTTTCATGGGAAGGCTGAGACCTTTGTGGTCTAGAAGTGCTTCAGCAGCTCACTCCAATGAATTTTTTCAGACATCAAACCTAAATGAATCCTTGAGGGAGCATGGTAGTAATTTGTATCACGTTGCTTTGTGGACATATCTGTGCTATATCCTTGTTAAAGCAGGTGAAACATGGTCTGAGTGGGGAACTTGGTGTGTCCTGAAAGGCTGGATTAGAATTCAAAATGACATTGGCATTTTGGAGAACTAGGCTTCAGAAGTAGGATGAGATTTTTAGAAATGTATAGCAGAATGCTATAAATGGGTAGGAATAACACTGGAAAAAATTAATGATTAAGTAGCAGTCCTTCTTGGGAAGAAAAGAGTCAGTTGTAATCTTAAGATGAGTCAACACTTGCAAAAAAGAAAAAAAACATGTATCTTCCCAGATGCATGAAGTAATCATAGAATCAGTGAGGTTGGAAAAGACCTCTAAGATTATCAAGCCCAGCTGTGCCTATTCAACCATGTCCCAGATGCCACATCTACACATTCTTTGAATACCTCCAGGGATGGAGACTCCACTTCCCTGGACAGCCTGCTCCAATGCTTCACCACTCTTTCAGTAAAGCAGTTTTTTCTGGCATCCACTCTAAACCTCCCCTGGCACAACTTGAGGACCTTTCCTCTTGTCCTGATCCTTCCATCCTACTGAACACTGACAGAGACTCAGCTGAACTACTGTCACAAGTAAAAGCAGTTATTGCATCTCAAGAATGAGGGAGATAGCTGTGAAGAGCTGAGAGGAGAACAGGAGAGTAGTCAGAGTACTAGGAAATGTGACGCATATGGGAAAGCTGAACGAATTGGGGTGGCTTACCTGGAGAGGTAAAGGAGATAGGAGAAAGCAAGGGTATGTGCAAATTGTCATCAGCTATGTGAAAGTCTGTTGCAGAGAAGGTTGTTAGCAGCATCCTGTGTCTCTAGTGCGTAGAAAGAGGAGCTGTGAACTTGAATTATAGACAGAAAGATTCAGATAGGACATTAGGAAAGCTTTTCTAATAGTAAGGAAGGTAGAGTTCTGGAAAACTTTGAAGATCTCTTAAAGCATTTTAGGCAGTGGGAGAGACTCCAGTGCGTCCCCAGATGGTGATGTTAGGAATGAGTTAGATGTCCTGACTTGGAGAAGACAATAAACTAGGAAGCCCTGTGATGTCTCTTGCATTCCTGTATTTTTTGCTCTATAATGGGTCATGTTTTGTTCCAAGTTAATGCAACTTTTCATGTCTTAAGGTGGAATAAGGGAACGAGGCTGGTTCCCTAGGAATTGTGTGGAAAAATGCCAATATGACTCTGAAACGGATCAACCAGTGGATGGAGAGAAGAAAAACAGATAGCCTTCTCATTTTTTTTTTTAAAATAAAAAGTGGAATTTTTACTTCAGACCACAATCCTGTACTTGAAATTTTCTGTATGTTGCTTTAGACTTACGCAATGACAATGTTAGGACAAGGTTTTCTCTTCCTCGCAGCTGAAAGGGTTGGATATGGTGGTGCCATGGTTTGCATATTTTTTTAACACTAAATAATTGAAGAAGCCATTCAATGGATTGCCTTCAAGATGCATCTTTTTCATCCCATCAGGTCTTCTCTTTTTGATGTTTAAATTGCATTCTGAGGATTCATATTTTAGGGTTTTTTTCTCAACCGCATCTGACTTGTGATGCGCGTTGTTTATCTTTTTTTTGTATTTTACTTTCTCTGAAACTGCCCCTGAAAACTCCAAATAAACCTCTGATTCAAATCCAAGATAAGATTTGTTACCTGTGACTTCTAATGATGTGAATTGTCCACCTCAAATAAATGATACGTTCATATTCATTTGTGGATTTAATTGTTGAGACCCACATGAACTTATTCATAGGCATGGGAACATGAACTGACTGGAAGTAAAGATTTCACTGACAGAAGCTGATTTTCAAGGTTAGAAAGACTTTAGCTTTTGCTGTAAGATATGTATTCTGTGCTTTTAAAATGCAAAAAGCATAACCTGCTGTATCTGCTTCCTCTGAAATCTGAACATGTACCCAAAAGCCTGCAGTTCTTGATCCATCTTAAAGTGAAAGGAAGCAGAAGTGTCAAGAATGAAAATTTTTCTTAGCCTAGTTGCTACTTGGTCATTTCACCTTCATAAAGCATTTTTATTTGGCATCAGGTGTGGATTATTAGAAGGAAAACCTTAAAATGGAGTAACTTATACCAGCTGAAGGCTTTCTGGTTGTATCCTAAATGCAACAGCTGGGTTTGTTCTCTCAGAGTTAGTCTAGCTGCATGTCACATGTAGGGAGTTTTTGCAGACTACTCTTTTAAACTAACATTGATTTATCCCCATCTGCATGAGTTGTCTCAAGCAGATGAACATTTCTTAAAAAATATTAATTGTACATAAAAATAGCTACATACAGACAAGCCAACATTATTCTTTTATACTCCTAATCAGACTCATACACAAAGCCAGTTGTTTTAAAAATTTTCAGCCTGTTTTTAACTTCTCAGTGCTCAGGGTGAGCCATAATCTTCAGCTGTTGGTGAGCTCTGGCAACCAGGAGTTAGTGTTCAGTTTCAGTAGTTTGCAAGCAGGTGCTTTGCCCCTCTTGAAATGAAAGGACTTATTTTCTAGCAGCATTAATTGTTAGAGGTATAGGACTGTATCCTACTCCTATTTTCCCTGCTAGCAAGAGTGGAAATGCTATAACTTGGTAAATTTTGGAAATTAATATAAGAACCTGCAGACTGCATGGAAAACTCAGCCTTGACTGCAGTAGTTTGTGTTCAGTGTCTGTGGAGTCTAGAACGAAGCAGAGATTCCAAAAATAAGCTTGTCTTTCCACTGAGGAAGCTGGCAGTTACAGACCTCTGTTCTTGACTTTGAGATGATTGAGTAGCTGCTGTCTATTTTAGCAGGCAGCAATTAACAGTATAATAGGAACAGATTAACAGCCCTGATGACCGCATTTGATCATGAGCTGTTAGGACTGCGATTTATGTAAGCTGTAGCATGTTTATGGGATATTGCATATCTTTTAGTGGTGAAAGAAGCATCTTCAACTGGATTTCTGCTTTCATCTGACCAGAATTTTGCACACCAAGATCACTACAGTGTAAAATACAACATGCACAGGAGCTCTGCTTCAGAAGTGCACTTATAAACCAAAACAGCCATTCATCTACTTTTGTTTTTAAGCTTTCACCTTCTTTTTTTGTAGCCATAACTTCAATCCCACCTCTTCCCTTTTGTAGCACAGGTAACTGCTGTCTCTGTTTACCGCTTCAACACCTTCATTTAGCAGTGCTGGCTACAAAGAATCAGCCAAACAAAATGCAAGCCTATTAAAGGCATTTAAAGGTTCTTCAGCCAAGAAAATGCAAGCTATCTTTCCATTGCTGAAAAATGTATTGGAGCATGAAGTTTAAAGACAAACCACCTCTGAGAGCTCTGATTCTTAGTATTGTTATATTTTCTTTTCATTCTTTTCCGCTATCCCATTCTACCTTTTTTTATTCTTCTTCATTGCCCACTCCCTGCATTTGCTCCAGGAAGAGCTTTGTTTATTAAGGAAATGAGCAAGTAAAGATTCGATGTAGCTGTTCTGTGTTTTCATCAGAGAATTGAGTTGGTTTTCTTTTAGCTTCAAATCCCTAGAGAAGCCACATGTGGGGGAAGCAAAAAGCAAGTGTCTTTTTCACAGAGCAATGAGCTTTTTTTTTCTTTTTCCTAAGGGAAGAATTGCTATTTGTATTTAAGATTTTGAGATTTGCGTTCTTTCCATGATCTAACAGCAAGTCTAGACTTGGAATGCCACACTAGGCTAGCTCAGACTCTAATAAGGGTAACTGCATCCTGAAGTGGGACCTGCCTTCCTATTTAAAGGAAAACAATGGAATAGGCTAATAAGAAATAGTCGCCTACTTTAGTTCAGGCAGTTTTGGTACCAAGTCAGGAATGGACTCTGTCATAAAAGCAGACAATACTGACCATGCTAAATGGACACCTCTGACAGCCTGTTCAGCCACCAAATCCATGACAGTTTTGCTTTCTACTCATCTGCTCTCCCTTTGGCCTCCAATCCAAAGAGACTCTCCTTTGCACAGCAAAGCCAACGGTATCTCAGTTCTTAACAAGAAAGTGGCTGGATTACCATGTGCAACAGGTTGTGCAGAAGACTACTTTGGTGACTTCAAGGTGATGACCAATAGTAAAAGAAATCGATGATGAAAGAGTTCTCTCCTCCTCCTCAGTAGTCTTAACCAAGAGGCTTCTGATTTTAATCCAGACCTCTTAAGAGCTGAGCAAATACAAGTTTACCATAGAGCTTAAGCGTCTTCCATATAGTTAGTTTTTTAAATACAAAGTAATGACCAGGAGGAGAAAAGAGACCTTACCATGCTAGGAAGCCAGGGATTTTGAGGTTATTTAGTTTTCACAATTGAATTTCCTAGCTACAGCATTGGAGAATGGGTCTAGATCTGTCTTGAGAGCCTTGATTGAGATAAGGACCTCATTAAAGCCAAATTAAGAATTAAAAATCAATATTTCCCTCTGAACACTTCCTCTTAGAATAAGGACCAAGAGAGACTAAGCAATAATTAAGTTGCAGGTGCAGGGGTTGCTCCATAGAGATGGAAAGAAAATAGAGTTAAGAAATTGTATTTTGGTGTACAAGTCTTACATGAATTGGAGAGCCTAAGTTAGGCAATCTAATTCCTGGTGCAATATATATGAGAATTGTTTCAAATTTGCTCAGCAAAAGGAAAATATACTATCAATATTTATATTAAATTTCCACCTTATGTGAATCTTTATTAATCATGGTATCACTTGTTATGAAGCATGGATGCACATCTATGTTGCAGCCTGAATGGATCAATTAATAATGGATAGCTACTAGATGAAAGCTTTTTAAAGCAAGTAGAGAAGACTGGCTGTTATTTTTAGCTCCAATCCCTCTATCATGGGAAAAGAAGTTGCAGCTGTCTGAACTTCATTGCTCCTATAGCCATCCTCACCTCAAATCTCTGGTCACTGGGTAGTGCAGTGCTTCAGCCTGCTCTAGGTAACTTTCTCTAGTTCTCAGTATCTTGAAATTTTTTTGCCTCATTACAATGCAATCATGCCTGAAGTACTCCTGTTTTCACTCTAGATCAGTGGTGTTAAAGCAGTTCACGTGGCAGAAGTGGCACCCAAGAGACCAGTTTCAGATCAATTTACACTTGTTATGTCTGGGTTGTCGGTCAGATGGTGCCATTACCCATCCAACTCACTCTTTGCAACAGCCACTAGTAGATGCCACAGAAGTGAAAAATCTAAAGCACTGTAGTTTGTCACTGTGAGAAGAGGCTTAATTGCCATTAAGAGTAAACTGAGTTCAGAGATGGAGATGTTTCCTCTTCCAAAAGAGAAAGCATCTCTACTGTATTGGAAAGTGACCTGTACAAAGTTACTACTTTCTGAGATGTGGCATGGAAAAGTAGGTATTCTCTACTTGCTCCACAAAAGAGATCTCTTCAAGCTGACCAAAGCACTGTGCTTGGTATCTGAACAGTGCTAGTTGAAGGGCCCTCCACAGGGTGCTGGGCTTCCACATCCAAACTGATCTCCATAGGGAAGTTTCCCGTGTTGATAGAATAAACAAAGTGCTTTTTGGGCACTGCAGCAGGTGGCATCACAGCACTCAGCCTTGAGTTTATATAGTTCTTGGTGGCACTAGTCCAGAGTTGAATTGCTCATCAGAGCCCACAAATTCAAATATACATTTCTTCTTCCTTCCGGCTCACTTCTTTCTCCCCAGTCTCACCTGAGGGAATAGATTAAACCATCAGTAACTTTTCAGTCACATTGCTTTAAGGAAACATGGGAAAAGATGAGCAGCCTTGTTACATGCACTTTCTGAGTCTCAGAAGCCTTCATAGCCTCAGTTTATGACAAGCACTGTAAGTGACAGAACAGTTAGATGAAACATGTCACAGTCTTTGGGCCTAGACTAGAAACAGAAGTGGGTCAGGATTTTTTCCTAGTCAAAGCTAGAGCTCACAGAAAGAGGTGGGACTTTCCTGACCACCAAACATACCGGTTGCTTTGATTTTGGAGTATCTGACCAAAAGCATTAAATATAGACAGGAACAGCCACTAACTGTAGGAAACCGGCACAGACAAGGAGAATTGGCATAGAAAAGCTACATGTGCTCCTCCCCTATGTTACATCCTTGTTAGCACTGCATTGCCTTTTGGACTGGTAGAGCAGACTGCTCTGGGGACAAGGAAGAACTGTCAGCAGAGCCAGCACGCACTGGTGGAAGACATGTTTCTGAAATAGAGACAGTACTCATCTTGCCTAAATAGTTTTCTAAGGAATCAGCTTTAGCCTTGGAAAATTATATTTGATGCCTTATTTCACTTGATAGGCTGAGCTGGAAGAAAGAATTTATGCTAAAGACTTTGGCACATATTGTCTTATTACTAGGACAGGAAAGCTGAGCACAGGAGCACATCTAGTCTGGCACTATCTTACTGCCTTATGGCTTAAGCTTTGCCTTCTGCCACAGTTGTGCTCTAGCTGCAGCTACGAAGAACCAGGCAGCAGCAAACCCTGCAGCTGACAGTCTGGTTGCAGCAGAGAAACAAGTCACTCACACAGGCTTCAGTTTGATTGTGCAGTTACAATTTATTGCTTCCTATATCCTTAGGAATGACAGCTAAAGTTTTCCACTTGTCAGGCTCAAATGCGTAAGTTTAGAGGCTTCAAAAATGCCATTGCATTTGAGAACATGTGCAAAAGTGATCCAGTGCCTCCCATCCTACAGCATAAGCTACGTTTGCCTTAGACACATGTACTTTGTAAACCAGACTACTCATTTTCATTAAAAACAACTTGTACTGTGTGGTCCAGGGCTTGGAACAGAAAACTCACTCTGTATTTGCTGAACAGCTGTTAAGATCCAATTTAGAGACAGGTTATAGCACCCTGAGTGGAGAACTGAATTGTTGCTTTCCTGCACTTGTTTTTTGAACTATCTCTCCCCAACCCAACACACGTAACTGCATGGAAGAGTTCAGTCTGATTGCAGATCAATCCACAAAGTCATTATGGAGTTCAGAGATGGAGTAGGAAAACAAGATTTGCTTTTGACAGCAAGAAATTCATACAGCTGCCTTCTAAAGGCTGAGCCTCTTGAGTGTTTTTGCACTTCAGTCACAGTCCAAGGAAGATGAAAGTTCTGGCTTTGCGTAGACAGCTGATGCTTAGTCCTGCCAGATGCGAACAGTGCCAGTTGTCAGTGTTACTATAGCCATCTTCATCTGCAAGTCATTTATCCCAGGATACCAGAAACAATATATTAAGTTCTCTTGTTTCTCTCCACTCACACACTCGTGTGGTTCTCCATAGGTCACATAGTGTCACAGATTTGGTGGATACTCCATGCAGTTTAAATTACACTGGTCCCTTATTCCTGTGTACTTGAATAGAGGGCTTCAATCTGCTGCTGGAAAACTTTAACAAGGTCTGCTCGCTTTGCCTTCAATGTTGGTGTCAAAAGTCCATTTTCTACGGAGAACATCTCTGTGTGGATGTACAGGTCTTTAACCTATTAAAAGAAAATAATTTAGCATAGCACACATATAATGACTTAGAGTAGAAACAATAGTTCTTCCCATCTTTCTTGAGCTCTGTGCAAGAACTCAGTCTCAGGAGTACCAGTAACTATACTGATTTTTGATAGAAGTCAGACTCCTTTTGGCTGACACAGCAAGAGGATTATGTTGGAACTACAGCACCTATGGTGATCCTCCACTCCATCTCTATTTTGCCCCATACAGCCCAGAGACAGGGATCCAGTCAATGTTTCACTGCCTACTTCCATCAGTTGTCCGGGCAGCTGTTTTAGGTCCCATCCTGACACAGTTAATAACAGGAATGAAGACTTCCCAGCCATTTCATTATCAACATAGGTGCTTGTGACAAGCAGGATTTGGAAGTACTCACTTGTTCAAAGGACTTAAGGCCAGCCTCTTTCCCTAGCCTGATCATATCTTGCAAAATAGCTTTCTTCACTGCCTAGAAGAAAGAAGAAACAGAGCAGGAGGTGAGTGAGTAACACTGCCATTTTGTAATTGCAACTCAAGACCATACCCATTGCCCAGTCAGTGAAAACAGGCTGGCAAGAATACATTATGTATTTCAACATCCAAGATTTCTCATATTAAGGCCACTACAGTCTATTTTCTCATTGGAAAAGCAGCAGTGATAGCCCTTGAAACATCAAGAGGCACCTACGCTTAGTTCCAGGTTTTACTGTGAGGTTGCTTGCATGACTCACCCAGCATTAAGCCAGTTTAACTTACAAAAAAGGTGGGTAGAATGAAGTCAAAGTAATGCAAGATTGGAGTTCAGAATTAAATTCTATCTATAATCCACCAAAACCAAAGCCACTCACTGGATTTTTGCAGAGTTCTTCATAGGAGCCTTTTATTCCCAGTTTTGCCGCAAATTCTGGAAGTGTTTCAGGATCAGGAACCACTATACCTATTAGATAAGACTGAAAACAAGTGGAAGGAGTCATGTTGAGACCAAGATAAGACAGCTGTAATTACTTTGGTTGTCTGTGTGAGCTTGATTGTGCACGTCTCTATAAAAAGCCATGTCTACATCCCCACCCATTTCCAGAGTTTGGGAAGTCACTACAAGGACTTTTAAGTCACTTATCCAAGTTCTGACAGCAGCAATTAAAGGACTAACGCAGTTTGTTATGTGGGCTGAGTGCTCCAGCAGATACTTCTGGATGGTTGAAGACTGGCCTCTGCTAGCACAGGTGACACTGGCTTGGCAAGGAAGTGGAGAAACACCAGTCCTTTGAATAAAGGCTGAGAGTTAGGGTTGTTCAGCCTGGAGAAGAGAAGGCTGTGGGGAGGCCTTAGAGCAGCCTTTCAATAATTGAAGGGACTTATAAGAAAGATGGGGACAGACTTTCTAGCTGGGCTTGTTGTGATAGGACAAGGGGTGATTCAGGCTAGATATAAGGAAGAACTTTTTTACAGTGAGGGTTGTGAAACAATGGAACAAGTTGCCCACAGAGGTGGTAGATGCCCCATCCCTGGGGACATTCAAGCTCAGACTGGATGAGGCTCTGAGCAACCCAATCTGGTTGAAGATATCCCTGTTCATTGCAAGGGGCTTGGACTAGATGACCCAAACTGTTCTGTGATTCTAAACTGTACAGAGCTGATTTGACATACTAATCTCATAAGAGTATGAAATTTGCCTTTACCCAGCTTGCAACTCAATGCCAAGGTCTCCTTTTCTTTGGTGTCAATTGAGAAGGCTGTAGGTCTGAAAGGATGTTCCTATAAACGTGGCACTCAGGAACATATGTTATTCAAGGACTCTTGTACATGCATACATTTGTGCACTGATCTCTCAGATCTCATTGTGGGAGGAATCTTGCAGGACACTCACTCTAACATCACTTACCCTCAGGCTTTCCCCATGTACAAAGACCTGGGCTACAGGAGCACACCTAATATAGACATTTTCTATCTTCTCTGGAGCAATGTATTCTCCTTGTGCAAGTTTAAATATATTCTTCTTCCTATCAATGATCTTCAGCGTTCCATTCTAGAAGTTAAAGGTGGAGCCCATTAGTTTAAAGTCTCTTTCTTGCTTTTATAAGAAGTAAAATATAATAGGTTTGGGTTGGTTTTATGAAAGGCACATGCTAGTCTGGAACTGGTTTTTTGCCTTCTACAGAGAGAAGGGACACTTTGTCCAATTTCTTCACTTAGCTCAGGACATGATTAGACAGCTCCTTTATTCTCCTCTGACAGAAACCAAGACACCTTGTTTTTCTTTACTGTAGAAGCAACATAGTCTTAAGTACTGGCCTACTGGCCTAGCAGGACTTATTTGGGATCTTGTAACCTAATTGGTCTTCAAGAGCTTTGCCTGGAGTTACTTGGTGAATGATAACAAAATCTCATGTAAGGCTTTTATCCTAGAATTCACTTCTCCAGCATTTCAGTACAATAGCCAGGAATTTTACCCAAGAGATGATTTGTATTAAGCAGTTACTCACCGGCATCCACTTCCCTATGTCTCCAGTGTGGAGCCAGCCATCTTTATCAATTGCTTCTGCTGTCTTCTCAGGATCTTTCAGGTAACCCTTGAACACATTTGGTCCTTTAATGCAGACCTATAGCAAGCACAGAACGTTGTTAGTCACCAAGTCTAATGTTTCAGTATCTCCTGAGACACGCGGGAGATGGTATCTACCTCGCCTTCATTGTTGGAGGCGAAGTAGTTCATTTCTTCCACATCATCCAGTTTTATGATATTACAAGCCAGGGGGGCTCCAACATGACCTAAGAGAGAAATAAAACCACAACAAGTAGAGTTATGTTTTGAGGATTCTGCTAGCAGTTGGCCCTATCTGATCTAAAGCTAGAAAGACTAGGTCTTGAAGTGAGATAGAACTCAGTCCTTCAGGAAAAAAGTGTCATGTCCGATATTTTAGTCATAATTCTGAGTAAAGCAAGCTATTTGGGAGCTAAAGCTAATTCCTTAAAGCCATTTGGGAAGTCCTTGTCCAGTTTTCTCAGCTCTCCTTTCCTGTACACTGGGACAGGGTCTAAGCTGACCGATGTCACTTTGTGCAAGAGATCCTCACCTCACTTGAATCAAGAATTTTGGTACCTATGAAACATACAGGTGACTGTTGCCACAAAGAATCACTTTGAAGTTAAGTACCCAGTAGAACTTAACTTTCATTGAACTAAAAGCAGCAGAGCACCTAGGCCTGAGCACCACTTTCTGTTCTCAGCTGCAGGAGAGTTTCCAAGTCTCGGCTACCATACCTGTTGTCCAGTCTCCAGGCACTGAGAATGTGCATCCAGCTGAGCATTCAGTCTGGCCATAAGCTTCAAAGATCTGTTCAAGAAAGGATGAATATTCTTTGAACATCAAGCCCTTGGTGTGAAAGTGCTCAGTTCAACTATGCCTGTGCTCAAGTAGTCTTCTCAGGAAAGAAGCCAGGGTAACCTTAGCTTTTAAGACTTCTTGGTCTTATTACTGTAACCAGGTGTTTCAGTTCACACACCCAAACTTTGCTTTGGTCACCTCATTCACTGAATTCTTTTCTCTAGTGTACTACATTGCAAGCTGTAGGATAAACCACAAAGCTCAGAGGCAGCTGCCCAAGTCTGAGCACTGTATGTTCCTATTTCTGCTCTATTCCATTTCCCAGAGCCTACAGGATAGGTTTTTGGTAGTGTAGTTTGAAGCCAGCCCTACAGAATTTTGTACAGCTGTATCATTGGTCATTTGTTTGGGCATAATCAAACAGATCTTACTTGAAGGACAACTCAGCTTACCTGGCAGCCCAAAGCTGCTCTAAGAAATGTCAGGACAGAGGGAGATATAGGGGCTGCACCTGTCACCATTATACGTACTCTTCCACCCATGGTTTCCTACAAGTGAATAGAATCCATTAGATCCTCTAATACTACATTGCTCACCTGACTTACACCTGGAATAACTTACCTGAACTTTTTTGAAGATTAGCTGATCCCAAATGCTGTCATTTCGAATAATACCCTGTTTTATTTCAGCCATTTTCATGGTCACAGCAAAGTTTAACAGGCACCGTTTCACTGGGCTCTTTGCACCACTTTGTATCTGCAAGGACAAGAATTGGTGACTCTCGGGTTTAACTCCCAGTGGCACCTCCAGTTCTTGCTTTGTTAGGAGGCACCATATCTTACTTTGATGTTCTAGGGTCCTTCCACTGGATCAGGTTGTTCAAAGCCCCATCCAACCTGGCCTTGAACACCTCCAGGGATGGGATGTCCGTAACTTCTCTGGGCAACCTGTGCCAGGGCCTGACCACCCTCACAGTAAGAAGTTTTTTCCTAATATCTAATCTAAATCTCCCCTCTTTCAGCTTAAAGCCATTATCCCTCATCCTATCCCTGCACTCCGAGCTGAAGAACTCCCCCCTCAGCTTTCCTGTAGCCCCCTTTGAGTACTGGAATGCTGCTCTAAGATCTCTCTAGAGCCTTCTCTTCTCCAGGCTGAACAACCCCAACTATCTCAGCCTGTCTTCAGAGCAGAGGTGGCTCCAGCCCTGTGATCACCTTCAGAGACGTTACCACTGACATATTGCAGCCATAGCTTTGAGGGAATGGATACTTCTAGATTTGCACTTGCTTCATTTGCGTTCCAGAAGTAAACAAACTTTGTCTCTGAACAGCAACAGACTTAGCCCAGTCATGACTGGATACACTGATGGAATACTCCAGGTCCCAGCATTCTTTCCATCTCCTTAGAAAGGATTTTAAAGAGTTCTTCCTGCCAAGGACTAATTAACTAGTGGTGATGTTGTGGTACATTCAATATTAATTTAAACTTGTATGGTTGCTTAGATAGATGAACGTGAAGATAATTTAGCTAAAATTGCTTACATACCTTGTCATATATTCTATTGAGCAGTCTTGGTACAACTGGAAATAGCGTTGGCTTCAAGGTTTTCATGTCATCTGTTAGCAATTTGATGTCTCCTTGGAAGAAGCCTACTTTTGCTCCACAGCTGTAGACCACAGTCTAAAAATTGACCAGACTAAGCTTAGTCAAGGGTAATTCTTAGCTTCTTTAGCCATAATTATTTGTCTATGGAAAGCAGCATGATTTCCAGTGCCCAGTGGTAGGAAAGCTCTTGTGTGTATAGGTTTAGAAGAAATTTAGAAGGCTATCATACCTTTTACTGTAATTTGATTTATAGAACCACAGATGCATAAAGTTCTGGTGTGCAACTTTGAGTTGTAGCCCACAAATACCATAAAACAAAGTTTCACATTATGATTGAATACATTTAATGTGAGCTTCACTACATTTGTAACAGCTATTCTGTTTTGATATCTTTTGAGATACCTAGAAATTTAAATAGAAGGCAACAGAAGAATTTAACAGTTTGGCAAGGAATAGGACAAGAAAATATTCTATTTTAACTACTTGGCTGGGAATCGAGGTTAAGAAACTGTTCTGGAGAGCATTACATGTAGAAGAGTTAGATCCTGCTGTAAAGTTGCTGATGTTTGCTGTAGGAAGTCTTGTTTATACAATATACTGGAGTAAATGCATTAATTGGAAGATTAGAATTTCAGCTCAGGAGACAGGCAGCGTGACACAGCCCAGCAGAGTAAACCATGGAGAACATACTGTGACTCCTAAATCCACTGGTCTTAAACTGCTTCCTCTTCATGTATCAGCTCACTATTTGACTAAGGTCTTGATGTTGCTAATTTCCCTTGCTGATTTCTTAGTAAATCAGAGTCAGTGAGGCTGGAGCGAAGAACAAAGCAGCCATATCTGAGAGAAGTAACGAGGCATTGTTTAGTCAGTTCCAAGGTTTTATTTTAGCTAGGTGGTCTAGATATGGCTTTTAAGAAGAGTTACTGTCTGAACTAGTTCATACATCCAAGATCTTCTACAAAAGCTTAATAGCATGCAGTCTGCTTACCTGTACAACTCTCTCAAACATGTGAGCCAAGGGAAGATAGGACATGGTGATATCTGAACTTGTACACTCCACTGTGTTCTAGAGGGAAAAGAAATAGGTTAGTGCTCACTATGCCTGCTTGAGTTACTTTTAAGTAGAAAGTGAATAAACTTTGGATCAATTCAAGTACTTTGAAACAGACTGAAGCAGCTCTGGCTAATCACCTCTTCAAAATTTGCAGCTGTAGCTCGGGTGCAAGTTTATTTAGACCAAGTTTAGTTCTATGTTTTGGCAAGACTTGAAATAGGGTAGTTTAGTACTCCTGGTATTTAGGACTGACTCATTCTAGAATAATTTCTGTGTAGAAATTCTTATTCAAGGTTAAGCAAAGTTTCTTGCAATACTATTGTCCAACTGAAATATGGGCATGAGTTTGCTGATAGTGAATGGTTTGCAGAAAATTCTGATGTTAAAGCTGATTTCATGAATGAGTGGCATAGTCTACTATTAGGGTAACTGACCTCTGTGCTTCTAAGGAAGGCAGCAGCATTTGCAACAACATTTTGATGTGTCAGCATGGCTCCTTTAGGGTTACCTGTGGAGAGATTGAGCAAAGTCAGCTGCTCTGACTGCTTCTGCTGTCAGTTCCCCATGTCTCATTTGAACTATCTTGGTATTAGGCTTAGTCATAGCATGCATTGTCTTAAGAGACCACAAACACACCTCATCTTGAACACTTACAGTTACAGATGCTATATAAAGGAAACATCTACTGACAGCAGAGAAATTAGAAGCAGCATAGAGAATGCTGAAACAATATGTTTCTTTAGCTCCTGCGGATCAGAATACAGACACAGTCAAACAGTCTCTAAAGTTAAGACTCTGCATTTTTCATAGGGTTAGACAACATGAATTTGGCTGTTCTTCCCCCAAGGCTTGTCTTAGTGTGCTTGACTTACAGTTACATTGTCCCAACTAAAACTGCTTGATACTGTTCTCATTTACTCTTTTATTTCTATGTTGTTAGCATTTCCTTTTTGGTGCTGGAAAGCTTTTCTTTTCAGGACAGAAGAGATTGTTTTAATGAGAAAACATCGCTATATTCTCTTACCTGTGGTTCCACTGGTAAAACACACAATGCAAAGATCTTCAGGCCTAGGAGGCTGGAGATAAAAAGCCACATAGAGTCAACAGAGCAACGTGAGCATGTTACTCATCAGTATTTACATACACTTCCTAAAGTGGGGTGAACCAGGAATTCTGTTTGCAAGACAAGATAAAAAAAGTCCTGCCAGCCTCCTCTACCAGCAGCATGGCAAGAGGTGGTTTTGGAGACTAGTTTTGCAAGTTTGTAAGAGTTCCACAGAGACAGATACTTACAACGGGTTCCCTGATGTTGTTTCTTCCCAGCTCCTGTGTTAGAGAGAAAAAACAGCTTAACAGTTGCAACAGAAAGACATGCAACAACAGCAGATGATTAGGTAACTGCATGTAAATGTAGTGCTCGTTTTTACTTTGCCTCTTGATGCTCTGTCTCATTTAGAGAGAGATGTGGGTCTTCCTGAATTTAATACACATAACTTGGAAAAAGCTTACTCATGGGGTTGTGGGAAGCATGAATTTGAGTGCATAAAAAACAATCAGAACTACTTAAGGAATTTGGAAGTCCTGAGTTGAGATATTTAATTTTATTTGATGTAGGCCACATCTCTTATACTTTACATTTATGCATCACATCTGGAAGATTAAGCCTAATATTGGGATGTCAGAGCAGCCAGTAATTTACACTTACAGTTTCAGTTAGACTCAACTGCCAGCTTAGAAGCCTGATAAATCCTGTTAAAACTGCACCATGAATTAAGCCAAGGAAATCTACAGTTTAATGCATACTGACTGTCCACAACATGTAGACACAACTTTAGTAAATAGTTTGAACTCTGCAAGTCACTTGGGCTAAACATATCAAGTTTCAAAATGACTGCTCAA
Organism: Dromococcyx pavoninus; assembly: GCA_033558185.1. Classification (NCBI taxonomy): domain Eukaryota; kingdom Metazoa; phylum Chordata; class Aves; order Cuculiformes; family Neomorphidae; genus Dromococcyx; species Dromococcyx pavoninus. The sequence continues at coordinate 1,014,183 of JAUMJL010000323.1, forward strand.
AATCAAGATCTCAGCTACAGGTGTGACAACTGGATAATGCTTAGAGTCAAGTTGTTGCCAGAGAAGGTCCAGATGTCTAGCTGGCAAGATATTCCTCTGTAAGATCAAGCAGAAGCCTTCAGTCACCTACCTCAACCTCCTGCAGTGCTAGAATTTCAACTCCCACTTTAGCTCCTCTCTCCTTGAGCTCTTTATCGAAGAGATCCATGAGAATGATAGTCTTCAGACATGGGGTCTTTTCTTGCTCACAGTTCTCAAGCAAAATCTGTGCCTTGTCGGGCTTGTCACAGATCACTATGCTTATGTCAGCTACAGAAAATAAATTACATTTCAGAAGTCTGTTCAGAAGAGATGTACATATACATCCATACATTTAGAATATAGCACTGGTTTGTTCTAAAGCCATTTGCATTTGTTCATATGGATTAAGTGGCTGGCTTACAGTGCTAAGAAGCGTCCTCCTACCATGGCCAACTGATTGGGCAAACTTGAAAATTTTATAGTAGCTGTACAAAGTGAGAGCAAATGCTGAGGAACTGAAGAAAAATACCTTCAGTCACAGTCAAGGCAGACATTTAAACTTTTGGTATTGCCATAAAAGCTCAAAATCGTCCTCACTGATTACTTAGGTTTAGCCGTCTTCCATAAAACTAAAGAAATTTAGACCTGTTTGAAAGGGGTAGCTAAAATTCTTGAGATAATGCCTCAGTTTCCTTCCATGTGCAAGAGAGTTTTATGCCATTACCAAAACATTTCCTATTAAATCAGCAGAGGGATTGGATTGGCCTGAACAGGCCAGTTCCCCGTTAGCCTAGTAAGTCATAGCTGTGTAGTCCCAAGGCAAGACCTGTTTGCAAGGCTCACCAGTGTAACTTTCCTTGGCAAATCCTGTTTATGGGTTGGATCCCAGATCATTGTGACAACAGCATTGCAAAACATCAAATAGCAAATAATTGAATGCTCCAGTTGGACCAATGGATGGTCCATGGGATCTAGCAGGTCTGCAGAGGACTTGCACTCAAGACACTTGGAGACACAGGAAACACACTGACTTCTTCTATGCATTGAACCATGTGCCCTGCAAAGTAACCTCATTTACAGAAATTGTCTATAAAATCCAACAGCAGTAAGGTTAAAGCTACTCTGATTTTTGCATCAAATTCCCTTGACCTTCAGCCTTCTCGAAACAAGCTTCTTAGAGAAATGGTTATGAAATAATGGAAGTCAATATTTACCTTTGTTAACAATATATACAATGGCCTCTGGCCCCAGAGTGTCATAGAGTGGAACAGCAACCATTGAGTAAGTGTAGCAGGCATACTCTGAAATGATCCACTGAAGAGAGAAAACAGTTCAGCTAAGGAAAACCAGCAGCTCACGAGACAGGATTGCCAGCAGATTTCATAGAGCTTGACTAGCCCAGGCACACATTAGTAGTGGGGCTTGTGTAAAGAGCATGTCCATGAGATCCTGAGAGTAGTGAGGGCTCAAGATCATTGTATTACATGGCTGACATGATATGTGTTCAGTCAGTAATAAGGGAACAGGGAAGAGAAAAGCCAGCTGTGATTGTTCCTCATGTGGCTTCAAGCTGTTTAAATACAGACCCTCCTCCCTCCCCAAGGTGTCAGGTTATTCTGGGAAAAATATTCCATTTGTTGCTTACCTCTGGCCTATTCTGAGCAAAAATGCCAATAAATTGGTCTGATGATGGTTTGCATCCTTTCTGCAGGAGCCCTGATCCCAGGTATTGAGCTCTGTCCAGAACCTGTAAGATAGTTTCCCCCCACTTTAGTGATACAACACAATATCCCAAATTAAATCATCTGTTATGTACAATACTCACCTGTTTATATGTCAACCACTGATAAGGTTGGTTGGGCTTTCTGTAGCCTAAACAGTTGCCATTTCCTAATGGAAGAGTTCAGAAAAGAAATAGTAAGGCTCAGTACTGAAGCTGCATAGCACTTCAATGCAACACTTCAGCTGGGAAATATTTTCAGTCACACATCTACCTATCTGCATGGAGCATGGAAGCACATGGTGTCCATAATTAAGGACTCTGCCCAAACTATACCAAGACTGTAAGGCTGTTGGCTTTATCCTTACAGGTAATACTTCCAAGAACTGATGATATTGTCTCATTTTACAACCCACGTGAGATTGAAATAGCTATCACATATTTCCATGCATGGGATCCCTGGAGTCACATGTGCCCAAATTCATACCTGTTGTAAGCAGGCAGGAATTTTACACTGAAATCCACATCATAAGAAAAAGCAGAGGTGTTGCCTTTCCTCCCTCAGCTCCCTTTAATGCTTAGTATCTGCTTACTCTTCAGTGAACTCTACCATATTAAGTTTCTGATGTTTGTTCTTGCCCAGTCTACCAACTAAGTCTACTTCTAAATCAATGCAGGGGAAAAAATAGGGTCACTTGTCACTCCACCCCACAGATGGCCTGACTTACAGCAACAGACAAGAGGCAAGGCAAAAAGAGCTTGGGATAATTTTATTTGCTTGTGACAATTTTATTTACTTGTGATTGATAGGCAAGTACTAACTAGCAGGTGCAAACCTTACCAGAAGCATGCAGTCCTCTCTGGAAAACTTCATACAAGGTTTTACCATCTTCAAAGTAATAAGAAAGCAGGTTATTATCTGGCAAGAGTGCACCTCTTCTGGCTCCTCCCTAGGAACAGAGCACAGTTATGAAACAGTGCAGAGCAGGTGCAATGTCATTTGTTCCTCAGCCCATTCTCCCAGCAATCCCCTTTAAAGCATTTCAATAGCATTGCATTGTTAGGGAAGTCTCATTTTCCTTCCTGATTTTGATCTACTCAGTCATATGCAGAGGAATTTTCTAGATGGCCTAGATTAATATTCAATTACAGGTTATTAGAGAGACCTTGAGTAAGACTGAGTGCTATCACTTGCCTAGGTACATGGAGCCTAGCACCAGCCTCAAAGCTGATGCAAAGCATTTAAAATATAGCAAAATGTTAGCGACAGCCAAGGTCATCTGGTAAAATGCCCACCTAACCCTGTTGGCAAGAGCTGCTGTTCCTCTTTCTTAGTGTCTTTAAGACTACCCTTCTCCCCACCGTACTCTTGAACTGTACACCTGGGGGAAAGGCTGTGTATATCAGACAGGAGAGTGTCCACAGACACCATGAGTCAGAATGGATCAGATCAAGCTCAAAAATATTCCATGCCCACAAGCAGAGTAAGCATTACCTCAATTCCTATTGACTGCTTGTTCAAGTCAACAGGAGGCAAGACAGGTTTTGGCCTGCTTATCACCCAGAGGAAGATGCCAGCTCCAAATGCAATGAGACTAATCAATGCTGGTGTTGGGAGCGGTGAGAATAAGACTTGAAGTATCCAGATCATTGTGCTGGATCAGTGGAGCCAGAGTTGAACCTGAAACAAACAGGAGGTTTAGTAGACATGAATTAGAAGCACTCCCTACCTATGAGCCATGGTTACTTAAGTAGTTTAAGCAATACTACAAATAATTTCAGCAGTTTGCCCCTAAAGAGTCCTGGTACAATAATGAACCATGCTTATGCAATGCATTAAGCCTCTTAAGAGATCCCAAGTCACCTGTCTCCAGAAATCTTAATCCATGCTGCATCCACCTCCATAAAAAGCTGAAGCTCGATTAAGTCAGACAAGGAATGGATATGTGACTCGCCTGGTGGATGAGAGGAAGGCTGTGGATGTGGTATACCTGGACTTTAGCAAGGCCTTTGACACTGTCTCCCACAGTAGACTCCTAGAGAAGCTGTCCGCCCGTGGCTTAGACGGGAGCATTCTGTGCTGGGTTAGGAATTGGCTGGATGGCCGAGCCCAAAGAGTGGTGGTGAATGGTGTCTCATCCAGTTGGTGGCCGGTCACCAGTGGTGTCCCCCAGGGATCGGTGTTGGGTCCGGTCCAGTTTAATATCTTTATTGTTGATCTGGATGAGGGGATTGAGTCCATCATCAGCAAGTTTGCAGATGATACCAAGCTGGGAGGAAGGGTTGATCTGTTAGAGGGTAGGATGGCCCTACAGAGGGACCTGGACTGGTTGGAGAGATGGGCTGATTCTAATGGGATGATGTTTAATAAGTCCAAATGTCAGGTACTTCATTTTGGACACAACAATCCCATGCATAGCTATAGACTGGGGACAGAGTGGCTGGAGAGTAGTCAGACAAAAAGGGACCTGGGAGTGCTGGTTGACAGGAAGCTCAACATGAGCCAGCAGTGTGCCCAGGTGGCCAAGAAGGCCAATGGCATTCTGGCCTGCATCAGGAATAGTGTAGTCAGCAGAACCAGAGAAGTTATTGTCCCCCTGTACTCGGCACTGGTCAGGCCTCATCTGGAATACTGTGTACAGTTCTGGCCCCCCCAGAGGAGGGCAACGAAGATGGTAAAGGGGCTGGAGCACAAGCCCTACGAGGAGCAACTGAGGGAGTTGGGGCTGTTTAGTCTGAAGAAGAGGAGGCTCAGGGGAGACCTCATTGCTCTCTACAACTACCTAAAAGGAGGTTGTAGTCGGGCAGGGGTTGGTCTCTTCTCTCAGGTGACCAGTGACAGAACTAGAGGGCATGGACTCAAGCTTCGTCAGGGAAAGTTTAGGCTTGATGTGAGGAAGAAGTTCTTCACTGAAAGGGTGATCGGCCATTGGAATGCGCTGCCCAGGGAGGGGGTGGAGTCGCCGACCCTGGAGGTGTTTAAGGGGAGACTGGATGTGGCACTGAGTGCCATGGTTTAGATGATTGTTGGTGTTAGTGTTGGGTTATAGGTTGGACTTGATGATCTCAGAGGTCCTTTCCAACCTTGTGATACTGTGATACCGTGATATCAATTATGTCCATTCTAGAGTGAAAATCTGCCTGGGGAAAACCAGTATACAGTTTCCCCAAATTAAGTATAACAAAAAATGCCTACGGTTCCGTTATGTGAGTTGTGGAAGTAAGAAAACTCCTCAATATTATAGCTGTCCAATTGCTAAAATATTGCTGAAACAGTATGAGTATTGCTAAATTACATGTTTGTTACACCTATATTATATATAATTCTGCAGGACAAGCTGTATCTTAACAACCAGCAGCTCTTAATGGAAGGCAGGGTTGTGCTTTACAAGTATTTCAGATAGAGAAAGTGTGTTCAGCATGAGTTATGGCAGAAGTCAAAACTGCAAAAGTTACTTTCCACTAGGAAGTGATGACCTGGAAGTCAATTTGTGCAATGGAAGTCTAGGTGGGAAACACAGAAGCAGTTCTGCTGTTTGTGTTCTCCAGAGTCCCTTCCTTCAAGGGCAGGAAAGCAAAAGCTGAGAGTGAAGGATTTCTTATAAGAGACAGAGACATCTACCTCAGCTTCCTCCCTTAGAAACAAGTTCTTTAATCTCTAAAATGTTCTGGTGTGCTTTAGATTGAATGGCCAAGACAGATCTAGCCCAGATGGCTGCTTTTTGTCTGCATCAACTCAGTTGTCACCAGCTTATCTTTGCTAGTGTCTGAATAGCTATGCAGGACTTGACACATCACACCTTGCAAGGTGAATAACCACACCTGTTCAAATTCCTTCATACAGAATCAAGGGAACCTGGTCAGTAGATAATATGCCAGCTAGCAACTAACTAGATCTCTGTACAAGAAGAATACCAGGCATTCTGGAGCAATGGGCTCCAGTTACCCTTTAACTATAATTCCAAGAAAGATGAAGGTGTTTTCCAAACAGTTAATAGATTCATCCAGGCCCCACAGTCAGAATTTGGGTCTCTGAATCCAGACTGACTAGTGCTAGATCACTTGTTATGGTTTTGTAGCTTTCATTTTCCAGTAGCTGTGCTAATTAACAATCCTGTTGTGTTCTCTGGTGAGAGAAGGTATGCTTTGCTTGCTCAGCATCTGGATGAAAAAGGGTACCTCAGAGGCTTGTCATCAAATCCAAGCTGCCAGGAGTATGTTACCTAGATATGAGAAAAGTTGCAACTCCCTAGATCTCTGCTCTACTCTAAGCCTTAGTTACAATGAGCCCTTGAAATTCTTGACATGTGTTTCACGTACTGAGAGTCAAAAAAACCTGTGCTACAGCAAGAGGAGAGGGGAGAGAGGAGACAGGGGAGAGAGGGGGGACGGGGGAGAGAGAGGGGGGACGGGGGAGAGAGAGGGGGGACGGGGGAGAGAGAGGGGGGACGGGGGAGAGAGAGGGGGGACGGGGGAGAGAGGGGGACCTCATAGCAGGCTTCCAATACTTGAAGGGGGCATACAGGAAAGCTGGGGGGAAACTTTTTACAAGGGTCTGCAGTGATAGGCTGAGGGGGAATGACTTTAAACTGGAAGGAGGGAGATTTAGATTAGACATTAGGAAGAAATTCTTCACAATAAGGGTGTGGAGACACTGGCACAGGTTACCTGGGGAATTGTGGATGCTCCCTCCCTGGAAGGTTGGATGGGGTCTTGAGCAGCCTGGTCTAGTGGGAAGTGTCTCTGCCCATGGCAGAGGGTTTGGAACTGGATGGGCTTTAAGGTCCCTTCTAACCCAAACCATTCTCTGATGCTATGATTCTATAAGAGAGGAAGGAACTGCCCTTGGCACTCTGCACTGACTGACAGTTCCAGTCACCCGGCACATCAAACCTAGGAAGCACAAACCTGCTGTTTCTCCAGCACAGAGTATCACCCATCTCCACATCCTTCCTTTGAAGCCTTTATCAACTTGGAAAAAATCCCCTAAAACCAGGTCTTGTGGTCAAGTTTATGCTCTAGGACAAAGCCACATAACAGTGGTTCTAGAAGTATTCTGCTTGGAAGACTGAAGGTTATTAATAGAGTAACTTTGGCAATCAGCTGCTCTTCGTCATTTATGCATTTGGCCTTGTAACCCATTACTGGAGCAGTTTGTAAGCACCTTTCTGTAGGTGATTAAGCAATATCTGGTTTGTGGTGTGAGTCAGCCACTTCCTCTTTTGTTGACATGAACAAATCACTTGTATACAGCACGAGCATTGAGGAAGCTTGGTGGAGGCATATCCTCTCTGCAACGTGAAAAAAAATTGATATACAAACTTTATTCCTTTAACCAGAGCCCACTACTAGATCCAAGTGACAGAGCAAAGCACATTTGCACTATTTTTATGTTGGAAACGTAGCTTGTTAGAAGTTGGCAATACTAGACCTTTCCACATCTTTCTCACATCTTTTTAGAGGGATACCAGAAGTCTCACGTTCAACTCCACTGAATTTTAATTAATAGCAATCATCTTGGATTATTTTCCAGTTTTCTTCTATGCTCAGATGGGTCAAATGGAGTTTGCACTCAGTGCATTTCAGATGACTGTTGCCTGGACATGAAGCTTTTCAACCAGCAGTAAGAGACTAGAACTATATCACAGAGTTGCTTGGTTGGAAAAAACTTTTGATATCATTGAGTCCAGCTGAACCTCTCCACTGCTAAACCATGTGCCAGAGCACTTAATCTACCTCAATCTGACTCAACCACCTCCCTGGGCAGCTGTTCCAGTGCCTGAGAACCCTTTCGGTGAAGAAATTTTTCTGAATGTCTAATCTGAACCTCCCCTGTCACAACTTGAAGCCATTTCCTCTTGTCCTATTGCCTGTCACTCAGGAGAAGAGTCCAGCACCCACTTTGCTACAACCTCCTTTCAGGTAGTTGTAGAGAGCAATGAGGTCTCCCTTCAGCCTCCTCTTCTCTACGCTAAACAATCTCAGTTCCCTCAGCTGCTCCTCATAAGACATATGCAGGCAACTGAAGAGACCACGTGCCTGTACAACTGTACCAGTGTTAATGGCTGAGCTGTGCTCTCATGTACTCATTTTAATAGCAAGTTTAAGACAATTTCGTAGAAACCAGGAAAGATTTGTTACCGTTGGAGCATCATGCTAGATGTAATTGGGATCATGTCTATAGCACAAAGTCCTCTACCATAACATATTAACACTGCTTAGCATTAACACTGTCTAATCAGACAGATCAGTGCAGTTGTCACAAATAGGTGCTGTCTGTTACATGGACTAACTTGACAGAAAATTAACACAGAACACTTGTCTGACCTTTGTGTGGTAAGGGCTGGAGAACCCAGTAACCCCAAACGCTCCACACAGCAGTAGATAAGTTGCAGAAAGTCTTTCCATCAGGGTACTCCTTGCTGACTCACACACAAGGCAGTTTGTACCAAGCCATCTAAGAAGACTGAACATCAGGCCCTGAAGGATAATGATGCTTGGAGCACAGAACTCGAAGCCCAGAGAGAACACCTGATCAAACAGCGAAAAGCTCTTGGCTTCAGATTCTGAATTGATTCCACAAGTCTCTCACAGAGGGAAAGAGAAACCAAACATTAATCTAATGCCAGTGTAACCTAAGCAGCATCCTCACAGCTAGTCAATAATGATTTTCAGTTAAGACAAATGGATTTTTAATTTAGAAAGACCTGTTGATGAGTTTTTCTCTAAAGCCTGGGATGTATTGTGTGGTCATTTGCTTCTAGGTTGGGGTTTGTTTTTTTCAGTAACTGTCTTCATTAGCCTGCTTACACTCTGAATGAGGATGTACGTGTGAGAGTCAAAACCTAACATCCTCTAAAGCTGCAGAAGTTAGTGTTGTGTCAAAAAAAGCACAGATAGCTAGATCTTGTGTGCAATACACAAAAAATGCTTTTCATTTCTGAAAGACTATTTTCAATTCCTCTATTTTGTAAATAGAATAGTGACAGTATTTTGCTTTTACTTTCCAACCATGTCAAAGTACATAGGGTGTGTTATTCAAGCTGTGGCAAGAGACTGTCAGCAAATTTATCTCAGTTCCCAGCATTAGCACAGTTGTTTCCTAAACTTACAGCTTCTACTGTAACTACTTGTTAAATCTGAGTTGCTGCTAGTTTATCACCTCGGGTATCCTCCAAATGCCACTTAATCCTGCTGCTCTCAAAGCAGAAGAGCCCGCAGAGCCTGGGCTTGACAGAGTTTTCTGTCCATGGGAAGAGCAGATCTACCCTAGATCGTATGGAGTAACTACAATTAGAGCTTAACTCACAAGTCCACGTGTTCTGTGCATATGTAATACCTGATCAACTGAGTGAAAACTCAACTCAGTGCAGCATGAGACAGAAGTAGGGCATTTTTGACAGACACCAGGTTCCACTGCAGGGCATGTCTGAGCACCAGCTACTTTAAGCATGCAGTGGGCAGAGTGGAGTGCTTGAAAGCCCTGAGTTTTGAGGAGCTCACCTCCCAGTGACCAGAAAGATTTAAAACACATAGGATGTCTCAAACCACCTGTCAGTTTTCTTATGCAATGAGATGCTATACAGTTAAAGTGTGCTTAGGTTGTCTGCCCTGATCAATGGTCAGGGATAAGATGCACTAGGCTCCAGAGTGCAAAGGCTCAGTTTTTATCAGAAGAGATTACAGTCATACCATTTACAGCCTTGAGTTCAGGAGTACATGTTCTCTTGTCTACTGTAGCCCCCCCTCTTCCCCAACCTCTACAGCATTTCCTTCACCAGCTACAAGGAATGGAACAGTTATTCTCTATTCTCTCTGAGTCAGGAGATTCTCTCCACTGGAAAGCGGCTGAGCTTTGTGCCTCCAAGCACAGAAGTATAAAGAAAGAAATCAGGGTTACGTCCATCACAGTAGTTCTTTATAGACATCAAAGCAACCTCTGTTTGCACAATTGCACAATTTCAGAAGCAATGGAGAATGTATTCTAGAATTATATTCTTTGTCTCAAGTTCACCTAAGAAACACCTTGCATAAGCTTTTCAGGTGATTGTAAAATCATAATATGGCTTGGGTTGGAAGGAATCTTAAAGATAATCCAGTTCCAATCCCCCTGCCACAGACAGCGTCACCTTCCACTGGATCAGGTTGCACAAAGCCCCATCCAGCCTGGCCTTGAACACCTCCAGGGATGAGACACGCACAGCTTCTCTGGGCAACCTGGGCCACTGTCTCACCACCCTCACAATAACAAATTTCTTCCTATCTCATCTAAATCACCCCTCTTTCAGCTTAAAATGCTCCCCCCTAAATCTATCCCTGCATTCCCTGATAAAAAGCCCCTCCCCAACATGAGACCTTGCTGATCAGCATTAGCAAGGTAACATTGAGCAGGAAGAGTACAACCAGCCACGTCGGGGTCACGTATTAGTCAGTTAACCACCAGTGGCTCACTCTTTGCATTTGCTTACACAGTGCAGCTCTTGCTTGGTGTTCTGCAGATGTGAGCCACTGGGCTACTTCTTACTCCTTGGTAGCATTATATCCCATCTTCCTTGAGCTGAAGCAAGGAGAACTCTTATGTTCTGCAGTTTTTAGGAACATAAAACTTTCATAATCCAGAGAGAAGCTAAAGCACCGAACCTCAGCAGTGACTGCTGAACAGTAAAAACCACAAAGCAAAATCCACAGTAACTTGCATTAAGTGCAAGACACACTTGAGTTAGGCTTTGCTTTCAGAAAACCTCTTATGAAAGTCAGTGCCAAACAGCTCAAGTATCCTTTGATCTTGGCTGAGAAGCACTCTGCTATGGGGGGGGAAAGAACGAGGCCTCAGTAACGCGCTTTCAGGAAGCGCAGTGCTCTGTGGTTTCAGTCTACTCATTACAGGCTATTTCTGGGCTTTGCCGGTAAGACCTATTGAACCTGGGCTTTCAGTGTGCTTAAACAGAAAGAACATTTCTTATAAAGAATTTTGCTATGCCTGTTATTACTGTCCCACCATCAGGAGGGCAAGGATACCACAATGCTGCTTAGTACTAGAAGTAGTTTTGCCAGATAAATTGAAAAGCTAAGCTTTCATATATATTTATATCAAGTTTTCTCCTTGAAAACTACCTTCTAGAAAGACAGAGCTTGTTTAACTAGCCCTTTGAAGCTCTGAGAAATTTAAAGGTTAGTATAATGGGTTCTGTTACTGTTGATCCTATTAGATAACACAGGATCACATTCTTGCAAAGCACACGTGCATCAACACCATATTAACAGGAAATTATCTCTAGACACACAACAAGCATGGTTGAACTAAAACCTCAACTCAAAAATTCACATAGAACTAAGAAAGCTAAAAGATCGTCGTTAAGTACCTTACACAGACACGCAGAGAAAAGGTAGCCCTAAAAGCTTCTAGATAATAATGCTTTTAATTACTGCATATTATTACAACACTTATATTATGAAGAGCAAAGAGCAAACATATCTGCACTGAACTCAGCCTCAGGTTAACCTCCAACTGATAGCAGGCTACCAGAGGTTTCCTAGCAGGCTCCTGGAAAACTCATTATCTTGAGCCTCACAGCTGATCACTGCAGTTGCACATAGGTTGTAGCAAAGCCCACATGGGTACAATGAGCAGTGACACAAATAGAACTTCACTACTTATACACAGAATATTTCAGAGTAAATCCAGAGAGGAGAACCACTGATCAAAGCCACCTACCATTTCGAAGATGGAGTGGGAAGCCGACTGTTTGAGTAAAAGGGAGCCTTGCAAGCACAGTAGCAAACCAACACCCATTAGGTGACACTCATGTTAAAAACTCCAGCAAGTTCCCTCTCCCTGGTTTAAATAAATCAGCAAGCAGAAAAGCATGCTGGGAAGGGAACTTGTAAATGGGAGGGACCTGCATGGGGGAACTGGGTAGAAAAAAAAAAGAAATATGGAGGAAGTTGTTGAGATTTTTGTTTGTGGATGAAAAGAGCTTCCAGTTTATGCATTTCTGAAGAGCTAGGTGAAAAGTAGACTGAAACCTTTTGAAGCTGTAATTATAATTTGTTGTTTCTAATCCATTTGCTATTATTTTCTCTCTCTATAAAGCTGTACTATCAGCAATAGCAGTTTTCTCTCTGTAGTTTTGTGTACATTAAGCTGAGCAGAGCTTTGTAGCCTGTAATACTGACAAAATACTTTGAGTACAGTATTTCTCATATACAGCTGTAACATAACTGCTGCTGGGATGGATCCCTGTTTCTGCTGCTGATTTGGGTTTATTTGGGTTTTGGTATGTTTTTATTTTGGTCCCCTCCCTCCAAAAATAAAACAAACCCACCACCACCACGAAAAAATCCCTACCAACTTCTTTCTGTGGTGGTATTGACTTACATACGTGCACAAGGTAACAGTGAATCACATGTCAAACTTTGGTTTTGTTTCCTGCTATGAAACATGTTTTTATTATGGTTTTACAGTTGTTTTTCTTTGTTCAAAAGTTTATAGCAGCTGCAGTTTCCCTTTTTCTCTCCAGTGCTTGTCTAATATACCTGGAATTTTGGAGCAGCTCTAGAGGGGTGAGAAGAGAGTAGCTTCATCTGTATCTCTTCTTTAGTGCCTTGACCTCAGATCTTGGAATTGTTTTCCCACTTAAGAATTTGCCCATCTGAAAGTTTTTCTATGCTCTATGATTTCAGAATAATCTCCTTAGCTACCCTAACTATAACTGGGATGGAACAACATAGCATGTACTTGCATCCAGAAGACAACCTGTCCTGGACCTTGGCTTGCTAAAACACATGGCCTCTACTAATTGCAATTATATTTTTATTGCTGCTGTAAACTTAATGCTATTCAGGGAAAGCTAATTTACACTGTAATTGTGGCATTATTTAGCAGTGATATACTTTTACAGAAGCTGAGGCTTAATTCACTGATTTTGCTGTAAGGTCTACATGGAGATGAAAAAGAAATAGCTTGTTCTGCTTGAAACTCCTCTGCCTTTGGCTTTTCCTTTCCAGACCTGTTCCTGTGGCATTTAAGTGAAGCTATGAGCTTCAGCTTTAATAGTGCCAGTCAGGCTGGGCTTAGAGAAATGCAATGCTTCTTACAGAGTAGGGAAGGAAGGCCAGGATCCCAGCATGGCCAACTCCATTATCACCTTCTTTGAGTGCTTCTTTGAGGACTTTCTCCCTTCAGGTATCTGGCTTCAGGCTCTTATTTTTCCAAGTGGAAGAGAAAAAGCAGTGAATTTGCCCTGTCTCTCATCAGCTGTTGGGTAGCAGTGCTGCATATCTCAGATGCATTGACTTTGGCTGCAGGTGTGAGACAACATGCCTGCAGCACCATCCTACCTGGCCTGCCAGAAGCCCAGCAGGTGATGCAGAGGTTCCTGAGCTGGTAAGCTTACACTGCATGGCTTGGACTCAGTGGATCTCACAGCTCCGACACAAACTGGATTAAGGGATGCACATAGAAAAGCCTTGGGGAAGATAGCTTCTCCTTTATGATTGATTCTCTTTAATACTCCTAAATTAGAATACAGCTGATGCTCTTTCACCAGTATGCATAAGAAATGACATGCAAATTTTGAGGCTTTTAGTTTTGATACTGTCTCAAATTATCTGAATGAGCTCCAGATTTTTGAGAGGCACAACCCCATTTGTTGCTAATAATTCCCTGCCAAAAAATAAAGCAAAGTCATGAATAACTCAACCTTTGCTTCTTTTTCTACATGTATAGAAATTGTACAACTGCATCTTTGATACCTATTAGCAAATTAAGATGAGCAGTAGGTAGAGTGCTTGTATAGAAAGTTCAAGTTGTTTCCTTTCTGTTGTCACTGTTACAAAAGGTTTGTGTAGAGGATGAATAAGATGAGCTTTTATAAAGTCATAGCACAACAAGAGCTTTTGCTATCCAAAGATGCAAAAAGAAGCCCATCTACCTATAGCAAATAGAGGATGTGAATAAAGCTCAGTGTACGGTTTTCTCTGTTGTCACTTCAAGACTTAGATCTAAATTTTTTGAGTCTGTGGGAAGCATGGGATCGCTTTATTTGAAGGGTTTGGAAATCATAATTCTTTAGTGCTCTTGCACTTTTCAAGGCCAACCTTTTGGCTTTTGTAAAGCAGAGTAACTGCACCAGGATATGCATAATCTTCTCAGAGGATAAGTGGTTCCTCAGAGAAGTTAGTATGGACAGGGTGATGGCCCTAGGACTTGGAAGAGCAGCATGCATTTTGCCAGTTCTCTTACTTGCATCTTTTTGATTAATCTTTGTCTCCGCTATCTTCTCCTTTGTTACAGCCGCAGCTCTGCACGCAACAAGAGCTTGGAGAAGGTTCCTCTGTATAGCTACACCAAGCACTTGTACCAAGGCAACAGCAGCAGTCTGATGTGCCTTACTCCAAAATCTGTGCTGCTAAAACATTTAAAAAGGCCAGCTTCTGTGTTCTTCATTATGGATTAATGTTGTATTGTAGTAAATGTTGCCAGTAAGCTTGTGTGTATCTAACATCTAACAGATCTTTACTGACAAGATTTCAAAACCTGCTTCTGATGCTGTGGAACCAAATGATCCTTCCATTTCTGGAACTGTTTTAAACACGAGTCTGAATGGGAGCCTGGCACTGGCACTCTGTGCACTGTATCTTTAAATAGACATAACTATCAAACTGATAAGAAAATGGCTTCAGCCTGGACCGTAGTCAGGTTTCCAGTTCCAGCCACTCTATAGCAACAAGGAGTGTTCAGGTGGTTGCTCTCACTCAGGCTGTGATTTCTCTATATGCCATCCCTGAGCCCAGACTTGCTGCATTGTTAACATACAGCCAAGTACACGAGCTGGTGCTTTTAACAGCACACAGCATGATGAGAAGGGTGCATTGGATCCAGGCATTGCAGCGAATTCAGGCTATTACCCCACTTGCAGCACTTCTCTGCAGGACCAGGAAGCCTTGTACTTGGGATACAGGGGCTCTGATCAGGAGAGATTTGCTTACCTTCCTTTAGTGCTGGAGGAGAGTGGAGGGGCCAGTACAGCTTCTGTCCTTTGCTGCTTTACAACTCCAAGTGGGTGTTCAAGGGTTGGTGCTTCCCCGGCTCCTGTGGCAGGTCTAAGCCTCGAATCATCAGTGTGTGGCTTTAATAAACAGGCAACACTGCACCCAGGTAACCTTTGAACCTGCGTTGCAACAGGTTCAAAGGTAAAAAAAAAATTATTCCTGATCAAATATAAAGAGCAATTTTGGCTGGTTGGAAATGTTAAACATACAGCTCTTGCACAACAGCTTTAGGAGAGAGAAGCACACCGTGAAAGCAAAGCCCAGCCCTGCGAAAGCCACGCACTCAGGTTTTTAGCAGGACTCTCATTTGCTCTGAGTGTGCCTGGGGCACTGAATAAGCCTTGTTCCACTGAGGAAAGGTGCCTCTTAGCTTGCACTTTGAGAAGCAAATAGATTCTGATATTTTTCTGTATTGCTTTGTGGAGGGGCCTCTCCTCAGTCACATCCGACTGCTGGGCCATGGGTTTCTTTTGCAGCTCAAGTGATCCATGAAGCAGCACATTCCTTTATGGCAGGAGCTCTCGGTGCAGTTGGGATGTACAGGGGACTGGTTATCTTACCATGATGAACCTTCTCTTTTGAAGGTGTGCAAAGGGTGTTTCACTTGCTGGACAGGCAAGTAGGCTAAGCCTCCTTCATCAGAGAATTCTTGTGTTGATTTAAGTGATTGATTTTTTTTTTCTGTCTTCCTCAATCTATGAAATGGGAGTAACAGAGCTCCTGTGCTTAATGCTGCTTCAGAAAGACTCAGCTGTGAGGTGAGGTACACAGGCTGTGCTGGCAGATGGAGCTTCTTCACTTCACTTCCAAAGGCTGTGGATGTGATCTTTGGAAGAAGTTTTCTCCCCATGATCCAAGGTATAAGGCTAAATACCTAAGTCCTTTCAACACTCACTTAATACTGTGAAGACAGATCAAAATAATGAACCTTTTGTTGATCCAGGCCTATTTTCAGTGGTGCTGGAATTTGACTCCCGTATTATATTTAGAGAGTAAAGAAATATAAAACTTTTCAGTTATGTTCTTAAGTATTCTTGATTGGGGTGGGGGAACCTGCCTGTATCAGGGAACATGAAGAAAAGTGGAAGCACCTGTGCTGACAGTGATTATAATCCTAGACCTTCTATTTGCAACCTCCTCTAAGTTTTTAGAAAATGTCAGTTTGAGGAGGATGAAAGAAAATGAGTGAGATGTTTCCAAATTTGGTGTAAAGAGATCGTGCTGATGTGCAACTCTCTTGGTTCCAGTCTGCGGCACATCTTGCATATGAGAAACAAAGCAGTCGGTTTAATGCTATTATGAAGTATGCAACAGACAGTAAGAAGCTGAGCAGGTCCTCATTCAGTGTAGGTGATATTGCCCCCACACCTCAAAAGAGTTAGAATGTCTGATACCATCTGTGGTTTTGGCTACTAGATCCATGTTTTATACAGATGTTTGGAGGAAGCAGTCACTTGAGGGGGGAAACAAGTGAATTACCAGAGCCAGCTGTATGCATAAATCTGTAACTGCTTTTCCTTCTCCACCCTTTCTCCCTGGCACATCAAGTACATGGCTTTTTACCTCTTTTGTCACCTTTCACCTATATAGTTGCTTCCCAATGAATGAAGGCTGTTGATTAGTTCACTGTTTAAAACCACTCTGGGAGTCCTAAGCAACTTCTGAGCAGCGAGTGTGTCATCTCTGTGTCGAGTAGGTTGGGCTCTTGCTCATAAGTCTTGCTGAATTGCTAATAGTGGGTAAACTTTTTTCAGCTTATTTTGAAAACAGGTGTGAAAAACAATATTCCTGAGCCCTCGGAGGCACGTGGGCTTGTGGTCTGTAGTGCAGGCTGGTCTCTGTGTTATCTGTGTTCCTTTTGGATTCTGATGAGTTGATGCCGCAGTTTGTGAACTTGGTGACCAAAGCACATGACCAATGACATAAAAGAGAGTTGATCAGCTGTGGAAGCATCGCCTATGTCTCAATTTTGAAAAAGAGGAGCTCAAGGAACACCTATTCAGAACTAGCAAATGTTTTTTTCCATAAGATTTGAAAAAAACCCCCACTTTCAGTTAATGAAAATGTTGATAATTTCTCTTGTCAAGGCTAAATTATGAAGAACACATGAAAAATGACATGAAGAAGTGACTGTAGACTAGCAGAGGCCCTATGAATTGTAGCAAATTGTCATTTTTGCAGTCTCTGAGCAGGTTTTGTCTCAAAATATTTATTCAAAAGTATTATTTTTTGTCAGAAGTGGTTTTTAAGGATATGATAATCCAAATTTTGTTTTGCTTGCTTTTATAAGTGATAGAAAGCTCAATAAAGCTTTCTCTGTTTAGATCCTTTTTCTGTGCTTATCTAAAGTATCACTAGGCACATTAACACTTTTTTTCAAATATCACACAAGGAATTTTATCATTTGCCTTTTGTACAATTCATTTGACACTTGAATGATGAATATGGGAGCAAAAGAAATTGAAAGGAGTTATTCTTCCAGCTTTCTTCCAGCACCATTACTGACAGCAGGATTCCCAGGTATATTTTTAGGTAACCTGCCAGTGAACATACTACTGTGGGCTATTCCTGAATGCTGATTAGAAGTGATTCTTGCTGAGGTTGTGCAACCACTCCGAGCTGTGAAGATTTGAGCTAAAGGTCATTACCACTCAAAGCTGGAGTTTAATCCCTTCTAGGTAACATATAAGAAGCCTTTTTTTTTATTGGTCTTGTGAAATCTACTCAAACGCAATAGGCTGTTGAGTGACAAACTCTAACCCTTCAGCCTAAATAATTGCCCTGACAGTAGTGAAGTTTGGTGCCAGGATATTATAAGTCATTCTGACTGCGTTAAAGCGTTTGTGTAAAAGGGATGGATGTGTGGTTAAACTGTTCAGGTCAATTAAGGAGACAGCACCTGTTTGAATGTTTGCATTTGCTCTGTGGTGCCCAGAGGAGCTGGACTTTGTTGGCTGCTATGGCTGCTGTATAGAATTGAAGGATCTGACTGAACTGGCTGCTTCCATGTTACCATTGACACTCTTGCATTCTCCTCTCCTTATGCAGGGTTCGAGTGCTGTGTCCAAATAAGTATCTATGGTTTTAAAACCAGAGAAAGACTTTTTTAAGGTAACTGCAGATGTTAAACATACACAAGGAAAAACTAGCAACAGTCACTTTGCAGGAACTAAAAGCATCTGATTTATATCTTGACTCTCTGACTCTGAGCATAACAACCAACAGATGATTCTACTGATTTTGACTAGAAACTGTTATATAGTGGATTTACATTGGTCTATTTAGGATCAGAATTGGTCCTCAAAAGATTAGCTCTTTTAAGGTCTGGCACAAAAATTATTTGGCATTGTTCACTTCTGTTCCATCTAATAGGAATCATAGATAAGAAAATAATGAAGTTGTCCCTGTGTGATCTCCAACAAAGTAAAGCCATTGCTACCTCAAAAGCACTGAATTCCCATATGTTGCACGTATATTGGAGACCACCTGGCACACATTCTACCTGCCTACACAGCTGTGACAGCAACGCTCTGATGAAAGTCTGTGGACAGTTTAAATTATCTAAAGTTTTATGACATAATGGAGGTTGCTGAAACATTAAGTAGGCAGACACAATGGATACAAATGAGTTTAGATCCAGCTTGCAGCAGCTTGGGAAGATTTCATGGTATTTAACTCCTGATGAAACTGAAACCTGCCGATCAAAGTTGAGGGTCTGCTGACCTTTTGAAGCTCAACACAATTTTGTTGTGTCCCCTACTGCTAGGATAAAATATGGGCAAGAGAAGCAGATGTGATGACAGTTTAACAACAGAGATTTTAATTATCGACCATTCGAACTGGAAGTGAAAAAAATGGAGCAGGTCTTTCTTAGTGACTTTAGACTTTGGATCTACAGACTAATAAAAGAGAAAAAAGCTAATGTTCAAAGTGAACAATATCTGACGTGTAATATTTAGATGAGGAAAGTTTAAAGACCACTTGGATTGCTTCTGAGTGTTATCACAGTGCTGTAATTTGTTTAGGTAGTTAACATTTTGTTGGAACAACCATATTCCATTTATAATATCGATAGCCATGAAGATTTGATTTGTCAAAGTCAAACCTGAGCAATTTAGCTGAAGAAAGGCAGCAAGGATATTTTTTTTTAAGATACCATCATTTTGATGGTGAAGTAATAAATACTTTGGTTTGCTAAATGTCTGTTACAGTCCTTTATGTGATGTCTCTTGGACCTCATCTGTTCACCTGTGCTTAAAGGGTAGGCCTTGGCATTCACCTCTTCTTCTGATATTCTAAGGAGCTCTGATCTGATTTGGAGTCCACCTCGAATTTAGAAACTCTATAACATAGGGAATACTTTTTTCCTTTCAAATTAGATAATAATGCCTTTGATGTTGATGAGGTACCATTAGAAACGAGGAAAAAGCTTGGCTCTAACAACCAGCCTTTAAAATACAGCAGATCTTCTGCTTATGCATCGTTATTGAAACAATACAGAATGCCTATAATGTTCTGAAAATTTTTCTTTCTACATGTGCTTCAGCTCAAGGCTTAACTGAATCAGTTTTGTGCCAATTAAAGACCAGGCTGTGTATAGGAGGTTCAAGATGTTGCTTGTTGTGAGATAAGGTTCCCGATGCTTTTGTGATTGAATTCTATGGACTTCATTAGATGAATGGATTTAAAAGACCAAAGTATTATGCTGTCTGAGAAGTACTGGCATGGTCTTTAAGTTCCAAAGTAATTGTACGTATTTCTTCAGAAATCTGTAGAAATAGACTACTGGAGCTAAATTTTAGAAGGCTTTTGAGTTCATGGTAATGCAAGATCACAAAGAGACATTGCTTTCAGCTGGGGATTTACATTTTAATTGTCTCCTGTTGAAGTTCCATATTACTGATGAAGGCCGTTGTATTTTGGTGCCTAAAAGTAGGTTCAGAAATGTAAGGACTGTGACTGAGGATTTTACAGTAGCACGTGTGGGTTTTCAGGGCTGTGCAAATAAAGATTTTCACAGTCAATTTTGTGTCAACTGAAGCTACTGACCTTGAAAAAAAGCCATTTGCTTGACTGAAAATATATAGGTGTGTATTGCAGTCAAGGGAAATACATTGAGAAGAAAGGGAGTGATAGTCAAATTCAGGCAATTAGTACTTCCTGTGGCTAAGTTATAACCCCTGGGTCATGTAAGGGTTTGGAATGAGGCGAGTAAAGGACTTTGTCTGCCTCATTAATCCACATATGATGTACTCTATGTGATGCACTCTGTGCACATTTATGGCATTTACATTGCAGTGAATGCAATGAGCTTGTAAAAGGGATGAATTTGATGCTTTTCAGTTTAGCTACAGCAAGTATAATTCTCAAAAGGTACTTTAGCCTCTGGGAAGTCCTGAAAAATCTTTAAAAAGACCTGTCATGGTGAGCGCTTAAGCACAGACATTTTACTTGCTTTTTCATTGTGTTCAGTGGGGCTTCTCCTGTGCTTTAAGGTAGTGTATTTCCAAGATTTAAGTTGCCACAGACAGAGAGAACTCTGCACTAAATATATTTCAAGAACAGGGCTTTTTCTTGGGTTAGGATGGCAGCAGAAGTATGTGCTGGTGCAGGGCGTGGGTGATTCTCAGTTGGGTAGGGGGTGGGTTAGAGGAACTTGCAGGTCATCTTGCAATGATTCTAATGGCAAAAGAATTCAAGACAATATGCATCATGTAAAATTCTACACCTTTTATGACTGTGTTTTGAATTGCAATCACCTGGTTACCTTTGATTAATACCCCTGGCAGATCTTATGCAGCAACACACTGAGTTGGCTATTGCTATACTGCTGAGTTACCAAGACCTGTGTCCCAGCCCCAAACAATGTGGAGAGGACCTACTGTTAGTGTTGCAAACTTTTCTTAGAAGATTTCAGGCCATATCTGTGGTAGATGACCATGTTTTTTTCAGGGCAAGCTCAGATTTATATTATTTAGGTTATATCCTCTGTTTCAGAGCATGTGGGATATTTCATGTGAATAAGATAAAATGAGACTGGGTCACTCTACCAGTAAACCATGCTGAGTTTGTTCCCAGTGTCTGATGAAGGATATGCAGTGCTGAAAAAGTTTGTTAAAAAGAAAAAATACAGAAAGATGAAAAAAATAAAGAATAAACAGAATGCAGGAGAACAGAAAACAAATTCATGCTAGCTATGACACAAACAGCCTATTCTACCTTGATCATTTCATAACCTTTGTCACCAGTGGTATCGGAGTACCCGTGAGCTCTTGATTGAATAAATGTTCAAAGGAAATTATTTGGGCATAAAACAATGCCAGTCCATGTTTGGAGCAGCCATTGGTAGCCTCTTTCTGCAAGACACTGCTGGTACCCTGAGCAACATGGAGGGCACCAAGTGCCATCTACTGCTCCTCCTGGATCTTTGTTTGGTATCGGACAGTGTTTACCTAGGTCGTTGGACAATTTGAAATGTCTTCAGCTGTTCTTGTTGCACTCTCTTTCAAAACCAATTAAACCACTCATCATCTTGCATAAAGGGGGAGTATATGTTGTGTCTCATGTCAAGCTGGGCAGGGGAGCATGTCCATTGCTTCACAAGGTTGCATGTGTTCCTTCAGTTCTCAATGGAGAACCAAGGGCAATACATGAAAAACAAACAAACAAAAAACCAAGAAAATCCAGTCTAGTATTGCCTTCCTTCTCCTCTGTCACCTGCCAGACTTTTCTGTCTTGGAAGACCGTTTCTACCCTGTCTGTGTTATACATGATGCAACTTCTGGCTGAGATGGAGAGATCAACACCAAGGCAATCTCACACTTCACTGCTAGTGGTACTTGCCTCACCTCTCAATTAGTGTTATATTGCATTCCATTTGTTTTCTTTCCAACTAAAGTGTGATAAACAATACATGACAAGCTGTAAAATCTGTCCTGCCCTGAGTTGCATTATATATTGTGTCCAAACTCAGGATGTCATTGAAACAATTAAACCAAACTGATGATTTAATTAAAATCTGGTGACAGGCAAAGAAGCTGGAACCAGCAGAATAAAAAAGAGGAATAAAAAGCCAGCAGGATAAAAAGAGGAATTAAAGGAATGTGTAGTGTCTGAGGTTCAGATGTACTGGCACTTGGTGACAGTGTGGTCTCTGTGTGCCCTTCAGTACCAAGGAAGGTCTCCTGCCTGTCCTAGTGCTGCAATAACTCTTGCTCTGGTGAATCTTGCCAGGCCAAGCTTGTTGCAGCATTTTGAACCCCTTGAAACACTTCCTAACCCACGTGGCAGCCAGAAGCTGGGCTCAACTATCCAGATTACCATCAACAGTAGTTTCAAACCAGTCATCCTTAGGTATCTTTATTCTGTTTTTTTTTAATGTCCATTGCGTTTGCAATGCCAATAAGTGTCTTAATGTCTTAACGCTGCCTTCTGCCAGGTTCAGCAGGAGAATTTTTCACCCTTTTGGACCAGATGATTGTTCAAAAGGAGCTGAGGTGGAGTATGTGTTTTTGGAGTTTGCTTTTCCCCACTCTAATTCTGTGATTCTGGGGTCCTTTTTTTGAGAACAGAGCTTGGACCAACAGCTTCCCAATATCAGTGGGAAATGCTGGCGTGGGAGATGGTTTTGCCTGTTATGTGACTCAGGCTTAAATCCTTCATCCTTGGTAGGACCCATTTTGACTGCTGCTTTCCTGTAGATGCAAAAATACTGTGTTCTTTTTCTAGGCTTTTCTAGAAGGATGTACTGGGAGAAAACTATTGCTCTGAGGAGCCGGGAAGATTTTATCAGGGAGCTTTATCACTTCTGGCATGTTCCTTCTGCTTCTGAGCAATCAGGTTATTGCAGTACACACATCTCAGAGCATGATACTCAGATCTTAAAATCATAAAATCATAGAATGCTTTGAGTTGTAAGGGACCTTTACAGGTCATCTAATCCACCCCCACCCCCCTGCATGAGCAAGGACATCCCTAACCAGATCAGTTTGGTCAGAGCCCCATCCAACCTGACCTTGAATGTTTCCAGGGATGGGGCCTCCACTGCCTCCCTGGGCAACCTGTGCCAGTGTTTCACCACCCTTATGGTAAAAAAAAATTATTCCTTATATCCAGTCTAAATTTACCCTTCCTTAGTTTAAAACCATTGTTCCTTGTCCTGCCTTGCTAAAAAGTCTGTCCCCATCTTTCCTATAGACTCCCTTTAAGTACAGGAAACCTGCTGCAAATTCTCTCCAGAGCCTTCGTTTCTCCAGGCTGAACAACCCCAACTCTCTCAGCCTGTTTCTCCCTCAGTAAAAAAAATACTGAAATTCTATTGATCCCCCCAGTGCTCCTGCTGGTAGAAGCTACAATGAGATGAGACTTTGTGAAAACAAGCTGGGAAATTTGGGTTGGGGGAGAGATTGAGGATTGCTGCTTCAGTGTGAATTTGTTTTATTTGCTAACTTAGTGTTAATGTGCTGCTCCTGAGACTCCTCATCCACTTGTGGTGAGACCTGCCTTTGATGTGGATTGCTTTGTGCCAGTGCCAGATCCTGAAGCATTTTGCTTGGGCTATGAAGTTGGTATTTTCCTAGGAAATGGGAAGGAAGGGGCCTTTTTGTCTGTTGATTGTAACAAATGACAGAAGGGAAAGCACTTAACAGCAAACCCAGGCACGTAGTGCTCTTCAGCTCTATTGAGCTCTTGAGCCTTCAGTGGCTGCTGCCAAAGGCTTTTTGCAGTCAGCTCTGTCGTTTTGTGTTACAATGAGCTGATTTCTGTTCAGGGTGTTTCTTACAAAGTGCTTCCTGGAAGAGACCAGTGTTACAGCTGCTTGGGAATGAGCTTTCTTTTGTCTTTAGCAGGTTCAGAAAGCTGATGGAGCTCTATTTTGCTCTGAGGATCTTTCAAACCTTAAAAACCAAGAGAACAGTTTTAGCTGAACTGAATTATATTATTTTTTTCTGAAATGCTGAAGTACTTTCCAGCTGGGCTTGGGTGTTTTAATATTAAATGATTTGCTGCAGTTGATACCAATCTGAGAAATACTTTAACTGCTCAGAATCAGACTGTGTCTTCAACCCAGTCTTCTGTATCCTGGGATAGCGCTTCAGGCAGTAGCTTATGCTGCCTGGAGTAGCTTTTAAGCCTGAGGCAGCTTTTGCATCCACACTGCAGTGTGCACTGCCAAGATTAATCTCTATACCATGGGACAATACTGTCTTCAAGGCCACTTGGAGCTACAGAGTGTTGCCTCTTCCTTGCCACACAGCCTGCTCCCTTCTTAACCTTTCAAACACAATACCTGTCATAGTACAGTTTGCCGCGACACTGTGCCTTGAGCTTCTCTGACAGTTCATCTGTACCCTTAAATGATGTCATTCACAGTGTTTTGTCTCACTCTCTAGCAATCCAAAGAAGATGCTTCCTGGCAGGAATATGCAATAAGAGGAGAAAAGCTAGAAAATATTCCCATAATACCATATCTCTGTTTATAACTGGTAACATCCAACTTAACTTTCTTCAGGCATCATATAATGCAATCTGTCACTCTGATTGCAGGACAATGCAATAAATGCTATGAATTCTATAAATGTCAAACCAGCATAGTCAGTGAGAAATGAATCATTGATCCTATGAGTATGTGGCAGATGCATAACAGAGGAACACATGAACAGTGTTAATCTGTTTAGTCACTTTGTAAAGACTGAAAAAAACCTTGAACATACTAAGCAGTCTGCTCCAGATGCTGTTTATCCTCCACAAAAAGAGACTTCTTCTGTGGTAACATGCTTTGTTGTCCTCTTCTGGGATCTGAGATCCCAAGCTTAGTCATGTTTCAGCCCATTGAGTGGTGCACAGGTCATTGTAAGGCTTCCTCCTGATATGCAGTCACATACCGTGCTCCATTTTAAACACCCACATATTGTTGTAATACCTTGGATGTAAGTAATATTAATTATTTCATTTCAGAGTAATACATCCTGATTCCAACTTGTTGATCAAATGTAAGGAGAGAGTCCAATATTCAAAGGTAAAGCAAGGAACTAATGTAGAAGGTGTTTGACTTCGGCCTCTCAACAAAGCTGGAGGTGAACCCAGGGCTCTGGAGATTCTGCTGAGTGCTGGAAATGATGAGCGTTTCTTTACTTTCCTTCTCCTTTCATTTCATTCAAAAGTGGTGAATTTTGGTGATTTTAAGTGATTTTTTAATTAGTTTTTTGCAAAAAGACAAATTAGGAAACACTTCTGTAACACCCAGCTAGGTTTCATCTCATTTGCATTCTCTTTATCTCCAAATTTTGCAATCCCATATTTGTTTAATCAAAAAAAAAAAAAAACAGAAGGAAAATAACCCAACCCCAAACCTCCAATGTTTGTCTGGGGAGGTGTATCCAAGCAGTATCACTGATAGCTTCACTTAGCTCTATGTAGTCACTGGTGTAGTTTATATTCCTTAGTTATTTAGTAAAAAAATAGCATCCATGCTGTAGCTGGGATCCTCCTTTTTTCTTGCGAGTTGCAGTGCTATTTGCTTTCTTCTGGTCTTGCAGAAAGGCCACATGCTCTTTAAAAATACATGCCAGTATACAGTGATTCATTATCTCACAGAATAAAAGAGTTTTCATAAATTATGAACTTAGGATTTCTTTTCCCTTCTCCGTCCCCTTTCTTTTCCGCATCTCCACTGAACAAAACAAGTGATCATACAGTAGATATAGTCAAGACTGGTGTGTGGAGCTACATATTCTAGAGAAGATACTCTTCATACATAAAACCATAAAACTCTCCTAGCATCTTTTAATGAGCTTGCTATGAAAGAATGGAACAGGCACTGTGTCACAGGAAGGAGCAGAAGAGAGAGACAATATCACTGAAGTCTTAACTCCATGGCACCTTTGCCCCCCCCAAAAAAGGAGAAAGCAAGGAACATTTTTTTAAAATTATTTAGAGTTTTTTGTCATCACTCACCTTTTTCAGTAGAACATTTGCTGTTTCTGTAATCTGCTTTGCACTGCTGTTACCTTCTCACTCCTTGCTATTCAATCTGCTTACTCAACCATCTTTTATACTGTGACAGCTACACCCTCACGTAATAACAACTTGTTTTTATGCAGTGCATTCACCTTAGTGATTTACCCAGCCTACTCACAGCTTACAAACCTGAAGACACTGTTCTAATGGGACACTGCCTACCAACTGTTTTTCTAGTCTGTTAGTGATATGCTTTATGTGATTACAAGATCACCTCAAGTATGGCTTCAAAGATCGATAGCAAATGGTATAGATTTGCAGCAGACCTGCATGTTGAGGAAGAATTTCAGTCTGAAATGGATTTTTCCCATGCATGATTTGGAAAAGGATTTTCTCAAGGAGGCCACTTTTACAGTAGAGAATTTCCATATGCTTTTCAGACATTGAAACCTTTCTAACAGAAGTTCAGTGCCCAGAGTTAAAATAGAGTTCAAAACTGAAGAAATAAATAACCTTTTCATCCAGAGAGCCCTTTTGCCTACTTAAAGGCAAAACTTATTCAGCCCCCTTGAATTACTGGATGTGTCTTGATATAGAGACAGATCACAGCAAAAACCTGATCTATTGCTGATTGCATGAGAGTTAATTAGGCAACACGTGATTCCTTGTCATTACCTCTGTCTGTCCTGTTTTTGATCACTG
This sequence comes from Dromococcyx pavoninus, assembly GCA_033558185.1. Classification (NCBI taxonomy): domain Eukaryota; kingdom Metazoa; phylum Chordata; class Aves; order Cuculiformes; family Neomorphidae; genus Dromococcyx; species Dromococcyx pavoninus. Next base: position 1,040,638 of record JAUMJL010000323.1, read on the forward strand.
TCATCTGTTGCATCCTCTGACTACCCTGCTAGCTCTTCAGTTTCAATATAGTCCAGTGTGAAAGTCAGGCCAAACCCACTGAAATTTCAGCCTTCAATCTCAGTATTCCAATAATATAAAGAACAGCAATGTTTTGATAGAGAAAATTAGACAAGTATATGTGGGTTAAAGATCTGGGAAAAATAACTATAGCTTTTTCTAGCTATATGAAAATCTCCCTGAAACCATCATGGTAAGGAAAACATCCATTTGTTCTTGATTTCAAAATGGGAAAGTAATTGTATTTCCTTCTATCTAAAGGGTAGAAAAAATTCTGTGGAAGATGTTACTATGACAAAGACTGGATGTTTCGTGTGACATAGCACTACTCAGTAGGGGAAATGGAGAGTGCATAAACCACTGAATAAAATTGCATGGTGCTTAGACTTCGCCTGTGTGAGCCAGCAGTGTCTTTAGGTCTGAGGAGCCCCCAAGCATTGTTCTTATTATTTGCTGCTCTGGAGTGTGTCCTACCGAAGGATAACAGCAGTAAAGCTCAGCCCTGCCAGAGGCAATCAGATGGTGTGAGCAATTCCACTTTCCTAACAGCTGAAGACATTGCTTATGTTCATTGCTGAAGGAACAAGAATGCCACCAGATAGGGTAAAAGGGTGTAAAAACAAGCTTTATTGGTTGATCTGTATATATGGGTGGCCAGCAGTTTCCTGAGCTGTGGGAGAGGTGGAAAGTCTAAAGGACATTTCCAAAACTGTTTGGACTCTCTTTAAATAATGATTTATATTTCTTATTGGCTCTTGCAGAGAGCATGTGATGGTTTCTAAACAGCAAATGTTCCTCTCTGTGCTAGAATTCAGATCAGCTATTGTGCTGTTAGTGAATATTGAAAATATTCAATATATTGAAATGTGGCATTTTGGGACATGGTTTAGTAGGCATGATGTTGGTGTTGGCATGGTGTTGGGCTGATGGTTGCAGCTGATGATCTTAGAGGTCTTTTCCAACCTTAACTATTCTATGATTCTCTAAAACTGCCATTGTGACTAATACTGCAGCCATCCTCTTTGCAATTTTCTTTATGGACTTCAGTATGTTACACACTTCAGCAGTGCAGCACAAGTCAGTGCACTAAGGATTACTGTGTGCTGAACTCTGTGACACAAACAGCATCTCTGTCCAGAATAACCAGTACCTTAAAATGCAAGTTATTCACAGAGCAGAATTCTGAACTGAAATGGATGTCTGCTCCAGTTGTTGAACCGTCTCTGATTGGGAAGTCTGTGCTCAGGACCATTTCAAAGCAGTCTGTATGTAAGCTCTACAGGAGTCTGCTGTGTACGTCTTGCATGGTTTTTGGAAGCTGTGATCACTGAAGACCCATCTCTTATTTAATTTCTAAACTTATTGCTGTGTCATCTTTGAAATATATAAATGTTATCTTTTGTCATGTTACCTTAGAAAGAAATATAATTCTGTATTGCAGCAATAGAGAGCCCAAGCAGAGGTCACTGAGTCTAGGTAGGGAAATTATACACAAAGAAATGATCTTTTGACAGACTTCTTGCTGGCACTGTACTTGGCCCCAAAACCACGGTGGCAACGTGATTTTTTCTCTTTGCTTGGTGCTTCCTAACTGTGCAGGAGGAGGACTTTGCTCTACTTACTGTAGATTAAGCATTTTACTCTTACCTGGGATGGTGGGAGGAGAAAAATGCTCACATATGAAACTAGGAATGTGATAAGCTCTGACCTAAATCACTCCCAGGCATGACGTTGTGTGACTGCACCTTCAGTACTTGAGCAGGACACTGCAAATCAGTGCAGTAACCTTCTGTCCTTCCTGAATTGAACAAAAAGTGGCACAAGTTAGAAAATATATGTAAAAGCAAAAGGTCAGAAAGAAAGCAGAAAACTGTCCTCCACCTATCAGGCTGTTTAGAGTCAAGTCAGAATGAACCAGTGGAAGAGACTGGCTTCAAGTTGCACCAGGGGAGGTTTAGATTTGATATTAGAAAAATAATTCTTTACCCAAAGAGTGGTGAATTCAGCACTGGCAGAGGCTGCCCAGGGAAATGGTGGGGTCTCCTTCCCCGGAGGGGTTCAAAAACTGTGTAGATGTGGCACTTTGGGACATGGTTTAGTAGGCATGGTGGGGTTGGGCTGGTGATTGGGCTGGATGATCTTAGAGGTTTTTTCCAACCTTGATGATCCTGTGATTCTATGATTCCATGAAGGGAGAAAGTGCATTTTATTAATTGCCACAATGGTCGGGGTTTGTGTTTAGAAAGGTGTTCAGTGCTAGGGTTGGGCTTACGAGGAGTGTTGGTTGAGGTGAGTGTACCTGCCAGGCTGCTGATTTCCAGAGTGGAGCAGGAAAGGAGTCTGCACTGGTCCTCCTGGGCTTTTCTGTGACTCATTAGTTTGTGTAGGGCTCAAGCTTATCAGCATTAGTTAATACCCACTATAATGAGGTGGTCTCCACACCCACCTGCATTTTCTAGACAGTGGAGTAGCAGAGTAAAGCCTTTTCCTGTGAGAGATGTGTCTCTTCCTTGGGAAAGCTCTGGAGGCAGCAGTTACTCCTGGGCCCTCAGGTGATGGACTTTAATAGATACTGTAACTAATTTTGGACAGGAAAACTGGAATATTTTCCCTGAGCAGTGAGGGGAGGGGATTTTTTTTCTTATTATTGCTTTTCCCCACTGGAAAATTCTAGTGTTTTCAGAAATTTGAAAAGTAATGTCAAATGGACTTTTTGTATTCTTGAGAAGTCCCACAGTTTTGAAAGTGGGAAAAATACCCTTTTCCATTTTAAAAATATGGGAAAATCCTCTCTCGTGTAGCTGGAAGCTGCCAAATTCCAAGATAGTGATGGAACTCTGGGATTTTAACACAACATTGCCAAAGAAAGAAAGATGTTTTAATAAATATTTTACGGCTTTTTAGTAAAATATTTATCTCAGAAAATGAGTTTTCCTCCCCAAAAGAAGAGGAGAGAGAAGATGAGAGAATGAATGAAGCTTTTTCTTTTTGTCTTTCGTTGTCCCCGATGTTTTATTTGCAGCTGTTTCTCTGCTGGTTTAGGTTGCCACCCACCATCACTCAAGGAAATGCTTTTCAGAAGGATTTTTCTATCACTTGATACATTCAGTTTGATAGTCTGGAAGAAATTATTTTTCTCTACAACAAAGAGAAGGCTGCAGCTGGAAATCCTCTTGCATAAAGAGCAATCCTTTCTTGTTTTATCTCCAGGTAGTTTGCTTTCAGGACTGTTAATGGGTAAAATATTGGTGGCAGTTTCCAGCTGCCACAAAGCTCTTAATTTTCCACTACCACAAGATCTTCAACCCATCATCAGCCAACTGATATTCAGCAAGCAATACATGTTTATCTACTCCAGTGCAGCCCAGTGGACTTTCCAGAGGCACATCTGTGGTTAAATTTTGTGCATAAGTGTTTGCTCTGTGGTGACAAATTCAGTTTGCATAATATTAGTACTGATCTGTAGCTCTGTTTGTTCTGTGACAAATTGGAAGGGAAATGACTGTAAGTGCTTCTTCACTCCCCCCTCATCCTTGCAATCATTATTTTAACATGCAGCTCTTCAGATGTCTGTCAGTTATGGTAGAAATTAGACAGATCTGCTCAATGGGAAACTAGTGTTTGAGATCTAACAGTTTCAGGTCAGCAGCAATGCAATAAGTCTAACTTCAGTTTTTTATTACATACTTGTTGGTCAGTAGGAAAAAATCAACAAATAAACTAAAGCATTACATTTCTCACAGCCCAGCAGTGAGATGACCTTAATTTCTAGCCTTTTTCAGGGTATAGATTAGATTAACCCTTCAGGCTGATTTTCAGAGATTTTAAGCCTCTCTGCTGAAAACCTCTCTGGGAAAGCCACAGCAAGGATGGCACCATTGGCCAAGCCTTGGTAACACCACACCTTGCAGACTCCCTGAGCATGGATTAAATCAATTTCATGGTTTCTCTCTGCTGCCAGAATGGTGGGAAGGTACTGAAGTGCTGCCAAAAGTTACCTGACAGTGCAGCAAGCTGACAGCATGGTGCTGCACTGTGTTTTGCTGCAATAATGCCTTGCTCCACTTCTCTGCACCTAGAAATAATTGATAAAAGAAAACCTTAATCTTGATATTTGTATAAAATGTAAGATGTTAAGAAATGCCAGCAAATGGAGAGCTTCACAGTAAATTATGCCCAACCTTCAGGTAACAATTACAAAGGAATGAGGATCTCATTTCACTCTTCATATGGAAACCTGGGCTCAGTGCCTGAGTTACAGTGCCCTGCGGCACAGTGCTGCTTTTGGTATCTGACCACAAATAGAGAGCTGCAAGGGCAGAACCTTAGTAAGAGAACTGGCATCCTGTCATTGACCACACATAATGTCTGACCTGGTTCAGCCCCTGTGGTTCCCCAAATCAGTTTGTTCTTGTTTTGTGGTCAGTTCTGGTTTTCAGGGTGTAAAGTTCACTTTCTAGAGCCTCTCCTCAAGACTGTTGCATTTGTCCTTCTCTTGTCTTTTTATTCGTCAATGTTAAGGACTTTAAATTTAAAGTTATTCCTATGACACACTTCTACAGCAGTCTGTTGGCACTCTATATTCCTCCTAGAATTTGAGCTTCCTACTTGTTCTTTTTATTCTGTTTGTAGAGCAAAATCAGGTCTGGGTCTGTTCTTAGGTACCACTTTCCTGGATTTAGGCATCAGCGCTGAGATCAGGCTGTGGCCTGAATCCCTGGCAGATGTCTGGAGGTAGAAGGGGCAGTGCCATGTAGCCATAGCAGAACCACGATGCTGTGTAGGTTGATGGGAATCAGGAGCTCTTCCAGAAAGGAAAGTTTGCTGGATGGAGAAGAGAGCCAGCAACAATTCCTGAAGCCAGTGTTGCCAGGTTGTTGAAATGCTTGTTTTGAAGTATCTTTTCATACAATCCTTTTTGGAAGTGCATGTTTCCATCCTGAAGGAGCTTGGTGTACTGTATTTGCATAGAATGCCTGAGATGAGTACAGTCAGAGTATTGTATTTGTCTGCTTACTAATGATGCCACCTTTCATCTTTGTATGGATTTTGACCTTTTGATAAATCCTGTACAGGATTAGAGAACTTACCCAAGCTTACTGTTAATTCCCTTACTGGATTTTTAATGCTAGTTAGAGATCCTGTCACTGAGTGTAAACTCTGTTACCAAAAAAACCTAACCACAAGCACTCCTCCAAGTCCCCCCCCCCTTACTTCCACCATACCCAAAATTTCAATCAGATCAGCAAAATTCCTTGGCAGTTTGATATCTGTTTCAGCAACCATGGCCACCTCTCTCTCCAGTGCATCATCTAAAGCACTCACATGATATCTTGTTGTCCATTGCATATTTAAAAGATAATTTTTCCTTATTTGATATTCTTATTTATGTAAGTTTTGGCATCGAATCCTACTGGTTCCCTTGTTGCATGAAATCCTCAGCCTGTAAGCTTTCCCAAGTGGGGAGCTGGAACCCTTTATGGGAAGGAAACGTCCCTTTTTGTGTTAGACACAATTCTGATCACATATGGGTAATATTAAAATGAGAATAGTCATATGGGGTCCGAGGATCATGATGAATCATGCTTGCTGTGTTCACAGATTATCAAGAGAATCAAGGACTCATCCCTACAGCCAGTGAGTGGAGAGCTTCGATGCAAGGATCATCACCACATTGAGAGCTTGTTGGGATGAAAATACAGAGTAGAGACTAATTTTCTTCTCTGTGAAAAAATCCTCAAGAGAAGCAAGCCATGAAGGGTGAGTTTTGCTCACTTGTGAATGACTTATTACCAGAAATAGGTTGTACCTTTCACCTGACAGATATCAAAAGTGTTTTGTAGACCGTTTGAAATGGACAGGTGTTGTTCACCACTCAAATGCAGCTACTGTAGAGAAGGGAAATAGTAGCTGCTGAACAATAACAATGTTTGGTGACTTAGAGCAGGAAATGAACACGATTAATATCCAGTTGAAAACAGATGTCATGTTGATTTGGCAAATAGTAAGCTAGTCCCCCCTTTTTTAATACAGGCAGTGGTTGCTCCAGGCATCATGGGTGATGGAGTGCCTTCTGTTTAGTTTTCTGTATCTGTGGTCAATAATCTCCCTTCTCCCTACTCATTTCAAATGTTTGTCTAGTCTATTCCTGAAGAGAAATAGGTCACATTAATCTTGCTACGTATAAAATGCCTCAAAATAAGCAAAAATATAAAATATAAGCTGCTTCATCCTGTGCAGTTGTGCTTGCTAAAAGGTAAATACCCCTGATCTCCCCTCCCTGCAACACCTTCTCTCAAGCAATTGCATTTTATTCCTTTCAATATCTCAAGTTTTTATTATATAATAATCTATGTTAGAATTTGTCCAGGATACAAGTCTTTGTGTCTTGCAAGAAAGCTGTAGGATACGATAGTTGTTATAGCAGACTCTGAGATTCACCGTGTACACGTTCTGTTGCTTTTTGTACCTTCCAAAGCAGCTGCTGGTGGTTACTGTCAGAGGGAGGCTTTTGAATTAGATGAACCTTTTTTCTGGGGCCATTGTTAAATTATGCCAGATGGGAAAATTATTCTCTTTCTAAATTACTTCTTTCCTCAGCAAGCTACCTCTTTAAACTAGTGTGAGAAATGACTACATAATTAGAAGTGTATGTAGATTCTGCAGAGATATGTGGTAGGAAGACCCAAGCATGATCAAACTGTGGCATCTCATGAAAAGGCCTGGAACATGGAACAGATAAGTCATTCCCTCCCTTGCTGTGAAATCCAGCCACCAGGAGGAAACTACAGGAATCTGAAACTGTACACTGTATGTCATGTTGCTTGACACGAGATGATAAACAAATGTGGCCTCATTGCATGTGCCCCAGTAGGCATATTAGAATCTCCAGTGAGCAAACTGGAAAAGCATGCTCATCGTTTGGTGGAACTGGTGCAGTTGGTGGCAGAGAAAAGGAAGATAGATGAGCTCTTGTCATCAGCATTGTCTGGGGTTTTTGACTGACACTCTTTACGAATGTGTTGCTAACCCAAATGTTGCTCTAATGTGCTTGAAATTAAGAAACAAAACCCAAAGGAGGATGCAAAGGAATATCAGAAACAAGGGAAGAAATAGGAAGTCAGTATTGGTCAGCATGATGGGCAGTGATCTCCACGCATTGCTTCCCTTGATTCCTACTGAAGTTTTGGAAAATGCTTTCAATAACTTCTGCCTATTTCCAAAACAAATCAGGACAAATGAAGGAAATGGAGAACAAGAAGCAGTGCTCACAAAAGAAAATATCCCTTTTCCTCCTTCTTTCCAGCTTCACTGGAAAGAGTAGCTCATTGCTTGGTTGAGCTGCAACTTGTGTTCTCTCAGCATCCTCCTTCAAGAGGTCTGTCTTCTGAGTGACCTGTACAGCCTCTCCTATTGCATCCTTAAAACACATGGTGTTTGGCACTTTCTGGCTGTTGAGCAAATAGCCATGGAATAGCAAAGCTTTCTTCATGACTTCTCTGCTGGCCTTAGAGAGGGATCTCTGCTGCCATAACTTCGTAGGCAGCTTAGTAGCAAATGCTTTTCTTTATAATCTATTAATGGGTGTGAGGAGTGAACTTGTTCCCCCATCTGCAAAATAAAGTTGTGAAATGGTTGAAGATCTCTCCTAAGAAAAAACCTGAATAGAATTTCAGTTTAGGCCAGTGAAGGTCCATTGATACAGTAAGTTCAAAACATTTTTTGGTTCACACAGACATACACTCACTTTTCTTTCCATTTTGCAAAATAGTCACTGTAGGAGTGAAGGTTCAGATTTATTTGCCCCCTGCACCCTACCTCTAGGATATGCAATAAGAATAACTGCACTCTTTTTGTCGTAGAAACTGCTAGTGATGCTTTTATGGTGGCTGGCAACCTACCTGTCTGCAGTGGGACCCAACTACATTGAAGAAAGAGCTATGATGTCTGTGAAATTCCAGAGTGCTGTGATTTCTTTCAAGATAGGCCATAGGCCTAGAGAGAAGCTGGAGCTTTGTTATCAGCCTTCACAGAGGTAAACAGCCCCAGTCTGGCTGCTTGCAAGCTGGGGGTGGAGCTCTGGGTACATCGGAGGGTAAGGATTGCCACCCACTCAGGCATGGTGACACACCTATCACCAGTGTGAGGTAAAACCTGTTGGTGTAAACGGCCTGCCAGGTCATTAACCTTTGAGTTTTACCTTATGTTTGCTATGTGTGCTTGTGATTTGTTAATGTGGGTCACCAGGTACACAATAAATTGTGTATCAAAACCCTTAAATTTGTTATTTTGTTTTTTGTATATATAGAACTTCCCTTTCCAATACAGATAAAGTAAATGCAAAATTCACAACTTTTCTTTATTCACAATTCACCCTCAGAAGCATCAGATCAGGCTATATATTTTTCCTTGATAACTATTTCTGTTATTCAGGTAACATTCCCCTTGACTGGAATGAGTACCAGTCTGCCATGCCCCCATGCCAGGACCTGCTCACTTCCTTCTTTCTGCCTCAGTTTGTCTGTTTGTAAAGGGAAGATTAAATCTTCCAGATTAATCACTTACTGTTTCTAGAGTACTTTGAGGTATTCACTAATAGGTGAATACGGAAGCATGGAAGTTCTGGGCATGAAGACAATGAGAAGTGCTCTGAATACTCTTATCAGCTTATTAATCACTGCACAAATTTATAGTGCTGTGCAAACATTTCACAGTGATAAGACCTCTGCTTTAGCATTAGACCTCGGCTTCTGTGCTCACCAAGGAATAGGATCTACATGCCCCACTTCCTACCATGCAGTACTGCATCACTTGGACCCTGTAGAATGTGCTCATGGAAAAGAAGAATGCAATTTAAAACTGCAAAATATTCTCAAATATATCTCAGGGCCACGTTATTGACAAGACTGCTCGACCTGTTGTGGCTTGATTGTCTTTTTAAAATGCTGTCCATATGATATATATCCTCAATGTCTGTTTCTTCAGGGTGCTGGCACACGTTGCTGTGTTTGCTCCCAGAAATAAAACACTGAAGTTCTTTTCCAATCAGAGCAGGTGAGTGCAAGCAGGAAAGCAGGCTGACTGGCAGCAGAGTGGGATCCCTTCTAGTGCTGTTTTCTGTCACAGTGTGTAAAAGCCCAGAGGGAGCCAGTCTGTGAGAGGAGGGTGTTGTGGATGAAACCACATGCAGAGAAAATTCAACAGGAGGGGAGACAGTGGCTGCTCAATGTGGAAATCAATCTGGGAAGTCTGGAGACTGGTTGCACCACAGAGCAGCTGTTTGCATTGCAGGTGGCCTTCGTATAGGGGAATTTAATAATACTTTACTTAGAATTTAGAATTTGCCTGTCTAACAAAATTCCTTTTGAGAGCAGACTAAGGCATTAGACGGGTACTAGATTTTCCTTGTAACAACAAAGTAAAGAAAAATATATTGGAAAACAAGGAGATCTCTATGCTTCAGGATGCCATACAGCTTCTGACAGAGCTCAGGACACTTGTCTCCCCCCTTGAGTGCCTGACTGCCTGGCTGCCAAGAATTATTTATTAATCTGAAGACACTGGACTTGATCTTTGCAGGGCCACAGTGATACGCTACGGGAGCGGGCTGTGAATCCAATCAATCAATAGCTATTTTTGACTCTGCACCTGTGAGTGACAGCTGCCATTTAGATGGAGATAACTTCAAAAGATTTGATCTTCAGAATGGGGTGAGAAGATTCACTCCTAATACAGGCTGTCTTCTTCTATGGTGTGTTTTGTATGTATCAGATCTGAGCTGTTGCCTGTGTTTACATTGTGTTTACATTGTCATTCTGTTTGCCTCACTGTGCTGCTGAGTTGAGGTCCCCCTACAGAAAGGCTTGCAGCCCTGATGAGGTTTCACTCCTTTCACATCTGAGCTAGCAGGGGATGTGGGCACATCAGGTCAGTCCTAGTCTGGCATCTCTGCTGCAGAATCAACTGCATGTCCTCTGACACCAGGTACTGAGGATCAGTTCTAAACTTTGGATTTGGAATTGTGGGATCCCAGCACCGGATATAAGGCATAATGTTTGACTATAATCCTGACTTATAGTCTAGACTAATCCAGTCTAGAGCTTGCTTGTACTTTTTCACTATGTGACCTGGGTTGGCAGGAGTGGAAAGAATCACAGTGCCACAGCACTGCTTGTTTGAGGACACCGAGTGCAGAGCTTAAGGATGGAAAGTACCAGCTTGTGTTGGTGTCATGTCTGTTGGTTTGTCCTCCTGAGAATTTTGTGTTAGATCTGACTCATTCTTTCATTGGCAATTTCTGTTGGACCTTCTTAATCATTATTTGCATCTGCAGTGTCTGTCAAACAAAGGCCACCCAGGTTAATGGTGTTTGCCATTTTAAAGTGAGAAGTGACCTATCTTTAATGAACAAAATGTTGTGTAAATGTGTGTCGCTGTACTATGTGCTGCAACCTGTGTTGATATCATCTTGGAATCTGTGTGTGTTCATTTCTCTCCTGCTTCTTGCAGCGACCTCAGTGGCCTTGTGCTTCAGCATTGCAATGACAAACTGTGGAAGGAAAGCATGTAAAATCTCATGCCTCATTAGAGTTCATCCGAACAGGAGAAAGAATTGGGACAAAATCAAACTGAAACCTTTGGAAAAACAAATGTTGTGTTCTAAACAGATAATCTGTGTCCTCTGTAACTAACTTTCCCTTCCCTACACCTCCATAACCAGCCTTGAGTTGGGCTTTCAAATGCAGAGATCAACAAAAGCATCTTCATGTCCTACCAGGTGAAAAAGATCCATCATTACAGTAAAATGATGAAGTCCATCAAGCTTTAGGTTGTGCTAAAATCTTTTGCAACACTTGATTTTCTGATACTGGCAACATAAATAGTATTTATCAGAATAAATAGTGATGAGCCATCTGCAGGTTAGGAAAAATTCAGGTGAATTCTCATGCATATTTTTTATACAAGCAGTTTAGGATGAACAACTTAAGGAACAGTAAGTGTTTCACTTCTGGAGAGGAAACCTGTTCATACGTCGCAGCCGTCTCTGGCAGATAGATCTTTACACCCTCACCTCTGGGGGCTGTTTTTCAGCTGTGTTCTGTTTCTGTGTTTATAGCTATAAACCAGTTTGGACTCTGGGGAAACAGTGACACAAATTTGGACCCGGTAATAGGACTTTGCCCATCCTGCAATCACTGGCTGTGTGAGTCCCACTCAGTCCAGTGCTGTAACACACACGGTAGGTATGTGTGCCCAGAGGCTCCATCCCACGGAGGGCAGGGAGGCAGCCTGGGAATTCACAGCTGCTGCAATCCTGCAAGGTTTGTTCCAAAGCAACACTTATTGCACAATCTGGGAGAAAATTAATCAACTTAGCAAGGAAACTCAGTTCAAGGCTTTCTGTACAAAGAGCTGTGATTAGGAGAGCAGGGACTGTTGTAAAGGCAAGGCAAAAGAAGTGTTAATCTCAGTTGGCAAGGACAAGAATTTGAAAAGGTAAAGCCACTTGGTAGGAGGTGTTGACACTTGGGGTGTTAGTGGGAAGAGGGAAGGGGAAAGGGATTAAAGGGGAAAGGTAAAGCAGCCAACAGGGGAGAAAAACCTGCAGGGTCGTTATCTCTGATCAACATGTTCTGTGGTGCACAAGACATCCATAAGCTCTGCTCCGCTTTAGGAACTTGTACCACTAAGAATTACTTTGAAGTGACAGATCCACTTCTTCGAAGTGACACAGTTTTTTCTAAGTCTGGGCTGCATAAATCAGACAACTCTGTCAAGAGAGTGCCCTCTGTTGTGTGTAAAGGCTAAATGCATGCCGGCAGAACAGCCTGCTTTTCTGCAGACTGGATGGTACCCACTATCATTTCAGCTTCTAAACACCTTTATTTTTTTTCTCAGTTACTTATAAATACGTGTGGACTGAGATTACACCTAGAGGAGCCATGGTAAGAGAAATCTCTGTGTATTCGAAACTGTGGCTGTAACATAAGTATCTTCTAGCCATGCATTTTCTTCATAATGAGGTTTCAAAAGGAACAGCAAGTTTAAAATCCATAATTTAATAGAATTATTCAGGATGTTTTCTCTCTAAAACCAACAGGAAACATTCTATAATATGCTTATGCTGCAGTTTGTACAGACACAGGTGCACCCACTGTGTTCATTAATAGGAGGTGTAACAGCTGTAGTCATTCTCTCTTTCACTTTTAGGATCTTGAAAGTTTAGTGGAAAAGGCCTAGGAATGTTTCTTACACTTTCAAGATTATTCAGTATTGTTTTAATAATTACTGGAATTAAGTAACCTGCCATCACTCCTGCTGAGAGATTGTTTCATGTCCTGATATTTCCTGCTCTTTAGAAATCACAATTTCCAGTGATTTCTTCTTCGTGCTATTTAAGAGCTGTTGTTACTCCGGTACAGGGTTAACACGTGGAGCCTGTTGCATCTGGCATCAGCGATGTCTGCAAGGAGGTGTAAAGCTCATTATCTTATTTTCCAACTCCAGATGTGCTTAATTTGCATCCACACCATGCAGCTCTCCAGCACTGAGCCTGTCCAGTCAGCAAGACATCCTGCTCCTAACAGTGCTGTACCCACGGCAGCGTGTGTCATATTCTACTTAACGTGACCGATCGATGCTGACAGTGCTCAGAACCAAGAAAGAAATGTCAGGTAATTAATTCTGAGGACTTTCTAACTATTGCTACATATAAAGCATCCTTTTCTCTCTCATTCTTGACATGTTAGGTTAGTTTTCACCTTGTTCAAAGGACTTTGCAGGACCTGGCTTGGAGAGGAGTTTGGTACCACACTGAGACCAACAAGGAAGGGGGAACCTGAAGGGAAATTTGGTGTTTAAAAATGCTGATTTGCATATCTCTGTGTTCCTTATAGAAACAAGTACTGTCAGCATCACAACTCTTTAAAAGGAGGCATTGGTAGAATACATAACCCTTGGGTTTTCACTAGTTTAAAATGCTTGCAGAGACTGGGAAGAGGCAAATCTGCTTTGGGATTCTCCAATATTCAAGGCACAAAGCTCATGGAATGTTTTATTTATCTGGTAATATGGTGCACAAGGATTTTTTTGTGACTTTCATTTTTCATTGTAAAATAAACATCTTTAGTAAAGAAGTCCAGTCCAAACAGGAGTGGGAAACATTAAGAAACACAGCTGGGCTGCATTTTATAATAAAACAGCACAAAATCCAATAGCAAAGAGTAGGTGGAAGATGATATCTGCAAGAAAAACACAGACTAAATGCACGTATTTCACTGTCAGATGCCTTTCCGGTTCTCTTCCCGCCCCGATCAATGCAACTGCAGGCCCGTAATGCGGCTCTGTCACCATATGAAGTTTTAACAGATAAGCTTTGAAAGAGCTTTTTCAAACCCTCTCCAAATGAAAATGCTTTCAGACTTCTCTTTTAACCCAGTGAAACATGCTTTTTCCTTTTTGGGAAGAGGGTGTGAAAATAAGAGAAAGTAATGTTCTGTATTAGAAGTTATTGATACGATTTTATGGTCCAGAGTGAGGAGTGTGCCAGAAGAAGGAAATGAAGTGTATGATGTTGAGAAGTAATATTTGATTTTGAAATATTTCCCTTTCTGTCAAATTTACCAAGTCTTTTTTTGAGCTGTTTGCTTTATGTTGACAGAGTCACTCAAAATACACATCTGGGATTGCTATTTTCATTGTCAGATTTTGTTATTTACCTGAAAAAGTGTAAAATCTGGATAAACCTTTGCCTGTATAAAATAGAAAAAGATAACATTGGCATGGCAAATTTAAAATAGGGCTTTATAATGGGAAAACCTGATGGCAGTCTAGTTTGTGTATCAGGAGGGCCAGGCACAAAGGGTTAACCTACCAGAGTTATGGTTATGTTGAAGTACCAGCCCACAGTGTAAAGAAAAGCTTTGCTGCTGCTCCTCAGCCTGACCTCCCTCCCACTCATGTGCAGTCTATCAGAGCCTGTCTGGGCTGTGCAGGTCAGATGGAGGTGAGCAGAGTTTACATTGCTAACTCGGTGTGTGAGTGCTTTGGCCATTTGTCATTAATGCCAAACGCTGCCTTTACTCACTTGATAAATGAGAGAAGTTTCACTGAGCCCTTCTGCCAGAGCCCTGAACCTGGAGGAGACCATATTCTGTTCAGGATTCCTGCTGCCAGGGTGAAAAGGGCTCAGACAGAGGGGCTGGGCTCTCTCTGCTTGCTCCTGTGCTGTAAGCCACTGGCAGTTCCAAGCTTCACTGCTTCCCAGAGGGAGAAACACCCCAAAAACCCGGTCACTTACTGCGTACGGTGATCTCCACCACTAAAACCCCTCCAGTTTGTTCCGTGCGCTGTTGTCGTTTGTCACATGTCTCAAGAGATCAGAGAAGAAAACCATGTACACCAAAAACATGAAAATAATCAGAAATTCCAAACCCACCTCTCATTTTTCCAGCCAAGGCAATGGAATCTGTGTCAATATTGCTGCATATTTTCTAGAGATTTTTTTCTCCTGCAACTATTGGAGGTTTTTTCATGCAGGAGAAATTTAAGGAGCAACTTTGCAGTGCATTTTCTGAGGCTTTTGGGGTGCCAGAGCCCATGCAGTGACTGTCAGTGTAAGTGCTCTTTGCAGTTGTGAGATGGCAGGAGCCCAGATGAGTGTCTGCTTGCTAATCACAGGTCCTCCTGCTCTTTCCACCTTGCCTCAAAAAAACTCCTGTCAGGAAGTAAGGGGGGAGCTGAGCTCCATCTACTCAACCCATGACCTCTGTGAAGGCTTTTCTTATTCTTTATTGCTAATTATAATTGTTGGCCATTGGACAGAAACAGGAAGTGCCAAATCCCTTCCATGTAGAGCATCTTATGTCCAGCATTAATGATGCTGTCACAGCTGACAAGTTCTGTATTGGAGGCAGCACTCTATAGATTAAAGGTCCTTATCCATCCCCTGACCTTTGCAGATCCCCAGCTGTGTGTATTTTTTTTGACAAGCTCAGTGTGTGGTAATTCTGGTTATGAGTTGCTTGTAAGGACAGACCCTCAGTGTGGTTCAAACTCAATTACTGCAAACCATCAGCTGCATTTTTGGGTTGGAACTGGACTCGAGGGGTGTTAGTTTGATGGAGCAATTATCCTTTGCTGCAGGGCAAGGAGGGAATTCCACCCTGTGCCTGTCAGGATGATGTAGAAGCTTGGCAGCACTATCAGAAAGGTGGATATGGAGTACTGGTTTTGTATTTTCTTTTTACCCCTGTCTGCAGCTGCATAAAAGTTGAAGAAAGCTTTAAAAAGAAACAATAAAATCTAAGCCGAGAGTATTTTCTTTTGCCTTTGAAACTTGGCATTCCTGACAATGCTATTTTGTCAAGCATGCAAGTTTTGCACAAATCAGTGTCCCCTGCTTAGTGCTGAGGCTGGGTAATAAATTGTTATTTTAATTTGCCTCCTGGACTAAGAAAGGGTTTAGAAAGATAAGTAAGTTTGACCAGAAGTGATGCTCTCTCTTCTCCAGCAAGAAATATTTGATGCTAAAACAATAGTGCGTTGGCTAATGAGCATTTTGGACTTTAATTTCAGGTTAAATACAATTTGACTTCATTTTATAGCAATGGCTTATTCATTGCATGAGAGAAAGGATAGCGAAGCTTTGACTTACTGAAGGAGGGAGAGAGAAGTCTTTAAAGAAAGACACTTTAGTAACCCTCACCTTTGTATCAGTTGCAAGCAGCACACAACTCCTGATGCTGAATAACATGCCTGTATAGAACCCCGACCTCGTTCCCACATAAGGTGACAGGAACCTACTCTTTGACCTCAGCTCGTGCTCCAGTGACAATTCATGTATTTCATGCAGAGCAGGATGGCTGCAAGAGCAGAAACTCACTGCAGAACTGCAGGAGAATGGAGAAGACTTTCCCTGGGAAGGGGTACTGGGAGGTTTGGTTCGACCGGTGATTTGAGCCAGGGTGTCCTCAGCACTGAGATATTTGGTAAAATGGAAAAAACCTCTCCTCTTTCCTTTTATTCAGGCTTGCGTTTTCCATAGATGTTTGTCAGACAGGACTGTAGGCTGGGATATTGACAAGGTCTGAGTTTTTAACTGGCTACCTTATTTCTCAATGCTTTTAAACAAGTTGCCCAATGTTGGATGTAGAGCCCGTGGCGTGACAGGGGTTGGGGTGCATGACTGGCCACTGGGGATCACGCATTGCGTGGCTCCATCTGCTGACAGCTCTGGCACCGGCTCTGCACACAACACGCCCTCAACATCCTCTATCTCAATTTAGCACTCTTTGTTTCTCTGGGAGGAGGCCTTACCACTGGGCAGGAGAACTTCTCGCTGTCGCAGACGTGCGTCTCGCAGTGCAGCCAGACCTTGGACAGCTTGGGGATGTTACGGAAGCGGAAGGCGTTGAACTGGAATGTCGCCCGGTTCGTTTTCCCATTCTCGTGCACGAGGATGGAGTTATCTGTGGCACACCTGTGTTGTGTGTGGAGAAGCAGGGTCAGAGCCTCCACGGCTTGAGTGAAACATGCCCTGAGGTCACAGGATGCACTTGTCCTGCTGTGGGCCTGCTTCTCTTTTGACCCCCGCCAGCCCCTGGCTCTCTGTCATCCTCAGGGCTGGGATGGGCTGGAGAGAGGTCCCACCGGCACCTACCCCTTGGTGATCAGAGGCCAGTGGATCTGGTAGAAATACTCTGAGGAGGGAGTTGCCCAGCAGTTGTTGAGAACAACTTTGAACCTGGGGAGACACAAACCCCAGATTAGCAGGGAATGTCATAATTGCCAGTTTACTAATTATTACTCCTTCCCTTGCCTACCTGTCACTCAAGCCCTTAGCTTCCACTCCAGCAAATATATCAGAACCAATTTCTGATGTTTCAACGATGAATGGGGCTTCTTTTATACTTGAAAACTTGGCATTCTTTGAAAGACAAGAGAAAAGCATCATACATTACTAGTAACATGCAAAGTAAAGGCACGAGGCAACTTCAGACAGCTCTGGAGGTACGGACTCCAAAAGTCTGCCTTTGTATTACCTGCAAGCTCCAAACTCTACACTTAATAGTAGGACTATTGCAAGCCCCAGATGGTGTTTAACAATATTTTGGTTAATATTTGGCAACAAATGCAAAATTTGATGCTGTTTGGGTTGTGATATGTGTTATATCACAGCATGGGTGAGAAGTGAGCTTGCTGCTGCTTTTGGTGCACCAGAGGTAGAGGGGAAAGCTGGTGCGTGTGAGATACTGGAGATGACTGCATGGAATGGGAATGGGGTTGGGAGATGGCCACATGTCAGGGGAAAATGAATGAAGACAAGCAAAAATCACTTGCCTGTATGCAAAAGTTCAGCACTCTGTGATTTATACTTGTGGTGGCCAGCATGGTGAGAGCTAAAGGGGCGTGAGCCCACAGAGAGCTATGCCAACTATAGTCATTTGCCTGCTAAAAAGGCAGCCTCCTCGAGGTAGTACAGTGTGTGGTGTTCAGGTGAGAAAGTTTGGTCAGAAATACACTGAAGTACCTACCTTAAATCCCAATTCTTTTTTATTGTGTAAGATCATAACAAAGCTAGCACCAGGACTATATAAAGAGTAACACATTTAGTCATAGCAGGGGTGCACTTCGTTAAATCTCCACAGCAGAATTCAGTTACATGTAATTCCAAGGCTGTTGGATTATCTTTCCCTGCTGTTCCTGCTCAGTTCCCTGGTGCTGATTTCCTTATGTACCTTTCCTCACCTACACGGCGAGGTGGCTGTGAGGCACTACAGTATTCCCACTGCAACATCTGATAGATTGGGTGCACTGAGGTTAAGGCTCAAGGCTCTGATTAGATCAGTGCTCCATGGCTCTTAAGTGCCCTGACAAATTCTCATTTAACCAAAGATTTCTCCCAAAGGAGAGAATTTGCAGAAGTGCTGCCAGAAAACTCTTATCAGTCCTTGTGCTAAAATGAGTTGAACCTGGTATGGTGTTTCTTTTCCCAAATTCTATTGCTGTACACTGTTTTAGGATACTATCTTGCTTTCCTTCACAACAGGTTTCAGTGTTGAAGGTTTGGTTTCCATCCAGGCTCCAGCCCCTCACGCTGCATCCCAGTCCTTTGCTGTTAATGGTGTATCACTAAAGGGCAGGTGAGACTGAAATGTTTCCACTGGGTTATGCTGCAGCTTGGGCACTGCTTCTGGATGAGGAAATGGGCACATGAAACACCTGGAAGTATGGCCCACCCTGAGGCAGAGGGCTGTGTCAGGCAGCAGCAGAGTTGAATAGCAAGGCAAAAGAAATCTGTTATTTTGCCAAAAAAAAAGAAAGAACATTTAATTGAATTTAATTTTTTCTCCCAAGTGATAATGTGAACAAAATAACAAAGGAGTTATTTGAGTTTGTTCTGTAGTTGTGCTCAGTTAGAAAGTCTGTTAGTAGCAGTTTAGCCGTTCCCTCCTTGACTCCTGGGAGTCCCATGGCTCTGAAAACAAAATAGTCATTTGGCAAAAAAAGAGAAAAGCAGCAGAGTTCCATTGTTCACTGTCTGTCATTTGTTTTTGCAGCCATTCTGTCAGGAGTTTACAAGAGCATTGTGGTACCTCCTGGGACCTTGTCAGTGGATACTACCAGAGTGCTATGTATCAGGAAAAGAGACCGTGTGGGTTTTCAATATGACATCCCAAGGCTGCTAAAAACATTTAGTGATCAATGGTCCCCAAAATTCAGAGTGCGAGGGAGAGATTTCCATCAGTCCATTGTGTTAAATACTCCCTCTCCCTGGCCTGGTGGTATGTTATTAGTTGTGCTTTTTTTCTAGCTCTGTTAAAATAAAGAGGCAGCGTTGGTGCTTTTGGCTGTGCTTTGGTGGAAAAAAAGCCTCCAGGCTCAGAAGCTGGCGGCTCCAGCAGCACAGTGGAGCTGTGGGGAAGAGAGGGGTGGTTCAAAAGATTGGCCTGTGTACAGGGATGATATTGTGCTGACAACAGAATTCCAGCATAAGCCAAAGATCTTTGGGAACAGGAAATATCTGTTGGGTGAGAGGCCCAGGAAGCAAAGTGCAAGAGGAATGCATGGAGATTTACTGCATCTATAGAGACTACGTCAGAGCAGCGGTGCCTGCAGATGCCTGCTGCTCCTAGAGTGGGACTACAAACAAGTTTTGCTTTTTCCTATAAAACCTGTCAGTGTGGTAGAAATGTACATCTCTGTGGAAAAATCTGTGCATTAAAAGAACAGTTGGCATCTATCTGCTCTGCTCAGTTTAAATATATCCCTGCTAATCAGCAGAAACAAGCACCCCTGCAAACCCCACAGTAAATATTCCAGGTTAGTAATGTGCTCCGTGATGCACAGAAGTCAGGAGCAGCAGCCCTTTTATTCCAGCTGTTAGGCTGAACCATGTGGAAGGTGAAAATCTGGGTAGCCAAGAGCACTTACAGAATAGAAGTTGAGGGACAACTGACTTTCAAACGAGCCGGAGCTCCCATTCTTCACGTGGACAGTGGCCACCCTGAGGACATAACAAAGTTTCTGTATGAGTGAGATGCGGTGGTGCTGACAACAGGGGGAGGTGCATTCCCAGAAGAGGACGTACCTTTGGTCAAAGGCAGCCTGATTCACCAGGTAGTTGGCATTGTATGTGCAGGAGAATGAGTAATTCACAGGCTGGCTCTTCACAATTATCGAGGTGTCATTGGAGACGATGGAGTTGTAGAAGTGATAAACGGGGTTCTTGAACTGTAGATGGTGAGGCAGAGAAATGTAGGCAGTACTAAGTCTTTGAGGCATCAGGAACAACTCAGTACTTTGAAATGTGAAGGCTCAATATGGTGACAAAACACCAGAAAGGTGTTTTCTCCAGACAAGGGTTTGCAGCTCTTTATATGCTGTGCTACCTATATGTATGTTCTGAGTAGTGGTTGGAACTGGGCAACTAACACACAGACTAATGTTAAACCTGGGAGTATTTTGCCTGTACATGTAAAGCACAACTATTTGATTCTTTCTTCACCCTGATACTGGAGTTTGCCTTCTCCTTCCTTCAGTACTTAAAGCCCACTCCAAGCTGAAGCAAACAGGACTCTCTCAAGTGAGTCCAGCTGATTTCTGAATCCAACTCAGAAACTCTGACCTTGATAGTCTTACCTCTGACTGTGTGCCACAGTATGATTTGTTTTTAGGTGACAGGTCTGGGATTGTGAATTGGTAATATCCTGAATCGTGGATCCCATTGTAGCAAATGCCTCCAAGCGCCAGCTGATTAACCTCCCATCCGTAAGGACACTCTGGAATTCTGGTAATGATGGTTTTAGGATAGCAGTATACCAGAATTACATCTGAAAGGAAAATAATACACATAGAGTGGTATTTGGTGATGTTTCTCTTTCAAAGAGGTCAGTCTGCACCCTTGCTTCCCATTGGGATTAAACTTCTGTGAGCCAGGGTGTGTGCTGGAAGGTCACCCAACATGAGCAGCTGGAGAGCCAGGATGGCATGTGCTACACAAAATTGACCTTTGGGTTGTTAAATTCTGTCTTCCCTGGAAGATTTTGGCCTTTGCCTTCTAATCAAAACAGAACTTTATGTAGTCTTTTTATCTTTCTGGAATAGCTGCTTAAGAAGCAGAGACTGCTGAGAAACTTGAAATGAAAAATAGCTGCACTGAAATCTCCCATATTAGTTTACACTGCAGAGCTGGCTTCTGTAACACCACTGACTCTGTAAAAGTAATATTGGTGAAGTTGTTTGTGGGGCTACAGTAGATCTGCACCTTTTTGTAGCGGTGCTAGATCCAGGCCACGACGGATATCCTGCCCTGTCTCTCCTTACACAGGCATTGCAGCGCCTGTGTAAACTGACTTTTTACAATTCTCAAGCTAAAAGCAAAGATCTGAAAGTGAATCGAAAGGATCGTGAAAATGATCTGAGGGCTGGAGCACCTCGCATTTGAGGACAGGCTGAGAGAGCTGGAATTGTTTAGCCAAGAGAAGAGGAGGTGCTGGGGAGACCTTAGAGCAGCCTTCCAGTACCTGAAGGGGCTACAGGAAAGCTGGGGAGGGGCTCATGCTCAGAGTTTACAGGGATAGGGTGAGGGGGAATGGTTTTAAGCTGAAAGAGCAGAGATTTAGATGAAATCTTTGGAAGAAAAGCTTTCCTATAAGGGTGGTGAAACACTGGTACAGGTTGCCCGGAGAAGTCACAGATGCCTCATCCTTGGAGGTGTTCAGGGCCAGGTTGGATGGGGCTTTGAGCACCCTGATCCAGTGGGAGGTGTCTTCCAACCCGAACCATTCTATGATTCTATGACTGAACTCCTAGCCCTGTTACAGTGATGGTGAATAGCAGTGCTATATGTTTCCAAACATGGTGATTGCTAATACAACCATGACTACTGAACATCATAACTTACAGACTGACTGCTTCATCATAGCAGAATTGGACATTTTTCAGAGAAAACAAAGCAGTGAGAATTTGAATGTCTGATGGGAATTTAAAGGGCAAGTATTGACTAACTGTTAGTGACCTGAAAATTGAGAAAGACTTCCAATTATTACAGGCAGAAAAAAGACACCCTGTCTGGAATTATTCAATTATTTCTTTTAAAGCCCTTGACATGCTTATTTCCATGATAAAAGCCTCATTTTGCAGCCTTTCTGTGTCTGTTAGGGAACACTCTGGGAAAGTCAACCTTAACAACTTGCTTCTTTCTGGTCAACAAGCCTTCAGCACACCCAGGCTGATTCTGCTTGTGGTAAAGGTCAGATTATTAACTCTGGAGAATTTACAGCTATGAAAACTCCTGCAGTTCAGAGAAACTGCTTGTGCAAATGAAGGTATTGAAATGTCTAGAGAGCCAAATACTTAAGATGTATCAGGAAATTACTGACAGCAGTCTGACACCAGTCACACAGATACAAAGCAAACACTCTACGTTGAGGTATATTCCAACAGATTTCTGAGGCACATCTCTTAATTGCAGTGAATTCTACATTACAAGTCTGTCTGGCAGCAAATCATTCGAATTTCTAGGCAGAAATCAGTGGGCAATTAGAGCTTCACTTCAATGATTTTTGATGTTTCTTGTTTAATATGGCAGTGTGGCTGAGGAGTTCAGCCCAGCACCTTCCTTCACCACCACTCATCTAATTGCAGTCAGTGGGACTAAAGCCCAGCTTGGGCAGCAAAGATCTGCTGCATCTCACCTGTGCTATTGCAGACCATTTCGAATCTTCTTTCTTTGCCATTTTTATGCCTGCTTTCTCTTTGTGCTTAATTTTAACCATAATTATTTATGGTTATTGCACATAGGATGTGCCTACTTCTCTGTGGGGCTAGAACTTTAGTGGTGTGTGCTTTACAGTGCTAGCTGAAAGCAGATTAGTAAGAGCAATGTAAGGATTACCTCTCCAGAATCCACAACTTAATTTTCTGAAGAAAAACCTTCCCACTTTTAAATAGGGAAAAAACCCTCTTTGGCAGCTTAATTACAAGAGGAGATCATAGGAGACTGAAGTTATTTTACCTGCTTTATTTGGACTGCAAGGCCCCGCAAGAGCTCGAGCCAAGATGACCAGCAGATAAATAGCGAGAGTCACCATTTCTTGCAATGATCTGAGGACACAGGGAATAAAAGCTGAAATTGTATTTGAAACTGGAACTAAAAACAGTGCATTGACTGCAGACCTGAAACTGTAGCTACTTTAAAACACGTTCTTCTTGCTGTGGGACACAAATAGCGTTATTGATATTCTGTCGCCCAACTTAATTGCATCTACAGGACAAATATTTCCAAGACCAGTGTTATCACCAGGTCTCTATTGTGAAAATTTTAGTATTTCAGTTTTGTGGTGGGTTTTAATTATTCTAGTTTTTCTTTGTTCTTGTAAAGAGTCTAAACCTAATGTGTTAGGATAAACAAATGAAACTGAAACAATGGGATCTGAAGAGGCAATAGAAGAAATATGATGCAATAACATACATATTGTGCTTATAAATTTAATGCTGAAACTATTCTCTGTGGTGATGGCTACCCTGATGTATATAAATCCTAAGTTTATGTAACTCAGTTTTGGTAAATTACCTCCTTTACTGCTAAATATTGAGTTTTTAGGAAAATATAGATAGCAGTAATTTACATTTCCCCTTCAGGCCTCAGACCTGCACGCTCTTTTCCGCAGGGAGAAGCATGTTCTGCCTGTGGGACTGGGACCGGAGTTCTCACATTTTCCATTTCTAGACACTGTTATGTGTCTGCTCTCACACACACATCCCTCAGCTGACTGTCAGAAGTAACAAATATCATTTAGGTAAAGCAAAAAATCTCCCTGATTAAGTATTTCTAACAAATCAATCAGCTTCAACATTTTCATTCAGCCTCTATTTAAGAATACATATTTTAAAAGGCTCATAGAGTACCTTGCAGTGACAATTCCTTCTAATTATACAATCCTATGCAAGAAATTAAGTATTATACCTACAAGACAGAAAGGGGCCAAGTTTTTCAGATTTTCATTCCAGTCTTATTCCAATGGTTGTGCTCTCGGCTCTTCCCAAGATGTCCTCTTTCAAATGAACCCAGCTGGTGTTATCTTCGCTTTATATAAGCAATCTTGTAAAAGGAGCCCATCTCTGGTTAAATCTCAACCCGCAGGTATTGTCCAGTGTGGGAGAAAAAAAAAAAGAGTTATAAAAAAGCAGTTCTCTTCCCCTAGATGGGACTGCATTGCTGCTGTTGGATTTTTTAAGTCTTTCCATGGTGGCTTTTTACAGATCTTGAAAATAATTGAGCAGAAACCTGATGAAGATATATAAGTGGCACAACTTTTTTGTTTTACAAGTTAATTAGGAAAATGTAGAATTTCTGCAGAGGTGAAGCCGCAGCTGCCTTTTCAGTGAAAATGTATTTATAGGAATTAGAAGCCTGTTTTGAATGGCTTAGTGATAATGTCAACCTTCTGTGCCATGCAAGTGGACAAAAGTCATTTCAACAGCTCGTACACCACCTTGGGGGTTGGTTTTTTGCTTATTTTTTGTAAAAGTTCACAGACACGTAATCTGAGTTTAGGCTGGATCTCCCTTACACTTAAATATTATACTACATAATCATAGTACCTAGTACTACCTGCATACAAGACTATGCATATACATTAACTATTGTACTATATAATGTGTAAAACTGACCATTGCACAGAAAACTGAAACAAATTTGCTCTCCATATGACCATCAGTCATGTGATTGCCATATGACAGCCTTGGTCAGCTGGGACCTATTACATCCTGTTTGCCTTAGCTTTTAGTTCTAGGCCCAGAAAAAGGACTTGAATATGCTATTGCTATTTCACATGCCTGCATAAAAATGTAGGTTGGAAACAGTCTTGCTGTGCAAACTGGCACGGCCTCAACTTTGGGCATGTGTGCTTTGAATTACTTATGCCCTGATATCCCTCTTGGGTCACAAAACACAGAGGATAACTGACCTTGCCTGGGGGACCCCGTCCTGTGGGGATCCTCAGAGATGATTTTAGTGTCTGAGGGGAGACCTCACCACTCTACAACTCCCTGAAAGGAGGTTGTAGTGAGGTGGGTGCTGGCCTCTTTTCCCAAGTAACAAGTGATAGGATGAGAGGAAATGGCCTCCAGCTGCACCAAGGGAGGTTTAGATTGGATATTAGGAAAAACTGCTTTACCAAAAGAGTGGTGAAGCATTGGAAGTGGTGGAGTCCCCATCCCTGGAAGTGTTAAAAACATATGTAGACATAGCACTTTGTGACATGGTTTACTGGACCCGGTGGTGTTGGGCTGATGGTTGGACTGGATGGTCTTAGATGTCTTTTCCAACCTTGATGATTCTATGATTCTGAGGAGAGCCTTATTTTGCCCCATCCGTAACAGGAGTTCGGTGCGCGTCTGCCTTCTCTCAAGGAACCTTTGGATTATGGGGTTACACTGTAGTAAAGCTGCACCAGTTGTCATTAGGATGGAGTTTTTGAGGGAGGAAGGAGTGGGATGGTAGAGCACAGTGGCCCTGACCCTACCCTGAAATGCCAGACAATGAGTTTTCAGCTGTCCTGTGGTGCACCTGTTGGTGAGATTTATATGCAAACATTCAGGAGAGCAGTCACTGCTCTAAATCCAGGCTGCAAGGAGTGTCTCAAGCCAGATGGCATTAGCAAAGCATGGCCGTGACTACACCATGCAAGTTACTCTTGCCCAGCAATGATGGTGTGCAGGTGAATCTACAGTGGTATGAAAATATTTATAAGTAATTAGGGTGACTTCTGGTTCCTGCAAATTGATCCAAAGCCCTAAAGAAAGGTTAAAACGTCTATAATTTTCTATGTGTAGTTTTAAATAATAAGCCTGAACCTAGAGCTGAAGCTTTGTAAAGATTGCAATGTAGAGCATGTAATAGGCTCGTCCCACTGTTCATGTGAGCCAAGTCCTGCAAGCCATCACATTCTGATTTAAATGAGATTACTTAAAGATGTACACATGGATAAAAGCCTTCTGCCAGGGTTTGTTGTTATTTTAATGGAATTAAAGAATAAGCCACTGAACAAGAACCAAAGCTCATAAATTATTTGGTGTGACCTAACTAGGGATTATCCTCATCAGAAGTCCTAAAATAAGGAAGATATAATCCAGGCATTTGTTTTATAGTTTCACCCCAAATCTTTCTGAAGGCATTGAAGACCAAATTTGATTTCCGAAGCCCAACTCTGAATATACGCTGTGTGAACTTCCACTTATTTTTGTCTTTCTATGTTTGTGAGTGTGTATTTGGTCAGGAACCAGAAGGCAGGGTGAGACAATACAACCCACCCTGTTATCTAGCATATATAGCCCAGAAACAAGGGGAAGCTTGCAGGAGAAAGCTTGTGACTTTGGACATGAGAAAGGCCTCATAACCTTGTACAAACTGATTCTTCTAACTCAAGGGATCAGATTCAGCCTTGGGGCTGGACTTGGTGTCTCAGGTCTGCCCACACAGGGCTGATTTGGAGCATATTTGGCTAACCTAGATTAGGCAGAGTGTAAATGCCTCTCTAGAAATGATGTGAGTGGTCAACCTCGCCATAATATTAACAAAGCACTTGAAACAGATTAGTTTTGTTCTCATGACTTTTAGCAATACTGTAATTAAATTATCATTGATGTAATGCTATGATTGTCAGTGGAATGACTCCAAGATGGATCTAGTGCCATAATTTTTGAAAGAAAATAAATGTCTCACTATCTTCTCACATAAAAGTAGTCTCTTGTGTACATAATACCCCTTTTAGTAGAAAAGTAGAAGCCAGAATGAAATCTATGAAACAAATTTGGCAGAAGTGCCAGCTGGTGTACAGTAGTTTGCATTTGCATGAGAAGCAAGCACAAAATGTACCTAAGCCAACCAGCATTTGATACCTGCTCTGTGCAAAGGTGAGGGCGTGGGGAAGGGTTAGATTTCTCTCAGTAATTGCACACACAGAAGAAGGTAAGCCATTAAATTGCAAAGCAGACCATTGAGATTTGTTACACTTCCCTGACTCTTTCCAAGCCCATAGAATAATCTCAGCAATCTAAGTATGCATAAAGATTTTGACAAAGAGCAAATGAAGGCGTTATTGTGAATTTCACCTACAAGGGCAGCTTGTCTCTTTGTCTTTGTTCCTTGCATTGTGATGGAAAGCTGTGCAAGTATCCACTGTCTGGTTCTTACATGAAGAAAAGGAGCTTTTGCTGTTTGAATCTGCAAGAGATATCGTGACATCCAGTTTTCATTGTTTTGGATAAAACAATAAACCTGAAGAGCCTGTTAGCTATATGGAAGGACTTTGTGGAGCAATGAGGATCAATGGGGACAGCTAGCTGCTTCCAGGAGGAGTGAGATCAGGTGACATTCACCTAGAGGTTGCAAGGTATTGATGATGGTTACTTCCAACCACGCACCAGAACCTGGCATACTAAGTTTTGTCTGAGACAAGGAGCGCATCTGTGACACAGGTGTGGAGACATCCGTGCTGGGTCTGGAAGCATGGCAACTGCATTTATACTGGACCTGATCTGACTTCACGGGTCCTGTTGGATGCGGTGCTGTGTTGGTACAGTCAGTCTTATCCTGGGCCTGATGTCTACACTGTCCTGTGCAGTGCAGACTCATTGTCTCAAGACATAAATGCCCTATGGATTTCAGCATTATTTTGCCTTTTATAGAATAAATACCTTTCCAATAGTTAGTTACTCATGGCACGTGGTTGGTCACTCACTTCAGCATGTGATTGAGTCACTGTCCCTGGAGGTATTTAAAAGATGTGTAGATGTGGTACTTAGGGACGTGGACTTGGCAGTGTTAGGTTTATTGTTAGACTTGATCTTAAAGGTCTTTTCAAACCTGAATGATTCTATGATTCTATTCTATCATCTTTCAGCCTTGTGACCAGATGATAGAACTGTGCAGGTGCACAACAGAGCACCTGGGAGCCATGGATAGCCCACACCCTAAGTCCTCGGATAGATGATATTCTTCAGTAACTGCACAAAACAAATCAGAAGCAGGGAAAATGAGAGGAAATTGTGTTTGTGGAAGAGGGAATCGTAAAAATCAGAGATGGAAGTTTTGGCTACAGTCTTCTGCTCTGAACTTCCTCATGCATCACCTGTCTGTGTAACTGCACAATGCTGAATCACAAGTTTTCAGCAGTTGCCTGTAGTCATACACTTGGCAAGACAGTGCTGCTGTTGGTACGAGCCCTCCCTGGGGTGTGGGTGAGCACAGACGCTCAGCTGAAGAAGCATTCCCTTAACATTTCTGCTGTCCAAGGCATTCACACAGACATTTACAGCAAATCTCACCGAGCACAGACTTGTGGCTGAAGCAAATAATCATATTTTGTGTTCATTTGAATGCCTCATCCTGCTGCTGTTTAAGCTTTGCCAGCATATTCAGAGTCATATTCTTTGGAAGCTTCTCCAGCAAAGTGCTGCCTAGAGTTTCCTACTGTTGGAATAAAACATCAGTTTCCAGCTGAGTTTCCTTGAAGCCTTTGCATGGGTAAGTGTTTTGTTTGGTGTATATTTTAATGGGCTGTCTTGGAGCTAAGTGGTTGTGCAGGATTAGGATTTGGCATGGGGCTTGATTTAATAAAGGCATGGGGCTTGATTTAATAAAGGCATGAGACACGTCAAACAGGTCATGCGAGACTGGAGCTGATGACTTACACTGGTCATGTGAGGCCTCAGCCTTCCTTGGGCTGCCACCTTTTGGAGATGCCTGAACTTGCCAGGCACTTGATCCATTTGCCTAAACAAGGCACATTTTGCATTAACAGGTGCTGTAAGGTGGCTGAGATATCTGCAGCTGTACCACCAGACCTCTGGGAGACTCATGCGCTCTGCAGTGGGATCTAGAGGCCAGGCAGAGTGCTCAAGAACATCTTAAATGGCGCTGGATGTCTGTGTGTGGGCATCTGAACTAAGACCAACTCAGCACACTGCTGTGGTTGGCTTGACATTCATATTTTGCTTGCCTTGGAAGTTCTAAGCACCCCCATCCTCTCTGCAGCACATGTCCCTGAGCCCGCTCCAGCTGGCACAGCACCCTCAAATTGTCCACCGAGTGCCCAAGGCTTGCTTCTGGGTAGAAGTTAGAGCACTCCTGGGGGAAGATAGCTCTGAACCCTAAAGGCGAGGAGAATTTCATCACATCTCCCATAATCCTGGGCAAGGGCTTTGACTACCAGGCCTGTCTCCTCCAGCTGTGCTTCGAGGAGAGCATGGCTGTGGCTGCTGGGCTCAGCTGCAATCAGTGCTTCTGCCACACTTCACGTGTGCCATAGCAGAACTGCAGGCACTGTCTCTTGAGAATACCTGGATTTAGTGTTTTGTAGCAGAATGATGTTGCTGGGGAACAGCATTCAAGAATCACCTGAACATCACCTAAGTGGCTTCTGAGCTGCCTAAGTGCTTTTTTGGATCTCAGCCACGCTGTCCTGTGTAACACCTTGTAAGCCTTTTAGTTCTTATTATCTCAACAACAGGTCTTGATCTCTTGGCAGCGCGGGGTGGGGGGCGGTGGGGGGGAGGATTTTAAGAGGAAGGTGAGAAAGAAGGTAGAATGGGCTCTTTGTGTTATTCATTAGTTTAATCTTCTCAGGTTGGCAACTGGCTCTGACACAGTAACCGTTCCTCTTGCTCCAGTAACGCTCTCTTTTCTGGATGTTTTCCCACTGGTGCTGGGAAGGTTGCAGCAATATGATGTTTCTCAGCTGGGGTACGTCACTACAGCTTTGAAGGAGACTGTAATAGCTGTCTGTCTTCTGCCTGATTCCTGGCCATAGTGCATTGGCCATAAATAATGTTGCTCACCCAGGCTACATGCTTTGCTATAGAAGGACTGACAAAGAAAAGGACTGCAGTGCAGTGAGACATTAAAAATATATTAAAGGCAAATTTCTTCTCTGGTGTCCCTCGGTTCCATTGACCACTACCCTAAATGTATGCTGCTTGTTTCAAAAATACAGTTAAGTAAGAAAGAAAAATGCAGAGGCAAATTGATAAAGATGTTTCAGAAGCAGGAGGAATGCAGAATTATAAGGACAGAAGCAGGAGGAATGCAGAATTGTAACTTTATTGCCACCTAGCCTGGAAGTGCCTCTATCCATTCCCATTCCCAAGCCTAGAAACCTTTCCTCACATTTCGAATCTGTATTGCCCTGGGAATAGGCTTCCTCCCTCCATAATACCTCTGCCCTTAACTGAGCTACAGAGCCTGTCTCCAACTGCCTAATTCCTCGATGGCCTGAGCCAGATGAATTATAAACCTGCTCTGTGGGATCTGGGTAGGATTGTACATATGAAGTACTGGTAAAAGTCAAGTTCTAGAAATGCTCACCATAATTCCTATCCTTTGAAGAGTTAAGATCCAGTTGTTTTCCCTATGAAATAATCTTCCAGTATCTGTAGCACTGCCCTCTCAAATCAAGTGCAACCCTCTATACCTTTATCAATAACAGATGCTGATTAAAATCACAGTTCTGGTTTCTGAAGCTGCATAATCCTGCTAGTTCATTCTTAGACCTACTTTCCTTAGCACATTGTATCCATTATACTAGTGTTGTCCCCATTTTTAAAGGGTTGTGATTTTTCAGCTGGCTGATAGCATCACACTTGGAGACAGTCTCTCTTGCTGTGAAAAGGATCTGTTTGTTACAAAGAATTACGTGGCTTTGAGAGCTTCATGTATCAAACGTAACTGTATTAATTAGCTTGTGCTGTGCTTGTAAAGTGATCATAATAATGCTTATCACGACCATAGTACTGTTATCTCTGTTTTGCAGATAATGGAACTGAGCCCCAGAGAGGCAAAGCCCAGCGCAGGGCCCTTGAGCTGGTCACACTGCTCTTATTTCCCCTGTGTCCTTGACAAAGTAAGCAGCTTGGAGGAGAAGCTATCCAAGCAAACTTTGGATGGCTCTGTCCTGTGAATAAGAAAACCTTTCTGGAAAGCTGCAGGACAGTTGCCTAAAATGTCAAGCCATGTCTTCTGGAAAAGAGGACTCAGGCTATTTTACCACCTAAGGTACTAAACTCCTTCTGCTTGTCAGTTTACAATTCACACTGCGCCTTATGGCTTATTAACAGTGACTTGATGACTCTCAACACATTGCCAGTTGTGTGTCTCAGTGGATTTTCCTCCTCTGATGCCATAAATGAAGTTTTTCTTCCCACTTTGTCAAGACATAGCCTTTAGTACATTCAGCCTCCAAAAAGGTCATTTTCTGAGACTTCCCACAAATAACAGACCTCATTTCAGACCAGTTAAAGGATACAGTTTTCTTCAAATTGCACCAACACACTAATGGTGATATGCAGTGAGATGGCTCTTTCCATGCACTATGCATTTTAGTAGTAGAGAGATGTTGCAGGCTCCACGTAGCGGGGATGAAGCAGAACAATTGAGTCTAGAAGCTTCAAGTGCTCCATTAGGTATTAATATCCTTGTTGCTTTATGACTCAACCAATCACAAATAAAATGCTGATCTCTGAAGACAGGATGTCTTGGAGAATCACTGAAAGACCAAATGCAAGAGGTTGCTGTGTTATTGGCCATACAGCTCTTCAGAGATTTTCACAGGCTTCCTCTGACAGTCAAGTTTGAGAAAGCTGATGCTTTTTCTTCTGCTGGGCTGTAGCTGGTGTTGCACTGGTTCATTCAAAATCAATTTGACCATGATGATGATAAGTACTATCTTCTAGCTTTTAAAATGACTGTTTCTGTCTTCTAGTGGAGCTCAGAGTGAAGCAATTGGATGAAGCATGTGCTCTGCAGAAAGTGATCATTTCACTCTAAGCTAGCTGAAGAGAACATTGTGATCACCTGCAAAATGTCTGCAATTATAATACACCAGAGACATTCATAAAGTATTTCCTACAAGCTATTCAAGAAGGTATGATACTGCAATCCCTAAGGAGTGCAATAATCTGATTACCTTCCAAGAGATTCATAGGGTTGTTCTCCTCTGAAATCCATTGTAGCTCCAAGTACTGAATTCTCTTGGACAGACTGTTCCGAAGGCTCTAGATTGATTACGCTGTTCATGACGCAGGAGGCTCTGATGCTGTTTGTTTGTTTTGGGATTGGCTAAAATTAAAAGCTGACCCTTTGTTCGTTGGTTTTTTTGGGAAATATGGTCCCTAAAGCCAGAGCTCAGAAGACATTTTCCTTGAGTTGTGAGTCAGTTCTTTAATTACTTTAATGAGAGGTGTCTGGGCCACTTGATATATATGAACAATAACTCCTGAGTGATTTCCAAGGTAACTCCTGAACATGCTATGTTGGACATCTACAAATATTTAAGATTTTGAGAGATCAAGAAGATATCAAAGCCTTGTCTTAAATGCTTGAAAACAGCTGGATAAATTCAGTAAATGTTAACTGGACAGACCTTGGTCTTTTTACTGTTTGGCTGTACCAAAAAGCACATAAAGCTGAAGAGTTATTCTTTGCGTCTCCGGATGGCCTTGATATCTAAAACTGAGTAAAAAGAACAGGGAACACTGAATATTTGGCAGCAATAGGTGGTGAAGATACATTAGCAATGTTTCAGAAAGTATGTGAGGTTTAAAGTGCTGAACTTGAAACACTGGAAAAGGGTCTGTTTTCACAAACGTTCCCTTCATATCTCTTTTGTTTTTTCTCAGTGGGATCCAAAACAAAGTATACCCAAACCAATGGTCAGTGCTGTAAATGTAAGCTGATTTCAGACTATTCTGATACACCTTTCTGAAAACCCTTTGGAAAAAAATGTAGCTGAAATGCCTGCACCCTACCCCTTATTCTGTTGGTTTGTTTTGGCATTATTTTGGCATCTGTAAAGTCAATGAATATGAAAGTATATAAAATATAGCAAAAATAATATTTTCTAGGTTTGCAATACCTTTCATTCCAGACTCTCAGAGACCTTTCTAAAGATTTGATTCCAGACACCAACTGGCCAGGAGGTGGTGTTAGTGCTGTACTATAAACAGACAACACGTGACACAGGAAAGGAAAGTGACTCACTCACTCATGTGAAACCTGGTGAAGACATCTCACACTCCCCTGAGTGCTGCCTCATCTCTTGGACTTCCCACAGGCCTGTTCTGATTATTTGCACTATGAATAATAATTATTATTCAGTTTTTCTGTTTCAACATGGCAAGCAAGCAACAGTATGAAGGCAAACATAATTTCTTTGAATCTTTGGGGGTATATGCATTAACTTATAATGTAGATAATCTATTATCTGGTCATTTAAAATCTGGTCATTCAAAGCCTACATTGCTCAGTAGGCTCAGTTCAATCATCCAGACATTTTTGACTTCTCTTCCAAGCCTTAATCTTGTGGCTAGTAACAAGATGTTCCTCTCCAGGACAACAAATGCCACATGTCCCTTTCCTCCTTCAGCACCTGTCAAGAGCCAACACAGCTGAGATCTCCAGTTGCAGAGTGACCTCAAATTTCAGTCTCCTTTTGTATCAGCATTGTTAATTCCTGTGCCAGCTCATTTCTCCATTTCCAGTCATCATTTTCCCTTGCGGTCTGTCCAGTATTCCACTAAAACCACATCGCATGCAGTTCTTTCTATGTAACACCACTTCTGGGATTGTGGGCTGGCTTCTCATCCTCACACCTCTAATGTCTCCTCTCCCACCACCCTTCTGTTCAGTTTCCAGTTCCACTGAGCTCAGCAAACACTGATGTTTGTATGGTCTCCTTCACTTTGTGACTTTGCCTATACTACCCAAATACTCTTGTGTGTGATATTTATTTGTAAACCTTTCTTTCCAACACTCCCTCACTTTGAGCAGGGTTTCAGTGGTGGTTTCCTCCTTGCTTTTCTGCCTCCACTACTCTCACTGGGAGCATCCCATCAGCCAGGAAAAGCTCTGTGCTCAGGGAGATGGTAGTTGCTGTTGGGTAGATGTCAGTCAGCCAATATGGTTCCTTGGCACCAGGCAGGCAGTTACTGTGATCCCAGGTTACTCATGAACAGTTCTGAACTTTATCAGCTATTTTAATCATTATCATCTATACAGAAGGAAGTAAAAGCTCTTGTGCTCCCTGTGTTACTGTGGAGCCCAGCCCAAACCCTTCAGGCTCAATTTAACTATGGTCTCTTGAAGTCAAGTGAGGAGGCCAGGTGCAGCCTGAGTTTTGCTGCTCCAAGGCTCAAAGAAGAAAGAGGGAAACTGTACCCTGATATTTCCTTGCTCTGCTTTCTTCAGGGAGGTTTCCACGGCTTGGTGTGCAGGGGGACCTGCCCCAGACTTCCCTGGCACAAGGATTATCCTTGCTTCTCATTTTGCACACATCACACAAGAAGGGGCAGCTCCTCTTGTCCTCTTATCTCTTATTTGTTCTTCTGTGCCAAAATTGGGGGCACCCTGACTAGTGGACAATGTAATTCTTGTGCAGGGACATGCCCTGATATTTGTATCTAAATGCTGTGCGTAGCTGTTTCATCTACAATAGTTATTATCTTTTAGATTGAAAATACTGGACAAAGTGTCCTAGGTGGCTTGGGAATAGAACAACTGGGATTAAAGGCCACTGACATCAATCATGGTGATGACTTAGTTATGTGGTTTTCTATTGTGATGGTAACAGCTCTTTCTGCTCGGCCAGTATGCTCTGATTTTGAAATGGTTTTTGAAATTACATAGCTATTCTAGTCAAAATTTCCAGTTTATGGTCAAGTATCTTAACTCTAGGGGGATTTGGCACTGAAATGCCTTTAAAAAAATGATCTAAGTGATTTAGATAGCTAATTCATATGTTCAAAAGCAGTAATTTAGCAGTTTAAGTCTAGTGGTTTTCAAGATTGCAAAATTGATGGATCCTTTTGCCATTATTATTCTGCACTGGAAGCTTCTCTCTATATATTTTCCAAAGAAATCTATTCCATTTTGAGTTCCACGTAGAACAGCCCTTTAAAAAAATAACTCCCGTCTTTCACAAATAACTTTTTGCCATGAAGCCACTTTGCCTGCAGTGACACTTCCTTACAGTGAGGCTCTTGGGCCCACCACGTGCTCTTCAGATTGAGCCTCATCCTGCATGTACAGAGAGCCTCCATCATTTCTGAGGGCAAATTGGATTCACTGCCCTGAGAATACTGGCAGAGAGGGCCATCTGGAAAGGTGGTGTTCACTCTGCAGATGGTTCATCTCCATCAAGTTATTTTAAAGTGAGAACTGGTAAGGAGATAATGCTCCATTCCATAGGGAGAGTGCATCCATCAGATATATCAATACTTCCGTAGAGTTCATTGTGTCAACTTTTCATCCAGTTTCTGAAAAGAATGACTGTAGAAATATTGCCATGCTCTTCAGGATGGAAATTCTGAATTTTGAGCAGTTGTGCTTAGAAAGCTGGAAGCATCTCTTGTTTGGGAAAGTTTTCTATCCCCAAGAATTCTCAAGCACAAGTGTTTTCTCCCAAGAATTATATAGACTGAAATTATCAAGGTCAGGTTGGATGGGGCATCTGATCCAGTTGAAGATGTCCCTGCTCACTGCAGGAGAGGTTGCACTAGATGACCTTCATGGACTCTTCCAATCCAAACTATTCTATGATTCTAGGAAATTCTTACTTAGGAAGGCTAGAGGAAAAGTCTACTTATTCAGTGTATTTTTTTTTAAAGACTGATCTTTAAGAAATGGAAAAAGGCAGGAGCACGTGAAGGAAGTTGTGTTTGAAAACAGAGGCCAAATAACACAGAATTGAAAATTTGTGGATGAGAATGTGAGAAAGCATAAAAGAGGCAAGTGTGGTTTGGGTCCATGTGTATGGAGTCCTAAGAAAAGCAGCAATAGAATTCAGGAAGTATTTAATCAGTGGTTTGGCCATACCTGCAGCTCAGGCTTGGTAAGTAAGTGACTACTCAAAGTAAGGATGCTGGAACAGGAGTATTTTAACAGGCTATTGACTGGTATTTTAAATGGGCCCTGGGGCCTCACACCTCTCTTAGATATAATGTTCATAAATTCCTTGGGTGTCTTGCATCATGCTTCGTTAAAATATTATTTTCCCCATGCTGTCTCTGAGCTGACAATTCTGTTAATGACAGTTTCATTTGATTGCTAGAATTAGGACCCTCTTCAGGAGTCTGCTGTCCTCACTGCTGCTGGGATTTCTGTTGTTGTAGTCATGATGTTTTTCAAATATTGTTTTGGAAAAAAAATCTAGGGTTATCATTAATATACAATTATGATAATTAATTATGATAGATTCAGTTTGCCTTCCTGTAATGCCAATGGAAACTCTGTGTGCATATCCAAAATAAGATAAGAGTCTTTAGGTAGCATTTACAGTAATTATATTAATGGGAGTTGAATGGGTAGTAATTATATTAGGGTAGTTATTATTACTTTATAGCCCTTGGACTGACTATTTTAATAGTCCATGTGCAAGGACAATACTTCCCCTAATTTTGGTGAATAATTTACCTGAGAAGAGGATTGCTTTAGCTGGGCTATGAGTGCACCTGTGGCTGTGCAGCAGCAGAACCCGTGTCCAGCCACCCAGAAAGACCAGTTTCAGGGCACAGCAGCATTTATTTTCTTGTCCAGACCTGTCGAATGTGGAAGATATTTCTGAGAAACTGGATGAGATTCAGGAAATAAAAAGCATTTTGCATAAGCTGGCCACGTGCATTAAACTGTGGAAGTGCCTGAGTAGGACTGTGCTTGTGCTTTGCAGTTATGACTTTTCTCATTTTGCTTTCTACACTTTCTTTATCTTTCAGTTCCCATACTTATTAAATTTAATATTGTTAACTGCATCCATTTGGACAGAAATTAAAGTGATGACTCCTCTTGTTTTTCTGTTATATTACTAATTTCTTTTTCTCACCATTATGGAGTGTATGGGTACATATCTGCATGCAAAATAGAATTTTGGAAGGTGCAATTAGTTCATTTATTGTTCACTGATGGTGTTAAAAAGACTGTAGGATTGGCATCAACATTGCAGTTGACTGGATGGCCCTGATGACACTTCAGTTACAACTGAAACAGATCCTATTGTACAAAGGCGAAGGAAGGGAAACTATAGAGCTTGGTTTAGAGAAGGATTTAAGAATGATGCATGTACACATGAAGAATTAGGGTGTCAAAGCAAACTGGATAATTCTGGAGTGGTCTGGTAACCTCCAAGGTTGAACTGAACTCAATTATGTGCAGATCCTGGTAGTTCAAGAAATTCTGTTTTCAAAATTGTGCAAAAGGAGTATGGTTTCCTTTAATCATTGTGGAAGTCCCCAAGAGGCAGAGGTGAAGGAGAAAGGGGCAGGCTGATCAGTCCAGGCACTAATTAGGGCCAAGGTCTGTTGAGGAAGTTAATGAGTTTCCAAAGAGCCAACTAACAGCTGGTAGGGAGAGGAAGAAGAGTCAGCCTCAACATCCTGCTTATATTTCTGCCCTAAAGTGAGAGGTAGCTTTAGGAGATCTAGACAATATTTTGTGGTCAAAAGACTTCTACTAGGAAATATCAGCTTCTGATATGAAAAGCTTTTTCTTACACGTTGTGAGAGAAAATTTAAACATTTTTAATCTCTCAGGAGCGGTGATGATTTAGATGAGCATCCCTTCAATCTCACTGCATTGCCCAGGAAAGGGATATTTTGACTGATTTTAACTGTTCTGGTCTCCCTGACCCTGCCTTTGGCTATGCTTCCGGAAGTGTCTGGCATGGCTGCTCTTGTTTGCACTTCTCCCCCATCTTTGCATGTCAGATAGCTTTTGCCATCTTCCTGACCTTGCTGGGTAAACATTGCACTAACACAGCTTTTGCATGGCGTTCGTTGGCTTTTGGAAATCATCGAAAGGCAAAAGAAATGCAAGCAGGTAAGTGAATAAGAGAAAAGGAAATAAGATGGAAGGCCACATTAGTGCAAAGCAGGGGGGATATGCTCTTAGCATAGACCATAAAATCACCAGCTCTGGAAGGGTCTGGTTGTTCTGAACTACTTGCATGGTAGACCTGACTTCATCATTTCCCCCCCTTTGTGCTACTCGTGCCTGATAGGTATTTAATAACAGGCATGGGCTATGTAAAATATTTTATCTGCTATAAGATTCCCTTTCATTTTCACCTCCCTATCACTGGGTGGATCTGCATCAGGAAAGACCAGTGCATTTCTTTCCAGTTTGAAATGTTTCTCATTCCTGTGGTGGCTAAGTTGTGAGTCACATATTTTCTAATCACTATTAAAGTAACGTTAATATAGCAACAAGCAATTAAAAAACCCTCAGAATATATTTGGCCCACACTATCAATGAGTGTGATTCCAGGGCTATAATTAACTATGGAGTGTTTGGAAGTATGTTTGATCCACCGCCTGGATAGTTGGACTCAATGATCCTAAAGGTCTTTTCCAACCAAAACCATTCTATGATTCTACCTGCCTCCCCCAGGCTGAATTTCTACTCCCTGTGTTGTTCTTACAGACCTGAATAGGAGTTAAAAGCAAGGGTCAGAACTGGGACATCTCTTGATTGAATGTCAAGGAGGCCAGACTTCTCCTGTGATGTGGTGACGTGTCTTCTGCTGTTCTTGTTGAAACAACTCATGATGGTGTCATAAGTTTTATGATCTTAACACTGAAGGCATTGATTGTTTCCAAAACAAATCGCCTGCCACCTTCTTTTTGGAAGAAAACTAATTCTCTCCCACCTGTAAAATAGGCAGCTCTTAATTTCCTGATAGATTATGCTCTGCTTTTACATGGAAGCTGTCGTTTTTATCATACATAATAGAAACTGCTTTGTTTATGTCATGTTCATCATTCTCTTTTAACTGATTTTGATTAATATTCTTTGCCTCAGGACCCTGGTTAGTGGACAAAATACCTCAGCCTGCTTATTTGAACAGGACAGAGCTGACTGTATGGTCATAATGTCATGATCTTCAATATTGTTCCCCTTAAACTGGCATATAAAAGGAAATTGCCAATGAGTCATGTGTTATTTTCAGCTTATTACTATCCAGAACTTGGTGCCAAGGAAACCAATTTATTCTCTGTTATTACTTTGTTATGCATTGCATTGTGTAATAGATCAGTTCCAAATATAAATACATTGAGTGGATAAGAATGGATAGGAATTAATCCTGTTCCATTCAAGTACGTACATGCTGTATGCCAGCCCTAGCACAGAAACCTCCTCTTGTTTCTTTGGATTTCTCATATTCTGTTGCTCGTACTTCTACTTTGAGGCAATTTTTTTCATTTGGCTGCTTCATTTTTGATGGCAACTTCAAAGAAATGACTTGAACAGGAGATTTTGGACTTTGTTCTAAAACTCACCACACTCATTGGGGGTCTCTTGTGTATTTTTAAACTCCAGGTGTCTTTGACAGTGGCATAAACTTTTGAGAGGACATAATTTCACCTTGATTTTCCCACCAGGATTCGGCCGTGAAGGTATGTTTATTTTTGTATTGGTTACATTTTGTTAGGTGTAGAAGACAGAACTGCTCTGTGTTATTGTGCAGAACATATTCCTGATTCTTGTAGCTTCTTCTGTTCAGGCTGGAGGCACTCTGGGAACAAAGCCCATTTCCAGGCCTGTGTGTCCAGTTAAGAAGGGATTTCCAGTGCCTCAGACCTCTCCTAAGGCTGACTCGGTGATTTGCGCAATGGCTTCTGTAAAACAACTTTCTGATCCAATTTCAGACTACTCATAATCAAATCCCACTACTGGTTTCAGCAATCCTCAGACAGTGCTGGCAGGGTCAGTCATTTAGAAGCAGATTCTGCCATTCATTTTACAGAAAAGTCAGCAAATGATGCAATCGTGCACTGATTGAGATCCTTGGCTTCATGTTAACTTAAGGACAGTGTGAAACACATCATCCCATGCAACCCTTTTTTCTACAGTCTCTAGAGGCTTTTCTCATTCCCACCATCACTCTCCAGGCTGTATTTGAGCAATGCTATGGGAACAGAGAACAGTCCTTGGGCACAGATCAACTGTGTGATCACAGACACAGAAGATCACCCTGTGCTTTTGGCTGTCCTTCAGCCTCTGCCTCGTATTTTTATCTTCCAGTCTCCTTAGTGGAAGAATTGTCTTTTCTTACTGTATTTGTAGCACAACTAGCACAGTGCACAGATTAGCAGTTTGGCCAATTCCTCCTCTAGTCTGTGATAAAAAGTAAATGTTCAAAAAAGATTCCTTAATTGTGATTAAGGAAGAGATTTATTTCCTAATACATACATGACAAGACATCCTTGTTTAAGGAATTTGTTTGAACTGGCATCACAACTCGGATGTCTTTGTCATACAACAAGTGCATCAGATCTCTAATTTCCTGCAGTCTGAGCTGGTATTTATCCCTGTTCAGTGTCAGATCCTTTTGCTTGGCACAGCAGAGCATACCTTGCAACCTGCAAACTGTACCGGCGAGCGCATTTGATCATACGTCAGTGGTTTTACTTGTAATTAGCTCCATCACAGCTAGATCCTTGGAGATCTTCCATGGGAGGATAATATCTACACCAAGGACTGAAGCAACCCTGTGAGGAAGGTGGGAGCCCAGCTGCAAAGTACTGCTGGAATAGATTTGAGCTGGTTCAAGCCTTTGATGGTCAGTCTGAAGTTGTTTATAGTTCCAGTTTCAAAGTTCAGGCTTTTACTTCTTTGAGCTGTTCCAATGGGTAATGACAAATATCTCAGGGCTTCATGTCAGTCCTGTGCATCTGTATAAACCCTTCATTCATTTGCTTTGTACCCTACTGTTAAGGCTTGGCAACTGGGATGAACTTTACTCTGTCCTTCACTAGAAGTCAGTGTTTTTTCTTTATTTGGGCCAGTCACCTTAAACTGATTTTGTATTTAGTGAGGAGAAGCAGGGTCCTTCAGAGCTTGTTAGGAGCAATGCATCTGATTGATTGCTTAAGGCATCTGCTTTGGGTCAGATGAACTGTGCCCTAAGAATGTGTGATTCTTCTCAGAGTGAGATACAGGTGTCTAAGCTTAGCTGGATGAAACTCACCCAGTACATTTGTCCTTCAGTCCAGTTCAGCTTTTCCTTAGCCCCTCAGTAATCTCTCAGTATTAGCAGGACTAAGCAGGACTTAGGATGAGTTTTCTATGCTGTGGGACGCACAGAGTAGGCAGACAGAAAGGCAGGGTGTGGCAAATAATTTATATGTAACTTGTTTGGACCTGTGAGTCCACTCCAGTTTCATGTTATGAACGCTTTTTAAAAACCCTCCAAATTACGATCCCTTCTGAGCGTACTAGAGGAACATCTGGCAACTTGGTGTCCTTACAGGTCTAGCAGGTGGCCATGGAGACAGAATCACAGCTCCCCTTGGGCTAGATCTGGGGTTACAACACTGTGGCCAAGATATATGCAATATTTTCCAGATGGTTAAGTTTCTAAATTAAGAACCTACAACGGTTTTCTGTGTTGCTATTTCCGACTTTCCCACGTGATTAGCACCAAATCTGTTTTCACTCAATCTGAATATCTACTAGACATATTATATCTTACCATAGGATTTTCCTGATTATTGGCATCTAATAATCTAATTTATTGTAGGTATATATTTAAAAACACTAAAAAAATGAATCTTCAGTCTTGGAATGAGCTGTGTCTGTTCCCTCCCCCCATAACTCACACAGCTGCATCAGGATCACTTTTATGGCTTGAAAATCAAAATGAAACGTATAAAAAGTAGAAGCAACGAGACATATTTAAGGCTGAGAACAAAGGTCAAGAATACAGGAATAAAATCAGGAAGGCTAAAC
Organism: Dromococcyx pavoninus; assembly: GCA_033558185.1. Lineage (NCBI taxonomy): Eukaryota > Metazoa > Chordata > Aves > Cuculiformes > Neomorphidae > Dromococcyx > Dromococcyx pavoninus. The sequence goes on from JAUMJL010000323.1 coordinate 1,081,958, forward strand.
TGAGACATGTTTGGGAGGTTGTATAAAAAGCAAGAAGTAAAGAATCTGTAATGAACGTGTACCGGAAAAACAAAGGCAAGTTAAAATTTTACTACTTAACTTGGAAAGAGATCAAATAGCAAGTGATAAATAAATTAAATTATTCAAGGCTTTCAATCTGAAACTTAGTTTTGTCCAGAAGTTTAGCAAAATTAATTCTAGCTATGTGTATGAGCTTAAGTCGGAAAATAGAAAAGAGTAGATTAAAGAATATTTTAAAGCATGTATAGAGAGAGAAATGGGCTGAAAAAAAGCTGCTCTAGGATATTGGATGAATTAGCAAGAGTAATCACTGAATTGTTATTCCTCTCTGGTAACTGTGGAAAAGACACAGCACACTTAAGCCTTCTCAGCATCATTCGTCAATAGATTTCCATCTCCACTGAATAGTGAACCTACTTTTTTCTTCGTCTTGTTCATGCACAGATTTCTATCTTATTGACTTTTATAGTCCTTGTATCTTGAATCTTATTCTTTTCAATATGCATATTGGTTGAAATGGAAATGGAAATCTGAAGACCTGTTACAAACATTTAGACATGCTGGGGTAAAAGTTTGAGAACTCCTTGTAGCCTTTGTTCTGCCCTATTTTGTCTCCATGGAAAGTGCTGGTTTGAAGTACGACACAGCAGAACCTACCAGCTCTTTCCAGTTGCTGTGGAGAGGTGTCTACTGGAGTATATTGCTGTCACACTGATGTTAAATGCTGGTAGATTTTTGTTACTGGCACTGCAGTGCAGTTAAAATCACAGTATCACAGTATCATAAGGTTGGAAAGGACCTCTGAGATCATCAAGTCCAACCTATATCCCAACACTAACACCAACACTAACACCAACCATCATCTAAACCATGGCACAATGTATGTATCCATGTGAACCTGCCACTAAGAGACCTGAAACCACACATGCATAATGAGGTGGAGTCTTGCACCGTGGCTCCCGTGAGTAATGCATGTCTCACAGGCCTCTTCAGCATCACTGCAATTCCCATCCTGAGAGAGCACTCTTCAGCTGAATTCAGGATTTGAATTTATATCTATATTGTCTATCACTGCTTTTCTACTGCAGACTGTGCTGCATGGCTAAACTTACTGGAAATATTGTCCTGTGTATGTGCAATTCTGTCTCTGTAAAGAGAACAGAGAAAAGTAAAGTCTGTGTTCATAGATTTGCCCAAAGATTTCTGGGAGAGAAAACTGAGATTTTTGTCTATTCAGAAATAGCACTGCAGAGACCTGGAGAGATGCATTGCAGTGCGTGAACTATCCCAGACAACATCTGTCCAGATGCATTATGGCAGGGCAGATGGTGCAGAACATATAACCAAGGATCCCAGCACAGAGAGGAGAATGAAGGCACGAAGCGTTTGAACTACACCACTCCTGAAACATAATGACATCATCAATAAACTATGAGATCACCTTCCATCTCCATAAGGCAGTGTTGCCAAATATCCGAGCTTCCATCTTCATTTATCAGCAAGCAATTGGGGCAAAATTACTTATATTTTTTTTTTATGAAATGAGAGCTCAATAACAACAAGAAAAATTCCCATAAAAACTGATTTTATCTAATACTCACCATCCATTATTTCATGCTAAAATATCCTACCAGCTCCAGTGCCAGGCATTACTAAAACTGGTTAAGGACCTTTCAGAATTGGTTGACTCATAAATCTGACTACACTATATTAATGTGTTAAATTAATCTTAAAGCTCACATTGTTTAATCTGAAATAGTCACAATGGTATTTCAGATATGAAAGGTGGAAACCATCACTTCCCAAAGTAATTGAATGGGTGCATTATGTGAAAACGTCTAGCATTGCTGCCATCAATTCCAGTCCAAACCCTCTGATTTTACTAAGCTCAAATTGTCACCACCAAAAATTAGAGATTTATTAAATACATGCTGAAATCATCCTTCTTTAAATTGCTGCAATGGTGCTGCTGCAGAATGTGTCTTTAGCATCTGTAATTTCATCACATTTTCTTCTTGTATGCTTTTACTTTGATAACATTATCGGTCACAGGCTTTATGTCATGAGGTTTTTGATCTGCAATGTATCCTTGTGACTTTAAAACCAAGAACAGTAAACAGAAATCAGTTCAGAAAATAAAATGGTTAACACCCCCCCATTTTCGTAATGAAATCTGAAGCAAATTATCACTGACTAAGCTTATTGAGCGTGAACACATATTGGCATCAGTAAAGATGATGGAAGATACAGTAGTGCATCAGGTTAGAAAGATGGTACTACTGAAAAATACTCTTATTAAACTGGAATACTAGGTGTTTTAAGGGAAAAGATGTCAACATACTGAACCTGCTACTTTTCATTGCCAAGTGTTATCCAAACCCATTATTAATTCTGATCAATCCAGCCTTGCTTATTTTTTTTGGCTACCAAGGCCCATGAAGCCATAAAGGCTGTAGGAGTGATGACACAGGTGTCTGTTAACCAAGTCTCAGTGGATCATCTATTTCTCTCTCTTGCAGGACTTCGCATTCAGCACTCTTAAAAGCTTCTCCGAATAATAGTTAATTATCTTTCCCAACATCCTATCGGGTGGGTAAGTGTTTTGCCATTTTACAGATAACAATAATTATAAGCATGTTAATACTTTCTGGCTCTATGGTATCGTAGGGGAATCATAAGGAATTGTATAAAGGCCTTCATTTGTGCCAAGGTAGGTGTATAGAGTTCAGGACATACAATGTGTTACTCAGCCAACCAGCAATGGGTACACCTACAGGAGAAGCTACCAGGTGACATCCAAACCATCAGACTGAACATAAATCACTCATAGTAGACGTTAACGTGTCTGTGTCCCATGCAAGAATCTCACTGCTGGCTTCAGTATATTAACAAGATCATAGTCACAGAATCATAGAATGGTTTTTGTTCTAAGGGACCCTTAAAGGTCATCTAGTCCAATCCTCCTGCAATGAGTAGGGTCATCTTCAACTAGATCATCAAGAACTCATCCCAAAACTCTAAAGATAGATCTTGGGGATAACTGCTTGATGCATGCCAACATTATATTTTGCTTCCAAATCAATTTCAAGTATAAATCTGCTTTAAAGCATGTTCTGATAGCCTTTGAAAGCTTAAAGGCATGAGTAGGTTAGTGACATCTTCAACTAATAGAAATGAACTCAATTTTATGCTCACATGGGCAATGGGAGAAATAGTCTTACTAGGCACTCTATGATTAAAATAGTTGACTAAAATTGATATTTAGAGGTCCCTTTATATAAATATATTTATCTTCACAGCCATAGCTGAAGAGCATTTGATGTGCACCTAAAGAAGCTGTTATAAGTCAAACATCAGTTCACTTCAACCATTGGTTCCTGTTCAATAAAGCCTCTCCAACATGGGGCTTCTTGCCTATTTTAACATTAATGCTTAAGAAACACTTGGATACTTTGGGAATGGGGTTGGATGTGGATTTATATAGAAATAGTTGATAAACACCTTCTATAGATCAAGAGCTTGTGAAGCTTGTGTAATGATCTGTTCTGCTTCAACCTTCTGACCTGGGATAACCCATGTAATCTGTCCACCCTGTTTGGGTGTTTTAAGAATATCCATATGTTCCTACAGATTCTGGCAGCAGTAATGGGAGCCGTGTAAATGCCTTAGCAAGACAGATAAAATAGCAGGGGACAGACATCATCCCTGGCACGGCTCCTCGGTACCTCCCCTCTGATTATGAACCATGCTTCACCCAGGCGGATGTTATTTGTGTCCTTCTTCATGACCACACATTTAGCAGCCTTGGCTGGGTGTGGTAAGATATTGGTTATTTTGGGACTAGTTTTTTGCATAAAAAGAAAAGAAAATACAGTCAGAGGTGTCCATATGGTGCTCAGCACACTCATAAGCAGGGTGGGAATTACAAGGTTCTCAGGTGTCTCATGATAGGCAAACTAAATTATTTGGGACGGAGCAGCTTAATTCCTTTCAGAATCACTGCCTCCTTTACAGTTATTTTTTATGTGTTCCTTTATTGTTCTTTTTTTAATCGAGGAAGACAAATCCACAATTAAATATAAATTTGTAGAATGATGTTATGTGTTAGTTGAAGCAATAGAATTAGGATGTTGTAGATGACAGAAAATTCAGGAATAACCTGTACAAAAAAGCACTTAAAAAATTAAGAGATGAAGGTAAAAGTAATTCACAAGATAGTAAATAAATGCTTCACAGTATCACAGTATCATAAGGTTGGAAGGACCTCCAAGATCATCGAGTCCAACCTATATCTCAACACTAACACCATCATCTAAACCATGGCACTCAGTGCCACATCCAGTCTCCCCTTAAACACCTCCAGGGTCGGCGACTCCACCACCTCCCTGGGCAGCGCATTCCAATGGCCGATCACCCTTTCAGTGAAGAACTTTTTCCTAACATCAAGCCTAAACTTTCCCTGACGAAGCTTGAGTCCATGCCTCTAGTTCTGTCACTGGTCACCTGAGAGAAGAGACCAACCCCTGCCCGACTACAACCTCCTTTTAGGTAGTTGTAGAGAGCAATGAGGTCTCCCCTGAGCCTCCTCTTCTTCAGACTAAACAGCCCCAACTCACTCAGTTGCTCCTCGTAGGGCTTATGCTCCAGCCCCTTCACCATCTTCATTGCCCTCCTCTGGACACACTCCAGTATCCTGACATCTTTCCCAAACTGGGGGGCCCAGAACTGTACACAATATTCAAGATGAGGCCTGACCAGTGCCGTGTACAGGGGGATGATAACTTCTCTGGTCCTGTTTGCCACACTATTCCTGATGCAGGCCAGAATGCCATTGGCCTTCTTGGCCACCTGGGCACACTGCTGGCTCATGTTGAGCTTCCTGTCAACCAGCACTCCCAGGTCCCTTTCTGTCTGACTACTCTCCAGCCACTCTGTCCCCAGTCTATAGCTCTGCATGGGATTGTTGTGTCCAAAATGAAGTACCCGACATTTGGACTTATTAAACATCATCCCATTAGAATTGGCCCATGTCTCCAGTCTGTCCAGGTCCCTCTGTAGGGCCATCCTACCCTCTAACAGATCAACCCTTCCTCCCAGCTTGGTATCATCTGCAAACTTGCTTCATCACATTTCCCAGATTATTCTGTACTCATAGATCCTCAGTTTGTATGCAGAGGTTTTAACCACTCTGCCAATAGTAGGCAAGGAAAAGAAGGGGCCTATGTGACAGTAAACCGGTTTCTAAACTGTAGGTGGTAGAAACCACTCACTTTGCAAACTTATTTCATGATGAAAAAATTTATCTTCCTGACTGACATAATCATAGTGTTTTCAAGCATGGCTCGGGAAAAACATTCTGTCTGTTATACCAGTAGAAATTTGGAGTCATCACAATTTAAATTGATGTAAAAGTGTCCAAAATCTGTCCATAAAATAGTCTGTATAGCACTTCAATATCTGCAATATAAATCTAAATGGGGTCTTGCAATGCTTCTTTTGTACAAAATGAGACCTATTTACTAAGAAATTACATTGCCTTTAAAAATTTTCTGAAGATAGTACAAAGATAATTGGATAACATTTCTTGAAGTTATAAAGTGTGTTTCTGTGAGCATGGTTGTCTGAACTTAGACATATCCTGTGACCTAACTTAACACCTGAGATGAAAGTATTGCCTGAATTAACAGTTACAATTAAGGGACACCAATAAACTTTGTGCACTTTGTGAAATGGAGTATGTTCTTCACTAATACTAACTCTGAGAAAGCTGCAGGGCCCTGGCATCATGATGACATACTCGGACATCAAACTCTAAGCCAGTGTTCTCGGGGAACAGTGACAGGAAAATGGGATGACAGGAGAAGAGGGCCCAAAGTAACCACAGTGCACAAGAGTATCTGTTTGCTAATGACCTGTTTGTTTTAGACCAAAAGCTTATTACTGCAGTCAGTAAAGATATGAGCTGAATTGCACACACATTTTGTGGCAGTGTTGGTCAAAGTTTGACTGAAAAGGTTTTGAAAGATGAAAAGTTTACACTAAAAATCCACTTTGTGGCAGACTCTGTTAAGGCTTGCAAAAGGACTATGTGCCAACCAGCAGATGAAATGCAGAGCATCCCTGAAGCACATGAAAAAAAGGCTTCTGCAGGTAGAATTTGCTTGCTGGCACTGCTTTGATGATTACTTAAGATCCTGTCTGTGCCATGGATTTTCATCTGTCGGTGATGTTTGCATTAAGTTGTGTAACTGCTTCTTAATGCCTGTTACGAAAGGATGCAGAGATTACAGCTCCATGAGGTATCCTGCACAAATCACAACTGATAATGTAAGCATAGTTTCAAAGGTTACTCTCGGTTGAATTAATTTTACATTAATTAAAATCCTCCCTACATAAGTCAAATGCTTGATTTGTACAGAAGCACACAGTGTAAGTTCAAATAGGGCTCAGAAAGTATGTAGCTGTGGTTGTCCCATAATACAACATATAAATTTTCCTACTCTATACCAATATGATGCAGCTTTCCTGTTCTGGATGGGAGCTTCTCCATTGGCTTTTGCAATGCCATGATTTTACCCCAAGGATATCGGCTAAAACATAAAAGCATCAGACAGAGAAGACAGCAGAAGACTTAGACTACAGGCACAAGCTCTTTTCATTTTATACATCTGCTGTGTTAGTCCTTTTTCTTGTATTTAACATAATTTTAATAAGGCTAAGTCAGGATCTGTATGGAGGAAAGAGAGTCCAACAATGTCGGGGGCATTGCACTAAATGCAGAGTTTAGCCTGGAATGGAAGAAATGGAAGAGATGAGGAGGGGAATCTTAGTTCAGCAAAAATGAAGCAAGTTTTTATATCTAAATCTAAAGCAGAAGGATTATAGACAGAGTTGCAATTTGAAATGCGTTAGCTGTAACAACACTTACCTTCTTTCCTTCTCTAACACTAATTTCACACCTTTCTCAATGGTTAATTTGGATTCCTGTAGCAAACCCCACCAGTCAGATTTAAGGCATTTCTTCACTGGAGTGTTTCATCAGGATACATTTTCTGGTGTGCTCCTCTGAAAATGGCTTTGCGTGGAGCATTTTTCGATTCTGAATATCAGCTACAAATATGAAATGTGGCTCATCTATAGTCAGAAACCACCTTATATATATATTTACCAGAGGGATCAATAGAACAGAGAAGTGGAAAGAGTGGATGATTCTACTGACCACAAAATGGCATTCGGACTCTTTGATCGTGCATTGTTCCGCTTCTAGATTTTGCAAGAACAAAGATATGGAGGACTTTTTGTCTAGATCTGCCTGACCCAGGCTACATGATATTCAACAAGGTCTAGATTAGAAAATAAATCATGTTTCAAAATGTATTGGCTCTTGCTTTGAGGGCTGATTAGGAACAGATAACATATCTACGCTAGTGCTTGAAGTATTAGTTAAAATATAGTAACTAAGACATTTTTAGCCACAAGTGTTCCTAGTGTAAACAAACTATGCAATTTTGCCCCATCTTTCATCATACTATGATTACTGACAGCACCTCCTGGCCCAAATGTACTAATGATCTACCAGAGGAGCTGAAACTGAATGAGAAATGGCCAAAAATGGCAGCATAATCCCTTGGCGTAGGTCGAACCTGAGGCTGATATTTGTCCCATAATCTTCTTGGAAGGGTGCAGAATAGACTTCTTTACTGCATAGGAGCCTTCCCCAGTGTGGCCAGTGCTTATCCATTTTCTTAATGTGGTGCCACCATGACCTCATGGATGTCTTCCCTGGATGGTGTTTTCCTTGAGGAATTCTAGAAGGAAGCATCCTTCTTGATCATTGTTTCTTTAGAGTTAATCACCATAAACTTTTAAAGATTATTCTATTAGCCAGCCTCTGTACCTCCTAGAGTGTGAAGCCATTAGCTTAGAAGATGGGTAGCCACACTCAACACAGTTGTACATGAGGTTTTATACCTTTCCTAATAATGATGCTTTCCTAAGAAGCACAGAAAAACTTTAGTTTTGTTGGAAATACTGTGGGAAATGCTTGTCTTTCTCACGTGGCACCACATTGGTGGCTTATGTTCAATTTAAGTGGCCCTGTTCAACTTCAACCCCAAGATTATTTTTTCTCCATTTCTAACTAATGACAATGATAATTTACAGCAAAAATGTTGTTAGTTTCTAGGTGCACTCCTGCATATGATCTCTTTTCTATTATTTTGTTCCCCAAGAACATCCAATTTTTCCTTTGATCCTCATTTCATTTGCATAAAAGTCACAAGTGAAAATGTGCAGAAAGTTCTTTTATAAAAAAAAAGTGGTGGGGAAACACCACTTGACTTGAGGGGTGGAACTCAGGTTGATCTTGGAGACACTGCAATAGGCACAGATAGAAAATGAGAAGAAAACTTTTTGCAAAGAAGACCCTGAGGCAGATGCATGCCCAGTATATTCTGAACACTAAAGCAGATTTCTGAATGCACATTCAAAGTGCACTGGCCTGCTCATTATTTTTTGTATTTCATATAATCAGAACGGTGTGGTCAATCCATAACACTGCAAATTAAAAGTTCAGTCACAAAATGCAGAAGTGGTATCAATAGTTTAATAGTTTTTTTCCAGCTTCTTCTGAGAAATAAGACACTTGTTTCAGGAGGCTCCTCATCTTGCATTTCAGTCTGAACTCTATCACCTTTTATGCTGATTTTGTTTAACCTGAACCACTGTGACACTTTTGATAAATCATGCTGATGGTCAGGTGCTCAAACTTACCCATTTTATATGCTGGATGATATATTGTGTGTCCCATGTGTTTTAAAATCAAAAGCTGACATAACCTTCTCTTGTACTTCAGGTAAAGTTGATTAGGTCGAGTTACAGACAGTTGTAATTTGCAGTGTGTTAGCTATAACAACACTTACCTTCCTTCCTTCTCTTAACACTAATTTAACATCTCTATAAATGACTAATTTGAATTCCCATAGCATCACTCATTTCTTTTCCCCAAAAGACCTGCCTCAAAGCATCTCTGTCCTACAGCCAAGGCGGTTTTGCTGCAGGGAATGCGTAGTCTCTAAAACAAGCATCCTCCAGAAACCATTGTTGCTTTACCCCTCCTATGGAGAGGATGAAAGGAGAAAGTGCAGTAAGAATAAACAAGACTTGTATGATCCTGCATTATCCTAACTCTGAAAGAGCTGTGGAGTGACTCAGTCCTGAGCCCTCAAACAGCTTTATGAAAGCACCCTGTCCTACTATGCCCCATGTAATTTTCCTGAAGCAGTGGTTGCTCATGTATGAAATAGCAAGTTATTAATAAGCACTGTTCATTTACAAATGGGAAAGGCCAGAGTTTCAAAAACACCCTCTCTTATCAAGAGATGATATCCTTTTCAAGACCTCTGCCATTCCAGGTGAATATTCTGGAATAATGAAGCAATTTAATAGTTTAGGGTATACAGAACAATAGTTCTGCTCTCACAAAGGTAAAAGGTGCTTGGGAAAGTATTAGGTTATGCTTCAAACAGTTAAACCCCAGCTAATGAGTATTTTATGTTGTGAATTGAATATCTCTTATTTAGTAATGGAAAAGTAACCTTTTGCTGCATCAATTGGTATCATTTTGCTGAAATGATCACTGATAGCTTGTGAAATCTAGCACTGCAATATAATTGTTGGCTGGGTCTCAGGACTTAAACAAAGATATTTTGCTGCAGTTACCAGATCAAGTGGGAGTGGGAAAAAATGCTTTAGTTTGGAAAACACACTGTGGGAAAATTACTCGACAGGATTTGAATGTCAGAATTGGAATGTAACAACTGGTGTAGCCAGATCAGTGCAAAGAGAAGGCCAAAGGCAAAAAATTGCTTTTGTCAGGGTTCTCAATTAGTTTTGTAGTGCTGAAACACAATTTGTAGTTTACTTTTTGTTGATTGTGTTCATAGATGACATTTCAGCTACATAAAGCTTATTTTATATATCTGTGAGAAACTAAAGCCTGGAGACCTCATAATTTTAGTGAGACTGACTTTCAAAAAAAAAAATCTAGACATCTATGGGAAGTTTAGGTCCTGTTTACATTTTGGAAAACCCAAATCACTGAATCTATTTTGTTTGCCTGGGTAAATTGTGGTAGGGGGTGTTGCCCTTTGGAGATGTGCTCTGTTCTTCTGCAGAAGAGCTAATCAAATAGGATATTGGAAGATACTGGCCTGGTACAGCCTTCACTGGAATATATGGGAGTCTGCATCAGGTCAGAAGAGATGCTCTGACACTCTCCTAACCCTTCCAAGGTGTTTGCAAAAGATGTCCTCAAAATTCTTAGAAAATTTCCCAACCAACAGGTCTTACATCTTCCACATCAAAGGCATTAAGACTTTTCCAGTGGCCCAAAGAGCAGCACCTTGATTAAGGTCCCAAACATCCAAAAAGGAGGGTAGGGGTGGGACATAGCATGATTCAACACCTGGGACATATAGTCTGCTGCAAAGACTCTTGTGCACCGGTGGTTGATAGAACTGTCTGTGATCCCAACTTCCAGTATCTGCAGTGATTTAAATTAGAAGACATGACAAATCCTTCTAAAGCCAAAAACTGCACAATAAAGCAAAGCTGAGCAGTGAAACCCACCTCCTTTTGAGATACTGATGAAAGACTTACCCAGCATCTCATAATCGTTAGGGGTTGTGTTATTCCAGAACAATCTGCAGTCCCTGAAGGATGAGTCACAGCATATTTGAAAAGATCACGATTTTGTGATTTTTTCATGAGATGCCAATTTTTTCAAAATGGTCCATATTGCTCTGATTTCTTTATTTCTATTCCTTGATTTGTTGTTTGGAGGGGCAGAAAACAGCCCTGCATTCCTGGAGAGGGAACCAGATGAGAACAAACTCTTCTGTCTGTCTTCTTTGGGAAGTTGGCAACTTACCTGCAAACAAAAAACTAGATTTAGCTTTTATATAACTAGAGTTCTCACATATACTGATTTTTAAGGCTTTCCAAATGGATAATATCTTTGAGGCATCAAACAGAACTTAGGGCCTATATACAGTAAGTAAATCAGTTGGTTCATCTGTCTTATTTTTCAGATAAAACCCCCTCTTAGATAAAATGGCAGCTTTGCAAATACTCTCAACAAACAAAAGCAGAGGAACTAAAACAACCACCCTTGCAAAATGCACCCCTTATTCATGGCTGGCATGGGGAAGCTTGCATTGTCAAGGCAGATAATCACTTACAGTCTGAGTATGGGAGAATCTTGTTCCAGATTCTGTCATTCGGTATTCCTAAATTAAAAATGCTGGCAAATTCTTTTGGATAGTTAAGATTTTCTAATTTCTATGTAATACAAGTATGTGTGTAATTGCTGGATAGGTAAATGGTGCTAAGTTTGCAAGTGTGAAAGTTAGTTTTACTAGGTTTAACCCAGTAGTGCTTTCTGTTAGAACCGAAACCTTTTTGTGCTAATGTAAGCAGTAAGTTCAAGGGAAAAGCCAGGAACAGCTTGGGCTGAAATGCCCTTAACTTTTCAAAATCACAGTAATAAATACAATATTGGAAGGAGAAGAAATTACAGAAACACAATGTGTTGTATTACATAGGAGAGGGTCACTGTGCTCTTAATGAATTTTGCATTTGTTCTCAAGATAAGGGAGAGGAAATAAAAGAAATACTTTGTCTTGAAAAGAGATAGAAAGTATTCCCACATCATTTCTGTGTACAATCTTATCAGCTCATTTCATGGCCACTTGCCACTCTGAGATGCTCTTAAAATCTTGTATGCCAAAGGCAATACTGCTGACAGGGAGTTCTGCAACTGCCAAACTGCATATTCATTATTGTTCGTAGTCCTGGGAGGTCGAGTTCAGTCACTGCAAACAAAGAACTTTTGTCTGGATCTTTACTCCCTCCTCACGCCTAACTTTTGTAGCACTCCACGGGTTGAAAGTTTCTTTTTAAAGAGGATGCTGTGCACTCTTTTGTAAACATGTCTCCATTCTGAAAAGTGACATCATGGGAATCGCTGGAAGCGAGCTGGGAGGGCAGACCCGGAGCAGAGGCGATGTAAAAGAAGTCCCCCTTGTCTCTTCTCCCTCCTCCTCCTCCTCCCAGCATTGTCTGGCAAACAGGTACTTTGTTGCACTCTGTTGGAAGCATCATGAGGAATTTAAACATAGAAAAGACTAATTATTATTTTTTACAAAATAAAAAAGGAGTCCTGCCTGCTCCTTCTCGTGTGCAGGATGCTGTGCACAGTGTGGTCAGCAGCTTAGACACACAAAGCTAGGGTTCTGCTTATTTGCCATCATATGCAAATCACCTCCCTGGACTCACTGGCATGGTAAACACCTCTGTTTAAGAAGTTTAAAAAGATGGATTGCAAAACTTAGGCGTGCTCCTGCTACTACTGGGATCAGTGGCAGGCCTCCTATTGACTCCAATGGAAGCAGGACAGAATCTCTCTTTACTGGAAGTGAGACCCAGAGGTATCTGAGGGTTTTGGAGCACACACAGCTCTGAAATTCTGTTCCTTTAGAGCCCTCCAAAATTTTTGCCATTTGCTTGACTCCATGGCAACACAACTTCACCACCAAGCTCTCAACACTGAAATGAGATTTTACTACTAAGACTGAGGATTCATACAAGTGTATACAAAGATCTCACTGAGCTGCAATTGCCATTGGACTAATTATGCATCGTTTACAGATGTGTGACAAAATTATCTCTGGATTTATTTTACAATGAGGGAAGATTTTATGAGAGTTAGAAAAACAAGAAAACTGCTTTACAATCCTACCTGAAACAACTTTTTTTTATTTCACAAAATCACTATGTTTGAGTAAACACTGTATCTATTTCCTATTCTTTTCAAAACAGTCTAGAGAGCTGCCTAAGCAGTTTTCTCACAAATGATGCTAAATTCAGACTCTAGAGACTGCATAAAGTTATGATAAAGCCACTGAGGCTTTTATTGTGATTTTTGTATTACTTGTATCACAGAAATAACTGCTTGCAATCAGTCTAAAAGCATGCAAGGAAAAAAAAATATGCCAAAAGGTCCATATTAGATTCTGAAGGTACTAAAGTTCATTTTTATAGAGGGAAGCAAAGCAAACAAGCTTGCTTTACACTTAGTGGCTGAGAGTGCTTCAGAGTTACTGAGTTTGCTGCAACTTAGTGCACTTTTTGATCCCCTATTTTTATGTATGAAAGAGGAAAAGAATCAAAGTGATTCCACATCTAGAGAAGGTAAAGTTGTGTGTAAGCAATATCAAAGGTCCTTTATAATGTAATATACCTGCTAAGAAGTCCCGAGGAAAAATACAAATGCAGTGGAGCAATGAAATCATTGGGCAACGCAAATAGGAGTTATAACTGGCTTATGTTTCATACATTTTCTTAGCCTCTAGATGTAACCACTCATTGCCTTCTCTGTTATATTCAGTTTTCACTTTATCCAGTTGTTGAATTACCTCCCTCAATGCGATTTCTGAAATCAGTTTTGACACTTTACTCACAGCTGTGAGTTCCCCCATTGCACTTTTATCTCATTGATGCAGATGGACCCATCCTAGAAGCAATGATCCAGATGCAGGCTGCAGAATTATACTGGGGCTTTGAGATCTGCTCTTTATGCAAAGAGAGGTACAAAAATAAGTGGTGTAACACTGGATTTCACTTTTCTGAGTGGAGCGCAGTTTCCCCTTCTGATGCTTCTGATGCACCCAGGACAAACCCCACACAGAACCAGAGACAGACATCTCCTTCTTTGGCCTCCACAACTCCGCCAAGTCTATGAGATGCTTGTTATGCAAGCAAAGCTGAGATGAGGATGTAATAACTGAGCCTGCACAAATCTGACAGTAGCACTGTGACTCTGTTGGCAAAACCCTTATGTATTTTGTTTTCATATAGATGGCCTCCCAGTGCTCCAGCGAAGCACTTCCAAATCCACTTAGCTGCAGTAGACCCAGATGAAAGCAAAATCTGCCCTCTCTCCTGGCTGACCTCCAGTAAATCAATTCAAGAAAAAAAAAAGCTGATGTCAAATCAAAAGCTTTGTTACAAAGCTGGACAGTTGTAGGCTTCTATTTCAGAAGTGGTCAGAGATTCTGGCTATGTTGCTTTTCAAAATCAAAACTTGAAAGTGGGTGGTGCTATTTCAACCAGCTCTTCATCAGAACAAACACACAGACCTCTAATCAAATGTGAAATTCTTGACCCAGGTGATGTGAAAAGTGGAAGAATACTTCAGTATGTGAAAGTGCAGTGAGAAATACAATTAAGATTGTCCTTCCTCTATACAAAATGTGATGATCTACAAAGTGGTCCTTTGCTAGACGCTGTGCACAAGTGTTGCACTGTATTATGCTGAAATACAAACTTTGATAAAAGTTGTACATTTCACTAGATCACATCTTAATGTGATTTGAACAGTAGATGCCTGATATTCCAAAGTCCACCTTGCAACAAAATAGAATATCTTTTCTTGCTAAATGGAGGGAGATTCAGATCCAAAAAATCTCTTCTGACCCATAAACTGCAGAATGCTCTTCATAAAGCATCAGCTCTAATGCCCCAGTGACCTTCACTGGGAGGCACTCAGTTGTGGGAAGCAGGGCAACTCATATGTCTATGTAGTGGTTTGTTTTTTGTCTATCAAATCTCATGCGTTTTCTTTTATGTGTGAAAAGGATTTATGATTCTTGCTAAACAATTCTCATTTGTAATAAACTCAAAGAGCCATCTAGAAGTGAGACCTCTAGGGTTACTTAACCCTCTCTGGGTTACTTAAATTTGTAAACAGGCTATTTCCATTAACATAAAATGATGTCCTATTTTTTTTAAAGAAGGTCTATGGGAAAGCTGGGGAGGGGGCTCTGTCTGGGAGTACAGGGACAGGAGAAGGGGTAACAGTTTTAAGTTGAAAGAGGGGAGATTTGGGTTAGATCTCAGGAAGAAATGTTTTCCTGTGAGGATTGTGAGACACTGGCACAGGTTGCCCAGAGAAGTCGTGGAAGCTCCATCCCTGGAAGTGTTCAAGGCCAGATTGGATGCGGCTTTGAGCAACCTTATCCAGTGGGAGGTGTCTCTGCCCATGGCAGGGGGGTTGGAACTGGATGATCTTTAAAGTCCCTTCCAACCCAAACCATTCTATGATTCTATGCTTTTGTCACATTATTCCTGCATTGCATTATTTTAAAGAACAGTGAAGACTCGGACATTCAAAGAAGAAATGTAGCACCAGCCTTTCTGTAACTCAAATGAAGCCACTGATCGAGGGAGGTGGTTGTCTCGCTCTGCTTCGCACTGGTGTGGCCTCACCTTGAGTACTCGGTGAAGTTTTGGGCACCGCAGTATAAAAAGGTTATAAAGCTACTGGAGAGTGTCCAGAGGAGGCCACAAAGCTGGAGAAGGGTTTAGAGGGGAAATTGTATGAGGAGGGGCTGAAGTCACTTGGTCTGTTCAGTCTGGGGAAGAGGAGACTCAGGGGGCAGTTTACTGCTTCCTCACAAGGGAAGGAAGAGGAGTGGGCACTGATTTTTTCCCTCCGGTGACCAATGACAGGACCTGAGGGAATGGCAGGAAGATGTACTGGGGGAGATTAAGGTTGGATATGAGGAGAAGGTTCTTCACCCAGAGGGTAATGGAGCACTGGAACAGCCCCCCCAGGGAAGCAGTCATACACCAAGCCTGAAAATATTCAAGAAGCATTTGGACAAGGCCCTCAGACACATGGTGTGAACGTTGGGGTCGTCCTGTGCAGGGACAGGAGTTGGACTCGGTGATCCTTTTGGGTCCCTTCCAACTCAGGACATTCTCTGATTCTATAATCTTTAAATAGCCCAAAACTGCCAAAGCCAAAAAACACTCTCGCCCCATGTTTGTTTATACGCAGAAACCTCTTTCAACATTTGCTCTTGCACTCAGCAAAGGGCAAACTGGCACCACTGCAAGGCCGGGCGGGCAGATCAATACCCGTCCCGAACTTTCTGCAACTGTTTGCATTCCAACAGCAACTCCGTTGCAGCTCAGAGACTCTGTAAAAGCCACACAAGCACCATCTTGCATAGCTTTTCTTCTTGGCAACTCTGATTTGCAAGCAAAGAATCCGAGGTACATTATCCTTGGGACTGAAGCTGCACAGAAAGTTACTATTTGATTATTAAAAAAAGAGTAATAGTCAACCATCCGAACCAATCGGTTTTAACTGCTCTTCAAGAAGAGGTGACAACTGGAACTCATCGTGTGGGAGATGTGAAATCCTCTGCCGAAAGGCAACTGGGTGTTTTGGGTGCCCTGTGTTACAGAAAGCTGGCTCTGCTGGGGTTGGGCAGATAAAACTCGGGAGAGCTCATAAAGGAGATGCCTGAAGGCTTCTGAGTATTTTGAATTCCGGCCTGAAGGGCTCTGAGTATTTTGAATTCCTGGGGGCTGACTGGATGAGCTGAAGGGTCCCTTCCAACCGTAACAATTCTGTGACTGTAGGATAGAAGAGAAGGGCGGGGGGGGGTGGTGGTAGGAAAGGCTCTGGTTAACGATGTCCCATCGGCTGCACACGGGGCCGGCGGGCACCGAGGAGGTGAGAAGGAGCCGCCGAAGCGACAGACGGCAACGGCGATGCTCGAGGATGCGGGGGCGCGCACGGTGCCGGCGGGCGCTCAGGAAGTCGCGTCAGGCGCGGAGCATGGCGTGCGGGCAGGGCCTGGCGCGGAGCTGGGGCCGCCGAGGACGGAGGCAGAAGACGTAGGGCAGCGGAGTGCAGCGTGCGGGTAGGGATCGGCGCAGAGATCGGAGCCGGCGGTGAGGGGCAGCGGGACAGCAGCCACTGCGGGGCGCGGCTTGCGGGTAGGCGCCGGCGCGGAGCTCCGAGCGGGCAAAGCGGGACAGGGCGAGTGGCCGCGGCGTGGCAGGAGGGGGCGTGGCGGAGCCGGCGTGGCGACTGCAGAGCACGGAGGGCCGCGGCTGCGGAGCGTGGCGTGCGGCAGGGGTCGACGCGGAGCTCGGAGCCGGCGGCAGGGGCGGGGCGCTGTCAGCAGCAGGCGCGGAGCTCGGAGCTGGTGGGCGGAGCAGGGGCCGCAGCGTGGCGGGAGGGGGCGGCGCGCGGAACTCGGAGCCAGAGCCGACGGGGCAGGGGGCCAGCGGCTGCTGCGGAGGGCGACGTGCGGGTAGGGGCTGGTGCGTTGCTCGGAGCCGGCGAGGCGTGGCGGGGCCGCGGCGTGGCGGAGGGACGGGGACGGGGCGCTACCGGCAGCCGGCGCGGAGCTCGGAGCGGTGGCGGAGCGAGTGCGCAGGGTGCGCGGTGCGGTGGGGTCTGACGGCGCAGCGGCGGCTTCGCGGGGGGCGGGTGGGTGCGGGGAGGCTCGGCCTTTGCGGAGGCTGCTGGGTGCGTACGGAGATGCGGGGCTGGCGTTTAACTGCTTGATTTTTAAAGTTCATCCTTTGCAAACGGCGGTGCAAGGCAAGGTCACCTTGAGCGCAGCGGGAGGACCGGGCTCGCTCTCGGTATTTAAATTTCCGTGAGGCTTTTCCTTGCATGCGTTGAGTGGTTTAATTTTGCCTGAGGGCTAATTAAAAAAAAAAGACAAATTCAGTGTAAGAGCCAGCAAGAAAACGGGAGAGCTCATGAGGCTGCGTGAGGATGAGTATGGTCATGGGTATATCCGTATATGTACAGGATGAGAGGGAATGGCTTTAAATTGGAAGGGGGAAGATAGAGATTAGACATTAGAAAGAAATTCTTCCCGAATAGGGCAGTGAGGCCCTGGCCCAGGTTGCCCAGAGACATCGTGGCTGCCCCATCCCTGGTGGTGTTCAAGGCCAGGTTGGATGGGGCTGTGAGCACCCTGATCCAGTGTGAGCTGTCCCTACCCATGGCTGGGCATGGAACTGGATGGGCTTTGAGGTCCCTTCCAACCCAAACCATTTTCTGATCCTGTAGGAGCTCAGACTGCGGTCTGTGTTCGGGGCTTTGTCCGGGAAAGGGCTGTGTCTGCTCGGGGAAAGAATAGTAAAGACAGACAAAACGTTGGACTGAAGCTTCAGGCCTTGCCCTTGCACACGTGAGAAAACGGGGTGGGAGCAGCCACGTTCCTGGTGGCTTCGCAGCGTGGCCCTGCCATGAGTTTCTGTGCGGTGACAGATGGAAGAGGCGGTGTGACACTTCACAGTGTCTCTAGAGGAAAATGCCAGGATTCCTGTTTCGATGGCTCTCCCTAACAGAGCAGTTTGGTTTGTAGGTTTTTTGCAGATACACAATACAATGCTAAGTTGTTTTAATATGTTTGGCCAAGGGAGAATTATTTACTGTGCTTATTTCATGAACTATAAAACTAGTGCAAGTTTGTACTTCTTTACTACTGCTTTTTAATCCCACGAGCCCGTAACATCACTTACGTAAGCAGCAGGTTCAGATTTAAGGGTGTTCTTTTGTACAGAGCACTCCTTCCTCCAAGGAGTTTGCAAACTGGTTTGGCTGCAGCTGGATCAGACACATAAAATATACTGAGATAGGATTGGGAGAGAACATTAATGACAGTTTTTGTAGTTAGTAGATGTCCTTGGGAAGCAAATGATGAAAGAGTGAGGTCATGTAGTGCAACAGAATAGTAAACTTTTGAAAGTGGCTGCAGTGTGCATCCTTGTGGCTGAATGGTTTAAACCATGCAGTGAAGAACAGTGTGAAAGCATAAAGGGACCTGTAGTGGGAAGAAGAACAGGGAGAGCTAAACATGCAGGTAGCTGGTTGTATGGTGTGTGTTTATGGAAACTGAATGTGCTTGGTTTTTATCATATTTAAATCATGCTGGTTTCTGACTGCAATGAAACTTCTTCAGAAACTAACTTTTACTGAAGGGTGCAAAACTAGAAGTTTGCTAATTTATTGTTAGATATCCATCTGTGAAATTACATACGTACCTATGTGTTTGTGTGCATGTATATATATGTATGTTATTATTTTGCAGCTTCTGATCTTCAGTTCAACTCGTGTGTCATGGATGAAACTGCTTTGTCCCTTGGAACAATAGATGTTTCCTATTTGTCCACCTCAGCAGAGTGCAGTATCAGTAGATGTAAGCATTCCAGTGAAGAATGGGTAAGTAAAAATCATGAATGTGGCTGGCCATATCTGCCTTATTTTTTTCTTCAAGTTAAAGGTGGACTTTTTTTATTTGTTATGAAGATAAAACATCGTCTCTCTCATGTGTGATACACTTTGATTGTAATTTAATTTGAAATGTAAGGAGGAACCAACAGTTCCTGTGCCAATAGCTGTGCCAAAGACTAGAAAAGAAAAACCTTCATATCAAATACTATTGATAGTTTTACAGTCTTTTGATATGATGTTATTAATCATTTTGTGTAGCTGTAAATGTGCAGAATCCCATTCTGTGATGGACTGATGTCAAATAGAATGTCAAATGGAAAGCTTGTTTCTGTTCTGAAGGATGTAGTTTGAAAAGTGCAAGTGAAAAGGAGTGTGAAGCTAATGATGCGTGGTCATGTAGCCATTTAAGCTGGAACTATTCGTGCAATGCCAGAGGCAGAAGAAATTTGGTGGGTACAATTAAGAAGCCCATTAAAACTCTTTTGCTGAGTGCATCTTGGGATTTGGAGGATACGAAGGGGACAGTGAGCAGAGAGTGGCTTAGAAAGAGCCGCTTGGGGACCAGGCTGGCGCTGGTTGGTTTAGAAGCGTAGACCAGGAGGAATTGGACACGGCTCTGGAGAGGAGGGGTTTGAACTTGATACAGAAGAAGAGCTGGAAACATGGTCAGAGTTGAGGGAAATGACAGCTGTCCTGTTAGGTGGCTTTTCTGTGTAGCTGAGTGTCGGATACACCGGACACCAAGCTGCGGTAACTGAAGGTGCTGTGAGAGAATGGGATAAAGGCAGGCGAGACAGAAAAGATGGGAAGGAGGTTTTATAAGAAGGTGGTGGTGAGATTATTCAAGGCTTGGAGGCAAGCAGAAGGAAGACAGTGTTATTACAAAGTTGGTTAATTTTGGAGTTAGCATTATGGAAGGTGATAGAGGAAGGATTGGACCAGGCTTAGCATCTTGATACTTATTTATTTAAGGTGGAAGACTTAGCCTTGGGATAACTGCCAACTCCTGCCACTTGCCAAACGTGATATGTGCACATTTGAGTTTTCAGTCATCTTCCTGCTTTTGGCTTTCTGGTTGTTTCTCACTGGGGAGGCTTTTTACCTGGATATGTGGTGATGTCTATTTGTGTTTCCTAACCCTAAGAGTGGTTTAATGTATTGGTTCTACCTCGCTTCCCTTCTACTTCAGCGTGCTATTTAAAACATACTCCAGTTTGTCTTGCTGTTGTTTTGATTTTGGCTTGGTTTATTTCTGGAACCTCCGTTTTATTAAAAATTTAGAAAGTATGGTTAGAAGATGGCAACCCAGTGTTCAGTCTCAGGCAAGGAATAATTCAATAGGCTTCAATGGGGACAATTAATGTCTTTGTAACAATTGTAGTTAAGTATCTTCTCATTGTGTCCTAACAAGGAGAATGTGTTCCATGAATGCAGTTACTTTGGATTTTTTTGGTTCAGTAATCCTCAAAAAGACAGCCTAACATTGGAGAAGGCATAGTGGCTCCTTTTTCATATCACTTTGTGTGAAGCTGTTGAAAAAGAGCCTACAGGGTCAATGGAGTTCATATTTTGCATACATTCAGTCAGCAATTTTACAGGGTAATGTCCAATTAAAGCTTAAAATACATTGCTCGTAGTACAAGCACCCTTAAATTGAGAGTGCAATTTACTGTTAATTCCTTCTGCTTCTCTCAGCTGTCAATTTCCTTGCTGTTTGTTATTACAGTTACTTATTTTAAAATTCTGTTCGTCAGCAAATACTGCAGTGATTAAGGTAAATAACTACAACATTGTGATTTTGCTTTAATTTTTAAAAATCACATTGTGTGGAGATAATGTAATTTATTTTGGGAAAATATCTTGAAAAAATTTCTATTAAATTTTTTTAATGTAATTTTTTGGGGGTAATTTTTTCTCTGTGTGTGTGGCAGCTCCTCTGAATCAAAGTTTTCACATAGTGAGTAAACTATTTATTTCTGGGTATTCAAACAGTGATGTCTTGTTCCACAGGGAGAATGTAACTCTAGGCCCACTCTCTTCCGTTCTGCCACTTTAAAATGGAAAGAGACTCTGCTGAGCAGGAAAAGGCCATTTGTGGGACGATGTTGCTACGTGTGCACTCCCCAGAGCCGGGTAAGAAGATTACAGACTGGATTATGTTTGACAATAACTCATAGTTGCAGTGTAATGAAGTTTCAGTAGTTTTCTTACTTTCAGAATTAAGGTCACAATGTTCTTGCTTCATAAAGGACTATAGTTTTTCTCCCATGTTGGTGGTTATATTTTCTTCGTCGTGGAATTAATGGATGACACAGACCTAAGGTGGTGCTTGTCTTCTGCTTTTCAGTGCAGACTTACTCCTTACACAAAACTTTGAACAATTACCACTAATAAATTGTATGGAAAAAATTATCTGCTCTGTGAGCTTAATAATGGGAATGAGATGCCTATGAAAGTGTTAAGGCTTGTTTTTAAGACACTTAATTCTCTAAGTACAGTTTTGAAATTAAGCAATATGCTTCCCTTCAGACTCGGAAGAGCTCAATCAGCTGGAGTGCAAGTTCGGATAGAGGGGTCATTTGTCTGCTGGGAACAGTGTCAGGATGGGGGCTCTAGAGGGACTGCGCAAGCTGATTTAAAATGTGAACTCTGTTGAACTGCATTGGGCAGGCTTTCCCTAAGCTGAAGATGCAAAATGTTGATAAATGGCATAATACAGTTTGTAACCAGTTCATTGTGTAATTTGACTAAATGTACACCACAGACTTTAAATTGCTCTCGGTTCCACCGGCACTGAGCTCCGTGATTGGCTGGACTAGAGAGAAAATTTTCTTTTTTTCTTTGATCAAGGAAAAGTTATTTCACTCTGTTGCTGTGCCAGAACAGAGAGTTGCAGCAATGCCATACAAATGTGGAATAGAAAAACCAAATGTGCTGTGAAGGCTGCATATGGTATGGGCAACATGACAAGCAGTCAGATAAACTGAGACTACTTCTAACAGACACTTAAGTGTTTCAACTTGTAGAAAGGTTTGTAGGAATCCTCAGCTTAGGCCTTTTTACATTTAGTAAATATTCTGTTCATCATTAGGCTGTTCCTCTCAAGTTGGAAATTGTGTGTTAGGAAGCAAAGTCTTGTTCTGGATTTTGTCCATTTAATAGGGAACTAATTACCTGTCCTGAGATCCCACCTAGTAAAGGGGCATGACCTGATTAAGCCCTTTATTGCCTTTGCCCCAAGGAGAAAATGCTGTCCTTGCAGCAGATGATAGTGAACCAGATCCTCTCACTAAACTCTGGATCACTTTTTTTGAGCTACCTCTTTTCTTGATTGTGTTAAGGAAAAGGTGTGGATGCATGAGACAGATTCCCTGAGTTGGTCAAACTTGCAGGTGCAGGGAGTGGGATGTCTTGCTTCTCTCTCTTCTGTTCCTTCTTGCTCTCCTGGGGGCTGATCAAGTTCATTAGCCAAGCAGAAAACTGCCTGCTTAATTTATTCATTTAGCTTGACTGTTTTAGTTTTCTGCCTTGCCTGGACAAGGTTGGCTCGTTAAGGGGTGTGATGAGTGCAAGAAATGGTGTAAGTTAGGAGTCGGGGGACAGTGTTCAGTGAGGAAAGGTAGGATGTGGTGGTGGGAGCTGGGCTTCCATGTGGCAGTGGCAGGGAGATGCTGTATCAGCTCACTTGGTGCCACAGAACCACATCTTGACATAGGATCAGGGGAAAGTTAAACAAGGAAAAGCCAACGTGTGGCATTACAGCCGGAGGATGAATTTCACAGAGAGGGGCTATAACCTAACAGAGCACTGGACTGAATTCCAGCGTCTGGAGGATGAATTTCACAGAGTGAGGTTATAACTAACAGGGCGATTTTTCTGGTAGACCAAGGACAAGTCATTTTACTTCTTTCTGCCAGAACTTTTCGTCTAGCTTTAAAATCCACAAAAAAAGCAATTTGTTGATTGTATAAACTGCATGGTTATGCTTTAACAGGGGGCAAAAGGCTGTGTGCTCCCACTGTAGCTCGTAATTTCTGCTGGGAATGCAGATGGCATAGGACACTCATACATTTTAATTTGTGGCAAATGTTGTGTCCTAAACAAAATCCAAACAAATGAGGCTCTTATCTGACTTCCACTGCAAAATAGGTAGTGAGGGTGTTCTGGAATTACCACCTTTGCTGGTAACAATTTTCTCTTTGTTTTCCTGTTTTTTGCTTTCCTTGAAAAGCACAGTCCCAGTGGTTTTAGCCATAATTCATTGTTGGAATGGTACCAGTTTTATAGTTGAGTATTATTTAGGCAGAAAGGAACTAGACTCTCAGTCAAGGCATGTACTAGGAACATGGAAGATGAAAGTTTGGGCCATCCTGCCAGGCAGTATTTATTTATCCACAGTGGAACTGCTCCCAGTCTCATCTCAGAACAGTTAGTATCCTGCCGTGTAGAGTCTGTACCAGGGATGTAGAAAGCTGGATGGAGTTTGTTGTTCAAGTGGAGCAGGCATGTGGAGATTTGCCATCTAACCATGGATGGATATCCTGACCCTTGGGCTGCTGGTCCATGATCGCCAGTCTGCTGGCAAACTGGATGTCACTGTCTGAGCATCAGAGCACTCGTGATTATACTAATGCTGAATGTGGCTTAAGAAAGCTCATTATTATGACAAGTCCTGGTTTAAATGGCAATATAATATAATATGATATGATATGATATGATATGATATGATATAATATAATATAATATAATATAATATAATATAATATAATATAATATAATATAATATAATATAATATAATGTAATGTAATATAATGTAATATAATATAGTATAATGGAATATAATGTAATACAATACAATATAATGTAATACAATGTAATGTAATATATAATATAATATGATATTATATACTATAATATACTATAATATACTATAATATACTATAATATACTATAATATAATATAATATAATATAATATAATATAATATAATATAATATGATATGATATGATATGATATGATATATGATATGATATGATATGATATGATATAATATGATATAATATAATATAATATAATATAATATAATATAATATAATATAATATAATATAATATAATATAATATAATATAATATAATATAATATAATATAATATAATACAATACAATACAATACAATATAATATAATATAATGTATTCTGTCTCAAATAATACAAGCATTTTTGTATCCAGTAAAGCCCAGAGAACGCTTTGAAAGTAATGGAGTGGGAAATATTGATTTTTGAATTTCATTTTCATTTCAGAAGAGTTTGTGTGTACTTTATAACAACTTCAGCACTTCTCTGCATTGGCTTTTGTTTATAATAGAGGTGAAAAAACATTGCATTATCTTAAACATTATGGTGAATGTAAAGATGCAGCTGTTCTTATGGAATGACATTGTCCACTGATTTTTTTCTTTCTTGGTTTTACAGGATAACTTCTTCAATGCCAGTATTCCCTCTTTGGGTCTACGTAATGTCATATATATCAATGAAACACATACGAGGTAACGTAGCAAGCCTTTCTTTTGCTTTTAAAATTCAGTGTGTTCTGATCTTACAGCAGGAAAATCTCTAGCATAGTCTGGACTGAGAGAATACATACTGGTGTCCTGAAACGCAGGAACTGATTCTGCCTTGCTAATTCCAGCTACGTGTATTTGGGAGTTGGGCAAAGTCCTTTGGGGTTATAGGCAAGGAAAGTAAGGGTCAAACCTGTTTCACAAAAACAGAGCGTGTTTAAATCCTTTCTCCTTTAGTGCAAATGGCAGCGTCTGTCGCGTAATGCTGAGAGGAGCTGTTTTGTTCCCATGTTTAAGAATGACTTCAGGCTGCATTTTAATTTACTGAGCAGATCTGGCTCACAATTTAGGCATTGACTGTCATCATTAATGACAATTAGATCTGAACATGTCTTCTTAGACTGTCCCTCCTCTGTGTCAGTGGGAGAGCGCAGCTCCTGTGTATATGACCTAAAAATTATGATGTATCTTTGTGCTATTGGAAATATATCTTGTTCTGGGATGAAGATACTGGAAGCACACAAAAATCTTTATACTGTTCTTTGGGAAGTTAATAATGCTTGCTAAGGTTTTTATTACAGTAGCCATTAGCATAAGCAGATCCTGCAGTGTTTGTCATAGAGTCAGAGCAAACAAAGAGAGGCCAGCAGCCTGAAAGAAATGAGCCAAAGTGTCTGAGAGGAAGAAAGGCAGCATTGTGCTGTGCTTGAGAGGGAGGAAGCTAATGTTAGAGGCTGTTCTTCATTCAATTTGAATTAATTATGTTTTTTTAAGAGTAGTTTAGATTACAGAAAAGATACCAGAAATAGTATTTAATTTTAACTTTTTAAAAATCAGTTTGAAAGTCTAATACTTGAATGATTTTGAGTGGTCAGAGTTACTCGAATTAGAAATACAAGGGCAACAAAATATGGGTTAATGAATGTTCTGAAATAAAATGCCTTTAGCTCAGAATGTCATTATAGGCTGAAAATTGACAATTGTAATGAGGTTCTGAGGTCCCATGGGGTTATGTAGTCACAGTTTCTGGGCCTTAGAAAGCAAGAGGGATTCTCTTTAACTGCTGGCTTACTGTATCTGTTCTGTGAGACCACAATCATCATCTGAGGTGTGAATATGTCAGTTTTGTAATATATCTTGATTGGGTCTGTTCTGAGGGGGTTTTGGCTTTTATCATTGCTACGGAATTAGAAAACATCTTTTTCTAATTAGGCTATATTGTGTCTAAGTTGTAAAATGAATGCAGAAGCTGTTATACCTTGACAGATCTCTGCAATAGCTCTAAGCCGTTGTGGTGCTGTGTCCACAGGTACCAAAATTGTTGTGAGAAGGTAGCATATTCTTATCTTCACTTTTTAGGAAAGACAGTAAGGCTTTCAAACTCTGATGGGAAGGGGAGAATGGAAAAGCAATTAGAAGAGAGTCACTAGCCTCTGACAGCCTGAATTGCAAAATTCTTTGGCCTTCAAGACGGTCTGAGTGTTTGTATAACTGTTACATGTCAGACTGTGCCTAAGCCTTGTGCGTGTGCACTCGTTTTAATTATAGTGCGAGTGGGCTCTGCACTCAGATGGTTTGGCCTTTTGTGGTATAAAAGTTCCTTCTCATCTTTCCTAGCTGGTTTGAACACAAGTATAAATTTCCTGAAACGTGGCAAGGAGGTTTAGCAGCCAAGATCAGTAACCTGGGCAACAACTGTGGCAGCATTCCAGCACGAGTATTGCCAGGCCTGATTTGGGGCACTCGCTGGAGGGTCAGTGATGTGTTCTACCAGCAACCCTCAGGGCCTTTGCAGAATGCTGAGCACTTCAGTCTTAGGAATGGCCAGAACTTAATTTCTTCTTCCAGTTGTTAGTTCTGCCCCCCCGACATCAGCTCTCCTGTTCAGGGGTCCCAGCTCTGTTCGTTTTGTGGAGTGACCTGTGTGAGTGGTGGCTTATCCAGTCCTGCCCTGGCAAGTGAGGGTGGTGAGGAGAGAAAATAGTAATGAATATTCACTACTGGGAACTGGATTTTCTCTCTTATGTCACATACATCTTTTGTGATGTTAGGAAAACTATTCAAAATAGAATTTTCATATTGCTTATGTCATCCAGAGAGCAGAGGACGGGGTTAATTTCAAAGGAAGAGGCCAAATAAGCTAAGACGCCTTAAACACTTCTATGCTTAAAGAGATTTACTGATTACTTAGTGGTTCTACTTCTGTTAAGACTTTGCAAGGAGAAGCTATGTGGGAGGCTCATAGGGCTGGGTGTTTGAAAACACAGGAAAGAAAGAGAAGATTACCTGAAAAGTGTTCTTAGTGTTGGTGGCCAATGCAAACATATTTTCAAAAGTGAGAGTTTACCCTCTGCTTACAACGTGACCAACTTTCCCAAGAGGGCTCAGTGTTTCTTGAAGGAGGCAAACCTGTCAGCTGGGCATTTGCATTCCCCGGTGGAATGGCACCGAATCAGAAATGGGCACTACATCTCTGCTCCTTGCTGAGCTGGCAGGTCAGTTCCAGCAGGCAGACAAAATGTATATGCTTGTTTATAGCTACTTTCTGATGATACTATGGATTTTTTAAGGCCACCCTGAATCACAGTAATGCAGACCTCAGTTTTCTCAGCTGTTTTGTGCTGCACATCAGTTACTTCATCTGTAACATTAAGATACTGGTGATATGTTAGAAGATACAGAAGCTTTCAGGCAGCCCTTCAGAAAAATTTACTTGCTTTTGCTTCTTAGTTGTGTTTTAGGTATTTTTAATTTTTTTCTTTGGCAGTGAAATATTTTGAGGGTCACATTCAAATGCCTTTTGTATTTTTGTAGATACAGAGGGTGGCTTGCAAGACGCCTTTGTTATGTCCTTTTTGTGCAAGAAAGGGATGTTCATAAGGGTATGTTTGCCAAGAATCTGACAGAAAATGTGCTGAACAGCAGCAGGTAAGATAATGCAAAATAAACTATTTTTTGTATGACTGATAGATACATTATAGTATGATTTAAGAGTTTGAAAATGTCAGGTTTTGAGAATCAGTCTATCTACAATATTAGAAAATACACTATCTTCAGCACAGCTCTTCAGGACTGCAGCTTGTAATTTCTTTTTGAATAATAAAAAGGGGGAGATTAAGAATTATAA
The DNA here is from genome assembly GCA_033558185.1 of Dromococcyx pavoninus. NCBI lineage: Eukaryota > Metazoa > Chordata > Aves > Cuculiformes > Neomorphidae > Dromococcyx > Dromococcyx pavoninus. The sequence goes on from JAUMJL010000323.1 coordinate 1,109,780, forward strand.
ATCTCCAAATGACTGAAGCATAGTGGGTTGAGAGCAGATAGTACACAGAAAAATAAATTGCTTCACAGGAACTCTTCAAACGTTTGTTTATCTAATTCATGTAAATCACTACCACTAAAGTCATTCAGCAGTCATCAGTGTTCCAGAAATAATAGGAAAGCAGCATTTCATAGTCCCTTGGGTGTAGACAAAGAGGCAAAACTGGAAAAAGGCTACAGAATGAAATGCCCATCCTTTATTTGTAGAGTTTGATTTCATATACTGCATTTTAAATGACACATTGAGCCCTTGATTAAGGTATCAGGTTTCACTGGACACAAAGAAATTCGACTGCGTGCCCACTTCCTTTAGTCTGCTTGTTTGAGAGGCCACATGCTGTTAGCATTAACATTCCTAACTCTCCTGAATTTATAATGTTCGAATCCCACCTGAGGATGATGGTGTTGCTTTTGCAAAGCAAAGCAGACCACGTTGTGGCACTGTTATGGTGTGTTAAAACACTAAACCACTAAAATAGCCCTTATAAAATTTAGTTACACTTTGCAAAACAGAATTCAAGGGGGAAGATGCTGTAGGAGTGCAAAATAGCAAGTGTATGAATCTGTCTGATGAAGTAAGTGAAATTGCTATGGCAGGGAACAGAAAATCCTAAGAAAGAGGAGATTTCAACTGTTCTTTCTGCATTTTTAACCTTATTAACCGTTTCTAAAAATTGGCAATCACTTAGCACCTGTGAACTGTGTATGTCCTGTTTTATATGGCCAACTTTGCATTCATCCATCACCCACCTATTTAATGAGAGCTTACAAAACTGCTAAATTACTTTTAATGTGTTTGGAGTACACAGTACTTCAGTGTGCCTGTGCTTTTATGCCTGCAGGTTGCTCCTGTAACAATATATATTTAATTCCCAGCAGTTGTTGTCTGTGTCTTAAACTCTTCTGCTCTGGGACTATCTTATAAGTTTTACTTTTTAACGCTAGAGTCCAGAAGGCCATTTTGGATGAAGCATCTGAACCAAGTGCTTTGGGTAGTTTTGCTCAGACAGATCCTAAAGCTATCAACAAAGTGAAGAAAAAAGCTAGGAAAATTCTCCAGGAAATGGTAGCAAATGTGTCACCTGCTTTAATCAGGTAAGAAGAATGGCTCATCAGTATTGATAGTGGGTAGAAGGATAGCCACTCTCTCTCTGTATTATATCAGCAGAGCTTGTAACACATTATTCATACATAATGAGTAATTATTTAAAAAATCATACATTATTCATAAAAACACCCTTTTTTATGTTAACTAATGAAATGGTGGTTATTCTTCATTTTCAGATGCAGCAGAAACCCTCTGCCATTTCAAGGGATAGATCTTATCATAGGATTAAATAGAGATGTATTTGTTTTTTTTTCCTCCTGAAACTGGGATTTGTGCTAACCCTTGGACCAGTACCCTGTGTTGTTTTGGACTGGTCTGAGCAAGAGCAGTCAGCTGCAGCATCTTAGGCTGTGGAAGATCTTTTTTCAATACCCCACTGAATGTCATAACCTGTATTAGAAATAGCTCTGAGAGAGTCTTAGATAAAATCTTCTAGTGTGATGTCTGCTTTTACTACTAAGGGTGAATTTGCCTCTGTCATGTTCCTAGTTCCCTTCACTGATTTCTATGATGAAAGACAAGATGCACGCTGTCACCTAACAAGCTTAGTTATTATAATTGATCATAGGACCTCCATTAAAGTGGTTTCTGCCCTTTGAACAACCTTCATTAAGGATGACACTAACAAGTTTTGTCTCATAATTGCAGGAGGCTGAAATGTGGTTACTAACTATGGCATAGCTGATAGGCAAAAACTTGTTAAGCAATTTGATTTTATAGTAATTTTTTGATATAAAATAATCATGTTTTATGGCTTTGCCTTTAGTCATATAAAAGCAATATAAAAAGGCAGCAGCAATGAATGGAGCTCTTTGAGTTGTGTTTGTTCTTCCTTCAGGTTGACTGGCTGGGTGTTACTGAAGTTGTTTAACAGCTTTTTCTGGAATATTCAGATCCACAGAGGTCAAATAGAAATGGTCAAAGCAGCAACAGAGGTAAGGGAGGGTGGGAAATAATCTACTAAGGCAGATTGCTGATCTAGTTTCTATTAATGTTTACAGCACTAGCTCTGGGACTGCTAAGTCCTTAAGATAGCAGATTATAAATAGATCTGTCTCATATGTGAAACAGTGTTTTTAATTGAATATAATGCTCTTTGAATTATGCAGCTTAAAATGCTATATGAACTCCAGTTTTGCATATATTTCAGGGTCAGATTTTATCTGTCAGTCATGTTGAATGATTATCTCAGGTAACCTTCATCCAGCATTGTTTATTTCTTTGCACTGAGGTAGCCAGTGATAAATTAGAAGGTCTATTTAGGATTTTTTCACTTTTACCTTAATTTGGAAGAAAAATCTTTAAGAAATAAACCTTTCCTATTTCTTACTAGCAGTCTGTTTGCAGTCATTTGATATTTATTACAATTGATCAAAATAACTCCTAAATTCTGCCGGTTTCTTTATGCTCAAAGAAATTGATTCCTTTTGCAGGATTTACCTTAGAAAGATGGATTAGATAAATCAAAATAAGAAGAAAAAGATTCCTAATATTCAAATAGAATATTCTTTTGAAGTGAAAGTAATAGCAGTAGTTTGGTGGCACATACCTTTGGTCGCATACCTTTAATTATTTGATTGTTGTCTCAATACTGTGAGTGTGAAGAAACTGGGAATATTATCCTTGTTTCTTGTAATACATATAACTAAAAATTAGAGTCTATGAAAATTAAGAAGTCCAGTTGACTAAAATGTTCACAGCTGTGTGCAAACCAGATATAAACAAACTGGATGATGGTATCTGGAAAATACCATCAGATCTCATAATATGACACCAGCAGTCTCAGTGGATTTTAGACAAGGAGTAATAGTGCACATCTCTTACCAACTGTCTTCTCTCTTTTTTCTCTTCTCTCCCTACCATAGATGAATTTGCCTCTTATCTTCTTGCCCGTTCACAAATCCCACATTGACTACCTGCTCCTTACATTCATTCTTTTCTGCCATAACATCAAAGCACCCTACATTGCTGCAGGGAACAATCTCAACATCCCCATTTTGAGGTAATAACCTCTTCTTATTTGAAAAACACTGTGGTGGGGGAACCTGTTGCACAATGTATCTTATGTCCAAGTGTAAGATAATCTCAATATTGTTGGGTCATCATGTAGAACTTCTTTGATTCCTATTACATGCGCAGAGAGAGACCACAGCAAAATCCTTCTGAGAAATTCTGTCATAACCTAAGTAGCATAAGGAAGGATGTTCCCTTCTTCTAGAAGTCTGAAAGTGGGTAGGTGACAAAAGAAAGATAACTATGTGAAAAAGAGTTATGAATGATCAGTGCTTCTTCATGAAGGTGAACGAGTTGGCTAATGGGCAGCGACAGTACTGAGTGAGTAAGACTTTGTGGGAAAGTACTCCAATTTGGTCTCTGGTTTATATACTTCAGTTCTGTTTCTTGTGGCTGAAATAGATAAAAAGGCCTTTTAGGTAGTATTTTGCCAGTGAGACAGAATTTTGGGAAAACTGATTCCTGAAAAGCCACTGGATATTGCAAGAAATGACGAGGAAAGAAGGGGGATGCCTTGATTTAGAGGGTGTTTGGCACCAGGAGATGCTGGTCTGTGATGATCTCAGTAAGAGAGGCATTCAGAGTATAGAGAGTCAGTTAAAATGCTGTTTCTTAGGGCTAGCAGTATGAAGAGTGACTGGCATAGGTAATCTGGTGTCCCTTTAGATGCCAGGAACCCTGGATTGTGCAGTATCCAGTGGGCTTCCAGTGTGCGTGAAGCATACTGTGCAAACCCTGCCTGCAGAAAGGGTTTGGTCATTCAAAGTATTACAGGGTTATCTTCCAAGAAGACAACTCTATTTGTAATTTATTCTGTCAAGCAGAAACGATGTTCTTGTGAGAACTTCTTGCTGCCCTGTTAGGTAAAGGCAAGACCATACAGGTGGCATAATTGCTGGTGCCCAGTGGGAGCTGACTGCAGGCTCCTCTGTTAAAATGAGCTGGTTGAGCTGATCCTGCTGCCAGTGGGTCTGGCACTAAGGCCGTGCTGTATGTGCAGCACAGCACAGACCTGGGCCATCTCAAGTTAACTATGTGAGTCACCAACATCTCAGTGTGTGACAGTGTCCGGGTCAGGGTCACTGCAGAGGCTAAGTGGTCTGTCAGGGGGGTGAAATGGTGCTCTTAAATTAGAGAGTAATGTTTGTGTGGTCCCAGCGTGTGCAAATACTGTAATGCATTTCAGTCTTTGAGAATTTCAGTAAGTTCAGTTCCCATTGCATGGTAGGAATTCTGTACTGGACGTGTAGTAGTTTCCTGCCAACTAAAATCAATGAGTGTAATTCTTTTTTATTATGTAGCACATTGATCCGCAAACTAGGAGGATTTTTCATTCGTCGAAAGTTAGATCAGAGTCCTGATGGTCGGAAGGACTTCCTCTACAGAGCTTTGCTCTACGTGGTATGTATTTCTTGTCTCTGCGTGGATCGCATTTTGATCACATGACAAGTAGGAAACTGAGTTCCATCAGTCTGTGGATGGTTTTCACTGCTTTGAATTTATCTTGGGTTTCATGCGGAAAAAATAGGATATATTTTTGTGTCAAGTCTTGAACATCTGAAATAAGAGACTTGAATGCCCAGCACATTTGAGGATGAGATTTTTTACCTTCAGTATGCCTTATTAAAGAAAGTGGAATTAATACTCTTTGAGTATTAAGTGGAATTAATACTCTAATACAGCAGCTTTAAACTGGATGGTTAACGGCTTTAAACTGGAAGGGGGGAGATCTAGATTAGACACTAGGAAGAAATTCTTAACAATAAGGATGGGGAGATTCTGGCACAGGTTGCCAAGGGAAACTGTGGATGCCCCCTCTCTGGAGGTGTTCAAGACCAGGCTGGATGGGACCTTGAGCTGCCTGGTGTGGTGGGGGATGTCCCTGCCTGTGGCAGAGGGGTTGGAACTGAATGATCTTTAGGGTCCCTTTTGACCCAAATCATTCTGTGAATTCTATGAACTGCTGACAATATTTTAAATATATTTTTTTTCCGCTTTTCCAATCTTTCTGTATTCAGCACATAGAAGAATTGTTGAGGCAGCAGCAGTTTTTAGAAATATTCTTGGAAGGCACACGGTCACGGAGTGGGAAGGCATCTGGAGCAAGAGCAGGTCTTTTATCTGTGGTGGTGGATGCTCTCTTCTCAAATGCTACCCCTGACGTCCTAATTATACCTGTGGGAATCTCCTATGATCGCATAATTGAAGGTCACTATAACAGTGAACAGCTGGTAAGAGCAACTGAACAACTTGGTTTGCCTAGGGGATTTTCTGTTTATGTTCAGGATAACGTGGTTAAATTATGTGCTAGTAGTCCTCAGTTGCATGTACTTAGTGTTTGTGTCGACGAGCGTAGAGCCATGAATCATAAAACCTCTCTGATGGGGAGTGCTGAGGTATGGGTGACATATATCTAAATGCAAATTCATAACATAACAAATAATAACTGCAAGTGGATGCCTACAGAAAACAGCTCTGCAGATTTACTTGAAGTTATAAAGTGTGTCAAAAGATTTGTCCTTGTTTTGTCTGCTGTTGCATGCATTTTGATTTTAAATATAACCTTTTCATTGCAAATTGGAAAAAATCCAAAACAACCACCTGTGTTTTCCAGGGCAAGCCTAAGAAGAATGAAAGTCTTTGGAGTATAGCTAGAGGAGTCTTCAGAATGCTGCGGAAGAATTATGGGTGTGTCAGAGTCGATTTTGCACAACCATTCTCCTTAAAAGTAAGATTGATATTTTGAAGATCCTTTTGAAGTCTTGACATGTTTGATGTTTCAGTAGTGGGATGCAATTAGTTTGATTTTTCTCATTGTGCTTTATCATCACTAGCTCTGTCTGCTGAAGCCCATTCCAATGGGACCAAAGTATCTGTAGGTTGCTGAAGTCATGAGTCTTCAGACACATTTATGTTAAGCTGAAATAGTCTCAAAGTTGATATCCAGGGTTGTGTTAGGTTTGAAATGGTGCAGGTATTCTCACTGGGGTTCTTCTTTGTTTTGTTTTAACAAACAATCTTTAAAATGATCCTTATATTGTGTGTAAGTTGTTGAGATGTTTGGAGTTGAAGGAAACAATGCTGTTCTCCAGTTTGAGTAATTGCATAGTTTACACTCTTGAGTAAGGGCATTTATCTCACTGGATTTTTAAATCTGCTAGGCAGATCAGTAGCTATAAATGTATCATGGATCATATGTCATAAAAATCTGCATATTGCTTGAATACTCTAGTTTATTATTAGTTTACAATTTTTACCTACACTGGTTTACCAAATATTGTTCTGTAGTTTTGCAGGGAATGAGGGTGGTGCAGTACTGGCTGCCTTTGTTTAAATTTTCTCTTGGCAGAATCTGCTGGTGCTATACTTAATTTATTTGCATTTCGCTCATCTGTGTTCTGCTAGAGTCTACCTTATTTTTAGTGTGACTTTAATAAGACTAACTACTGTAACAACAACCTACTAGAACATTATTCAAATTAATTAGGTGTTCTTTCTGCCCTACTTCTCTCAGAAAAGCAGTAAGTTGGAGGGCTCTGAGGGTTCAATTACCGCAGCATGAAATTATTGTGACTGTCTGCACTGCATTATAATTAGCATAGTAGGGAAGGATATGAATTCACTTCCAAAGGAGAAGGTTTGGGTCACTTCCAGGCTATTCTTGGTAAGGAGTTAACAACTGTTCTTGGATCACTGTAAGGAAAAGAAGGTTATCTGCCTTCTTAATCTAGTAAAATGCTAATCACTCTTTACCTTCCTAGCAACCTCAGGTCGGGTCTCATGCGTACGTGTATTCATTTTTTCACTCTAGAAAGGTAAAAGCATGACATAAATTGTTAAAGTATGCCTTAACTAAGATTTGCACATGGGCAACTGTATTTTCAAGTTGGTGTAGTTATGTCACTGCAGCTTTTTCTAAAGGAGATGAGCTTTGGGGGTTAATTTTGGGCCTCTACAGTTCTGTGAGCCTAGGCTTAGAAGCAGAAGAGAGTGAGCTGGTTGGGAAAGTTTTTTTCAAGCAGCTTTCCTGGGAGTGAACTGTTTTCCTGACCAGCAGGTTAAGTGGCTCTTCAGTTTCCCACATCAGTCTTCTTATAAAGACTGAAAGAACACAACGTCCTGAAAACAGAATAATGTAAATGCTAACCTGTAAGGAGAGGTGTTTGGCTTTTGAGAAATCTGGGATTCAAGAATTCCAAGCATGTGGTACCCTGCCAGCTTCCTGGGTACTTAGTTTGTGGCACTGTGAGGGGTCTTGCAGCTGGGGTTTGTTTCCCTATGGAGAAGTTCCCTATCCTCATGTTTAGTAAAGCAGCAGCGAGCAATAATTACAGCCTCTGTGTTGGTTCAGAAAGGATATTAGACTTCAGTCTCATTCATGTTAATGAAGGCAGTTCTTACTAATCTAATCAGGGAGAAGCTAGTCTCAAAGGAGTTGTTCCCCGCAGGGTGCTAACAGGGGTTATATTTTTTTGTTATTGTTGAAGCAAAGTTTCTGATGAAGTACAGATTCCTTGCTGTAGAAAGTTTGCAGGTTCATACAATAAAATCAGAAGCGAATAAAATGTTGCAAACTTAATTCTGTGACCTGATTACTGCTCTTCTAGTGTGACCTAGTTTTATTCACAGTTGCATTTTTGAATATTTGCCCTTTTCTTATAATAATATTCTCAATCGACTGCAAGAATAAGGTGGGAAAAGTACGAAAAGTAACAACTCTTCTCTTAACAGGAATATGTAAACAGCCAAAGCCAAAAACCTATGCCTGCTCCTTTTTCTTTGGAACAAGCTTTGTTACCAGCTATACTTCCCTCAAGGTAGAGATGTTTTGGGTGCTCGGGAGAGGGAGGACAGGTTGGGGTTGGTTGGTTTGGTTGTGTTTTTAGTATTCTGCATTGCATTCCAAGCAGTGCCTGAAATCCCCAAGGGTAACGCAATTGTGTAGAGGAAAACTGAAAACCTGCACAATTGTAACTGCAATTTTCTACAAGAGTTCTGTTCTTTCTTGGGAGCTCTGTTTAAATAAGCTTGAGGACTCTTTCCTTTTTCTTGGTGACCTCTCTTGGTTTAATTTTAAATATTATGAAATAACTTAGGGAAAAAAATGACAGACGATGAAAAATGGCGGATTTTTTTTAAACCTTGTAAACGTTTCAGGTGGGTATAATTGCAAAGCAAATATGAATACTTTTACTCAAAGAGATGGCTGTCACTCAGAAATCCAAAACTGGGCTGGATCTGCATTTCCTACATATACACATTTTAGATGTTTTGATCAAGATCTAAATGCTGTAACATGAATTTTTATTCTATAATCAGACCTAATGATACTGTGGATGAAGGTACAGAGGCCTCACTGCCCAACTCCAGGGATATCACGAGTGAGCCCTTCAGGAGAGAGCTGATATCCAACTTGGCTGAGCATATCTTGTTCAGTAAGTGCCACAGTATCCCTATCAGCTACCTGTTTTGTTTTGCTGATTGCATGAATTCACATCCTGTTGGGTAGTGTATGCTTGCTGATTCTCTCCATTCAGGTGATCATTTCATGACTTCATATGCTCTCTTGACAATTCTTCATCCTTTGCCTCCCTCCCTCTCTCCTCTTCAAAGTTTAATCAGCTCACTTTCTGATTTAAGTACGAGCTTTTTACCCTGTTTGTTTTACTAAGTTTTGTATTTTTTGGACCAGTATACTGAACTTGGTGTACTCTTTTTTAGTGACCTCTCTTAGATTAATTTTAAATATTATGAAATAACTTAGGGAAAAAATGAGAGGCAATGAAAAATGAAGGATTTGTTTTTAAACCTTGTGAACATTTCAGGTGGGTATAATTGCAAAGCAAATAGGACTGGTGAATGAGTACTCTTTTACTCAAAGAGATTGCTCAAAGTGTTTGATTGTCCTGGTGGTTCACTGATTTCTTACCGCTTCACGCCAGAAGTATTTTCAGTGTTTTAATGGCATTATTCAAGACAGTGCTCATGTGAACTCAAATAGCTGCATGGACCAGTGTTGCCAGAATTTATAGGTTATGAGCTGTGTGCTTCAGCCAGATCTGTGATTTGTGGTATAAGAGATGCATGCAAAACAGTGCTTAGCTTAGTAAACACGTAAGCTTTATTCAGAATTCTTACTTCAAGTTACTTTAGTTCGATTACATTACTATTTAAACATAATACACTTTGTATTTCATTCAGAGGTACAGTTCTGTGCCAATATCAATATTTTATTTTTAATAATGGGTACTCTTTGACTTGTGATGAAGTTCTGAAGCTCTCAGGTTCTTAATGAGTTTATCTTGTTTACCTCTAGCTGCTAACAAGTCCTGTGCTGTGATGTCTACCCACCTTGTTGCCTGTTTGCTGCTGTACAGACACAGGCAGGTAAGGCTTCCATGCTGCTTAAATAGCCAAACTTTGCTTTGGCCTTGTTAATTAAAAAGTAGTATGCATTTTACTATTGCATGATATTGATAAAAGAAGAAATATGTGTTTAGAGTAAAGTGGATTTTAGAGCTCTAATATTTTAGTTAGTAGTGGATGCTTGAAGATAAGCCATTATTGATGGGATGTTAATAAATACATGAAACAGATTCTTGTAATTCAGAATGTAGTTATACTTTTTTAATAGAATATATTGATATGGTTCATTGTATTAAGATTGTTTTTTAGGTCTTAAACACACTCACTATTGAATATGCTGGCAACTCTTGCAATTTTCAAATGTGTTGTGCTGTTCCTTGGTACCAGGATCTTATACCACAAATTATGTCAAAATGATGTTTAACTGAAGTCTTGTGCACGGAAGGAATTTTTTTTCTGCTACAAATGCATTTAGCATTTTTTCTGAAACTCCTTCTGCCACTAATCTGAAACTTTTATTGCACATAAATCAAGAACAAATTGAAAAATACTGGCTAGGTATGTAATCTTATTAGTCAAGGACACTATTACTGTTGTGTCAGTCCAGCCTTTCGAATTTCCTAAAACAATGGCATCAAAGAAGCATTTTACAATGTGATCTAAAACCATCTTGCAAAAAAACAGGGAAAAGAAGTGCTTGAAGAAAAGCTTTTCCTCATGTCTCCAAACAATTGAAGTTCTGATAATTACAGTATTCCCAGGTAATTGATCGTTCATTGTATAGCATAGGTAATGTTCATAATGATGATATCCCTAACAGGTTCTTAGAGAAGAACTCTGGTCTCTCCAGGTTGGGAAATGAATCAAGAAGCAAACAAAACTCTTGGCTTCTGAAATAGCTGCATGGTTTTAAAATAACAATTGCATGTAATTCAAAATTATGGACTATTTTAGCAATATCTCTGAAAATAAAGTGTTCTAATAGTTCTGTTGTGCTTTGGATTTTTGAAGGTTTATGGCTAGCTTATGTGTTTGCTATATGCATGTTTATGTGCAAAAAGAAATTTGTTTCACTCTGTGCTTCTGATTTGATTTCTAGGGAACTGATCTTTCGAGGTTGGTAGAAGATTTCTTTTCCATGAAGGAGGAGGTCTTAGCCCGTGACTTTGACTTGGGATTTTCAGGGAACTCGGATGATGTTGTCATGCATGCCATCCACTTGTTGGGGAACTGTGTAAATATCACAAACACTAGCAGAAACAACGAGTTCTTCATCACTCCCTGCACAACGATACCTGCTGTCTTTGAGCTCAACTTCTACAGCAATGGAGTACTTCATGTATTCATTAAAGAGGCCGTTATTGGTATGTGTTGGGGATTACCAAGGAAAGACTTTCCTGTGACTCATGAAGTCAAAGTGTCTCCATGACTCCACAGCTCTGCTTCCCTTCCTGCTTCAGTCCATATTTACCCTATTAAAAACTATTTTAAAGTAAACTTTTTTTGGTCTGTGGAATGTTTCCACTCATTTTGCCCACCATTCTTTATCTTTCTTGGAAGTATTTATGTATTGGTCACTGCCACAGTCAAGGCACTATGAGAGTTTTGAGCCAACATGGCAAAACCTGGGTATTTGGTCAGGAATATTTCTGTGAGATTTTGTTTCAATCTGGCATTAATTGGACACACATGCAGTAGTTGTGAATTCTGTCTTTATTCTACAATTGCATATGTCATGCTTGACTGCTTTTAGGCCTCGAAATAGACAAAACAAAAGTTTTAGGTTCCCTTTGCTACAAAGCTCTTTGGAAAAATAAGCTTATGTTTGTTTCTCCTCTAGCCTGTAGTCTTCATGCGGTTCAGAGCAGGAGGTACAGAAATGGTACTAATGGTGCTTCTCCCAGTTTGATTAGTCAAGAACATCTGGTCCGGAAAGCTGCCAGCTTGTGTTACTTGCTTTCTAATGAATTTACTATATCTTTGGTAAGTAATTACATTAATTGTCCGTGTTTCAAATTTTTGTTCTGCTGTAACTCCATGTGTTAACTTTAAAATGACACTTTTTCCAGTGTCACACTTCTGATGTGTTCACTGTAAGTAAAGTCTGATGGTGGTGAGTATCAAGAGGTTGAATATAATCTGAAAAATGAAGATAGCATTGTTCCTGCTTGTGTTAAGAAAATGAACATTTGAACAAATGTAGTTGTGTCAGAACCATTCATCCAAAAGATGCCTGGGCTAAGATAACACGTGAATTAACTTGGGGAAACTCCTATCTCTACCTTGTTTCCTCAGCAAGGTGTAACAAAATGAGTCAATCTGGATTTGGATGCATACAGAGTGCACAGCTGTGCTCATGCAGGTGCTAAAGTGGGTGATGCTGGGGTGAGCCCGCAGTGTTTCTGCTGTGCTGGCTTTAGGCCTTTCCTGAGAAAGAAAAGCTGCTCACTTTGTCAGCTTCCCACAGCTTGAAGTTGGGCTTTTTAATGCCTTGTAACAGATTTTGTGTTGCTTGTGTCGTTAGACCTTCACAACTGTATCTGCATTCTGCCCAAACTACTAAAGTGGGTTTGTTACTTAAACAAACACAAGTCTTTGAGAGTACCCAACTCACATGAATTTGCACAGAGGATTGAAATTATACTGGGAACCAAGTCTCCAGATTCTAAAGATATTCCCAATTTGCATAGGAGTGCAGTAGTCACAGTGTGCCACACCTAGTCTTTAGTGGCAATTTTAAACACGGCCTGACTTTGTTTTTTGTTTTATTACAAAACACTGAAGAGAGCTGATGTTATCTCAGTTTTCAGACACTGTATAATTACATTCTGTATACTTGCAGTGTTGTGTTAGGTATTCCTTTTTTTATGTGTAGACATTACTTAGAATTCTAGAGATTCTTGAACTAATTCTTAAATTTGCACACTTATTTCTTACTTGTGCCTTTTTAAATGAAGCATAAGCCAAATTTAGTACTTTTCTCTGAGCAATGATGTATCTCATGTGGTTCTTTAGTAATCTTTTCCTTCTTCTTTCACAGTTAATAATTGATTTACTCTTTTAACTTAGAAAATATTTCCTCAGTGATTATGAACAATGTAAAAGAGGGGATTTTTTTTTTATTCAGAGTTTCAAAACACAGAAGGGAGTTTCTTAAAAGTGTACTTCCCTTTTAAATTTCAAATAAATCATTGGTATGCATCTCAATGATTTTAGTTTTATGATGACTTTATTCCAGAATTGTTAACTAACTAAAATTTGGTTAGAGGTGATTAAAAGGGTTGAATATTTAATATGGTTTTCTACCAGTTTAGTAATGCATTGCTTTAGAACACTTGGACAAATCTTAAATATCCTATTTCACGGTAATTTTTTAATGTCTGCCAGGATAAACATGAGTGGAACATTGGGATTATGGTGGTAAAATTTTAATAACTTAATAATAATAAGGAATATTAGTACTGTGTCTAAACTGCTCCTACTGAGCAGGGACCTGGTGTTGCTAAAATGGATATAATGGATGTGATTTTTTTCAATGCATTTCTTTTGTGTTGTGCAGCCTTGCCAGGTGATCTATCAGGTTTGCCATGAATCTGTGGAAAGGCTGATACAATACGGAATTCTTCTGGTGGCTGAGGTAAGGTAGTAGAGATCCTACATGAGCTTTGTTTCTTGAGTTTGGCTTTAGCCATAGGTGGTTTGTGCTGCTTAACTGTGACTCTTGTTCTACATAATACTGTTACTGAAAGTTTGTAGCAACAGCTCCAGGACTGATACTACTTCATTCCTAACTTTTATAAGCATCAGTCATCCTGTGATGCTGTGAATGACTTTGTGCATCCTTTCACTGTACTATTAAACCTGCTAAGGAAGGCAGTATTTTATCCTGTCTTGTAAAATGGGAATTTATTTAATTATTGGAGCCCTTTCCAATCATAGCATAGCTATAATACATGGAAGTTTACTTTCTACTCCTAAAGGAGCTCAGATCTTCTGTCATTCTTTGATTCCTTCTCGTTGACCTTGAAATTATTGTAAACCTTTCCTGCTGGTACAGTTTGTGGTTGCAGGGATGTACTCGTGCATAATCAGTGCAAACACTGCAATCAACAGTTGTTTTATAACTTTGAACAGGTTGGAAATGTTTGTGGCATTTTTACAACCTCTTCCCTAAGAAAGGAAACTTCTGCCCCTTCTAATTATTTCAGTTTACTGCTGACATTAACACTTTGATAAATTTCCCATTAAAATTCGAGCTTGGTTGAATTATGCTTTTTTGAAAATTATTTTCCTGTGATTGTAGTGTCTACTTCAAAAACTAAGGAATATTCCTATCATATAGTGATCTCTTCAGTATTTTTTAATCTTATTTTGTGGCCTCTGCTTCTTCAAAATGAAACATTTGATCAGAGTGTAAGATTGGAAGCATTCCATTCTTCATTTTCTGCAGAGGCCTTTTTCTTTGTCGTGAATATTATGACAGTAATCACATTTATGAAGAGCTGGTTGTCCATTTGGTTTTAGTCTTGCCTTATTCTCATTTCTAAGTGGAATAACTGTATCAGGGATCTTTCCTCAGTGACTTAGCACTGGTGACCTTTGAAAAATCTTTCTGTTGTAAAACTTTAAGCAAAACAATTAATGGTGAATGATTGATACCAAGGCTTCCCTTCTCCTTTCGTGTGTGTTTACTGTCTCTAAAACTCATTTCTCAAGATGTTGTTGAAACAGATGCTGATCAGTCAGGTGGAGTATTTCTGTTACATGTCAGTTACTGTACACCTGAACATCTGACATACCTGTATTGTTGCATAACAGGATGAAATCACTATTCAAATACATGTAGTACATATATATTTGTCACTTGGGCTTTATTACCTCCAGTAGATTACCTCAATATACCCTTGCAAGGGAACAGTACAGTACTTTACAACATTACAATGCATCTCACTAATTAATGGGTTTACAAAAATAGGTTGCTTTACTAAGTAGATGAAAAGCAGACAATCAAACTCTTTCCCTTTATACTATTCAAGTAAAGAGATTCCATGCACTCATCTCAAAGACTTGAAGCAATGCATGCTTATGTAAGACACCTGCCTGCTGATAAGTGTAAATCCAAGTCTTGCTCTGTGAGTGGATTATTGTCAGGTGTTTGTAGGCTAAACTTGGATGGTGCCTGTCAGGGTGATTAGCAGAAGGGAATTGCAGTGATGCAACAGGTGGAGGAGTCTTAATGTCTCAGTGTAATCAAGTTCTAAACTATTTGAGGCCTTTGTGATTAAAACTGGCTCATTCTGTTCCAACCGATATCTCATGTGGGGATAAATGTAAGAACATCATCACTAGAGGCAGTAAGTTACCACTTCCAATTAGCAACTTGTGGCATTCTGCATTAATTGAGATTTTAGCTATTGTAATGTAATAACACAGAGTTTACTACTCTATCTTTAAGGCAACAGTAGTATGGAGGTTAGCAACATCTACATCCAGATGGCATCTCAGCTTTTTATCCTAACACAACTGAAAGCACTGTCTTGGCAACTGGTACTGGATGGCCCCTGGTAGGAAGATTGAGCAAGACTTGCAAAGATTTTCACTTCTATGTAACAGGCAAACTAAAGAAAACCAATCTTTGACCAGTGTATTGTCTCTCTGCTTCTTTCAACTCTGTCTATAATTGGGTCTCACCAGATTTCACTAAATATTGCTTAATGAATGGACTGATTAAGTAAAATGAGATTATAAAATAAACCTATTGTTTACCTGGATTTCAATTGTTTACCTATTTATTGCCTTGTCTTTCAAATATAAGCAGGATGATCAGGAGGATGTTAGCCCCAGTCTCACAGAGCAGCAGTGGGATAAAAAACTCCCTGAGCCATTATCTTGGAGAAGCGATGAGGAAGATGAAGACAGCGATTTTGGAGAAGAGCAGAGAGACTGCTACCTGAAGGTAATATTATCCTAAGGGTAATAGCATTTGAAGGAGTTACAAACTACTACAAAGAGGCTAAATGATAATTTTATTTTTTCTGGTTCACATTATTAGTCCTTTGTGTTTTGCTACAGTCAGGAAAACACCTTTTTCTCCTTCCCGTGGGGAAAACAGCTGAAGAAACCTCAAATAATCTTACAGGGAGGTGGAAGAGCAATGTTTAGTTTCATGAAAACTGATAAAGGCTCCAGTATCTTAGTGTCTAAATGTTTGGTTCTTTACTGACAGCATGCACTCTGAAAGTGGCACATCATGCTGGTATTAATTTTCAGCCTAAATTTCACTTCATAGATTGATCATGTTGATTTTAGACATGTTACCAGTTTTCTCCTGAAACTGATACAGACACTCTTTACCATATCTTGTTAACACTTGGAAACTGTGAGTGCATGGCAGCCCTTTTGTTGACTGCAGAACAATATAATGTCTTTGATTTTGTCTTAGGAAATTGTTTAGTAGTATCCTGCAGGAGAAGAAAGTAACATTGATCTGTGATGTGCAGTGACTGTTCTGTCCCTCGTGGTAAAGTGCTCTTTTGCTGTGCTTTCACAATGTGCCCCTTTTTGAACGAAGAGTTATTTGGGCCGCCCTTTCGGTGCTTACCGTGTCGCAGGTAGTTCCTTGTTTCTCCTGGTCTCTGTCACTTAAGCTCTCGTTGCCCTTTCTTAGGTGAGCCAGTCTCAAGAGCACCAGCAGTACATCACTTTCCTGCAGAGGTTGTTGGGACCTTTACTGGAGGCCTATAGCTCTGCTGTCACCTTTGTGCACAATTTTAGCGGTCCTGTTGCAGAGTCTGAATACCTTCAAAAGTTACACAGGCACTTAATAAGCAGGACGGAGAAGAATGTTGCTGTATATGGTATGTTAAACTGGTTTTGGAACTGGATTTGATTTATTCTGTTCCTTCTAGCACAGTGTAGCCCAAATTCAACTGCCGGTTGTTTATTCTCTGGGTTTTCTTTCTTGCAGCGGAGAGTGCTACCTACAGCCACGTGAAAAATGCGGTGAAAGTCTTTAAAGAAATTGGGGTGAGTGTTTGGTGATCAAATTTGAAGGCTGATAAGTTTCATTTTAATAACGAGAACATTTTGGACAATTAATGTAACCTTGTCAGTGTAAGTTTAAAATCTGTGAATGTATCTGTGCAGATGTTTGGTGAGTTTTGAGTGTTTTGCTTTCCTTTAAGCCCAGGGGTATAAGAGAAGAGCACAATTGCTGAACAGAGCACTTCTTACCCCTGAGAAAAGCTGTCTAGATGAGGGTTAGGTGTGTAGGTATTTTTATTCACAGCAAATGAAATTTCTCTGCTCTACTCCATGTCCTTATGGAACATCAGTGTAGATGTGGGACTGCTGAGAGCATGCTCTGTGCTTATTGACAGCTAAGTCTAAGTATGAAGGACTGCTTCAATCTTCAAAAACTGGTAGTTACTGAATTTTGGCTTAGCAGTGATTGATGCTTGAGTAGAACAATCCTAGCAGAGCTCCAGTGTCCATCATAAGGGCACAGATCTTCTTTAGAATAACAGATTTTGTACTTTACCTCGATCCTTTCAGATTTTAAATTGCCTATCTAGATATTGCAAATGAAGAATTTTTTCATCAGAATGACATGCCTTCCTGAATGCCAGATGGGATTTAGCATTGTAATTTTGAAAGCATCAGCATTTAGGCAAAGTATTGCTAGATAAGGGGTTTGAAGTCTTTGTTCTTTAATTCTGCTGTATAAAATAATCTAATAATAGGGGGACTATAGTAGAGCCTGCATTAAAGGTACCTTTCTGTGGACTGGGAGAGCTGGGAAGAAAGCACATACCAATCCATCACTTTATTTCTAGTGTATTCTGCTATTGGGAAGTGGAACTAGATGGCATCTGCTGAACATCTGTTCAGAGCATAACATCTGAATTCGTGTTTTCGAAGTGCTTACACTTTCAACTCAGATGCCTTCTGAGTGTGTGTTTTATCCCTCACTGTTTATCATACACAGTTTCTCTTCTTCCATACCACTTGAGGTGCTTCAACATTGAGTAAATTCTAATGATATCTAAAGGCATTGCCATCTAAGACTTCAAGAAGGAAAAAATGTATTGTAAATGAGGGCATATTTAGTATAGTGGATACATTTTTGATTACAAAGGAAAGGAGATTCCTTGAACATGGTGATATTTATGTATATTCACGCTGTGCTTTAGGTTTTCAATCAAACGAAACAAAGAAGAGACACCATTTTGGAACTAAGCACTGCATTCCTACCTCAGCACAACAGGCAAAAACTACTGGAATTCATCATGAGCTTCATGGTGTTATAGACAACGTTTAGCACCTTTGTCCAGGAATATGAAGACTGGTTTTGAGACTGTGTCAAAACCTGGGGACATTTTTGCTAATCCTTCAAAGCGTAAGGTGCCACTGTCTGGGTAAGGCCTTCTCTGACTTGAACTACTGGAAGACAAGTGCCTTCTTACGTATGCATTTATGGGTTTCTTACAGTCCCTTTGGATACAAGTAATTAAACACATTGCAAAAAATAAGTGAAATGATTAGAATAAAATGAAGAGTGAAATTTTATCAGTGTTACGTTTTAAATACACTTTTAAAGACTGTAACAGATGCACAGATACCCATGTTTGTCATCTGTAGCTAACCCTGAGATCTTGAGTTCAGTGGCAACACAGATTATGGCATAAACAAGTAACTTTCATTCCAGTTCAGTGTTATTGTTTTAAATAAATGGTTTAAAATTTTTGCTTAGGCAGGATATATATTTCATGGATAAAGCCATAGTTTTTTCATAAATGTTAACATAAATGCCAAAATTCTAATAACAGTTACGGACATCTGAGAATAATTATGCTGTAGCAGATGATTGTGAGAAACATTGTTAGCAGGCACACCTTGCACTCTTAGAGCTGTACTGTGCACTGGTAAATTGCACTAATCACTGCTGTCATGAAGAATGTGACAATAATGTTCTTGTTTTTATGGATGGCATCTGTCGTTCAGCCAGATGAAAGTCAGGAGACAGTTGCCTGAATGTGAATATCTTGTAAAATCTTAGGTTATTATTTAATTGAAAAAAGCTATTAGTTTGTTTGGGTTTTTTTTTTTAAATTAATAGGATGTCATTTTTTTTTTAAGTGGAGTAAACACTTAATTTGGTGAAATAACTTTTAATTTTGGCCCTAAAAATTTCAGCAATAACTTTTGCAATTCTTTGAAAACAAGCGTTCATATTGAATTCTGTTGCTGAGCAGAGCTAAATTGGCATCTAGTAGTAACTTCTAGAAACAGAAATATCATAAACAATGTACTTTTGGCTCTGGTTTAACTACCTTACAAAAAAAACCCCAAAACTGAATGATAAATAAATTCTGTCCTATGAATCAGGACTCTGCGATTTGATCCTTTTGCGTGGAGGACTTGCACTGTAGATTTCATCTTCCCTTCATGTGAAAGGAGATCAGATTGCAAACTCTGGGCCTGCATTTTAGTACAGCTGGTCTAGCTGAAGCAATAATTTGGTGTTTTGAGAAGCTGGTTTGCTTGTGAAATGTATTTTTCCTCGTTTAGAGTGTCTTCTTCTATATGAGGGAAATAGAGCATTTCACTTACTGCAATGCTTGATTCTCGTGTCCTGGTCTTGTGAGCAGAAACCCCCCCCAAACATGTAATCTCTGTTGCTTAACATAAATGTAGAAGAGCATACTTGAATCCCAGCATTTGCACTGTTATGCCAGCACAAAACTGATGCACACAATTTGAGTTTGTGGCCAAGGAGTTTGCATTTCTACTGCACATTTGTCAACAAATATTTCTGTACATTTTTTTATTAAATGCTATTAATATTTGAAACCTGCAGTTTATAGTTTATTAGCATTATACTGTTAGCACTGTGAGACTCGTGTGTTGTCACTAAACCAGGTGCTCTACAACACTTAAAGAATTTCTGAACCAAAGCTACATTAATACAGATAGAAACTGACCCAGGAGTCGCTTTTGTTCCTATGTCCTCCTGTTGTCTCAGCAGGATAGTGACTACATCACACATAATTTGTTTTGTGAAGTCTCCTAGCTGTTTAGAAAACAGTTTCATCTCTTCTTAGCTAGTGCACTGTTTGTTAACCCATGACTGCTCCATACAACAGTTGTTGCTGATGGCTTCCATTTAATGTCAAACAAAGACTAGGTGCTTCTGAATAAAGAGGTCTCATAGTTTACTGCATTTCAGTAAACCTGAGGTGCACTAACAGTGAAGGTGATTGTACATAAAAAAGACTTCAAAAAGTGAAGCAATATGAAGCAAACAAAACTTGAGTCGTTTTATTAAGAATGTTCTGCCAACTGATGTATTGTTACCATAAAACCCGGGAGTACTGTGGTCACTGGAGCGTTCTGGCTGGGTGTTGACTTTAACTTTAAAAGAAAAACACTAAAAGAAAAACCACACAAAAATCAGGTTAATATAAATCAGTGAGTGGGCTGGATAATAATGCATGTGAGTACATGTTGATGAATACATTTAAATTGCAGAGGGAGGAGGCACCTCTAAAACTGGTTTGGTTTTGTATGAAAAAACCTTGCATGTAAGAAGCCAGTACTGCACATCATCTGCCACTGGAAGCCTTTGCGTTCTGCAGCAGGTGTGGATGTAAACATATATATGCAAGCATGTATATTATACTGTACAACTATGCTTTTCCTTGACAATAAAGCACAGAATATAAAATTATCAGGCTGTAACAGTCAAAAACTAAACCCAACACTTTTGCACTGTATTTACACCTTCAGTGTCTTCTGATTTTATTAACCCTTCATGTTCCCTTGCTGACAGAATGCCAGCTTGAGTTAATTCTGGTAAAATTAACCAGTAAAGAAAGGACTGGCCCTGAGTTAACAGTGATGTATTTTAAGACTCTCCTCTAACAAGGACTTGCACGAGTCTCATCATTCTTATGAGCATATCACTCAGGTGTGCAAGTCTTTTTGGGCCAGTATCTTTCATGAAACTTAATCTTTCCATATGCATCCTATAACTCTCACATTTATGGAGTGATGGAAATGTAGAATTCCACTTCCCGTGGTGCCGTGGCTACCCAGGCCTTCAGGGATCATAAACTTGTTAATACATTTTCTTTCTACTCACAGTGACACTGGAGGCCTACCTGCCTTCCCTTTGACAGTAGAGGGCTTTGTTCACCTGTCTTTTATTAAGGAGCAAATACACAACACGCGCTCGACTGCCTGCCTGCTCCACAGAGAAGTATCAGAATCACAAAGTAGAGGTTGAGCTGGGGGTGATGTAAGATGCTGTTGCTCTGAGTTTCTCTGCTAATGAGCCTGATACTGCTTCCTTGGGAATGTTACCATGTTTTACCTGTGATGTGTAATGCCATGTCTGTTGTAGAAGCACGGAAACGTGCGGGAGTCGTTTTAATAAATTAAACTCTTTGCTAATATGACATTTAACAAGCTCTTCTGGTGTTTTTTTTCTTTGTTCTTACCTGCTAAGATAATTAATTTGATAATTTTGTCTTATTCAAGGTAGTTTCTGAAATTAAACGGTGAAAAGCCTTTTGTTGTAGATCTGTCTCTACCAGGCCATGTACTGGAGCAGAACCATTTAAAAAGTGGTTGGAGGTGGCTCCTGAGTCACCGTTTGCCATTAACTGGAGGTGCCTTTTGGCTTCACCGTTTCCCCCACCCTGCAAGGCCCTTTCTATTCCTATTTTAAAGGTGCTGAAAATTCCTCTTGCCTTAGAGGGAGGGCTGGGTCATTCAGGAGGCTGGGATGGCTCTGCTGCTGCGGGCTGTCCCTTCTCATGGCAATTTCAAGCTGACCTGGAGTGCAATAAGCACCTGACAGGAATTCTGCCAGCATCTCGCAACTGTGAATCAATTGAAGTGGGGCTTTAATATAATAAAAGCTGCATAGATGATCATTACTTAAATTGAGAAGGAGGGATGCTGTTTTATCCCTCAGTGGGGAAAAAAAGGTTGTAATCAACTGATTCTTGAAGAGGCCTCTAGCAATGTTCACATGCAAGGAGGGCTCGATTAATTGACAACTCCAGGCTGAGGCAGGAAACTAAAATTCAATTATTGTCAATAGCTTAAATAAAACCCAATTCTTATTGGTGATGACCTTACATGTTATTCTTTCTGTAAATGTCTTCCTATTTCTCAGTCTTTTAAAATCCTGAATGTCAGATAAAGCACTTACCTCCGGTTTGTGCTTAATTCAGTTTTCTTGTTATAAAAGCTTATCAAGCTTATTTAGAAGGATCACTTGATTTGAGCTCTCTGCTTTGTTCTCACAGTGCACCAAGTTTTCAGCAGCCCTGTATTTTCAAGTTGAGATCGACATTGATCTGAATTGCTGCTTCACACATTTTCTTTTCTGTCTTACAGGTGTTCATTGTACTTTGCATTTGCTGGGTGTGAAGTGTTGCCCTTATTAATTCTTCTGTAAGTTGGCCCACCTGCTAATGTAATTGTCCAAGAAGTATCATAGTTGATGCTGTTATTAGAATGAGGAACTTTCTGGCTTTTGGAAAGAAACACATATGTAATATTTATTGCTGCATTTTGTGCCAGAATTCAGACCTGAGAGACCAGAAACCCCAAAGAGACTTTTAGATGTCATCTGTCGTAAGGCAGTGACAGGTATAGAAACAGAAGCTATTTAATTAATTATTGTATAACTAAAAGGTCTCCGTGGCTTCAGACTTGATGGTTGGACTTGATGATCATAGAGGCCTTTTCCAACCTTAATGATTCTATGATTCTGTGATTCCATTAGTCATACAAATACATGTGTATGTAGTTATGTAATGCAAAATTTCAGTGGAAGGTGTGGGGAATAATTGCTATGAGTAATCTGCATAAAAAGGATGTTCTCCAGCATAATAATAATAATATTGGTTCTTAAATTGACAGTATTTGCAAACTCTCATCTCAGTTGTTCTCCAGAGCAACAATTTCTGTCAGATGAGGAAACCTGGACATGGAGATCAGTTAATGTGCCTATGGCCACACATGGATTCAGTGGCACCCAGAACCTGTCCTTTTGTTCCTAATTTACATGTCACTTCTGATGCTGTCTTATGTTTCCATTAGCTAGTGCTGGGAGTTTGAGGAAGGCTGAATGTGTACAGGTACTCAGTGGATATTTTTTATTCCTTAAAGCATAATTCACAATCAGAACAGGAGAATTATGGAGTGGAAGAATTACTAGTGGACGTGATAATACTAACAACTGTTCTGAGTCTCAGCTCTTCAGTATCTTCATTAGTGCCGTGGGGAACTGGAGATGGTTTGCTCTTCACATTTGTAAATAGCTGCTGTGAGAGCAGCCAGGCAGAAACTAGAACAAGATAACGTTGGAGGTTGTCATGATCCCAATGGAAATGATACATTTTTGAAAGATATGAAGGCAAAAAGAACGTCACAATTAACCCAGGGTAGTACAGGATATTACAACTGAGAAAAGAAAAACAAATTTTGTAGGCACAGAAGAGGAAATAAACTGGCTGTGTAGGAATTCTGTGGAGAAAACTGATTTACTGGCAGATCACAAGCAGAAAAGGGCAGATGTCACGCAGAGATACCTTACGCCTACAAGTGAATGACAAACTTGGGGCAAAGCTTCCCAGCCCATTCACACTGATAAGGTCTCAGCTGGGACACCACGTTCTGTTTGAGGAGTTTTATTTGCAGGATGATATGGGCAAGATGGAAAGGAAAAAAAGAGCTTTTTTTTCCCCCTTTGGGGAAAAGAAGCAAATAATCTTGATTATTCCCTGGATATGCAAGTACTCAAGTTAGATGAAAGTAATGAATTTAGTCTTCAGTTGCAGTGAAAGAAATCAGGGTAGATGATACTCTAAAATCTCTTTACTGTAAGCACAGAGAAGCACTGAAATAGCTGGTCTGAGTGGACTGATGTTTCCCTGGCTGTGAGAACTGGGTCCCTGTCCCTGCCACTTGTGCGGTACTTCCTGGTGGTGAGTGGAAAGGACGGGAGGTGAGGGTCTGCCTTCCAGCTCTGGGCATCCCTCCCAGGCAAAACAGAAAGGGGTTTGTGCAGGAGCAGCTTGGTCAGGGCACTTTGACTGGAGGTCTGGCTGGCTCTTTGGCCCTCACTAACCGAGATCAGGAGCAGCTGTAACATAAATTGTGTTTCTGGTTCCTGCAGTTGTTCAGGAATAAAATGTACGTGTGCTTTATTAAGGCTGTTCTGTAAAAATGTTTGTTTAGTGTCAAAAAGCACACGGAGTGCTAGCAGTGGTCAGGAAAGGAAACTGAAAAACATCACCGTGCCTCTGCACTATCCTGAGTGTTGTGGGGGCATTTTCGTGGGGAGATGTGTAGGAGCCTCCTACCTCTGCCAGTAGAAAAATCACTCATGACTGGAAACCGGGTGAGGAATCCTTCCTCTGACATTTTCACCTTCCAGACTTCTTGGCAAACTACGATAGCAAATTACACATTAACCCTGCAATCTGTTAACAGATTACAATTTAACTCTGCCCCTGCTTTGGAAGTGCTGAAAGCCAAGTGATCTTCCCTGAGTTTTGGGTTTGCCACTGCTTTGACTATTGTGTTACCTCAGGCTCCAGTGATTGCATCCACCCAAAGAAAACAACAACATTTATAAATGCCACAGCACTGACAGTGCCACTATTTTAGAATAATGCATTTTCTTTGGAAGACTTTCCAAGATAACCCCCAAATACTTAGGCAGCCTCTTTGTGTGAGCTCTGTGCTGTGTGATGGCTGCTGTGTAATTGGTACCCAAAATGGTTTGTTAACAGCTAATTGGAGGGTGTCTGTAAAACAAATGCCTCGCCTTTGATTTATTGTTGTCCTTCAGAGGAGGCTGATGGATTAATTTTATTCCTCAGTTAAGCATTTTGCATATCTGTGCAAAGTTTTACAGGCTCTCCCTATGGCTTTGTTGATAAATGAGTCCTCTGAATTTAGCTGAAGCTTGATTTTAGCAGTGGTGCTAAGCATCTTGTTGACTCGGAGTTCCTCTTATGTCTGCAGGATGGAGAAGGCCAATTAAAGGCTACCTGTCAGAAAGCTGTAAAACCCCTTCTTACTGTTGATATTTCCCCTTCATTGAACTGAATTATCATAATTTAGCACCTTTGCCTACAAATCTCTCCCTTTGTGTCTCTGGCTGGCCCTTTATAGCCTCCAGTTCCCTCTTCCTGTGCTCTACAGGTTTAGACACCTGTCATCCTCACAACCATTCTGGTTCCCAGGTCCTTCTTGACAGCAACTCTTTGGTTGGGTGACTCAGCTTTCTCATTTAAACAGAGCCCCCAAAATATGAAAATAAGCTCTTTTAATATCCAGATGTGGTAATTAAAATTAATGAATATTTTTTTAATCTTTTTCTTCCTATCATAAAATCATGTTTCCTTAAAAATCAATGTGTTACCAAGCAGGTATATTATTTTGGCAAGGTGCTTGTGAAAGAATTAAATCTGAATAAAGACTTTGCACATGGTTTTATCCAGTTTGGGCTTTTGAAAGAGAAGCTTTTTCTGAACAAGTTTTCCATAAAAGCTTTCAACATGACGAATGGAGTTGAAATGTTTGTGGTGTTTCATTCATCTGCCACTGAAATGTCATTCATCTCTTCTTTGTGGAGAGTAGCTTGATTAATCCAGTAATATTTGTTTCCCTGAATAAATGTTGTTATTTTGGAAAATGATCAGCCTGACTCAATGGGATGAACTTTAAGACTATGCTGCTGTTGTCAGAATAATAAGTTCTGTGCAAAGAAATTGTTTTAAGGAAGCTGGGCTACAGGGTACAATCCTTGAGCGATATTTTTAAATGCCCAGAAGAAATCATTGGATGCAATAAAGTGAATGTTCCCTGATTCTAGGAAGTGGGGAAGTTTAGATGTGTCCCTGCTAACATTTAAGTAATACTTAGCCATAATATGAATTAATTCTAAGTTTTAGAACTCCTCCATTCTTCCCTCAACACTGTGGATTCTATCCCTTTTACCCCAATTTGCTTCTCTTTGTCCAAGACTCTGGGAAAACTGGTTTAGATATTAGATTTCTATCCCTTTCCTAGCTGTAATCATTAACTGAGCTGTAGCTTATGGAAGTCTGAAGCAAAGAAACACAGAAATATTAAAAGCTGGTATTTCTGGATATACTCCAGAAAGTAAGGAGAGTGAACCAGGGCAGGAGGTTGTGTGTGGGTTTTTTGTATTTTAATCAGTTTATATGAAGTTATCCCTTTGCCAATGCAGAAGGCAGTAAAAATGAAAAATGTTGGACCCTGTGACACATGTAGTTAATTTTCTGAACTAAGTAAATTAAGTACAAATTTGTTATTAATAATTCAAAGCAAAATGCTAGATAAGAAATAGGATTAGCTTGTCTATCATTTTCAATCATTAAAAGATTAGTCTGAGCAAGCCAGTCCGAGGATGCCTTATGTCTTATTAAAGCCTCACTCTTCATTTATTAGAGAATCAGATCTGAAGGAGGCAAAAGGCTTGAGCTGTTGCTGTTGCAATAGCCTGGTGTGTCGTGCCCTGTTGTAGACTTGAGCTGAAAGAGAGTCTCAGTGCAACTAGGTCAGGGTGATTTTCTTCTTTAATACAAAAAAATCAGTTCTCCCTGTTATTGCCCTGTGACTGTAGCAGTTCCCACTGCCTGCACGGGCCCTGGTACAGTGATTTCTGTTCCCCAACTCATTCTCAAAAAGGGTTAACCTTGAGTATGACTGTTCCTTGCTGTGTAAACCACATCAGGGTTTTTTTTTGTTTGAATTGCCCAAGAAAACACTCTTTACCCACTGTTTGCCTGCTTTTGCATTCAGGCTATACTTTGTGAGGTAAAAATTGCCTCTCAGTTGTACCAGGGCTACAGTGAAATTAAATAAAACCAGACTTTCCAAATGAGATGTGGAGTTCCCACTTAGGTCCAGGGATAGAAAAATTCCCAGTAGCTGAAAACCAGCCAGGTAAGGATGTTCAGGATGTAGCATTTTTAACCATTTTCTTCAGAGGTATTTTGTCATTTCACTAGTAAACAAACATGGATGAGTTCAGGTCCATCTTCATTGTGTCCAGCAGATGGTGGTGGAGTTTCATCTACAGCTGCAGTTCTGGCTGGCACGGGCCTGGACACCACCATTCCCACACCTCAGCCCCCAGGCTGTCCATTAGAGACAAAATGCCATTTCCTTGTCAGCCAGATGCAGTTTTTGCTTACCATGGAAAGCACTTCGTTTGGAGCTGATTTTATCTGTTGCTGTGATTGATTTTTATAGTTGCTGGAGTCAGGCTGTGTTTGGCACCTGACAACCACCACCACCTTGACAGACCATCTCTAATGCCTTTGGGCACAAAGCGATGTTTACACTGCTTGAGTAGCAAATTTGCATTAGGAGAGGAGCTCTTCACCTCCATTTCCTTCTGCAGCCTCTGGTCCAGACCAGCATTTTAAAGAAACAAAGCCACACTCCAAGTCTAGACCTTGCATGCCTCAAGTTTGGAAGTATCCCAGATGCAAAACGAGACTTCTGGGTTGTAGATCCATATCAGATCTCCCCACCCTCCCTCTCCATGCAAACCAATGCCTCTCTACAGCTGTAGAATGCAGAGAACTGGGTCTTCTGCAAGGCAGGTGGAAAGGAGAGGCTGTGTCCTTGGGGTGTTCTGAAGAGCCTGGAAGGGCTGCCAGCTCAGTTTGTCCCCCTTTAGATGTAAACTTTCCTCTGATGCTGGAGGGCAGCTCCAAGACTTTGGCTGAACGTAGGCACAAGGCATCCTCACAGCATTACTACATCTCCTAAACAGTCTGCAAAACATCACCAGCATTAATTTAATTTTAAAATATTCTGCAGGCCTTTCCTTGTGAAGATAACCTTCTTGAACTCGTGTCCCAGGAGGAAGAGTCATTTAAACACCAGGGAACAGCCTAATTCTTCAGCACACAGTGTTTTTCACTCAAAAAATGATGCACCAGTGCAAAGCAGGTTTGAGCCTGCTCTGAATAAAAAACTGAGGAGTCCTCTGAGTTTGAGGAGTCCTCTGAGTTTGAGAAGTCCTTCAAGGCAGGGGAGACAGCACAGTTGACTTTACTGCACTGCACGTAGGTGTGGGGTCTGGATGGCAGGATGGCCAAGTGCCCTGCTGAGCACCTCTGTCCCAGTGTCCAGATGGATTTGTGGAGCCCAGAAGGTGTGGCTCGTGTACTTCTTGGCAACAGTAATGACTTTGACAAGTCCTGCCCTTTCTCTTTCCCTATCCCTGCTTAGCTCTTCTGGATGCCCATGCCCTCTGTTCCTAGGTGGCTGGTTTGAGGCTTTACTGGGAGCACAGCTGAATGAAATTGGGCAGATTTCTCTCTCTCCATTTCCATTTCTTCTGGACTATTTTTCTCTAGATTTCTCTCTCAATTCTGGCTCCTTGCAGAACACCCCTGCCCACTGTTGGCATGGTGTGGGGATCCAAGCTGGTGACAGGAACAAATGATGCAGAAAGGTGGGCAGAAACACCTTACAACAATATTTTTAAGGGCTTCTTACCCTTAAGGCTTTAAGTTTATGTGGCAATTCAAGCCATTTTCAGCTAACCCAAAAAACAGGGCATGGGAATAAAGCAACAATACCAGGATCCATGGGTCCCTTTACTCCTCCAGGATGATGTACAGGACAGAGCTCAGACCTGGGCCTGGATCTGAAAAAAGAGCTATTGCCTTAGAGAGGGTTTAAAAGTGAGAAGGAGGATAGTTCTGGCTGGCAACCCAGAAACCATAAATCCAAAGTTGTGCTCTGAGCTGGAAGATGGTGCTTTTAACTCCTGTGCCAGTCCTCTGCAGCCTGGCCTGCTGAGGGTTCTAGCACCAATGCTATTTTTATTGTTCTGCCACTAAACTCTGTGGGATCTGAATTTGATTCCTTTAGTCCAAATGACTCCTAGCTTAATCTGCTTATGAGAGAAGCAGTTACTCTGGCACGAGTAAAGTTCTAAAAGGATTTTTTCCACATCTGAAATATCAGCTATTCCAGCCTGGAGGAGATTTACGGATACTAACACAGCCACTGGAGGGCAGCTGTGATTTTCACAGCTGCCCTTGTGTCAGTTAATCTGTCCTCACAAGATTTATTTCAGGTTTATCTTCTTACAGCAAACATTTCCCCTTTGCTTGCCTGCATTCCTTTTCCTCTCACGCCGTTATTCTCACACCCAGCAGCTTTTCAAGCCTCTGGGATGGCAGCTCCCTCTGCTCACAGTGCAGCCGTCGTCATTGCTAACACCAGCTTGGACAAACAACTGCTTTTCCCCTGTCTCCAAGCAC
This sequence comes from Dromococcyx pavoninus, assembly GCA_033558185.1. Lineage (NCBI taxonomy): Eukaryota > Metazoa > Chordata > Aves > Cuculiformes > Neomorphidae > Dromococcyx > Dromococcyx pavoninus. The sequence continues at coordinate 1,138,645 of JAUMJL010000323.1, forward strand.
CTGCCTGCTCAGGCTGTACACCAAGTCTCCCTGCTGCTCCTGCTAGAGATGCTTGCCCTGCATCCCAACAGGGCAATGAGCACGATGGAAAATTTGGGATGAAAAGCCTTTTACAGCTCTGAAGCTTCTTCCCCAGGGGGAGGTTGAATGCACCCCACAGTGAAAAGAGGGACCCAAACATCATGAATACCATGGTGAAGATTGACTGCAGCATGTTGCAGCCTTGCAGGCAATGCCAAAGAGCAGCAGACCCAGCAGCAGCAGAGGTGGCTGGCAAGACCAGTTACCAACAGCAGGATGATACTGGTCAGAGGTCTCACATGATGGTCAACCTGGTTTTGTAGGCTCAGCAGGAAAGGAGTATTCTGAGAAGGCACAGAGAAGAGGAGAAGAGGATGAGCTTGGCAGTGTGTGGAAACAACTCCAGCAAAACAAAACAGTAGAGAGTTCTCTGCAAGCTCCCAGTGCTGAAATAGCCCAGCACTGGACCACAAACAGACTGGAGCCAGCACAAGGGTAGGGAAAGGAAGGCACAAATGGGGCCATGAGTGTCAGGGCTTTGATCAGAGCATGGTGCTGAGGCTCTAAGGCTCAGGAGCTTGGTGCTGATGATCCCTTGACTTGATACAGAGCAAGGATGCCATCAGCTGAAGGTCTCTGGGAAGCAGCTGCAGGCTTTGCACATTAAGAAATAAAACAACTCTTAACTTTCCATTTCAGGAGCAGCTGCTTTTCTCTCTCTCAGCTCCCCAGAAAGGGTGGGAGCAGTGACTGGATCAAGAAATAGGAGGTGGCTGCTGGAGAGGGGAGGCTTCATCCTGGAGGAGCCCTGCCTGTGGGGCTCTTTAGGAGGACAATACTGCACTCTGGGCTGCTGTGGGAGGAGATTGCCCCTTACTCGTTGAATTACACCATATGCCATTAAATCATTCCATATTAGATAAATCTCTGCTCTGGATGATTTCCCTTTTCTGACATGGTTGAGTGGAGATACACACAAATACTCTCTTTCTCTATAATTTTCTTTTGTGTGGTAGATGAGACCTGAAAAAATAAGCACACATGTTTCCCTCTGGATTATGATGTTCCTCTAACTGGTGCTGTTGTTTGCCAGCTGTAACACATCCCTTCCAGTCCAGTGCCTTTGCTATTGTCACTGTGGTCCCTGTTGCATCTCTTTGGTACTGCCCTGCAGCAGGTTGGGACAGTTTCCACTCTGCTCCAGCCTCAGATAAGCAGTTTTTTATTTCTTTGCTGGCACCAGCAGCTGTTTGCAAGAGTGAAGTGTAGATAGAAACCAGATATCATTGAGGGACCTCGAGAGCCTCAGTCTGATGTGCTCTGCTTGGGGCTGTGCTTGGCAATTTTAAGAAATTAGGTTCCTCAGAGAGCTGGCATGGCTGTCTTCTTTTGCAGACAATTTCAACAAAGTCAAAGTAACCACAGATGTAATGACACACTCTAATGTCATCACTCTGCAGTTCAACTGTTCTGCTGTTCAAGGCACAGCAATCGTGTGGCTGAACACCAGCCCCTCACTGGTTTCAGCTCAGCTGCTGCTCATACCATTGTGTGCCCACGTAAGGGCTGCAGGAAGATGAGGGGTGAGGCAGTGGTTAGAGGAGACAAGACACAAATTCACAGGAGATATCACTTCATTGGGTTTGATGTTCATGGGATGCTGTCTTTTACAAGTATAAATAGGTTATCTTCTTTTTTTAAAATTCCCTGTGTTATTGGTTTGTAGGCTTTGACTGTTTCCACACAGCCCAGAGGGGACAGAATTGCTGTAGGAAAATGAAGGGGAAAAATGAGTCTTTAATGTGACCTGCAATGTTAGAGACTTTGAAAAATTGTCAATGTTTTTGTAGAGCTTTTATATCATCACCCTTTTCAACTGAGCATCCTGAATGCTTTATAAATATTAATTAAGCCTTACATGGCTCCTCTGAATTGCGTAATGACAGAACTGCCTCATCCATCAGAAGAGAGGATCCAGAAGCTGCTTAACAATTTGAGACAGCATTAAATGACATCAGCTCAGTGAATAAGAACAAAACACCTTCTGGGCAGAGGAAAAATTTAAGTGACTGCTCTTTGTCTTTCCACCCTTACAGAAAAGTAGCGTTGGATTACGAAGTGCTACATAAGGACCTCTCCTCCCATGCTCTCCTTCTGTCCCTCCTTGTGCTTTGTGTGAAAATCTTGTCACTCTGTGTAAACTTTATCCAAGATTAGCATTTCGTAAAGGAATCAACCTAAAGGGAAAATGCTCATAGAATCCTCACCTTCTCTCCCAGTTCTGGGACACTATTGATGGCTAAGAGATGCTGGCACCGGGAACTGCTGGAAGAGAGGACTGGACCAGAAGGGTGGAGGTGCTGGGGGAGCACAGCAGTTAAGAGAACTTTATGGAGCAGCATGGAGCTGGGAGCAGGGCAGGGCAGCCAGACACAAAGTGGAAAGTTCATTAGATAGGAGAGTGATTTAAAGAGCTGCCAAAGCAGTATCAGTGCACAGGGGATGCCACTTGTTTGGGAAGGAATTTCTAGATTATTGCCAGTCATGGGGATCACAGAGGCTGACCAGAAGAGGCGAGCTAAGAGTGAGCTAGCTCCCTGCTAATTCCATATGAGGTGTTAGACAGGTTACACACCACACCCAGATGAAGAATCTGGGTTTGGCCACCAATCCATTAAAAATTTCAACCCAAAGTAGAGACAGGCACTTGATAAATGCAGAGGTGCATCAGGTATTTACGAAAATTTCTGAACTCCTAATGACATTATTCACATTTTCTTTTTCAAATGCCTGAGAATGCCACTGGGTTAATTGTTTCTCCATCTGGACTTCTCCAGAGGTGTTTTCTAAAGCCACTCTGGGCCAATGGTTTCTAACAAGACAACTGCAGCCCAGGATAAAATTAAAGTACAGTGCAAAAGAAATTATTTGTGTTGTAAAATTCAGGGATTCCTTTTTGTGATATACCACATAAACCAAGGCAATCCTGGAATGTTCTAAAATTTCAATGAGTACAGAAGATGTCTTAGAGGTGTTATTTATTTCTCAGTGCCAAATTCCGCCCCTCCCATCCCCAACACAAAGGTTTCCTTCTACTCTGCTCTCGAGAGGCAACAGACACAAGCTGCAACGAGGGCAATTCCTATCAGATACCAGGGAAAAACTCCACAGGGAGGAGAGTAAAACCCTTGAGCAAGGGCTCATTGAGGCAGTTGAATCACTGCCCTTGGAGGTTTCAAACTACCAGACTGAAAAAGGTGCTGAGCAGTGTGTCGTAAACTGGCCCTGCTTTGAGGCAGGGGGGGTGATATTGGACCACCTGAATACCAGAAGTCTCTCTCAAACTAAATGATTCCCTTATTTTGTTTCCAGTGGAAAACAGAGCAGACCTGTGGAATTCATATTTTTCAGCTCTCTAGGCTATACTTAGACAAATTAAAAGACACGAGCAGCCTTTCAGACACTGTTTGTGTTGCTGTAAGAATTATGATCATTGTAAAGTCATGATTGTTCTGATTTTTTTGAAAATGTAAAAGTGCCAGTGGTTTTCTTATTTTAATTCCTTTTTTCACTGCCTATGAATTCACCCCTGCTTTAATTTACTGTGAAATTTCTGGCTTTGTTTCCTGCAGAATTTATTTAGAAGATCTGTTGTAAAGAACAGCATGGTCTTTGAATGGGAATGAAAGGTAGTGCGAAGCATATGGATCCGTGAATCCTGAGGGTATCAGTACTATTTCTTGATACAGATCAGTAAAATATGTAAAATTAAAGCAATCAGCTACAGCACAGCAGCAATGAATTCGCTGATGCAAGGCACACTGCTTGAAAACTGACAAAGGAGGAAGAGGTAAAAGAGAATTTGTTTTTATTTAAATGGTCCCAGTTTAATAAATTCTCGACACTCTTAGCATGATAACCCAATCAATGACTGGCTCTGTGAAATAAGAGGATTGGCACTGTTTTAGTGTATTTCATTTTACAGCAGTTGTTTTCCCACACAGAATATTTGTACAGGAAAACTAAGTGAAAATGAAGTTGATTATTCAGGCAGATTTCTCTCTGTTCATCTGCTGTAACAACCTGTACATCTTGGGAAGGTTTTTTTTGCTTATTTTGTTCTATGGCAAGAACACATAATTAGCATCAAATAAACACCAATCTCTTGCCTTTCCAGTCAGGAATAAAAGGGGTACAGCAGTACATTGCAAAGAAACAAACTGCACTCACAGTAAAACCCAGTGCTGGGAGCACCTCAGTTTTGGGTATAACTGTCCTCATCTAAAGGAGTTTTTGAAGAGCACTATTACTTTTCACTGACATGAAGATGGATTTCAGCAGTGATTTCAATATTTGTCTTTGTTTCAATTAATGGGTTTGCTTCCAGCTAAAATAACAGAAAACATATTTACAGTAAATTCTTCATTTTCCCCCTCCTTTTTGTTTTTGACATTACCAGCTCCCATTATACTTAACAATGTGTCAGCATTATCATTAAAAAACAAGGTTTTGGTTTTATACATATGAACTCTAAAAAAATTTGCTTCAGCCTTCAAATTTATCTTCTAGTGTCTTGCTCATGAGATCCTGTAAAACATTTTATGAATTCATAAAAATATGGTAGGCTCTGCTCCGGCTCTTGGAGTCAGCCCATTGAATCTCCAACACAAAACTTTGCTAAATATGTTTTTAATACACTTTTATTAGAGAATTTCTTGTAGAGCATATTATAAATCTGTTATCAGAGTTTCTTTATAGGTTTATTTCTGCTTATCACAAATCAAAAAGAAAGGGTGCTGTTTCTGCTGCTTCAGAAATTGATTCTTGACTCAGGTAATTGATACAGTCGTAGGGCTTCCAGAAAGGTTATTGCACACTTGTGTTCTCACACAACTCTCATATTTCCCTTACTTCAGTATCTCCAGTCCACTTGCTTTAAATATTTCCGGAAAGATTTAGAATGCCATGAGCTATCTGGCAGGGATCTTGAAACAGTGCTACTGTACCTGCAAAATCTCCCTGGGGAGGATTTTAATTCTGCAGAGTGGTTGTGGGAGTGAAGTTTCCAGAAGAAGGACAAGAACACAGGATTTTAAGTTGCTCAGAAGAGCTAAACAAAGAAAAAAATCCATAGTATTGTGAATTAATACACACAACTCTTAACATTACCCTGATTTCTGTGAATTATAGAAATGCAGGATTTGTCCTGCTGGAAGAAAACCTGGTCTGTGTCATCCTGCCTCTGACAGCTGCCAGGGGCATGTGCTAAGACACAAGTCCAAGAAACTCTGCAGTTAAATAACTTGCCCAAAGGGGAATTTTATTCCCAAATCTCCAAGCTCATAGCTGAGAGCGCAGGCTGAAAGACAGGGCAGATTTTATTGTGTAATCTTCTGTATCCTTCAGTGTTGTGGAATCAAACGATGCAATGAGTTTCAAAGGCTCATTAACATTTGCATGAATTCCTTCTGCCTTGGACAAACTGCATTTCCTCCCAGCTGCTTGCAGTGGGGTCCCCATTCACATTAACTGGATTATCTCCTTCCTTTCATAAGGACAGACGCAGGAGAGCTCTATTTCCCTTTCCAAATACCACTTGATATTTACCTGTTTTCCTGCTCTACCTTCCCCTCTTCTCTTTGAACTCCTATTCCTGCTCCAAAACTGATCTGTTGCACTAGATGCTGAGGTGCCCATGAGTGTACCCAAAAGACATATTTAGCATGGAACAGTCTTTTTGGTGGTCTGTGTAGGTGTGAAGTTTATAGTTTCTGATAGTAAAATTGACTGTGAAATTTGTTGTTTCTGATAGTTATATCTTCTCACAGGCTGCCTCCAAGTTGAAGGGGCTCAGGATCACACAATATCCCAGACTGCTGCAGGAAGATTTTTAAGCAAATGCCAGTGCTATCATTTACTTCTGCAATAGAGATGGATTTAGGTGAAGCAAGACTGAGTCAGTGAAAGGAAGCATTATAGGAATCAGCTGTCTCTCAATGATGACATTCAGCCAGCATGGGCTTGCTATAGTTTGAGGTTTGAACACTCTGCTCCTTGAATAAGGATAAACATCTGAAGGTTTAGTGGTGCCTTGGGTCCATCAGTAACAAAATACATGTGTCATGTTGTACTGTTATTTGCTTCATTTCCAGCAGCACTTTGCCTGGTAGAAGCAAGCAAAGAGAGAGAATGGCCAAAAGTGATAAATTGCTGTGTTGGAGAGTCAGTAAACCTTAGCCACAGAGTCCTTCTGCTTGTCATAAGCAAGTGATTTAAAACTTTTATCCCTTAGCTTCTGCCAGCATATTTTGCACACATCAGCCTTCTTCACCCCACCTTGCAGCTGTCAACTGTAACACAGGGCTCAGAGGTGATACAAAAATCACCTCCACAAACAGGACAAAGAACTAACAAAAAAAGTACAGAGACAACTAATAGTAATTCCTGGCAGTAGTAAATTCTCTCCAACAATAGCTGAATATTGGTGGTTTTCCCACAGCATTTTTTATCAAAATAGTTCCTGAAAAGGAAATCTTAAGCATGGAAATGAGGGTAAAATACTTGATGGTCCCTAAGTTTTTTGAGCATTCAGTTCCTTCTAAGATTAACGGAATGTGGAGCTATAAATCCCTTGTGTGGCTTTGAACATCCCACTTGACTAATATTTAAGCTGCTTAAGTTCATCACAGACTCCCCAGCATGAGGGCTGTCAGGATCTCCTGGGAGCTGAGAACACCAGCAGGCAGTGAGAAGGAAGATGTGCTCCTTCATATGTGTATGAAATGTTTCCCTTTCATAGCTGCTGAGCCACAAGAGCTACAGATCTTCAGGAGCACTTGCAAGTCTTCATTTTCATATGTTCATATCTTACTGAAGTCTCCAATTACTTAATTAGGCAATTATCTCTTAATGAGACTTTTCCCACCTATCAACTGCCCTGTGTTACACATGTCCCTTTGGTTGTCTGCTGTCTGACTTTGTCCAAGGACCAAACCTTCTATTTTTAACTTTAGCAGTGCTTAGAGACCTTCTTCAACCCAGAACCACCCTGAGTGTCCACACACAGCAAAAAATGGTGTTTGAGGTAGTAACTGTGGTCTTCAAGATCCAGTCCTAGCTGGGGTATTAGTGGGCATTACTGCCACAGGAAGCAGTGGGGCAATTATGGTCACGTTTCATGTGAACTCTGGAATGAGAACTCGGGCTGGGAATATTTGGGTACCAACTGGCAATGTTCTTATAGCTTTTGTGAAACTTTGAATACTCACAGTATTGGTTAATATTAAATACTCATATGTAACTCTCGTTCATTTATCATGCCTGCTTTGAAGATGTGATTGAACGGATTGTGTCTTGTCTGGTTTCCACCACTGGAGGCTGCTGCAAGAAACATGATGTTCAAACCACTCAGAACCACTCATTGTAGCACAACGGAATCAGCAGAATAAATCTTGGGAAAACTTTTGCAAAAAGCATGGACTTTGATCTCTGAGCTGAAATCTATTTGTTTTAATAACTGGTCTGAGAGGTATGTTTTGAACAGATTCTTGAAAAAACCTTGTGTGATGACTGTGAAACACTGCATTCCTACAGCTTTCATATTGATCTTTTGTCATCTGAGGTTTTAAACACAGAATTGTTTCTTTTTGCTACTTATAGAAAATTCAGAATTGCTGCTTCTTCCAGATAATGTGGGAGCAGAAAGGTGTAACAGCCCTAGGATGGATAATGCTACCAACAGCAGGGTCTAAATAAGACTTTTTAAAACAGTGAATTGTTTGATCCATGCAAATCTCTTTCCCCATACCAGAGAATATTCCTTGGTGCAGCTCTCTGCTAAGAAATCTTAGTTTTAATCCTCCAGTGTTAGACATTAATTTCTCCATCAAAACACTCATGGACAATTTGGATCAGGCACGCTGTGATGAAACAAACAAAATCAGCCCAATAGTTGATAACAGCAGAAGAATAAGAGACTTAGAGTTAAATAATAATATTTTCTATTTATTTTGTATCTTTTATGCTAGATTTCCAAAACATTCTATAAGATGGTCACGTCCTTGAAATATGTACTTAAATATTTTTATTCTCATGTGGTGGGCAATGGTAAATGAAGTAAATTAATTCAGAGACAAAAGAGAGGCATGAGGATGCCTGGAAAGTCAGCAGCAGAGAATGGAAACCAGCTATTGTGGTTTCTAACCCCTGACCCATACACATCTGCCAGTTCTGAGGGAACCTTTGTGTAAACCTGATCCTGGACAGAAACCAAAGTGGATATTACCCTATTCATAAAATCCTAATATTGAAAATGCAGATTTAATGTTGTCCATGTTAATTCACTAACAACTTTGCATTTTCAAGCACAGATTGTCTCACACAAATCAAAGGCAACTTCTCCCAGATTTGTAAATTTTTAAGAAAAAAAGTTTAGATTAAAATACTTGATATATAAACAGGTGGAAAGAAAATCAGCATAGTTTAGATTGACCTTCTAGTTCTGAGAGAAAACTTTAGAGGTGCCAGTGATTTAATTGTGCTTTAATTACCTGTATAATGGGACACAGATGCTACGGAATAAGCGTCTCACTCCAGCTAGGGGGCAGAAGTAGCCAGGTAAATGATGCAAAGGGTATAAAATGTGCTAGAATAAGGCATTTCTGTGAGACTGGTATTCTGATGTCTTACAATTTAAGATCCAGAAATTAACGTACACTGATTCAAACAGCTCAAAATACCCCGCAAGAGCTAATCAATGCAAAAATACTTACAAACAATAATTCAGTCAGCTGGTGAACTGAGTGCTAATGATGAGTTAGGAAGACTCCCTACATTTGTGAGCTGTTAGCTGGATCATCTAATCTCATACTGAAGATAATTGTTTACCAGTATATATGAAAAAAACAAAGTGGGAAAAAATCTAATCCTAGCAAGCGATTATGTGGTTGAGGGGGATCTTAGAAAGCTGCTAAGCTCATAAAATTGAAGGCAATTTGTTGTTGGCTTTCGTATTGACAATGACATTTGCAAATGTCATCTTTCAAATGAAGGGCAGGTCACACTGTCAGGCCCCTGAGGGCACTAATGGCCCTTTGTGCCCCTGGACAGTCTCCCCTGGGGACTCCCCTGCCCATGGCCCAGGAGACCCATTTGAGCTGAGCCAGAGGCCATCAGCCCCTGTCTGCAGAAGTGCCTGCCTGCCTCCTGGATGGACCTGGACCTGTGCTGTAGGCAGCCTGACTCCTGGACAAACCCCTGGGGAATATCTTGTAGCCTTGTCTCCAATCCTGTCTTTCCAAAATGGTCACTGTTGCTGTATCCTAGGTGTGGAAGAAGTCCACTAAATTGCACCTCCAGTGCTTTCTTGGATGCTTGCCTTCTTCTGTCTGTTTTTCTCTTTTGGGGCTAAAATGCTGGGGAGCAGATGCTCCTCAGTGCTGTGGAAGGAAAGGCTACAGCCAGGGCTTAGAGCTCACCACGGGCTCACTGTGCAGAGACAGTAAGGTCACTTGGGATGGGAAACGGTGGTTCAGGTGCAAACCAGGCTTAAGCAGGTAGTAGAAGGAGATATTCTCAAAGCCTCCGAGCTCTGGGGAAATAAATCAGTCTCTAAAGAGCTCTAGGCCATTTGCAGTAGAAACTTGGGTAGTGGAAAAGACCCATGAAGCAGGGGTCTGTGAAGCGCAGCTGTAGCTGCACAGGAATTAGTTGGTAGGGGAGCTCTACACACCCAGCCACCTCTCACACCCCTCAGGGGATTCTGACACCCCACAGCAAGAAACTGCCCAGACCAGGTCACTCTTATGCTCCCTTCGAGATGAATTGTGGATGCTCTGATGAAGCCGCTTCTGGATGGAATTTCACCAAATGTTTGGTAGTATTTGAATCTTCAGATGGGCTCTGGGGAGCTGATTTGTGGCAAGGGAGCTCTCCTCAGTTACAGTGACTGGAAAGCCAAGCATGTGCTTCTTTAATGAAGATGCTTGTAGTATCTTGAAAGAACAGGAACTTTTAAAAATATCTGAAGTTTAAAGGAAAGAGAAGGAGATGACAGCCAAATAAGCATTTGACCCAGGAACTTCACAAGTGGAGCAAGTTAATTAAAAAGTGACACTTCCACAAAATAAAGGCAATGTTTCTAGATACTGGGACAAAATGACATAGCTTTAAGTAGAACGAGAGGAAGGGAAACATATTTGGTTTGATTTTGTTTTCCATGCTGAAACTTCATTTAATTTTTGTGGAACACCTCACATCAAAAACATGTCTCTCTCTTCCATGGTATAATTAATGTTTGAACACCTCTGACAACATCTTCTCACCTAGCACCAAACAGTGGCTTACGTTGCTTTCCTGAGGTGTTGGAGAACTTCTCTTCTACCCAAACCCAGCTGATGTCCCCTGTATTAGGGGGGTGGAGAAACACAAGTTTACTTGTTTACTGCCTGCAGCTGTTGGAAGCATCTGTGAGCCTTCACTATTTTCCAAGAAAAGGAAAATTACAGGTACAGGAGAATTAGCCTGTGTATCATTGTCACCACAGGCTATTTATTATCATTTCATAGCAAAGAAAGATAATCTTTACTTTTAATTTAGTTACAACAGATTACCACATATGACTTAATACTTTAATGGGAGCTCACACAAAATCTCTGCGGTAATTTCCCCTGCCTCTTTGGCTTAAGACTTTATGAAGATTTAGGTGATTTGTTTCAAAAATTCATTCCCTTGTGGACTGCAAGGGTTTGTGTGGTGTCAGTTGCTATACTAATTCCTTCTTGCTGCACAATGTGCTAATTACTTTTGAAAACAATTTCACACTTTACTGGGAAAATAAAAAGGAAGCTGGTTTAGATACCATTTAGAAAACAGCGTGGACAGGAATGGTGACTGAAGGTTTGCCCATGATATTTAAAGCATCAAATCAATCCCAGTGTTGCTTTAACAGCCACAGTGGGACGAGCCACTGAAAGATTAAACAAAAAAGAGCTCAACTTTCATGATTTAGGCATCAAAGTGCAGGTGAAATGAATTTAACTTGTGTTTATTTAGTACTTTCAGAATAAATGAGCTCTGTATCTGTGTATGCAGTCTGAGTTTGCACAGCCATACATCATTTGGTGGGAGTGTGGGGCCTATCTGCATCTGACAGGAAAAAGACATTTGTTTGCCCACGTGGAGCCAAGAGACCATAATCACCAACATGTGAAATATGACAGCCTGTGCTCTATGATGTCTTTCCTACAAGCAGAGTCAGCCTGAAAGATTTGAGTCTTCAGCTGTATTTCAAATGCTGCAAGGCTCAGGTATGCTGAGGTCTGTTATTTATGGTTTGACCTGCTGTGCTTAGAATAACAGTGCACAGAGGATTTAAATCTACCCATTGAATGTTAAATCATCTATATCAATTCAGGCAACATGTAGGCAACCTGATGCATTTCTATTATGTCATCAAAACAATGCACTATATTGATTGTAAGTTCTGCAGCAGTAACACAGAAAAAAAGCCAAGTTCCTTGAGCAAAGTGTAGTGTGTCATGACTTTCCTTATAACTGATGGCACTGGTGTTAGTTTTGTTACAATATTAACTAATTTATATTAATTTTCAGTTCTGTTTTGTAGTTCTTATGAGAACTGCACGTTTGCCAGATAATATCCAGAACACAAAATGCCATTTAGTCGAAAAGGGCAATAAAATTACTGTATAGCTTCCTCTGTGTGTGTTTTAATTAATCAAAGAAAATACTCTGTAGAACATAAAACAATTAATTCTGGCTAAGACACAAAGATGAAATATTTAACTACTCCGTTTGATAATCACAACAAAAAGGCACATGAAGCTGAGAGAAAGAGATAGGGGAAAGCTTCTCCGTAAGCACAGGGGAAACTTAAAGGGGAAGTTAAATGAAAAGGAGAGTTGTGTGTGTTGAGCCTAGAGGAGAAAAGGTTAGTAACAACATTTGGGGGGAGTTTAGGATTCTGTTGCTACAGCAAGATCTTCTGCGTGTAATACCTGGAGATCAGTCCTAACCAAACCCAAGGTCAGTCAGATATCATTGAGATACTTGAGCTACACTTTACCATATAGACAAACTGACAAATAAGAAAGAAAACATCTTGGTGGATGTTCAGAAAAAGGCCCACTTTCACAAGTGGAGAACTCCAGGCTTTATCTGACATCTCACTGACTACAGATGGTGCACGAGTCTGCAGAGGTTGCAGGGCTCTAGAAAACTGGATCATTTTCAAAGCAGTTTGGCTCCCAGGGGAGGCAAAGAAAAGACAGCTCAGAAATTCTCATAGTTTATTTAGGACTAAGGTCCATCAATATCTGTGGAAATATTTCTGCTGCCTTTAGTGGACTTGGAAGGACACCCAAAATATTTCTTTTACTGAACAGGTTTATGGCACCTAAAAATAAAATATGCTAATGAATAGCTGACTCTTGAAAGTAAACCTGTAGAATAAGTGAATTACACTATACCCATGGTTGTTTTCCCTCTCTTATGCCTGGCCTTAAGGACAAAAGTCATCATTAGATCACCTTGTCTGACCTCTGTCATCCAGCTGTCCTTATTGAGCCCCTAACTTCCAGATGATCTGCCAGTGTTGTCACATTACTCTGACTTAGCTGCTGGCTTCATCCAAAGAACATCTTTCCTGCAGGGAAAGAATACACAAAGCTTTCTTAAAACAGTTCTTGAGAAGTCAGCAGGTCTGGGAAATTCATTCCCTTTAATCTAATCCTGCACTTCAGTCTATCCTATACCTCGTACATATTATGTGCTAGAAAAGAATGACCCAGTTCTTTTCTCCTAAGGTCACCTTCCAATGCACTTTGTCCTTAGCTCAGTTAGAAGACTCCTATTTTATCAATGTTACACTATGCACTTCCCATTGTTTGTGTGGCTTGGTCTCCCAGATTAGTTCATTGCTCTCACTTGCAAAATGAGAAAGCCCCCCACCTGCTCCAGGTGAGGCTGACTTCCTGGCTTAATAAGCCAGTACAGTGAAGAAAATAACATTTGAAGGAAGAAGTTAAGGTTTAGGGTGTGAAAGGAAAAAAAATGTGAGCCTCTGGGGGAAGAGAAGCTGCTCTTTGGGCAAAGCCTGCTTGAAGGTACATGCTCTCCGGGATCCTTGGGTGAGGTTTGACTGAAATTATGATACAGTTGGAGTTTAGGTGCTTAAAAGCATTATAACTCTGAATTCTCTTGGTAGCTTAGATACCACTGACTCCTGGAGATGTGTAATCAATGTTTGTGAAGTGTTACTGAGTGGTCTAGGTGTAAGTACTGTGTCTTTGTGATGGTAGAGAGCTACAGCAAGTTTGTATGTGGTCCTGAGAAAAATGAATTGTTAGACCTTGCTACTGGAATTCCTTGAAATGGCTATTTTGTGAGCTCAAAAGAGTAACTGGCAAAATGTGGATGCACAGTTCCTCCCTACTGAATACAAGAGATATGTTTCTTCTCTTCTTTCATCAAAAAAGTCATTTCCATAGAAGCTGTCTTAGCCAGTGGGCTCTACTACCTGTTTTGGAGCCCTGCTTGCTTTGGGCCCTTTTCTATGGGCAGTGTTGGTGCCTGTAACAGAGCTCAAGGCAAGCCTGAAAGGAAGAAGTGGCAAAGCTTTCAAGCACTATTTTGTTTGTTTCTTAATGTAGAAGAGATTCTGTAACTAAAATTTGTCTCCAGGTGCTCTTCATAGTCTACTTAACAAAGGAGCATTTTCTTGTTAGATTACTGCCTGTGCACAGTTCCAAAATAGTGACTGAAATCTGTAGTGACTTGAGCGATCCCTGGGCTTCCCCATGGAAAAAACGTACTCCAGTAAGAGTGCCTTTGTCAAGAGTTACTGGTGTAGTGCTGAGCCTCAGTAAAATGCAGCTTTCTAGGAGGTTGTGAGCTTTACCCAGAGCTACGTGGACTACCATCCTGTATTAGGCCTGAGGTCCTCCTGTTAGGAAGATGTCTCAGTGCCCCCAGAAAATAAATTTCTTTTAAATAGGACTTGTAATGAAGGCACTGAATCAAACCTTTTTCTGCAAGATGTGCTAGGAATGTCAAAGGAAGCTCTCGTTGTCCCTCATCCTTTCATTCTTTCAGAATGAAAAATTGTTTCTAAGCTTGTGCTAAAGATCTGGTTTACCTGTGGTTTTTGATAAGAGCTGCAGAAGTAGTGCTATACAGGGATGTAAGCCTTACTTTTATCTTAAGTGTGTCTTATTTTGGTTGTTATATATGCACTTCAGCTGTGACTCGAAACCTTTGCTTGGAAGGCATAAAACACTGGAATATACAGGAGGAACTCTGAGCTGGAGACTAGGAAACAAAATGAGTTATATTTTGTCCACTGAACTTGGCAGGATAAGACATTCTAGTTTCAGAGTGATGGCTGTGAAATGTCATGCTTCATAAGACATGAACAACAAAGAATGTTATAAATTATTTTTCAAAAAGTGAAGGTGTAACTTGATGAGAGTAAATTACTTAATTAGTGGTAGAATGTCTATTGCATGATAAACAGTGCAAAAATCCTTTCTCCTCTTGTATGTTAAATGAGTATTTTCTTGTCAAGAGACTTGTGACTCATTAATTTATAAAGAAATAAAACCTTTATTTTATCAGCACATTATTTCAGGGAAAGTTTAGGCTTGATGTGAGGAAGAAGTTCTTCACTGAAAGGGTGATCGGCCATTGGAATGCGCTGCCCAGGGAGGTGGTGGAGTCGCCGACCCTGGAGGTGTTTAAGGGGAGATTGGATGAGGCACTGAGTGCCATGGTTTAGATGATGGTTGGTGTTAGTGTTGGGTTATAGGTTGGACTTGATGATCTCAGAGGTCCTTTCCAACCTGGTGGTACTGTGATACTGTGATATAGCAGTAGCCAGAAGATTTTGTTTAACTCTGTAATGCGAGGAGTTAAAAGTTGTATCCAAGTTCTAGTTTAGTGGAATGCAGGACATCTTTCAAGTTGGTTCAGTTTGACTGTTCAGGTGATTAATAGACAAAAGGAGGTGTTAAACAGTAGATATAATTGATCATCTATTCACTCCTCTGTAATCTGCAGAGCAGACAGTGGGGTGCTACAACGTGAAACCAAGTCCTGATAAACGGAGCATGTTACCCAGTGGGGAGTGGATCCTTCTCAAAGACTGGAAGGGCAAGGTAATGAGAATGAGGGGAAATAAGGCTATATTTTTTTGTGTGTGGTAGGGCTGCATTTAATCTAGTATGTATCAAGTGGCCTTGAAAAAGAAATAAATCAGTAAATTATAAGAAGTCATCCATATGCCCATTGCAGGAAAATGCTGTTAGGCTAACTAGGAAAAATGAGGTCTTGGAGGAATGAGGCTGGCTTGCATGGAAGAACTTGGTATGAATAATGTGTTGTTTTGGTTTCTAACCAGCACCACTCTGTGAGTAATGATCTTTGAGTAGGTGAAGACCTTATTCAGCAGGGAAACTTTGCAAAATTGAGCAAATGCGTAAACACTCAGCAATAAACAATGACTAAGCAACAAACAAGCATTGTGTGAAGCAGTGGAAGTATGTGGATGTGGCTGTTGAACTTGAACAGGAAGCTGGATTTAAGGATGGAGAGAGGCTTGTGGAGCAGCTGGGGGAGAAGTCCTCCCAGACCTCTTGCCATCCAGGCAAGTGTACTGGAGTGTACCTGGAGCTCTCCCTCTTGTCACACAGTGTGAATCTGTCCCTCTTTCTTCTGATTTATCTAAGCCAGTTGTCACCAGAACTATTACATATGTGATGGATGGAAGGGAGGCCAAGTTTGGGCACAGACAGCTCTATTTCAGAGAGGGGAGTTGTAGTAGTGGTAACCTGTTACAGGCACATCAGTAGTAGACAGCACTGAGGAAAAGGCCTTTATGAGTAGAATCATAGAATGATCTGAGTGGGAAGAGACCCCTAAGGACCACTGAGTCCAACTCCTGTCCCTCCACAGGACACTCCCGGAATTCCCACCGTGTGTCTCAGGACATTTTCCAAATGCTTCGTGAACATTATCAGGCTTGGTGTGTGACTGCTTCCCTGGGGAGATGTTCCAGTGCTCCAGCACCCTCTGTGTGAAGAACCTGTTCCTAATATTCAGCTTAAACATCTGGCACATCTTCCTGCCATTAGGCCCAGACAATACAAGTGAAGATGGGGAATCCATCTTGCAATACCTGTTTGTTGAGTTGTGTGTGTTTGGGAGGGATTGAATTGTTTGTGATGGTTTCAGGCAGGGGCTGGGTGTGTCATACAGGGAACAGTTAACTTCTGTGGGTATTCTGTGGGGATCTATTTCGAAAATGCAGCTAGTTAAAATCAGGAGAATAGAGTTGGTGATGGTGTGAGTTGTTTAATTTTAAAAGGAAAAATGTGACAAGTACAAATGTCCCACTCTATTATCTTGGCAGGTATTTTTAATCTCATAAGATCACATTAAATCTTCATTGCATTAAACAAAGGTGTGTGTGGGGGGGGTTTCTGAAAGATCTGACTTTAACTTGCTGAAGGTAATGATTTCAACCCTGTCCAGAAACAATCCTGCTATGTGGAAAAAAAATTCTTCAGCTTCCATGCATCTCAGATGTGACCTTTGAAAATGTTTTAATTGAGTATTTCCTTAAGAATATTTTAGGGTTTTTTCTCTACCTCTGGCAAGAAGTTGTTTGATGTGGTCTCTCTCCTCTGTGTTTCTATCCAGAACTGTTCAATAAAATAGGGCTTTGCTCTGTGAGTGCTCTCTTCGATTCTATTTGTTGGTATAGTTTCAGCAGGCTAAATGCCTTTCCTTTAGAAGAGCAGGGGGTGTTATTCACAGACTGAAATTATTTGTGAGTTTGCAGGAGGCTTGAACTACTTTTGCTGTGTTGTGTAGGTCTCCTAATAAACTAAGGATCAGCCTGTTAGGTTAGTTGCATCTCTAACACATACAATCCTCGTAGCTTCTTCCACCTGATCTTCTTCAGGCTACATCACAAAGAGGAAGGAAAGCTTTTGATGCTTTCTGGTGGAACACTCTTAACTTTTAAAGTGTGGGCAAAAGCACTTTGAAGGATTTTTGTGTTTCTCCTTAAATGAGTGTAAAGTGTGAACTTGCATGTGAAATAAACTTATCAGTGATGACCCGTGAGGCCTGGCTGAACAATGGAAAGGCATAAACTGCAAGAGTATCTCAACTCCAAAAGTTGCTGGCTCTGAGTTTAACTCTGCGTATCTGTTCCCATGCATTAGTCACATCAAACCCTGACAGAATGATGCACTGATGAGAGAAACCCTGAATGAGTTTTTTGTGACTGGTAGGTTCAGCTGAGTGTCCCCAAAGTGTCTGTGGCAGCCTGAGCACCAGCTCTGCTCAAGCATGTCCAAATCTCCACTGTTAAGTTTCAGCACGTCCAAAACTTGCTGATCAGAACAGTCCTTAGTGCCTGCACCCAAGAAATATTAAAGTGGTAATTCTGCAGGTTTTCAGGCTATTCTAAAGAAAAGTGAAGCCTCTCAGTCTGGTTGGGATAGCACATACATCTTTATTGCCTTGCTATTAGGCAATATGTTAGCCTTCTTAATTCTTTGTGAATCCCCAGGTCTAGAATTTCTGTACAGAAGTCTTCATTACGGAGAACTTCCTGCTTAGGATGCTGAAAGCAAAGGTGAATCTTGTCTGTAAGCTGTTAAAGTCCTTAGGTAGATGAACTATGATGCACTTTTTTCCCCCTTATAAAGGTGTTGTATAATTGTCTCCATTAATCTTCTTTTCCCTAATTTTGGCTTTCTTGTACCTTCTTTTCCTTATCTGGCATTACTCTTGTATAACCTCAAGCCCCAGATTTGGGTTTCATATTTGTGTGTTTCTAGGACCTTCAAGCTTTGCTCATTGAGTTTTGAGGAAATGCACAATCTGCTTGAATTTAAGTTTGCCTCAGTAGGCTTGATTACAGCTGGGAGGCAGCGTGTGGTGGTGTTGGCAGTGATGTTTGTGCTCTGCCTACAGTGGGTGTTTTGTGTATAATTCTCCTGTATTCTTCTACTGGGGGCTCTGTTTTCCCCTCCCTGTTTTCTACTCTGTGTTCATCTTGACTTCAAGAGCAGTTTTTGCTTGTTCAACTTTTTGTCTCTTTTATCTGGTTCACAAGTGATCTATAATTATCCAGATACTGATTCCAAGCCCCTTGGGACATGTGCTTTTTAACGTATAACAAAACCTTACTGTGTGTTTAAGGGACTTAAACACTTTTAAGAAATTAAAGAATTTCAGGCTGAAAGAATATTGAAAGGGGTGTCTGTGTAGGCAGGGATAAAATGAAGAATCCCTGAAGTACTTGCTGGAAGGTAATCTGGATTTTTTTCTCTAATACCTTGGCACCATTGTGTATGTGAAGCTCCTTCTGGGGTGATCAGGAATGTCATTTAAAATAATTTCATTGTTCCTGGCAGTGGGTCTCTGTCTGAAGAGAGATCATTAGCCAGCAGCTGGATGCAGCAGTGAGCTTTGCTGACTCAGCAGAATGGGCAGGAAGAGGGGACTGATCCCTTCCCAGGTGTTTCCAGCAGCCTCTCTATGCCTGCTCGCCACAAAGCCAAAGGGATTCAATATGGGAAATGTTCAGGGATGACGTGGGTGTGCTCCTCCCTTTTAATAGAAACTGGGAATTGTGGTCAGTACAAGGTTACAAAAGGAAATTATGACTTGTGGCCTGGGCTGATGGAGTTGTGCTGGGTTAGAGTTTTCTCACATTGGGTTTTGATAAAGTTGTTCACTGTCTTTAACTGCAATGGGGTTAAGTGGTATCGGCTACGCTTTGATCCAACTTATACAGATTGTTAAAAATGTGTAACAGTTCAGCACCAAAATCTTATGTGCAGTCTTGCTTCTGCTGTGCTCTAATTGGTCTCAAGTATATCACAAAATAAAGAAATTTTCCCCTTTTTTTCCTAGCTTTCAGCATGAGAAATTGGTCAATGGATTATGTTCTGAAAGCCCTATTTGTCTTTCCTTATTTTAACTTTATCTCATGGGGAACTGAAGTACTTACTTTTCTGTTATGAACTAAACAATGTTTAACCACCTTAGTAAACTTTTTCTGTTTCAGTGAGTAGACAACTGACGGGGACTCTTAATCCTGGAGAAAGTAATCATCATGAGAGGTAGCCCGTGCTACCTGGTCGGGAGATTGGTCTTCACTCATTCTCATCAAAGCACTCAGACTTTGCAAATAATGTCCCGAAGGAAATGGTTCTTGGCAAAAGAGTTCTTAATTACATTCTATTTCACATTTATTCTACATCCTGATCCTTTATAGCAAGCCAGTGTAATGGTTTACTTCTGAGAAACTGGTATTGTGGCCTGCCCCTTGGGGACTTCTGGGGCAGCACAGAAGTACAGCTGCCATTAAGCTTCTTGCAGTAATCACAAATTGAAAACATAAGGAGCCAGGAAAAGTGTCTTGCAATTATCTTTGAGTCACAAACCTGCAGCAATGCCTAATTCACTCCCAAATTAGAAAGGAGATGTTCTGGTGCTGAGAAACATGCCTGCATATTTTAGCAATATCATTAATTGCTTAGACGTTTTCGATCTAGTGTTGCTTACAGTGACTCCATATGCATATAGTACTTGAATTAGTACAAACAATAACTAGGTGACAATGGTGAAGTCTCTAGCAAGTATGAAATGGTATCTATGTTTATACACCTTACTAGAATCTTGTATGGGAAATGGTGCAGGGAATACTTAATGGACTCTGAAGGAGAAAACAAAACTTTCATTTTCTATATATGTACAAGAAAGACTGGTGGTGATGAAAAATGTGGATAATAGGTACAAGAGCTCTCAAACAACTCATTTCTTGATCTACTGGTGGCAATATTTTTTTTCTGGCAGATGGATAACTAGCTTTAATATTATACTTTCCCTCTTTGAATGCTGCAGCTATGCCATTGAAAGCATTTTGTAATCTAAATGCAGCTATGGTTCTGGAAATAGGCATCATCTTTTTGTAGAAAAATCAGTGGGGGCAGAGTGGGAGCTTGAATTTCTTAGCAGGGGTAACCTGGGCTGTTCCCTAATACAGCTCATTGCTTGGCAGGGCTGGTATATCTCAGAGGCTTCTCTTTCAGAACTGCCTTTCTGTACCAGTGATTTGGCAAAGGGCAGAGAATAGAGGGGAGAGGGGCAGAGGTCCATCTTCAAGATATCATGCTTATGGGTGCCAACTCATGCCATAGGTGGTCTTTGCAACATCAGAGCTCTTGGGGCTTTGCCTTGCAGCATAAAAGTTTTGGAGCTCAGGGGTTTTAGCTGTGTGTGAGCTGCAAGACTGTGTTGGGTGACAAGTACAGTCGTACTACTGACTGATACCTCTTAGCGTACGAACTGTTGTTCACTGGGGATGCAAGAAAAAAAATAGACATAATGAAATTTAGAATGACTTCAAAAATCATACTGCCAGTAGCTTTGTTTTTTTACCTAAGGTGATGTGAAGCCATTGCTTCTCTTGGGAGGGTTTCCTGTTTGTGCCTGTCTGGAAAAACCATTGTTTTCTCTTGCTGGCCCGTGATTTTCACTGCATAATTTCTTCTCTGTGTGTGGCTTTTATGAAGGTTTCCCATATAAGCAATGGTTTCTGTCTAGTGTGCATTGCTTGGGTGAAATAGTGGATAGACTCTGCAGTGTTGAAATTGTAAAGAGTGCAAATCCCTTATTGTCACTCCATGACCTGAAGCTTTTCTGCTCTGTGTGCTCTGTCTCTGCATGAAGCTAAACTTTTCCTGGAGTAGCCTACCTATGAACTTCGTCAATCCCAGTCAATTGCTGGGAAAAAAAAGTCCTGTTGTGTGTTGTGTCTATTAAACCCAGCGTGAACGAACACTCATGGGATGGTTGGGGGTGCTTTTAAACTGACCTGCTTCGGAAAGGACTGCTGAATTAAACAAATTAGTGCATTTGTTGGTAACTGTAGTGCAGAATCACTAATGCCTTTTGTGAGTTACTCAAGAGTATGGAATTTAGATCTTGGGGGGAAAAAAAAACCCAAAACAGTAAGAATAATAGTAATTACCAATTTCCTAGGTGACAGCTAATTTTAAGCCTGACTATCTGTTGTATAAAACAATACCTGAACTGAAATAAATCTTTAGATGTACTCTGGGACGAATCTGTTTATTAGAGCAATTTAAAATAGAAGAAATGGTAATTAATGTTTTCGCCCTTTAAGAAAAAACTCTGTATGCCCATTAACTAATTACCCTCCTGCCTGCTGATATTAAACTTAACGCTGAAACATTGCATTCATATCCACAGCTGCCATTTTTGTCTATGAATAATTATGTACACAGAAAATTGTAAGGCACTTGCATTATGCATAGAGTACTGAGAATTAATTATTACTTGATTGCACGTAAAGAGGGAGCCTGGGGTAAATAACTCTGAAATGTAGACCAAAGTGTACAATGGTGCTTCTACAAAATACTTATTTTCATGCCCCCGGTGATTTAAGCTAGGCTGTGACACTTGATTACTTTATTTACTTTTTCGACTTTGACTGCTTTCCAGTAAAAAATTCAGGCTGTTTTTCTGCTAGAATTTTCCCACTGAAATGAATTAAAATTAACTCTGCTGCTCCCAGAGCAACCTGAGGTTGTTTTCTACAGCTTTCTGTGATGTCTAATAAGATACAAATTCCCACCTGAAGCTTTTCTCACAGCTCACTGGCTTGCATCCTTTTTCTCCTGAGTAGGTTCTAAAGTCCTCCACCTAAACACTCTGCAATAAGTTTTGCACAACCACAAAGGGCATTTCAGCCAGCTTCCTACAAAAGATCAGCAAAGTCCTACTCTTTTGAGGCAATAACTTTCTTCAGTTTGCAGGACAACTTCTTGGCTCATCCTTGTGGGTTTCACCCAAAAACAGTGGTATAATGTCTTTTTGTCTTCAGAGAAACTCTTCTTGGTGTGCTCCAGCTCCTTCTGATGGGGTTGCCAGGCTTCTTCTGATCCCCAGTCAGTGGGGGTTCACTCTGGGCCTTTAATCAGGTAGCCCTGACAGCCTTCAACCTAAGGGATTGCTAGTGGTGTAGAAGGGAGAACTGGGTTGGTGGAGTCTGTAAGTAAAATTGTGCTCCAGGGAGAGACCTCATTTTCAACTGTCTGGGTAGCAGAGTTGCTGTAGGTGACAAGTGAGAAGGGAGGACGGTGGCTTCACTGCTCCTCCTTTCATTCACCAAAACCCTCCAAAGAAGGGGCTGCTAAGCTCCTAAGGCAAAATGCCATTGGAAAGATTTCTGGGAGAGCTTCAACTTTTCCACAAGTTCATCATTAGTCTCAGCTGGTAAAGTGACAGCTGTTTTGTCCACGGTTTAGGATTTTTCGGATGGGCAAGTTCATAGAATCATAGAATTACCCAAAAGAATCATTGAGTCCAGCTCTTACCTCTACATAGGATGCTCCCAACATTCACACCATATGACTGAGGGCATTGTCCAAATAGTTCACTGAGCTGTATCAGACTAGTCATATCAGGCCCTGATTAATAATGTCCATGTTAAGGGTCCCTCTAGCGCTGCACTTGAGTGTTCACCTAGGCCTCTGCTGAGGGAGGGCTAATGATTTGCCTCCAGCACTCTCCTGTCCTCTATTTTTCAGCCTGGAGACCTTTCTGAGCTGCAAATGGTTTCTGTCTATTTCTATTACTCAGTGAATTTGTCTTTATGTAATTTCCAGAGGAAACTTTTAACTTCAACATTCATTTACCCAAGAAGGAATGCTTTTCTCCTAAACCTGAACCTCCTTTAGGTTGTTTAGCTGAATTAATTGACTTTTTTTTTTAAAGTACAAACTTTTCTGCTGTCCTCATTCTTTCATAACAAAGACTACTACAGAGTTGAAAGCTAGGCTGAGCATATAAATCCTGAGGCCATTTATCCTGCTTCAAGATCTGACTTGCAAAGGTACCTGCCTCTAATATGGCTATTGAGCAAAGTGGGAGCATGAGTGCTTCTGTGCAGCACAGCAGACCCTGGGAGTCTGTGGGGTAGAAACCATAGAGGCTGCTTTTCTTTTCAGGTGTCTTCCATTTTCTTAACATGAAAAAACTTTTTAACTGGGACTGTCAGAAGCAGAAAGATAAGCAAGGCTGAGGCCAGGCCTTGGGGCCAGATTTGGGAAGGCACATCCAAATTTCCCAGCAGGAGAGAACTGGGGGCTGAAATACAGTGGCACAGAAAGTATTGCACAAAGGTGATACTGATAACTAGGTCCTTCTTTCTTTCTTTCAAGGGAAAGGAAATTGTGTGGGAAAAATTGAGTTGGGTATTGTGCAGCAAAATCCTTTAAAATAAGAATGAAAGGGAAGTCTGTCTTGGTGGACAAGTTGACAAAATGTTCTTGTATCAGATCAGTGCTGTGCAGAATTACAACATCCTGGAGGATGAAATAGTATCATCTTTCTTGACGTGAGAAGTGCCTCCAGAGAAACGTTGCTAACTTTGAAATTGTACCTTGGATTTATATCCCTACCAAGCAGTATGTCAGCCCAGCTGCTGTGTGTCTAGACCACTGTTGTCTGTCGCCTTGTGTTACGGCTTTGAAACATCACTTCCTTGTAATTCTAGAGAAATCTGTACCTTGCACTTCAGGATTTGCTGTTTCTGTGATGACTAGCACTGATATTTAGGCACATTGAAGGACCTGCATTTGACTGTGCTGCTACAGGCATTCTTGTCCCTGTGTCCTGCAACCCAGTTTCTACTTTGCGCTCTCCAAATGGCTTGTGCTCCTCCAGATACATAATCAGTGTGATGTTTTCTTCCCTACATGCAAGACCTCCAGCTGCTTTATTGCTGTGATCCTCTTGGCCACCTCTGCTCCCACAGGCCTCTCCCAGGTGGAAGGAGGTTACTACTGGTCTTCTGCCCAAGTCCTGAAAGGTATAGAGTACTGTTCAGGAAGGAGAAAGGAAACACGAAGCTGTCCCTTCATTTCCTTCTATGAAAACAGTAGCAGATTGCAAGAAGAGATTGTAATGTGCTTTAGTATTACCCCATGAGGCAGACAAGCAGGTGTTTCTTGAGAAAAGATAAGCAGAAACATGCTTGGATTAGTGTACCAGAGCTCTTATGGTCTGTTTTGGTCTTGCTCAGCTGCACAGCTCACAAGTATTGTGTTAGGAGCTCACTGCAGGCATAGACAGTTCTTCCCACTACCATCCTTGAACTACTGGCTGGGTTCTGAGGAAAGCTAAGAAATTAAAGAAATTTTAAAGGCATGGTTTTAGAAAAAAAACAAGCAATAGAAGCGACTCCTTAATAAGAGAAAAATGTTCTCCCTCCTCAGTTAAATTGTTATGGTCAGCACAAGGAGGAGATAGGAACACATGGATAGAGTCAGAACTGCTTTTCTTGCAGGCACTTTCCCATCAGTCTGGATCATTTGTCATGTAAATGTGCATTTCTGCACCAAAATGCTTCAGCATTTTTTTTGACACTGCTACTTATTCTGGTCTGCTTTGGCCCCTTGATATCGTACTGGATGAGCTTTCCCTGGTGTTGCACAATGAACTGGAATAGAGGCTTGATAACACAAGAGTTTAGGCTCTTAGGAGGGTGCAGTGTCTCGGGTTGGAGCCTTAACGAATGACGTGAGCTGAAAGGAAGTTGAGTCGAAGTTGGAACAGTGGAGCTGAGCTCTGAAGAGTGGCATTCCCCCTGTACACGGGCACTGGTCAGGCCTCATCTTGAATATTGTGTACAGTTCTGGGCCCCTCAGTTTGGGAAAGATGTCAGGATGCTGGAGTGTGTCCAGAGGAGGGCAACGAAGATGGTGAAGGGGCTGGAGCACAAGCCCTACGAGGAGCAACTGAGTGAGTTGGGGCTGTTTAGTCTAAAGAAGAGGAGGCTCGGGGGAGACCTCATTGCTCTCTACAACTACCTAAAAGGAGGTTGTAGTCAGGCAGGGGTTGGTCTCTTCTCTCAGGTGACCAGTGACAGAACTAGAGGGCATGGACTCAAGCTTCGTCAGGGAAAGTTTAGGCTTGATGTTAGGAAAAAGTTCTTCACTGAAAGGGTGATTGGCCATTGGAATGCGTTGCCCAGGCAGATGGTGGAGTCGCCAACCCTGGAGGTGTTTAAGGGGAGACTGGATGAGGCACTGAGTGCCATGGTTTAGATGATGGTGTCAGTGTTGGTGTTGGGTTATAGGTTGGACTCGATGATCTCGGAGGTCCTTTCCAACCTTATGATACTGTGATAAACTGCTCTTACCTGGGGTTTGCTCCCACAGATGCCACAAGTCTTTTTACGGCTTTGTTACTTTAGGCAGTAACTTCCCCCTGCCCCTTTCTCTTTGAGAATTCAATCAAAACAATGGTTGGCATTCAGCAAAACTTTCTGCGGTGGAAAACAAGTCAAAATATTTCCTAGAAGATCCTGGGAAAAGCTCTGATAAGCTATCAGCCCACTGTGTGCACTCCCAAAAGGTATTCTGAGTCTCAGAGAAGAAAGTCTGGTAGCTATTCCTGTTGCCATAGTGACAATCCTTTATCAATAATGGTAAATAAATTATGCAGCTGATCAGCTCATTAGTTGCTATTGCAAAGTACCTAACTGGCCTCTGTTGCCTTGCACATTGAAAAGACTCAAGGCTGGTGAACCAGTGAGCAAGAACAGTATTGTGTCCACATTTTTTTTGTGTGTTAAGGCAGAAACTGTTTTTGTTTTAAAATGAGGTCCTCACACACACTTAAAAGGCATGAAAACAAGGTGTTTAGTGGAGAACTTGTGAAGTAAGTTCAATTTGACTAAAAACCTCTTTAGTAGTTGCAGCCTGGTCTAAGGACCATCTCCCTGTAGCATGGCTGGCCTAATGAGGCGCTGTGCCCCAGAGGGTATCCCTTCTCCTGAATAGCTCCCTGCCCTTAGAATCATAGAATCATAAGGTTGGAAGAGACCTCTGAGATCATCAAGTCCAACCATGCCTGTCTCCCTACTAAACCATATCCCTAAGAAACTCATCTACCTGTCTTTTAAACACCTGCAGGGATGGAGATTACACCACCTCCCTGGGCAATCTGTTCCAATCCCTGACCACTCTTCTTTCACTGAACAAATTCTTCCTAATGTCCAGTTTAAACCTGCCCTGGAGCAACTTGCGGCCGTTCCCTCTCGTCCTGTCGCTCATCTGTGAGAAGAGAGCAGCACCCACCCTGTCATAACCTCCTGTCAGGTAGCTGTAAACAGTGATGAGGTCTCCCCTCAGCTTCTTCTTCTCTAGGCTAAACAACCCCAGTTCCCTCAGTCTCTCCTCATAGGGCTTATTCTCCAGCCCCCTCACCAGCCTCGTTGCCCTTCTTTGCACACGCTCCAGCCCCTCTGTCTTTCTTGTACTGAGGGGCCCAGAGCTGACCCCAGTATTCGAGGTGTGGCCTCACCAGTGCTGAGTACAGGGGCACAATCACCTCCCTGCTCCTGCTGGCCACGCTATTTCTGATATAGGCCAAGATGCCATTGGCTTTCTTGGCCACCTGGGCACACTGATCATGTTCAGCTGGCTGTCAACCAACACCCCCAGGTCCTTCTCCTCCAGGCAGCTCTCCAGCCACTCTTCCCCAAGCCTATAACACGGCATGGGGTTATTTGTGATCTAAATGGAGGAATCTGCACTTGGCCTTGTTGAACCTCATCCCGTTGGTCTCAGCCCACTGATCCAGCCTGTCCAGATCTCTCTGCAGAGCCTCCCATCCTTCAAGCAGATCCACACTTGCACCCAGCTTGGTGTCATCCACAAACTTGCTAAGGGTACACTCAATGGCTTCATTGAGATCATTGATAAAGACGTTAAACAAGACTGGACCCAGCACTGAACCTTGGGGAACACTGCTCGTGACCGCTTTTCAGCTGGATTTAATTCCATTCCCCATCACCCTTTGGACCCGGCCATCCAGCCAGTTTTTAACCCAGCTGAGGCTGTGCCTGTCCATGCTGGTGGCATCCAGTTTCTCAAGCAGAATACTGTGAGAAATGGTGTTAAAGGCTTCACTGAAGTCCAGGTACAGCACATCCACAGCCTTTCCCTTGCCCATTAACCGGGTAACCTTGTCATGGAAGGAGATCAGATTGGTCTGGCAGGACCTGCCTTTCATAAACCCATGTTGACTGGGCCTGATCACCTGGCTGTCCCACACATGCTGTGTGATAGCACTCAAGACAATCTGCTCCGTGACCTTCCCCGGTACCGAGGCCAAACTGACAGGCCTGTAGTTCCCCAGATCCTCCCTCCAACCCTTCTTGTAAATGGGAGCTACACTTGCCAGCTTCCAGTTGAGCTGCACTTCCCCAGTCAGCCAGGACTGTTGGTAGATGAGGGAAAGGGGTTTGGCGAGGACCTCTGCCAGATCCCTTAATACCCTCGGATGGATCCCATCTGGCCCCATGGATTTGTGTATGTCTGATTGGCCAAGCAGGTCTTTAACCAAGTCTTCCCAAACAGCTGGAACTTCATTCCCATTATCTTTTGGCTGAGGGGGCTGAGTATCCCTAGGGCATTCCTCCTTGGGGTTAAAGACTGAGGCAAAGAAGGCGTTATTCCTGCGTACTTCTGCCTGCCAAGAGAAAGCAAGAGTTGGTGGAGCAGGGGAGGATCTTACCATCTCATGGTGACCACTAACATTAAAACCTCGTCAGAGTCTGTGGCTCAGAGCACCAAAGTGCTGCTTGGGCTCCTGAAAAACGTGCAGTAAGGTGACTTAACTCTATTGTTATGCCTATTTCTACCCCACCTCTTCCAGAGCAAATTCAGGTTGTTGTACAACATCTGTATGTGGTATTATTCCCTTTTGGGGGGAAATGAGAGTATTTCCCTAGTTTGTAAACAGAAGGCTGGAGAATCAGTTAGGTCTACATGATGCTCTCATGATAGCAGATCTGGAGTTCTTAGACTATTGACTGGACTTGAGCAGAGCTTGAGTTCTCTGACCTCAGAGCTTATGCTGAACTGAATGAATTAACCAGGTGCTGACAGCCAGCTTCTGCTGTGACACTTCTGGGTTTTTTTTTACTTAAAAAAAAGTCAGGTGTGGAATCCATGATCTGCATGCTTAAAACTGTTCCCTCTGTTTTGCTAACACTTCTTACAGTTTTCAGGAACTTCTGAGACTTCCACAGGGAAGCAGCCAACACTATACATGAACTTGTATGCTTCATTAACAAATGTGGTATCTTCTAAGCAGGGAAGAATGTATGACCTGTGAACCATGGAAAACCACATTATGTGAGAACAGGAGGGGAACTTTCACCTGGTGTTCTGAGAATGCAGCTATTGTTTGTTATTGTTGACTGAATTACATTTTGTGACTTGTTTTTTTTGCAAACAAAAACCTTTCTAACATGCATCCTTTTCCCTTCTATTGTTTTCATTGTCTTGGCAATGTTTCCTGTTGTGTCTTGAAGTACATCTTCCATTTCCCTACAGAACCACAAGACATCAGCCAAGCTAAGAAAATGTGCATACATTTTCACGAAATTTCCATGATAACGATTTGAGAGGCCCTTGTGTTAGGAAAATGCACCTAGGATTTGAACCAAGCTCTTTCCATCGCTCAGCTAATGTTTTGCTATCAGGAAAATGCACTGTCTCTCAGTGGCAGAATCAGAAGTTATGTTTTTCCTATTGAAATCCCTTTTTCCCAACTTAGTTGGCCCTCCTCTGAGTATTTTATGTAGTAACTTGGTTTAGTCAGAGACCCTCTTTGCTCTTTCAAACTGGGCAGAGACTAATTAGTTGTTAATTGCCGACATGGTTATTTTCACTCTGTTTCTAATGAAACTGCTCCCTCTGGAGTTGGTGAGATTTTATGGAGCACAATATTTGAATTTGACTGCCAAGGAATAAATTGAAAACTGATATTACAGCTTCTTCTGCGGTCTTAGGGATAGCTGTAGGGGGCTATGAACTTTGCCACCTGATACCACCACAGAAAAACTGTTACAGGATTTTCCTTATGATTCAGGGGGGTTTATTACTTGTTAGTTATGGATTATGTGACACACTTGGGATACAACACAATGGGACTGGAGAGGAGATGAAACGTTGTTTATATTGACTTCCTTAGAGATGACTTCTGCAAATATCTCTTGTCTTTCCTGTCTCCCCATTTCTCATCTTTCTTGTCCCCTTGAAATTGGGACATGTGAGGAGAGTTTTGTGTCTGTCTTGAGTGAGGAGAAAATGCCTTAGCAGAGAAACAAGGAAAAGTACAGAGGCTTGATAAAAGTTGGTGTTGAACCTGTCTTAGGCACTACTATCAGCTGTTGAAATAAAGGAAAAGGCAAAAATGTTAGGGTGGTATCGAAGGGATGAAGTTTTCCTTTATCTCAGTATAAATGCCAAATAATAGCTTGTTTTGTTAGTTTGTCCCCATCTCCAAGCTGAGTGGAAAGCTGCCATTCCCTTTGTGGGATACCCACTACCCTGCACACAAGGTATCTGTGAGGTTTAGTAGCTGCCACTCTTTTCACAATAGACTATGGGAAGGAAAACAGTAATGCTATCTCCCACGTAAACCCTTCTCTAGTCAGAGCCACACACTTGGGGTAAAAATCAGGGGGGGTTCTGTGTGAAAATTGTACCTCTCTTGAATCGCCATATGCATCATGAACTGGGATAAGGCAGTATTCTAAAATCTATTTTGTGAAATAAAAAAAAAAGCATTGGATTTGAAACATTGATAAGTAATCCCACAAAGACAGTGACATTTATCAAGCTTGAAGTGAGGATTTAAAAAACATTTTGTTAGTCAAACATTATCAAAACAAGGCATTTTAAAGCTGCTTCTTTTCAATGTATAGATTTCAAATATTTTCTTTCTCATGAACTCCTTTCCTTCTTGATGAAACTGCATTCTAAGTATGAAGTTTATGGTGGGAGATAAAAGGGAGACATAAGGAGATAGCCCTTGAGGATTGGATCCTTCACATAAATGGATGGCTCTACTTCTCTGCCATTATGACTTAAGTAGCAGGCCAAAAGGGCTGTTTCTGCCTCCAGACCCCCCTCAGCCTGCCCCAGTTTCCTCGACTGACTATGCAAGTCAGACCCTGAGAAAACAAGAGGTCTAGGTGATAAGTGATGTGATAAATCTGCAAACTTATTCACGTCCCTCAGTAATGACTTTTCTAAGGCTTTAGCGTTCCCTAATAATAGTGATGAGAAAACATAATGCAAAACATTCCCTGACAGATGTAAAAATTGTCCTGTCTGCTGTGTCTGCTAAAGCTAATTTCTTCCCTGATGTTAGTTGCAGAAGGGAATGGATGTTTGATCAGTTATGTGTATTCCATGGATGGCTTATCTAGCCTTGATTTCATCAAAAGAAAGTAATGCTAAGCACAGATACTATCCATTGCTTTTTGTTGTACTTGGCTTTAAAATAGTGATAATTGTGTCCTTTTAATACCTTACTGAATGAAGGCCCCTGGAAGTGGGCTGACAAGTAGCTGCCTGAGTCAGACTGCTGAGCACAAGCAGGGAACAAATTGTGCAATGAGACAATGACCAAGTAGGTGGTCTGACCTGCACATGCATCACTTGCTTGTTTGAAGGATGTAGTTCTACTACTTTGTCCATATATCCTTTCTACCCAGGTCTAGCTTAGCTAGGTCTGGAATGGAGGGCTCAGCTCTATTGTGCAGTTCTCCTGAATATTCTTTGCAAGGCTTTGTCCTATATTTCTACCTTCTTAAGTCATTCTAAGGCAAAAAATTGGCATTGCAGCCTGGCAGTTGTACCAAGCCTATTGGTACTTCTCTGCTTATCAGTGCCTGAGCCTTCACCTGCAGGCCTGAGTTAAGGGCTGCATGCAGGTTCTTTCACTACTTGTCACTAAACAAAAGGGAGAAGGGAAAACAGCCGAGAAGTCTCTTGCTTGCAGGTAGCTGTTTGAGTAGCTTCAAGCTCTGCTGATTCTACATGGATATATGTGAGCAAAGATTGTCATAGGAGATAGATAGTAGTAATAATTTTCTGCCAAGTTGTTGCCAACGTGACTGTAAGCACAACCTTATGAACATAAATCCCTATGAAACGTTCTTCCAGATGTTTTCACTATAGCAATGACAGAGAAAGCAATCCTAACTTCCAGCATTTTAAGCTTCTACAAGTTCAGTTTGAGCTGACTTTAGAGTTAGATGCAAGAGTTGAGCTTTCTATTTTGAGAGCATCACACTTTGTGGATGATAACACTTAAATCATCGTCACGCTCTTGCTTGTCACTGCTAGCAGTAGTTTGACCTGAGTTTTCAGGGTTTTATTATCAAACTTTGAACCACAACTGAATTGTTACACAGAATATACGAACCTTGTAGTGAGTGATAATGGAACTATATTGCTGCTCTGTAGCTAAGCCTGGGGGCGACAGTGTGCTAGATCCCTTATGATGCACGGTGGGCTGTGCTCTCCTCTTGCAACCAGCTGAACCCAATCACTGTGCTCTACGGTGGTTTGCCAGGTGTGTGTCATCTTCTCTAGCTGCTTAGTTCCCCCAAGGGTTTAGGAAACAAAACAAAGTTGCAGAGTGAGATTTGGAATGCATGAGCTCTAAAAATTTCTAGAGGAAATGGTGCACCATTCTTGGTTTCTACCTAAGAAAAACTGTGTTATTCCAGAGCTGCTGAGTGAGACTTGCGTTTGCTGAACAGGGCAGTGGATATTGACTGTCTCTACTCTCCCAGGTATGAGGCCAATTTGCCTGGAAGACTCGAGGTTTCTCAAGAAAGCCTGCAGTTTGGAGGATATACCCACAAGACATGGATATCAAAACTCCTGGGGGATCTCTTTTAAATCAAGTCAGCTGATTTTTGCAAGGAAATGGGTGTGGGAGTGCTCAGGTACCTGGAGAGGTGCAGTGAAGGGGAACTTCGGCTGCTTCTCAGCTTTTATAACTGCCTTAAGGAAAAAGAGGCTGCCTTTCTCAGCCTGGCACAACAGTGGGCATCGTGCACGCAGGGATCAGCCTTACCATCCCTCACAAAGCTGTAGCTATATACAACCTGTGAGCAGAGCACTTCACCTAAAAGGTCTCAGCAGAGATTAACTCTACCCAGAGTCTTGATCCCCTGTCTTCACAGCAGGTGATGAATAGCTGATCCAAATATATTGATCTGGACACTGCTGTCAAGTCCTGGGTATGGTGTAGTGTTAGCTTTTAATTTTGGAAGAACTGCAGTCTGGACCACGTTGGGTATTGTTTTTTTAATACATTTAACATCTTTATTGGAAGTTTTACCCTGTCTAAATTTGGCAAATGTTCTTTGTATTCCTGTGAGGCATTTTTCACAGCTTTTGGTGACTTAGGACATTGGAGGAAAGAGAAGTGATGTTTCCCAGTGAATTGATATAGGTATGTGTGTATGCTGACAAGTAGGAGGTGGAAGAGTAAAATGGAGGACTGGAAGGGTACAACAGAAGAGAAAAATCTAGTAGAACAGAAAATAAAATTTGTTCATGATGTGCAAGGTGAAGGGAAAGGACAAGACTTGCAAATATAACCAATCAACAGTAAGAATCTGCTGTTCCCTCGAAAATAAACCCGTCTTTTAGACATTAAGGACATAAAAAATGCAGAAGGAAAGTGAGAAAAGAAGTAAATTTAAGTGCTATAAAATACTGCAAATAGTTTAATCCTCAGATATAGATAGTCAAAGTTCATGTCCATAGGGTTGTACAGACTAGCATGAGGTGTTTTTTGAAATTAAGATGTGCCTCAACTGACTCGCTTGAGCCAATCAACCGCTGTACGCTTTTGTGGGATTAATGAGTTAGAGCTGGAGTTTGCTCTTGATGAGGTTGAAATTGATGTGCTTTATAGAAGAAACAAGTAAAACAGCTGGTGCTAGCAGTACAGTGTCCTGCTATCCTCATGATGTTTAATTACATTTGATTCAGAGTTCTTGGGAGTCTTCCAGGATGAAAAGAAGCAAGGAGCCACCTTGCACGCAGAGCAGAATGTGAGAAGGGAAAAACTAGATCAAAGAAATGTGACTTGGTCATCAGATTTAGGTCGAGATTAGAATGACCTAACTGGAGGAATATCAAAGAGGAGACACAAGAAGTGGAAGATCAAGTTACCTGACGCTGTGCCTACACTCTAACTCATGTGAAGTTTCATGGTTGTACAGTTTTAACTATGACAAAGCTGAGTGTTTAAAACAAAACATCTGTCACTTGATTATACTGCGTGAGGAAAACAAATCTGAAGTTAAATGCTCGATATGTGGATGAAGTAGGACAGAAAAACTAAGGTTTTTTAAAAAGTGCTTTAAAAGCAGCTAATGGGTAATAGTATTGTGTAAAGGTCTTCAAGTGAACAGTGTCATCAGTCTGTAGAGAACTTGACTTACATATTGGAAGAAGTGAAAATCAACTTTTTAAGATACATACGTGTTGACATTTGACTCCTGGGAACTGAGCAATTTACTAACTATAAGTTGAAATAGTTGAGTGTACTAGTGGATCATTTCATTCTGACTAGTATGAGGATGGGGAATTGATTTTTATAAAGAAATAATTCAACTGGTAACTGGATTCTGTACGTCAGCAGAAAAAAAATCACTATATTTGTCAGGACTGACAAGTACATTGGCCTGAAATCACGTGGCTTTCCTGTACCTAATTAATAGTTCAGCAGGAAGATACAAAGATATGTCAACACTTGAATTGTAAAGACAAGGAGAATGTTAATTTCTATCTTAATTTTTAGTAGTATATTGAACTGACTGAGGTTTGTAGACTTTAGACAGTGGTAACTGACCAGTTTGACTTTGATAGAAATGCCATCAATATAAGTGATTGGATACCTGTAAGGCATACAGTGCCTGACAAATTAGAGTTTTGATAAGACCTGAAGCATTTACTGAAGCTGTTTTTAGCCAAGATGACATACAATTAACACACTCTTCTGGCTTAAGCTCTTAGTAGAATTAGCAGTTCAAAACTGCTGTACACACTTATACAGAAGCAAAGGGTAGTGTTGGCACTTCCATAAAATTGCGAAATGGTTTGGGTTGGAAGGGATAAGATCATCCAGTTCCAACCCCCCTGCCATGGACAAGGACACTTTCTGCTAGACTGGGTTGCTCAAAGTCTCATCCAACCTGGCCTCAAATATTTCCAGGGAAAGGACATCCACAAGATGATGTTGTGACCATGATGATGCTGTGATGATGCTTTGATGTGGCTGTGACAAAGCCATGGCAGAGAGCTGTCATGATGCTTTGATAATGGTTATGGCTCAGACAAGGCTCTGTGATGACTCAGACGTGACTCATTATCTTCTGTTGCACTGGGGGACAAGGATGCTGTTGGGATTGTCAAAGTCACTGGGAGATGTTAATCTGAGGACTAAATCTTGCCAGTATTCTGTCTGAAACTTGATCTTTATCAAATATTAATTAATTGATAAACTCCTTACAGAAACATAAATGTTATTTTGGAAGATATTTGGAAACAATTCTTCTGGCTGGTGTTTCCTTGGGAAATTTTTACCTTCTCTTTTTTTAACCAAAAAAGTTCTTTATATTAGGACAGACAATCGAGAAATAAAACACAAAGCATATGTTGCTGACACTATAAGGACTCAGCTGAGTTTATTTAAAGAAAGATGCTCCATGATATTTCATTGAGCCACAAAGTATTTAAGCAAACAGATTACTCTAACCCAGTTCAACAACCTGTGCTCATGCAATACTGATGGTAACACAAAGGAGGGCTTTATAAAGGGTCGCATGTGTCAGTCCATCCGTGTCAGGCTCTGTATACTCTCTCTCTCCTTATCTCTCTCTCTCTCCTTATCCCAAATACTTTCAAAATGTCTAAAATCTTTTGTGATTTGGAGTGTTAGCAATTAGAGTTCATCAACCCTTCCCTTCCTTATGAAACTCTTGCAGCCCCTAAATGAAAGTGCTGTGTTCAGTCTCATCCTTTGGGGAAGTGAGCTGCCATCCTCCTCTCTGAAGTGGTGCGTTGTTTGTGAGCATTTTG
This sequence comes from Dromococcyx pavoninus, assembly GCA_033558185.1. Taxonomy (NCBI): domain Eukaryota; kingdom Metazoa; phylum Chordata; class Aves; order Cuculiformes; family Neomorphidae; genus Dromococcyx; species Dromococcyx pavoninus. The sequence goes on from JAUMJL010000323.1 coordinate 1,173,699, forward strand.
ATGCTTTACAGCATGCTTCAAGAAACCCCTTCAGCTGATGCACTTCAGCTGCATTCTTACAACTCTCCTTCAAGACTTTATCCTTTAAATACTGCTATAATTTTTCTTTAGGAATTAAGAAATCTTCATCTTATTTAAGTTCTTCATTTACAAGCTTTATGCCATGCGGTAATAACACACTTCTATGATGTTATGAGAAAAGCAGTGCAAAAGAAAAAGCCAACAACCCCAAATAGAAAGATAATCATTATCCCATGATTGTTACTGTACTCCCATTCCTCATCAAAGCAATGATTTGTGTTGTATTCTAGAGCTGCAGGGAATGAACATTTTATTAGCTGCTTCTATTTTGCACTTTCTTTTGAGATGACAAAACAATTTCTAATAGTTACCTTTACCCTGTAGCAAAACGTAGGTCTATGAGATGCTTTCAGATAGCAGGGCTAGCAATCTGCTGTAAGCTGATATTCTCCTTGAATTGCCTGAAAGCTGTTCTGAACCTGTTTTCAGTTCTTGTAGCTGATGTAGTCTAGTCCTTGGTTATTCCACTTGCCTCTCCGTGGCTACTGTCCCCTGGCGGAAAACGGGACCATCACTTCTCTTGTATCTGATCTCGAAAGTGTAAACCATTCCCTGTTCTGCCTCAGGGTGGTACTCAAAAGAAGCTTAACTAACTCTTCCTGCAGCAATCTTTCTCGGTTCTGAGGTGACACTTCCTCCCAGTGAAATTCTGGTCTCCAATAACAAAATCTTTTTACCTTGTGTTTCTTCTTCCCAGTGTATAATTGCTAGTATGAGAGTTGTCCTGAATTAAAACAAACAAACAAAACACACACCCCTAAATAAACATAAAGCCACCAAAAGCAATGACAAATCCTCTCCATTTGTTGTGACTTTTGGTGGTGATGCCTGTACTCAGAGATGCTACCTATAAGCAGCTCTTGTCTTAGTTACAAGATCACACAAGCTGACTCAATCTTCCCATGACTAGATGAAGTCTGATGTCTCTGCTGTTTCTTTATTTGACTACCACACATTTTGAAGTGGAGAAGAGTGCAGGGTCCCTGGAGAACTTAAAAAATAAGATTAAAATTACTCTGCTTATCATCTTATATTGATCTTTTGTTCTCTGAGTAGAGAAAGCTTTTCCTTGCCTCTTATGTGTAGAAACAAGAGTATGAAAATAAGTCCAGATACTTGAAGTCAATTATAGCAATACTATTTAAATGCAAATTTTGTTTTGGTCAAGCTGATCCAATAAGCTGAATAGAGGGTATTTATGTAAATAAGCATATTGTAATAAAACAATAAAGTATTTCTAATTTTGGTTGTTAGCATTTTCCTCTTTCCCAGAGGATGAGCTGTGCTAGGTTTTTAGGAGCATAGGGAGGGATGGGAGTGGCACTTGACATTCAGTGTTGTGGGATAAAATTGTGTAGAGCCATAGGCTGCAGACTGAAACAGATCAGGTTCATTAGATGCCCAACAAAAGAGAGGACTTGCCATTGTTTATTAGCAGCACACTAATAGGAAACTGTGGGAAGCAATTTAGCATCAACCTTTTAGAGACGTAATTTTTAGAGTATGACAACCTTTCACTTTTTTTAAGTGTTTTTCCCTCCTCCTTTGGAGACTTATTGTTAATACACCCACTAACACTTTCATATGAATGAAATAATTCTTATAAACTTTGTGTATATGAAGCAACTTATTTTTGTACTGGTAGCTAAAATTAGTTAAAATAAACTGCACCACTAATACAAGCGTCAAGAAGCTTTGAATTTTGGAATTTCATTTAGATACAGAGCCTAGGCTAAGATTCTATGATCCCTCTATAGTCAATGGAGGGTAGGTGACACCTCAAGAAATACTTACAGTAGAACAAATTGTTCTCAAGAGATATTTTTCTATTTCCATAGGTTATGGACAGAATCTGGATAAGTTGCTTAGATACCAATCAAATTAATCCAGGAGGATGAATTGCATCCTAATGGACTTAAGAGTCTTTCTTGCTGCTCTAAAAGTCAACATGCCTTGAGCTGGGTTACACAGACTTGCAGCAGTAGCATTGTCTAGGATTCAGTTCTACTGTGGTGGAATTCCCTTGGAAATGAAAAACTGGGGACTTGTTCAGCAGCGATAAGGTTATTTTATCCTTTACCTCACCCTAACCTATGCTGGACTTTACTGAATTCAAGGCAGATCATTAACAAGCTGTTGGTATCTTATGCAGTGCTAGATTTTAAATCACAATTTTTCCTGTTACCCCAAGGTATACCACGCAATTCAGCATGCATTGCTTTTTAAATTGACATTCAACTTTACAGAACAAATTGATTTTTTCAAAAAGCTCTTCAAAATGCATTGCAGCACGCTGAGAAAGGAAGTAGTTGTAACTGCTACTTATTTAGAATAAGCTATGGCCTAGTTTGACCGTATTTTTTTGCACATCTTTTGGGTCTTGAACATCACTACTATGAAATGCAATGCTCTTGGAAATATCATTGCACTCCAGATGTATGGCCATGTTACTTACTACACCATACTGTGTTTATAATGATTAAAGGATAACTGGCAAAGATTAGACTCCTGTTTATTAATGATAATATACAGTGGCTGTTAGACCATTGAAATGGTAAGGTAGGACTTCCCTTTCTTATACTGGCCATGTGTACAAGGTAAAAATTGTTTTTTCTCAATCTGCTTCTCTTATAGGAAGAGATTTCTTTATCTTAGAATTGATGGTGTTAAGGATTGTGGGTGACATGCAGCGGTGACTCTAAGACCACTGTGCTCTATTCTAAGTGGAAATTTAGCTTCAGGAGTGATATCTGGAGGTCTAAGGCGATGCACTGGACTAAAACTGTTCATTCATTTTATGAATCGATGCAATTTTCACTGCTAGGTTTGGATGCACTACGTGGCTCTTTCCTATCTCATCTGCTTAGTAGTTTAAGGCCAGTTTTTAAAAAGCTGTACTTAAAAAACATTATGTTCTTATTCTTTTTCCTTAAAGAAATCCCTTAAAGCAAATTCTAACAGAATTGAATAAGCTTTAAAATTCTAAAACTTTCTATTGCTTTTTTCTGAAAGGGACTGTCTGATAGAATTTTCTAGAGAAATTTTCCCATAAACTGGTTCAGTAGAGCTACAAAAAGAAAGTAATATCTTCTAAATGGCACAGACACTTTGCATAATTGTCATACAGTCCTATGGCATTACGTTCTATCTGAATTTTCTGCAAGGGTTTGCTGAACAAATAACTTGCAGAAAATAATCCATCTGGCTGTCCTGGCTCTCCACTCCTGTTCCTGGAACAGCCATACCACAACTTTTTCAGATTAATTGCCAGAACTGCACCATGAATGTTGATAGTTAATTGAGAGTCTCTATGATACACACAGGGTTTTTCTAGTTCTGTTGTCTTGTTGATATTTGAAGTGTACCCAGTAGTTCTCAATTGTACAGCAACTTGTGGAATAAGAACGTGTGAGGAAGATGACCATGCCCCCATCTCATAAGCAATGGATAGAGAGCCAACAAGTGCTTTGAAGAAACTTTTTTCTGATGTTCACTACCTCCTTCTTCCAGTTAACCTAGAGAATGGAATCATTCCTCAGAGACGAGTGGCCGTGTTCCTACCAAACAAAATTTGATCTTATGATTCCAGGTTCCTGGGTCTACCAGAGGAATGTAGAGGGATTTTGTAAAACTAGATTGTTCTTTAACCATTCAGTTAACATAGGTACTCAGAGTTACGGTTGTGATATTCAATAGTCAAGCATTTGATAACTCAGCTTTTTCCATATCCTCTACGACAAGGTACCCTGCTCCATTCAGCAATGGCACCAAATTTGTGCAAGTCTTCCTTTTGTTACTTATGTACTTACAGAAGGAATTCCTTGCTTACATGCATATGTTCAAAGTAGCATCAGTAACTGAAGCCGCCTTTTCTTACTGTTTCCTCCCTCCCAGTGGTGGTAATTGTGCATTAAACCGTATTTTGTGACAAAGCCCAAAATACCCAGGGAGGCAATGGAGGCCTCGTCCCTGGAAATGTTCAAGGTCAGGTTGGATCAGGCTCTGAGCAACCTGATCCAGTTGATGTCCCTGCTCCTGCAAGAGCGTTGGACTAGATGACTTGTAAAAGTCCCTTCCAACTTAAAGCATTCCGTGATTCTATGATATGTAATCCTTGTATTGGATTTACTAACGAGAGTTGGAAAAAAACACCAAGCCTATCTTCAAGGCTTTTTAAAATAATGTTATTGTGTCAAGTTTGAAAGATGTGCTTTTGCATTGGATGAAGAAGTAGTATTGAAAAGATAACCAGAAAAAAAACCCAGCAGAAAAAGCAATGTTACTTATAAGACTTAAGGAACTGGTGCAGTTGTGGAAGGAATCAAGTTGACAGTTGTGATTGAACTGCTGAGCAGTATTGTTTGCTTATAATGAATGTTATTTTCTTTCCTATCTGTGTTCAAGTGGCTCCTACCAACTTTCACTACGTAGAAAGCAAAATACATACTATGTATGTATCTCTTACAGCTAATGAAAGAATATTGGCTGCAATAAAAAAAAAGTCTTGTTGGAAGCTGTATGAAGCTGAGGCATAAAAGAAACTTTATTTTCCTATAGTGTCTTAATGAGGTGGCCATAAATTTAAAGCACTATTGAAGTGGAGGAACTGCAGAGCTGTCAGCTCTCTTGAAGATCACTCTGCTAGAATAAACCAGCAAGACTATTTCTTTGCAGTTGAGACTTCTCTGATGTTATATAACTTCTATATTTGCTCAGGTACAATTTTTTTCTATCACAGTTTAGTTGACTTATTGGGGAGTGCAATGACAAGATGTGGGATTAGTGGTTTTAAGCTGAAAGAGAGGAGATCTAGGTTAGATATTAGGAAGAAATTCTTCACCCTGAGAGAGGTGAGGCACTGGTACAGGTTGTGGATGCTCCATCCCTGGAGGTGTTTAACGCCAGGTTGGATGAGGTTTTGAGCACCCTGGTTGAGTGGAAGATGTCCCTGTCCATGGCAGGGAGGTTGGAACTGGATAATCTTTGAGGTTCCTTTCAACCTAAAGCATTCTAGGAATCTATAATTCCCTTTCCAAGAGGTATTTATGTGTTATGAACTTAGTTTTGATATTTATTTCTCTTTCTGACTCTTCTTACTATGCAATTTTGAATCATGTATACCCCATTGTTCTTATCTGTAGTGGTACACATACTAGAGAGAAGAAAGGAAGGGAAATATTTTTAGTGTTATTGGACCTGTAATTTACAACTTAATAATTTCAGGTAGCTAGAATTAGGTGATCACAAAGTTTTTGACCAAGCTTTGGCAGAAAAATTCATGGTTTTGTTATAAAGAGTAATTCTAATTAAGCCAGGAAATGCAAAGAGGACCATTAAGAGCACTGTTTCAGTGGAGACCAAATTGGTGTGTGTGTTTTGGAAAGAGAGACATAGGATTTGAGATATTAAAAGGAAAATGAATTACAGCCAACTACTCAAACTCTGCAACTGCCTAATTTTGTAGTGTGTCAGTAAGTATAGTTCCTTGATCGTTCAAAGCCAATTGTTTTTTTCAAAAAATAATACTGTCCCTATCAATGGTCTCGGGGCAACCACCATCTCCACAACTGGTAGGACTCACATTGAGGACTGAGTAGAGCAAAAGCCAGCTAATTTGGCTCAAACACTGCTAGCAGCAGTGTTAGTCAGCTAGTTGTAATAACAAGGACTAGGAAAAATTTTAATGAGGATTAATGTGGTGTAAATGGAAGGGACAGATAACCTGCAGGTGGCAGATTGTAATGAATGGGCAGTAATGGTAGCCTGCCAAATTGCTTCTCTGGTGAGATGATGCCAGTGTATCTTCTCTGTAGCCTGGTACCAACACTAGCCTACTGCTTCCCATTCTGGATCCAGGACAGCTGAAGTTAACCTAGGGTTCCCTACATTGATGTGCTCCCCTCTCCTATGTGGGGCTTTGGCTACTCGTTTTCATCATATTCTAATAATCAGATAAGGGCTATGTCACTACTGGGTCTTTTGTGGTGTTTTTTTCCCCTCTTTGATCATGCATGTCCCCCTCTGCCCTGTTTACCATCACTACCAATCTTTGGAATGTACTATACAAGAGCTGGCTTGAATAGCAACAGGAGGAAACCCAGTGAATCTACATCTCGCGCTACAAGATGATGCGTAGCTACACTCTTCAGCTTAAGAATCAGCAAAGCTAAACAGGACTGGGTCCTCAACTCTATAGCTCTTCTGAACTCTAGATCAGTTGTGTCCTAATTTTGCTGTAAAGGCTACCTGTAGTCCTTCTTGAGCCAGTCCTGATCCTGGAGCCCATTCTCCTCTCTCATAAGACACCTAGAACACCTGGGTTCAGTTCCTAGTTCCTGCAACTTATAACCACTCTAGCTCTGTGGTTGCTTTTGCAAAACAGTGTGTTTTCCGTAGCAGTGATGTGCTTTGATGCTGTAAAAAGACAGTAGTAGATGCAAAAAATGAATAGCATAGAGCCCCAAGTGTTTTGTCCCCTTCCTCTTTGCTGCAGGGAAGAATAAGTTGAAATATTCAGTCTGAAGGTGAGATTAGACTTGACAGACACCAAGAATTCAAAAGCAAGCAATGTGATTTTGCAGAAATGAGCCTTTAATAGTTAAGCCATCAGTTTGCACGCTCACAGTTCAATGTTATTTTTCTCTGCATCCAGTGAAAGCAAACAGGAATCACTCCAGTGTTGCTTCAGCTGGATACTGTAGACAACACTTATTCTAGTCTCTGCCTGAAGTGATCTCTTCTGCCAAAAAGCCCCAACTTGGCAATACTTCAGTGTTTTCTCCCTGAAGTGATCATGTTTAGTGTGTGAAAACGAAAAGGTGACAATTAACAGCCTGTCTTCCTGTTTACTGACACCAAACCTCTGTAACTTACACTTTACACATTGCTTATCAGACAGAGAAAAAGGCATAATCTTTTGATAGTAAGATTCAAACGACTTCCGAGGAAAACTCACATCTAAAAGTTGAGATTTTGTGACTATGCACCTGAAAAGTTTTGCTATGATAATCCCTATTAATACACCCATACTCTTCACAACAAAATGCCTTTGGCATTCATACTACGGTGATAAGGATGTCACTGGTCCCTAGGCGGATCTTTCTCTTCTAACATATGGACCAAGCAGAGAACACAGTGAGGCTCTTTATAAGTGAAAGTAAATGGAATTGGAATAGCTGATAATATGAGTTAGAATGTATTACAAGTGCATTTCTGTGAACTTTTGTTTATATTTATTACAAATAGTTTAGGGATATGAATCTTCCTACATGATGCTATCACCTTGTGGGATGCAAAGGCATTCCAAAGCTTTGAGATAACTGAAAGTGTTTACTTTTTTAAACAACCATCCCTCTAAAAGGATTAAAATGTATTTGCACATCTGGCCTTTTGAAGATTGGGGTGAAAACACTAATGAGTGGTTGATCCTGAGGCTCGTACAGAGACTAGAGATTTAGTCACAGTATTGAAATCATCCTCGTATTTTATTAAGGGGCAGTTCTGATAGCAAACAGCTTGTACAAACCACAGGAAAACAAATTATTGAAAATGATGAGGGGTTACTGCTGTGAGGAATATACTAGTAAAAACCCCACAGAGGTTATGTCTCACAATATGGTATTTACTGAGGGCTTGCTGTGCCTCCCAGGGCCACGCTGCTTGTGCTCATCCTGTGGCTATGCTGCTAAATAGAAACTGTCACCAGAAAATAAGGGGTTATGAAATTAATGATAAGAATATAGAAATAGCTGGTAGCCTTCAGGTGAGAGTAGCAAAAATTTCAGGTAAGGGCATTTAATTTTAGTAGTGTTGTTATTGGGTAACTGTAGTAAAATTATCACTTTGCTCAGAGCTCCCTCAATCTTCTGGTACATTTAAAAGTGAGCACATGGCAAACATTGCTATCAAAAACATATTGCAGCTCTAGCTGGACATAAGAAAAGGTTCTGATTTATTAGGTGGTTAATGGGTTGTGTCAGCCTTAGGGGGATAGTAATGCACAGGATTGAGTTTGTGTATAACTTGAACTCAGATTCCAATAAAGATACTCAAGTAGATTTCTATGTCATGATTGAAGTATTTACAAGAAAAATTCTGTCTATGCTTTTTGACATGTTTCTACAATTTAGAGATCTTACTCCTTATTTTCCAAAGCTGTTGCTTGGCAAAGCACCTGGGTCTTTCATCGTTTCATTGACCTCGGTGTTCTGGGTCTGCAGAGAAGCTACTGGAAGATGTTCAGGTTCAATTTCTGAAAAATCTCCTATGCTGCTAAAACTTCTGTCTTGTGGATCCTGGGGGAGAAACAAGGAAGACTTCCTCCCCACCCCCCAGAAACTGTCAAAGTTTAACTTTACTCCTACAAATACCTGTTGGCTGACTCTAAACTTACTGGAGCTGTGGAGTACTGCCCAGGGTGTGGCAGTGCTGGTAGCTGGACCTTTCTAGAAAACCATTCACCTGGTGCCATTGGAAAAAAAAAAATTCTTAAATCATGAGCTAGCTGGAATCTCTTGGAGAGAATGAATGTTTGCAACACTGACTTTCTAGACTCTGCACAACTTTGCTGAAACTAAGCCTGAAAATTGTTGGCTTACATGTGGCATGTTATCATGTTTTTCTGTAGCAATACTATAACATCTCTAAGGTTGAGCTGAGGTGTTCTAGATTTTTTTCACAGCTCTCTCAACTTCTTCCAATGATGTCAGATTTGCTAAGAAAGGAAATATTAAAGCCTCCTGATCCAGCAAACCAAAAGAAGCTATTGATGACCAGCTGGATCACACTCTCTCCACACTATCGGTTTTACTGGTTGTCCAGTAAAGGCCTTGTAGGCCTTCTACTGTTGCTTCCAGACACAGAAAACCTGCATGGAAGCATGTGGCATACTGCAAGCAACACGGCAGTGTTGTTGACAAGCCTGTGAAGTTTGGAGACTGCTAGCAATGAAGTTTTGATATGTGCCATAGGAAGAATGTACGGACAGATGAGAAAGTGCCCCGGGTCGGTCACCCTCATTTTTAACAGGAGCACTGCTGTGAAGAACTCTACTTGTGTGTGTCTTGCTGAGAAGCAGCAGTAGCAGAGGTGGTAACAGCAGGCAGGGTCACCTACTTATGGAAGATGTCTCTTCTGGATTGGATTTTTTTTATTGTAAATGGGAAGGGTAAATTGCATGACAGCCTTGTGCTGCTTACAGCAATCTCAAGTGGCAAATTGTGTAATTTTCTAGCTGTATTTTTGTATTTAGGCTAATGTGCAATAGTGATCTCCATACTTGGACCCTCATCTCCTCACACCAAGTGCAGAGCCCAATCCTCGCACTTGCTGGTAGAGTCAGCGCATTTCTCTCATCAGTTGTCACCCATTGCAAGCTAATGTTGTGTTGGATACCTACAAATTTATCTCAAGCGACTGCTTTGGGAAGATTAACAGAAGGTGTAGAACACAGACTCAGATACCACTGGAAAAGTGGCAGTTCTCTTTTGGGGAGTTCTTATTGAGGTTCTGCCATGTGCATTTGTTGTGCAATGAACCTCAGAGCTTCTGAACTGTTATTTCTCTTAACAAAGGAAAGGAATAATGGGAACCATTAAGAATTTAACAAGGGAAGGGGAGTCTTCTGAGAAGAGCCAGCAGAAACCTGGTAACTTGAGCAACAATCCTATTTACCACAGCTGTTTGAACTGCAGATTGATGTGAGCTAATTAGAGTTCTAGCAGAACATTTGTGGGCTGTGAAATGAGGCTGGAGTGTGTGGCTTCGTAATGAAGCTGTGGTGTCTGTTATGGGCAAAGGAAAATGACTCTTCAACAGACAGCAATTTGCTGGTTCATGGACTCTGTAAACTGCTGCTCATCTACTACATTCCTGCTGCCACAGCTAATTTTGCTCAGGTGCATGTGCCTCAAGTCAGTGGCATTTCAGATATCTGTGTGAATTGACACAAATATATAGAGCAGCAAGGCAGGGCTTGCAGAAATGAGGGACATAAAATGAGAGGCTTTGGGTGATCAGAAACCTCTGTTTAACAAGGCATCTATATCACTCCGAAAGACAGGATGTTTTACCTACTTAGACGCCCTTTGCAGGAGGGTTGAAAAGGAAGCCCAGTGTCAGCACAGCTCTGACATACTCTGAAGCAGCAGAAGTTTCATTAGGAAGAGCCAAATCAGGCTGAATAAGCATTAGCTGTCTGAATCTATAGATAATATAAGTCCACTGAGAAATGTTAATGTAAAAATTGTTATGACTCGAGTAAAAGCAAGCCTACGGTACAGTGGAAAAAGCTTCACAAACAGGTGGTTGGTGCCCTGTGCCTGTCAGTGTTTAAGAGGCATTTAGAAAACACCCTTAGTATAACATAGTTTAACTTATGGTCAGGCAGTTGGACTGATGGTCACTGTAAATCACTTCCAACTGAAATATTCTACTCTTTTTTTTCATAGAAACATAGAATGGTTTAGGTTGGAAGGGACCTTAAAGATCATCTAGTTCCAACACCCCTCCCATGGGCAGGGTCACCTCCTGTGAGGCAAGGCTGCTCAAGACCCCACCCAACCGAGCCTTGAACATCTCCAGGGAGGGAGCATCCACAAATCTCCTGGGCAACTTGTGCCAGGGCCTCACCACCCTCATTGTGAAGAATTTCTTCCTAATCCGTAACCTAAATCTCACTCCTTTCAGTTTAAAGCCATTCCCCCTCGTCCTATCGCTACATGCCCTTGTAAAAAGTCACGTAAAAAGCCTCTACTGGTACTGAAAGGCTGCTCTAAGGTCTCCCTGGAGCCTTCTCTTCTGTAGGTTGAACAACCCCAACTCTCTCATCCTGTCCTTTGATCATCTTTGTAGCCCTTCTCTGGACCCACGCCAGCAGTTCCATGTCATTCTTATGTTGAGGATTCCAGAACTAGACACAATACTCCAGGTGGGGGTCTCGAAACAGCAGAGCAGAGACTGAGATTTGTTACTTCTGTTTCAGATAAAAACATCTTTTTTTTCCCCTGCTTTTTGAGTCTAAAGGTTTGTATTTGAATTTTGATTGTGCACAAAAGACGAGCTTCTGCCTGTTTACATCTGCCATGACTTGCTAAATCTATGTTGGGGAGGATGTTCCCCTGAGTAAAGAGCCCAGGTGAGCAGCTCCCACCCACAGATTTGAGCCATGTGATACTTGTTGCCTACAATGTCTTTTCCTTCATTTTTGCAGACACTTGATGTAGTGAGAGCTAACTAAAAGGTTATTAATATGTGGTCTTCCTAGGCTTCTTTCTAAGGTACTGTAAAATAACCTTATTTATGGTGGGAGTTGCAAGTCTTGATAGTCTAAACAAATGCTAGAGCTTCAGTTGAAGTCTCCCAACGGCAATTCTTGAGGCATTATGGGGGGTGTTGTACCAAATACTTGGTTATTCAGATCAAAAATTTTCCTCTGAACAGTTTTTGAAAAATGAGTTTAAACTGTTAGCTTTTAGAGCACGGGTTCCCCAGCTTGGTGCATGTACTGAGAGTGACCAGCCTGTGACAGTTCAATGTGTGTGGGTGCTGTCTGAGCAGTCGGCGTTCGTGTTTGCTGTTACTGCCATTGGCTGAGCTAGAGATACGTAGCTTGGGAAGCCTAATTTTAGGCTTACTAGGCATGTAATTGCTGTTCTGTCTACTTCACATCACTGAAATGTTGCCAGTGAAGCGTGTGTATCTCTATATACTTGAAGTAATTGTATCACTCAAGGCTCTGACCTTTCCACTGCAAGTGGAATGTCTGAGATCGACTGAAGTAATCTCCTTAAAGGACAGATACAGAACCTCTGACTGAGGTTGTCTGTGTGCCCAACAGGTTAGGCAGCTGGATATAGATTGAAATGGGAACAGGACATTAAAGATAGTGGGGTTCAGATTTCATGGCAGATGTTCCTCTTTGCTCCTCTGAAACCCGCTGACCTAAAACCTCTGTGAGTCCTTGCTCCTGTAAGGGAGGGCTGCCTCAGGCTCTTCCTACTATTGCTGCTTTCCTCCTGGCTGAAGGTTTTTTGGTGCCACTGTATATCCAGAAATGTGTAATGAAAGATGGTTTTTAGAGTAGTATCCCCCAACAGAGATGCCTTTTGAAAACACTGAAGGGTTTGTCTTTTACACCTTTTATACCTGTCTTTGCTATAAAATTTCTACCTATGCAGAATTAAGGTAGCTATTTGGGTGTGATTTTGGCTGTGGGATTTTCTGGAGGGGTGGATGGGAGGAGGTGGAATGTGTCCCAAGAAGATGAAAGAAGAGCTCCTCCTCCTTCATAGGTAATGGATATTAACTGTAGCAAGTAATTAACAAGCAGGAAGTTCTTCCTTAATGATGGTAATGAAACAACCCATCTAGAACAGAACAGGCATCTGTTTGACTAGAATTGGCTCAGTTTTCTACTTCTGAGTGGCAGAGCCCTTCAGCAGTCATTCTCAATTCATGTAGGAAATGGTTTTGGGATTCCATGACATTGAACTCCAAATCAAAGTGAAAATGTAATGCATTGCTTAATTGTAGATTTAATAGCAGATTGAGACAAATATTCAGACTGGCCTACGTCAGAAAATACCTTCTGTGCTGGAAGCACATAGCTGTGCCTCTCTGAGAAATCACTGTTCTCCTACTATCACACTGGTATCACTGAAGTTTTGCTAATGCCAGGAGCTTTGACTGTTGAAACCCTGTGGTGTCTCTCAAGATCAGGTCTTGAAGCTGAGTTTTGCTCTCATTAGTCAGAGCAATTCACTGTGTGAACAACACCTTGCATCTGTAAAACATTAGAGTATTTATCTTTTTAGCTTAATTGTGATGGGGAATGCCATCCAGTAAAAAGAAAAGCAACAAATTGCTCTTGTGTTCAGTACAATATTTAATCAACACCACAGCATTTAAACCCAAGCTTTCTCCTGTATACTTGCTTCATTAGCAATCTATCTCTTCAAATTTGATGATACAATACATCTTTGTCTTCCTCGCCTTGCATTGTGATTTCTCTCTTTGGCAATAGCCTCGTGTCTCAGTGTCTTAATTGATTTGTCATGCAATGTCTTACCGTGTATCACAGGCTATTTGCTGCTCTGTGTGGGTAAATACTTCTGCAGTAGTGTTCACAAAACATGCTTCAGAACAGAAAGCTGTATCCAATTGTAATTGTATGGATTGTATAATGGAATGATATTTAGTACCAGAAAGTCAAGCAGAGGTAAGTGGAACCATACTGCTCTCTACAACTACCTGAAAGGAGGTTGTAGTGAGGTGGATGCTGGTAATTTCTCCCAAGTAACAAGTGACAGCATGAGAGGAAATGGTCTCAAGTTGAACTGAGAGGTTTAGATTCAATATTAGGAAAAATCTCTTTATTGAAAGAGTGACGAAGCATTCAAACAGGCTGCTCAGGGAAGTGGTGGAGTCTCCATCCCTGGAGGTGTTCAAAAGGACGTGCAGATGAGGCACTTTGGGACATGATTTAGTAAGCACAGTAGTGTTGTGTTGATGGTTAGATCTGATGATCTTAGAGGTCTTTTCCAACCTTAATGATTCTATGATTCTAACATTGCACTCAGTTGTAAGAAAAACAATTTTGGTCTCTGTAGAAAAGCTGAGAATCATTCATTTCCAAGCTTACCTGTTCTTATGGAAAAAAAATACGGGAGGAGCTGGTGAAATATGTTAAATTATAACTGATTTCATGCTGTCATGTAAAATTTAATTCTGCTGCCAACACCAACTCTCTGGGATATAATTCTACTTGGTGGTTTAAGGAAAAGTTATAGAAGTAAGATTATACTATCTGCAAATTCTGCAGGTTATAACTGTTCCTTTAGGATCTGTTACACTTCTGCAGTGCCTATTTGCTTTACACTTACTGTAATTTGGAAAGCTTTCCTGGGGAAAAGTGAAAATATGTTTTAAACAACTACACTTCTAGTTTTTAAACTGCTTAATACTCACAGAAACAAGGTTTTAAATGTCACTGAAAGTTATTACACTGTTTCTGGCCATTGTATCTGTGCTTGTGAAGGACAAAGTATGAAACAAAAACTGGAACTTAAACAGCTTGGTTTTTTCTTTTTAGTTTGTTCAATAAATAAGAAATGCAATGGAGAAAAGAAAAAAGAAAGCCTACATTTAAATACCAGGCTTTCTTCTACTCGTGCAAAGGTTTTACTTTAATGCAGACCTGCTTGTGATGAAGCTTTGGAAGAAGTATTGCAAGCAGTCTGATGCTTAGGCAAGATGAAGCCCACCCAGACTCTAGCACAGTAAAGGTATATAGGGTAATCTGATTTTGCAGGTGTGTTTTATAGGCAGCCAAAGGAATCTAGATGGTAAGGTTAGGCCAACTGCTGAACTTTTGGAGTGAAATGGATTCTGCCCTGCATTTTCCGTGCAAAATAGATTAACTTAATAGTAGCAAAAACCTGAATTTGGGTCCCACTCATTTGGTAATAAATGCCAAGAAACAGTGTCTTGAGTGAAGTAAAGTTTAATAGCCATACCTAGTGACTGGTCTCTATTCAGTTCAAATAAGGTTGAACTTTGCTGACTGCATCAGTGAAAAAAAAAACAGTGCTTTGTCTTGTCTAGGATTTGCTATTAAGGTAGATGCCTCTGTGCTGAAGACTCCAAGTCTTGGTTGTACAGCATGTCCTCACTTTCATTGGAGTTTCCAGAGTTGAAACTATGGAGAACTCTGCTTCCACAGTGGAAACTAAACTATGGAGAACTCTGCTTCCACAGTGGAAACTAAACTATGGAGAACTCTGCTTCCACAGTGGAAACTAAACTATGGAGAACTCTGCTTCCACAGTGGAAACTAAACTATGGAGAACTCTGCTTCCACAGTGGAAACTAAACTATGGAGAACTCTGCTTCCACAGTGGAAACTAAACTATGGAGAACTCTGCTTCCACAGTGGAAACTAAACTATGGAGAACTCTGCTTCCACAGTGGAAACTAAACTATGGAGAACTCTGCTTCCACAGTGGAAACTAAACTATGGAGAACTCTGCTTCCACAGTGGAAACTAAACTATGGAGAACTCTGCTTCCACAGTGGAAACTAAACTATGGAGAACTCTGCTTCCACAGTGGAAACTAAACTATGGAGAACTCTGCTTCCACAGTGGAAACTAAACTATGGAGAACTCTGCTTCCACAGTGGAAACTAAACTATGGAGAACTGTGCAGGAGGACTTAATCTGTTTCTAAGGGAGCTGTGTTGGGTACTGGAAGCAGTATAGTTGCTTGATGCACTGCAAGGGCTAACTTGCTCTGCCACTAACAGTATGAAGCTTGTTTGCCCATTAATGCTTTTTGAGCTGTTTAACTTAATTCTCTGGATATGTTTTTTTTTTTTGGAGGCCCTCTCTGGAACCATTAGCACACTCTGATTTGCTAAGGTGTAATACATTCTCTCTTCTGACTGATTGTTGTTGTCACTCAGTACAGGTTTGTAGTCTCTTCAAAGGCACAGCCCTCTGAAATCTGCCAGGCAGTGCCTGGAGCTTCTAGCTGCCAACTGCCAGCTTCTATCAGCAATGACTAGAGAGAAAGCTGCCCTTTCCCAGAGCACTTTGTGTTTATATATTGTTTATATAATTTGCCTCTCAAGCGTTAATCTTTTTCTCTGGTGATTAGGGAGCCAGAAGCCTGTACCATTCACTTCAGCTACTGCTCTGTGAGCTCAAGGACTGAAAGCACATAAAGTCTCAAAGATTTCCTTTTGCTTCCTTGCCTTTCTCTTTTGCATAGCTATGCTTATAGAGCTAGTTAAACCTCTTTTTCTCTTCAGATGAATTAGATATATTTGCTCTAATGTAAACACAGTGATGTTTATTTTGGTCTGCAGTTCACTAGTCTTAATCTAGGTTTAGGTCTACTGCTGGATGGAAACAGCTATATTTTTCCACACCTAAAAATCCCTAAGTTACCCCTGCTGGGAAAAGCACCACCACCTTCCACCCCAAAATAACCAAACCGAAACAAACTCCTCCTGCCCCCAGTAGCACCCCAATTACCAGCCTATAAGAGGAAGATAACCTCAAAGCCCTTATGGTATGTGTGCTTTCAGGTTATGTGAGGATAACACAACTAGTGCTTGTAAAGGAGTCATGTGGAAGGTAGGCCAGAACATAACAGAATTATGTATTGTATTTCTTTTCTGAATATCCTCCTTAGGAATGGTGAAGGGGCTGTTTTTTGTTAGAGAGGTGTCACCTTCTCTACCTCACATAAAACATTCTGTTTCTGTTTGAGATCTGGGATCCTCTCAATGGGTGAACCAGCTTCTGATGCCAACAGCATCCTTTCAACCTTGGCTAGCAATTCTCATAGAATAATTAGGTTGTAGAAGACCCTGAAGATTGTAGAGTCCAATCACCTCTCCCAATATTCCTGTTCTGTTTACTCCAGTTCCTTCTAATCCCTTTTCCCCTTTCTCCCTTCTCTTCTCCCAGCTTTTATTTCTTCTATTATTTTGCTAAAAAATTCCTCCTGACTTATTCATCTTCATTTCTTTTCTTGTATTTTACCTTTGCATGCTCTTCCCCATTCCTCTTTTCCTATCTCCTCCTCTAGTTGTTCTTCCTTTTCTTTAGACAGCTCCTCCTCTTCCTTCTGCTCTTGTGTCCCGTTGTCTTCCGCTCCTTTTAACTCCTCATATCTGCTGTTGGTGTGGCTTCCTTCTCTTCTTCCTTTTCCTTTCTGTTGCCTCCTCCTCTTCCTGTTGCTTCCTGGGGTTTTTTCCCTTCTTTTCAAAGAGCTTGTTTATCACTTTACAAGTTTAGCCAAGCATTAGGAAAAAAAGCATACGAAACAAGAGGAAAAAAAATAGATGTAACCAAAGACTAATATGTTTGGATGTAGATTTGTGCTGATAATGTGCTAATAAGGCTTTTCTCTGTGATAGCAGCTGGACCTGGGCTGGATGCTTACCCTGCCAGGGGTTAGAGGTTGACTCTGTTTAAAACTTATCTTTGTTATGAGTGCTGCAAGGACACAATGATATATTTACTTTCATTATTTTCTTTTTTTTCTGGAAGCATTATGAAGCCCACCAGTCCTTTCTGGAACAGTGTAAATAATTGTGTCATCTTGTCAACCATCAGACCAAGAACTAGCCCAAGAAAATCCATCAGAAACTCCAAACAAAACAGTAGAATTTTAGATAAAGTAAGTAAAAAAGTCAGCATTAAATACAGGGAGGTCACTGAAACCTGTGTTGTTTTTCTTTTCTGCAGTATGCATCCTTAGCTGCTTCTCATTTGCTGTCTCCACCTTATTTTTGTTGCTTTTTCTCTCCCACACAGGTTTTTATAATTTAATAAAGAACAGGCTGTTCTTACTGGAACTAGAAAAAACAGGCTGCTTTTACTCAAAAAGGGAGGTAAAAGAAGGCCCTTCACAAAAAGGAAGCAATAAAGTTCTAAAAAGAGAGTGAGTGGCAACTGTGTATATTGAGGATGCTTGATCAAGATTTCTGAAAGAAAGAAAATGCAGAAATATTGAACTACTAATTGTAGCATAAAAAACACACAAGTCAGTTGGAAATAGCTCTGCTTGTTGTCAAAATATGTCTGCTGATTTTAATGTGGTTTTAGGGGGAGAAAAGTTACAACTTTTAAAATTTATACAAGGCAAGGAATGTGGGAAGGAAGATGATGTGGATGCTGTTGTATAGCTAGTGTCCTAGAAAAATTTTTAGTTTGTTTTAGCCAGAGGTTTTTGCAGTAACTGAGCTATCACTGATGTTCATGGAAGTGCCATAATGTGAAAGATAAATTGTACAAAGAGGGAAGCTCTATGTTCATAACATTTTGGAAAAGGGGTGAGTGAAAAGAGAGAATTACACTTGATATAAAAAGAAATTTAAAACTGCAGGAGGATTTCACCATCTTGAGTTTCTGAACAAGAAAGTGGCAACATAATTCTAAGTTATTAAAAGAAAAGTAATGAACACAGGGAAGAATATTCCCCTAGCTGCATGTGCACAATCATGGGCTTGGAATTAAATATTGTCTTTCAGGAAAGAGATCTGTGAATTATATTCTTGGTCAGGAAAAGAACTTGAAGGCTAAATAAAATTATGCAGAAGGTCTGAATGCAAATAATTTTGATGGCAGTGCTGGCGATGTCATTATGCGCTGCATAGAGTGTGTTTTGAAGGCTAGAAATACAGATGGGTTCAAAAGGCAGATGGTCTTGGAAGTAAGATCCATCAAGAAATCTTAAACAGAAGATGGCAATGCAAAGTCCTGCTCTCCAATTTTCCAAAACAAGATTTTCTGAGAGCATAGATTGTATACCAGGAATTATAACGCTGTGTTTGCTTTAAGTATGTGCTTTCTGCCACAGGGAATCTGGTACTCAACAAAACAGTCTAGTTTGCCATGAGTGACTGCTAAAACCTTAAGACTCTACTTTGTTTGCAAAAAGATGACCAAAATTAACCTTGTCGTGCAGGAAGTCTCTGGGAAACA
The DNA here is from genome assembly GCA_033558185.1 of Dromococcyx pavoninus. Classification (NCBI taxonomy): domain Eukaryota; kingdom Metazoa; phylum Chordata; class Aves; order Cuculiformes; family Neomorphidae; genus Dromococcyx; species Dromococcyx pavoninus. Next base: position 1,192,273 of record JAUMJL010000323.1, read on the forward strand.
TGAAGCACTCTGTGGTTTTCTACAGGCTGAAATGTAGAAGTTCTTTGGCAAGATCAGTGCAACAAAAGGACAGATTTCAACATGTGTTTCACCTACTGCTTCACCTCGTGATTTTCTAATGAGCTTTGCTATCATGGTTATGTAAAAACCTTTCAGTGCCATTAAGACAAACTTAGGGAAGGCCTACTTTTAGTTCCAAATCACACTTTGCATGGACTAACAATTTCATACTGTGCTTCTGTACAGAGGATAGTAGAAAGAATATATTAATTTTCAGTAACAGGCTAGACTGATTTAAATTTCTCTAGTTCTTTACCTCTCAAGTACTATCTGATGTCAGTAGCAGGGGTGGAAATAAGTCCAGACTCCCAATCTTATATTCAGAATGAGGTATAACTCTCAAAGAGTGATGTTTCCGTGACATGAAGATGTTTTGATTTGACCTAAATGTGAGGGACGTGTGGGGGAAGGGAGCCCTCAGGGAAAGGCAGGAAAAGGAGAGTGCAATTAAAGAACTGATCAATAGACTGTTGATAGAAGGAGGGCCTGAATAGGAGGTCTTCTGAGGTCATTCCCATAGCAGGAAGAAAATCGTCCTCTAGCTCAATGTTCCTTTTCCCAGGAAACAAACATTTCATCCGAAGTGGCTGATACAGTGAAACACATCAAGGGTAGAGAGACTCACAGTTTAAAAGGCCAGAGCTGCAGAACTGTGGAAACTCATTTCAGGAGGAACTTTTCTCAGTCTCTCTCTCTTTGATGCAGAGAGTTAACGGAGGTCATTCTGGATAAGAAAGAATGACACACACATGAATCCCAAGATTTTGGAGGGAATCTTGTTAGTAAGAGATGAAGAGGAAGAGCTGAGAGGTTGTCTATAAATGATGAATATTCTTTGCAGGGAGTAAAAAAAGATTCTACATTACTGTGGTAACAATAATGGAAAATGTCTTGCTGAGTGACAGAAAGGCATTGTCTGCAAAGGAATAAGGAAACCATTTAATGACGTTTTTCCTTTACTCACAAAATTCTCCTGTTTTGTCAAATGTCAGTAGAAAACACCTTTTACAGTACAGTCACTTAAAAAAAGTGATCAACATGATGGTAAAATACAAAATGTTTTTCCCTGTGAGCAGAGTATTTCTCAAACTTTAATCTGTATAAAATGCAGGACAACTTGCCATTGCTTTCTGCACTCCCCCATCTCAAGCTTTGTGGCCCAGAGTTCAAGACTGTCTCAACCTCCTGAGAAGTCTGATGTAAGGGCTTTCCCAGAACTAATAGCTGCTTGAATCTCAGCATCCTATTAGGTAGGAATATTGTCTGCTCTGATTCTAAATATATGCTTTAATGTAGAAATGACAATAGATGTTGAGCTGTTCACCCAAGATTAGTCATATTTTTTTTTGTTGGTGGAAATAGTGTTCTTTTATTTTTAGTCTGAAAATAATGTACTGGTAATGAAACAATCTGAGAATATGGACTGAACATTAAGAGAATGTCCTAGCTCTTCCTGATTGTGCAAAAAAACTTCTCATTTAGACTAATTTCTTCACATGCTTATTCCTCATTCATTTCTTTAATGTCAGGATGATAATGCTAATGCCCTTCCTGCCTGTTCTTCTGCAAAGCAGCATGAAAAATACCATTCTATGTAACCAGCTTACTGCTATTACGTGCTGCTGGCCAATGATTATTGCCTCATTTTTTTTAATGAAAATTGAGCAGTAAACACTTCCTTTACTTCTATGTTTGACAGGGCCTAAGATAAATCTGGAGTGGGGAGTCCAAGCACTGTCCTTGACTGCTGTTCAAATAACCAAAACATGGAAATATAGCACATGTAGGTGTGTTCTGGAGCCTAGTCTATGGTTCAAGAAGGCCATTGTTTCAGATTGTGGTCAGGTTAAGTGGATTATGCTGCCTCCCTGCTGCAAAGCCCAGAAAAAGCTATTGCTGGCTTTATGCTTCCAGATGCAGCAGTTATTTAATCAGTAAGCTAGAGTAAAAGTAAAATGTACTTAATCATTTGCAGGTGTTGGCAATGTGGAAAATAGTGAATCCAGTCAGTGTAAAAGCTGTTTAGAATTTTTAGAATACCAGATTTTTTTCATGGAACAAACTTTCTTTGAAAATACTTGAAAACCAAAGCATTTTAATAAAACAAGGTGTATCATAGTGCCACTGGTGCATTGCAGAAGATCCTGTGCTTTTGTACATTCCACAGCGTAGAATAAGGCAAAGTGTACATATCTACCAGAAAAAAATCATTACTCATCTCTAATGAGATATTTCACCTAATTTTGGAAGAATTCCAGAAATTTCTCCCATACTGTTAACCTGTTTGTTTTGAGGCAGGGAGAGGAGAAAGAGAATCTGTGCTAAAACTAAACTTCTCTACTGGAAAGTTTCTGCAAAGTCTTTATCTCAACCAGTTTGACCAGGGCAGAAGTCATGATTTTCCCACCTAATCACTTACTCCTGATAAATAAAGTTCTAATTAGTGTTTTGCATTTTGGTGGCTACGAATTGCCAAGCTGCTGAATCTCTTTCTGTCTAATCTTATCTTGCATTTTTCTTAGAAGCTTTTTTGACCCTGCAGACCCTTCTGGCATCTGTTATGTTTCCTCCCTTAATACAGGGAGAAAGGGTTTTAAAAAGTCAGTGACCCATCGTGCTGTCAGGTTGCTGATTTGCTTTAAACCAAGGCTGAAATTCTGTATCTTCATTTAAAAATCTTAAGAACCTTGCTGAGGTTCAGGTTGTACTGAGCAACCTTTGAGAACTGTTGGAGAGACTAAAACCAGGCAGAGAGGAGTTCGTTTTCTTAAAACAACTGCACTATTTTAGAAAAACAGCCTGCATTCTCGTGAAGCCATTAATGCTGCCAACAAGAAACCCTAAAAGCAATTTATTCTGCTGCTCCTTGTCAAAAAATCCTGTAACGTAGTGGTCTTGAGCTTCACAGTAAGGTCAGAGATCTTAGAATCATCATAGAATGGTTTGGGATGGAAGGGACCTTAAAGCCCAACCATGTAACCTTAATAGAAGAACCTGAACTGTGGTGAGTGGTTGTCTTTTCTGGACAGTTAATATTGTAATAAGCCCCCTCAGATTCTGTTCCTTTGAATTTTTGCTTTCAAACCCTGATCAACCAAAGCCAAGTACACCTGAGCAGGCTTTGGGGCCTTTATTCTAGGTTTGTAGCTAACTCACTGTGTTAGATTATCCTACATGTGTGTGACAGGAGGTCTGAAATAAGCCACTGGGTATGACTGTGGGGTGGCCTCTGGTGCCAGCATATAGGATGGATGTTGGTGTGTGGAATGGGGAATCCCACAGTGCAGCCAAGCAGGGTCATAGCTCTTTGGGGTGGTGGCTCCCAGCTGGTGGGGTTGGCAAAGAGATATACTGGGCAGAGAGAAGTCACTGGCAGTTACAAAAGCTTCTCTTCCAGCAGCATCAATAAGAGGTAGTGATATTTCTGCTCAATCTCCTGACTTTTGAGCATCAACTGTTTTCCTTTCCCCGGGGCTCCATGGTCATCTGGTTTCCAGCAAGCTGAAAGTTTCACTGGAAAAGACTTACTTTAAGTTGGTGTCAGAAAACATGGTTGATTTCAAGGGACAAGGAAATCAATCTATGTTTTTAAGGACAACTTTTCTGATGATTGTAAAATGGTAATGTTGACTTGTTTTGGACGGACACAGTTTGGGTAATGGTTGGTGCTCAAGAGAAGTAGAAGCTTACAAATAAGTAGTAAATAGAAAAATAACCTGTTCTTGTCAGATTTTCTGTTTTGCTGGAAATATAATCTCTCAGTATGAAACATTTTTCTCCCTTCTTTCCTTTGGACCTTTGAACTACAGAGTGAATTTTTATTAACCACCCTATTACACTACCAGTAACTTCCATGGCCATTTTCCTGGGTAAACAAAGCTAATGAAATCATGGTATATACTTAAAAGCTCTTCTCAGTGGTGGGGCATTTTCTTTCTCCTCTGCACCCCACTGCATAAATGGGCACAGTCACACTGTGGTAATCATTTTTTTTCTTGCTTTTGTTTATATAAAATAAAGGCAAGCTCTGTTGCTTAGGTTATTCCATAAGCTACCAAGTAATCTGCATGGTGACTGGCAATTATGCAGCAAAGCTAAACCTAGAGTTAAAAAAAACCCAAATAAACCTACAGTGCCATGAACATCCCTGACTACACTGTGAGCTGAATTTTGCCCTCTGCCAGTGTCCAATGCTTGGAGTAAAAGGACAGTCACTTATTTCTCTAACTAAACAGTAGTGCAAAGTGTGAATTGCCAAGCCTAACTGATGCTAAACAATATATGTGGCTCATGATGCTGACCCTGGCATGTTAGAAGAACAATTGTTTCCTGCCCTGGTGGAGAAGCTGTTTCACCGGTGTGCAATGAAGATGCATTTTTTTGTGTGTTTTGAGACTGATTTATTATTTCCTTCTGCACTTTCAGTAAATTGCTATGACAGACTATATTGCCTGATAAACTCTGACGAAGAGTGGGTGTGAGACAGACTGCTCGAGGTGGAGCAGACCACGCTCCAGGCAGAACACATAATAAGGGAAAACTTAATCCATATGAAGTACTGCTAGCAGAGCCACACTGCATCCTTGGATCTGCCCTCCAAGGTGGTCTTATCTGCTGAGAAGGTCTCTCTTCCCCTCCTGGCTGCCATCCTCTGTGGCTGTAGAAATAACTGTCGTGAATCTTCTGCCAGAGAGTGAGAAGGAGGAACCGAAGAGGGAGAGTTTTGGTTTTTCTCTCTTGAATGAAGAGGGGTGGAAAACGTCTGGGGGGGAATATCAAGTAGTTGTCAGTCTGTCACCAACAGGATGCATGCATGTTCCTAGCTACTGTTTGCATTATTTATTCTTAAAATCATCTGTGATGGATAATTAATTCCCTCTCCACTAGTAATTTATGTCAGTGTCTGTGCTGTTTGTCATTAGCAGTTCTTGCTACTGGCATACTTTTCCATGTGATTCCAGATCATCACTCTCTCTGTAATACTGCTTTAGAGGTGACCCCGAGGTGCTACCTTTTGACAGGTGAGAGGGGTGTGAACCTCTGGATAGTCAGTCTTCTTGTGGGAAAGGTAGTCAGTATTGCCTGTGTTGGTCCAGTTCCCTTTTGGGTTGTTGTACTGCCACGTGGGGAGGGAGTAGTCTTTAGATATGGTAAGGAAAAACTTTGACTAGGCTGGAGTTCTAATATATAAAAGCTGGCTTCAGCCTCCCAGAGGCAGGTGGGAAAAGGAGGTCAGATGCTAACAAGCTAGTAAATCAACAAGAATAAGATCTAATTAAGACTTAACCATGATGCTAATAATTGCTACAATTTAAAGAGATCAAAGAAGTTGCTTTCTATCTCAATTCAGGACAGCGCTCTAGCTGTTTATATGAGACTGGGTAATAGGGGTCTTGTAGAATGGGAGAGAACAAGGCTCTGAGAGTTACCAGCATTTGGCAGCTTTAACTGAGGAGGCTTGTAAAATTGAGACAAGATAGTAAGAAATCTCAAAAGATGCTCCTCACCATTTCAAAGAAAGTTTTCTGTCTAATCCAGTTGTCCAGTTATTGGTCTATTAACCTATACACTCAGTGAAATAACGATAAAGTCAGTCCATTTTCTTGCTATAATGCAGCAAATACTCAAATTTCTTTGAACAACTAAGTCCCTTTAATATTTTTTTTAAAAAAACCCCTAAACCAACAAAAAAAGCCACAAAAACCCTCAACACCCAAACCTGCTAGCACTAACAGCTCTGAAGATAAACTGTCTGTGACTAACTTAGGCATTATATTTGCTGCATGTGGTTGCAAGGTGTCCTTATCAAGCAGAAGCAATCCTTATTGACCTGATTTTCCTGACAGAGGAGGCGAATTTTTGGCCTTCTGTTTTCCCAGAGGAGATGAACCCCTCAGGATGTGGTACTCCTTCTGCAACTCAGTTCCCAGTGCTGAGCTGTTCTGAAGGGTTTGAGGAGGAGCTGAGGAGAACAGCGATTAAACCTACAGCTTCTGGGAAGGGTATGTTTTCTCTTTTCCTCCCATGGAGATGCAATTTTGGGGATCTCTGGCTCATGGTGATGTAAAGAGCTAAAAAAACAGCTTTAGCTCCTTCAGGTCATCATCTTTTTGCTTTGCATACCAGTAGTAGCAGCCTATGGTGTGTTCAGACCTAAATATGTGTGAATGTGGGACATGAGTATAGCTGGACTGAAAAAATAATTGTTGGATATTCATGTTATCTCTTTCTGTCCTGGACACAGTCAGTGGGAGTCTAATGACTGGCTTAGAGGACTGCAGGAGACAATTGCTAAAGCAGTCAGCAAATATGATCGCAACATTTCACTTCAGTAGACTTTGTATTTTAAGTGGATTTGGAAGTGAAACATCTCTTAATTCACAAAGCAGTGTAAAAGGAAGAGAACATCTTTCCTAAATAAAAGATTGTCAGTTATTCCACTGTAGTTATTGAATATTTCACTCATAAATTGTACTTTTTAATGTTGTAATTATATTTTGTCTCAAAGCTGTCGTTAAAGAAAAGGGGATATGAAATGCATGTGTCAGTTCAAGGGAGAAATCTTGGATGTAAATAATGTGTGAGGAAGAATTCAGCAAAGAAGGAAGGATTTCAAAGCCTTCAGAATCAGTCCCCTTTAGTATCATTAATAAAAAATGAACCTTTGCAACAGACAAAAGCACCTGTGTAGTTGCAGCAGGGTAATTCAATAAGTGAACTTTGCTTTAGGTGACTGAGGGTTGGTGTTTGTTTTTATATTTTTAGCTTAACCACTAATTGTGTGTTGGGTTCATTTTTAAAGTGGGCCAATTCCTCTGGACTTTGCATATGCTGATGGCAGCTGTGCTAGAGTCACCTCTTGCTGTATGCTTGCACCCCTCTGAGTTTTAACCTGCGAATGCTCAGTCTTAGTGTTCATTTTCCTTGCATTATAAATGGGTTTGTGAGGAAAAACAAGTGCATTCTTCTAAAAGAAAGAGATGAAAGTGGATGGAAGGACAAGTATGGCCAGTGCTACAGAGATCAGATATTCGGCTGCTGGGACGTGGAGGGCAGGGCTGGATCTTTGGGGAGCAGGGAAGGAAACAGCCTGGATGGTGCTGGGTGAGCCCTCTGGGACCACGCTGATGGGGACTGCTGTCCCTCTGGCAGGGAGTGGGATGGTGGAGTGTGAGTGGGATGGCAGCACGTCCTTCCCCATTGGAGAGGAATTACATGCTCATGCAGTAACACAGCGCAGGGACACCGAGTGCCACCTGAGCTCTAGGCTTCGTGCTGCAGCCACCAGAGGCTGATGGCAATCCTAAAAAAGCCATCCCGTGACTGCAGTAATTGAAGGCTGAGCTTGTCTCCAGGGTACGTGGCAGGAAACTCCCTCTTCCTTGCAGGGTTTGTTTTCACTGACATCCAGCCTGAGAAGGCATTTCCCCTGCCTTGGCCTCGCACAGCCAAGGGGCATGGAAGGACAATGAGGAGGCTGATTTGCTGAACTCGTCCCAAGTCAGAGAGAATGGATTCAAGTTACTGCTCAGGTTAAACTTGAAATGATTGCTTGGCAGATAATAATTTTCTTTGAAAAGGTTTCTTACTCTGCTTATGTTAAAAGATCAATCAGATGTTATGAGTGAGCTGCAGCTGGCTGCACTAATAAAGAGGCAGAGAAAAACTCTCTGCTTCTGGAAAGCACTAAGAGCATCCAAACCCTGATACAGGCATTGCCATGGCTGATCTATTATATCACCTGCCAGTTTCTCCTTCTGAATGACTTACAGCATATTCAGTAAATTACTTCATCCCCATTACCTGCACGTCCTTGCTCGGGGGTTGTAACCTCTCCTGTGGCCCAGTTAGGACCCTTACTGGTTGGGCCTCCTGGAGAGCATTTTCATCTCTTTCACCATCTCCTCCCTTGCACCATCATCATGCTCCTGGAAAGGGCTTGCTGAAGGCTGTGACACTGATAGATCCTTGTTATCCTGAGGAGCTCAGGCTCCTACACATTATGATGGCACTAAAACACTGCAGAAGCAGATGACTCTTCTAATGTTTGTGTCAGCTCTTTATTCAAGCCTTGTTAGTTTTTAGAGCATCAACCTGGAAATTCTGTAATGAGTATAATATATTAGAGCCCATGAAAATAACCTCATTGCTTCAGTACCTCTCTAATATACTTCTGCTTTTCCTGCTGGCTTAATGTGTATCTTGAAAGGGTTTTCAGCTGTGGAAACTGAGAGCCTTTGTGATTTTTTTTTTCTACCTTCCATTTCAGCTACTGCCATCTGTCTCTAGGGTGTAAGGCAAGGTGCCTAGAGGTATTTCTACATTAACCTTTTGCTTTGGATCACGTGAACGTTTCTCATGTAATTGAACTGGTAATGGATACCCAGTCTGCATGATCAAATTAGAACTGGTCCAAACTTAGAACATAGATGTTCAAATGCTTTGTTACCAGCTCTTCACTGTAGTGATCCTCTCTGACCTGCTAGCATATACACTGTCTAATTACTTTTTTGATTTGTCCTCATGACTTAGCTCTCTAAATTTTTGAAAGTTGAAAATCCCTTCCCTACTGCCCCAGTATAACTGAATGGCCAAAGCTTTTCAGTACCAGACTGCTTTTGAATCCTTATCTGACCACTTTGAAACATAAGTTTTCTGAGCACAAAGCAAATCACTTAAGGTGTGGCCTCATTTAAAAATACATTCATGTAAACTGAAGAATAAGCACTTCTGACATAGGGGGTGGCAGCTCCTGTAGTACACAAAATCCTGTGGCAGTTCAGAAATGAAGATGGTGGTAATGACCCAGTGAAAACACTGAAGGTATTTTATTCTGCCCAGTTTGTATCTGATGATACTCTCTTGATCCCTTTGTTCTGGAAACTGAAAACTCTCTGGTTGGATTGGGAAGCAGTGTTTTGGTTTTTAATTCATATCAGAAACTTCTCCTCTTTCAGAAAAATCTATCTTGCTCTGACAAGTGTCCTTTTGCATTGGGTTGCAGCATGGCACAGGGCTCCAGTGCTGCCCTCCAGGTCACTAGGAATAAAATAGCAGTGTAAAATTAATTATTGCCCAACTTAAAATGGTTTTGGTGTTGAAAGGAAGTGTCTGTGCTTGTGGATGTGTTTGCTGGACAGAGATCTAAGGGAGAACAGTTTAAGACGGAAGAAACTGTGTGTAGAAAAAAACAGTTACAGAGGTTTTGACTATGACTGGGTTGGAGAAAGGATATCTATACAAACAATAAAAGATGATTACTAGCACAAGGGACTACTAAGAATAATAGGTATTTTGGCTGCTCCAAGCTACACCTGGGCTTCCTGGAATACTTCCAGTAGTACTGGGTCAGGACCATGGGGTCCTGCTTCGTTGAACAACACGACACCATGTGCAAGCCTTGGTTTTACCTTCCCACTAGTTTTCTCATGCTCAATCAAGACCATCACATTTCTATTGCTTCAGTATTAAGGCAAAGTTCTGTTATGTACTCCGTAGAGAGAATAAGCAATAGAAGTGTAAATGGCTTGAGAATACAGCAAAGGCATATATTGCATGAGAGCTTGCTGTGCTGCATTCCAAAGTCCTTCTTTGGGTTTTGTACTAATTACTAGAAAACTTGCATGAAGCACTTTGTCAATGGAAAGGATTTGTTCAATAGGAAGACACAGCAAGAGCTCTTCAGATCTCTGGGTTTGGCTGGTTGCCCTTTCAACTGTCACAATAATTTTGACTTGTAAGCTGCAGCTAAGCTGAGCAAAGAGGTCTGTGCCTGGCACCGGAGAGTCCTCTCGTGCTGCATCCTCCATCCCAGTTCTGTCAGCATGATCTTTGTTAGAGAGAAACTGAAAATATGCGACATCAAATGTGAGAAATGTTTACTCTAGCTATCAAATTAGCACTGGGACTGTTGCACACAGAGATTGTCTCCTATGCTCTCCCATTCCTTTCCCTGATGGATGGCTCAAGAGCATTGACTTGGTTGTCAGGGTGGCACACTTAATTACAGCCTTACAGCAGCCACATGTTTACTATTAACTGTACATTACTGAAGCCTTCTGTAAGAAAAGGTCTTGTGGAGTTGTATCCACGTTGCACACGCACAGTTTTCAGGTGGTCAGAGGGTTTCTACTTGTTCTACTATCAGATCAATGCAAAACAGATGGAGCTGTTGAGTTGCAAACTTATCACATTTATGTTCTGGTATAGTAATTTCGCAACTAAGTGCAAAAATAGATGTTAATTTAGGGCAATGAACAGGAGCATTGTGGGTCCCTTAAACAGGAGACCATAAAAGTGGCAATGAATTTGAACAAAGTAATTGACAAAACTCTATTTATGAGCTTTAGCCCATGATACCTTTCCAGTACAGTACTCAGCGTCTGTTAAAATGCAAATTTTGACTCATCACCTGGGGGAGTTGTGAACACCAAAGAAAACACTAGAGGCAACTAAATGTATCCAGCTCATTAAAACACATCCTTTTCTAATAAAAAGTACCACTTTCTCAAGAGAGTTGTACATATGAGCTTGCTTCTCTGTGAAGAAAATCTTGCCAAGAGCTTCTAGCTATACAAATGAAACTGGAGGAAGGTTTGCAGATCTTGCACAAACTTAGACCTTTTAGGACTTGTATAATGTTTCATATACTATCACATTCCTAATGCAGAAAGTGTCCTGGAGGGTGGATTTTAGGAAGTTATTTTAAACGGCAAAATAAATGTGATTGTTACTTATTTTTACTGTCAAAAATGGAGATAGAAGCTTTCTCAGTCTTAGAAAATCCAGAATTCAAATACTGGAAACTAGATCTGCACAGAATAGACTTTCTCCATAGAAAATTCTAATGGATTTAGCAATACACATGCATGCACACATCACACATGTATTTAGAGAGAGAAAATGGTGGTTTTGACCAAAAGAAGAAAATTAAAAACTTTGCATTTTAGGATGTTTTCAGAAACTGAAAATTTCAGGTTTTCAGCTGAAAATAATTTTTTTAGTAAAAACCACAAAAATCTGAGGGATTAACTCTGAAGTTGTACTCTTAAATGCTCTAATAGTAATATTTTAGTGAAAAAAATTCAAGTAATTGTATCAAGGGTTGGTCAGCCTGAACATGTGTTATGGATCATCCTCAATGGAGAAGTAAAATGGGATTTGGCTACTGCATTGTGTTAATACATTTTAACAAAATGCTACAGTATTAACTTTTCCATATATATGTGAAGAGGCTTAAAAATAGTTCATATTGGAATTAATTAATTTTCTTACATCTTCATTTTTTTCCTTTCCAAGGCTCTTAGTTCAAGTCACAGTGATCACCATAAAAAAAAATCTATGTATATGTAAAACTGCCTCTTCTTTGTAAACTTTGCCCCTCATCCTGGATACTAAATGGTTTGAAAAAGTAGGTATTAAAGGCGTGTACCTAGTCTGTTAGTTCTTTATATTGCAACTACTAAGGAATGTGATTAGTTCTCAATGTTGATCTCTGAAACAACTAAAAGGCTGCAATAAAATACAAGAGAGACTGATATAGCAGTGTCCCTTGATGTGCTTGTTCCTCATCCAGCCCCTGTAAGTAATTACCTGTCTGAAGTTGTACAAGCACTTCAGTTTGGATAGAGGCAGTTGTTGATTTAGAAATCTGATGTTCTTGTGCTGGATTGAAAAAAAAACTTTTAAAATTAATTTTTTTTCTCAGCCTGCTGTGGCCATGAATAAGCATCATTCATTTTATGCAATTTCCATCTGAAACATTTTTGTATTGGGAATTTGTTTACCACTTGTGGCCTGCTAGTCTGAAAATTAGTTTCCTACCCAAGCCTTCTAACCAAGTATTTGAAATGCTCCATTAAATTTTGTAGGGTTTTTTTTGTCTCCATTGTTTATGAGAATGTTATTTGAATGTCTTTATCTACAGAATAGTATGACTGATTTTGGAAGATGTAAAACCTGAGTTTTTCATGGGTTTTGAGTGTTTGTTTTCATTATTTAGTTTATTTTTTAAAAGGCTGAACTGCTGTAGTAGCAATGAAGTTGAGACTTGAAGAGTTCTGATCATTGGAAAATTTAATCAGGAAATAAATATGCCTCTTCCCTTTCTCCCTCAGTACTACATTGGTGACTAACTAAGCAGTAAGCTGAGCCTGAGTAGTATTTTCTACAGGAAAAAAAATTCATCATGTTGAGTGCAGTTCTTAAGGTAAAAAGTCACCAGCCAAAGTAGAACAAATTTTACAGAAGTTACTGAGAGAGGTTAAGTGTTGTGAGCTCAGGTAAAATCTGGAATGTAATACGTGTACCCATTCCACATTGTAAATGCTATTAGTAACCAGTATTTTGAGAATTCCAGTGGGAGATGTCAGGGAGTTTTATTCCTTATAGGAAGAGGGTGGTCGCATCCTGATCGCAAATGGTTTGAACACTTCTGATGGCTCTTGTGGTTTAAGAGTAGGAAATGTGGGTTGTTATGATGCTGATTTCTATTGTCAGCTCATGCCTGCCTGGAACCAAATTAAGCTGGGGACAGTCATTTGAACCAATCTATGTATATCAGCCACTTTCAGTTTGCATTGTTATGTTGCATTGTCTGGATTTTCCAGAAAATGCATTGTTTTTTATTTTTTTGAGTGAATTAAGCAGGCACTGATGGAGACTCGGTGTGAGCAACCTTTTCTCCTAATGCTTTGCATACTTATGTGTGTGAGACACTTTACTGGAGCCTGCAAGGCAAACTCTGCCGTGGCTACACAAATGAATGGGCTGGATAAGAAATGTGTGGGAGCAGAGATGAGGAACTTCTGTACATCTCTGACCTAAGCAACTGTCATGGGATTTTTTTTTCCTCCCTTCCCCATTTATTGGTTAATTCTCTCCAGATCTCACTTCTTGCTCATAAATGTGTATGAAAACTGTTGTTTTCAAACATATTCCTGCAAGCAAACTTTATCCCATTTGTCAAAACCTTTCTCCTGCTACTGAAGAAAACTGAAAATCTGAATATTCTCCAGCAACTTCTGTTAATTGAAGCATCCTCTAATTTTGAGATTCACAAATGTGTCGAGAGGTTGTACTGAATTAAAAGCTATGGGACTTTCTATTTTAAGGCCTCTGTTTAGAAAAGAGCAATTATTAAAATATTCTGTTGAATTAAACCTGAGATACAGAAAATGTCTAAAAGTCTTCCAAAGGGCCAACAAAGACACTGGAGTGGAAAAGCACAGGGAAACCTTATGCAGAAGCCAGGCTGGGTGAGGAGGGGTAGCTTCCCAGATAACTGCCCAGATGCCAAAAGAACAGAGCAGGAGTCCCGACTATCAAACCGTTTAGGGCAGAGTGGCCTCTGTTTCAGAAGCACAGACTATGTCTGGATGAATATTTAAAGCTGCTCAGACACATATGTCCTGTTGCAATCTGGAAAGCATGAATTGGCCATAGTCCTACTTCTGCATCTTAACAACAGCACTTATACCCTTATTCCCCTGGCAGTTGTTACACCTGCAACCTGGAATACTGCCACAGACATGAAAATAAAACAACAGCAGGAGTAAAAACAACCAGATCCTTGAGTGGTTTCCGTTCTTCTGATTCTTATTTTCTCCAGGTTGAAATGAGAACACTGTACTAAGCAGGAAAATGTCAACAAACTTGGTATCTGACTTAGGTGAGACTTCTGGTTTATCTTTGTTATTGTACTGAGAAAAAGATTTCAGCGTGGGTGTGTCAGGTTCATTAATACAATCATAAAATAGATAGGGTTTATTATTTTCAGTAAACTCCAGTAAGCAATGTAATGATATTTAGTTTCATCAAAACTTAAAGGAAACAAAAAAATCTTATGCTGTAATTTTTTTGTTTTTCTGATTCTACTTCTATATTCATTTTAATCACATTTATTGCTCCTGAGCATTGAGTTGATTAACACACACTATCATATTTTTACTGTTTTCCTGGCTTTTACAGAAAGCCTTTGTGTTTTCATCTGTATTCAAGTATTCAGTAACAGAAAATGGTGTTATGGAGAATATCATCTCACGTCAGGTTGTTGGATAACAAGGCCATCTAACATGTTTTGGTATTTATTTTGGAAGAATACCAATCAATCAGTAAATCTCAAAGGGTGCATGAGAGAATTCCTCACATTCAGACTTCTGAATGGCTCAAAGGTCTTACTCCTCTCTCACCTTAAGTACTTGTGTGGAGGTATGAGTGCCAAGACACTTCTACTGGCTCTGTAGGTCCCCCTTTGATAACTGCAGTCTTTTTTTCTATTAGTGGTTTTGGGATTTGTGGTGAAGCAAGTGATGGATATTCGTATGCTCATCTTGTCAATTATCAGAAAATCCCAAAGGAGATTGTTTGGAGATTGTTTAGCATAGGCATTTACACACTTGAAAATCTGGGGATTTCATGGGTCTTCCTACGTGAAATCATATGTGAACCTCTAAAGCTTTTAAAGCAGCGAGGAGAAAAGGGATTTTATACTCTGATTTCATAAGTAAAAAATAGCGAACTAAGGTGCAATTTCCTAAGTACCCGAGCCTACAACCTTACTTCTGGAGTTCAGTGTAATTTCAAGAATCTTGTGTTGAACATCTGAAAAGTTCACAGCTGCTACTGGAGCTGTTGCTCCAAAGTACGAGATCAGAAAACCAGTACACCACAATGGTATAAAGCTGTGAAAATGATCCAGCATTGTTTCTGGTTCGTGTCTCGTTGGCATGAATTTCATCTTTCTGCAAGGTTCTGCTTCACCAGCTCCAAAATGACATAACCTTGCCAAAACTTGCTCCAAACATTTGCCTAAAGGAAAAGCAAGAGGGTTACAGAAACCCTAGAAGTCAGTTAGAAAAAATACCTAGAAAACTCTTCTCCAGGAGCAAAGGAAATCCCAGAGGTTGTGAGCATCAGGTTGGAAGAACTCATGATAAGGCAAGACCAAAGTTTGCAAACACTTTAGCTCACAGCAGATAAGAAAGAGTGGGCTGGCCTGGCAAGCAGCCATAGCTCCTGTGTTTGCCTTTGTCAGAAACGAAAGTACTTGTAAACAGTGTGATTTTAAACCAGGTGAACTCTGTTCTTTAGCAGCGCTACAAGCTTTATTTTTTTCCCCCTGCGTTACTTGTTATTTAAGAAATCCCGATATTTGTATATCCTTGTTCTCTTTTCCTGCTGAGATGACTGGTCATCAATTTGCTGTGGTGAAGTGGATTACTGGCAGTAGATGAGTGTCTGCCATCTGGGTAGAATTTGTGGCCGATAAACGTGTAATTTGGACACGGATGTGTGTGCTTGATCCCATTCCAGTGCAGTGGCTTACAGACAGAGCTGAGAAGAGAGAGCTCTTTGGTCAAGGGCTGTGTGAACAGCCATGGCAATAGGAGTTGGTCTCATCATCTTAGCTTGCGGGGAGCAAGGGGAGTGGGCACAAGATACATTTTGGAAAGGTCTCTGAAGTTATTAAACTGTTTAGTCAGATCCCCAGAAAGTTGGAATTATTTTCCTCCCCAGAGAGCAGTGTAAATATCTAATCCTTTCCTTGCTTCTCATTCCTCCTCTTAGCAGCTGCTCAGAGCTCATCTCAGCAGGACATTGCTGTCTCCAAATCCCTCCTACGGGTGCTCTCTCAACTCTTGGCTTCTGGGTCCTGTCTAGTCGTTTTGGAGATGTCTTCTTCTTGATACACAGCTCCTTTTCTTCACCAGGTGCCTTCTTTCTTGAGGACTTTGCTGTGGGCTGTGTCTATAATGGAGGGGATACATCTCTTCTAATTTCACTGCAGCATGTCTAAGTCTGATAGGCCTTTTTCACCCTCTGGCAACTTCTCTCCTTGGACCCCAGTGCTTTTGCCATGTCAAAGACTCCTTTTGTTCGTAATGTGTAAGACATGTTCCACTAAATCAGAGTACTCTAGAGAAACTTAGAGTTGTATCACGTTCTCTGTCCTACCATGTCTACGTGCAGGCAGGTTGCTTGTTCCAGCTGTGTCTGACAATGCACAGTAACAGTAAAAGTACAGAGCCTTTTTCTCTTGTAGTTTTCATTGTAAATACTTGCATATGTTTTTAGCATGAAGTATCTTATTCCTCTATAGAAGGGGAGAGGTTTAAACAACCACAAGTGAACAACGGAGCTGTCCATAGTGACTCAGTCAAGAAGGAAAGGATTTATTACACTGTGTTGAGAAGCACATAAGTCTTTGTAAGCCCTCAACACACCCTATTTTAAACTAGAAAAATTCCATGTGCGCAAATAATAAGCCAGTGTGGACTTTTTGACAATTCACCTACTCACCAGCCTTTACTTTTCTGCACAAAGTGCATTTTGTTTTTCAAAATCTGGCCAGGGATATATTTGAAATTGCCTGTCTTAGCTCACGTACATTTTGACTCCTCTGAGGCCTTTCAGGTGACTAGCGAGTTACTGTTGAATATTCAACATAAAGTCAGTCTAATAAGTCCCACAGCTGTTGTGAACCTGACAAGGAAAACAGTGTTATGCAAATACTCCCTTGTTGAAGCAAACATTTCTGACAGGTTGAATGTAGACAGGTGATGTATTCCTTTCAACTAGCAATAGAAATTTATTTTTCTTAGTCTGGGGAGAAAAAAAGAACCAGTAGTAGGGAACCTAGATGTGGGTCCATGCAGACCATTTCATAGCTGGTACCAGATGATGTTAGTGTGGGTTTCATGTTTTTTCTACACCTCATGGTGTTCTGTGGTTCTCCATGTGTGTAAGCCTGCACTCACAACCCTTCAGCTATGAAAGACCAGGAGAAGGAAAAAGTGTTTCTCTGGTGTGTCAGAGCCAGGATTGCTCTTAATAAAGCAATATTTAATTCTTCATAGGGATGTGGAGGGTGTTCTTCTTCAGAACTTTGTCATTCATTCCACTGAAAGGATTAAGAGGAGAAACTCTTCTAAGAGAGTTTTCAAAGAAATGCCTCGTGAAGAAGAGGCAACTACTTATGCTTTGGCCATAGGGACTGGGTAAAAGTACATAGTACAGCTTTCATGTTCTTCTCTACATTTCCTCAAAACTAAGCTAAAAATCTCTCCAAACATGTTGTAAGTTACTTCTCTATTTCTGCTCAAAGTGAAAAAAACATGTAAATTTTATTTTTTCAACTTACCCCAAGAGGGAAAACATGACTACTTGTTCTGTAAGACATCCTCCCTTTCTATAAAACACACATAATAGTTGAAGCTGGAATGTGACTTGCTTTATGATTACCCTTTTCCAAGAATTGCCTTTGTTTATTATTTTAATCAACTCCCTGACACCAGGAACACAACTCTTAGTTCTACACTAGTGAGAGTTTTTATGGCCCAAGAGATAGTACAGTGAATGCTGTATATCTCTTAAATCTGTTATGCTAATAAAAAAGGCCACAGAATGCTTGAAGAGTGCCAGACACAAAGGTTCATCCAGATGTATTAGCAATTGCCAATATGAAAGCTCTGCTATACATTAGAGGAAAATACCATTACAGAAAATGAACAAGGTTCAGAGAAAAATCCCCTCATCTCTCTAGGCTCTTTGTGTCATTACTGACTCTTGCTCTTTCTGTAATTTCTGAAATAATCTCTGTCAGGTTTTGTTTCAACTTTCATCCACGTTTCCTTGCTATAATATTTATTTCTGCAGAGGTAATGTCTGATAATTTTAATTTTCCACCAGTAAGAGCTACACTTCTGCATTTTCTTTCCTAAAAACTCTGTTTATTCTGCTTTCACAGTATGGATAATTATGAGCTATAGGACAAGACAGATCAGTTTTCAAAAATGTGCCTTTTAGGTGCTGAGCAGTGAGAAATCGGACCTATTTGGTTGCAGTCTGTGATACTGGTACCTCGCAATAAATATTACCAGATTTATTTGATTTATTTGATGGACAGGAACTCTTCACCTAGAAGAGGTTTGTGTCTTTCTCTGGATGTATGGTTCTTGTTTGGATATTCCTTGTGAGCAGACTTTTACACCTATCTATCTATCTTGAAACCAAACTAAAAGAATTGTTTTAGCCAGAGACATGAAAAAAGAAGTACCTTAAAGTAGCAGATGAAATCTATTTCTGGAAAGCGATCTGTCCCCTCCTTGTCTTCTTGAGAAAGACAAGTATCTCTGGTGTGTCTATGGCTAAAATGCTCAGTGGTTAACTACAGAATAGATTTATCTTAGGCATAAAAGTTTAGGGATTTTAGTTAGTTGAGGTTTTTTGTTCTCACTTGTCGGCTTTGACAATCTGAGTTAAACTCTAGTATTTCCTGAACATGGGAAGTGGTGAGCCAGCCCATCAATACGTAGTCAGCACTCCAGATTCCTAAATTCCAGTATTTCACATCACTTCCAGGAACCTTATGATTAAAGTTCTATCTAAAAAGGTCCAAATTCTTTTAGTGGATCTTAATGGGTATTTATTTCTTTTAGTTGTATCTCTTTTCTCAACAGCGACCTACCTTGGCAAGTGACTGTTTTTAAGACATGATGTGGGTGAAAGGGAGACATGGGTGCTCACAGAGAAAAAAGGTCTGTAATCCAGAGAGCAGTGATATGAGTATTTCCCCTTGTATCAGAAAAAAAAAGGCTGAGAGGTTATTAATCTCCTTGGCCACTATTTCTGACAGGATTAAGTGTGTAGTGAGCCATCTCAATAGCTGTACCTGTCTGGTTTTAGCCTCTTTCTGGTTGCTGTAATTGTTTCCATCTTATTTTGTGAAAAGGACTGACTAAGTCTGGGTGAAACAGAGACAGAGCTGCTTCCTCAGCTGAGCCAGGCTCTGTCAGCTGCTGTGGGAATACACAGAAAGCTTATCCCTGGGGGTGAAGCAGAGCTGTGCTTATGGCTCCAGTACAGTGGGAGACTGGTGGACCCACTGGTGGTCCTGAGAGAAGACAAGATTCTAACACTTGAATGCCAACCTTTCCAGCCTGTTTTATCTCATTTTTCTGGAAGGAAAGCAATCAAGGAGAGGTGTCAAGATCTATGTAGAGCTCCTCTTTTCCCCGATTGCCTTAGAATCAGAGTGAATGTGGCAGTTAAAACAGGTATCTGAGCATTTAGAGGAGGGTATGGCTGCCTGCAGAGAAATAGAGCTGTTAGGGTGGAAAAATAGGTATAGAACTGATATTCCTTCCAGTACATGAGTGTTCATTATTAACTGCTTTGTGTTTTATTTTTGATACTCATTTGATGGATTAATCAGTCTTTCATCTGAAGTACACCTTGCCCAAATTTGTTCTCTCACACAACCCTCTAAGTAATGTCTAAAGATTTTTTTGTTACTCATGTGTTCTAGTTTGAGCTAAAGCAGAATTGATTTTCTAACTTTCCAACTAAGGTTTGTCTAAGTAACTTCATTTTCTGAAAATTCACTGCATGTTTTCAGACAGTGTCTCTCTCTAGAAGGGATAATACTTAAATTTTATGGTTATCGTTAAAGTAATGGAGCATTGGTGTGCAGAGAGGCCATTGCTTATGTTTATCCCTATGGAGATGACAGTCATCATTGAGCAGGTGGAATGTTGTATGTGAAAAGGGCAAAAAAGGGTCACACCTGCAGGAAAGGGCAGACCAGGTGACCCAAAACTGACCACAGATTATTCCATCCCACGTGCATCATACTCAGTATAAAACTGAGAGATCTCAAGGGTCAAGCTCTCTTCTTTGATGACTGAAGTTCAGTGAGGACCTTGTCTGTCTTTTTGCCCTGATCCCGGATCTGTGTGTTCCTGAGTCCAGCCTGGGACCTTTTCCCTGTGCCTACTCTGCAGCATCTGTGATGACTATAGTCACTGGGGGGTTCAATTTTGTGTATTTGTATATATTTTATTTTTCTCTTATTAATAATATTTAGGTACACTTTAGCCAACAGGCATGACAATTAGGCTCCAGAAATGATGAACAGCAACACGTCTTGCAACAAAAGATACAGGAAAAATTGAGTTGTATTTGCAAAGACCATGCTATTTTTTGGATTGTTTTGTTTTTTTATGATATCCAAGTGATTCAGCCTCTCACAGGGGGATGTGGATGACATTTCCCTAAAGAACAAAAACTCTTGTCACAAATTAAAAAGGAGAGGTAAAAAAAAAAAGCAGCATCATAAGAACTGAAAGTACGTGGGAATCTGAGTTGCATTGCATGAACAACTTCAGACAATATATAAATAAATGATTATGATTCTGTAAATATTGAGACAGTACTTCTGACATTTAAAAATTTGTTCTTTTTGTAATGCTGATATGTTTCAGCTTAAGCTGTTATGAAACGGTATTTTGGAGCTGGGTTTCAGAATTACTTTTTCTTTCTTGCTACTTTGAAAATCACATCTTTTATGAAGAAAAATTTGAAATAAGCAAAATGAGCTGATGCAAAATATTGCTTTAACTTCTAGCTTTTCTGAAAGAAAAGGAAAGATAAATCCTGTTTAACTTGAACTTGTATTGACAACTGGGGAAACTGAAGCTTAGGAAAATCTCTTTGGGGGATGCGTTTTGGTTTAACTAGACCTTAAATTCTGAGCTCCCAAATTTCAATTAAATATTTAAAGCATTGGGGGTTTTTCTCTCTGAAATCAACAAAATGAGAGAAATATTAGGAAATCATAACAAACTAATATCACTTAATACCCCACTCTTTGCTAAGGTTGTATTTTAAGTCTTAAAGGATTACATTGGGTAATCTTTGTTTTAGCTAAAAATTAAATAAGAACTTCAGTTATCTGCAAACTTAATTCCACCGGGGAAAGGGATTAGAATTAACAAAAAACACTTGGATACCTTTCCTGTCAAGGCCTACAGGGTGTGTAAATATTTAAGACATCTAAACATTCAGACTGCCTCTTGCTGGGACTTTTAGTCATGCGTCTGAGAATCCTACTTCTATTTCTCTTTAGACCTTTTAATGCCCTGGAAATCTATTTGGGGGGGTCTCACAAATTATTACTGCATGAGCAACTTCTGTTAAAAAATTTCTTTATATGTCTTAGGATTTTCTGTGAGACTTGAATGCACAATGTATTTCTGATTAATCCCTCCTGGTCTTTCTCCGGCTTCATTTGTCTCGCTATACTGGCCCACCACATTGAACACATAAGTATTCCTTCTTCCAAAGCTGAATTTATCCAACCAAGGATATATAGATAGATAAATAGATAGATATATACCAAGGCAGTCACTGCCTTTGCTTTTCTTTGCATTTTTCCTTTACTATCCTGTGGATAAGCTGCCTGGCTTTTGTTAATCCAGAATGGAGTGTTTCTCCTAGGGCAGGTAAGGAAAGGAAGTCTGTGAAGAAACTGTTTGCACGTACTCTAATCTTAAGCATTCAAAACAGGTTGTTACCCTGGACTGTTTTTAACTATCTGATGTCCTGCTTGAGGCTGTAGAAAGAGACAGAACAGTTCAGGCTGCATGGATCCAACTAAGTTCTACTCCCCATTTTGTTTACTAAATCATGCTAAGATCGGAAGGTGCCAGCACATGGGAAAGCACTTCTCACCAAGTGTGTCTGTATTATTTTGTGCTCTATCCACACTTTTCCTTAATAAATCCTCAAGAGCTCTACTGCTGCAGAATGAAAAGCACATCATTACATTACTAACACCCTTCCTTCACCTGCAACGAACTTTTGAGTCTTGCGTGATGAACCCTTCTGTCGAAGAAAGATGGATTGCATAGTCTCTAAACTTCAGTGTATTGGGAGCTCTGCTGACATAAAGGATGCTCTTGTTCCAGCACAAAATAAGTCTTTTGACACCTGAGGAGGGGCTAGAGGGCACTTGGCCTCATAAATTCCTAGGCAGTGTTATTGAGCTTTCCAATGGCACATTGCAGTATCTGCAATCTTCGTTCCTTCTGTCTGAGGAGCTTCTAATTGTATGTTGTTTATAGCATATGAGACATTCTCTTTGACTCTTCTGACCTAAATGACTGCTTACTTGTATTTGTGTAACTCTCACATTAATAGAGATTTCTAGGTAGGATAGAGCTTCAAGTAGTGATGCTGTAAGAGCAGATGCCTTGTAGGAAGCTAGCAGAGGATGACTAGTTAAAAGATTAGGTGAGACACATAGCAAACAACTAGGGGATTTGTTTTCAATCTGACACTTAGTGGAGAGGAGAGAGTAACACCTTGCAAAGATTTTCCTAAAAAAATTGGTCTATTTTATATAGAAGATTCTTAACAGTAAAGCAAATAATTTTGCATTTGGAGTAAGAAGGGAGTGCATTCTGTGCTACGCTCAGCAGTCCTAAAATGCAGCTTCCTTTTATGCCCAAGAATCCAGAGAAAATCACAGTCTCTCTGAAGGAGATGCTTACCTGAGACACCACCCTACTGGGAATGAGAATGGGCTTGAAAGCACAGTAACTTCTCTCTGCTCTGAGAGCCTGATTGTCAGCTTCAATCAAGAAGACCATGGTGCTTTCTCTTCCTTTCTTTCCATCTACCTTCAGTTTTGCCAATACAGCTATTCCCAGATCTCGTTTTGGTGAGAGGAGGCAAGTTGTAGCTCAGTGGCATCCAAAGGGGTGTGGGGGTTATTTTCACCTAGGCTCCTTTGCAACCTCTCTGTCACTTCCCTCCCCAAAGGGTGGCACCCTTTATATTGAGGTGCAGAGAGATCATCAGGCCTAGGTCCAGGAAATTCATCTTCACAGCAGCAGGTTGTTCCTCCAGGCTATTGGAATTCACTGGGTTTGTCCTTGCAGGAATCCAGCCCCAGTGTTCCTTGGAAAATTATAGTTTTGTGTCTGTTGCCTGCTTTTTAATGCTCCTGTGTAAAGTAATACCTCTAGTGATGACCTAGTAAGTTCTTAGCTACATTTAATAGTAGCTGGTCAGAGGGAAATTTCCAGGAATAAAGTGGATCAGGTGGGAAAATTAATGGTTTCAGAATGACTTGTTTCCATAATTGCTCTTAATGTTGAATAAAGGTATTGTCACTCAGCTTTGTTAGACTATTTCCAGAAAACTGGCTGCTTCAGCCATACTTTTGTGTCTATTGATAATCTTTCTAAACTTTTAATTATTAGTAAGTGGCTTTTTAGTGTAGACTCAGAAGACAGTTAAATAGAGTGTACTCAAGCCAGACAGAGAATTTGGCTGTGTTGGTGTTTTAGAAGCTCAATGCACATAAAAGTCAATTAACATTTGCTTCCTGCATTCTGTGCTTAATGTTTGGGTTAGGGAAATATTTTTTATTTGTGAATTTTTTTTCTTTGTTGAGTTTTTAAAGCCAGATTTCTGAAATTTGTTTGTTTTTTTCTCTCTTCTTTCTGTTTTTAGTCATTCCTGGCTTAAGAGCCCATTAATTGTGTCGGTAGCAAAACATGGGTGATCTGAAATATTTTTGATTAACCAAACCATCCTGTCTGCCACATTACAACATGACACCAAGCTCTGAAGCTTTGTCGACCATGTAAAGACATTCACATCCAATGCATGGAGGTAGAGTTTGCATGCTATTGGTTCTGAGCTAATAGGCTGGCTAAGGGACAAGCTTGTGTAACGAGGATCTACTGCCAAATTAAAATACCTGTACTGCTTCTGTGCCTAAGCTACTCAGTGTGCATCATGAAGAGACTTCAGTCATATGGATTTTCACTAACTCTCCCTTATTCCCTGTTGTTTCCAGTGACAAAATGTGAGCTAAGAGACGATATTGTGGGTTTAGTCACTAATGGTAATTATGCACTTTGTCTTTCTGTCTTGTTCCTAATGCAGTTCTCAGATTTGTTCAGTTTGTCTGCTGCTTGGTTATTCTCCTGATTGATTTACCCCTCATCTTTATAACATGGCACGTTTTATCAATGTATAACACATTTCTCAAAACCACACCGTGAGGAGTGCAGTATTTGTCCAAATTGCTGTTCTCCTTCTAGAAAGAAAATATCTCATTTTTTAGTAAAATTTTATTTGCCTTGTAATTCTTTTATACAGAAAGTCATAAAAGTAAGTCTCAGTGTAGCAAATCATTTGTATACATATTTAAACAAGTTCGAATATTTGTAAAATCCAGCCCACTGTTGTACGAGGTAGCTTCTCCCTAATTGCTTGAAGTATTTATGATTTCCTTACTGTATATATGTTTTTATATTCCTTGTAGTAGTTTGATAAATCCAGGAAAATCAAATAATAATAACAATAAAAAGTAACTACAGCTACTGAGAGGAAAAATCAATTAAATTGGTTAAGACTTCTTATAAATAATTCCATCTGAAACCACAGATGCTGCTGTAGAACATTTCACAGAATAGGGGGATTGGAAGGGGCCTCTGGAGATCTTCCAGTCCAACCCTTCTGTTAAGCAGATTCAACTACAGCAGGGTGCAAAGGAACACATGCAGGTGGGTTTTGAATATCTGCAGAGAAAGAAATTCTGTACCCCTCTGGGCAGCCAGTGCTCTGTTACCCTCACAGTAAAGAACTTGTTCCACCTGAACATAAGGAAATTCCTGTGTTCCAGTTTGTGCCTGTTGCCTCTTGTCCTGTCTCTGGGCTCAATTGGAAAGAGTCTGGACCTCACTCTCTTATCACCTGCCCTTTAGATATTTATAAGCATTGATAAGATCTCTCTAAGTCTTCTCATCTCCTCTCCAGGCTAAACAGACCTAGGTCTCTCTTTTTTTTTTTTCTAGTAAGAGAGGTGCTCAGGTTCCCTTATCTTCGTGGCCTTCTGCTGAGTCTCTCTAATAGTTCCTTGCCTTTCTTGAGCTAGGGAGACTGCAACAGGACAGTCTCAACCCATTAGCTAGCTCTCTTAATACACCACAGGGTACCATTGGCCTTCTTCGTCATGAGGGTACATTGCTGGCTCACGGTTAACTTGTCCACCAGGACTCTCAGGTCCTTCTCTATAGAGCTGCTTTTCAGCAGATCAGCCCCAGGTCAGTCCTGGTGCATGGCATGATGTTATTTCTCCAGTGGAGCAGGACTCCACCGTTGCCTTTGTTGAACTGTGTTAGGTTCCCCTCCATCCAACTCTCCAGCCTTTCTAGATCTTGCTGAATGGCAGCACAACCTTCTGGTGTGTTGACCGCTCCTCCCAGTTTTGTGTCATCAGCAAACTTGCTGAGGTACACTTTGTCCCCTCATCCAGGTCACAGATGAGTGTGCTGGAATGAGGCTCAGCTCAGTCCTGACCCTTGGGGAACACTGCTAGCTACAGGCTTCCAACTAGACGCTGTGTACTCTGAGTCAGTAATAATCTATAGTTATGCGTAAGCGATTCAGTTCCTTGCGTGTCAAAGCACGTGTTAGCACTGCTGAGCAAAATTAAAGTAAGAGATGTGCACAGCCTTGTGCAAAACCAAGTTTCTATATCTTCTTTATGCTCTGGTCTGTTAACTTTTGTGGGTGCTAGAGGTCTTCCTATTGATTTCGTTGCGCTTTGAATCAAAGCTCTAAAGTGATTTGAGGTTTTCCAACTACCACAAGGACTTATTTTAGTAGATGTTATGCAGTCAAGTCTATTATTCAGTTTTCACAGTCAGTGTCAGTGTTTTCCCCCAAAATGCCTTTCCCTAGTTTGTTTCCTTTCTATTCAATAATCTTCTGTCACTTTATGCTGAATGTGTGTGATTGAATATACTTTCTGTTATATGGTGTCTCGGAGGTAAGGTTGGGTGTGTAAAAGATTGTTGCATTTGCCTGTCAGGGCAAAGCAGAGCAGTGACAAGCTTGTAGGGCTGGTGGATTCAATCAGCAGGCAGTGTCTATGTCCTGGAGTGCTGGTCCACAGCCTAAGGAGTCTGCAAACATCTCCTGCTCACTCAGCTGCACTACAGTCATGAAAACAGCAGTGTCTTCAGTGCTGTTGTTAAAAGCTGGATGCAACTTCTGGATTCTCTGTAAGTTTCTGAGCATCATAAACTTTGGTACCATTTTTCTGTCTCTTGGTGATGGTGCTTAACAAGTCCAGGCAAAGCGAAACAAAATTTAAATGTGTCAAAATGAAGCTGTTATGGAGCTGTTGTAAGAAACTCCCACAAGCTCTTGAGGTAGCCTTGCACAACAAAAAATGGGAAGCGTTCTGAAAATTCATTACTTTTTTTTTCACTTCCCCCCCATATGATTCTCTAGTCTTTGCCAAAAGTGTTATTCTAATTGTTTATTGCAAAGCTTCAGATCCAGTTCTTCTTTCACCCAGAGTGCAATGAAACACAAGGGTCTCCAGTGTTGGTGGGGGTGATGTGTAAGGTTTTGCAGGATGACAAGCTGTTGATTAAATGAAATAGATCAGGTAATAAATAGCAGGAGGAAGTGCTTGAGAGAATGGGAGCTGTTTGCACATATCCCTCTCTGACAAAAATATCAGTGGGAGGTAGCATATTCTGAGAAATATCACCTTCAGCCAGTGCCTTGTAAAGAGAAATTTGTCCTTATGGGTTTTACTTAATACTGTAACTTTCACCCCTTTTTGATGGAGAATTAGACGAGCGCGCTATATGGCTCTTCCTGTCTGTGGTGTGTTTATTCCTGAACGTTTCTTTTCCATTTTCCTGGCCTATCCCACTTCTGCATGTATCTACCTTGGAGGGAATACATACACAGTGCAGTGAAGCAAGAATTCTTCGTGTCTTTAGAGACTTGTGCTGGTCTTCCAAGCATACAGGGTCGCCTCCTCCGACTGCATTTCTTTGAATACAGCTAATTCTTTATGAGTTTCTTGGGCTGACCTTGATATTGTGCAATTGTGTGGGTTTTTTCTTCTCTCGTATTCACACACTATAGGGAATGAATAATAAATAGAGAATAGTTTTTAAAAGGCAAATTACAAATGTATAAGTAGTTGAATAGAAGTCAATAATTTAAACTAGTTTACTTCAATTATTTTTACCGCTGCTAATGTTACCGTAACATTTCTAATTAGTTGACTGATCTCCCTCAAGGGTATAATAAGGCTGTTAATCCTGTATGTACTCTAAGGTGGTTACCCATCTGCTAGGACTTGAAGAAATTGCTGCTAAGATGAGTATTACTCTGTGTGACAATTTGTATGTGGGATGGATCAAACAAGGCAAATCGAGTCCAGGCAAGGTGTAATAAATAAAATTATTTCTACAGTTACTGTGCTCAGAAAAAATCTCACCTGACTGAACTGTTTACTCTGTTGATTCAGAAAGAAAGGTAACAGGATTTAAGTTGGGATTCCTGTGAATGAAATCTTTAAAGATCTGTTAAAGTTTGTGCTGTGGAACTTTCTGAAAAGTAAAAAATTATTCATCCTTCCTGTGACCAATTCACTGCTGCTTTCTGACTGGTGGTGCTGGGTGGAGGACTGCTTTGGGGTACTCAGAATAGGATGCTAATACCATCCTATTAAATGGATGACCTTGTGTCTATGCTACTTCTCAAATATTCAGCAGGTATTTTGTAAAATATAGCCCCTGGAGTTCTTGAAATTCAGTAGTGGCATAAAATAATTAACTGAAGGTCAGAGACAGTTCCTGCTGCATCTAATTTATAAGCAACTTTGAGGTGAAGCTGCACGTAGTATACATGCTAATGAAAGTCCACATTTTAAGTGTTATAAAAATCTAAAAATCCTTTGGCAGAAATTAAAATGTTGAGGAAATTGTAAGTACAGGCAGGCTTCAATATAGGTGGGTTTTTCTGCCAGTGTGCTTAATGTAAAGCTTGTGCTTACAACCACTGAAGACATTGTCTTGGACTCTGATGAAAGCAGATGTCAAGTCTCGTTTAGATCAGAAGCTACTGTTTGAGTTTCAGGTTTGTGATCCTTGCTTACCTGTGATCACTCTTGTGTTTTGTTCAGCACACAGCAACAGAGAATATCTGAGTAATATCCAGCAAGTAAAATCACCTCAAGAGTCTGGCCTGGCCAGTGGCCTCTGCCGGTGCCAACTTGCTTGTATAAAGCTGATTCACTCAAAGACACAAATCTTTAGCGAGGTTGTTCTGAGATTGTGCAGCTCATGAGGCCACAGTACATCACTCTGCTGTCCCCAGGTGGGGCTGGTACTCCACGATGGCACAGAATGAGGGGAGATAATGAGAAATTCCTGTGGATCAGTTGCAAGTATTCAGGGGAAGAGTGTGTTTTTCATGACATTATTGATAAGAAAGGGAGAAAAAGAGAGGGAAGGACAGAAGTGCTCTGAGGCAGAGCAAGGTGGAAGAGAAATAGGGTAAATTCTGACTGCTCTTAGTTAAACCTCATCAATGCTTTAATCAGCCAAAATAAAGATCCTACTCAGTGATTAACTTGGGTTTTTGCTGGGCCTTTTAGCTTCAAACAAGCAGCCAGAGGGAAAGTAAGAGATGGATTGGCTTCATATTTGACTCTCACTGCAATTAATATTTTGAACCCCTAAAGCATACAGGGATTAATCTGTGTCATATGTAGTTTTCTACCTGTCTGTAGGAATCAGTCTTGCTCCTATTGGTATTTTCTAGAAACAGCTGGGGCAAGGAGGGGGAACATTCTCTCATTATCATCTCTTTGGTTTCTTTCCTTGCCCCAGAAGACATGGGAAGATGATGCGAATGGAGAAAAAGTGCAGGAGCTCTAGACTAGTCAAAGATGACACTATACTTTCTGACCACGAGACAGTAAAAATTGGGGGTGGGGGGTGTTAGTCTTTTCTTTCATTTTATCAAATCTAATTTGAAATGAAGACACAGGCTGCTGCTAGGACACTTCCAGGTATGGTATGTACAAAACAAGGTGAAGAACTGGAATGTTTCACTCTCTGAAGTGAAAGAGGTCTGTTTAATTGGATCCAAGGGAGGCCCTTTTAAACAACTGTGAGACTGGCAAAGAAATTAGGGCTATCCAAGGAGGGAGGAGCAGAGCTGTGATTCACCACATGCTCCTGGGAACCTACCACCCTAGTGTTACAACAAGATTATTTTATAATGTTTGACATCCATTTCTGTGAAACCTGTGTGATGGTATGGATGAGCTTCGACTGAGACCCCTGTTCCCTGGCACAAGTGGGCAAAGGTCTAACTCCTCTGAGTGTGAAAAACAGGAGATTCAAAACAGAATGCTGGTTTAACTACATAACCTCACATCCACCCTAAGGTGTAGGGAATAACCTATCCCTTTAAATTTCACAACTAAGATTTATTCCCTACAGTGCTGGTTCTTCCTTACTTTGTGAAATTTTCTTATGCTGATTTTTCGTGTTTTTTTTTTTCTAGTTCCCATACAAGACAGTTAAAAGAACAGACACTGCTTCATACTGCTGGAGATGAGAGAATTGTGATTTATGAGCTAGTGCAAAGCAGTTGTCTTCCCCATTCAAACAATTATTTATATTTGGTCCATAAAGCTGGCATGGTATTGCTGTTGGGTCTGTCTTTGTTGACTCTGCTGATATCTCTCCCACTGGCCAGCAGGTCACTTAACCAAAATGTTGTTCAGCCCAAAGGGAAGAACTATCACCTCTAAAGCCAATAAAAATCAATATATACATTAAGCTCTTATTGTGTATGTCTGAAGAATATTTAGCAATATATTTGCAAGATAGCTTCACTGTACATATACCAAAGGCATGAGAAGATGCAAAAGGAAGTTTGCTTGTTGAAAGTTCAGCGTCTCAAGCTGAATTTACTAAGAGGAATTGTATTATTTCATTCAGTTTTCTGCAAAACTTAAATTATTGTAACTTGTTTGTTGTAGGATTCTTTTATTTGTTAATGGTCATACTTGGATAGTAAAACCAGCTGTACAACACTTATCCACAGATGCTGCAGGTCTTCAAGAAGCTTGGTAAAAAGCTCCATTTTAGACATCAAAAAAGAAGTCTTACTAACACTGATCCCAGATTTTCAAAAGAGCTGGAGGGGATTTTACACTGAAATTCCTTTGAAAATCAAGGGTAATGAGCACCTGCATCTCTAACAGCTTTTGAGAATTATCCCTTAACTTGTGCAAGATTCTTGGAAGGTGAATCAATAAAAGACTGACCAGACTCAGGATTTATGAGTATTTCACTATGCTCACAAGTTTCCTAGCTTTCATTTCTTTGGAATAGAACTCGAGTAACAGGTGCACAATTTCCCATCTCAGCGTTTGCTCTGTGTTAATTATCTTGCCTATCAACCAAATTTTTCTCTCTCTCTGCTCTATGAGAGGGAATGGGGGTTAAAGCTCCTAAGGGAAGGAAGAAATAATTTCAATATAACACATTAATTTAGTTCTCTAGTGTTCATTCATCTTGGCAAGTGCTTTATTAGGGAGAATACTCTATATACTAGGTATCAAAGGATGCATAGTTAAATGGAGGTGATGCTGTCAGAAGCCCTGTGGGATCAAAGCCTCCCATCATTTAAATACCCTTTGGAAATATGCTTCGTGGCACGAGAGATGTAATGTAATCCTGGCTCATACTGATGAACATCAAAAGAGTAATCCTAAATCCTATCACAGTGCAGTGAATAATCATGATGAATTATGTAGACTGCTGGAGATGTCACGTTATAAACAACTGGTGACAGTACCAAGACAAGCAGGGAAGCTTCAGCATCTGGCTCTGCATTGCAGCTACCAAAGACCTGCACAGGTCTACCCTGCAGCACTGCCACTGAAACAGAAAGGGCTTTATGAGATATCCACTCTGTGCACCACCCCTGTGATTTTACTGTGTATCTGCCACATTGATAGAGGAATAAAAGCAACTGGCTGGAGGCAGAAGCACTGGAAGAGCAAAAGCAGGGAGATGTGTGTATGTCTGTGAGAGGGACAAGAAGGCAGAAAACCAAAGCAAAATGGAAGAGGAGGTGGTGAGCTTTTATAATTGTCTTCACCCTGAGGAACAGCTGACAGATGGTAAAGAGGGTGAAGCTATACCTGCAAGATGCTAGTCAGGGCTAATGACACATTGGGCTGTGTTGAGGACTTTCAAAGATCCTGCAATGATGGTATTGCAAAGGAACTCAAGGTGGAACTGGAGCAGCGTTTCTCCATGAATAAACCAACACCTACCTATTGGTGCTCTCTCAGAGCAGGATGATGCAGTGTGATCAAGAGCGTAGTGAACTGTTTCCTGGTACCAAGGACTTTAAAACCCTAAAGCCAGCCAAACAGGCAGCCTATCAGTTCCTAATCAGGTCTAAGATTTAATTTCAGTTATCAAAAATGGACATAAAAGGAACACAGCAGTCATCATTTCACGTTTATTCCTAAAGTCTAACTAGCTGCTTCTATGTAGCTAGACTGGTTATTTTTCAGGTGCTGTGAGAAAGAAATAAGAAACTCTGCAGATGATGAATAACCTAATGAATTCAGAGGAGGCTGCATAATTAGGCAAGTTTGAGGTAAAATCATAGCTACTTTGGAAGAATTCTAAGTAACTTTAACAAGGTCAAGATTTTACCTCAGGTCTTCATAGAATAGTTTGCCACAAAGAAATTTTTTTTCCTAGCCCTGAAGGATGAATGTTTATAGCCTTAATTTTGTTTATCCCTTCTTACCTAAGCATGAATTCTCTTATTAGCTGTATAAATGTCTAATTCACTTTTGAATGCTGGTAAACCCAGCCTTTCATTAGTAGCCCAAGGGGAAAATGTCTTCTCACCAGTGCTATGGATACATAAAGTTTGAGCTTTATAACAGTTTTCTCTTAGGAGAGCCAGGTATGTGCTTCGTTCACTTTCTTATAGTTAGCTATACTTTTGAAACTATTCAATGATAATTTTCTGTTAGAATACATCTGTGTTGAATACTTTGGAGCTTTTTCCACAGGAGAAATAGTTGCAAATATTCTTTGAGATCAACTTGATGCAGGGGTTTCTGACATGCCTTTCAAATTTTCTCCATTCTGAAGAACATCACATTCATTTTTGTGGGACAAATTTACTTCCGTTTGATACGGATCCAATCTCTCTCAATTTGATTGCTGAAAACTATTTCCACTGTGAATTTAAAAATGAGGTGGCAGAGTTTCCACGCTGCAGGAAATGCCTTCATGTTTCTCCACAGCCTTCTTTTTTCAGTATTTCATATGGTGATTTCATGATATCAATTTTCTTATACACAGCCCTTAGCTGGTTGGGATGTGTAATTTAAGATGTAGCCGATATATTTTGGCCACACTCCTGCTGATAAAGAAGTTTCTATTTTAAACACAAAAGGTGGCTATGTACAGAAAAACATTATATTCTCAAAAAAAAAGAAATAATTTTGAGAGCAAGGGTAGTAGCTTTGTTCAGACACTGTTGTAGGAGGGTTCTTGATAGACAGCTCTATCATCAAATGGTTGTGTGATAACAGGCAAATTACTTTGCTGTAAATGCTGATTTTTTTCTAATCTCTTTTATGTCATTCTTGTCAAAACTGACATCTTCAGAGGCAAGATGGGCTGGAATAGATGCATCATGGGATCAAACCTGAGCCAGATCTGACTCAAGGATCTGACTCTGACTGCGAGTGTGCAGCATGGAAATAAGAGAGAGTTGGATAGCAAGCCGTTGATTTGGTCCAAAACCTGCTGTAATCTGTGTGATGATCAGAATTTGTGTTGTTATTTTCCACAGCACAAAGTTCCATTGTGAGCTTGGACAAGCAATGCAGTCATCTTCTGCCCTAGGTCCATGTCACCACACCAGAGTAAGAATAGAGAGGCTTTAAAGGCACTGCTGTTGCTGTAAGTTATTTGTCAAAAGAATTCGGAGCACTGTTTGTTATTCTGCCAATATAAACAAGCCTTTTCAAAAACACTCGCTTTACATTCAGGCTTTTAAAAACATGTCCAGCCTTTTAAGTATTCAGCCATGATCTGTTCACTTACCTATTTCTCACTACCTTTGTTATGGTTTATAGATGATGGATAACTGAATTCAGGCTGTGTCCTTCTGTGGGTCATATTATATAGTTTTTGAAATGTTACTTTAGGCTGGTAGGTTTGACAAACTGGGCCACTGTTTTGACAGTTCTGGCCAGTGATGTTTTTATCTTCATCTTAATGTGATCTGGGCTGAAACCCAGTGCTTGTCACGGGGATGCTTCTCAGCAGTCTCAGAAAGAAGCTTGAAAGCTGTCAAGTAAGGTACTGTGGTACTACAATTTTCTATGTGCCAATGTGACTGAAGAACAGGACAAGACATCTTGGCAGCAAACATTTCTGTCCCTCATAGCATGGATGTGCCCTGAACTGTTCACTCCTCCTCACTCTCCACACATTCAGATGGCCATGGCTGAGATGCTGTGTTTTGGGAAGTGATAGTGACAGAGAGAGGTATACAGATAAAAAGTGTTATGTTCCTAACCAATATACAAACTTTTCATTTGCTGTCATCCTTTGCAAATGCTCACCTTATGCATTTTCCAGTGAGAATGAGATTTCCCTGTTTTTCCAACACCCAAAGCAGTAGCTGACCCATGTTCCAAATTTAAGTGGTGCTCCAGAACAACCGATTTTGCAGACACTGGCTGATTAAAGACACTTTTGAAAACATGCAGCTGTTGTCAAATGTGACTGATACATGATTCAGAGAAACTGTATGTTGTGGGTGGACATTCTTTACTGCTTTTGGCTCTACCATCTCAAATGCAAGTGCCTCTGACCTGTCAGCTGGCTGCTGCTGGCTCCCCGTTCCTACCATGTTTCTGGTGGAGGTAGACAGGCAATATGTTCCCTGTCCCACTTCAGGAGAACCATCTGGGTCAGCACAAGCCTCTGGGCCTTTCAGAAACTTAGCTGGATGTGTCTGAAATTAATTCAAGGATTCCTATGTGGACTCCTTGGCTGGCAGAGATAAGGGGAAACTCTGTTAACAGACAACAGGGGAAGACCTCTCCCCAAAATGAAGTGCCAAGCTCATCAAAGCAAACCATCAGCTGCCTCAGGACTCCTTGGCTTCTAGACTGGGTAACCCATCCAAAATATTTTTTTACTCCAGAACACTCATGGAAGCTGGGATTTGTGTCTCTTTAGTCCATCCGGTGGGCAATCTGTCTTTTGCCCGTTCATTGAGATGTGTCTGGCTTAGACTTTTAAGTTTGGAGAGGAAATGTTCATGGATGTGGACACAAGAGTCTCAGCCCAGGTCTGGTCTTTCACTGAGAGTCCTCTAACATCTCTGACATATTTTTTTCTCTCCATTAGGGACTGCTCTACCCTAGAGATGATCTCCCCTTTGAATAGCGCAGTGTCACGATAATTTTCTCCTACAGATTATATATCGAGTTCACAAAGGCATGCTACAAATATATTGGCCATTACTATTCCCCTGAGTCTTCCTCCATTAACCATAACAAAATGTCATTAACTACTTAGGTAGTGCAGCCTCTAAACACACTTTTAGTTTCACAGGGTTTTTTTTTATGTCCTGTAATGTACAGTGTTGAAAGAAATGATTATTTAAAAAAATAGCTTTGAGGTAACACATTACTGAAGTAATTTCAAATGATCTGAGTGAGTCATTTCAAATGACAGCTTTTGTTATTTCCTTTGACAGTAAATTAAAGAGAAGGTATAAAATGCAAGTGATTGAACTGAAGCAAGAAATGTGTTTCCAGGTGTTTGCAGATGATGTTCTAAATAATTTAGTAGCTGAGAACAATGTGTTATGCAGTCATCCAGCAGAAAGGAGAAAATCTGGCGTATACAATTCCCCCAGCTACTGTTCTGGTCTTACTGATTTTACATTAGCAAAGAGGTGGAATAGCACAGTGATGAGTCTGGCCAGTGTGTTCATTGTTTCATAATATCATGCATTTTCTACCTGAAAACATAAAACTGAGAGCCCCTTAGGTCTCTCTCTGCTATCTTTCTGTTGCTCTAATTTTATTTTTTTGCATAATTACAAGTTCTTCCAATTGATTAGTGACATGTGCAAGTCTGGTTTTATGTCCTTTACTTCCTCGAGGCCTTATCTTTTCCTACGTATGGAGTGTATGTTTTGTAGTCCTCAACACCCACTCTTGTTCTTGATCTTAGCTGATGTCCTTTCTAAATTTGTTTCTTGCTCCTCCACTGAACTATGACAGCTTTTTTAAGAACTACAACTATGAGAGTGTCACAGTGAAGTATCAGCTAGCAGAGACCATCATTGGCATCAGGAAAAGATATAATACTCTCAGTGCAAGCTCCAGCCTCTTGCAGATACAATAGCTTATGGTTGTAAAAATTCATCAATTCCAAAACAATTTGGTTAATGAAGATAGTAGGGATCTTCATTTTTTAATAGGAGATAGTGGTGATGTTACAGACTACGAGTAAATAATTTTCATATATATGTAGAAATTGCTAACTCGCTTCTATTTTGAATGTCTTGAAAATAATTTAATTTTGATCCTCTTTCTCAAACAAATTCCTAGAAACAGAATAGACACTTCTCAAACATGAATGTCTGTAACCATTAGTGGTCAGATGGCTGATCTGAGTATCAGTCTGCAGATGGTTTGTGAACACTTTGTTGCAAACAGCGTTGTTATGGCAGGATTTATTAACGGAAAAGTGGACATTTTTATTTAGGGGAGCAAAAGGATTTTTTTGGTGAGGGATGACATAATTAGATTTTTACATTGGATCAGCTTCAGAGAATCTAAACCAGTGACAAGACTGGGGAACTGGACTCTGAGAAGAAACTTCTGTGAGATTATGAGAAACTTTGAAAAATTCCCGTTTCATCAGGTGATTTCCTGCAGTATTTGGACAGTTTATCAAGAAAAGATGTTTTATATCCATTTGTGGAGGCTTCCAAGACAGTCCTATTCAAAGTGGAAGGCTGGACTCCAGAGGTTGCTTCCAAACCACATTTCAGTAGCTTTATCGCTTAAAACAAAGTGTTTGGGATTGCCTCAGTCAGCTGTCAGTTCTGAAGAATTTGAAATTCAGAATGTGATGTGATGTTCAAAACTTCCAAAAATAGAAAATCTGAACTTCACTTGTTTTTACTGTATTCCCCTTTAGAGTTTGTCTGATTGCATAGATCATATAAAATCATAATTTTTTTGTATAAAGCCATAAGAAGTTTTGGCACGAGAGATTATAGAGGTCTGGAGTGTGACAGATTTTAGGAGACAACTAGATACTCATAAGGGTATTGAACCATTGATAGTTTACATGAAACAGGAAAAAATACTGCAGAAATCTAGGTTGCTCTGTATCATTGCAAATG
Source organism: Dromococcyx pavoninus (assembly GCA_033558185.1). Classification (NCBI taxonomy): domain Eukaryota; kingdom Metazoa; phylum Chordata; class Aves; order Cuculiformes; family Neomorphidae; genus Dromococcyx; species Dromococcyx pavoninus. The sequence goes on from JAUMJL010000323.1 coordinate 1,228,438, forward strand.
TTTGAAAATTATGATCCAAAGCTCAAGAAATTATAAGGAAGAAGTTAAAATCATGTTTTAAAATATTCTTCCTTTTTTTGGTAATTTGAGTTTCTGAAGTTCATCTTCCCCCTGCATCTGGTGGCTTTTTTGTACTTTCAGAAGTGCTATTCCGCTACAAAAATGAGGTTGCATGACTTCAGGTTCTGAAGTACTTCTGAATGGTGAAAGCTATCTCAGTAAATAAAAACCCTAAGCTACAAAACCACTTTTTTTGGGCCCCTTGGTACAAGAAAGATATTGAAGTGCTGAGCATGTCCAGAAAAAAGGTGATGAAGGTGGTGAAGGGTCTGGAGCACAAGTCTTATGAGGATTGGCTGTGGGAACTGGGGTTGTTTAATCCGGAGAAGAGGAGGCTGAGGGGAAACCTTGTTGTTCCCTACAAATCCCTGAAAGGAGGTTGTAGCGAGGTGGGTGTTCTTTTCCCAAGTAACAAGTGATAGGATGAGAGGAAATGGCCTCAAGTTGTGCCAGGGGAGGTTTAGATCTGATATTAAAAAAATTCTTTACTTAAAGAGCAGTGAAGCATTGGCAGAGGCTGCCCAGGGCAGTGGAGGAGTCACTGTCCTGAAGGTGTTCAAAAAATGTGTGGATGCGGCACTTTGGGACATGGTTTAGTAGGCACGATGGTTGGTGGGCTGATGGTTGGACTGGATGATCTTAGAGGTCTTTTCCAGCCTTAATGGCTCTATGATACGTGTGAGCTGAGGGATTCTGCTTCTGATCTACACAGATCTAGTGCTTTTGTGTAAGCTCTGTTTATTGGTGGAGTGGGCTTTTGTGTAAGCTGCACAAGGCCTGGGTGTCCCTCTCCTCAAGGACACAGGTCTGGATTTTCCCTTGCAGGACTCACACACAGAGTTCCAGGGAGCATGGGTATGTGACACTTGAGTAGTACTAAGCCAGTTTTCATTGTTGATTCAACTTCAAAAATAGACTTCATATGTTTTCTGGTGGTGAGAAATATTTCACTCCAAGTCTAGGTCACAGAGTATGAATAAGGAGCCTGACTGTCCTTGCTGGAGATCACTTCCCATCTCCTTGAAGTCAGCATCAGCCAGGAACTCTGTCTCAGAAACTCCTTTTAGGTACATATTGTCTCTTCAGGATCCAATTAAACCTATAGAAAGAATGTTCTCCAGCTCTTCTGAATGTCTGCTCTGTGCCTCGCAAGAAAAAGCATCTATTCAGCTCCCAGGACAAGTACACACGTGCTGCTTGTCCCAACAAACACACTGTGCTGAATTGTCATCGTGAAAGAACATAAATATACTTCACTGGATTCAGCACTCCCACCGAACACCTAATCAGATCATTAACACAGGGTTACCTGACTCTGAATGTGCTTAATTATAATCCCGTTTGCATAGGGCAGAGGACAGCAGTTCTGTGTTTCTAGAAGTTAGTTATAACTTTAGTTAAAGACAAATACATAAATAAAATCAAATGTTTATTGAAATCTTCAGCCTAACTAAAAGATCTGATAAAAAGCAACACCCATACCAGATTTTCACATATCCATCCAATAGTTTTGCTAATCTTCTCCCTTTCAAAACTAACTGTACTTGACAAATGATTACAACTTAAGCTATGCCCTAAATAGCACTCACAAAATCAGACATGGGTCAGGAACAGTGGGAATTAATAAGTGAGTGGGACATACCTGTTTTTCTCACACCTACAGTGTTAACCTTTCAATTCAAGATTGTATACCTTTAGCAAGCCTTTTGCTTCTGCAGTCTTGATATTCTTTTCTTGCTCCAGTAGACCTGCAATTAGTCAGGAATGCAGTTTGAGGTGTAAATATAACATGTGGAAATTCTGATAAGAACAATTTAGTATATAATCTGGCATCCAGGCATACACCTTAATAAATCTAAGCGTGCAAAGACATATGGAGAACTTACATGTGGGTTTATCAGTAAACAAGCTGGAGAATGCCAAGCCCCTGAGGACACAGGTCATGGCTGACTCTACTGAAACTGGGTGAGATGGGTCAGGTAAACTGAAAGTAAAAATCAAAGGGCAGAATATGGGCAAAGGAAAACAATGTAATGCTTTATATCAAAGGCATTGTTGCCTGGTTTTACATCAGAAATAACATGGTATTGCAGGAGCTCAGATCCGTATTGATTAAAGCTCCTTCAGGACTGCAAGTAAACATTTGAAGAACAACTGTTACTTTATATGGAACCAAAAAAATTGTTCACATAAATATTTGTCCTTGATGCTTAGCAAGTGAATCTATATTGCTGCAGGCCACATGACTCTGGGAGACATTTACTTAGTGTTCTTAAAAGCAATACATGACAAACATAGATGTTCTTGTGTCCATATAGGCTGACTTTGAGTCTGACTTTTTCCAAAGGTCAGTGTCAACACTGACCTACGCTTTACTAATACCTGCAAGGATAACATCAATTATGACCTACCTTATGCAAGCACAACGTGGTATCGACCTGAAATTTGCATATTTGAGGTAGAAAAGGTCTGTTGAAGTCTTTAAAAAAAAAGCTGTCAGGACTACTAAGAAGATACATACTAAAATGGAAACAAACAAAACCTCTGAGCTACTGCAAAATAATCCAAAGGATAGTACAATTGTACAATTGTATTAGCATAAAAAATAATTTGTGAGAGGGGATGACCTTTAAGTCAAAAGAAGAATAAACTATATTTAAAGGATGAAAATATAAAGTGAATGGACATGAATTAAATAAACTTTTCTACCTGAAACATTTTTGGTTCGTGGGAGGCAAGAAACCACAAAAGTTGAATATTCTGAAATCTATGTTTTGCCAAAAATACTTTCTCACAATTTTTCACACACTTTCAATATCCAGGATCTCTTTTTGGTAGTTGAGAAACTGTTATCCACTCTGACAAACGCTACCCTTTAAACATCAACTTTTATGAACTTAATCTGTTACCACAAGTAACGCTCACTGCTAATGTGAACTGCTTGTGGTTTTCCTAGTAGGGAGCAGTATATTGCACTGGCACTTCAGAAACTGTATTTCTGTTCCCTGTTCTGACACCATATTTTCCTTTTCTCTGCATCCTCTTTTTTTTTTTTAATTTGTGAGGTTTTATACCTCAAGAGTTAAAGTTTATTTCATACTTTAAAATGCTTATATAATGGGCCTTGATTTCAGGCAATTACTTTAAGAATCTCTCAGTACATATGCATGATAATGACTATAAAACCAAGAAATGTGACATCCACCAACATCCATTTTAATGCCCTGGAGCAGAACATGTTACTCTTGGCTCTGCTGTCTGGGGCAAAACTTCATTTCTGTTGTGCTGAAAGGAATCTCAAAGTTAAATCTGAAAGGTGAGAACAGGGGATAAAAGTGGGTGTAAGAGAGGTGATGAAGAAAGGGCAAATTCATTAATGTTTTAGAAGCTGCATCTGACTCGCTAGACCTCTGTGTGTCAAATTTATGCCTTGTGATTTTCATAGCAGTTTTTTCTTCCTCTTCAACTTGAATGTGATTCTTTACTGTGAAGCGGAAAAAATGTGCAAATTATTTAATTACAGCTTTTTAAATTTCCCTGGTGGCTCTGACCCAATCATGCTGTGGTACCCAGATGAGTTTCTACCCCTTCCCTACACTGCATCTATTTGAGGGTACATCTATGGGAACACACATTGCAGGGTAGTTGCAGCTGAAGCATTTTGCTCCTTTTTCTGCTTGCTGTTGATGATTTCTCAGCCTCATCCAGCATATATATATTTTTTTTTTCCTTCCCTCAGACAATTTTTGTACAGATTGGTTTCCTAATCTGGTTCCCATCTCATCTGATCACGACTGTGACCAGGATGATGAGGGGGAAGATTAACAAGACTTGCTGGCCAGCAGTATTGGTATCAGTAGCAATCTGACAGTGATGTCAGATGACAGTATCTCTTGCCTTCCTACTTCATCACAAAATGTGCATGTTTTCTTTCTTTACTTTTTCTTTATGTTTTCTTTGCAGAGCAACATCGATCTGCAACTCTTAACAGTCATTCTTGTCATAATCAGACATGCTGTAGGAGTATTTATTAGAATAACCTTGCAGTGATTAGAGTTACTGTGCAATTTCCACTGGAATTATATAAACCAGTTGTGTGCTATGTTTGCCTTCTGCTTCATTTTATGCAAACAGAACACCAAGTCAGCCTTCCCAGTCAAAGCTGCCACTCATTGAACAAGACCAGTAATGCAGACAGATGGAGATAGCAAATTCTTCCCAGGACTCTGCTCTGCCTAAGTTGCAGGTATCATATTCTTATTGTCTTTGCTATATTCCTCATTTCTTGGGTTCAAATTGAGGCTTGTTGAAAGACTTCCATAAAATAGCCTGAACCTGGTTTGTCTCCTGCCTTAGCTGTTCCTGTGACAGAAAATATAAAGACCAAGAATGTTTCCTGAAATTGCTCATGGGACATTGACCCATGGGTGGATGAGCTGGATAGAAGTGGCCAGGGCAGGTGTGGAATCCAGCGTTAAGTCAGGCTGCTTGTGATTATCCTCAACGACAAAATTTGAGGGTAAAGATGGTTTTACCCTAAAAATCTTCTTGATAGTAAAGTTACCTCAGAGCCACAAGGGCAGGTGGCAAATCAGGATCTGATGCTATTCCTGTACGTAATAACCCAATGATTTTTTTACTCCAAGGCATGGTCCTGTAACGGCCCTGCAAAACCAGTTTCTAGCCTAGGTGGGTTTTTTGGAGGATGGAATCTTAATTTCCAAGATTGTCTACCAGTTATCCAACTATTAAGGCAACTATATAACTAAAATTCATTTAAAGTTAATACTAAAATTAGAAATGCTGTATCACTGAGAATAGGTTTGGGGAGAAATAATATATGCTGTTTAAAATGCTACATGATTAATAATCATAGAATCATAGAATGGTTTGGGTTGGAAGGGTACTTAAAATAATCCAGTTCCAACCCCACTAACCTTCCACTAGATCAAGTTGCTATCTTTGATCCTAACCCTGAAGAGTAATACAGATGAATGGACCATTTCTATACTGAATTATTCCTAGCCATGAATTTTTTAGTTTGAGTGAATCATGCAATAAAGCTATATTTCTCAGAGTCAGTAAGAGTGTTTTCATGATTGTGAGTTACTCTTGGGAGTCAAGCCTGCAAAATGCATGTGGACTGGTGGTTGTATCATTGTAATTTCTGGCATTATATATTTCCTGTCAAACTGAATACTCTGTTTTCAGCAGTTGTTATGAGCTAAGTCTTTCCCTATCACCGTTCCTCATCGTGACACTGTGACTGGAAGAGCTATTAAAGGCCCTATCAATAATACAAGCATTTTAAGGTGTCCACCCATGCTGTAGACATCTTAGCATCTAAAAAATATTGCATTAAAATGTCTTTGTTTGACCTCTACAGCATTTCTGTCATGCAGCTGTGCTGGGTGGTTAGGGAGAGTGGGGATTTTTCAGACAAGTACTGATACTGCAAACACAAAAACTACTGAAAAGGATGTTTTGTGAAAGGATTTAAACACAAAGAAAGGAGCCTTTGCTGATAGTAATATCCTTGCAATGTCCTGCTGGCTGGCTGGGATTCTGAATTAACCATCTTTTCACTGCTGTTTTGCTTGTATAATTTGTATTTAGCTTTTACTTATCTAAGATGTTATTTTCCTGCACTGCTTCAGCATTATTAAGAAATTATTATTCAAAGCACAGAACTAACTTTCACTGGCGGAAAGAGCATCTTCAGGGGTTGCTATAGTAAATGCAATGTTGGAATACCCTCAACAGCAATGAGGTTCAGCACTGTTAGCAGTCACCGAGTACACTCTCTAGCTCAGAAAATGATGCATTATTTTGCTTGATTTAGTTAATGCCCCAGCATATTTATTTTTCACCTCTGTGAGAACAATTGGTCAGATTTGAAAGAAAGAGTCAATGACAAATCCTTTTGCTCTGATAAGTTGCATTATCCATAAATCCATGGGGAAACAGGATAGTGGCCTTTCAGGCAGGTAGAATTATATGGGTTTATAGGAAAAAAATAGAAGCTCATCTGTATAGTTGAGTTCATTGCAGATTTTCAACTCCATTTTCTGAAGTCAGTGGTAATACCTCAGTTTTGACTGTCCTGCATCTCTGACTTTGTTGATTGTCTGGAAGTCTGAGGAAATTTTGGACTGTTTTAAGTTGGATCCAGTATTGAGCTAGGTTTTGTCTAGTTTCTATGTATCCGAATCTATCATATTGTGGAGGGTATAACATCTCTTTCTGCTTTCCCAACTCCTACCTCCTCTTGTTTCTTCTACACTGGCAAAAAAAGCCATAAAAAGCCAGGTAGCAAGCCAGAGCTGATACAGTGCTGTGTATGGCAGGAAAGGAACGAGTCTGGGCATTTGCTTGTCTCTGTGTTGCCTGACAATTTGTTCCTGGGGTCTGTTTTGGCATTTTTGGCTCGTATATTAAATGCATTCGAGACCTCACTGAACTGACAAGGCACTAAATTAGTAAATAATGAAAATAAATAAATAAAAGGAAAGGAAAAAAAAAGTGCTGTCTGCCAGACAATTGCAAAATGTACACTCTTGCTGCAGAGGTAGAATTGGATCATTTGTTTTTAGAACAAACCAAAACAAAAGGAATGTGCTTGCGTGAAAGGATTAGCAGAATAATTTTTGGAGATTAAGAGTTAATGAGTGAAGGCAGTGTTGAGAATGTGTTTTTTAAATAAAACTCATTTAAATAGAAGTGATTTTACTATAATTTGGTTATAAGGTCAGTCTATTACTTATTGCATAGAGGAAATATATGAAGGAAAAACAGGCAACATGCATTTGTAGCTAAAGAATTATATGTGCTTGTAATCAAAGTAGTATATGCACCCCATTCCCTATGTCATTTAGCTAAGATTTCAGAGTTTCATAATGCTTATCCCCAACACACTTAGATTGCTGTGTGGGCATCTGGTGTAAATGTGCTCTGGAGTTCACACCTGAGGTTTTGCTGAGCAGGCTCTTGGGCATTATGTCCTGTTGTCGGAATGTCCAGTGTCGGTTCGTGCTGAAGTTAGAATCCGAGGAATCGCAAGGTAGACTCTAGGGCATTGAATTTTATAAAATAAATGATTTAATAGAGGAATATATCAGAAACATTGACTGCAGGGAGAGAACCAGCTCTAGGAAGAGGGACCAACATGGACCAAGAAATCCCTGGCCAATTATACCCTTACAGACTGTTAACCCTACCCCTTAAGTGACAGCTCAGTCCAGTAGTAATATTTGAGTCTGAGGTCTTCTTGCTCCTTGTTGGGTTCCTTTACTGCCTTTCAGACAGGTTGTTATCTTGTCTAAATGCATCTGGTGTTGATGGTCTGTATCTGAATTTTTTTAGAGGAGTTCTTGGCCCAGCTGTGGGCAGACCTTTACCTCCTCTGGACCCTGAGCCAGACTGCTGCAGATTTGGTTAGGAACAGGTGGAACACCTCTATCACAGGGAGTAAAGATTTACCAAAGATAAATAATCAAAAATCAAACCATTTTCTTTTTTCTGATAAACTTCAGACATGTGGAGTTCTTTCCTAAAGTAGAGAAAATTAAATGTAAAGTTTTTGAGGCAATGACATGAAGGTACTTACTGAAACTGGAATGGAGAGAAATCAGTTATGGTTGAAAGATAAATATCAGTGGGTTGATCTGGAAAGGAGACTGTTGTGCTGGGGGTAATTACTGTTGAATTCCTCAAGCATAAGTCTTGCTTAATACTTCCCTTAATAAACTTGGCACAAAGTATAGAATTGTTTTAAATAAATTTGTTGATCTCACATAGTTGGAGACACTGTCAATACTAAGGGAGACTGAAATACCATCCCCATGCCAGAAGAAAAGGATGACCTTGAGGACTGAAGTAGTAGAAATGAGATGAAATTTAATAGAGCAAAGCGCAGGGTCTTGCACAGAAGGATTTACAAGCAGAATTTGTGCTTCTAGCTTAGGTGGCACCAAGTGGAGATGAAAGCTGGAGGGAAAAATCTGGGTCTATTCATTGAACATCATTTGATTGGGAGCCACCAATGTGTCAGAACAGATTCAAAGCGGGCTGAGAGGAAGAATGAAAAGATTATTGTGCACAAAAAGACTGAAGGTGCTTAATGTGTACTCTGGCAAAATGAAGTCTGAAAGGAGATATGAATATTTTCTGTTGAGGGTAAACAAGAGAGAAACAATTTAAGGCACAACAAGGCCAGAATAATTGATCATAAATGGATCAGGAATAAACTGACAGCTGAGAAATGCAGTTATCTAAGACTGATATGTGGGTCAGCCTCCTAACAGAAACAGTGGGTCTAAGAAATATAATTATGAAATACACACTTTATAAAATTTATGAATGCAGTATTATGATAGGGTGGATGCCTACAATGTAAGGAGTTAGACTTCATGTCTTTTATCTTGTATTTCTATGCAAGTAGTTGATCTAGTAAAATTAAAACCATCAGCATCAAAGCAAAACAAAGTCTACGTTGAGTCAGACTGTAAACTCAGTAAGTTGCCTTTCCCAAATTAACCAACTGGAGCCATATGGTTGTAAGATAGTGTTTATATTATGAATTATTATAATTTTTTCTTTCCCTTCCTCATTCTATTATTTTAAGAAGTCAACATACCTTTTCTGCAAGTAATTTTTATGCTAAACTTTGCAGCAGATCCTTCTGTCATGTCTGCCAGTGTAGCTTAGTTAACTTCAGTGCTGTTACAGTAATGAGGTCCTGGCTTTCAGGCCCTGTTGAATTGTCTGTCAGGAGTCTTTTTTGCCACTCTGCATTTGTGTGAAAGATCAATAAGAAAAGCCTAAAAAATGGCAGAAAAAGCCCTGCCACACAGCTCTATCCCTACATTTTTAGTACTCCAGATTTAAGAAAGTCCCTTATAAAAGTGTAATTTTGCTGCTGATGTTATTGGAAGAAACCTGAGACAATGAGCAAGCAGTATGAATACTTGTTACCATGAGCCAAGTCCTCAGCTGGTGTTAATAAGCCTTATTTTCTAGAAATCAGTGAACCTGTACTGATTTATACCCCTGATTCCCAATATGAGACTGCCTGTGGATAGCATCTAATATGACCTTGATAGTCTTGTTCTGAGGGTCACATCATCACTGTCAACTACTCTACCAGAATATTTATAATTTATAGATACAATCTGAGCTTATTCAGTTTCTTAATTCAGTTAGATATTTACAAAAAGCCATACAAGATATTTACAAGCCATGTGCTATCTCTAAACACAATTATATAATGTCACTGCTTCTATGATTTCCTTGTCATTTTGAACCACATTTGCAATAACAAGCTGATGAAAATCTCATTGAAGTCAATGAAGGCCAATGAGTTCTACAACAGCTTTTAAAATGCTTAATAGAGCAAGTAGTATACTACATTGGACACGCTTTTCACTGCTGATGCTTTTCCTCTTCTATTTATTTTCTTGTTTTCCCATGTAAATTTACTTTCTAAATTTGGTAGGATATGCAAAGAGCTCAGATGCTTTCCCTTTTTCCTGGCCCAGGCATTGTTTTGCCAGGCTGCATCTCATATGACAATGAGTTTATGCTGACTGCTCTCCTTGGAGCCTGCAGTGAAAACACCAGTGCTACAAAACAACATCACTCTTACCTGGTTGCAGTGAGATCCTTTGTCTTTTAGAAGAATTATTCCCAATCCAGCACTTTTCTACAGACAAATTACAACATGAGCTCATTTTTTACTCCCTGGAAAAAAAAAGATCTATACATTACCTCTTTTTTGCTCTTTAAAGTACTCCTTGTTCTGTTAAAACACAGAGGGCTGACAGTTCTATATGGCTTTGAACCTATTATGTGTTCCTTGCAAAGGTAACAGATCATCTGTCTAAATATTACAGAAGTTATCAAGTTTGTTTTGCCAGTTTGCATCTGTGAAGGACTGGATCTGTTGATCACTGACCTATTTTATGCTGGGCTCAGGTGCTCTCATATAGTCAAACTTGCTAAGGTATTGTTTTATCCTCTCTGAGGTGATAAAACTCAGTATTTCGGGTTTAGTCTCGTATTTAAAAAGAGAATTTCAAAGCATTTTCATAAAAGTACATGTCCCTAATCTGCAAGCACTATTTACCCAGATGGCTGTGGTCATGATCTTAGAGAATAGTTGGTGCTCAGACCTGCAGCTGGGTCCTGATTTGTTCATTTCTTTACTGACTTACAAAAATTTCATGTGTTTCTTTTTATCATATTCTGTCTGCTACAGTGAGTAATTTCAGGATGAGCTCTTTTATTCTCAGCACAGCAAAAGATGAGCACTTTAATGGAGAGCAGTAAAACCTTCTCCATCTCTTTTCCTTGTTTTTTTACACTTGAGGTGATGTAGTAGTGTCAGCTCTAGCAGGTAGGAGGAGGTAGTTACGACCAGCTCGCCCCTCCCATTTCACCCAGTGAAAGGCAGGCAGGATTTTTGGTAGGGGAAAGAAGAGACTTTGAAATATTCAGAAGATTGAGAGGTGTTGCTCCGTTTTAACTGTCTTAACATAAAATGAGCCAGAGAAGCAGGATAACAGTCACTTCTGGTGACAGTGGCTGATAATATTGGTCCTGGGATCCTGAAAGTAACAGGGCTTCTGTTCAACATGCACCGATGTGGCCTAAGCAGACTGTTGGTAATCTTACTTTCTCAGGAAAAAGCAACATCCTCACTTGACACAGAAACATGACAATTTTTCTGTGCCTTGGAAATCTTTCCTTGTTCTGCGCTCTTTTATTCACCAGGCATTTGATCCTTGTCGCCTTCTCTGCCTCTCCTCCGTTTCTTCACATTCAGCCGCTTGACTTATCATTTCCACATCTTGCCTCCTTTGCAGCAGAGCAAGCCTACACATTACTTTTGATAAAGTGGCATATAAAAAGCAGGATACATGCTGTGGTGAAAGAGAATGTGTCTGTAGCTTCAGGAAACAGAATGTTTTATAGACAGAACTGGTTTGGCGTGGTACACAGTAAACTGATGAGGTCTTTTGTGTTCACAGAAACCTATTTGTTAAAGCTATCTTCTTAAAAATATTTTGTTGTTGCCTTTATGGCCTTTCAGTTTGTTGAGCGTGTAGTACCTTCCTCAAAAAGGCACCTTTAAAAAATTGGAATGTATTTAAAAAACATTGAAAGTCTCAGGAAAAAGAACCATAGTTCTTTATTTACACAGATGATAGGTTAGTAAAACAGGGAATTCTGTCTAGCATCCATAAGGTAAAAGTCCAAGAACAGAGAAATATCTTATGATCATACATAGTTATGATCATACACAGCTTGTATACAATTATGCCCTTACGTGAAGCCCCTGATAGCAGCGCTACTCATTGCTGGATATAAACACATGGCTATCAACAGAACAACCTTTCACCACCCAGCCCAGGTATTAACCAGACCACAGCCAGTTCACTGGAGATGAGCTGGTGAGCAGCAGAGAGGGACCAGTGTCCCTTCTGCATGGGCTTGAGCCAGTGCAGTTGTAGTTCACCCATGGTGGCTACTAGGGGCTTATCTACTGTTTTTTGTGAGTTTTTAAATGTTTCTGGGTCTGCTCACTGGATGAGAAGTCTGCAGAGTTGCAGGTCCAGAGTGTTGTTGATGCAATCTTGTTTGTTCTGTTTATTTTGTTTTTTAGACAAACCCTGTAGATGAAGTCTTGTTTCCTAGCTATATGAGACACAGACAAAAGCAGAAAAGCCTCTTTTTGGGCAATTCTTTTGTGTCATCTCAGAGTAAGGTTTATTTTCTTTTCTTTAGTTGGTAACTAATATTCTCATGGTTTCATAATAAAGAGAAAAATTCAACTGCCACCCCTATACAGTGGGCAATAACCCAAGCCCACAAACATTTTCATAGCATAAGATTACCCGTTCTTTCACTCATTTGTTTTAACATGTTGTTCCTTCTGGAGGTAAGACTAGAAAATTTTTCCATTGTGTTATCCCTAAGGTCTTGTAGCACTTGGAGATTGAAAGTTACCATAGATGAACTGCAAGAATAGTCAGGACCTGCTTGTTAAATCCAAAAGGCAAGGGACTCAGTGTTTAAAGACAAGAGGAAATCCCTCTGCTATCAACAACAGGCAAGAAGGAATGCTCAAATTCTACAGAAGAGATGGCAATTTAAGTAGGTAAGATTTTTAAGAAATCTGTAATAAAACATAACTGTGTATTATAAGTAAGTTTTTGACTTTCAGTCTTCTATTCTTCTTCTAGCGGTGAGAGAATGATAGGTTCAGGACCACATCAAAGTAGCACAGGAAAGAAAGAAGCACAGCTGTTTCATTTGATGCAATTCTATTAAATGTGCTTCTCTTAAATAAAAACGTGAATTATGTGGTTCAGTTAAACTAAAAAAGTATCAGAATAAAATCAGAGAACATTCCTATTTACTGTGCATTGACCCTTCTTGGTTTCCTTTGGGACGCTGTTGGTCTTCTGAGATGTCTCGATTAAGTCAGCTCCCTGCTGCCTTCTATTTACAAAACATGAAAGTGGTTTGTTTTCCCTGTCTATGTGGAGTAAATGAAGTCTTGTCCATGGAAAAAAGGAGTCTGCACATCCAATCTTTGCTGATTCAGCACAGCTATGGCAGATTAAATGATACACAGAAAAGGTTGTGTTTTCTCCTCTTGACAAACATTGAGAAAATTGCAGAACCAGACAGAAAATTTTCTTAGAGATACACTTAAAGAGATTCCTGGTTTATTTATTAACAAAATGACCTTTTGTTTTGAATTTCTCACTACACCTTGGTCCTAAAGCACCACAATACGAACAAAAGCTGTAAAAAAACTTGCTTGCTTGTACTTTGAGTGAACAATACCTGGGTAGCAGAAAAAGGCAGTTAGTGGTGATCAAAATGGAAAGACTTCAGGACATGATTTTGTTGCCAAAGGTGGATTCAGAGCTTTGCCACCATCAAGGCCTTGGTAATGTTATTTCTTCATAAAATCCTCTCAAACATTACATGTTAGAACGTGCTTGAGGTACACTTCAGTATTCCTCTCTACAGTAAGCACTAGATTTCTAGAAGCTGAATGAAAGCTTCCCAGTTAATATATTTTCTTGAGAGGGACTCTTTATTCCTGTACCCATCAAATTTTATGCTCTCTCTAAATGTGTACAAGTATACATGCCTTGTGAGAAGTCCACTGATATATGGATGTACATGTAATCATCATCTTCTATTTTCCTTTCTGGTCACTGCTTTGTATATTTGGCCCTTAGAAATATTTACTATTCCTGGGTTGTTTTTTCACATTTTATTCCTGTACACATTTATATTTCTCTAGCTGCCTAAAGAGCAGCTCCTGGGAAGTCCAACATTTTCCCTATCAGATCTACAGTAATGGATGGGTAGATTTTTCTGGAAGAAAGCAATTTTATAGGCTCAGGTTATTGTGCTTCTGCTTTATAATTGTGGAGGTTTAGATTCCTGATCATTTCTTCCCACTAAAGCTGCAACAATTTTCTTCCCCCATGCCAACATTTTCACTTTTCCTTATTTAAGCATTCTTTCCTGGGAGAACTACTGGCGTGGAACTGTTTCACTGCCCAGGTGTCCTCTCTGCTCAAATGCCATGGGTACCACTTCCCCATAGCCAAGTGGATCATACATACCTGTTTGCAGATGTTTTCTGACCCTCACAGCAGCCTCTCAGTTTTATGTAGTCCCCGATTTTGTTCTGCCACTTCTTTTTTTCCAGTCATCCTCATAACCTGCCAGAGCTCATCAGAGCATCACTGAAAGTTATTGAGAAAATGGGTTTTAATTTAAAGCAAATAGATGCTCTTTTCTCTACATATGCCATTTATGAGAAGAGCAGTGGCAATGTGGAGGCAAGTTCTTTAAAAATCCTAGTAAGTTTGGACAGTTTCAGCAGTAGCAGTGATTTTAGATATGGAAAAGGCACCTTATAAATGACATTAAAAGACTCAAGGTCTTTAGGTTATTTGGAAGGAAATTAAGAGATGAGTTTAACAATCTTTAAAACACCTGTATGGAGAGAAGATATGATAAAAAGGGGTAAAGATGTAACATAATTTAGTGGCTGGAATTTAAAGACGGAGTTAATCTAGCAGTGAAGTGCAAATGGTTGCTAGGACAACATTTCTGTAAGTGAGGAAAGTTTTTCATCTCTTCAGGGCCTCAAATGAGGACAAGAAGTCCTTTTGAGGAGTCAGATCAATTAGGAATAATGGGCTTCCATTGGAAGAATGATCAAGTCAACCTATGGTGGGTCTTTTCTGTCACTATCATTTATGCCCTGTTCCTTTGGTCTCCTTTTTTTCTTGAAAATAGGAATACCTGGCCAAGACTTTGCATGTTAGACTTAAAACTGGAAAGAGAGTTTTGAACCACTGTATTCACCTCCAATGAAAAAAGCATGAAATGATTTTGTGATGTGTCCTCATTACTGTACTGCTTCAAAAGGAACAACTTCCCATCATGGCAATAATTCACAGTGATGACACCACTATGTTACATCACAATGAATCAGGGTTGTTGAATCTGCTTGAGTACGAAATGATGCTCCTTAAAAAAAAAATTAGAATTGGGACATTTTTCTATGAATTGATGAATTTTGAGTTATTACAAGAGTAAATTCTTCAGGTCAGGAATTTTTTTCTGTTCTCCTAGAAGCAATAAGCACCTACCAAATGTCATTCAATTCCATTCCAACAAAAACCTTTTAAGTCTTCCCATAATCAGTCTTCAAAGGCATCAGATTCTCCCAGGACAAAAAAAATCTTATATAGAAATATACCCTATATTTGAAATGTCAACACCTAAAAATGATCTCTTCTAAAACTCTGAAAGATACTTTGTCAGGTAATAATTTCTCAATAAGAATAAACTACTTACCCTTTATAACATAGTACATTTAGCCAGTAGAAATACAAAGATAATCACAGTATCATATGACAAAACTAAATAAGAAACATTTCAGAGTAAATTTTTAAATGACTTGTTAGGGTCTTCACCAGCACATTTGTGAAGACTTTTGAGTTTCTTTGCATTTATGTGTGCTAATACTTGAAAAAACAGTTAGACCTTCAGAGAGTGGCTGAGTACTCTCATTTCCTCTGTGATTAGGTACTATACTTTAAACAGTACCTTTAACAAACAAAATAGTAGTCTCATTAGCTCTTGGCTACAAATTTATTGAAATGCCAATTTCATGTAATGAGCTAGGCTGAAATTAGTTCCATCATTGTATTCAATTTCTTTTCGCTAAAAAGAAAAGAAGCCATGGAATTTTGGCAAAGTAACTTTCTGTTTATTTATAAGCAGTGGAACAACAGCCATTTGGCAACTGGTGAGAAATTTTGCAGCTGAACAGAGAGACTGTACAGTTTTAGAGCCCATTGGTTCACCACAGGTAACATAAATTGTAACCAGATTGAGTTTATGTTAGTGAGCTCAGTTGAGAATTATGATTCATGGTACTCGTTAGGTGTCTGAGCTTTTATGTTGCTACATGGAATATGTGAAGAGCTTCCAAATGTATCCATGCTGTCAGGTCTCTACTTAAAATATAACCCTTTCGTTTCTGTGGAATCTAGCAATCAATATTATGGAAGGTGAGGTCATCACATCATTTTTGTGCTCCCATTCTTCTCTTGTCTTCAAGTAAGGAACAAATTCTGTGGTGATGACTCTCCAAACATATTACTGCTGTGCTGCCAGGGGAAATCTGTAGGTAAAAAAAAATACATCTCACAAGCACGAGTTGTAATCTACTACACATTTAACCTAAAAGGTTTCTTGTTTTACTCTAAGACCCGAAGGTAGCTTTGTTACTTCAGGTTTGCCATTGCAATGTAGAGTCCTCAAAAAGACTTGGATTGAGCACATGGCTGAAAAACCTGAATATTTACCTGAATCTTTGCCAGATTTTGCAGTTCAGGGATCTGCAATGAAACCAAACAATGCTCAACCTGTTGATTTCTTCCTAATTCTTTCCAGGTGAAAAGAATGTCTGCTTAGTGAGTCCCCTTCATAGTTTGCTATTTCAGTAATTATGCCCAATAAGCTACGACTCTAAGGACTCTAGAGATTTGCTACCAGCTTTCAACAAATGGGCTTGCCATAAAGCTCTGTTGTAAGTGAAAATTCTCATTCTGTGAAAGTTTTTGAATATTGTTTTTCTCTTACTCATAATTAATCCTGAACTCGGCTGGAGAGATGTACAGTTTTCATGGAAACACAGAATGCTTGGAGTTGGAAGGGACAGTAAAGATCATCAAGTTTCAACCCCCCTGCCATGGGCAGGGACAGCTCCCACTGGATCAGGTTGCTCAAAGCCTCATCCAACCTGGCCTTGAACACCTCCAGCCACAACTTCTCTGGGCAACCTGTGCCAGTGCCTAACCACCCTCACAGAAAAACATTTCTTCCTAATATATAAATCTCCACTCTTTCAGCTTAAAACCATTTCCCCTTGTTCTATACCTGCACTTCCTGAGAAAGAGCCCTTCCCCAATCTTTCCTGGAGCCCCTTTCAGTACTGGAAGGCTGTTCTAAAGTCTCCCTGGAGCCTTCTCTTCTCCAGACTGAACAACATCAACTCTCTCAGCTTGTCCTCGTGTGGGAGGAGTTCCAGCCCACAAATCATTTTCGTGGGCTCCTCTGGATTTGCTCCAACAGCTCCATGACTTTCCTGTGCTGAGGACTCCAGAACTGAGCACAGTACTCCAGGTGAGATCTCACGAGAACAGAGCAGGGGGACAGAATCCCCTCCCTCGCCCTTCTGGTCACACTTCTTTTGATGCATCCCAGGATATGGTTGGCTTTCTGGTCTACAAGTTCACATTGCCAGCTCATGTTGAGCTTCTCATTCACCAGCACCCCTAAGTCCTTCTGTTCACAGAGAAAGGAAAAAAAATAGAAAAAAAAGGCTGTGGTTTATTTGGGGCTGTTTAGATGCATTTCCATTTCTCTCCATCTAAAAAAGGTTTTTTACTAAATCAGGTTCTTTTACTAAAGTGTTTCTTTTGATTTTTTTTACTGAGATGTGTTATTCCTATTGGAAAGAGTTAAGATTTTTCGAATCAGTTCTTTGTTAATATGTTGTGGACTTTGACTTCAAAGATTTAGGTTTAGGTCCTCACTTTTCATAATCTCAAATCTAAATCACATACCTGAGCTTGGTTAAATTCATCCTTTAAACCAATGCATGCTCTCAAGTGATGACATTGCATTTTCTTGATGCATCCATTGTTCAGAGTGGCTTAGAGAACATGAACATGATGTACTCTGAGGAACTACCCACAATATAACATTGCCATTACTGTCATTGAACTGCAGTTTCTGTATTAAGTGGCTTCTGTTCTCAGTTTCTCCATTCATCTGTATTAGAAAAGTCTGTGGGTGGGAGATTTCATAGGATCATAGAATCACTTGGTTGGAATTTAACAGATGAATTTCCAAAAATATATATATATAAATAGGCAGATGTACTAGGTCAGACTGTTAACAATTGAAATAGAACATACCATGACTAAAGATGAGAGATTATTTCCTATTGTGGCAAATTGATCCCTTTCATTTAATTTTGAAAAAGGAATTGTCAATTTTTGCAAATCTTTCCCTAACGCACCTCTCTTTCTCTCCTTTCTAGCACACAAGCTAAGATTACTCACTAAAACTTCAGCCTCTTACTCTGTCCCCAATCCTAACAATATAGGGAAAATAGTATCCCATAATGTTTCTAAGGAGAACATATTCATGAAACAAACCATTCTGATAACTTCACAGGGGTGAACAGGGGAAATGAGTTTGACTATAATTTCATTTTATAGTTTGAGAAGACAACACTACAGATAGCAATGAGCCTTCGTGCAAGATTATCATCCTGAAGCATTCAGCTGACTGCTATGTGGCAAAGGAAAGCTATTTTTAAGGTTGTCTGAGGTATTTGGTTTGGTTGTAATTTCCCATAAAGGAACAGACACTGCAGACCACAGCAGAAACCTTTGCTTTTTGAGAGGGCGTCTGCTTATGTTAAACTCTTGTCTATTAACACTGCATGCAACAATGAATGAGAAAGTGAATATTGCTGACTAATCACAGTTCTAGTGATGTACTCTGTCTTTCTTAGCTACCAACTATTATATTAAAATGTGCAGGAAAAATTCCTTATGTTCTCTAATGTTTGCCCTCCTCAAGCTCTGTTTGTAGTACTATAAAGCAAGTGCCTTACCTTAGCCAGCATCAGCCTAAGCCTAGAAAAATATAAGAAAACAGAACAACATCCTGCAGATACACACCTGGAGAGCAGCTATAAAGTTCATTGTTATTGTTAAGAACACAACTGTGATTGATAGGAAAAAGTCTCACGCTGTCTGCTTACAATGCAGTTTCCAACCCTACATTTGCTGCAGATAATATAAATACAAGAGGATACCAGTATAATATGAAAATACTTAAGTCTATTTTCACCTGTACCAAGCATTATGCTGGCACAGTAATTTACTTTTACCTGTTAAAACAAAGAGCTGTCTCTATTGTTTGTCTATCCTGAAAGTTTAGCTTTGATCTTCTTTCCAGCTGTCTGGGAGATCTTAGCCAGTTACCAATTGGCAATTTGTTATTGCTAGAGATCTGGCCAGAAACCTGAAAGTGCCAATCTGTCAGCCTGGGTAGGATTGTGAGACAGAGCTTCCTTTGGTAAGGTGAGTTAATCCCTTTCAGGGGAGGATTCCCAGGTAGGTTTGGGCCTTCTGAGTTAAGAAACTGAAGAACAAAATGCTTTGGACTCTGGAGCAGTAATACACCTTGTCTGTGTTGCTTAACTTGCTCATAGTTGCTATATTATCCAGAGTGGAAAATTAGATAAATGGCTCTGGAACTGTTGTTTGTTTGCATCTCCCTGGTGCAATACAAGTAGGGAAAGCAGAAGAAGCTTTTCTAAATCCAATGATTTCCTCTGCACCTGAAAAAATCAAACCCAGAGAAAGATCACATCCTTATACTGCCAAGCCTGCCTGAGTTTTATCTTGGCTTATTAGCTTTTAATGAGAAGCTAATTAATTCTTTTCCTGATCCACGAACTTCTTACTTGCATTGACTTGGAAACCAGTTTTAATTAATGAAGAGTTCAATGCCAGCTAAACCAGCTGCTCACGTGAGAAATCACCTGTGCCATTCTGTCTCTCAGAGGTCCTGGGTACTCATTTAAGCTGATGGGATGACTGAAAAATACCAGGTCTGATAATCTGTACAGCAGTCACAGAATTATTAGTGGTTACCCCTGGGAGTTCAGGGGTGACAGGGAAAGGATGAGCATAGCCCATACCTTAGAGAAAAAGTAGCTAAGGAATGTAAATCTTCCTATGTATTTTTAATCACTGTGTACCTTATGGAATAGATAATGATGGAAGCAATACATAAGAGTGTGACAGACTTAGATGACAATATGCAACTGAATAACCTGGATTTGTGATCAAGGCATGCCAGGCCACTCTTAATTAATTTCCCAGGGTGTGTGTTTTAACAGGCCAAAGCCGGCATCCAAAAAGTTGTCACTGGGCATCAGCTTTTCTGTGAGAGGCAATAAGATAGGAGAGGTGAGATTTGACAAAAGTGCTCTCTAGTCATGGCACCAAGCCTGGCGATATTCCAGAAGCATTTGGGTGATGCCCTGAGACACACAGTGTGAATGTTGGGGGTGTCCTATGCAGGGACAGGAGTTGGACTTGATGAGGTTTGTGGGTCCTTTCCAACTCGGGTCATTCTATAGTTCTGTGTTTGAGACAAGGAAGGGTGGTAGGCTGAGGTGTGAGCAGTATGGGGACAGAATGACTTGGAAAGAGTGGTGACTCCTTGAGAGGTACCAAAAATGGGGAAATGCTGTGGAGGTATGCAATGAGAGAGAGGAGAGAGGCTGTGAGATGGGAAACCAGGGGCTTTGCTTGGGGTGGGGACCCACTGTGGTTGCAGTAATGAAGTTTCATAAGCATGAGATATCCTGGGATCCAAAAGACTTCACTCTCTAGTCCTGTAGCTGGACTCTAGTACTCATCCCATTGCATGGCTCCAGCAATGGGACTGAAACGCTTGCTGTTTCCTTTACTGTACACTCATCTCACTTTGCTGAGCCTTAGCTGGAGCTATAGCAGCTTTGAATAGGACAGTCACAAGCATTCTCATGCTATTTCTAATGCAACCAAGAGAGTCAGTGCCTTTTTTTTACCTTTTCTTGATATAGCTCTTATCTGTTTTAAAGATAATGAAAAAATCTTGAATTATTTTTCCACTGGAAGAAAGTTTCCTTGAACACAAGCATGCAACCATTTGTTTTTGAAATTGTTTTCTGCCTCATGATATACTGCTTTTTTTAATGCAAGAGCTTATAAAAAAATTAAGAAAAATGATGTGGTCGCTTCGTTAGGAATTACCATTTCACAGTCTGTCCCCCCAAGGTGTTATTGCAGAGGTAAATCCAAAGTTCATGTCTACACAGAAATCAGCATGCAAGTACTTCACAAAGGGCTGCCCATCTGCAAAAAAGGATTCACTGGGAGTGCAGGTAACCAAGGGGAAGAAATTTGTCTTTGGTATTTCTCTTAACAGACTTCTACTCCCTTTAGGAACATTCGTTACAGTAAAACTAAGGTCATAGTGTGTAAAACAGAGTTGAGAGGATTGTTTGGACAGATTTTGGCTACATTGTCTGGCTGCAGACTTTCTGAAGATCCCAGGGTAGTCAGTCCTTATTAACTGCAGGCAGTCCAGCATTTTCCAAATGTCACACCCCACACACCTCCCTTAAGAGCATAATCTAATTTTTAATGATTCCAATGGTCAGCCATTCCAAGGAGGCAGACTTTGCATAATGTTCTGGTTTCTTCCACTCCATGGCATTGTTCACCACTTTCATTCCTTCTGTTCCTTTTTGTCTGCTACCAATTTCCAAGAAAGCTCCTATCATGGTTTAGCCCCAGCCCAGCTTGATTGGCAGCTAAACGTGAGCAGTTGTAATCCCAGTTCCCTCTGCCTTACCCCTTCAGGGAAAGGGAAATGAGAGAAAAAGACTTGTGAGTTGACAACCAGAATGAAAACAACTTTAATGAAACAATTATAAGGAAAATACTACTAATAAGAAAATAATAAAATATATAAAAATATACAAAATTGCATCCCCTGCTGATGACTACATCACCACTGAAGCTGCAGAGCAGGCACAGAGAAAAGGTCCTGGGCTGGGCTCAGGAATTGGATTCAGGAATGCAAGGATCTGGGATCAGGGCAAAAAAGACAGATGAGGTCCTCGCTGGACATCAGCCATCAAAGAAGAGAGCATGGCCCTCAATCTCTCAGTTTTGTACTGAGTATGACCTATATGGGGTGGAATACTCTGGTCAGTTTTGGGTCACCTGTCTTGTCCGTTCCTCCATGCAGGTGTGGCCTTTTTCACCCCTTTCACTCACAGCATTCCACCATACAAATGTTATCAGTTCTGGAGAGAAACGCTGTCTGAAAAACATGCAGTTAACTTTCAGAAAATGAAGTGATTTAGACAAGGCTTTACTGAGAAGTTAGAAAACATTCTACTTTAGCTCAAACCAGAACAGTTACTTTTTCACTTTTTAACAAAATCAAACCAATAAATTCTTTCAAGAAAATTGTTTCCCAAAGAATACAACATTAATGCTGTAAAACGTGATTATACTGAAAATCTGTGGAGAATCAATGTTCTGCTGGGTTCTGAGTTTCTCTCTATGTATTTTATTGTTCTGTTAGATGATATGCTGTGGGAAGTAAAATAGACATCATATTTCTTAAAGGTTTATGAAATATGGCAGGAATTTTGAAACTACAGACACATTTCTGTGAAATACTCATTCCCTTTCTGTCTTATCTATGATGTACCCACAGTCCTGTGATGGACCTACAGGTCCTCTGCCTTCTTGAAGGACTGCTGCCATATGCAGATGCTTTAAACAACAGGTGAAAGTCTCCTTTTTGAGGACCCTCTTCCAAGTCTTCAGGCAGTGAATCTGATGGGTATAATGCATCGGCTGTCAAATGTAGTTTAAGAGAAGTTTGCTACCATAAAATATTTTCTTAATCTAAATAGCCCAAACAGTACATCTAGTTTAGAATCAAGGTACCTGTAATGGACAATGGAGGCCAGTATTACTTATGTGATTATTTAAAATCTGTGTCAGAATCCCAAAGACAAACCTTAAATATAAAACGGAAAAGAAGACAGAGGATCCAATGAGGTAGAGGAGCCTGACCTAACTTTCCATTTGCTTCTCTGCGACCAGCTGGTATGTTCCCTCTCTCAGTACATGCTTTGCAATCTAAATATGCTTAATATGAGAATCCACCTCTACTCCACTCTCATGAGACCTCACCTGGAGTACTGCATTCAGTTCTGGAGTCCTCAGCGCAGGAAGGACATGGAGCTGTTAGAGTGAGTCCAGAGGAGCCCACAAAGATGATCAGTGGACTGGAGCTCCTCTCCTATGAGGTTGAAAGAGTTGTACTTATTTTGCCTATAGAAGAGAAGGCTGCAGGGAGATCTTATAGCAGCCTTTCAGCACTTAAAGGTGGCTACAGGAAAGATGAGAAGGGGCTTTTTATCAGGGAGTGTAGGGGTAGAACAAGGGAAATGGTTTTAAGCTGGAATAGGGGAGATTTAGACATTGGGAAGAAATGTTTATTTGTGAGGGTGGGGAGGCCCTGGCACATGTTGCCCAGAGAAGTTGTGGCTGCCCCATCCCTGGAGGTGTTCAAGGGCAGGCTGGATTAGACTTTGAGCACCCTGGTCGAGTGGGAGGTGTCCCTGCCCATGGCAAGGGAGTTGGAACAGGATGGGCTTTAAGGTCCCTTCCAACCCAAAGCATTCTGTGATTTTCCCTTATCTGTATCTTACAGTCTTCTTGCTTTTTTTTTTTTGCTTGTTAATTCTTTTTAAAAGTCTTTCAATCCCCAGTATTGTGCCTGGTGTCACAACATTATTCTCTTCTGGAATGCTTTCATTTCTTCGTCACCTTTGTGCATCAGTACAGCCTGTCCTTTAGGCAGAAGGACAAAGTGCAGGATGCAAGGCACCAGGTTTTAGTATCTCAGCTTTTATAAAAGTGAATATAAACATCATTTCATTCTAGTGTAGAGTACTTACTGATACAAGACAGACACTATTCCTTTGCTACAGGAACTGAGAAAATTCTATTAAGTCAGATAAAGGGCTTCTGAGCTTTTACCTCTGTTGGCTAAAATCTGGTTTCCTTTGAATTCCCCTCTTATGAAAGATTACAGAGCCCTTGGTTGCTCTATTGATATGAAAGGGCAAGGGGGGTAAGTAAACCTCCCTGGTATTATTGAGCTCAAATGCCCAGCCAATGCTCACAAACTCCACCACTGTTTCTCTATAGCAATTTACTTAATCTTAGTATGAAACTATCATTGTCAGGACATAAAGGACTCTCAGTTATGTTGAAGAGGGAAAGAAAACTCTTCTCTCTTACCAGAGAAGGGAACATGAGGTTTCTGTGCGTCACTTCTGAAATATGGCAGTTTTCCTCTGCCCCATCTTCAATCTAGTCAGTTCACACCTTGTCAGCAGAGCCAAGACACTCTACTGCTTGATAAAAAATCAGAGGGTAGACAATGGGTAAACTATGTGTACGAGAGAGAAATGTCTTTTAAAGTTGGTTTAATGTTTGGGAATATCAAGCTATTCCCTTTTTTTAATTGCAAATATGTAAATATTCATCTGTGTGGTTTGTTTCTGCTTCTGTTTAACATACAATGGGTCAGAATGCGAGTATTATGTTTAATACTCAGAAATTCTAAGAGATAGCAGTTGACTCTTAAACTACTTATCAGACAGCTGATTTTGCTGTTCAAGAGCCTTGCTGACCATTACTGATTTGTTCTCAAACTCCGTTGAAATGTCTCAGGGTCCTTGAAAGGGCTCCATCTAATGATTTATTACAAACACAATCCTTTCTGTTTAGGCTCAATGTATCTTTGGACTTGTTACAGCTATGAAATATGATGTTGCTGGAGTGATACTGTTATTCAAAAATGATGTGTTTGACACAGATAACAAGTCTTTCATCTTCATAGGTATCATTCTAGCTGTATCCTTAATCATTGAGAAAAGTCATAAAAATATTATTATATTTAAAACATATAATTTGTTAATTTAAACATTCTTATTTTAACTTAATTTTGATTCCTGGCATTTTACCAAAAAAAAACCCCAACAAAATTATAATTGATATGTTAAAATGTGGATGTATATATATTCATGGATAGATAAGCAGGTAATAATCATAAATACTACATTTTACTAACTTCAGCACCTCTTAATTATCAACCTGAAGGTAGCGTGATACCCATTTTTATTATTTTATTAATTCTCTCAGTGAACTTGCTCTGTGCTTGCATTATCACTGCATATGAAACTCAAGTGCTTTACACACAGTTCTTTGCTAGGAAGATGCCTCCAGTGACAGTCATTCTTCACGAGTGACAAATCACTTTTCATTGCAGCCACTAAAGATGCTCTTTCTGATGTCTTTCTGGATGCAGGAGAGTTCTCCCAGGCTGGTCTTCTAGGAGGTATCGCGTGCTTAGACCGGTCAGGACCTAAACTTCTGTGGGTCTAAGTCTCCAGTTCACTGAAGTCAGCTGGTGAATAGCCCACTGATGCCCTGCTTTGCAGCCCAGGAAGAACCAAAAGCCAAACATTTCCAGTTTTCACAGATTTTTCCAGCCTGAGCAAGTCTATGAATAACACTTCCATGGTTCTTTTTGGATCTAGTCATCTTGGACCTTAGAGAGCAAACCACGCTGCTCATCTCCCAGCCTTATCAAAGACAGGCTTTCCTCAAGGTTCTTGGCGATCTGTCTCCCCAAGAAATTTCTCTGTCCTTGTCTATTTCTTTTTCCTGGGTTCCACCTTTTTCTTGTCCTCAGTGTAGGTAGGACATCACTGGATTTCTAGAACTTCTGCATTTAATGGAGAGGAGGTTTGTATAACATACCGGGCTCAGCGTTCAGAGTGATCTTCGCAGCTGCTATATAACATCAGGGATATATGAAATGGTAATTAAGCAAAACCAAAAAAACAACAAACTCCCCACACCAAACAACTCAACAGCAACAATTATTGAAACCAGAACATACTCTTCTCCCTACCTAATTTCCTTGGGAAACCAAGTTGGTCAAGCTCAACTAGGTCCCTATGATGGTTAGACAACATAATCAGAGATACAAATTTACCGCATCAGTTCTTGACATGTTGCAGGCTTCTAATATTCATACCAGAGCCTGACTGAGCATATGGCTGTAAACCTCTCTTGCTCACCAGCAGGATTTTCCATATGTTCATCAAAATCTTACAAAACAGATTGGGTGGATTTCTTATCTTGTTTTCTTCAAACATTTCAGCAATGTCAGTAAAGCTAAAAGTGTTCTGTACTAACCAGCCCCTGGTACAGAGCTTGCCCTTTTCTGGTCATCACAAGGCTCATCCATTTTGTCCTGTCTTCTTGGTATGTTTTGACACCTAGCACAAAGAAATGTTTTCATTTTGGTGCCAATTTACCTTAAGCAAGCTTGGGCTATGTTTTACGATTATGCCACTTGTTTTAACATGAAAAAAAGCTTTCATATCTTTGCATATATGAATATTCAGACACAATTTCATGACATTAATTATTACAAAGACTTTTAGGCCTAAAGAGGATGTAACGTGAATAGGTGATGATTTTTTTTTCCTTTAGTATTAAGTCACTGTAAACAAAAAGGAATAAAAAGAGGGTTCCTCTAACCAGTATCTGGTGATGTCTTTGTAGCAAAGTTGTGAGATTCATCTTTGAGGTGCCTCTGCTGTATTTCAGGGAGAGGTTTTTTTTGTGCAGATTCTGAGTATCCTTTTTTACATTTGGCTTTGTGAAATTGAAGCAAGCCTGAACTAGAAAATCCTGAAGAAGGCTGTCGTATTGATAGTGAATGTTTTAAATAGTAAAGATGAAAAGATGAAGGTTTTGAGCAACTTCCCCAGTGTGGTTGTACTGAGTGTTAAACCAGAAAAGAGACAGCTGCACACAGTTCACTGAAATGTATATTTCATTTTCCTTTACTCTTTGCTGAACATCCCAGGTAAATAGAGCTGCTTACTGGTAACAGTCTAATCCCAAAGGAAGTTGCTTTTAAAAGATTTTAGCTGTCCACTGTGCCTTTACGTTTGTAAACAGTTTTCAGTGCAGTCAATATCACAAATCTGTGCATATCCCAGGATAACAGTTGGCTTCACCTTTAACTAGGATTAAAGTACATTTAGTCATAATTATGGACTCATCTGTGAGCATAATAAAACAGATTTACATCAGCTCCCAAATATCACTCAAACTGTTGCAGGAACTTCATCATTGAACACGTAATCTGCTCTGAAGTGTCCCTGATGGGTGTCAAGCAAGACCTTTTGGTCCAAATGGTCTGTGCTCACTTGAGCCAGGAGGCACATGGAGGTAACTGGACCCTCGTCACAAGTTCATAGCTGCCATTTAACATTTGCTTTTGGTATTTGAAGGCTCAGCAACCTGAATCCCAACACGAGAGGACCGCAGCTGCGCTCTCCATTTCCATACCATAGTTCCTGGAGGCTAAGGAGGATCAGGCTGCGATGAGCTCTGCAGAATTTACACAATGGAAATACCTGACTACTCAACCAAACTGACACTGCAGCTGTGTGTGCAGCTAGGCTTTTGGTTTAATGAACAAATAATCTTGCTATTCTTATTTAGGTGGAGTACCACCATCTTAGACAGCTCTCTGTTTCCTCTCTCACTACCTTGGCTATGTAGACTTCCATTTTCTCTGTCATTTCTCACCCTTTTTGAGTGTGTGTGTGTAACCGTTTGCTTGCATTTCTACAGAAATACAATTTCTTATACGTTAACACACACTGAAATGATTTTGACTTCAGTTTGATATATGAAAGTGTTCTGTATGTGCCCTTTTCATTCTTGGAACCTGCTGTAACTTTAATTAAACTTCTGCAAGCTTTAAAAATACTTTTAATAATAAATAATCAATTAAAGTAATAACCAAGTGATTGTAGGAACTATACATATCTGTTTCCCCCAGGTCTCTTCGGCTCTGCTTTAATTAAGGCTAAGGTCTCTGTTTGAACAAATGAATGATAATAGGAATATTTTTGAAAAATTCATATTGATTCCTTCTCTATCACTTTTGCACAGAGAAAGTTTATTAAAAAGAATGGAGTGATTCTGATAGATTTTTGTTACTTGGCAAATGTAATCTGTGTTCTTTCAGAAATCTAATTTTCTAGATTAGTGAATCACATCTGCTGTTGCAAATGAGAAAATGCTTATTACTTCGATAGAATAACATGAAAAACAACATGAATAACAGATATCTTTCTTAGGTCAGCTTATCAGTAGTCTTAGTGCCTAATATGCTGTAAATACACAGTGCTTCTGAGTATGGTTGCATGTATTTAGTTAGATTTTTGTTTTCTTTGCAGAATAAAAGGATTGCTTTTAAGATACAGCAACATCATTAAGCTGTAAAATATAGCAAATAAGCCTTCAAGCATTTGCACTTGTTTCTTTACAAAGATGGCTAGAAGAAGTAGTAGATGGGTTCATTAAAAAGGTAATGAGTTCAGAGAGCTACAACTGTAAGGAGATCTCTTCTCCACTATTTTCTAGACAACATTGGAATGCTTTCCTTCCAATAAATCCATCTAGTCTGCATTTTATAGTATGACTTTTAATATGTGACTTTTCTATGCTTCTGTAAGTAGAGAATACTTCACATATTCTGGGGTGCAGAACAACTAAAAAAACTGAAAGGCTGCTCAATCACCCTCACAATTAATTCTGTTTAATGTTTCTGAATTGGATATCCCAAAGACTGAGCAACATTCCATTGGATTGATTTTAATAATATGGCCTTGCAGCTTTATCTCAGTGCTAAGACTGCTTTGCTTGATTGCAAGCTTGTTTTTCACCTGTTATTACTGCCACGCTTGTTTTGTTTCCTATTAGTACCTTGCATAACAGTGTGCACACAAATTAGGTACAAAGGCATTGGTTAGTATGTAATTTCTGCTTTAATGAGCTAAAATACTTGGTTATGGTTGATCCGTTATGTGGCTGCATTTTCCTTTCATAACTGTGACATCATTAGATCTTGTCTATTATTTCATTCCCATGAAGTGATTTGGAGTGGTCCAGCCCTTTCAGCAGATGGTTCTTAAGTACAATTGCCACCAATTGTACTTAAGTTACTGGCTGAAATCGGTGTTTTCCACCAATCAAAAACCACTTGAGCTCACACTTAGCTTTACATATGCTCTCAAGTACTTAGTTAATAAAGGATTAACTAGAAATATGCTGTAGAACTCACACGGCCTCTCTCATTTACAAGTTCCAGCCACATTTCCTATTAATATTCTTCACGTATAGTAAAATGAGGTTTTTCTTATTTCTGATTAGTCTTCTCTCATAAACTGAAAATCTTTTTCCTGAGATTCTAATACCTTTGTAACAGTCAGTCTCTTATACCTATGCATTATACGTCTTTATTATTAACAAAAACCAATTATTTTCAGAATTTGACACCTACCAAATGTTCACATAAAACAGGAATGATAAAGTGTCTTCATAGAATAAACTACACACAAAAGGAAAACAGGTTCAAATGAATTAAAGTTTAGAGATAAATACTCAATTAATTTAGTTCTTTTAACAGGGCTATCACAGTATTCACCCTGAACAAATGTTATTGACCCAATAGGAAAGAGATCGGATAAAAGGAAAATAGGACTGGACAGTATTTTAAGAGATCATTTTCTCCATTCCTTTGCCCCAGAGCCAGATCATCCTTATCTAATCAATCCTGACAAATGTCTGTCTAACCTGTTCTTAAAGCTTTCAGTGCTTTGGTGCTCTTGATCAGACTTTCCTACTGCTTCACCTCAGTCTTTCTGGCTGCACCATTTTATCTTGTAACAAGTCCTCAGATTTGCCTTTTATGCATCTCAAGATTTACCATGTCCTCCTTCATGCTAAACACCACTATTTTAGATCTTTCTCCAAAGGTTGTACTTTCTAGATCTGCAATAATTCTGTTGTTTTCCTGGCTTCTTTCTAATCCATCTATGTCTTTGATAGATTCTCTCCTAAGCTGAACAGTCTTATTGGGCTGCAGCTCTTTACGGTAAGTAAAGTAGAAGAATTATTTCACACATCCTATCTAGATGTCCTAGAGTAAGCTTAGAAAAATATGCTTTGGTTTCATACTACTAAATCCCATAAAGAGCATGGAGACAAATGGCTGGGGAAATTCTGGGATTGTTTGTGGTCCTAAATTGACAAAATGTATTTTTCCGTGATGCGGATGCAAGCAGAATTTTTCCTGTGATTGATATCTCAATCCTATGTGCCTAACTTGAAATGACACTTGAATTTTATTGCTGGTTGATAGTTTCTGTTTTTTTCTCCAAAAGGGTAAAGTGCTTATTTTTCAGTTTCTGCCAGTTTTTTCACTTTAAATTTTCTCTCTATTGTTGGCTGTGTTTCATAGTGAAAGAATATAAAGGAGAAAGCTGGTGCTTATCATGAAATAATTTGTAGCATTTGGCTGCATAAGAAGATAGTATGAAACTGGGACTAAAGCTCTCTAGATTATGCAGACAGATTAAAAAAGTTTTTTAAAAGATCAGTTGATTTCAGTGAATGTATTTTTTCCTCTTTTTTAAAGGATAGATTTTACATGCCCCCATCAATTCTTGTAGGCTCTCAGTCCAGAAGAGCTGTCTCCATGGAGAGGGCAAAAGAGTTGGATGCACTGCCTTTCTTAGGGTAAAAAAATCTGATTTCATACTTACCCCGAGGGGGTTAAGCTCTGCCAGTTTCCCCAGGCTCAGATATGCCAACCTTTCCTCTGTGCTTCCTGTGGGAGGCAGGAAAGAAACAAAGGTTACAGCGTTAAACAATGGTCCCAAGGGCAAGTGTAGAGTCCTACACCTTGGGAGGAATCAACCTCTGCACTAATACAGATTAGGGGTTGACCTGTTGGGAAGTAGCTCTGCAGAGAAGGACTTGGGAGTCCTGCTGGACAAACTGACCACGAGCCAGCAATGTGCCCTCGTGGCCAAGAAGGCCAATGGTATCCTGGGGCACATTAAGAAGAGCGTGACCAGCAGGTTGAGGGATGTTCTCCTCCCCCTCTACTCTGCCCTAGTGAGGCCCCATCTGGAGTCCTGTGTCCAGTTCTGGGCTCCTCAGCTCAAGGAAGACAAGGAACTGCTGGAGAGATGCCGGCAGAAGGCCATGAAGATGATTAAAGCACTGGAGCCTCTCTTTTATGAGAAAAATAATTATAAACTTGGGTCTGGTTATCCTGGAGAAGATTGAAAGGTGACCTATAAATATTTAAGGGGCAAGTGTCAAGAGACTGGGGCCATGCTCTTCTCAACAATTCCCAGTAACAGGACAAGAGGCAACTGCTACAAACTGGAACACAGGAAAAATCCACCTGAAGGTATGGAAAAACTTCTTTACTCTGAAGACGACACAACACTGGAACAAGGCTACCCAGAGAGGCTGTAGAATCTCCTTCTCTGGAGATATTCAAAACTGCCTGGACACATTTCTGTGCAACCTTGTTCAGATGAACCTGCTTTAGCAGGGGGATTGGACTGAATGATCTCAAGAGGTCCCTTTCAACCCCTACCATTCTGTGTTTCTGTAATGCAGTTGATTCAGAGAACTAAAACAGTTTCATCAGGTGAAGGAGGTTCTAGGAAAGATACATAGATGGAAGAGTTAAAGTAGGAGATAGTAAAGGTAGATTAGAAATTAAGTTTGCATTTGTAGCAATAAGAAGTTAATAACTATAATCTACATAGAAAGTAGGTTTTCAGTCTCTTGATGCTTTCACGAGTCTAAGCACTTTTCTAGAAGATGTATCTTTGCTACAATCCAAGTCTTGATACAACTGAATTAACTTTATGGCCTGTGCTATGGAGCTGGTCAGGTAGGTGAGGTAGCACAGGTAGCTGCCCAGGTAGACAGATATCAGAGTTAACAGGCTTTCCTGGTCTTTGGTTTGCTTTGTCTGTGGGCCTGTTTAGCTCCAAGGGCTAGGCTGAGTACCAACTAGAAGCTAACAAAGGCTAAGCGAGTGCTTCCAGTGACCACCATAACCATGGTTCATCACAGGACATAACAAGTTTTGCAGACTCAAACATACCGTGGTGGAACAGCTTGTCATGTCTGGGTTGGATTCCTTGGTCAATCCCCGTGTTCTCCATGGCAGCTGAGTCACTGATGCTGAGGGTTGTGCACTGGGCCACTGAAGTCAGCAGGTGTCCCATGAGGTGACCCTGTCCTTCTGGTGTGCTTTGTAGGGTCCAGTCCCTTGTCATACAGTGGGTCAATATGAGCAGCAATTAAAAAATTTTCATATTCATGAGGCTCCTTAACCTTTTCACCTTTACTGTACCATCTGCCTGTTCCAACAGCTCTTGCTGTCAATGACCTAAAGCTTAATATCAGCTTTAATTTTGTCTTCTTTTTTTTCTTGTGAAAGGCACTAGCTTAAATGTATCTTGTCCTTTATCTTCTATACTTATGTGGGGTCAGGTTTGGTCACTTAAAAATATTGAGTTACTAATTGGTAATTGAAAATACTGTGTGGACTTCTCTACTTACATTTAGTTGTGTAACAGGAATATGTGGATTAAAATGCTGAAAACATTAGAGGGACATGTGTAGTTTTAATAAACTTCTGATCATTATGATCATATTAGCATTATTGAACATGATGACACTTCGCTTTGGATCATGAACTGTATCCCAGTTTTGCAGTTTCCAGAAACTTATCAGGTCTTCATTCAGTTTGAACATTTATTGTGAGTAAGAAATCCTTCAAATATTGAATAGCATGTTTTGATAGCAAGGAAACCTCTTTCCTCCAGCTCTGTCAGATTATGCTCTTTAATATCTTGGTTGAAACACGCTCATCTTTTAGCTAAAACTTTCTCAGCTAATTTCCATTCATCACCATCACAGCAGAAGATACTTCTCATTAACTCTCAAATGCAAAACAGGTTTGGTGGTTATGAAAAAAACAACATAAATAATCTGGTTTTTTTTCAGGTCACAATACATGATTTGTACTGCAGTGGAACAATTTCAGAAACCTAGAGTATAAGTTTACTATTGTTATTAGTACCTTCCTGTAGTTTTCAAGATTTAATTTGTGCCCCCATTAACAAAAAAGTTTTCCAAACATCAGCAGAGGAAAATCCACCCAAACACTGTGTCCCATGTCATGTTAAATGCATATGACAAACACGTTGTGGTGCCTCTCTAATGATAACAAGCAGCATTATATGACTTTATTTTTATTTTTATTTTAATCATAATTGTGTGGTTTCCATATGATAGGAAGAAAATACTTACTGGATGGTACACTGAACGTGTTCTTAGTAAGTAATAGTGATTCCTTAAAAAGGTAAGAAAAAAGAGGGCTAAGAATAGGCAAAAGGGAGCTAGGGTTTTGTGAGAGAAACCAGACATTTCCACTTACAGAACCACTTAGGCAAATGTTTAAAATCCAAATGCATAAAACTTGTAGGCAGGAGTAAGGAATGTGTCAGAGGTGTCTCAGAAAGTCCAGCTGAGTGGTAGCCCTGCCGTAGCGTACTTCAAGCACATAAGTAAATTGTAGGGGTAACGCCTTCACTCTCGTGCAGCCCCTCCTACTTTAGTGTCAGGGTGGCACAGGTGAGAAGGTCACAATGCCAGAATAGTCCTACTGGTTTCTGTTAAAACATTCTGTAATCCTGTTTCATTTTTCCAGCCTAAGCGTATTCGCTGCATCTCGTAGGTGGCTCCCTCTTATGCTGAACAGTGATACTTTTTGAGTTTCTCAGTGTCCTACTGTCTTTCTACGTCTTTCTAAGCTATATTCATCCCTCACTTTGTCAGGACTTTAGCTTAAAGGCTTCTTGCAAGCTTCCCCAACTGGACCAGCTTAGGGATGCTACAGCCAGCAGACCAAGGTCTGAAGACGAGAGCCTGGTTTTGCCAAAAATGAGTTGTAAATGAATTTTTCCCCCACTGAACTATTGTTAGACCTGGTCAGAGATGTACAACAGGCATAGTGGTGGTGACCATAATGCTCTTACCATTCTGTCAGTTCAAGCTGTTTTCCAGCAAACTCGATTACCCACGTCAAAGACAAAATACAAATAAACTCGCTGTCTCCTCCTCAAAATAATAACTTTGCTGTATTAGTAGCCTGAAGAGCAAAATTGGCATATTTATTTGCTAAGGTTTTCCCACCTTACCTTTGTATTTGTAAAACCTCCTCTGCTTAATTAGCCCATGCTACATAAACTCAATGATAACCTTGTACTACTACGTGAGGAATGGGTAGGGGAAAATTAGAGGCAAGATTTTTTTTAGCAGAATTTGTCGTTCTGCCTCACTATGGAAAGACACAGAGGCTGTGTACTTTGAAGCACAGAAGTGTTAATCTCTTTGCATTGATGGAGCTGCATCTTCTTTACATAGTTTTAAGGAAAAGAGGGTTAGTGCTCACTTCTGCTGTAAGAAAAATGAAGCCATATTCTGATATGATGCAAATCAGCCTAAATATGGAGCTAGAGCACCATGCATCATCTGGAGAGTTGGTCTGAAGAGGGATTTTTCTTACCATTTAAGTAAGTAGTTATGGTAAGTTTTGGAATTTCACTGAAAAAGTGCATTTAGCTTAGTTCTGGACTTTATCTCATAGCCTGTTCCTCTTAATCATGTTACAGAAAAACATGCGAAGTTTAACCATACCATTAATCACAACTGGGCTCAAAATGTGCTAGTACAGTAGTTTTATTGCTCTGTCTCCACTGGCAATTAATGCAAATAATTTTGATATCTAAGAAATACTGTTATTTGAGCAATTAACACCTTACTGTGAGTGCAAAGCTGTGAGAAGTTACATCACAAGACTAATTTTATGGAGGTCTCTCTTAAAAGAATGTTTTCAAATTTTTTATGGGAAAGACATTTAACGAACCCTATACTGATATCCTTGACAGCAGATAAAGCCAATCGTAACATAAAAGCTGTCATTAAACACAAAAATGTGTGCATGCACAAAGAATCTGTTTAACTGACAGAAATCTGCTCATTGCCTCTCTTTCATTTTGCATCAAGCAGAAAGGAGAATGAGATTTCCTGAATCACTGATTCAATTAAAATCTACAGGAGCCCTAAAAGATGATTTCTCCCTTCCCTGCTTCTTTCTTTTATTTTCTTTTGACAGAAGTGCTGAGGAGAGGCTCTACGTGAAAAACAGACTTTAATTTCAGGGGCCAGAAAACTACCAGCTCAATCCTCAGAATTTGCTGGTTCCGTATTTCCATGCATCAGACACATGAACACAGACAGTAAATACAATTCTGTGCAAGTGAACTAGAGCTTACTCAGTGATGCATTTAAATTGCTAAGATAGAAGAGCAGTGCTTTTAGTTCACCTAGGAAATGAATCTGGTCTACTGACAAGGATTAGGTCTAACTTTCAATATAAATTCAGTCCAATGGTTTCAGAGGTGTTCAAAGTTAGAGGTTCAGATTGATAATCTGAAAAGAAAAGGAAGTAAAAAAAGCATATTTAGAGAGGAAAGCTAAACTTTGAAAAAAACCCTTAAAACTCTATAATTAATGCTTGCTTGTCTAGTGAGCAATTTCTCTGTCATTTTTTAATATTAAACCCAGAACATGAGAGTCTGGCCATTCAAAGATTAGCAACTGAAGAGAGCTCTTGGATTTTTCAATGTGAGCTAGCAAAGTAGGAATAATAAAAAATCAAAGTGTACAGCCACTGCCAAAATGACTCCATTATCTTGTCATGTTTACCCTTTTAATGGGGTATAATGAGCAGGTCATCCTGTGAATGTAAGAAGCTAGATGTTGAAGACACCAATTTATAATACAATGGTTTTCATCAAATGCTTCAATTTCTAAAATGTGATAATCAGAGGAGATGACGAGTGCCATACGTGAAGCAATTTGCTCTTATGTCATGTGCTTTGAGGCTGTTCTGTTGCCTGTTACACACCTCCACCAAGAACAGACTCCTTGAGCCCATTAGTCTCTGGATTTCTATAAAATAATCAAATCTGTGTTGTACTCTAATTGTCTAAATCAGCTATTTAGGCATCTGCCTTTGATTGGCTCACAGCAGTGATGAACAACATACCTTTATTGTTACATAGATTTGTGCTATCCGATAGCTAAGCCCCCCATCTGGGGGGAGAAACAAATATAGTTAAGTGCTTTGTTGGATGTGGGCCAGAGAATAAAAAAAATGGTGTTCTGTTTCTCCCTTTGGTGAGAATTGTAAGTAATAGAGGCAGTGCCTTTCAAAAGAGGATAGTTCAGTCCTATAGCAGATGAGAAAATGGTATCTATTTACAAAAAATACATGTATGTATATACAGTTGCAAGAACAGAAGTGGAGAGAGTAATACAACATTACAAAAGTAATACAACATTACAAAAGTAATACAACATTACAAAAGTAATACAACATTACAAAAGAAAACTGATAGGTAAACGAGGTCTGCAGGTCTAATTGTTGAGAAAATTTGGTTCTGTTTGTGTTTCACATTATGCAAAAAAAATATTGAATACATTCAGCATTCTATTAGTGTGTGTGGGAGAATGGCATGGTCTGAAGTTTCTAATGCATCCCGACTTCTGATTGCACTGAGAGTAGATTTCACGGTGAGGGCTGTGGGAACAAAAGGATTAATGTGTATCTGGTTTCACACCTGTGCAGATCCGTTGGCTCTGTTGATGTAACGGATTTGTGCTGCCGTAATCAGGCTCCGAGGCTTGCAAATAGAATCATAGAATCACATTGCAGTAGGTAGATCCAAATGCATTTTTCAAAGACCCAAAACTGGGAGCTGTTTTCCTCACCACAGAGATCTGTTTGTGCTGCAGGCTGCCAGATAGCTCATAGCAGTGGGTTTCAAACAAAGGAATCTGAGAAACTCAGCTGAGAAAAGCCTATTGTTAGTTGATTAAATATGCTCTCAGGAGGTTGGGGGTGCATCTCACTTGGAAAATATTAGGACTTTACAAGTCAGAAAAAGCTGAAAAATATTGGTTCATGGTCAACCAAAGTTAACCTGAGAACCAGAGGCAATCTACTTGTGATTACATGAGTTTTGCTTTATCCTGTGTCTTGTCAGGAAAAAAATAATCACTGGGGGAACTAGATTATTTGGAAGTAATCCAGGAGGAGAGACTGTTCATCTTGAGAAACTGAAAAAATAAGAAGAGGCAAAACTATAGAGGAACTTGTGCTTCCTAGTGGCAAAGAAACCACATCTTCAATGTGTAAAAATTGTCATAGTTATTTTGACATTAATGAAGCAATGATAATTGCCATATGTGGAGCATTTTCCTTCTTTTATTTTCAGAACAATGGTCATACTTCCCAGGGCTCAGAATTTTCAATCTTTTCCCTCCCTAAATCAATCTGCAAAATTCCTTTGTTTGAACTGTAGATTAGTTATTATTCACTGGATCCTTTCAGGAGCAAATGCTGGCAGAGCAACTACACAGTAAATTTGACAACGCAGCAGAAAAAGTAGGAGTTTATGCAATCTTGGAGTTTTTGAGATCCTGGGGAAAGTTACTTCTCAAAAAAAGATCTATGTAAGAGGTAGGGTTAGGAGCAAATCCTTGTGCACCAGGTGAGCCAGAACCTAAGGAGACATGCAAAGGAAATATTGGCTTTTCTCAGACCACAATGCAGCTGAAGTACCAAGTATCTGCTATACCTCACTGGATATTTCACTGAAAGAAAAACCCCTCTGAGTTGTGTCTCCATGCATGTCTTGGAGACACAGCACCTGTGCTGGTTTATTTGGAACATGGCCTGCATTTATCCTGGTGTTTTGTTAAGGAACATTCTTTTACAAATATTTATGGAAAAGAAGCTTTACTCCAAAGGCTAGGAAACATACCAAACTAATTTACTCCAGAAGCCTGCACTTTAGGAGAAAAAAACCTTGGTCTATTGACTTCAGTATCTTCACCAGTGAAAGTAAACCCGTTGTTTTTTCTGATACGTGACACTCTGTCTGCTCCTCCCATTCCCTGCCCTGTATTTCTCTTCTGAAATTGCCTCCCCCACCTTGACTTTGCAACTGAATTATCTCAAAATATGGTTGCAGTGTTTCAAACCACCTAAAGGTGAGGTGAAGCAGATCCAAGGGTAACGAGACCAGCACGGTACTTGTGGGTGGCTTTGCTATGGATTGCATTAAAATACTCTGATCTACGGCCTCTTGAGGGAGCTGCTGCAAAGTACGTGAAAGAGCTGGAATGGATTTGGCTTTCTTTATAGAGGTGTAGGAAGTGAAGAGATTCCCTGTATGATACTGTGAGTTTTTACAGATGTTCTCAGTATTTAACCCATTCTATATGTATCTCCAGATTTTTTCCAAAGTTACAATTTTTGTCTCTGTATGGCTCTGAATTACTGTGAAGGTTGTGAGGCACTGCAGAAGTTCTGGATGCCTTCTCTCTGGAGGTGTTCAAAGCCAGGTTGGATGGGGCTTTGAGCAACTTCATCCATGGGGAGATGTCCCTGCCCATGGCAGGAGAGTTGGAACTTCCTTCCAATGCAAGCCATACTATGATAATATGCAAAGCTTGCATGTTTCTTACTGATGCCTTGTATGTTTTTTTTTAATCTCAAGTTAAACAAATACCTTTTTCAACTATCTGAGAAAATTGGATCAAAGGGATAACTCACGTTGCTGGCCAAAAAAATGAAATATTTGGAACAGAACATGGGAAAGGAAGATTGTTGACTTTGTAGCTGTGCTATCCCACTTGAAAAAATAGTCTCACCCTATAATTTAAACTATAAACATAGCTTGAATCTAGTTCAGTATGGTCTACTTGCAAATCAGGATGGTCATTGTGTGCTTCAGTAGTGGTGCTGGAAGAACTAGTAAATGATGCAAACCTGTGTGTGCTGTTAAACATGGAGCACAAGGACATAAGAGCGTGCCAGTGGTTACGTGGGGTAAGACCAAAAACACAGCTAACCCAGAAGTCTGAATAAAATGTTGGGCTGAGACCAGCTCTGATATGAGTTCATGCCAAGCACTCAAGTGATTGGTGAATTAGGTGCGAAATGAGTATATGAGGGAGTGGTTCTTGATATTTTAGGAAATTTGTCTTTGGGAAATTAGAAATTAGAATAGTGCTGTTCTCATTTTGTTCAGTTTAATAGGAGATGGAAGGTGGAAGTACATCAGCTTGAGGTACCTTGAATAAACACCAGAAGTGCGTGAAGAATGTTGGTGAAACTGCGTTCAACTGTCCATGCCAGTACTGATCTGTGGTGCTGGTCCCATAACTTGCTTGGTTTTGTCAGATTAAATTGAAACCTTTAAGCATCCAACTGAGTAAATAACCACCTGAGATATCGGAGAGGTCTTTCTGGAGTATCAGGCTATGTTGTACTTTGCCGTCTCAATACCAATGTTTAAGAATTTCAGGTTGTCAGAAGAAATACTCATACAAGCCATAAAAGTTCAGATTTGGATTTAGCTTTCATAGTTTGTTTTTCTTTTTTTTCCCTTCTCCACAACTTTTCAAACTTTTGAAAAGTAAGTCAACAACAACAAAACCAGAAACCTAAAAGGGAGTCCTGTAACTGACAGTCTGATTTCCAGTCTTCTCCAACAGTGTCAAATTTTAATCTGGGAGAAAGAATAAGGAAACTTTATAACTTAGTGCTAAAATAAATAAAAAATAGGAAAAGGTTGAATTCAAAACTGTATAAAATGTCAGTAATGGTGTGCTTTTCAGAATATTGCAGAGGGAATGTAACTCCTGTTATTTGTGTTTTCTGAAATTCTCTTTAAAAATTGCCAAAATGATATTTCTTCTGTGAAGAAGTTAATTTAATTCTGAAACATTGTCTTTCTAAACAAACAATTTCTAAAACCTGTCTATTTACCGTGTTGCTTTGTTTTTTAGAATGATCAGCTCGTGGGAGCCTGTCAATGGGAAACCTGGCAGAAATTTGTTTTTGTTGCTGCTGAGTTTTTTTGCAAGTGGAAAGAGTTTGTTTCCTTTATACAGTTTACCTGGGTGGACTGAATCTCCCGTGACACCCTATGTTCTGCTCTCCAGGAGAGCATGAAGAAGAGTCCATGAGAACCCACAAACATGGATTAAGGTCATGCATCAGTTGTGGCAGCTGGATTGTTTTGAAGTTGGGGTGGGGTGATGTTTATTTCTTTCTTTTTTGGTGAAAGGGGAGGCTGTGGAAAGATAACATTTCCTTATGTGTTTAGTAAGTATAGTAACAACAATTCAGAAAATGTATAGCAGGAATTCCTTATTTCTGCAAACAGCTCCATTGGAATGTTCACCAGTGTTCTAAACTCCCTTTTGGATCCACATGAAAATTAATAAAAAATAATGATGTGACTGGAAATAAATAGGTCACTTGTTAGCTGTCCTCATGGAGAAGAGGCCTGAGCACCATGCCCTCTGAAAACACAGTTACAATAGGAAAACACGTGGCTCTTATGTATGCTGTCCGCATTTTGTGGATTAATGAGAGATTTCATGCTCAGCAGTTGACAAGCCACGTGTTTTATAGGCATTAAACTCACCATGAAAAACTTCACGTGGTTTTGCATTGCTTCTCAGTAGGACGTGCTGGGGTTTAATGAATACACCAGAGGAAGGTTTAATTCTTTGCAAAATATGAGCCTGTTAGTGTCACCAAAATCTCTGACATCATGGAGATGTGAGTCACATCAATGAAAGCTGCCTGAGGCTACATTTAACCTTGTGCACTCAAGCTGAAAAATAATTAATAAAATACTCCCAAGTGTTATGTTCTTCCCTCCCCCAACTCAACATCTTAATTACAAGGGAGTAGGTACAGAGAGAGCTACTCTCTTTGTAGTCATCTTGCCTTTCTTTGTGACCTTTCTCGCTGAAAAATGCTTATAGTCTCAGACTAAAATACCAATAGTGATATCACCTAATTAATCCCAGACCTTATTTACGTAGGAACTCTATTCTTCTTTAAATGACAAGCTCTGGGGGATTACTTCTTGTTCTTTATCCAACGCCTAGCGTAAGCAGGACGCCGGTCCCAGGTAGAGTCTTGGGCTCTATGGCAACAAAGATAATAGTAGTAATAATTATGCTACACCCACTATCTCCACATGGACAATATTCTGGCAGCCTAAATTCTGCCTGAGTTCCTATGTCTAGTCAAAAGAGAGAGCCCATCATCTGTAAGAGTGATTGGGAGGGTCCAAGTGGTATAATAAGAGAGAAACACTAGACGTAAGAATAGATATGAAATTGTAATTGCCTTTGTTATTGTTGTTTAGTCATTGCTGTAGCACATCAAATTAAAAATATTCAAAGTTTAAATAAAAATTGACACATTATAATCATGGGGCAAAAAGTAGCTTTATTTCCACATCACCCCACCCCAACATCTAGAGAAATCTTGATACTTGTAGAAATGTCAAATTTAGTGAGTAATCACAACTCTTCAAAGGATCGGCAAAAAGCAATGGGTTTTTTTCTGTTTAAAAATCACCATATTTCAGTGCTGTCTTAAGCATAAAAATGAAGAGAGAAAGAAAGCAGTAGAATCTACATTAAGAGCTACAATAAGAGCTTTAATTTCAGCAGAGCTGGCTACAAGCTTTCTATCAAAACTCCCTTCTTTTTCATTGGTCAAAGATATTTCAATAGACTCCTGTTTTTTCACAGTTACTGGTAGAAGTGCTCATAAAAAAGTACATTGTCATGAATTTTTTACTTTAGAAAAAATCTCCTCTTGAATTTAAAATAAAAAAATATAGGCTTTTGAAAGGCTGTATTCTACTACTGAAATCATAATGCAGGGGTAGAAAGTAGCTGAAATATTATTTTCTGTTTCAAAATAAAAGCACAGTTACTTATGACTGAAATCTGCCACCCTGCATCAAGCATCTTATATTTTATGATGTTAGATTTTGATACTTGGGACACCCATATAGTCTCACTCTGTCTTAGATCCTTAAGCATGAAATCTCACTCTTTGCTTGAAAGAGCCAAGAAAGGTTTTTCAGACCTCCAAATGAGGCGTCTGTAACCCTTCCTAGATTATTTGGAGGCTTCACCCTAAATCTTTACTTGAATTAAGTTGCTGAAGCGAGATGGTGTTAAAACTCTCCAGAGTTCAACCATACAGAGACATTTTGATCTAAGTGTCAAGCAATTTCAGCACAGCAAGGGGAGATGCCTTGATTTATTAGAAGATGTTGTGGTTGATGCTAAATAGCGGCTATCATTAATGACTGTAAGAATAAGGTAAACTATTTCAGTATGTATGATGTCCTGCTGTGTGGCATCAGGGAGAGTATTTGTGCTGGCACATTAATGTA
This sequence comes from Dromococcyx pavoninus, assembly GCA_033558185.1. Lineage (NCBI taxonomy): Eukaryota > Metazoa > Chordata > Aves > Cuculiformes > Neomorphidae > Dromococcyx > Dromococcyx pavoninus. The sequence goes on from JAUMJL010000323.1 coordinate 1,270,037, forward strand.
AAAACAGGAGCAAAAGAGAAATTAAGGCTTCACAGTAAACCCAAAGTTGGGATGAAAGCCTGACATTCAGAGGTGGTGCCTTAGGAAACACATAGCTCATTACTGAAACTGTATTTTTCCCTACATGCTGCAATTCTCTTTCTGGAGAAATCCTATAGGATTTTATCCTGGTTGGGAATAATGGAATGGACTGTGGAGTTTAGATTTTCCAGAAAAAAATATATGTATTCCTGATGGGTCTTAGATGTGACATGGCATAAATTCCAGGAAATTTCTCTTGTGGAGGAAATCCTAGACTGAAAGTGCTGGGAGTGTATTCAATGGAAGTCCAGTTCCAAGTTTGCCTCATTTGCGTGTTCTTCCATAGGCATTTGCTGTTGCCAAGTTTTGGACTTAGGACCATGGTGGGGCTTGGTTTTGACCCTATAGGGTTGTTTCCTCAATTCCACTCAACTTCCTCCACTCTTAGGTGGAGGGAGGAAGAAATTCAGCTCAATAGGTTGAGGGATGTAATTCAGTCTAACGAACTTGGTACTCCACTACTTTTACATCATGATTTATTTTAGAGAGACTTAGTGAAAGAGGGTGTTGGAATCAGAGAAAGACACTGAATATAGCTGTTTGGAGAGGTCAGAGCCTGTGAATAAAGAGATGCATTGTCAGCAATTAGCAGGAAAGAATGCAATGTAGATGAGCTCCAGATTTGCTGTCGAAGTAAGAAAAACGATAGGAGGAGAATGAGTAAGAACAGAATTGTAAAAGCAGAGTCAGAGAAAAGGAGAGTCTACTTGTGCTAGCACTGTTTCATGGGTTACCCTATAGATTTAATTTCGTTATTAGGTCATGGTCATTAAAAACAATGGAAGTTGTAATAATTTCAGACGACAGCAGAGTGGTTTTAGCTACTGCTAACTCCCAGACACATCTCCTGGACACTGGTAAATGTTGTATGTCTCTATGGTTAAAGAAATAAACAAACAAGCCTGACAAATATTGAATAACTCATCTGTTATTTGTGGTGGAACAAATAAAAGCAGAGCGATGCCTAAGGGAATTTGGGTTTGAAGACAGATAGAAGGGCATGTTGTTGAATACCAAATGCAGCATCACTTAGGAAGTAACCCACAGGACTGAGAACTGCTGAACTGATCAGCAGGTGAAAAGGGTACTTAGGCCAAGGTCACCTGCCTCTTCCCTTCAGTTACTAAAGAAAAAAAATGGGTCAGGAAGCATTTTTTTGCAGTGTCTATTGTAAGACTCTAAAGTGTTCCTCAGCAGGAAGGACAGCAACCACGCTTTGAGGTTTTTATCCCTATCCTTCGTTCTCTCACCAACTTGTTAAATGACCCTGGATGAGGATTTCCCCTCCCTGTGTTTCAGTGGCCTCACGTGTAGATGTCTGATGGTTAATTCCTCTGCAGAATCCACAGTGAAGAGCCACTTTGTAAACAAGGCAGCAAAATGCACCAATGGTAAGAGTCAGATAAAGCTTTTGCAATAAGCAGCAAAGATCGAGAGCGTTGCCTGACATAGTGGGGCTCCTGCATAGGGTCCCTAAGGGCTCAGTGGGGGCCTGCTGGAGGCCAGCTTGAACTGATGACCCTACCAACAGCAGGGCTTCTGGTTTGAAACTGTCTTTAGCTGTAGCTGTGAAACACAGCCTGTGGGAAGTGAAGAATACCGGAAATTAAGAAAGCCTGATCCAGAACTAGAATTAAACTTGCAGATACATAGAACTCAGTTGGTGCCATTGAATCAACAGTGATTCTGCAAATGATTCTAGATAAATGTGGTGGAAAACATTTGTGTTGCCAATGTGAGGAGCAGGATTCTCTTGACTATAAAAGGAGTGGAGAAAATCAGCTCAAATGTAGATACTTACTATGTTGGCTTGTACATTTGGTCAAAATAATCCTGACCTCGATGTTTTCAAATAGCAGTGGTTTTGTATGAGGTCTCCAGGCTTCTAAGCTTGAACTTTTTATATGCTTGTTGTGGTTTCCATGCACTTAGAGCTGACATTACTAACCTTTCCTCTGTCCCAGACTGTACTGGGAGCCTCATGCAAAATAAAACCAGAGTGCCTTTTATATTCACCTGAGGCCAGGAGATAGAGAAAGTAAAAAACACTTCACTCAGCCAAACATTGAAACACTTTGTGCTACAGTTACAGGATCTGACAGTGCTGAAATGTTGGCTTCACTTCAGTTCCCCTCTGCTGCACCTTCATCACTCACTTGCCTCCCAAGGATGTCAGTTGTAATCTTGGAAACAACCACATTCTACATTAGTGAATAAAGATTATGCACTGTCTTGTTCTCCCTCTTCCTCATTCCACCTTCCATTGATTTATTAAACCCCTGAGTTTTGATGACAAAATGTTTTCCATCATATTTCTCTGAAGGGACATTTATCACACATAAATCATTGTTGATGTTGATCTATACCTCCTCTGGAGAGCGGCGCTTGTGGATTTTCTTGTTTACACTTATACTTGCTTACAAGCTATTTTGAAGTAAACAGTACTCCTTCCCTGCATCTATTGACATGATTTTTGTGTGGTTTTGAGATTGTTACCCTTCCCCCTCTCAATTCTTTCTGAATTGTTTTGTTGTTCTCTGGATGGCTGTTGGTTGAGGTATGAGTCACAGAAATGAAGCAGTACCACTGCATTCTTTAGCTCTTCCAAATGCATCACGCTTAATGGAACACCGATACATTACGTCACATAGTCTTTCATAGGCTAATTACATAATCAGATAATGTCAGGGAAGCAAACCTGTAGCAGGCATTAATTATCAATACATGGACTGGTAGCAGATGGCAGTATTTGCAGCAGAGAATAAGCTGACAGTTCAGTGGATTAATTAAAACATACACAACTTCATGCCCTCCATTCAAATGCAGTTTAATAATAAGTGTGCTTTTTAAGAAAAAGAGAACAATATTTAGCTGTGGTTCTTTAACTGATAAGATTTTCCTGCAAGTACTAACAGAGAGTAGAAAGAAGGGTTGATTTCCCAAAAAAAAACCCTCTAGCAGCCCCCATTTGCCCCAGAAGTTCAGTAGGGTTTTAAATAATGACTATTTATTGCAAAGCATATCAACAGTTCTGGAAATGGGGACTGGGCCTAGTTCTGTGCTTTTGCTTCCACCTGTTAGATGTAGAATCCCTGTTATCCTGAACAATCCTCAGTGTGTCGAGTGCAAATATTGCTCATCAGTGTCTGCTCTGAGAACAGTAACTCTCCAGGGATGATACACAGGGCTGAGGTGCTTCCTAGGAAATCTGGAAGGCTGCAAGAGAGGTCTGCTGAAGCTTTCATGCCGTGCTGGCAAGGAAGGGCACTTGCCAATGCTGCATGGTCACCTGTGAATGAAACATTTCTGCACCAGTAGAAGGGGAATAATAGAGTGATTTCTAACACCCAGATACCAGTGCAAAACATAATGGTAGACATCTAGACTTTATGGCTAGCATTCCTCACCAAAAGCAAATACTAAAAGGAACAGGGCTATGGTAAGAAATACCTTTTTTCTGTTACAGCCAGGTCTCTTGTAAGAAATTAAGAGTGTGAGAAGCAGGCATGCTATCACATGATCTATTCATAAAGGAAGAAAAGGCAATAACTGCTCTGGCACTAATGATGTATAAAATATCTCACCTGACAGCCACCAACACCTACAGGTCTCAATTTTTGTCTTGGCAATATGATCTCAGTCTAAATTATATTATCTCCTGCTGGCTGTAAACTTTGTGGGAGATGCCAAATCAAGACACTAGACTCCCTCTGTAAGTTAGAAATAATTTTAAAGGTGCAACAATTAAGTTTATGTATAAGCATTTGGACAATGCCCTCAGTTACACAGTGTGAATGCTGGGATCGTCCTGTGTAGGGATGGGAGCTGGACTTGATGGTCCTTTTGGGTCCCTTCCAGCTCAGGTGATTCTATGATTCAATTTTATTGCCAATTTTTTAACTTTTGACAGTGAGTATCTTATTTGGTAGGCAATAAACTCGCAGCATCTACACTTTCATGCACATATCTCAGCTTTTGTCACTGCTGCTTTTGCGTAGATTGCGTCTGGAATCTAGCACGTTGCCTTTCTGAAAACCCCAATTTTCCTCCCACAAACACCAGAGAAAATGAAAAAATAACTTTACTGAGGGTTAAAATACACCGCTATAAAGTGGTTCAAAGGACTGCCTAACCTCCTCAAAATATAACATATTTTTATTTACCTACCGTAAGTCCATAAAACCCAATGCCAGGCCAGTAGGAAATAAGAAGTCCAGAAGAATCCCACAGAGAGACACTTCCTTTCTTATTTAACAAACACATTTTCCTGTCATTATTTTTTTTCATTTCATTGTTTTATTTGATGTGAAGACACTAGAGAAAGGAAGGATGGATTTTCCTGAGTAACAGATGGTATTTGGTTCTCCTGTCTATCTTGCCACCACAAATGATTTCCATGCATTTGACTTTCTTGACTAATCAGTGAGATTTCCGTTTCCAAACCACCTTCAATACAAAACAGAAAAAACACATCATTCAAAGGAGATATTAATCAGATTTCTCCCTTTCCTTCAATTTTATCTGTGGAAGGTTGGAAGTTGTCCTCTGTTTTCATGTGCCAAAGTGCATGCCTTTTTCATTGATTCTAGGTATGTGAAGACTTCACATCCTGCATGTATAGATCCATCCCTATGCCTCTGGAAAGTTCAATAGTCCTGTGTGACTAAGGGTCAATGGAAAGCTTAAAGTTTAAAAGATATATTTAAAGAACAAAAACCTTGACAGTTGAATGTCATAGGGCTGGATTGTTTGGAAAATATTCACAGTAAAAGAAAGCAGATTTATTGTTCTGAGTCTTTGCAGCACTCATTTCTGGGCAAAGCTCTCCAGCTGTGAGAGCACTAGTTTGATTAGTTGACTTTGCTTTTATTTCCCCATCCTATGACAGAGCTAGTCCTACAAAATCAATCCCTGCAAGACTTGGTGACACCTTCCTGCTGACTCCCCAGCATTTCATGAGTGCCTTGAGGCTAAAATTTCCTGATGTGGCTCAATCAAGCATTCGGCTCTCATGTTAAAATATTGTTTCTCAGAAGTTCATTCAATATCTTTCTCATAGCTTTTGCCAGTCACAAAATGTGTTTCCACAGTAACAAACAGAGCAATGTAATTGTCCATGCACTCTGCCATAAATCCTTCAGGTGGTGATTTTTAAAATGTAGATAGCATAAAGTCTTGAACAACTTTGCAGTTTCAAAGTAGACTTGCAGTTTTCAGAGTGTCAGCCAACAGATTTCCCACTGAGTTGCACTCAGCTGGAGTTGTGAATATGTCTCTGAGATAACTCACACTCCACTTCTTTTGTTGTTGCTGTTGTGTTTATGTATTTATCCTTCCTCTTCCCTAAGTCTCAAGTACAAGCAGATCCTGGACAGGACTTGCTGAATTTCTGGCTGTATGTTTGCTGCCCTGAGCCCCAGTAAGAGCAGAGGGCAGTTAAAGACCAACCCTTTGCCAACTGGGAAGCCACAGCTGTGGTCATAGCTCAGGGAGACGAAGCAGCCATAGCCTTACTGAACTCCTTCTGATGTTGTTATCTCCCCCAGTGGTACATATTCCCTTTTAAAAAGAAGTGTGAGTGACCCCTGTGTATTTGTAACATGCAACCAGCAGAAGTATTCATGAGTTTTCAAACAGATTTCATTAAAGATTAGAGAACAAGGCTGGACAGATCCTTGGGAAGTTCCCTAGGCTTGAGTTCATTCTGTTTAGCACAACCTCCTTGTGAATTTCCCTCACCGTCAGCACCATTTCAGACAGCTGCTCCTCTATGGAGCTCCAGCTGTGGAGAGTCCCCAGCATTTCCAGGTGATTTATTTCAGAACATACCCATAAGTAAAAGCAAGGTAGGGTTGGCTTTTTTTTTCCCTGATAACATCTAACATAAATCTCCTTTCTGCAATTGAATTAAACTCATTGGATTGACAGGCTGTCATGTGTATTTGTGCCAAGGACAGCATGTGATGCTTCCAGCAGGCTGAATACAAGTTGGGAAGTTCAGAATCGGCTTCCACAAGGCCCATCTCAACTTTTGCTGTTGAGCTTCTCTGATGAGCCAGTTAAGACACGTAACGTTCATCTGTGAATACACTACACCTCTGCCAAGGACATGTATGTCATTTTGGCTGCAAGGAGGCACAAGGCAGGGGTCTGTCCAGTTTCAAAAGCAGGAGTACTGCCGGCTTAGAGTCAACTGCAGGGGGGAGCACGATATTCTGGTCTCCGTCTCTGTTAGGTAACTCTCTGCTCTCCAAAGCTTGTACATCAGCCTGTCCTTCAAGCCTCCTTTCTGTGCAACACAAGATGAATGAGTTGGGCAAAGATCCTCCATATAAGGATTTTATACCCATGTGATAATATATATGGGAACAGCATTATGTCTAATTTTTACTATATTAACCTGTCTCCTGCCCTGATTACTGAAATCCTGTCTGGATCAGTTGAAGTGGTCATATCAAACAGCTACATGAAAGCACGTAGTGTATCAAGAGCAAGAAATAAGTGCTGGCAATCCATTTAAATGCAAATACCTCACTATTTTAACTGAGAAGGAAAGTTTAAATATGTTAAAAATTAAATTCATAGATCAAACTATCAACAACAGTAGGTTAAAAGATATGTGCGCATGCTTCCTTAAGCAAAGTATTTCAAAGTTAAATTCAATAAATTTCAGGTGCTGCAAAGAGACAGCAGACTGTTTCTTATTAGATTTAACTAGGGCACAACATTTAGGTACATGAAAATGTTTTCTCTGTTTGAATGCCCAGATTTTCTCTTGCTTTCAAAAAAAAACCAACCTCAGAACAAAGCTGTAAAAAATATCACTGCTTCATTCAATTAATGACCTTTTAAAAGTCGTGTTATCGAGCAAAAGTATGCAATATTTGTGGGTTGAAATGATCCTCTAGGCTCAGTCTCTGGTGCCCTTTTTCACTGAAATTTGGAGTAATTTTCTATCTTAGCAATAGAGACTTCCCAAATTTAGAGTGTCTGAACTCTCTCTTTGAGTGCAGTCTGGGTGGAATTATTATTGTGTGCCTAGCCAAAATTAGGGGCATCTTTCTCTACTGCAGACCCAACTACACACCTCTCACCATCATTTTGAAGTCAGTTACTTTTGCTGTGCTCCAGCAAGATGAGGATGCTGCTGCAGAGAGAAAATAACAAGCCTTACTGAGGTGCTGTCTAAAATCCATTTCTACAAGTCTTCCTTTGCTGCCAAGAACAAATTCACACAAGAATGTGACTTAAGTATGTGAGCGTACCTGGCTAAGATAATTAGAAAATAATTCCTTTGTCATAGCTTTGTTTGTATGGTATAAACTGGAAGCTGGATACCAGGGAAAAGAATTCGAGATGAGTAATTCCTATTATTGCAAATACAGCTTGCTAGCAAGAAGTGCTCCTGAGGCTCACCTGGCACCTGACTGTTTGTACTCTCATCTTTGTTTACAGTGTAGATAGAGATAAACTTTCCAGTTTACAAAAATATACAACAATAAAACATTCTTAACATTAATGTCACTTCTGTACCCTTGGGGATGACATGAATATCAATTTGTATTTTTATTGGCTTATTATTTAAAGATCATCTGAAGTCTTCATGGCAGATTGTGAAATTCTTTCCTTGAAATCAGGCTGCCTTCAGAATATTTTCTTTATTTCTCATATCTTTCTTAATTTTAAATGGATTATTTAGGTTTGGAAATAGGATCTTTTACCAAAGTAATAATCTAATTTAAATAATAGTGGCTGAAAAATCAGTCCAGGGACATGATTTGTAAAATCCTCAAGATATTGAAGGTAATGCATTTGCCCTTGAATGATGGGGGGTGAGATAGAAAGTCATCATGGTTCGTGGCCGCATGAAACTGGAATTTCTCCTGCTGAAACCTCTTTAAGTCCTCTTGAACTTACCAAATGAGCCACACTCTCACCTGCTATGGTTACAGTCCTGTTTCCAAGGGCAGTTGATAAATTCAGCTAGGAAAGATGCATTATTCTCCCTGCTGAGCAATTCATGGTGAGGTCTCTGCAGCCCTGGTTAGACTGATTCTGCTACACAAATTATTATAATTGCTTGACTATATCTACATTTCACTCCTCTGCATGAAAGTGCATCACTGTTAGGGCTGAGTGCTGCCTGGTAAGATTCTGAGGGATGAACAGTCTATCGTGTTAAGAGCAGCATCTTCTCAGCTGTGTGTTGCCAGCTGGTAGGAATTGTGGGAATAAATTTTTCTTTGCAAGTATCTTTATTATTGATCCTTCTGTCTGGTACATAATCATCTTCTGGTTAACTTGCTGTGTACCTTGTTTTTTATCTTTTACATGATGTCTTATAACTGTGTATCTCTACATATTATGAGAGTTATCTCCAGACTTTTAATGAGGAAGAATGTGAAGCATAACCATATATCTGTCTGGCAATTTCTTCAAGCTATCTATTTAGGACAAAGCTTGCTCTCCTGGAACTCTGATCACACAAAGGATAGACCTTTTGGACTGCAAAAAATGCAGTTGTATAGACATAGACTTAATCAGTCTACTTGTGTTGACAGTCCTGGAGCTATACAGAGTCACACCAGCTGAGCATCCAGCCCACAGTGGTAAAACTGGCTATGTAAATGTGACAACTATCGAACCGAACAGCAGGGAGGGCACAAAGCCAACAGCATGGGAAAATTGGATAAAGTTGAGGCTCATGGAAGTTCCCTGAGAAAAATGTTGTCTTTACAATTAGACTTGCCAGGGCAAGGTAGGATGTGACTTAAATATTATCTGCTCTTGTAAAGAAAATGTTCTTGAGAAAGGAGACAATTGTAGATCGGAAAGTTTTCTTACTTCTATCTAAAACTTTTCATATGATAAGCTGCCAGACAGCTACTCACCATGCCCATCCTCTTGCCCAGAGCTTTCACTCCTCAGGAAAGAAGCTTCCCTCCCGCTCTCCTTGGGAGAAACCATCTTTGATATACTTTCCCTGCCAGTTTCCTACCAAAATAACTCTAAGCTCAATTAAGATCTGGAGTTTGAATGGGTACTACTGAAACAAGATGTTTCAGTAGTGAGTTCTTTAAGGTGAAAGAGCAGTACTGCTGTGTTGTGTCTTTAGGAAATACACTGCTAACTTAGTCATTGCAGATGCAAAATTGAAAGAAACTCTGGGTTTCAGAATTGATGTTTTACATCATTATGATTCAGGTTAGTACATTGCTCTCCAAACACAGAAACGTTGACAGAACATGAAGAGCTTTCATAACTAATGACTTAATCATTGGGGTTTGTCTTTCTTTTTTATTAATGCAGACATCATGACTCTGTGCAGATTGCTCAGTGTTTCTTTGGCCTTTGATTTGCATGAGTAACCTCTGTTAGCCCTGACACCTTTTGAACTTTCAATTCAAATGTTAATTTTGCAAAGGAGAGGGTTGGGAGCAGGAGGGACAAGGGAAAAGGGAGAGACAAACATTTCTTCATTCACCCAGCACTGCAGCTGTGCCATCCTAGTCCCTTAGGCTGGGGATACAAATACCCTATGGGCACACAAGCACACTGAGAATGCAGGAATGCACATACAGGAATAAGCCTTGAATAGTTCAGTATACCCAATGCTTGCAAGTTGCTTTATCGTTTTCCATTTTCCACTTTTTCCATTCTTTTGAGTTAAATTGCCTACAGAAGAAATGACTACAGACAATTTAAAAATGCCACTTAATTGAGGTAAGCAATCCATATTGTGATCAGTCAGTGCAGTTCAGCATGACAGCCCTTCTAACCTGTTCCCCACCTACTGATGGCAGCCTCCATCTCTTTCTAGGCTGTGCTGGGGTAGGTATAACCACAAGAGAAGGCTTTGCCTGTGAATACTGAGGCAAGGAGGACAGGGAACACTGCGCTCTTTCCTGTGTCATCCATCACTATGCCTTTTCCCCATTTAGCAACAGATCCAGCTTTTCCCAGATGTTCTTTAGAAACCACCACACCTATTGAACCCCTTCTTACTGTTCTGGATGTCCTTCACTAGTTTTTCCTCCAGTTGGGCTTTGGACTTTCTTTCAGCCCTGCCAGAGCACTGCTTTCATATTCATGCTGTCTGGGGTTTTTCCTGCAGTGCTTGGTTTTTGTATTTCATTTCACTATTAACAAGACCCTTAACTGGGCGAGCAAGTCTTCTGCAGAAATTCACAGTCTTCCTCCAGAATTATGTTGTTTGGTCATGAGTTCTCAGCAAGTTTTCAATAGGAGTCAGCCGGCAAATCTTCTGTTTCACAGCTGATACTTTTTCTTGAACAGAGATGTGGAATTCTTGTATGACTTTTAGTATTTGGGGGAGATATTTTCTCCATTACGTGCATGCTCTTCGTATTGTTCCCTTCAAATTGGACCCTGATCTTTTTTTTTCTTCTCCACGTGTCTTTGCTGTTTGCCTAAAACAATGTGTGAACACATCTGGTTAACACTCATAGCTTTTGAAGGAATTCACTTGAATTGAATTTGATCAAGTTGATTCATTTAAGATCTGTTTCCAAAGCAAAAGATGTCTACGAGTGTTAAGTTCCCAAATGTATGGATTCTCCAGAGCGTGAGGGGAAAGTCAGTGGTCAGAGAGATAAAGAGCAGGACTACTGACTATCAAAGCAACGTATTTTCCTCTCGCCATGATTTTAGCAATGACAAGAGTTTCGTTTTTGTTGAAGTTACCCACAGCATGTCAGTCTTGGATGGCCAGGCAGAAAGAAATAACGTGTAAAGCTTAATCTCCAAATGGTGGCCAAGATTCTGAATAGCTGAGAATGGAGAACAAGATTCCACAGCGAATTCAGTCTCAGTGCTGTCAGCAGTGCTTGCAGTAAGTGTGGTGGTGTACTAAGCCATTAGAGGACAATTACCTCCCATGTCCTCCATCACGGTACTTTTCAAGTACATAACTGCCAAGATCTCTGACTAGAAGGTTGACTCATAGGTTGATCACTAGAACAAAAAAACAGAGCTAAAATTTCATGGTAGCACATACTTTAGTTATTTGTATTTCACAGCTGCAGGGACTGCAGTACAATTCTTTTGCCTTCTAATCTGTTGACATCCCTTTTTAATTAATGAGGTACAATCCTTGTTTCAATCTTTGCCTTGTTCTTCAGGCTCGCTTTCCCATATAATAAGAAAAATGAATCAACTGAGACTGAGTTGATGAAGACATGGCACAACGCCTAGCTAAAGAAAATTAATGTAGCTTCAAAGGACAGAGGTATCTGAGAGGTTTATATGAGAGTTTAGCAGGGATTTGTGGATATTTGTATATTGGAAAATACTGATTTTGTTCAAATTTAACCTACTCCACCAAAGAGACGTGGTCAACACGTGTTCCTTTTGAAAATTAATGTGATAAATTCTGCTATGTAATGTTAGTATTGGATCTACTTATGTCACTGAGTCCTTTTGCAGCACAGGCAACCAGTTAATTCCTGGTATATGGGAGACTAGACAGCTTCTCTGCACATCATCATACACGTCGGGCTGTGGAAGAGTCTGGTGGGTTTGCAACAGCCTTTCTCACAGTGGCATCACATAAAGGCTCACAGTCATTCTCTGATTGACCTGTCTGTCAAGATATATTCACTCCACTGTGGCTTTCAGGTAAAATGTCCCATTTTGTGACAAAATTGCAGCCAATCTTTAGGCACCTTGCTTTCAATTTCACATGCCAGTTCTTTCAATAAGCTGAGGTGGAAATGATCCAAAGCTGGATTTTGACACACTAAACAGCCAAAGACTTTCTTACACACTGGGCATGTTTTTGTTTTGAAATTTCTTTTTGTTTGCAGAAGTAGTTTCATTTCTGGTAAAAGGGAAACAAAGTAAGAAATTAAGCAAAATTTTATCTAGTTTTGGGGGGATTTCCAGTTTCTGAAAATTGTTACATCTTTTTCTGTGTCCTTATTACGGAAGGAAGAAAAGTTTCAAAATCTGATGGGTTTTGTTTGTGTGAGAAAATGTTTTCCCTCTAAATTCTTGTTCAGGTCATGTACTGCATAGTGATGGTTAGGAAGAAAAGATGATATTTTCTGGGTTGTTTAAACATATAATGTGAAAGCTACATCCATTTTCTCTTGGTTTCAGTGTATCTTGGTGATTATATTGCAACTGTGAAACGCACAATAGGAATGTTATCTTGGTCACAGATGCTGTATATTCAATGGCAGTACAGGCTTCTGACAATTTGTACGTGCAAACATCTATTTTCTGTCCTGTCAGTTTGCTCTCATGCGTGCAACAAGACTGTGCTTGGTCTTGGTAAGAAGCATTCTCTTCTTTTCAGTGATGTGAGTCACTTGGTCTTCACGAGGTCAGTCGACTCTGTCAAATGTTCTCCAGGCTCGCTTGCTATTGCCTGGTCAGAATGTGATGTCTCAATTGGTCCAATGTGCTGTCCTCTGAAGAGGCTGATCCTAACCCTGCAAAAAATGAAGGGAATAATTCCACTGCTTTCAACTGAAAAGAGTAAATCTGGTTTGGAGTCTCTAATTCAGCCTTTTTAGCAGAACCTGTCATTATTTTAAATTCTATCCAAGCCTTCAGCAGTATTAGAGTGTCAAGGACACGCAGTGCAAAGCTACTGCTATGCAACTCAGTGTGCAATACAACATGTCTGAGAGGAATATTGATTTTTCACTGAACATGAAAAACAGAAAAACAGGAAAACACTTTAGCATGACCTTCACCTTCTGCACTAATAACTTAATGTTTATATCTCAGCTTACTTTCTTGATACTTGTCTGAAGGCCTTTGTGGAGCTTTTCTAAAGACAGTGATACGGGTTGTAATGTGGAAGTGATTTAACAGATCTCTGTGGGTGTAGGTTGCTACTTCATTTTCATGTAGTATTTTTTCCTAGGTGAACTAAGATTCTGGGACATTGTGGGATAGTTCAGCCTTATCTAGAACATCACACAATCAAATGTTTGTCTCTCATGTGAGTACTGTTTATTTTGACATCCTACTTAGAGGTTTCTGGGAAAGAAGCAGAAAGGACAGCAAGAGAGATAGGCCTGAAGAAAAGAAGCCTAGTGAGACCAAATACTCATCAAAGTACTTGAGTACTAGGCTTCCCAGGATGCAGTTTTGGGATGGCTTTATGGTAACCTAAGTGTGGACACCTGCAATCCTACCCTGTTTGTATTTTTGAACCTACTGGAAGTCATGGCAACAAAATCCGGGTGCTAGGCTGCAGGGAAGCCTGCCTCAGTACTTCAGAAACCTGGCATGAGAAATAGAAAATCTCTGAGAGACCAGATGTCTGAAATATGACCACAGAGAGCTGGTCGCTTGGTTGAAATAAAGGAAAACTATTTCCTTGGTTTATGTTTAGACTAAGTCCATGCAGTGCTCTTTACATCTAATATTACATCAACACTACCAAAAAACCTCTTTTCAAACATTGTTTCCAAAAATTAGCCTGCTAAACTCATAATTGGAAGTATAATCAAGAGACTATAATGCTTTTCAGTAGAGCAAAGCAGCCATAAATACCATGGCAGTTAATGAGCCTTGTGAGTCCTGGAGATCTTTCCAGTATTATTGAAGATCATTCGTGTTTACCACTCCACTGACACGTTCAGTTATTGTTATGGTGGATAAAATGTGCATTTCTTTGTGCTGTTGTACTCCTGATGTGTGGGATGAGGTATTCCACCTGTAGACCAGCGTGTGTCAGATGTCTCCCAGTAAGTCAGAAAGAATGGCAGAGGATCATTAACAACAAAACTGCTGCCAGTATTGAGAGAGCATTTAATCTCTGTCTGGTTCAGGTACCTTCAGCTTCTCTTCATGTCACTGGAAACTGTAGCATAAAATAGCATCCTGGTAAATATCGTAAATTTAAGTAAGGTGAACTTTAACACTAAGTTCTGGAACACTACATTGATTTTTCTGTATGGAATTAATAGAGAATATATTTCTTTATATAGGCTTTCCTCTAGAGATTATAGTCATGGAAGAGTGGTTAGATATATAGAGGAAAGGATGTAAATCTGATGATGAATTCTTTTTGGATGGTAAATCGATAACTGTAGTTGTGCAGATTAAATACATTACATCACTTAGGCTTTATTTTGTAACATAACAAGAGTGTAAAGAAAGAAATTATAAAGTCAAAGCTTCCTGTAAAAGTTTCAAAAGGAAATGTCTGTTGTCAAGGTTGGATGTGGAGCACCAACTTAACATTTTACGTTGACCAAGATAAAAAAAAGGTATACTTTCAAAATATTTATAGAGTTATCTTAAAATTAAAAATATAAATATGGACGCAATCAAGCATTAAATCTGTTGATACCATCCTACCGCTTGGCTTAGGTCCTGCCAATAAATCAGTGCCAACTCCTGAACTAAACAGAATCATCAGAAAGAAATGCAAGCTGAGTGAAGGATGGATAAAACACCTCTTCTGAGACTTTTTAATATACTGAAACCAACAGTACAAACAGGTAGAAATAAATAACCTTTGTGTCATAAAAAGGAAATTAACATTTGTCGGATTATTTATCTTCCCACTTCTTCACATCTCAGAGTGTGTGCTCTTCCTGTTCTGGAGTCTGCTTCTTTCTTTCTTCTTTACCCTTTACTAAAGAAAACAGCGTAGTTTGAAAAAAAAAAAGAGTGTGTCTTTGGCTGTGCTGCTCTCAGGGTGTGACCAGGAAGGCAGCTATGTCTTAAATAGCCTGACAGCAATGTATGTTTACCTGGCTCTAGGCAGTTCATAAGGATGCATGCTGAACCCTTTTCTAATTGCATAGACACTTTATGCATGGTCTGCAGAAACAGAACATTCATCTTTGTTGTTCTATCTTGCTCACTCTGTGGGTATTTGTCTTATTTTATCTCTAAGATAATGTATTCGTACTCATAAGAGAATTCAACAGCAGCAGATTCAGGAACTTGTTTTGCCTGACATTGTGTTGAAAAAGTACAATTAATGCCACATTCATTACCATCAGAAAAGACAGCCAAAGAAGAGGGAACATCACAAAAATTTCTCTACACCCAAAGAGAAAGGGAAGTGTTAAAATGAAAGCTTTCCTTATTACTTTAATTTTAAAAGTTTTAACTATCTGGGGGTTTGTTAGCTCACTGGGAATGCTTCTTATGTTGCTTTAACCTTAAGGCTGTCAAAAGAAGCACTTGCCATGGAACTAAGTCGACCAAGGTTTCAACTCAAAATATTCAACCTTACTTAATGGATAAAATATTTGATCCAAGTCTTTTGATCCTCTGCAGATTTTTTACTCTACTTAAATTAATGCATTGAATGACTCCGCTGGATTATGATGGGAGTTTGGGGGGTTAATATTGCTTAAACTGTTTTTGTAGTCTCAGCTGGATGTTTGCTGTTTGGAATATACCCGAGCTGTAAAGCAGAATGTTACCTTTACCTTACCTGAACATGAGCCAGCAATGGGCCCAGGTGGCCAAGAAGGCCAATGACATCTTGGCCTGTATCAAGAACAGTGTGGCCAGCAGGATCAGGGAGGTGATTGTGCCCCTGTGCTCGGCACTGGTGAGGCCACACCTCGAGTACTGTGTTCAGCTCTGGGCCCCTCACTTCAAGAAGGACCCTGAGGTGTTGGAGCGCATCCAGATAAGGGCGACGAGGCTGGTGAAGGGGCTGGAGAACAAGTCCTATGAGGAGTGGCTGAGGGAAATACGGTTGTTTAGTTTGGAGAAGAGGAGACTGAGGGGAGACCTCATCGCTGTCTACAACTGCCTGAAAGGGGGCTGTGGGAGAGCGAGTGTTGATCTCTTCTCTCAAGTGACAGGTGATAGGACAAGGGGAAATGGCCATAAGTTGTGCCAGGGGAGGTTCAGACTGGATATTGGGAAAAATTTCTTTTCCAAAAGGGTGGTCAGGCACTGGAACAGCTGCCCAGGGAGGTGGTTGAGTCACCTGGAGGTGTTTAAAAAATGGGTAGATGAGTTTTTGAGGGGCATGGTTTAATGGATGGTGGGTGCACTTGGACTCGATGATCTCAAAGGTCTTTTCCAACTGGAAGATTCTTTAATTCTATGATTCTTCAGGAAAGGAAATTTGCTCTTGCAAGTTTTTAAGTAGTAGTAGTACCACTATGGCATATCAAACAGCTCTAAGGCAGCCATCTGGGTTTCCTCAACAGGCTCAGTAAATGCTGTTTAACTAAAATTACTCTCAAATCAAGAAAATTTTAAGAACAAAGCGGTCATACAGCGGAACTATATGATGCCATTAGCCAAATCCCTCTTTATCTTCAGTCTAATAAAACACCAACAGAGTTTAAAAGATTATTTGCAACATTGCGTCTGGTCCCTGAAATATGAAACCAGTTGCAACTGGCCTAGATCTGTTAAGACTTCCCAATAATTCCCATCACTAAAAATCCATTCCAAGGACTGTTTCCATCCATGGGAATTTTTTCCTTGAGTGAGCTCTTCCAGTGAGCTTTTCCTTCTGTTTTTATAAAGATCATTAATCTTTACCTAGCATATAAGTCATATATTTAAGAATTACTGTTACGACTGTTGAGACTTGAAGATGAAGGATATGAAATTAAAAAGTTTTATGCTCTCTTTTTATAATTGATATTGCAGCTTTGACGTGTTCTTAACAGCCCTTGCATGCTTTCGTGTCTCCTTCCTTTGTATTTTGACTTATTATCTAGTTAGAAATAGCCACCATGCAAAGTTTTCAACCCTATATTTCTTCTTTCATTGACATGTCAGGTTGTGACAGATAGCTATTGAGTCTGCCTCCTAAGGCTGGTTGTAAAACTCTGGAGAATCTTGGTGCTACTTGTCAAGTGGACACTTTTTCCATGAAAACAGAAACCTTTTTTCTTATCATGACTGGAGTTCTTGGTTCTTTCCAAGATTAGGAATGAAAATGAGAAAAATATCATGTGAATTAATCCATTTTGTGCTGGTATAGTCTACAACTACCAGATGGATCTTGTTTTTCCAAAGCACAGTGTGCACAGAGCTAAGATTTGGGAACTTGGTTGAGTGAATCAGCTGTGTGTGATGCAGAGAGCCAAGAAATGTAGAATCAAAATAGCTTGGTACGTTTTCTCTGGAAAAAAAATGTTAAGTTTTCTGTAATATTTTTGCATTGAAATTTCAGATGACTGTTTTGGAATTTAGGAGATCTTGGTTTAAATATTTCCAAAGAAAAGTCCGTTTTGTAATTATCTATAATGACTATCTATAAAATACCCTTAAAACATAAAGCCTTATTCAGGAGTGAGATTTCAGTACCAAGTACCTTCAGGTACATGTAAATTACCTTATCTTCTTGGGTGAGAGGTGTGCTTTTGAAGCAAGTTCCGCTTACCACACTTTAGTTTACATTGCAGAGCAGCTTCAGATGATGCAGACTGTTTGGGAGCCCATCTGAAGTAAATCTCCTGCAAAATAAGTTCAGTGAAGATGTCAGGTCCTCAGTAACAGTTATTGTGCTCTACAGAATCCATTCCCGCTGAAGTTAATATAGAAATAGATGTGATTCAGAATAATTAGAAAGATTTGGTAGTTTATGTCCAATTTACACAGTTACAAACGTGAAGTATTGTCCAAGCTACCCTCATCTTTCAAGCTTCACAAACCTGTCCAAGAGTTTCACAACATGCTTTCTTATTATATCAGATTTGCCTTGTCTATGTTCCCAGACACAAATACCTCTAGAGTTGCACTGTCTCCTTTAGGGTTCTGATTTTGGCTGAAGCCAAGAAATACAAAAGGAATAGAAAATCAGGAGGAAAGCTACATCATGATGAAACCACACAGAGGTAAAAACCTTCCATAAAGAGATTAGAACTGGATCCTTGCAGCTTCCTTTACAGAAGTGCATTAACTTGAAGGAAAATTAGTCATTGATTTTTAATGTCCATCTCTGGTACATTCCCTATTGTTAATTAAGTTGTGTGAGCTTTTAGTGCAATTAATGTGCACTGCACAAGCCATCCCTAACTCTCTACATCTCTGCAGTGTGCTATATACCACAGCTTAGAATAATGATGGGGAGTTTCTGCTGGAATTGTTTAAACTTTTGGTAAACTCCACATGGTTTTAATGAACAGAACAATGCACTTGAACCTGTGCAGAATAAACATGAAGAATGCTGCAGAATACAGCATTTACATTTGGCACCACTTGGTTAGTTTTCTCTTGCCTTACTATTTCTCTTCTTCCTTTCACTTATTTTTATTGTGTTGTCATTTTGTTTAGTCCCAGAGGCAACTGCTTAGGTGCCTTGATATATTCAGCTTCTAATAGCACAAATATACATTTCCACTCCCTGATTGCACCAAGTGGATACAGACATTTTATAGTCAGATGTAATATATGAAACTGCCATGATCCAATTCTCCCTTAACATGGTGAGAAGTACTGCCATCTCTGCAACACCTGCTCTGACTTGCTGTCTGGAGATGCTTGTCCAGCTGTACCAACTAAATTGGGTATCTTGAGTCACCCAAGCAGAGTGCCTAAAACATGGCCAAGTGTGTATCTTTTACATATTTTGTTAGTGGTTCCGGGCACAGAGAATACATTTTCTGAAGATGTATCATTAATTCATTGCCCATTATTGGCCTGCCCTATGTGTAAATGGCTCTGAACAGTCCCAAGTGTTTAATCTGCTTCCTTTATAATTCAAAGACACGACCTCTGGCTCAGCTTACACTTTGCTGTGATTACACTCAAGGATAAGAGTTTTTCCCATGACCTTTGTTTCAGAATTAAGGCATTGGAAAGATCTCAGCATTTCTGAAATATTGCTAACAAATCAAGCCAGAAAAGGGCCTAAAACTACAGATGAGATGTAGAAAAGCAGTCCATGTTAGCCAAGCAAACAGGAAACCCTGACATACAAATATAATATTACAAATTCAGATGGGATGTGAAGACTTTTCACATAGGGGACTTACTACATGTTCTCTTTACTTTAGCTACATTTGCATAGGTGTCATTAAAAAAATTGAGCTAAAGTATTAGTGTACTGATGAGTATAATTAAAGTTTGATCAAAAACCAGGCAATTCCTTGTAAAGAAATCTTTGACTACAGAAGACTTTAGGTCTCCTCTTTAGAGAGATTCCCAGAAGATATTTTGTTACAGCTACAACTGTGAAAGCAAATTTCTCTGGAATAAAAATACCAGTGTCACAGCTGTCAAGAGTTCTCTACAGCAGTAAAGAAGCTGTTAGTCTTGTTTGACATTAGCTAGTTCTATGTTGATTTTATTCAGGTGCATTGATCTTGCAGTGCTGCCATAAGTCTGACTCTTTTATGCTGCATGTCTCTTAGCAGGTATTTATATTATTTTTTAAAAGCCAAAGACTTTTAAGAGAGAGGAAATCTCCAAATGATCAGATCAGTACTCTAGTGTTAAATTGGACACACTCATATATTTATGGAACAAACAAAAATAAGAGATTTCTCCTACAGACACAATCTACTTTTTAAGATCCTCTTTCCAAAATAAAGGACTTCAGCAATGGACTTGATATCTGTGCAAATCAATCGAGACAACAAACCCATTGCCAGAAAATGAGGGTGGTTAATACTATTTAAATATCTAGATAAGCAAACAAAAAAAAACCCAGTTAAATTCAACCAGGAAAAACAAGGTTAATTCACCTCTCTATCCTGTTCTAGCAGGATAGTGGAAGGAATACATATAGCCAGCTCCTGCTTTTTGGTAGTGTGTTTTTAATTTCCAGATGCTGGGTGCTGAGTCCCTGAGATGTGTTGACTTCATCACTTGAAGCCTTCTGGAGTTTTCTGTCCATCCTCTCCTACAGCCACGTACGCAGAGGATTTAGTGCCTTCTCTATGCTTTTCTGACCATCATCTGCTGTACCAAATAACTCTTGATATTTCATGACAATTAGGACTCTTAAAAAACTGACTGGTCATCTTTCAGTTGGCAGGACAAACTTACTTACATTGTTTCCTTGGTATTTCTTCCTTTATGACAACATTTGGAAATTCATCCAAATTGGAATTATTCCCTGGACATTCGTCATGGTTTAACCCTAGTGGGCAAAGAAGCATCACACAGCTGCTCCCTCACCTCCCCCCTCCTCAGTGGAATGGGGAGGAGAAACAAAAAAAGTAAAAATTGCAGGTTGAGATAGAGAGTTTAATAAGACAGCAAAAGGGAGAAAGAAGAAGAATAATAGAATATACAAAAAAGTGATGCACAATGAAGTTGCTCACTACCTAACGCTCGGCCTGTCCCTAGGCAGTGATCACTGGCCCCCAACCAAATCCCCCAGTTTATACACTGGGCATGATGCTGTACAGTTTGGAATATCCCTTTAGTCAATTTGTGTCACCTGTTCTAGGTGTTTCCCCATCCAACTCCCTGTGCTCCCTCCACCTTCCTGCTGGCAGGCCAGCGTGAGAAGCTGAAAAGTCCTTGATTACTTAGCAACAACTAAAAACATCAGTGTGTTATCAACACTATTTTTATCCCAAATCAAAAACATAGCACTGTACAAGCCACCAGAAAGAAAATTAGCTCTATCTCAGCCAAAACCAGCACAACATTAAGAATGAGCCCTGGATGTTTGTAGAAAGTGCAGTGCCTTCTTTCATGTCCCCAGTCTATTTTCCTTTTCCCCTGCCAGCCGGTGTCCGCGGTGGGTCAGAGCCCCGTGGAAGAGCTGTGCCATCACTGCTATACCTCTCCAGTGGTCCTTCTGGCTTAGTCTGCAAAATCTGGTTTCAGCTTCTTGCACGTTCAAACACAAATTCAAATGCTTTTTGCACTGCTACGCTCTTTATCTCATTATTCCAGTGTTCATTCAGCCACTTGAGTGCTGGCATCGTAGCAGAGCTGCCTGGCTGTATCAGCCTTTAATAGATGTTTGCACAGGGAAAACAGATGTTTGCACATAGCTCAATAGAGTCACGGTGCCTTTTCCTCTTCCTGAGATGAGACCTAAAGGCTCTCCCAGAGCAGCATCACATTTGTCTTCCAGGCTACTCTAATACAAACAGTAATCTTTCGAGGAGAGGGGAAGGTGAATCCCAGAAGGGGGAAGAAATGTGACTTCAAAATGGACAGAAACAGCAACCTTCCTGCAAGAACTAGAAAAACATTTAAGAAATAAATCTCTTTGTTTTATGTGAACACAGGAGCTCAACAGGCAGTAATAATATTTTTGAAATATATTTTAGAAGCTTCTTTTCTTTAGTGTTTACAGAAAATAATTAAGTTGGAATATTTTGGCAAAGTGAGACAGTGTCTGAAATAGAACATTTTCAGAGGATTATATTAATGGAAAATATCAGAACTCCAGCATTTTCATGTTTGTCTGGAAAACCACAGCAGTCTCTTTTTCTGTCTCTCTCTCTCCCTATTTTTTGAAGGCCTATTAAGATGTCTTTCTAGATCAAAAATATTTCCACCCTGTTTATTTCTTTTCAGACAAAAATTGTTCTCTCTGATGTTTTCATGTTTCTTCAGAGAACAACACTAATTGGCTTCCATCGAAGAAAATATTTCTCTAGGAGAAAATAAATGGTGGCTGCTGTTCTGCTGTTCCTTTACATCAATGTTATGGTTTTTAGTTACATCAACACAGTGGATGACTTTGATTTTTTTTCTTTTGAGGAAGCATATGGTTCCTGCCTTTTTTTAATTTTTTCATTATTATTTGAGATATATAAGAAACAAATAGAGGTAGTTGAAAAGATTTTATTTGGGGACCATGTTCCTTTTTTTTTTTTTACTCTGAAATAAATTGATTTTGTAATGTTTCCTCTGGCTCCTTCAGGCTTAGTTCTCTCTAGTCACAAGGAAATATTTATGACACAAAAATTGAATATGAAGCAGACTGAATATTTTGCACAATTATACAGTAAGAACATGGAAGTTCAGATGTGAAACAAGATTTTCTTTTTGTTTTAACATTTACCTTGGACGTTTCAGTTTTGCTTTGCAGCAGAGATGTCATCTGAAGCCAGTAGCTCAGAAGAAGTGACTCAGCCCCACATTTTTTATTAGAAACACCTGATTTGGTGATGGCATCCTACCATTTTTTTGTGGTGAAATCCCATATTGTTACCCTTTGAGGACTTTGTCTTTCAATTTGTGACAGAGGTTTCATCTATGCTTTGATTGCTAAAGAAACACCAAAATCTCCTCTAGTGATTGTAACTGCTTGTTTTAAAGTTGGTTGGTATTCTTGGATCTTGATACCTTTCTCCAAACACTTTTGGAGAAAGAGAATATCTCTTTACCAGTTGAGGCCTTCAAATTGTACCTCTCATTCAGAGGATGAGACAAGATACCATGGATGCCTTTTGTGCCTCTGTGACGTATTCTGTGCAACTCTGCAGACAAATGGGACTTGAGGTAAAAGCAAGAAAAAGACCTTTTTTATCCATCCACTCTGTGCAGGGCCAAAACTTCTGGCTGTGTAAACTACAGTGGCTGTGACAAAGTGACCTGCTTTTGTCTCATCAGGCTCAGTGAATCTCTGCTGGCTTGAGTTTGCCAAATAGGTGACCCATACGTGCCAAATACGTGTTTTGTACAACTGCTAACTCCAAAGAAACATAAAGTTTCCCAAAACTTTTGTGTTTATAGAAGCACACTTGAAAGGAGGTGAAAAAGAGAGATCAAGCTACTTCTAAAATGCCCTCATATCTAAATACCCCAGAATTTGAACAGATATTTCACTCTGTACAGATGCAGTCTGAAATTTGGCTACTGCTCTGTTTAGCAAACAGATAAGGAAGCGTCCTTGCTGCTGAGAATTGTCATCAGGCTTTTCTCTAGGCAGGACCAGGCTGAAATCAGTTCTGTCTTCACACAGGAATGTTGAGCCTATCAAGACAAGGGAGTTTCTAAACCACAAGATAACACAAGTTTGTTTAATCTCTGAGAATACTCTATGTAATTTGCAGCAAAGATATTTGAAAAATTGCAGCCATATGACTAATTATTCCAATCAGAATAAAGTTAAAAGGTCTGTCTCTATTTGTGCTCTTGAGTGTAAGTTCAGAGATAGGACTTATTCCTGAAGTCAGCTGGCGTTCACTTCTTATCCTGAAGCACGGGGTTTGATACACTTGATTTCATTCCAGCTATTATAACTGTACCTATCCAATCCTTTTATGTCTACGTGACATTTTCATATCTCATTATTCTTCCTGTCCTTCCGTGTCATTCAAATGATCTTTCTACTCCAGGTTTATGCCATGCAGAAGCCTTGTGACCAGCTGAGTTATTGGATAGCACACCAGAAATCTTGTTCGTCATCCCTCTAGAAAAAAGTTGCTTTGTGAAAAAGGAATGAGGTTGCTATTAGGTTTGATCTTCAATTCAGTAAAGTATCAGAAATACCATGAAGTGCATTAGTGACTGTTACAGTTGATGATTTATATAGGGCAAGCTGCAGGACAAAACTCCAAGTGAGCTAAAATTTTGTAATTACATACACACAAACTGCCAACATCCTTTTGAGCATCAGAAGGATTAAGACAATAACAAGTTCTTAGTATAATTTCCATAAAAAAAAAAACCAGCAACAAAACCTGTGTTGGACCTTTGTAATTTTGAAGACAATAGTGAAAATGAAGAGACATGTAAATTAAATGAGGAACATTTGAGACATCCTTGGGAAATCATCTTAATCACTCAGAACAAATCCTCAGGCACATACTGCATGCTGAGTGATTAAGATAGGCAGGACTGATTACTATTGAAGAAGCAGATCAGAAAGTGGTTGTTTCACAGGTCAGTCTGAAAATGCTAGAAAAAAAAGCTATAAAAAGAACACTTTTCAGGCTGCTGAGAGTAGCAGCATCATCTGGATATTTTGTAATGAGTCTAGACAAAGAAGAATAATTAATAAACACTAAAAGGCTAAATAAGCTATGCAACCACAACCAAAATATCTTTTTGAAATTTTAGGACAAATTCTCATTTGACCTCATAACTGAGGGGAGAAAGCTGTTCACATTACTCCCCCTGCTTTGCAGAAAGTTTTCCACAGAGCATTAGACGTTCTTTAAAGGTCCCATCAAGACAGTAGAAGAACTGAGGAAAGAAAAACGTGGTCTCCCATGTGGTGCCCCTCATCTAGATTCCCCTGTGCTGCTATTTCTTTGGAGCTCTGCTAAAGAATATGAGTTGAGTCTATCTCTCTGCATAGTGCACTGAGAGATGCTTGGGTGATTCCTCTCTCTATATATATAAAGGAGGTCTAAATGACTTAGGAGGCTGAGTCTCACCAGTCTCCTGAAACACTTTGACTGTTTTGCAAAATGTTCTGTTTTCTCAATGTCCAGTTCCTTCACAGTAGACTTGAAGGCCAGAAAAGCCTGTGAAACCTCATCTCTGACAGAATATACTGCCTTTGTGAGCAGGTTGTATCAAGGAGTGACTGAAAGCTACATAATCTTTATGGAGGATCCACCAAACTCTGTGCAGATGAAGGTTGTCTCTGGCCTGTCAAGGGGAGCTGACTGCAAACTGCAGAATTAGAAGCATGGGAAGAGCATGTGTGCAGAATCAGGCCAGTATTACAAGGAAGAAAACACTGTTAGAAGCACTACTTTTTAGAAAAAGGTACTCAGTGAGATTAAATGAGTGAAGGCATCGTAGGATCAGTGATTAATATTAGCTTGATATTTGGCATGGAATAGATTTTCAGCATTTCTACTTTCACAGCTATACCAAAACTATTAAAAGCAGTAGAAATACATGCTTTATTTCATAGTTCTCCATGAGTTGGACCTGTCAAGTGAGGACCGTTACCTTTTTGGACCTTTTTTCTTCCATCCTAAATGTTCCTCCTGTTGATATAATTTTATTGTCTGTATTACAGGGACAGAAAGGCTGTTAATTGAGATAATTACCCTAATATGGAAGGTGCTGTGCAGAAGGAGGACATTGTTAGCAATCACATCCTAGCTAAACAAAGGGGAGCAAAGGACAAAAATCTTGGCCGTGCTCACAATCTAGCAGGATCACCACCTAAATTAAGCTCCAGTAAAGTCCCCAACTTTTACAGAAATACTTGACGTAGTCAAGATCAGCCTATGAGACCCAGAGGAACCACATCCTGAGTATGCCCGTGTTAGCATGCTGTGGGTACAGTCACTCAAGCCACCTTCACATGCATGGGGTGGGGAGTATTTTGGGTTCCTATTTCTCAGTATGGTTTTCTACAACTTGTAATACACCCTGCCTATCTAGATCTTCAGTTTGCCCAAGCAAAGCCAGTGAAGTTCTCCTTCCATTCTGTTACATCACCACACTTCCTTAGAAGGAGGACACATTGCCTTCAGAGCAAGAAAAAACATAAATTGGAGTGAAAGTAAGCCAAAGAAATCTGCAAGTGAAGAGGTAATGAGGAGAAAAAGGAGATTAAATAGAGCTGGATGGCAGCCTGGGTTTGGAAAGGCAGAAGGTACATCATCTGCATTTTTTTTCCATTTGCAGCACTGAATATTCCATGTATTAATCAGCATCACCTTCACAGTGGCCACTTGGGTGTCAGCAAAAACTGAATGGGTAGAGCAGCACCGTGTGGGAGTTAATCAAGTAGTCCCTGAAGCATACTAATGGATTAATTTGTTACACACACAAAATGTAAAACCACAGAAATATGTTCCCTCGTCTCTTTATCCCAGAAGGGCTTTAATATGTGAGTTCTCATTAATATTCACTTCTATGCCAAATAGAAGGGTTATGCACCTTTACTGGATAATGTTGAAATGTCGCAAATGTTTATATTGCTGTCCTAAATCAATGATCCTACTTGCAGTCACCCAGCCCATTTGTATGTAAAGCACCACTGTATTTTGAAACTGAGAAAAAAATGACCGTGAGAAGTTCCCAAAAGCTAGGCCAATGCAATATATTCTGTCCCTGTGCTTCTAGATCTTCTTGTCGTTCCTCACTCGAGGAATGAGTTATGCAGGTTAACAACTACTGCTGAATTCCTCTTCTTCCTATTCAAATCGTGGTATGACAGACACATTAAGAAGAAAACATGAAGGCTGCACTCAGGACAGGGTGTTTAATCATTAGTGTTTGCAGATTTAGCTTTGTGTTCCTAACTGCTGAAAAATTCGGCCTCACGTAGTTTTGTGGTACTTGGTTCCCCAGAGGTGATCTGGTGCCTAGCTGACTTTCCAAATGAAATGTCCTGGTTCTCCCACAACAATGTCAGGCTGAATGTGGAGCTGTGTGGTGGTATTCTACAGCTTGTATTGAGAGGAGATAAAAAAAATCAGAAGAGTCCTTTTGCCCTTAAAAACCTTGTGTTTCTATCTCAGTAGTTTAATTTATGCTCCCATATGAGTCTTGAATAGCGGTTTCATTTATATTCATACTGTGGTAGCACTTCAATATTGTAAATGGGCTTGCTCAGGTTTTAACAACAATACAGTAGGCAGCAAGGTCTCTGGTCTGGTGTATTTCTACTCTACAGCCCCAGTTGCTCAGACAAGAAGAGAAAGTAACAGCTATATGGCAGAGAAGGGATAAAGGAAGAAAAGTAGGAAGAAAATTATCAGATCAAGAGCCTGAAGGACTGCTTTTCAGTGCATGACAAGGAAAGTTCGGTTTTTGTAATCTGAGTCAACTTAATGGGACTGGCGCAGGCGACTCTTGAAACGTCTCGATGACTGATTTAGCTGAAAGAAACTGTCTTGGCAGTGAGATACCCATGGACATGCTACCACAGTTTATAGCACTTAGAGAGGTGCTGGCATAATGGAAGACCACCACACAGTTCAGACAAAAACGTCTGCCATGTGTTCTTCATCATCTTCAGGAGAATCTGCTTCAGTGATTTCATGACAGTGTGTGTCACTGCTTCCCTCAAGAAGGAGATATTGGAAATATTCCAGGAGGAGGGAGACTGACCAAAAAGGAAAGTAGATTTTATCACTAGAAATCAGCTGTAACTCAGGTTGAGTTTGCTGCTATTATAAAGGGTTTTAGATTTATGTAGGCCAACAGTGCAAACAGCTGATCCTTGCTGTTTCGAATGACTGCTACCAGTTTTATTGTTCCCAGGCAGGTAAGCACAGTGCTGTGAAAAATAGTACTGCTTCAAAAGTGGGCTACTCAGATAATGCACATTGCTGCTTCAGAGTCTTCTTACTGTCTGTCTTTGCAACCGCCTGGCTGACACCTCTTTTTCCCACCCAAAAAAGGCACCTGTAATGAGCAATTCAGCAAACATGGCCACGCTGGCTTTGCTGCCTTCTTGTGTTTCATGTTGCTGCAGCTGTTCTCATGACAGTTCCTGACAGGTCTGTTTAAAGGATTGATCTGAGATACCTCGGTTTCAGTAAACCCATATGTGCATGAGTGAATTGCACAAACACAAGGTTGCCTGTAGGATGACCATATGCAGTATTTCTCCTTGTGCTTCATTCTAAAGTTCCAGCACAGAGAGTGTGCTTGCTGAGCTATATCATCTCTGTCAGTGTGAGGGCTGAGGGACTCTCAGGAGTGCTGAAGGAGGTTCTGTACCCGGCTCAGCCACAGGCTCCTCTTGGCTTTGCCATTTTCTTGCTCTCTGCTCCAGTTCTTCCTTGACAAGCGAAGGATAAAAATTGCTTTGCTCCTTAACAAGTGAAGTGTGTGCTGACTGCAGCTGAACGACACCTCTTGTGCCCCTTCCATGGCTGTGTGCTGATCAGGCATCTAAGGACACACAGAAGAACTATTCCATCCACACTTTTGTCGTGTTCGGGTTTGGATTTTGCCTCCGCTTGCAGAGTTTTGTGTGGCAGCCAGCATATGGTGCTGTGGTACCTCACAACCTTAGTGCTGTACTAGCTGCTTGGCAAGACTGCTGCTGCTGCTGCTGCTGCTGTCAGACACACTATTTTTGCCCGTTGGTGTTAGATTGTTTAAAAAAAATCTGACAGGCTGCCACCCAACAGCTGGTCTTTTCACAGATGCCAGAAAATTAACCTCCAGAAGGATCCTTATCTCCATCAAGCATTTTGTAATAAACAAGTGTTTAAAGCAACAAGACTTGAAAGGGCAAGAGCTCCAGAAACAGGGGATTACAGCCAAGGACACGTGTTCAGTGCTTACCTCTGCTACGCAGCCAACCTCTGCTTTCCATCACGTCAGTGATGACCAATTTAAAGAAAACTCATTAATCCTGCTGCTGCAAAATGAAAATCCCCGTGTTCAAATTGCATATTTACCCACATCTTAACTTGAAATAATCACAGTGCACAGCAGAACTACTGTTGATTACTCTGTCCAATCGCATCCTTAATTAATATTACGCAAACTTTGCAGGTATTGAGACTCCAGGGGATGGAAGCATTGAACAGAATGAAGCACAGGACCAGCCTCCAAGGTCTCAGGGCAAGTAAGCCACGTAGTAGGTGTCTTTAAATACAGCATGGATACTTATCCAAAGCAGAGCAACAAGGAGGTCATTCTGTGTTACACCCTGCTGTAATCATTGCTGAACAAGAAATGCTAAATAGTGTTATTTCAAATTCTGATAAATGTTTATCTCTCAGCCAACCAAACAGGAGGATACAGACCTTAATCTTCTAACTTGTAAAAAACTAATGAATTTGAGTGTCCACAGTTTCAAGAGTCTCAGAAGACAGGGTTTACTGAGTACCCTGAGGATCTCTCAGTTGAAAAATCCAGCCTTTCTTGTAAAACTGAAGTTTCCACCTTTTACATTTCAGCTCTTATTTTTTCATATTTACCACAAATTTCTGGGCAGAGCAGCTTTGCAGTTCCTTCAGCCTGTCCTGTGAATAGACGTATCTGGTCAGAGAAAGCCAGTAACTCCTTCTGCCACCTTTAATTTTAAATCTGTATTCTGATATATGAATGCCTTTGCTTTGAACCAGTTTTATCACTGTCACAGAAGGTGTTGTCACTGCCTTATAGGAACAAGTCCTTCCCTCAGCAGTGTATAAGAAAAAGGATCTCAGTGATTTGCTTTGAGAATGCAGTTCAGAATTTGAAAAGCAAAATCAATTTATGCTCTCATGCATACTTGCAGATTATGAGAGCATTGTTATGAGATCACCCATAAGAGTTAGGAAACAGATCATTAGAGTAATTCACTCGATATGGTTATGCCAAAGTTAATTCACTTTTCAGCCATGTAATAAGATCCCATAGGGTTATTACTTCTTTGCTACATCATCAAAAATAATGAGATTCATTTTTCTCAGTTTATGTGGAAATAGACACTGTCTCTCATCATCCTCAGCTGAATGAAAATGACAACTGAACCTGTTCCTTGCTTCTTCCGTTCTTGTGGAACTTTCTTTTCCAAGGTGAAAAATCATTATTTAAAATGTGAGACGTGATGCATTAATACAAGGGGTTCAGATTGTCTTTCCCTGACAGCTGAAGCTTTTATCCCTAGCAGGATGTGTAGATGGATGAACAATTATGACAATGCAATTTCTTGTATATTATTTCTGAAAAAGAAAAGGTATTTGTCAGGGTCATTAATAAGAGAAAAATAGCACACAGAAAATTATGCTAAGATGAAAATTGATTGCCATCACGTGTAGTATAAATTAGTCTGGGGGGGTTATGTGTTTGTAAAGCACTGTCTAAAACATCAAGCAAGGCAGAGAGACTATAACTTACTTGAAGGATCTATCAATTTAGGTAGGAGATGTTCTAGGCTTTTAGTAATGATGGATGTGCAGAAGCCTCACCCATGGGAAGTCTCACTGTTTTAGCAGACATCCCACGGGATAACAGCTTCCAGACTGCATTTGGCATGTAGTTGAATAAAGATATTTCATGATCATTTTAGGAACTTGTGCATAAATATAAACAAGAATTTGTGAAGTTTAAACTGAAAGGACAAATGATCCAAATAATTAAATAGATCTGGCTGCTGCTTTTGCATTTTTGTCCATATAGCTGATATGCTGGCCTTTGCTCTGTTATTTGCTCATGTGTTCGTGTGAAAGGATGGACTTGTAACCCTCTTTTCAGTTTTCATGCCTCAGAATGGGAATTACAGAGAGAGAGGGACCACACTTCCTGCGGTAACCTTTTATTTGTAGGTATTTATGTAATTAGCCAAAGACTTATCTTGGGATCTGGTCGGCATAGAGGGTGAGATAATCTCCATATATTTCAACTTATGCAGGTACACAGGCCAACTTGTCATCTGAAGGTATGACTTTCCCTGCTGTATTCCTTGCAGCAGGCTCAGAATAATGCTTTTTAAACTTGCATAGCATCAGTTAATCACTAGCAAGCCTCAAGCTTGTAGAAACCTTACTGTCTCGTAACATCTACCTTGTTATTTTGTCTTTGTCAGGCTCCAGTCAGTACTCTAGTGTCACAATTTTTTCTTGTTCTGGACAAGATTTTGAAAACATTTTCATTATAATCCTATTGTGTTTCAACTGATTTTCCATTTCCTCTCATGAACAATGATTAGGGTTGAACCCTGACCTAGTCAGTGCCCCTTTGGGTTTGTGACTAATACATGACTCTATCATGCATTAGTAACTGATTAGCTCCTTTCCAGCAGTATGCACTGTTCATCTCTTTGAAGATGCCTAAACTGTATTAGCCCAGCTACTGTGTGATCATTTTATTTACCAATAATGATCAGTTGATTCATTGGAAATGGAGGAACTGAAGAATACTGACATTTTCAGTTAAATAACATGGCTGTTGAGAATGATTTTCATTAGAATAGCAGCTCTTTTTATACCATTTCATTCTGCACAGGGCTGTGTTCAGGAACCTACAATTCAGCCCAGAAGTGTACAGAGTCTGATGCCAGCATTTATTTATATTAAAGAAGCATCTTGAAATTCCAATCATTGTCCTTGTACAGAAAATATAGAAAACCTTTTAGTCTACCTAATCAGACAGGAATTGGGCAAGGAGTGAAAACAACTGGAAATACATGGAAAATGTGGCTTGTCCAGCAAGGTCACAGCAACTATGAGGACAAAATCTTGATTTCCTGGATTTATCCTGTGTGTTGGAAGGTCTAGATTTGAGGGTGCTGCTGGTAGAAAGGTCTCCATTAAGGAGAATAAAATATATTTATAGTAACAATGAAAATTGGAATTGCCTGAACAAAGAAAAGTGGTTTTACAGCAAAGGGACTTGGGGAGACCTCTTATTTCCGTGCAAGGTATTTGCAGGGACTCCCCACAAGACCTCACTGTCTCTCTGCCCAAAAGGGAACACAATTCCTGGCCAACCAGGCACTACTGGTTTTGCACCTTCCAAACGATTTGATGTAGTGTTAGCCCGTCCCAAGAGGCTGGTTAATAATGTGTTGTGTTGGTTTTCTACAGTGCTGTCAGACAACCCAGGGAATGACCAAATGTTCAATAGCTATTGAGACAGTTCTTTGAGACATGTCCTCATAATCATTACATGGTCTTTACCGGTAACAATTTTACTGAGACTCCTTTTTGCCATTAATTTCTGAAGAACAGGTGGTAAAAGTTGACTTCCTCTGACAGAAATTTAGGAGAGAACTAGCTGACAGCCAGCTCCCTTGGGGAGAACCTGTCTGTTCCCAAAGAACACCTCCTGTCTCCATGCGATGCAGATTGTGCTTCCCCTGCTAACAATCTATGTAGTTTGAGCACCCAAGATCCCTGTGTTAGCAGCAAGAAAGCCATATGTAACTTCCATTCTTGCAGGCAACTTTTGTGAATCATTCATTGAGCATGAGACTGCAAACAGGAAAATCTGCATTTGTATGGCAAGTGTCTCCCTCTTGGCAAGTTTGCAAAGTCCCATTGAGTTTTAGCAAGGCTGTATCAGTTTGTGCTCATTAAGGCAGGGATGGCTTCAGTTTGCTGTGTGTTTCCAGCCTAGACAATAGGTGAACATAAAAAATACTCCTTGTATGTCAGCTTAATTAGAAGTGACTAATTTAATGAAAGCAGTGTAATTAATGTCTATTATGCCATGCAAAGATCTTATTTCAACAAACTGGATAGATTATTCTTTCTCCTGTAACTGTAGCAACCTGATTGCATTTGATCAATGTAATAAAAGGTATAGTTGCATTATGCTGTTTGCAGGCCTTCACTGGGAACCTTAATTGCCCATTTGCCAGTGTTCAGTGTGTTGGGCATGAACATCCTTAACCACAGAGCTCAGCATGGTGTCTCAGTGGAGGTTTACGTGATGTTCCAGCCTGAGACTATTTCTCCATTAAGTTCTCAATTCAGGTGATTCTTTGAAGAGAGAGTGAAAAATAGAAAGAACAGTGAGTACAGAGAGCTTGCAGTGTATCAAGTTCATCCAGCCTTCCCTGTTGAAGGACAAAGAAAGGACTTAGTTTAGATGTGGTTTTAAGCTGTAGCCTTTTGTTTCAGAATAAGCTACATTTTTGTCAGTGTCAAATATAGGAAAAGCCACAAGGTGACGAGTTCAAATTCCTGTTGGTCTTAAAAAACAGCTTGAATAAATGGCCCACAAATCTGGGAATAGTAGAGGTAGGAGTTAGGATTGCTGTTTTCAACCCTAAATTAAAGATTTCTCTCCAAATGTGAGACCAATGCTGTAGTTCAAACTCAGGGCTTAGAATAATTTCTTCTAGGCTCTATATCTGTGAAATCTAATATCCATGGTACTGAAGAATGGGAAAACTAGTGAGGAAATGCTTTTTAAATATCTGAGTTTCCTATAAGACTGAGCTGCATCTCTGTGATGCTGAACATATTCTGTTGACTTTCAGGTTCATTCAACAGAAGGGTCTTGTGACAAATTCAGAATGGACCCTCAGTTAGGCCTTATCCTATTCTCATTTAAACTAAAAAGGAACAGATCTCTTCAAGACCAGGAAATTTCTTTGACAGGAAACAGGATAAACAAAGAATCAGATCTTTCTATCTCCCAATATTCCACCTCAGTTCAATGGATTCTGGTGCATTACTGACAGGATTGAAACACAGAATTAGAGTGGGATGAGGAGCTCCTTATTTTCAAATGTGGAGAAAAGTAAATTGTGCTACTCATGCAAATGATAAGACATGTCCAAAGACCAGAAGATCTCACAATGAAGAAAAGAAATATATTATTGAATAATGTGCCAGAACAGAACAGAGGGTAAAATAAATATTTATCAAGGTCATAAATAATAAATAATAAAGTCACCACGTGTGTTATCCTTTGAACTAAGATGAAAAAAGAAAATATCTAAACGAGCATACAAATCCAAATAATCTGAAAAAGCAAGAACCTGAAGTTGTGCGTGCTAAGACATCTCAGATTCAGATAGCCCAAATGTCACTTAATTGTCCTAATTTTCAATGACATGAAGATGTCTTTCACTATTCAAGGACAGCTACCTTATTGAACTTGTAGGCATTCCCACCTTTTTATTGTTTGTATTAGATACATTCATTTTAGGCTCTTCTGGTGCACTAGAAGCACTTATCCTTAGTATGCACAAGAAGGACTTTTTTATTATTTTTTTCTTGTCAAATAATAATAATCTCCAAGGTCATAGTTCTCCCTGTGGACTGAAACAAAGGCCTCAGAACTTGAGAGCTTTATCAAGCGTTCCGGTGTTCTTGTTCTCAGCATTTTTTGAGGCTCTTTGCTTGCCTCTAATTTTCTCAAAGTAGCATCAGAACCAGAATAGCTGTCACAAACAATGCAAATAATTGCAATTTAATTTAATATAATAATAATTGATATTAATAATTTAAACATAATATTTATGAAATAACCTGTTTACCATTAGTGTGTGTTTGCAACACTAGAGGAACAGGCAACTCTCAACAGCACACAAAGCAAAATGAATCCAAATTTGATACAAAAACTTAGTAATAAGAAAGCTTTTCATCTCTGCATGAACGTGACATACATTCAATTCCATTTACCAATCTGTTTTCCACTAGTAATAACAGTACAATGTATATTGACTAAAACAGAATCAGATTTGCCCTTTTGAGAATGTAGGCTCCCCTTATTACAAATTATGATGGCGTGCTGGGCAAAGGACTGGGGTAGGACATCGTAGGACTATGCGATCAAACGTGTTAAAGGATGTTATGAACAAGAGAAATCCACTAAAATATTTACCTTCTTGCTTTATGTAGCTCTATAACTGGATCATGCTTTTCCTCAATGAAGTCAGTTGAGTTTTAATACTCAACTTATTTTATAACTTCATTTCTCACCTAACTGCACATACTTAACGTCACAGCTATAACTCACTGTGTAGCAGAGATCCCATCAGAATTGGAATCTCAGTGCCAGTCACCTGCTTCATTTATTTCTTGCTGTGAGCCTAATAAGAAAACAGCCAGAGCTACCCTGAGAAACTGAGAGGAGAAATATCACTTTTCCAGAGGTACCAGGAAAATCCAACTGTTCTGAACATGGGAGCCACTAAGAGAAACCAAACTATCAAGAAGTATCATTGTGAAACAAATAATCATCTTGTTCTCGGTGTGATGGGCTTAGATCATGAGAGTCAGAGCCACAGGAAGATGAAAAGGGAAATGGGCAAAAATTAACCAAAGCCTGGTGAGGTGAATTAAAGTTTATCTAATGGTTTCAATGGAAATTGCATCACAACACTTTTGTTTCTGCCTTCCCTGGAGAGCAACTTCTCTCAGAATGCCCAAATAAAGTACACCCTTAAGGTTTTATACAGACTCCTAAATGTGCAGCAAAATCAGTATCCGAGAGATAAGCAGTGCCACAGATGATCATTTTGAGAAGAATATGTGGTATCAAACATCATGTTTATGCAGGAAGATGGAAGTTAAGATAATGGCAAGCTTTGTGGAGGGGAAAGAGTGAGGCAGCAGTTCTTATTGCTTAGTCGATGCCTACTCCCTTTGTACTGAAATTTCTTGATCTGCTAAGTCAACAGAAGTCATTACGGCAAAAGCTGGTTGAAAAATCATTTTATATTAAGTAAACAAAATAGATGCAAAATGTTTACTTTATAGCTTTTGTAGCTTTTGTAGACTGCTTGAATTTTGAAAAAGCTTTGACCATTGTTGATCAGAACTCAGCTTCTTTTGGTCAAGGTCCAAACACTACAAGATAAGAAGCCTATATTCTTTAGGCAAACTCATTTATTCACAGAAGATTAGGAATAAATTGCTGTGTGTTTATAACTAGTGATTTTTGGTATGTCAGATAATCTAGGATTGTTCAGAAGGTTCTGAAAATGCAAAGAAGTGTGCTATCTATAAATATTATATATATAATATAAATATTATCCAGGGCTCTCTAATGTTTCTAAATATCTGCAAAAAAACTTGGGTCACAACAGAATTCTCTCAATATTGCCAATACTTCTAAAAAACCACATTGCAATTGCAGTTTGGGAAAGTGCAGAAAAAATAAAACCAAAATTTTCCAAATTTTGACTCCATTAAAAGTATTGAGATATTGCCATTCTTAGTCTTAGTTACAGTTGGATTAGACAATCATTGTGAGTTCCTTCCACTGAAAATTATCCTATTCAGTTCTGTTCTGCTCTGTTCTGTTCTTACTGGTATAGCTGGGTGTTGTTTTAACATGGAAGGCTCTCAGACACTGGAGAGGTTGGTGGCAGCAGGAAATGCCAATATAGCCATCGTAGCAAAACTGATCTCAGAGATTCTGGGAGAAAGCATTTCTCATTTCCTAACAGTGCTATTGTGTCCATGTAAACAGTACTAAGTTTGAGCTTGATCAAAAGCCATCATGCTGAATAAGGTAAAAACACAAAGATGGACTTTCAGTTCTGCAGAAGATTAGAAATAAGAGCTAAGGTTCTGTCTAGCAGGTAGAAGTTTAGTGACATTATTATTATTATTATATTATTATTATTATAATAATGTCAAATTGCAGAGTAAATAGATAAAGTTATTGATTTTATTTGCCAGAAAAGACTTATAGTAAAAGAATTAAGCTGCAGAGAGGAAGGAGTATATCTGAGAACGGGTATCCTCATGAAAAACACATCCATTCTGGCATTGCTCCCAGGCAGAGCAAGCTGTGTGATAACTGACCAGGAATGTAACCTAAAAATGATTATGCTTTGCTGTTACAAGACTAGTGGATGATCAAATACCTCTCCTACCTGCAGCTTCATCTCAGTTGCTAAAAACATTGTCTTTTTCTTGTTGTGCCCTAATCTCATGACACAGTAACAGCAGATATTAAGCCAGGCTTCTTACAACCCAGCTTCAAGATGTTGTTTGTCTGGTTGTTTCGACACTCACTTCCACTCACACTAAGGTGTGTAGAGATGCAGATGCACTCTGCTCTTGCTATGTCAATGATCACATTCTACGAACCCTTAAGTTTGGCACCATGGACCCTTGAAAACATACCAGGATGCCACTTCTGTACAGGACCAGGATGCAATTTACATGTCTTTCCAGAGACCAGAGGCTGTGTTGTATAGATATGGACTGAACTGCCTGGTTTCTAAGGAAAATTTATATCTCTTGCCATTAAGAGGCATGAATTTGCACAAATGTTGGGGAAGGAGAAATGGAAAACCTGATCTTAATTATTTTGAGGCCATTTATGATGTCTTCTCTACATGTTTTTTGGCCTTATATGGGATGCATCTTCTAAAACATAATCTAAGATGAAGTGGTACTGAATGGCACTACACCAGGTTAGAATGACCAAGCTACAGGAAAGGATTTTCACACTTCCATCACACAGTGGCAAAAGACAGAAGATTTTTGTTTCACTTTCACACACTGTAGGATGTCAGGCTGTCCTTCATTTTAGGACACTCAGTGAGAGAACTGAGTGCAGAGATAGTGGTGCCTCGGTGGGAGATGTGCCTCAGTGAAGGACGAATAAAAACTGACTGTGGACACCAGGGTGTATGGCAGAGAGAGCCTGGGTTGCAGCTGTGGACGTGCAGAGATGAGGAAGGGGATAAGATCTGTTCCCAGATGCATTTTGTGCAGCCTATCCTAGGGTTCAACTCCAGCAGTTGACAATGAAATCCCATCTGCAAGAGAACCAATAAAGGATGGAGGAGCTAGAAGGTACACATAACGTTGCCTCCACCTGCATGTATGTCTAAGTCTTCAAATCTTTTCTGACAATGAGATTTTCTTTGCCCCTGTAACAGAGATCATTACAAGTATTCTGAAGATTCCCCCCAGCAGCTTTATGAGCTCTAGCAAGTATCTTGGTGATGTGTTTCAAAAAATAAGAAGTTGATGATGACAACAGTTCATGTGTTCATTAATGAATAAAAGAAAAGTAGCAGAAAAAAATTTGAGGTCAATAAAGGCCATGTTTTTGCTTTGGGAACATTGCAGCACTGGGATACTGTAGGATGTACCCAGTAAATGAGTTTCTTCTTACACCACCAGAGGCGTCCACTAGCATTGCTTTATTGATTGGTATTGATGCAACTGCCGTGTGCCTGTTCCTTCAGCATCTGAAAAAAAAAAGGAAGAGGTTTTTAAGAAAAAGACAGGCCAAAGGTATGCCTCAGATGGAAAAAAAGTCTTGTCCTTTGAAGTGGAGGAGGCAGATTATCTCCATGTTTACCTCGCTTTTTATTATGTCTCCTTTGTCTAATTTCCAGAGTATTAAACGTGAAAGAATGATCAGAACAGCACACCTGACCACTTTCTTGCCAGGTATCTCAATGCTTTGGGGTTTTTTTCCCCACTATAATTTTGACAGGAATGAGATTGTAAAGTGTTAACGAAGCTCAGCAAGCAAGGGTATGACAGCAAGGCTTGCAGAGTGATATCTGCTCACGTATTCAGAGTCTGGACACTGCTTTCAGCACACTTCAGTTTATCTGTGTTTTGCTGTCATTGCTTTGCTTCTGTTTTCTACCATGGCAACTTGAAAGTCACATCCATGGTTTTAAAGAATTCTCTAAAAAGCGACAGTCTCCCAGTAGTCATGATAAAATTTTCAAATCTTTTTTGGCAGTTTCCACCTGAGGATATGAATAAAATTTTTAAGTTTTCCTTAGGTATTATTGTGCCTAAGGCAAGAAGACCTCACGGCTCTTCTCTCCTTGCACAGATTTTCAGCAAAGATCCACTGCTGAATGTTCCTGTGCTCCTACTCAGAGAAAGTCCCAGGACGAGCACATTTCTCTCCACTGCCCACTAAAGCTGTCCTTCTTCAGCCACGTACTATGAGTTGTGAACTCTTTCCTTGTGCACTTAGCAGAGGTGAGCATATAAAACAAAGTCCCAGAAATCTGAGTTCAATCCCAGTTTTTCTCCCTGCAGGTTCTTCCAGCTGTTTCTTGTGCCTCCTTCTAAAACCACCACCTCACTCTGTGTTTATGCATGTGCTTAACGTGCTGGATGCCCACTCTCCTTGATGCCTCCAGAAAATTCTGTAATAAACATATACAAAAAGAGCTAATTATTTCAGAACTTATAGTTCTGGTGTCTGTTTTTCAACTTTTCTGCCATCTTGCTGTAGATAAATTGTGAGGAAAAAAATGGATTTTCAAGCATTCACTCTAAAAATAATTTCTTCAAGCAAAATGGTTCATTTATCCTGCACAGAATAAAGCCATCTAGAAAACAATAATAATCTGCCTTTTGAGGTGTCTTGTATTTTTTGACAGCCTTAGCCCACAGCCTTTGATTAGATAAAGGCCTTAATATTGCATTACAAGAGAATTACCTACATTATGGCAACTGCTTGTTGCAATTGTGTTGACATAACTAGCTTCTTGTGTGAATGTATTCTGGTCTTTCTAATCTCTTTAGCATCAGCAGCAGGACATTTTATTTGCAATTGATTTTTAAATTTAGGACTAATTGAAGTTTAAGCACAGTTACCTTCTTGCAACAGGGACAGGTTGATACAGTTTAAACCCTAATTATGCACTCATTAAAAGTGATTGCATTGCCAAAGTGAACAAGGGCTACAATTTGTTTCATTCTTAAAGGCTCAGCATAGAGAATTAATTGTATTTCCAGGAAAATAGATCGACATAAAGAGGAAGCAATTAAGAGTTCATTGTTAAATCATAAATTTCCTAGAAATTTTTGGAGGGTAGACAAGGTGGACTTAACTTTGAGAGCAGAGCTTGTTAACAGAAGAATTAGCTATTTAACAGTTTTGTGATTTGATGATACAAGTTTTACCTACAGTCAGTTATACTAAGTTTTGCTTAAACTCATAAGGCAGAAATTGGCTTATTTTCTTGGGAATATCCAGTCTTGCAGTGATCTGGTGTTTGCTTTGTTTTCAAATTTAATAATGAAATGACAGGCTGCAAATTGTTCTCATACAATAAGGAGGATAAACAAAACCAGTCACACTTTTCCTATGAGAAGGCATCATTTCATAAACACCATAAAAAATAAGGAAGGACAAGAGAAAAACCAGAGCAGCAGAATACACTTCTACAATAGTGACAGGGAAAATCCTGGAGTCTAAGCAGATTATAGCTGGGAGTTCTGGATCTGAGCTCTGTGACTGTCACAGGCAATGTTTGAGCCAGGTCTGAATGATCCCAGGTTTTGGGAAACACTTAATCCAGACACCGTGCCTGTATAGTATTACTTTTCTTATTTGTTTATACACAGGAGATGTCTGTAAAGTGGGCTCTGCTGCTACCTTCGATCTCTCATTGATGGAATATCAGGATTCCCAATGAAGTGCACAGGCAGCATATGCCAACATCATGACGGAAGCTGAACTTCTTTTTATCCTGATTGTAGGGTTTTCTTTCCTCTTTCTCTTCAGAAAGAAGTAGTTTCCTTCGTCCCTACCATCCTGTTATTAGTAGGAGAAATTTCAATCATGGACAATGAAAATGGCAAACGGAAGTTACCACTGTGCTTTTGTGATTGTATGAGCCATTTGGTGCAATACACACAGAGCAGCTGAAATAAGCAGGTGCAGAGAATTCAGTAAATAAAGCATGTTTCCAGAGGCACAGAGGGTTATGAGAGAGAAAACTGACACTCTTTCCAGGGTAGCTGGAAGCAAGCAAAACCAATGTTCTTTCTACAGCAATAGAGGAGCCTGCAGTGGCACGTGTAACTTTTGGTTGTTTTGACTTTCTCAGTGGGCTTTTTGCATGCATTATGTAGAGAAAATGGCAGATAAATACAACAGCAGTCTTTCAAGAAGCCACTGTCATTTTGGGTGACTATCTTGAAGTCAGTGAATTGTCTCTAGACATATACTGTGGCATTGAAGTGAAAATCCTTGATTTTGTATTCTGGTCAGGAGTCCAGGTAGCAATTCCTTCCTCCTTAGTGACTTTCTGTTGTGGTTGAAAACTCAACCACTTCGATGGCTCTACTCAGTAATTGTTTACTGTCTCTAGTAGAATATTTTTCCCAAATTTTCTTGAATCCTAATCATCACAAAGGGAGATCTGAATGTTGTCCATCCTGGGCATTGGCTCAGGATATTGCAGAAAAAAGAAGAAGAAATATTTTTATGTGCATTGCT
This sequence comes from Dromococcyx pavoninus, assembly GCA_033558185.1. Lineage (NCBI taxonomy): Eukaryota > Metazoa > Chordata > Aves > Cuculiformes > Neomorphidae > Dromococcyx > Dromococcyx pavoninus. The sequence continues at coordinate 1,310,552 of JAUMJL010000323.1, forward strand.
TTCTCAATTATTTGATTTATAGGATCTTTGAGGCTCAATTGCTGCAATTGAGAAGGTGCAAAGAAAGACCAGATCTAACACGGGGTGGCACGTAAGCCTAAATTTCTTTAGGGAATGCTGTTGCAAAGACCACTCAAATAAGTAGACTTTCTTTTGCACTGTCTTCAATGAGATTTGTGTCAGGCTCAGAGAATGTTTACAGATCACAGAGTATCAAATTGCAATCGTGGAAGTGTTAATGTTTAATATATGCATAATAATAGAATGATGGTTAGAAATCAATCTTGGAGATTTTCTTACAAAGAAATACTAGTAATATGCTACTCCTGAGATTTAATGCAGAGTGAAAACCAAAAAAACTCTAGGGTTAATGTCTTTCTGCTCTCCAAGAATTAAGAGGATACTAAGATTCAACAAAATCTTTCACATCCTCTTTTTTCCCATGTCATAAATGGATCAGAAGTTTGAAAATGTAACTCTTAGATTATTATGTTTGCATGAATATTTTACAATCTATAAACAAGACCTCTACTTTCTAAGTGAATTCTGTACGGGAAAAAATTGATTTTCCATAAAGAATTCACAGGAAGAACTGTATGTTCAAAATGTACTTTCTATTTATTTCACCTCAGAAGGTTGTCTGACCAACTTCCTTTTCAGGAAGGAGCCTAACTGAAAACATATGCTTGGTTATTCAATATTTTTTTTAACTTCTTGAATTTCAGTAAAAAGAGGACAAGCTTGACTCAACCTAACCCAAGGACGAGTAAATACTTTAGACACAGCTATGAAACTGTTAGCTTCAGAGCTAACAGAACATTACAACGGAGCTGTTTCCCACATCTATTTCTGTGTTAGTTTTCTCCCCTGCCTTTCACCTAGAATATTATGAAGCATCCCGCAGACATGGATAAATCTATTAAATAAAATTATGTATATTTTATTTAGAAAATACAGAACAAAAGAAAGAAATTGATCTGTACAGCCCAATATCATTTTCTGCTGAAGACCTATCTCCTTACAGTCAGTTACGGGTGCTGGGCTGGTATCCTTTCACAATCTTGCTTCTTATTCAATAGTCTTTGTTTCTATTTGGAGAATCTGTTTCTTGTTAAAATATTTTAGCAACCAAGTGTAGCCTTCTTGAATATTGCAGCTCATGCACCAACTGTTTGCAGAACCCTTACGGGCTTCCCAAGACATTCCTGAACTGATGATGGTCTCCCATGATTTCCAGGAAACTCCACACAACTGTAAAAAATCAGATACCTTGGATGTACCATGACACAGTTCACCAACAGTTTTAAAATGTGAATACACATTGCCAAGCTGCTTTGAAAATAAAGCCAAAACACCATTTTCTTTTGACTTAACAATATTAGAGAGCTCTCTACTGAGCCTGTTCAAATCTTTTGTGTTATTTGAGTTCACAGGGGATGAAGTGAGAAAAACAAGCTCCTGTTCTACATTTTTAGTATTACTAGTGGGTCTTCGATACAGCTGAACCCAAAGGCAGAATTTGGCTCAGATGCTTTACCGTAAAATCTCTATCTCTTCCTGCAGCTTTTTCATATCACTGTACAACCCAGCTGAGCAGACTGTATAAACCATTTATTTTTCTGTTTTGGACTGGTTGTAAATGTAACCACTGTTTGCCTTCTTTCAATCCTCCTATTTCTTTTAGTCAAAACCAAAATATCTGAGATCCAATCAAAATTCTGCTTAGGAATTGCTATATGTTACACAAGCTACACTTCTGCTACAAGTGAATTTCATCCCACATCCTGCAGGTGAATTTAATCCCAAATCAATACCCTGTTCCCTACAACCAGCTGTACAGAATTCAAATCAGTATAAAAGTCTTCTTGTAGACTTAACCTTGTTGTTGAGTCATTGCAAGTAAGTGTTGTGCAGTGATCAGTGGAGAATACCTGGAAACTTAGTTCTTATGGATGAGCAGTCTGGGCAACAGTTGTCTCTGGTTCAGCAAATAAAGGTAAGTGCTGTGGAGAGGCTCCATAACAGGTTATGAAATTAGTTGTTTAATGGAAGCTTCTCAAAATTTTTAGTAGCGTAAGTGGTATTCTTGAAAATGTCTAATATTGTGTCATTTGAATGACAATGATACCAATGCTACAGCCTAAAAAAGTCTTCTTTGTAGCTACTCTGTAGTCTTAAAGAGGTGCTGAGAAATTTCAGAGCCTGAAATTAAAACTGTGTGTTCAAAGACTTTACCAGATAATGAATATTGTTTAGTGCAAACAACAGAGACTCAATCAATGTCTTGGAGATGATCTTCATTTCAGTATTTTCTAACAAAATCCTAGATTCACAAATTTTGCTGTTCTTCAATGCTGGGATTTGTGTCTAGTTATCCATTTCCATACTTCCTTTCTGAAGTTGACACAAATCCTTCCATAGCTCTTGGTTTCCATACATTTCTGACCATTGGCATAAACTCAGAAAAAAGGAAACCACAGGGCAGTTTGTTTTGGGTGTGTTACACAGTAGAACAGAGCTTGGGAAAGGAAGTGTAAACTGCTGCTTACTTGCTAAATGTAGCAGAAACTAAAGTGAAGAATTCCAGCCCTATAATCTTGTAATTAAAATCTTGGCAAGTTATTGAAGTTTTTTAAAAATATTTTATGTTCCCATCATTTTATTAATGCAAGGAGCAGAACATTTTACTGATAAAAATGGCTTAATAATTCAAATCTCATAGGACACATTATTTTTAGGCCAGTTTTTGTTACTAAATCTATAAAAAAAGAAACTCAAATATTTTGATACATCAGCCTTTAAATTAATACAGGAATATAAACATATACTTTTGCTTCAAACGATTTATGAAGAAAGGGTGAGCTTAGCAATAACAGCAGTGCTGGGCTTCAACCTCAGCTTCTGGCCCCATCCTTTGGAATGAAGGTTCAGTTGAAATAAACAGGGAAAAATTCCTTTATTGTTTATGTCCACATACAGCACTACTACAGAGCATATGAAAGGAAGTTATTTTTAAACAAGATCCACCACAGAATTAAACTTGACCCTTCATTAATAATGTTATATGTCTCATCAAAGGATGACAGCATGCTAATTACTGTACAAACATATTAAACACAAACCAGCCTCTCTTCTAGCTCTTGCTCTTTAACAGAATGGGTTGAAAACAGAAAGAGATAAAGGCAAATTAACTATAGAAACATGAAACAATTTGATCATGGTCAGAGAACAAGTCACCTGCCAAGTTGGGTATAGGTTTCACTCTCTTGACTGTTTTCTATTTGTTTTTTTCCTCCTGTTTCATGACTTCATGTAGGATTTAGTTGCTGAATACAGTTATCTGTTGCTCTTAGAACTTCCCCATGTCGTGTCCCAGATTGTACATCCCTTATTGATGTAAAGGCCTCTCTCCTGTTTGGATACATGGGGAGAGAATGTTGTTTTGAGCTTAAATTACTCTCTCAGCACTGGTAGATCTTTGAGGGTAATTATCCCTGCTTATCTCTGCAGTATGGGCTCATCTATTAAAAACCATCTTCATAAAATCTCAAGCTCTTCTTGGCTTGCTTTAATCTGTATAATCTATTGATGGACAACCCAAGATCTTCAGGATGGGTTATCCTTTGGACATTATGTCGCTTTACTTCTTAGGCTTTACTTTTCTTGCTCAGTCTGGTTTGAAAAGACAACACGAAGGTCTCTTTATCTGCTTGGAAATTATGAGAAAGATAAATCCTGCAGTACAATGGGAATAAGTAAAATGTTGAGTGGATCATCAATTTCTAGAAGAAGATACTGTACAACATTTTCAATTAGTCCTGCACTTTGTGATTGCTGCACAAAGCAAAGTGACAGAGTCCCAGGGGTGGCATCAGGGGAAGACATAAATAAAATGTTCTTATTACAAAGAGACACTGCAGCCAAATTAAGCCTTTGTAGCAGAGTCAGATAAAGACATAGGAAGTGGTCCCTCCTATGAAAGAAACTGGATTTCTGTCCTTATTTTTAATCTGGTTTTGAATTCGCCACGTGATGTATTTGAAGTGCATGAGAAGGCCAGGATGTTGTGCTATGTGAACCCATGGTCTCTCATCTTGTGGCCATTCTTATGTCTTGGCTGTGAAGTTCTGAAAGCTGCTGTGGTTTGTCTGGTAAAGAACCTGGGTGCTTCTGTCCCTAGCAAGGTGTCCTGGCTGAAGAAAATCCATATCTTCAGTCAGCTCAGTGAAAGGTGCTCCATGATGCTGATTTCCCCCCCTCAAACAGTCAATCTTGGAGCCACGTGGCTTGCAATGTTGTTTTGGCAGATACAGTTGGCTGTAACAAACCACTTTGGGAACTTGAGATGGGTGAGGTAGTATTTTTTGTTTCTCAAAACAAGAGCAGCAGAAGGTCGTTTTGGTTTCCAAACTTACTTTGAAGAGGAACTTAGTGTTGAAGGGTCCAGGCTGGGAGGGGAAAAAGGTGGCCAATACTGACAAAAATTGCTGAAAAGAAACCCAAAAATTGTTCCCACAGAACTTTTAAACAGTTTTGAAGTGGAGGATTTCTCCCCACCATCAATGCCCTCTCAAGAAATAGGTAAATAACAGTATTAACAACTGAAAAATTGACCTCCCTAAGTAGACAAAATGACTTTTTAATTAGGACACTGCATTGACAGATACATTAACCCTTGAACTGTGTGTGTGCTACTTTCCATCACAAAAAGAGAAAACTTGCCTGTGAAAGTAGCAGCTCTGCTGTAAATTTACTCTGCTACACCCTGCAAAGGTTGTTAGTCAAGTTATCCAAACTGTCTCCCTGCACTTGTATGACATGAAAAGTGATCACATCAACTGTGAATTCCTGTTTACTTGGTGAAAATATCGAATTCCTTGCTCTAGTGCTGAGATGAGAATCTAATTTTGAGTTGAGAATCAATTGCTATTATTCATTAATGTTTGTGAAGATCAACAGACAAAGGGCTTTCCAGCCAAATGTCAGTCTAAAAACTAGTGCTTTTGATCATAGAATCATCTGATTAGAAAAGACCTTTGAGATCATAGAGTCCAACCATACCTGTCCACTGCTAAACCATGTCCCTCAGAAACCCATCTATCCATTTTTTAAATACCTCCAAGGATGGTGATTCCCCCACCTTTGTGGGCAGCTGTTTCAGTGCCTGACCACCCTTTCAGAGAATAAATGTATCCTAATATCTAGTCTAAACCTTCTCTGGTGCAGCTTGAGGCCATTTCCTCTCATCCCATCACCTGTCACTTGGGAGAAGAGACCGGTACCCACCTTACCACAACCTCCTTTCAGGCAGTTGTAGACAGTGATGAGGTCTCCCCTCAGCCTCCTCTTCTCCAGGCTAAACAACCCCAGGTTCCTCAGCCCCTCCTTGTAAGATTTGTTCTCCAGCCCCTTCACCAGCCTTCTTGCCCTTCTCTGGACCGTGATGGGTATATATGGAAAGGGATCAGTGATTAATTTTACAGGAATGCCTTTGTACTATTCTAAGTTTTCCCTCCACATGGGGCATTCTGAGCTCATTGACCTAGTTGAATCCTAAAGACCTTTTACACAGCTAGAGTCACAATGAAACCAGTCAATTGACACACAAAGTCAAGAGCTGGAATTGCTTAGGAATGTCTTGATGTGCTGAAGTTTATGTAGGAAAATGATTTTTTTTTTACCAACTTGACCTTAGATGGAGTTACTCACTGAAACACACGAGATGTGTCATGGACAGCAAATAACTTCAGGATTGGAATATTTGCTGAAAAAAAGGAATTGCAAATCTGTGATTCAGACCAAGAATATGAATTTGAATTTTCTATATCCTGGAAAAATATTGACCTTGCGGCTAAGTTATCAACCTTAATTTTTGTCTGTGTTTTTTGCGGTAAATGTTCCATCTCTAAATAATAATGAACAATGAAACCAAGAAGGCTTTCACTCAGGTGAAAATCTTAATAATCAACCTACAGATTATTCTTCTACTGCTCTACTCTGTCTTGTCAAAAGCTATTTCCAATTGTCTCAGTTTCATCCTAGCTTGTATGATGAAAATAAAAGGGAGGGAGGAAGAAAATATTCATAAGAAAAAAACACCCACGGATAACTATCTGGAGGGGTTTCAGTGTCATAACCTCTAGTAGTGCCTAACATTTCAAAAGAAAATAAATCAAGTGTAAAAGGAAACATGGATGGAGTCAGAAAATGTATCATTTTTATAATTTATCATTTATTATGACTCCAGGCATCTCAATGTAAACTTTCAGTGATAAGAAGTAGCCTGAAAGATGAGTAAGGAATATTAATTAGATCAGGGAGAGAACAAAGCTTGGCACCCAATTCAACTCAAATCCTGCGTTTGGAAAGTACAGTGTGACTTTTTGTCTTGCCTCTGGGTCTGAAGTGAGGGTGGAAATAGGTGGGTACCCCAAACAACCATTTAAATTTCTACTAGCTTGAGATAAATTGTAAATTTACCTAGAAACCTCCACTTTTCTATATTGGCTGCAGCAATATAGAACTTTCCATGAAATAACTTGTATTGTGATTACATCTGTCTGATCTTTAATAGTGTGATTTTACAACTCCAGGTATTCAGAGGGGCACCAGGTTGAAACAAGGGCTGTTTACCAGGAAACAGTTGTGGTCTCTACTGCTGCTGGTTGGATAACTTATAGTTTTCTTTACCGCAATTACATTACATTTGGACACTACTAATTAGACCATTTAGCACTGACCCCTAAAACTTGAGCTTAATTTTTGGCTTGACCAGCTCATCTGGGAGGTTTGCAGTGCAGAATGGATCCAAGAATGTAAAGCCATTACTTCTCCACTAACTAAAAGTGAGGTTTCTTTGCTCCAATGAATCCTTTTCAGAATTAATTTCTTCAACTTTTGCAGAAGCTGTTTGTCTGTTCAGTTACACCCAGCTGAAGGTAACTTTAGAAGGACCTTCTTTCCTTTGCCTTGGGGTAAATAATGTTAATCCCATTGTTCATGGTTTTCATTGCATGGCCATAGTATGTACATCCTATCATGTGGTTGTAAACTTGGGACTTTCCAATATCTCAGCAGACTTCATTCTATTTGAATACTTTCCATTGAACACCAAAGGTCAGAGGGGAAGCATTCTTGGATCCAAAGATCTGCAGATGCAGCAGTGAGAATGTTTTTATTGCAGAGATACAGTGGAATCTTTTGATTCGAAGCACTACTTCTGTACTTAATGCTTAACTCTGTGCAGGATACTCTTGTAGTAGAGTGATGGTGAGATGGAAAGAGGGAGAAGCAGAGGTTGAGGAGTAAGCCTTCCAATTGCTGAAAAGCTGAAGCGGAGGGTTTCCCAATAGCATTTTAAAATAGCTCCTACAAGACTTAAAATACATTAAATCCACTTATAATGTGTAAATGGAACAAAATTTTTGTCACTCTACTATCAGCCATGTAATGCTGCCTTCCTCTTTAAAGCTGCACCTCCTGGAGCCCCTGGCCCGTTGGCAATAGAAACTTACTTCATGAGGCTTTTCATGAAAAATCCTGGCCCTTGTACATGCAATGAAAAGCTGAAAGATACCTGAAAGTTTAGGAAATGGAATTCAGAATTTTGTGTTGCTGGAGTTAACTACAGAACTACAGTGAAGGTGAGTGTCTCTGCCTTGGAGAATTTTAGTCAGAATAGTCAGGACAAGTAAAAGAGAAATCACTGACCTAGTTCTGTAGATGAGGAAAAATAAGACAAGGAGATCAAGCCACTTGCTGGAACTTTCAAGGAAACTTTGTGCAAGTGCAGTAAGTAGAGATTCTCTCCTTGAAGGCGGGGAAATTTCTTGACTGCAGTGTTCCCTTGTATCGTGTGTTGAGAGCAAGTATTTATCAGAGACAGCTGCAACGCCCCTACTGCTTTAGCAGCCACCTACGTTTGCTTTTTCAGTGATGGCTGGAGACACTTTACCTCCTTTTGTAACTCCTATTGCAGAGGCACATCCCATGTTGGAGGAAATACGTGACTAGGACCACTGAAAAGATTTTTTTCAAGTGAGTGTTATAATGGGAGGTGTTTCAGGAATAACAGATTGTCCAAGCATTCTTCAATAAATAAGTCTGAGGAGTCATTGAAACTTATTTTCATTGGCTACAGATTTTCACATTCTGGTTATGGTTTTATTGTTAGAGTAGAACTTTCTCTGCTGCATTGTCTACCTTGCTCTTACTCCACTTCATGCCCATCTCTCTTGAGCAATTTACCACTTATCTCCCTGTTGCTGTGTTTCTTTGCTTCTCTTCTACACTGCAAAGTAGATGAGTCCTCGGTGGGAATGTGTTTTCTTTCTTTGCACTCAAATTCAAACTCTCCCACAAAATTACTTAAAAATTTATAGTCTGGAAAACTCTTTATTTTTTATTTTTTTTTTGGGATACCCGTTGAAATAATTTCTTGTTTGCTCTATTCACCAGCAGCTCTGAGTAGAGAAAAACTTTTAGCTAGGTTTTTTTTGATGAGAATATGTTGATTATGACAAAATTGAGAAATTACTGCATTTTTTTTTCTTTCTAAGTATTTTCTGAATTTTTTTTCCTGGAGCAAAGTGCAAATGTCTAAATTTCAGCACAAAAGGAAAACATTTACCTGCTCCAAACGATTTTTTTCTGTTATTAGGTTCTAATGCTTACCTTTTAGCACGCCTCCTCTCGTACTTTGACATTTAGCTTTAATCTGTGTGTAGCCATAAGTCTGTGAGAGCATTCTATACTCAAATTGGAAGCTGCCCTAGTGCCCTTGAATGAGATTGCAGAGGTGAAGTACATCAGAGGAACGTGGCAACAATGCCATTTAAGAACACAGTAAAAAACCAGACACAATTGCGAGTATTTTATTTTCCATCTCAAAGATTAAGATATAATCCAAAATTTCCTGCATACAAACCCAAGGGATTTAAACTAGAAACAAACTCAATTCATACTAATATCTTCTCACTGTAATTAGGCAGGACAAGATTTACACGGCAAGCTGGAAATGTCAAGAGTCCTTTCAGCTTTTCATTCCCAGGAGGGCTGTGCTGCACACCAATGTTATGTGAATTTCATTCTGATAAACTAACTTACATCCTGATTTTCTCTAGCATACAAAATGGGAAAACTAGGACTAGAATAGATTGCAAGAGCTCATCTGGTGCAAGTGCCCCATTGTTAGGACCTGTGACACTAGGACTTGATGCTCATCTGGTTTGTTCTGAAAGATTCCAATGTTAGTTTTAGCATGGACTTTGAAAAGAAATAACTTCTTTCCTCTTTCTTACAATCTATGGACCCCTTGAAGATTCCTATTGATCTTTCCTTTCATCCAACTGCTCTGCATGCACAGATTCCTGGAATATAGGTGGCTTAGGTATCACTTCTGAGTGCTCCTCTGTAGACCTGGTTGAGAATTTTATCTTAAAATAGTCCTTTCGGAGATTTTGCTTTTTCGTTAACAGGCACAAAGCAGTTTCAAATGTATTTCAGAACCTGCCTTGGTATTTTCCCACTAAATAGATGAGTTTTGTTCTGATTATGTTTACCTAATCCTTGAGTGCTTATCTTTGTTCCATGTTGTGTAATTAGGCACATAGACAATAAGTCTGGAAGGATTGTAGTCACCTTTTAGCACAACCCTCTCTAGAAAACAGTTATTCAGAACTTCTGTCAGTGAATCTTTCAATGGGAAAATTATTCTTCTCTTGCATAAGTTACTGTTATCATGTCCAATAAATGTGGTTGAACTTTTTTCACATGAATAAATCATAGAATCATTTAGATTGGAAAGCATCTTTAGGATCATGGAGTCCAACCGTTAACCTAACACTGCCAAGACCACCGCTAAGCCTCATCTTAAATGCCACACCTACACATGTTTTAAATACTTCCAGGGTGCTGACTCCACTTCCCTGAGCAGCCTGTAATTCCTATGTCTGAGTACATTTTCCAGCCTGTCACCTGTGTCTGGCCTTCATCTTTCTCCAAGCTAACAGTGAAACCTGTCAGTCAGTGCGCTGCCACTGTATTTTTATGGCAGATGTTGGCATACCCAGATAGCATAAAGCCATCTGGACAGATGTGTTCAGATGTTTGTATCTGTGTCACTATATTGGTGTTCTTGGGCTAATCCCACCGCCTCTGGCTTTCAGCTTGATGCGGTAGCTCAGGTTGAGCACACTGGAAGAGCTGTGGATTGTGATCCAGGATATGCAGATATACAGAGAGAGTGCAGGTCAGGCTGAGTGCACTGCTTTGTTGGCCTCACTCCCTGTGCTTCTGCTTCCAAAAGGCCTCAGGCTGTGTCACTTCCACAACTTCTTCAAACCTTACAGAACTTCCCAAAAGTACGCTTCTGTCTGATTCCCTATTACTCAACCTCAAGCTGATAAGTAGCAACACAATTCATCATTCACTTCATTTTGGTCCAGAACCTCTCCTGAGAAGTATGTGTCTGGAAATATGTTCTTTCTCAGCACAGATATCATCTTTCCTCAACAACTCTGTTATCCTGACTGCTGTTGTGATTTATTGTTTGTCATTGTTGACTCTGGAACACTTGGATGCTGTTTGCTTGTTTAAATTTATGAAACTTTTATTTACTAAACAAATAGTGTTTTCAAAGTAGCATGAAAGATACCTGATGTTCTTAATATGAAGCAAGTTTATTACCAGTCTTTATTTGGAGTAAAATTATTGCAAGTTCCCCCTATGGCCCACTGTTCAGTGGCCTCATGTATTCTTTGTACATAGAACTTGATGTTCTGGACTCCTGCCACTTCAGGGCTGCATTGCATTGATCACTTCCATAATTCATTTTTTCTTCGAATGAGGTATCACTGTTTTGCTGCCAAAGGAACTGAATGAGTGATATCCCTGGAGCTGATGCTTAAAGAATATTTTTAAGACCTGAACTCTTCCCAGTCAATGGATAATTTATTTCCTGTGCTTTTCTGGTTCTCAAGAAACTCTCTGGCAGTAAAATATTGTGTTTTTTCCTTTTGATACTAAATACGTCTTTTCAACAGTTTCATGGTGTTATTAGTTTCATTATGTTACTCAGAGCTTGTAGTGTATTATCTGAAATGTAGTCCTTGTATAATAAATTCTAAATATCCTCTCAAAGTTCAAGATGCAGCAAATTAGCTGAAGGAAGTTACTAAGTATGCACAGTTCATTTTTTGATAATGCACAGTGTGCAGTTAAGAATACAATGACAAAGCTCTTCTATTTTTTGCAGTAATCACTTTTTCTAAGCAGGGCAGTTTGTATTATGTGACATTTTCAGAAAATTTTCTGCTATCTGCTTATTTCAGGGAAAACGAGCTGTAAATTTTAATAAAAGTGCTGATGAATTCAGGCTCAAGAGTTACAGGTACTTTTCAGTTAGAGCAGGAAACTGATCTTGCCAATCTGTTCCACACTTCTGTAATGTCTGGTTTTCAGAAGAGCTGTTAGGAGAACCACAGCGTTGTGGCTTGGTGGCTGATAGCATGGAGTGCTCTCCAGAGTGGGCTTGCTGTGGACCCGCATGCACCAAGGTTTAATACAATACACAGCTACAAGGAATGCAAGGAACTTGACCCCACAACTGATAAAACCCCTCTGCATCCTACATCCCACCTGAGTCAGGACAGGCACTTCAAAAATAACCTTTGGATTATGTGTATTGGTGATGGCTGGCCTACCATCAAACAGGCAACCAAAGGGAAAACCTGTGTCGTCTTGGTCCTTCCGTGACACGCTCCCATCCCACAGTCCCTCAATATACTCCTCTTTTCCTTGAGTGTTTGCTGGTCACTTCACATTTCAGTGCACAAAAAGCTGGGGGACTGCTAAACAAGCAGAAATTCTGTATCGACTCACAAAGCTGTAGATGTAATGCTGGTATCTAGAATTCTGGCTTTGGGGTATTTAATGTTGTTCTTGAAGTCATAAGCTACTTATCTCCAGGGGATGGAAAAGAACAACTTTTTCTTCTGAGTCATTACATTTAATAATTGAAAATCTACATGCTAAGTGGAGTTTCTTTCCCTGGAAGCAAAAGCAATTCCTGCAGGCAATATATAAGTCTAAATAGGCAATGTGTCTCATTCCACTTACTCTAATGGTTCTCTGACTGTGAAATTTCTCAGATTTTACCATATGCTGAGTGGATTATGAATGTGATTAAAACCGGAGTGGAAGATCTCAAGCAAAACTAGCAAGTCAACTTAAAGAACTTAAATCATTGTTGGGAAACTTCTTTTCATACAAAAAAAATCTTTAAAGCAAAAAATATCTACTGAGTTAATCCTGATCATCAAGTCAGAGAAAAAAATGCTGGATTTTGTGTCTGAGTTTTGAGGATGGTTAAGTTGGTGGGAGCTGTTTGTTTTAAACGGCTATATTTAGTTATATGGAAAGGGAAGTATCTTTTAGTTTTGACTATGGTTATTCATGAGCCAAATCTAAACATAAAATTAGCATATATCACCCCATGTAGCAGTAGCCCTGAAAAGCTGAGTCCTCCAAGAATGGAGGAGGTATTGCACTCTTGCCTTGAACTTGTACTCAAATCTTTACATGCTGTCCTGTGCTGACTTCTCAGTCCAAATTGCTCAGGTTGCTCAAAGCCTCATCCAACCTGATGTTCGAGGCCAGGCTGGATGAGACCTTGAGCAACCTGATATATTGGAAGGTGCCCCTACCCCTCTGGGGCACCAATACTATTACTTGGGGGGGAAAAAAACAAACCTATGCTGCTACCCAAAGTTCCTGACCATATTCTTATGTAGGGATTGTGTTAAACTTTTTCAAACTTAGTTGCATGCCCATCACAGGAACGAGCAGCAATGTACATCTGTGAGAGTCCTCCGCTTGTTACGTGGTTTTAACTGTGCTATATAGGGGCTATATTTCTGTCTTTGTTTATAAAAACTACATTTTCAGGGCTTGAACTGTATCTCTTTCTCCTAGAGACAAAGGCATGTTCAGACAATATCTACTCTGGTCTTGCCTTGTGTAGCAAACCAAGGTCATGATACTTGAAGAGGTCTTGGAAGGCAGGTAGAACAACTATAGAACCAGCTGACTCAGAGGCACAGGATGTAATTTTATTTTAAATTACTCTCCAAGTGGAGTAAGATGCTTCAGGATGCTGAATGACAGTGTTTAGAACTCTGATCCAAACTCTTCATTTTACCATGTCTGAGTTGTAATCACTCATGTACCTGTACCTCCATATGTAAGAGGCAGAGATGGTGATGCTTTCACTCCTCAGCAACCCCTGGTTTGTTTGAGGAAATGTGTCATCTAAGTCACTGGCTGATCATTAACCCCTCTCCATGGACTAGTTCAGGCCAGCCCTGGGTACAATCTGGCAGAGATGAACACGTGTGACTGGTTACATTAGGCTATGCAAGAGCTGTCTTGGCAGTTACCAGCTTGGCCCCCTCTGGCAGGTAAATAGAGTGGATCTCTTCCCAGTCCAGCGTGATCAGACATCATTAACAAAGTGCTGACTTAAGGGAAAGGTTTCCTATACAGTTTGCTGCCTCCTTCCCAAAGCAAAGGAAGATGAACTTCACAGCCCAGCTGAGTCTGCATTCATCTGCTGTGTGTGAACCATTGCAGCAAGTGTTCCTCTTGTGCAGAAGTGACTCTGCTCCTTAGAAGCTATTGGAGCCCTTGAGGCCAGTGGGTGACTGTCTCAGCTATGTGCATCAGTCCTCCTTAGGAGGAGGAGAGGTGGCAGAGGCTGAAGGACAGTGACTGGGCCCAGCTAGGCAGCTGATATGGGAATGAGTCGTGCTGGTAGCAGAGGGTGAGATCCATGGCACAAACACATGCTTTACAGCATGTCAACTTGCAGAGGCATGAGATGGTGTATGGGAATGGGAAAAGAGTAGCTTTGACTAGGAGAGAAAAATAAATATTTTCTGAGAGGAAGAGACAATAAAAAGGAATCCAGGCTTCAGTGTGTATGTGTGTATCAATAGAATAACACCCAAGAGCATTACCAGCCTACAATGAGTTGTAAATATCTGCTTTGTCGTAGACCCACAGAAATAGCCTGATCTCCACCTTGTTCTTGATCCCCTTCTTTCCCTTGCCTATGTCTTGCAAAAAGCTTTGCAATTAATCAGTAGCCAAATAGGATTTATTTGTCTCCATTGTGGGTTTGAGGTCATTGTCTACCAGAGTGGAAAGAAAAAAACTCTCCATCACTTCCATGGGTGTTCTTTCAGACTTTGAAAGAGTGGCATTTTAAAAACAACAGAGGAATTAAGAATCTCTGAGCTAATTAAACATTCTGCCATGTGTACTGATCCCTCCATCTGTCATGTTTCAGACAGCTATGTGGTTAGGAACAGTATTTCTTCGTAGTCTCATGGCAGATACCATATGGTTTCAGAAAAATCCTCTGGCCGTTACCCCACTGGGCTATGAGTTTAAGTTTGCTCTAATATTATTTTTACATCTGATTTCACGTTAACCAGTTTGTCTAATTTGTGATTTTTTAAAATTTTTTCCAAATTTAATAGTGGGTTGATCTTAATTAACTTGTGCATTTCAAATTAACAGGCCAAAAGGTATGAATCCGGTGTCTAAACTAATTCCCTGGCAAAAGAAAAGCCACAGCTCCATCAGATTCTTATCTTTTCATCTTCATTTTCATTTTAGATATTTGGTTTTTTAAAAACTCTGGATTTTCTTTCTTAAATTAAGTTTGCATAATCAAAATCACTTTGTGTGCTTCATAGAATAATTCATAGTAATTATTTAAATATGTACATTTGGAAAACATGACTAACAAAGTCTGAATACAGACATTGGCATAAACTTGGTCAGAGGTTTTGCATCTAAGACTTCTCTTTTCAGCCCTTTTCTGTGATGAAAGTTTGTAACAGACAGAGAGATGTAGGTAACCAACTGCAGAACTTTAATATTATAGTGTCAAAGCTTCTAGTTAAATGAAGCAGTGATTAGGTTAACTTATCTCTGCTGAAGACATTAACCCAGACAGTAGGCTGGTTAAATGGGATTCTTACAGTGATTAAAAGCTTTTTTAATCCCTTTCTGGTGCTGATAAAAAAAAAACCAACCCAGAAATGTATTCTTGGAGGAAAACTGCCTGAAGTGCATCTTCACTCAAGGGAAGTCTTTTCTTCTCATGACTCCGCATGAGCCACCTGAAATTACTGTAAATTCTCTGATTTGTTTCAAGCTGCCACTGAGCTTCTCTGCATCTTTGCTGAGTGACTTTGTCTTTCAAGCTTCAGTTTCCCCATTGAGCTCTCTCCGAGTGCTCGATTGCTGAGTGTGAATGATGCTGGATTCAGAGCTGCCTTTCTGGAATGACCTACAAATCCAAACCCATGTATTTTCCAGTACAATTGTGGCAGCCCAGAGAGCATCTCACTGCTTTTTCTGTAACTGATCAACCAGTGTGCAGATTTATGAAATCATTTATCTTCAGGTTTTAATAAAAGGAACAAAGAAGGCAGTAACCAAGCTACTGGGATTCCTGAGGAAACCTGCAGCTTCCTAGAAACACTATGGCAATGCCACATACCATGGCACTCAGGGAGGAAGGAGCTTCACAAGGGTTTGGGGCTGGTTGTTTCTCTGAATAGTAGGGATGTTATCAGAGGCATAAAAGTCAGCTAGAGGAAGGTTTGATGCTTGGGGTGGAGAAGAGGGACTTTCAGTTGGGTTTTCATCCACAAAGAGGTCAGAAGGAGGGGATGCAGTGGTTGAGAATGATAGATGTGAGCTTATGAAAGGGTGCAGTGGAAGAAGAGGGGCACAAGAAATTATCCCAAGGGAAGGAGGAGACTCTCAGTTTCAGTGCCAGCAGGCAATGCTTGAGTTCTCCAGGGAAGTGTGGAGCTTGTTTCCTCAGCACTGCTCTGTCTGTGTCTGATGGATGAGGGCTCATCCCAGGGGAAAAGTCTTTAAGCAGCTCAGTGGTGATGTCTATGGGTAGCAGCAACATGAGCCTGTATGATAGTAATGCCCACTATGAGAGGCTGAGCGTGGCAGTGACCAATGCAACCTTCCCAGGCTGCACGAGTTAACTGCTAGAGTTTTATAAGCACTAGGATCTCAAAAAGAGAACAAAACAGAAATTATTCTTATTTTGCTGAGATGCCCAATGAAGAAATCTGTTCAGGCTCCTGAGCTGTCCTGAATAACATTTCAGCATCTTTTGCTGTCAGTAGAAAGGGAGTCTTTATTATTAAGACCTGTTGATACCTCACGATGGGATCTAAGTAAGCTGTATCAGTTAAGAAGCACAAATAATCACTCTTCTGTGTGGAAGAGGTGTTGCAGTGCTGGCTACAGCTGTTGTGGGGATTCATTTTACAGACAGGATGAAAAAAATCAGTCCTTCATGAAGGGAGCAGAATGCATTGCCAGCAAAGACACTTGCTGGTCTAGTCCACGTTTGGGTCAGGCAGGGGCTGAGCTTTGTTCTAATGTGTTATGTTTGCTTCAAGGATTTAGCCAAAGCAGTCACAGCATACTGGCTTTCTGATTCCCTCAGCACCTTTCCAGGCAGTTCTGCAGCACTTCCTTTCTGACAAAAGCCTTTCATAAAGTAAATAGTACTGTTGGGTAGAATTTTATGGGTCTGGCCCCACAAAAATCAGCCCCCACAAAAATCAGTTGGGTGGATTTAGGATTATGTCTTAATTCATGCACTCCATGACATGCATGCTGCTCGCACCAAAGGATGTGGCACATTGACCATCTCTCTGTCTCAGCTCTGGAGCTCTTTCATTTTTATTTTTCTTCTTTTCCCTCTCCATTTTATGAACAGGGCTTTCTAGACAGTAATTTATTTGGGCTGCTGCTTCTCAAGAGAGGTAAACAGAGGGAAGAAATTGCCCTCAGGCCAGCTAGCAGAGGTTTTTTCTCCATAAGTAAGAAGGTTTTAGAAGACCTTTCCTACTGAGCTGATAGGCTTTTAAATGAAATCCAGGGGCCATTTATGAATAGACTTGCCCAGCAATTACACAGAGAGAAGGAACTGTCACATAGAGAGGCTTGTTCACTTCTCTGTCAGTTTACTGGCTGGAATTTTCTCTGTGAAATAACTTGAATCCTAGTCGCATCCTTCACAAATAGCAGAAAAATAGCAGAAAAGCAAGGCAAAGCTAAATACTCTTTCTCGAGTGATGGATGCTAGCAGGGATTGTTAATAGACAAAGAGCCTTTTCCCTTCAAAACTATGCATTTCTTATGATCAGTGATTACAATCTTTAATTTTTGTTTTCAGTCAGTGAATCAAGTTTTCTAAAATTCTTTCTTTGAACACTGAATATATTAAGTAACATTTATTTCCTGTGCCTGGTGCCTCACATCTTGAAGATCAGAAAATGAACCACAGCAAATTGTGAAGGAGTGGCCTCTTTTGTTGTTGTTGTTGGTTTTTTTGTTTGTTCATGATTTTTTTTAATACTCAGTAGAATTCAAAGTCCTTGTCAAAGGAACACAACGTATTTTCCAGTCAGAAAGTGGGCAGACAAAAATAGATGGTACAGTTTGTCCAGAAGGGATATAGAATGGCAGGGTAGGGAAATAGAGTCCAGTGGGCCACTGGCTTGTGTAGAAAAACAATTGTACTTGTTGTTGAGGCTCCACTTTGTTTGCTTCTCAGTTTTACAGATTACTTGGTAATAGCCAGTGATATTGAAATTGCTTGCTTGGATTCCAGTAAAGGAAGAGTGGCAGATGTCTGTTGCAGAAAGGTAGATCTGGACAGGTGACAAGAGAAACTGAGGGACTGAGTGAAAGGGGCACTGTTAAGTAGTTCTGCCTATAGAGAATCTCTGAACATTACTACAGAAGTAAAGCATTTGTTCTGTTTCTCTTTTATTGATACCAGCAGACTCGATTTGGCAAAAGGTTGTTGTTTTAAAACAGATGTGGTCCTCGGAGGAGGATTTCAAAGACAAACAATCCGCCTTTTTATCAGAGTATGATTCTGACTTCAAAAATGCATATTTTAGAATTCATATTAAATTTCCATTTCAAAGTCAAGTTTTTTTGACTGTTTCCTTGTATTTGCCCTTCCAAATTCAAAATACTATTTTAGCTATTGAGCCAATATAACTTTTCAGGTTTCATCTACACATGCTTAAACATGTCTGAGCTTCTTTTGTTTGGCAGACAATCTTGCAATTGTCTTCCATTTAATCTAACTGGAAAAGATCCTGAGATTTTTGCATCTTCCAGATGTGTTTTTTATGCCTGCTTATGTCCTGAATAAAAAAAGTTAACCAACCTGGATGATACAATTAATGTTAAATGAAGTGCTTATCTTCCTGTCAATCCTTCTACAAAAGTTATCACAAGTTTCTTTCTTTTAAAATTCCCTTATGCCTAGACAGAAACATGAATTTTGGTATCTACCCATCTGAATAAGTTATTTTCTTTATTTTCTTTGATTATTTATTATCAGAAAAATACCAGTAAGTTTTGCCTTTGGCTTCCAGGAGACTAGATCTTTGCTCTGTACTCTGGAAACAGAAATAACAAGCAGAAAAACAACACAAGGCAGGTGGAAATGGTCTTGATTAGAAACATCAGGAGAACCATATAGAATCATAAAATCATTAAGGTTTGAAAAGACCTCTAAGCACATCCAGTTCAACCATCAACCCAACACTAAGGTGCTCCTAAACTATGTCCTGAAGTGCCGCGTCTACACACTTTTTTCAATGCCTCCAGGGAAGGAGACTCCACTACTTCCCTGGACATCCTGTTCCAGTGCTTGACCAGACACAAGTAGAGAGCTTATATATGTATTAATCATGGATTTGTATTAATTTTAGGTCAGCAACAGCTGGAAGGCTTTGCTACATGATAGCTATTTGGACATTATGTTTTAAATACAGCACTGATCTCACTCCAATGTCTGTTATAATGTTGGTTCACAGTACAAGTTACACCTAATTGACACAGATTTGATTATGAAGTTAATATTCATGGGGTAATGCAGACAATATTGTTGCTGTTGTCCTGATTGTATTTGTTTTATTTGAGATGTTTTATGTAAAGGCTGTAAAGCCGAGATCACTGTTCCTCAGGAGGGCATCTCAAACATGACCTATGAATTGAAAGAGAAAACACTTGTGTAGCCTCAAGGAAGAGTCAAACAACGCACTTAGCCAATTATGTGTTCTGAGGAGAGCCTGATCAGAATGTGCAAGAGAGTAGTTTTTCCTAGGAATTTATCAGTATTTATGCCATCTGATGATTTGTGAAACAACATCAGTCAGTAGAAACAGCCTTGAGGTCCTGGTCTACTAATTTTGATGAATTTTAACTCTTCTTGGTATAACTAATGCTAGTTTTAGATCAGACATTGAAATAATTTTTAATCAATCCTCTGTTTCTGGGGTTGTGGTAGGAATTTGATAATTTCTGTTGATTGTTCTTTAATCAAGGGAAAGAGGAGACAGGTACCTAGGTCTTGGGCTTAGTCTGAATCCCTAACTCTGAATGGCCAGCTTGCCAAGAACTGGTGGCCTCTGTCAACCATTAGGTTTTTGACTGTTCAGCACAGCTAATCTGTAGCATTTTCATCCATGTTACCTTATTTCAGCTTGCTTTCTCAAAAAAGGACTTCTGTCTATCCCATAGGTAACTCTTTGTTACTTTAGTCTAACACTGCTATTCTTACTGATAGGCTTCTGAAAAAGCAAATTGTGAACACTTTAAAGTGATAATTAAATAGTGCCGAAATTAAACCAGTGCTTTTTACAGACAAGTTTATATTATCTGTCACTTAGGCAATTCTTTCTTGGCTCCAGTGAGACAGGATAGTAAATAATAATAAAAAAGTGTAAGGAGCTGTGACAGAAGTTGGGAAATGCAAGAATCAGCAATTACTCTTAAAGGCACAATTTCCTTTTAAGCATGTGTTTGTATTTATATACGTGTGTGTTTATATATTTTTGGCAAAAGCCTTTATTTCCCTACAGTTAGGCAGGTTCTTTCTGAAAAGATAGATCAGATCTTTCCTGTCTATGGCAGAAACTGAGTGTGTCAGCACTTTTACAAGAGCAGAGGGCAGCTGGAGTTGAGAGGAGAGTTAGAAGAGCCAAGTTCCGTGAGCTGACAACTGTCAAATGGTGATAACAGTATTACTTAGGCCTGAGAGTTGGGCAGCTTGGCAGGAAGCTGTGAGGTGTCATCGTTTGGGTTGTAAGAAATGAATGGCCATTCTTCTTAAGCTTGAAAGTGTGTTGATAAAATATGTCAGGGCAAGAAAAGCTTCTGTGGGCGTGTGTATCTCTACCTGTTATTTTACCTATCTGTGTGTCACTTTGGAGCTTGTGAGAGGTGTTGATTTGACAGCCCTAGTGACAGAACACACTGATTACCTGCTGAATGTGCCCAGTCCTGGCAGCAACAGGACAAGTTTTGATACGCATGGAAGAGTTGTTCTCCAGTTCAGAATTTCTGCCCACTGGAGTCAGATTTTCACATGCTCTTTACTCTCTTTCAGGCACTCAACACCTTCACAAAAGCATGTGAGAATCTGGCTACTGACTTGGCCAAACTAAGCTCTGCCCATGAGGTCTGCAAGTCCCACTATCGATATCTTACACATGGGGACAACTTTTGTCAGTCTTGGTAGTGATTTCAGTGATGTGAGCATTTGCTCACATGGAGCAAAACTGAGAGGAGGAGATATGTTTTATTAAAGCCACAGTGCAGCCAAAGTAGCCTTTTGAGTGTGATTGTGTTAAGGTAGAGGTGGCTGAAAACTTGCCCACGACAGCTCTTCTCAGAAATCTATCAATTTCAGTCTCCTTTTCATTGTCTAATTTCAACTGCAGGGCACAAATCTGCTAGTATTTTATGGATGCTGTGCACAGACACTCTGCACCAAATCCATTTTCATAAAGTATATCGATTCCAGCATCCACTTTCCCTACCCCTAAATGGCTTCTAAGATCTATTTCCTTATGCCGTTAGTAGAAAAGGACTAAACTAGTACAAAAAGGCACATTGTATAAAGGTTTTATGCAATGTTATTGCTTCTTGATATTGTGTCAGTAACTGGTAGAATATCCATAGCAGTTACATAGAAGGGACAGCAGTCAAGATTTTTTACAGAAGAAGTACAAAGAAGGGAAAAAGATAAATGCTTTGGATTTTCTTTGGTGGGTGTAAAAAGCAAGGCTTGGTGCATCAATGCAAATTTCTTCTCTGAAATCAGTGGACTTGTTTTTCTTCCATGAGAACACAGGTTTTTTTACAAGCCCTAGTCACAGATGGAAAACTATAACCTAAGAAAATACCTATAATTTTATTCAAACAATTCAAAAAAGTTATTACTCTGACTCTAAAGAATGACGTATTCCCAAAGCCACACAAAAGAGACTGTAAGAGAGCTAACATGAAACCTGAAGAATCCAAGTTCTCACAGTGCCTCCAAGCATTCAACAGAAAGCCTTGCTGTCAGCAATATATTTGGATTTAAAAGATTAATTCTTACTTAGTGAGTATTATGCTACCTTCCTGCTATTCATTCATTATGGAACAGACAGAATCTTGTCATCTTGTTAATACAATCATTGCCATTGTTGTTTCATTATGGCAAGCAACGAACGTGAAATACATGAAGAGGGGCTAGATTTGACACAAATCCAGACAGATTACAATCTAATCCATTTTGCAGAATAGGATCTCATATGGAAGTCAAAATTAAGAAGAAACTGAACCATACATCACTGAGCTAGCGCACTATAAAAATGTCTTAGTTTTTTTTAAAACAGTTAATTGTATAACTGGAACAGTTTGTTTTTCCATGGAGTAGGTATATAAAAATGGGATTATATTATTAAAATACTTGTCAAGAGTTACAAATGAGGGTAAATATAAAAAGTCAAATTCTTGTCCCCAGTAGATAATGCTAATATCCCCCTGATTCCACTGGGAATTCAACTCTCTCTTCCATAAATGACTGAATTCTATAATCACAATCTGTGTCTAATTTGACCTGGGCTGGTTCAGAGAACCTGCCAGTCCTGTATAAAGCTGTGCCAATTTTTAGAAAGAGGGAAACTTCCTGAAAAGCTATTCTTTCCCCTTTCCCCCACCCAAACCCCCAGGCCTAGAGAACTGTTATCTGATGCTACAGCACCTACCCAAGGTGAGGGTGACTGCTCAAGGACACCCAAGCTGGCACAGAGCACTCCCTGCTGCAGTACTACCTCCTACGTGAGCTATTCGCTGTGAGCTGGGTCACAGGAGATGCAGTCAAAGGGCTGCAGGATCTGAAATCACATGGTTTTATCAGTTTCTAGTGCCCATGTATTTCATGCTGGTGCAAATGTATCTCTGCCTGTGAGAGACCACGAGCAGTATAAAACGTGAGAACGTTCCTCAGGAAGGACAGTGGGAAGAATTGTGTTGTCCTCACAAAAGGATCCTGTGGCATGGAGGTTGGGCTGGGAAAGTCACAGGAAAATTTGCTTTGGTACATAGAATCGTAGAATTGTCTGGGTTGGAAGAGACCTCCAAGATCATCAAGTCCAACCCTTAATCCAACACTATCATGATTACTAGATCATGGCACTAAGTGCCACATCCAGTCTTATTTTAAAACCCTCCAGGGATGGTGAATCCACCCCCTCTCTGGGCAGGCCATTCCAATGCCTGATTACTCATTCTGTGAAGAACTTTTTTCTGATATCCAGCCTAAACCTTCCCTGGCAGAGTCTAAGCTTGTGCCCTCTTGTTCTGTTGCTGGTTGCCTGGGAGAAGAGTCCAACCCCCACCTGTCTACAGGCTCCTTTCAGATAGTTGTAGAGAGTGATGATGTCTCCCCTGAGCCTCCTCTTCTCCAGGCTAAACAACCCCATGCAAAGCAAACCTTTGCAGAGTGTAGAGCTGGATTTTTCTGGCCGTGTTCTGTTTAAGGGTGTCCTTTCCAAATAAGATGTGCCTGTCTTTGATAGTGCTTAGTTCAGAGATTTATTGCTTACTACTTTCTTATCAGGAGAGAAGTGCCTATTTAATGTATTATTTGACAAAGCTGGAAGCTAATTCTGGACATCAAAGGAGCTTTTCAGAGATGGAGATTTTTCAAAGTTATTTATATTTCTCCTTTATAATTAAATGTCCTTAGTTTAAATAGGAGAAACAAATGTTATTTTGGGGGTGGCTTAAGTGACTGTTAATATCTTCCAAATGACTCATGGGAAACAAAATGTGTTTGAGGGCAAGGGAAGCCACTCCTCCTGCACTCTAGTTGGTTGACCCTTATCACCCATTACACTGTTTGCCAGGCTTCTGGCACTCAGAATCAAGCACATTTTTCCATGGAAGGTTGTCCCAGTAAAGGGTACATTGTCAAGGTTAAGAGTACCTGCCAGCCTCACAGGAGGCATTAGGATAGCCAGATGTACCAAAGAAAAGGAATTTTGGTATCTTAAAGTTCAGCACAAGCTAACAGCTGCAATATCAATTCCCTGTTGACTGTTACAGCTCATGCTAAATCTTGTTGCCATGGTTCTCATGGCATCAGTGGTTTTAAATTAGTTCAGCTATGGTTTCCCAAATGGTGGCCATACCAGCATGGACCCAGCCCTTTCCATTCACCTTTTATTTCTGAGATTCGTGGCAATATAATGAATGCAAATGAGTATGAATGGAAACCTAATTCATGTTCTCTCCCACCCTGACTGAGTTCTTCCTTTGAAACAGAGACATATCCCATGATAACACATACAACCTACATATTTAATTCTTCCAGTCAGTGATGAAACAGATCCGCAGAGTCCCATGGAATTACAATTGTAACTAGAAAACTTGAAAGCAACAGAAATGGGTTATTCTGGGAGTGCCAATATAGGAATGATTCAAGCCATATTTCAGGTTGACCTGAAATCTCAGAAATCAAGATAAAGTCAGTGATGATGTTTTAGGAAGGACTTGGGCTAGGATTTTCAACACTTTCATTTGCATTTGTTCGGAAAAAAAGCCCTAAGGAATACTTCCAGTATTACAAAGTGGGAGAGGGATGAGGTGGCAGAGGGATTGGGAAAATACATAAAGTTTTCAATATTTTCTAACTGCATCATGTACCTTCTTTTGTCTAGGCCTTGATAATTATCACATAAAATTACTTGTGAAGGAAAGAGAAACAGCTAAAATCAGAAAAAAATCCCAGCAGAACTCTGTAAACAACATATTTTTCAAAGTGGCTCATTCACTCCTCTGAAAAATCACACTTCTGTGTCAATAAAAGGTTCAAAGACAGTGAATTAGAGAGAAACTTGACAAAGATATTAGCACTTTGTCTGAAATGGCAGCCCTGCTCTGAGTGTTAATAACAGTGCAGTGTGTGAGAGTAGGCTGGGACAGGGCTAATTTAGGAGAGAGGTAAGGAGACAGAGGGCTGGCTGGAGATGTCTTGACTGGAAGGCCGGATTCTCCTCTGATTTGCAACAAACCATTTAAAGCTTGTAAGCACTGGTGATAGTTTAGTCAAATGAGATAACATCTGGTAGATTTAAGGGGAGCAAATTGTGATCCCACAGGCACTTGTACATCAAGGGGAAGTAAGACACATGTCAGTACATGTGTTATATATCCTAGTTATTAATACTCAGCTGCTTTTTGCCTTCATCCCTATCTTTAAGATGGGGTCAAAATTCTAACCTTCCAGTGAATCATAATGATAAATATTAAATACAGTAATATGTTCAATTACTTGACTAATGCGTGGATGAACAGTAAATGTTGACATTTTTCCTGAAGGAAATAGTGACCATAAAGTTGTCAGATACAGACTTCCACATCACTGCTATCTATCATGGAGACCAAGGAGCACAGTGACAGAAATTAGTGGTATCTCTTGTTTAAATACTTTTCTGCCTCCTACAGATAACTGTGACTCTTAATTAAATAACAAAGTATTCCTTAAAACTTTCTGTAAAGGCCTGGCCAGAGGATATGTTTCTGGAACCTGCAACGTGTTTATGGGATTGTCCCAGAAACATTAGAAGATCAGCAGGTTCTCACGACCCTGAAAGGTCCTATCAACTTCACCATGGTATGAATTAGTACCTAGAAATTATGCTTGCTAAGATGTTATTATTATTGCTACTACTGCTTCACAGAATTATCAACCATTTCTATATTCTTCCTCATTTACTTTATGCCATACTAATTGTTTTATGGAGTCCTTGTCTGCACAACCGAGCATTAGAAGCAAAGCTAATTAGATCCTTATTTATTTGATGAAAGTATTCAGTGCTCTTGTTACAGGAGGGTGCAAATTCCATCCTCTCAAAGATGAGTAATGTCTTTGCACTCCCATAAATGTGATGCAGACCCAAATCACAGAAGCAGCATGTACCCAGAAATTATCATCATCTCACAGAGGGAATTGTGCACGCTTCTCTTAAAACTTCACTTCCATCTTGGACGTGGCCTCCAGAGGATATCAAATGTACAATATCAGCCTTTTAATGATGATTTCTGAGAGTAATTGGTGCTCATTGACATTAAACTTGCTATAAAAATGTACTTAGAGTGCATGGTGAACTGGTAGGAGGGTTTGCTGAGATTTTTATTCTTTTATGGTTCCTACATGGCACAAAAAAAAGATGATGGAAGAGAAAATAATGTAAGGGTGAAGAGGCCTGGGAGTTGTTTTATTTCGCAGGCTGGCACAACACATCCAAGGAGGAGCTATTGATGGTAACAGTAAGGAATTAAAAAAACCCCCACTTTTTATGACTCCGTGTGCTGTCTCAGGCAAGAAGCCATAAATCAGCAACAGGGTCATAGCAATAACCTCACAGAACAGGTCACTCCAGCACAAGCAGGATTTAATTCTGGCATGACCATGGGCTGCTTTTTCTTTATGCGGAGTGGAGCACTTGGTATCAGTGGCACTGAAGGTAGTAAACATAACAAACCCACACACTGTCTCCTTCTTTCTCCTTCCCTCCTTGATATCTTTTTTTTGAGCTGGCTCATGATCATACATTAATGATGTAGGAAAGAAAGCATATGGCATGAATACACTTATTCTACTTCACTTTCTTCATTACCTTATTTCTTTATTCTCTCCCATCCTTTCTTCCTCTTTTCTTTTTTCCAAAGAAAAGCAAGCATCAAAACTCAACAACTGCAGTTGGATTTAGCCCAGCTGAACCTAATAACCATTTAACATCCTACTAATTCTCAGTGAAATTTCATCTGAATCCACCATTATTTTCTATGTGAAACCACCTGAGGCCTCTGACCTAAGGTACTTGAGGTCTCTTTAAAGCCTCTGAGCTACATAGTTTCCTAATTCTTACCAGAAAAAAAACAAACTACCTCCTCCTTTCCCTTATGCAGTAAGTTAATGTGACCTGTGTTATTCTACCTTCTATCTAATGCAGTTTTTATAGGGTGTTGTTATTACTTGCTTTTATAATGTTAATTAATGTCATGTACTTTGACAAGAGTTCTGTCTGCTTAACCTGTCTAGCTCATTGTATGCAACTTATTGATTCAAGCCCTTTGATAGACCTTGAAAAAGTATTAGACAGTTAGTGGAGTGTGGCCTTCCTAAAAGCCATCTTATTCAAAGGTCTTGTAGGGGTAAGCCCTTACTCTGTTTTCTGCATGGGTCACGTAGAATCTGTAGCTGTCAAACACATATTCCCATTTTTACCACTGACAAGGAATATGGCATTGTCATAACAAAGAGAAAGGGGTAGAGCTCTGCACAGGCTACGAGACAACAGTCTGGGAGAGACATGAGAGACTCATCTGGCTTTGACCCACCATGTAAGCTCCAGCTGTTCACAGCCATTACTTCCCTAAACTTCTCATTTTGAGTGACTCCTGGAAAGTTACAAAGGAGAATTGTCCTTTTTTCTTGGCTTTTCCTTTGTTACCCTCCAGTGAGAAGCATCGAATTTGTCCTGATCTCCTTAGGCTTTATTATCATGTTTAGGACTTCATCTGCATCTCAAAGATACCCCATGGTGTGGATTTAATTACAAAATGGAGCTGATGTGTCTGCAAAGGAGATAAAATACATCTACACAATGATGTTGCTACTATCCTGAGCCCTACTAGTGTCATCACCTGACTTGTGGCCACATCTGAACTGGTCTTGTACGTGCTACAAATCTCTAGATGCAGCACAGGCAAGCTTTCTGTAGTGTCCAGTGCTCAGCAAATAGCCATTTGCATCTCAATTGGAAAGAGGAGAGTGTCTAGGCATCTCAGGAAAAAGCATGGTTGGTTTAAATCATAGTGAAATAGGTTTATTTTAACCTGTTTGAATATTCTCTGAGGCACCCTAGAAACGTTCAGCTAGTCAGTAACACCTGTAGGTGTCTAAAAAAACCCAACCCTTGACAAACAAAAAACAGAAAGCAAACCTACCCACTCATCTGTAAGCTATTCCAAACTAAAGATGGGTTAGCTCAGCCTCAGATCTCTTCTGTTTGAGTTAGGGCACTCAGCCCAGGTTAAAGCATCTTTAAGCTAAATGATATTGTTGCTCTCTGCGGTGAAAGCACTTCTGTAGTCAGCCATGGTTGAGAAATCCATTAAAAAGTTGTACCATGGTGCCTGCAAGATGTTTGGGGCAAGCTTCTATCTTTGAATCCATCACAGTGCTCAGAGTTCAAGAAGTCATTGCTAATAAGGGTTTCAATTCACTCATAGTAGAGGGATTAGGAGCGTTCACGTGTTTGATCACAGGTGGGAGGTGGGTTAAGAAGACATTGCTGCTCTTCTGTGAGGTTGTATCTGGCTTAAAAGCATACACAGGCTTAGCACACATGAATTTCTCAAATGGGAATGCAGATTTGATGCAAAGGCAGAGATAGTGTAAGAATATAATCTAATTTAGCAAGGCATATCTGGAGTGCCTTAGCAACTTGCATGGCCAAATGGAAATGGTCCCCAACCCGGGAGAGCGGAACAGAGAGAGACTGAACTGTGTCGAGAAACACCGCTTGCTGAGTGGGAAGGCACTCGGGTACTACAGAACTGAAGGGAGAGAGATGAGAGAACATGCTTAAAACAGACTACAATCTGAGAGAAAAATGAGATTGTCACAATAAATCGTTTAAATCTGTGTTTTCATGAAGAATGAAATAGTTTACAGTGGTGACATCACTTTATTATCCCCGGGCATCTGAGTTAACACCTCATTGAAACAAATGGGGCGGTTCACTCAAGAGTTATTGTCTAGCTCTCTGCAGACACAAACATTACAACTTTAATCTTCAGCCCACAGAGGGGTTTGTCTTCACCATGGTTACCCTCTAGGCAAGTCCTTTTTTTTTTTTTTAAAGCCAGTGGGAAAACCAGAGGTTCAAAAGATTGAGACTTGTATCAGCCCTGCCCTCCAGTAGGCTCCTCACCAGCCCATGCTTTGCTCATAGGTACCAGTGGACAGCAGAGAGCACCAGATGTCAGACTACAATTTTTCATGACTGCCTGGAATGTCAATAAAAAATCTTCACATCCATCCCCAGACAATCTGAAATGATTGCAATTCAACCCACTACAACACTCAGACTCTGTACCAGCCTTCGAAGTAGGTTAAATAAAATAGCCACATCTCAAGTATAGTCGGGTCAGTTGTTTTGTCTGCTCGTTGTGTTGGTTCTTTTAATTAAGCAGGTGGGGCAGCTGGTGGAAGCCAGTGCATGCCAGGTACATACCTAAAGCTCCACATAGATTTTAGTAATTTTCCTTAACGATAATGGAGTACAATAAATGTGTGTCCTTAAGAAATGCTGCCATTTAAGCATCCATACGTGCATGCATACAAGACGTGGGATCAGCAACACTCCCTCCACTTTCCTGCACTACTGAGATGAGCGAGATACACCAAAAAGAGAAACTATAGGAGAGAAAAGAAAAGCTTGTGGTGGTTTTTGTGGGTTGGTTTGTTTTGTTGTTTGATTGGGGTTTTGGTTTTGGCTTTTCTTTTAATTACTTGGTCTTGTTTGCTAAGAAAGCCAGAGATTGTCAGTTGGGTTTTCTGTGACAGAAACTTCCCCAGAGAGGCTGAATGGAGACTGGCATGATATGATAGCTTGCAAACCACTGATGTGATAAAGAGAAGACTTCACTGTCACCCCAGCTTTGTTAGGCTGATATTAAAAACTTCAAACACAATGCAGCATGAAACCCAGTCACCTGGGTTCAGAGAGATGCATTCAGGGTAATACAGGCATAGAGAGCCATGGAGAGGAAGATCAGGGAAATGGAAAAATCTGTCTTTAGGGACCTATGAAAGCTTGGCTTGTTTAGCTGAGTGAAGTGGAGACTGAGGCAAGTGGTTACTGCCAGTAAGTACCTTAAAGATTAAAGCGAGCACCAAGAAAAAAATAATAAAGCTAAGAAAAACTTTAACATGAGATAGCATGTGGGAAGTGATGAGTGGGAACAAGCTGTCCATGAATGTATGTTGGAAGTCAGAAAACATTTTCCATTGACCAGAGATTTGTTTTCTTGGAGAAACTTTCCAACTAGGTCAAACAACTACCTATTGTTGATGAATTCTGGACTTGCATCTGATGCAACATTTTCTTGGAGTTAGCAGGAGACTGGATTCCTATTTCTTCTAGTTAGGTGAGAAGTTATCATCAGTCTGGAGATATAGTTCTCTTAAAGAACTAAACATTGCCCTGCAGCTGTTTCATAATCTGTGATTCAAACCCACCATATTTTGCTCTTCATATAGAGGCACTACATAAAATGAATGCACATAAAACTCAGATCTAGACACAGTTTTGTTGCAGAGATATTTGGTTCATATTAGAAAAGTACAAAGGAAGACAGCATTGCCTGTAGATTTTTGGCTGTGCTCCTAAAGGTGGTAGAAAAGGTCTCCTATAGTCAGTGGTGTTTTGATTGAGCAATATATATTTCTTCTTCAAAATATAACATAGTTTATGTGGTAGTTTTGCCTATTTCTTTGCGTGTATCTCGTCCCTCCTGATTTTCATAAAAAATAAGAACAAACCAAGTAACACTGGAAATTAAAAGAAGTAGAAAACATCAAGCAGGGATTTCATTTATTTTGTATGAAAATGTCTATGATATTTAAAATCAAGTTTCAATGAAAGGTCATTTTCAGAGGACATTTTTTATCACTTTCAATCAAGTCTTTGTGAGAAAGACTTCATACCAGAGGTTTGCTGCCTGTCTGCTGTGAGCTTTTATTATTTAATAGATAGGGTTCAAGGGAGTGCTACAAATTCAAAGCACACAGACTTGCGATGCCTGTGCCAAAAAGGTTGGAAAAGAAAAAGTTACTGTATACACTCCATTCACATAGACAGCATTTCCTGTATTCATTTATCACTGCACATAGTTATAAACTACAACACCTGGTCTATATTTTTTAAAAAAAATATGCTTATTCCTTTTATTGTATTAGTCAATAGTGAAAACTTCCCTGATGTCATTTTTTTTCCTTCTTTGTTCTTTTTGTCCCTTTCTGCCTGCCTCTTTCTAAAGAATTTCTCCTTACAATTAACAGCCTGTTGTGTTCCTTGTCTTATAACAGTCAGGCATGCAAAACAATGGAGTACCATGAGGGTACCTAATGCAGGAAAATGTATTCTGGCAGCACCCTTCATTTGCAGAGTGCAAACCCTATTGGGCCTGTTTGATATGCTGCTGGTTTAAGAATAATTTAAAATTTAGGCAATAATTAAACAGCAAGCATTCCTGAATTCTCTGATTACACAAAAGGACAAGGTTCAGGGAAATCTGAGATCATACAGGGAAATGAAGATGAGCAACTGGAAGGACAGGGGGAATTATCTTTTCTGTTCACTTCTTTACAAAGCAAATCCATTTAAACCTCTTCAAAGAGTGAAACCATAGGGTCGCTTGACTTGTGGTTGTAAGGATGATTTATGAAGAGCTCTGTGGTAGATGGGTCTTTGGTGTGAATCATTGCAGCTGTTTTAGGGAATAGATTATACCAATAAAGAAATAGCTCACAGAAAGAGATACTGCTGAAACACTGGAATTTTTCTTCGTTCCGTAGAACTAGGAAGGACCTTCAGAATTTTCTGTAGTCAAAGTGGAAAACATTATCAGCTAAGTGTTTTAATTAATTACCATCCCTGCTTCAGCCATCGCTGAGAATTCAATAGATAGCTAAAAGACAGCAGTTCTTCAGCTGATTTTTGGGAGTGAACTTCCATGCAGTTAATATTTTTTCTCCCTAGTTGCTCTAAGACATCAGTGCATACCTACTTCAATGAAGTAAACTTTGGGTTTCTATTAAAAGGAGCTGTAAAATCTTGCATCTAGGAATAATTTAACCCAATGTACTGCACTAATGTTTTTGGAAACAGTGTCAAATTATGGGATATTTACTTATGGAAAGACAGCCAGGAAAGAGGTCAAATGGTATTCAGTCAGACTGTTCTAGAAATAGGTAAGCAATTCTCCTCTATTATAAATACACAACTGTGCTCTTTGGAATGGAGGGGGGGAAAGGTGTCCAAGAAAGGTTATTTAATTATACTTTTCATTTTTTTGTAAATGTCCTATACCCTCTGGCTCTACTGCACACATTCTTTATCATCAAATCCATGGATTTGATCAGGTTTTCTGTGGTGAAGGTAGATTAAGAGTTTCAGGAATAACTGAATAAGTTCTGTTTTAGCTTTCCAATTTGCTCCCCCTCCCTAAATTATGCAATAAGAACTTTACAAGGAAACTGAAGGTCTTGAAATAGTTTTTTATTCAGTTGATTTAAAGGAGTGAGAATGATACTGAGATTCTTTACAGGTTTATTAATCTAACATCAGTTTTAATAATTGCTGTGATATAAGAATACTCCCAAGTATGAAAAATTCGACGATGTGTATTGTAAGCTACAAATGAGCTTGAAGTGTGCTGATTAAGGTGTTCTAGCTCAAACAGAAATTAATTTAGATTTTTTACACTGGGCTGTATGAAAGACAGACTGGATGATCACACCATACCTTCTGGCTTCTTAAAGCAAGAATCTGCTAATTAACTCTACCTTGTGTAATTACGAATATATCAAGCAGTTTAAATCCATGTTACAATTTGTTAATACAACAGCAACAGCAGGTATCTGAAACTATTTTTACAATATTCATTTTTCACACAGATAAAAAGGTGCTTGTTATAGGTAGGGTTTAAGGAGGACAGTATGTGCAGAAAGCCCCAGCTTTCCCATGGGTTCTGTGACACTTCACCATACCTGCAGACAGAACCCTGCTGCCTCTGCCCAATAGTCACAGTTAGGAGGTGGTTGTTTCATTTCCATACTTGCTGAGTCCTACAGGTCTTGATCAAGAGTACATCAATGTAGGGAAAACCAGCTGTTGGGACAGTGTTTTTTGTGGGATTTGGTGACTGTCCTTTGAGAGTTGGGCCTTCTGACCCATTGATTGATGTGAATCACATGTGACTTCGTGACATTGCTGATCTGGTTTCATTCTCAGGCAGAGGCCTGGTGGTGGAAGGCTGGGTATTCCCTTAGCTACATCCCCGTTCAACAGCCTCACCACTTTCTTTCACGATTTCATCTCCAAATACTAGGACTTCTACTCTTCTCCCCATCTAGGCATCTTACATAACTCTAGGCTGACTTCCTGCTTTGGTCTATCCCCAGTGAGTGCTAATTACCTGTGCAAGTGTTACATGATGTCAGCTGCTCGAGGGTGAGGAAAGCTGTGTCAGTCTCACATGGCTCTCATTTTGGATTATTCACACTGTGTGCAACCTGAGATATTCAGAATCAAGGCTGAATCTTGCTATAGTTTCAGCACATAAGTAGGACTTTTTTCTCCCATGATAAAGTGTAGGACAGGAACCAGGGAAACAAATGGAGGAACAGAAGAGATGGATTTTCCCACATATCAAAGTAAGGATTATTTTTAAATGTCTGTTTTCAAGATATTTGTCACTCTTGCTGCAGTTATTTTTGAGAACGTTTCTATGTTTCCAGAAGTTTGCTTGGCTCAGAGAACAGCTGAAAAATGGTGTTGGCAGCATGTAGGTTTTGATCCACACTTCTCACTAGCAAGGCTAACCTCTGCTCATGAGATGCTGAAAGAATGTACTCTTGCTCATCGTAAATGACTAACAAGTGGAGTAAGACAAAGTCACCTCTCCTCCTTTCACTTCCCATTTGTGAAATATTGGATAAATAAATAACCAAAGTTATCAATTTTTATTTTTTTTCTTTTGAGCATTCAACATGGGGGGGTTCAAACTGATTGCAAACCTTCACAGAAAGAGCAACGTGAACAGAGTTTAACAAAGTATACTGAGCTGCAGTTGTTTTGTTTCCACTGATCCTCACTAGCATTTCAGCTGCTAAATTAGAGGAAATTGAGATTCTTTTAAATGAAATTAATGGATTTGTCTTCTCCTCTATGGAGACTCTTCTGTTTGTTTTGATGTAGGGAGAAATAAGCATAATAAGAATGTTCTTTTACTTCCAAGATGAAAGCCAATAGTCTGTGCCACTGCAGCAGAGGTGTAAGGTTAAGCAAATAAATCGTGCCATTATCCAACAAAATATTCTGAGTAAAACAACTAGTTTGGAACACTGGACTTGCCAAATGTCAGCAAAACCCCGATAGGTGACTTGAAATATTCTCATTTTAACAAGCCCTTTTTTAAAGAGCTCTGCCAGTTTGTGTCAGGTATATAGTTATTGGCTCATGCCAGCAAATGTAGATTTCTAGGCTTTTAGATTAACAAAGACAGTATTTATCTTGTTTGTGATTTGGAGACAATAACAACAACATTTAAAAAAGAGATTAATTTCTGCAGAATGGAGCTTGTGAAAGGAAATATCTGACTTTACCCTATGCCTTTGTCCTTATCAAAAACCTCCCGAATCTTCCATCCCAGTAATTTTCACTATCAGCAGAAGGATGTCTCCTATCAAACGTATCACCTTGTTAATGCAGTCAAGTACAAAATCAAGCTGATTGCATGTTTTTTGTAATTTGTTATCTTCTGGTCATAATCTGTATAAATTGCACATGCAAGCAATGCATGCTGTAGATTACTTTGCAAAAATCATGAGCTACCAA
Organism: Dromococcyx pavoninus; assembly: GCA_033558185.1. Taxonomy (NCBI): domain Eukaryota; kingdom Metazoa; phylum Chordata; class Aves; order Cuculiformes; family Neomorphidae; genus Dromococcyx; species Dromococcyx pavoninus. The sequence goes on from JAUMJL010000323.1 coordinate 1,344,649, forward strand.
AACTAACTCAAGGCAGAAAGCAAACCAAGCAACAGTTTTGCCTGTGCTGGCAGATTCAACTGCTCCAGGGAAAGAGGGAGACTGAAAGAGGCAAAGTTATCTCCCAAGACAAATAGACCCCTCTTGGCCTTCTTGCCTCTGCCACAGTTGACCTCCATCAAAACCCAAATGGTTCCTCCCAGTTTTTCCCAAGTGTCTGGGATGTCTGAAGTTTTCATTGAGACCTCCCCTGATAGATAATTACATAAGAACAAAGTGAGTGTTTATTCTTAAGCTGCAGTGGACTTACATAATGCATCTTTGCCCCTGCCAAGTGTTTCCCCCTCAGGATTAATACTATTATTGATTGCATTAAAGGAATTAATTATTTCTACTTCTTTTTTGGTAACATTTTACAATTAATTTGATGTCTCTTTCTTGCTGCAGTAACAGTCATTAAATAGGACAGTACCTTTTTAGTTGCTGAATATTCTGCTCTCAACTCAGCCACATTTTAGGACATCTGCCAGAAATGCTCACAGGCCTAAAGATAAGCACATGCCCAAGCATTTTTCTTGGTTAAGAACCAGTGATCAGAACTTCACAGGACTGATGCATCAGGACCTTTATATATCACTGGAGGGGAAGACTTAATGGAGCAACATTTACTGTTTTCTGCATAAGATCCTTTGCCAATAATAGTTATTTTCCCCATATTTTAAGTGGGTGTGAAATAATTAAACTTTAATCAATGGCAGCGATGCTAAAAACCTATTAATAAATATTTAACAGGTGACTGAATGGGCTAAATTAATACTTACAAGAATAGCTCTAAATTATTCTTGTTTCACTTATCAATAATGGAAATATTTCATTTACCTTTGACAAGCATCTAAACTAGTATTAGGATCAGGAGTATGCAAGGGGACAGCAAAAAGCTGCTAGCTAGCAATCTGTCTTAGAAGCAGATGATGGTAGTGTTTGTGAATCATCAGCACAAGTTTGCTCAGGTCTTTTCTGCTATAATGGAGGATCAGCTGTGATAAACGGTCAGCTTCCAAATTAAAAATTTTAAGAGTTCAGCCTGAAGGATTAGAAACAGAGAATGAGAGACAGACAGATGCAGTCTGTGACAGAATCTAATAAAAACTAATCCTATACTTCAATATATTAATAAAATTAGTATAGAAAACCAAATACAATAACATTAGAAACTAACCAGCTCCAAGTATTTCTTTATGTATCCTTCTAGTTAGTGCCATTTTACAAAGGATCAAGCTTTAAAACATGCCCGAGTTCTCTGTAAGTTCTGCAATGGACTATTTCCCATCATACAGGGCAGTGTCACACGAGTAGGATGCAGTATTGGCCAAAAACCCTAAAAGACAGCTTTTTCTGACTAATTGTGAAAAGATTTTATGTCATTTCCATCCATATACTTACATGGCGAGTACTGGAAGACTAACCAGCTCTTGCTCGTTTTTCTTGGTCACACTCAAATAAGCTTCATTAGGTTTTGTTTTCCCTGTTTCTGCCTCCCTCACCACCCAGGGTAATTAAAGAATGAGAATTAGGGGTCAAATCTAAAGATTTCAAACCTAATCTAAACAACACCGAATATGATGGAAAATGTCTTCTTCACTTCAAAGGTGATTGAATTGGGCTCTATTACGTAAAATATCTGTGATGGATCTGGAAAATTAACCTAATTTTATGAGAAACCCTGTTCAATATCTTAAGCACTCATTGTAAAAATGTAAAATCACCACAGCTATTACATGTCTTCATTAAAATGGTCGAGAACAGCAACCATTATGATCATAGCTCTCAAAGGAGTAAAAGATTTCCTACCTGAAAAGAGACTGCCTTCTGAGAAAGACCCTAGATGCTTGCAATTTTCACTCCCTTGCCATCAGTCCATAGCCAATCATTAGCCAACACCCTCTTTTTGTATGTAGTCACTTAACTCTGTCACTTTTGTGTAAACAGATCATGCTGTTCATTAATCCTGCAGTAACAGCCAGTGTGTCAACATAACTTCTTCAGCAATTTACAACTGTTTGACAAAAGACTAACTATGACAATTAAAACAGCATCCTTCATCAAAAATGAAACCATTGCAAAGAGCTGTTTCACTGTTGTGTAGCTATCAATCAAGCACAGCTGAATGTGAGCTAATAAACATGTCACTTTCTGCTGCCTGCATGGAGGAAGAATAATAGCTGAGAAAGGACAGGAAAGGAAACACCTGGAGGAGATAATTGCATGCTGCATACTGGGCTCTCTGGCTCTATTTTGAAGCTTGATACAATAATAAGGAACAATGCAGCAACCATGTAGTCTAGAGGAAAGGAGGATCAGCAGGGTAGGTTATTTTCTCCTCTTTCAAGTCCATCTCCTCAGTCTTCATGTTTATAACTTCACTGAAACATCCCCAGAACTAAAGATGCAGCAGAAATCTGCAGTCACAACTGCATCTTGTCTTGCCCTTCATGTCTTGGTCGTAGCTTTGAATCCTTCTCTGAAGACAGCAGCAAAAGTATAAATTCTTCATGATCAAAATATGCGTTTGGACAATGCATCAACAATCACTGAGTGTTTTGGTGGAACAGGTTCCAGGTTACAATCAGCACAGCTTGTCTCTGCCCAGGCTGTGGGGTGACTGCACTCTGTGGAAGGACTTGAGGACTTGCTTTAAGACTTCTCTGGAAAGAAGTCATGGACAGCATCTCATACCTCAGGAAACAACAAACACCTGTTTTCCAAATATGGTGGAGGGAAAGAATATCCCAAAAGTTTCAGAAAAAAAATCCTAAAAGTTTTTAATAAGAAACTTCTCTAGATTGTAGTTAGAAATCACTGCCACACTCTCCAAAATATGTTTCTGGCTCATGGGGACATTATTGTCCTGAGTACTTTTTACTCGCCTTGGATAAGAGAGTTTTACCACAGAGATTTCATGGTCTTTAGTTTAAGGCATAGTGAGTCGTGTGACTGAACTGAGGACCTTGGGGAAAAGGAAGGAGCATAAGGGTGTGTTATCACAACTCACCTGTGATGATAAACCAGTTCAATTGACCTCCCGGTACAGGGTACAGGGTCAGCATAGGAATTAGCACACAATTAGCAATATCTTAAGATGGCAAAGTATGAAGAAATAAGAGAATGGAAGATCATTGAACTTTGCAGGAAAGCTCACTTCAGGGTGAGACTAAGTCTTTTACTTCCCCTGACAGGGCAAGATAATAAAATTTTACAGATTTCCTGTCACTCAATCTTTATCTCCCATTCCTGCAACCAACTTTACCACATCTTTGATCTCCAGGAGTCCAGAGAGCTTCCTAGGTTTTTTCAGGCTTTCTCAATGCAGAGCCAATTGGACCTTTCTGAATTGTTTGGTATGAGAGGGATAAGACCACCACCGCTGCACCCCCCCCATCACTCACACTTATTATTTCTTCCCTTACTAAAAATGCCCAGGTGCTTTGCAGGCAATTCATAGGCTTGCTTCCTATCTATAGTTTTCTTTTGATGGGTATCAATGCTGTGATGCACCGTATATTCTGGTCTGTAAGGCTGAGACCTTTGTGGCTCTGAAAACCCTGGAAATTTTAAAAATAATTAAAGACACTATCTTCATTGAAATAATGTAGATTAGAATGAGTTGCTGACAAATTGATCAGCTCTCTTGTAGGCGAGGCAAGCAGAGGAGTAAGCTGGAAGAAAATGAACAAAAAAGTGGGTTCATTGGCCTTTCATGAGAGTAGATAACAAAGCATTTGGCATGCTGATTGACTCTCTATCAATCTGCTTTCTGCTTTCTATGTGCCTACAAAATCACTGCAAATATTTGCCTCCTGCACACAGACAAACAGTGGATCAATATTGAAAAGCAGATTATGTTGGTTTTGAAGTTAAAATTGAACCTCCCTTATTTTCTGGCTGCAAAAAAAATGATAAATGAGTTATAAAGGTCAAACAGTAATTATTACATTAATTTCAACTACTGAGATGGGAGGAAAGGCATGGGGGGAGTAGTTCATACTGATTCAAAGCAGGATTGGTTCTGAAAGCTAATGCTAGAACAAAGCACACCTTGATTTTTGAGGAAATTTAGTTTATACCAGGCAGGCAGTGTCTACCCCAACAGCGCCTCAGCTCAGCCTCCCTAGCTAGCTGGGCTCTGATCGCCCACCTATAAGTGCCTCTTGTTTGGGCCAGCACAATGCATTCCCATTTGCTGTCCTCCACCCTGTGTAGAAATGTCCACAGGGAGTACCAGGATCCATGTGGAGTTTGTGAGAGGACGAGGGGGTGCTCATTTAGAAGTTAAAAGGGAAGAATGAGCTGTGCACAGGACAGTAGAACAGAAAGGCTTGGCACTCTTGGGGCGCTTTGATAAAAAATGAGTAAGAAGACCTTCACCCACACTGGAGAGAAAACTTGTCAGCTCTTCCCCTCACTCTCTTCTTTCTTGAGCATATTAATATTTTATCACTTCTCATTTACAATGTGACCTGGTTCATACGTTTTTGACACACTATAAACAAAACTTTCCTCAGTGCTACAGGAACAGCTTTAGAGGAGTTTGCGAAGGCCTGAAAAGAAGGCTTATTCTGTGATGGAGGAGGGATGACACTGGCGAAGAAAAACAGTGTGAATAATTCATGCAGCACATTCAGATGCCATGTGGATCCTGAACTAGCCTGAACACACTATTTGCTTTGCGTTCACAATGTTTCATTAGCCACTATAGAGATGGGGAAGGCAAAGTCATTAAGCTTAGTGTAATGTTTTAACACCACTTGTTGGTTGTATTACCATGCAAAGACAGCGACTACAAAGGACTTTGGTTCTTTCCATCAAAGTTTCTTTCCAAAATCACTCCCTGCATTAGGGATTAGTTACTGGAGAACACCTACACTCTCCCATCTCCCAGCTCATAAAATGTAATAGAGTCACCTGAGATTTCAATGCAGGGGAATATCTGAGTCCCTGAAAAAAAGAGCTCAAGAGATCAGGGAAAAATGAAGCAACTCTTTCTCATCGAATGCCAGAATGGTTATGCTCAGGCTGAATCAAGTTCAAGGGAACAGTAGGTTCATAACCACCATCACTGATGCTTAAAAAATGAGTTATTACTGAAAGATGTAACTGATGAAATTCAACCAGCCAGGACCCCATTCTGGAAGAGAACTGACCGTGGCCAGAAGATGCTGGGCCCTCTCAGATCTTGTTGGTTCCTGCTACATGAAGAGAAAGCGTGGAAGTCAGGTGTTGGCTGAAAAATAGTGCAGCCAAATTTTGGATAGAAATGTCCCCTTCCTCCCCCCCAGTGTTGACTCAGTCATTTGAGTTGAGACAACTTTTAATGGTGAACATTTTCATCTGGAATATTTTGTGATATTTACAAGGAATATATTTGTAAATAACTATTTTTTCCCTTTCCTACTAAGATGATCCCACCTCTGCTTAGCTGTTAGCTTATCACTGAGCTTTTACATGACTGTTTTAACACTCAGCTGACACAGCGCCCTTATTGCAGGATCCTTTAGTCAGTTCTGTCTCTCACTGTCTCTGAAAAGAAAGGCATTGTTATGTCTTGGTTTGAAGAGATTAATCACCCAGGTTTGCATGAGTTGTAGATTCTGCTGAATTAATTTCAAGAAACTGAGCATTGTGTTAAGTAGCACTTGTTGAAGAGGATCTCTGATTTTTGATGACGACTCTAAAGTGAAATGGACGGGTGAGGCTTACACATTAGGCAGAGCAGATCTAAGAGTTTTGCTGCTGTGGGTTACAGTCATCACGATACTCTCCCTGATGTTCTTTTCCTTCCTTCCCACTGGCTGAAGTGCAGAGGAGGCTGATAAGGTTCTTACTGCCGTTGAGGCAATGAACCTGGAGGGCTTAGCTCCAGTCAAAGAAAATTATAACTGCAGTCACAGAGGTTGTGAGTTCAGGTTCTGTGAACGATTCAGCCCAAAGCAAGTTACCATATGAGCTAACCTTGTAACATTAGTGAGACGTGAGATGGACTGGAATGGGGCCTGGTTATTTACTCTGTGTACAGTGTGCCATTAAATATAAAAGCTTCTTGAAATGTCATGCCAGTTCCGGTGATTATTTTGCAGCATTGCTGCAAGATTAACTGTGTAAAATTCATGGCAATTTTGCTCACAAATCAATGCATAAAAATCTGTATTTTTTTTTAAAAGAAGCAAATAATTCATCCTGGTCCATGCTCAGCTCCATTTCAACATTAAGTAGCATAGCTTAGTTCTAAACCAAGGGTTTGGATGACTCTGACCTAATTCAGACTTATGATTGTAAGAGAGGAATTCACTCCAGGGAGCACATAAAGGACAAACAGTTGTGCAGAGAGTAGAAAAGCATGGACAAGACATACATCAAGGAAAGCTGCTAGCTTTTTCGCACTGTATTTCATTCCCAGAAATCTCAAAGAGCTTCATGAAGGAAGAAAATATTATTAGTCACAATTTACATGTGGATAAAGTGGAGATACACTTCGAAGTGAGCAAGTATTCTTGGTAGGTAGGGACAATATCAGAATTTCTTTGTCTCCCTGAAACAAGAGAACTCTCCGGCTTGGCACTTTGTCACAGCTTTTAGAAACCTATATCCTTCATCACTTCCTTTTAATGATTCCCTGCAGGCATCCTTTATCCCCACTTTCCCCTTCCTGAAGAAGGGTGCAGGATCAGAGGGACAGAAGATGCTACTGAGGTGCAGGACCTGTGTCTCAGATCGGAGTTTTTCTGTTATGCTTCCTGTCTTCCAAGATTAAATGAGTGAGTCAGAGGGGCATGAAAAGCTGAGACAAGGTGACTCTGATAATTTTTTCTTTGATTTTTCTTTGGAAATTACTGTTGCACAAATAAACAACATACAATATGGATTGGTCACTTTGCTGCTGTGGGTCTTACGACTCCTCCCTTGTTATTGTGTCCTGTGCAAATAAATGAGTATCCTGCCTAGGTTTACCTTACAATCTAAAAGCAACTCTGGATTTGGCAAGTGAGGCAGTAAAGAATCACAACTTGGGTTGCCAGTAGGCAAATAGCATTAAAATTATTTAGTACTAATATACAGCCATGCCTGGACTGTAACTGTGAATCACTGGGAATTAGGAATAGATGGTGAACAGAGGAGAAAGTAAAAGGTAGGATCATAATCTTGCTCAGGTCAATGGAAACTGGGTCATATCTAGGGAGCTGAGATGCAGGAAGGGGTAAAGAAATGGTATCACCTTAGGGACACTCAAACAGAAATCCAAATGTTGTTTGAGTCACGACAGGGACAGAGATGTGGGTTTTGGGGAGAAAGCGTGAGCAGAAATGATGTACTGGATTGACCAGAGCCAGTGCAGATCAGATCCATATAAACTCTTTAGAAATATATAACCAAATACTTTGGCATCTCAGATCAGTTTTTATATGAACATATTGCCATAGACAGTATATTCAGCTCTATTAGACCCTGTTAGCAAAAAAAACCCCCACATACAGGAGGTCGAGGTCATGTTGAATCTAAAGCAATTGGCCTTAGTTTTCATGTGTTTGAATGCCTTATGCACTGAAGCAAGAGGCAGTGAACTGCTTTGGAAACAGTAAGTGTGTTTTCCCAATTTTGCTCTTACAGTTAGAAGAGGAATCTTAATGGAAACCATACACCAGGAGTAACCACTCTATATTTACATTTGGGAATGGAAAATAGCAATGCATGTCAAATGCCTCTTCAAATGATCATACCTTCCAAAATCTGAGGTTTATTTTATGGATGGTAGAAAATTCACTGGAGGGATTTATGTGGTATCTGAAAAGGCAGAACAATGGGTGAACAGAAAAAAATGCAAAATATGAGCAGTGCAGCACTTTTATGGGCAGACTATGTTTTCTTTTCTTTTTTTTTCTTTTCTTTTTTTCTTTTATGGGTAGACTCTTTTCAGACTATGGGTTTTCTTCCAAGATGATTACTTGACTACTTGAGCATTCTAAAGTGATTTTTTTAGTTATTGTTACTGCAGTAAGAACAACTCCATTTTCATCTCAGACATTGTAGCTGATAGCAGGCTTCATAGGTTTAAAATTTGGTCAGGCACTGTAAATTGGAGGGGAGGTTTCTTTCCATGTATAGTCACTTTATATATATCATTTATCATTTATATATATCATCTATATCATTTTTTCATGACCCTGTGGTCACTTTTTTCTGGCAGATTCACTCCTATGGGTAAAATAAACATAAGTAATTTCAAAATCTATGATTATCCACACAGAAGTAAATCTTAAATCTCTTAACCACAGAAAAATTGTTCCAGAGAATCTCGTGACAGAGGTCCTCTTGGCCCACAGATCTTTCCTGTGGTTGCACATCTCTTGGAAAACACTTTCTTTGTGACTGTGTCTGGGAGCGCTATATCAGAGAGAGAAAGTCACATAACTCACCTTTCCCTTCCCAAAGCAGCAAGTTATCCTTCCTTTCCTAGCACAGCCCTTAACACAGGTAAGTGTTGACCACAGAGAAAAGCTGCTCTTGCTCTATCTCTAAACCACCAGCACAGCCTTGGCACTAGTAGTGCTTCCTGCAGATCCATCAAGATCAGCAAGTTTGGGATTACGCGTTCCATGACTGAGAAATTAAGGGAAATCTTCAAGTAACAAGACTAATTTACATAGAAGACCTCAGTTTAGTATGAAGATACCCCACCTCATTCACAGACAGCTGATTTGTACTGAAAATGCCAGTAACAGCATAAATCTAAGCACTAATGCTGATGTTTGAGATGTTTACTTAGGAGAACTTTTACCTAGGTAATTAAATTTTGCCTTTGTGAAAGTTGTGAGAGGTGCCTTTCCCCACCAAGGTGCTCAGCCAAATTCCCATCAGCTTCACTAATAAAGAACAGCAGTTCTGATTTCCATGATGCATCCACCTACACCACTCCCCCTGCTCCAGCAGTGACCAGCAGAAGAGGCCTCTTGGAGAATATAAAACAAGACTGTACGATGATACTTTTCCCAAAATACTCTCACAGCCTTCAGGAAATTGTGGTCGAGAGACTTCCTGTGCCAGAGGTGTATTTCTGCATTTAATGGCCCTCTGTGGGCTTGTCAACAGTGGCAGGGTTGACTCCCTGACTCCTAAGACGACTTAGAATATATTCTCACTTGGGTATTTTGAGACATAACTACACAGTACACTCAATTGACTGTAATAATAAGTTAGCCCCCTTCAGGGACTGCAGTTTCTATTACCAACAAACAAGAAGAGGAAGAAAATATTGCCTGAATTGGATCACATCAGTCATCTGTGGGTACTCTGTGTTGTTTTCAGCAGCAGGAGTAGCAATCAGGTTGCCATCTGGCTGGTTTCCAAATGGCCTGTCCAGTTCTGCTCTGGTTTCACCAGTCATTGTTAGGGCCATCAAAAATTGCGTTGCAAAAGCACAACTACGTTTGGCCAAGCAAGGTATTTCTAAGATGGGGGATCTGAAAGACAGACAGATGGTCTGAGGTGCCCAAAGGAAAGCAAAGCATATGCCCTGGTTTTGGCTTGGAATCAGTGAGATTTGGAAAGAGGTGAGAGTAGAAAACACCATTCGGGGAAGCACTGTGGTCTTTCTAAAATGTTAGTATTTAATTAATTTAATAACTGAGTAAGGGTGGAATTTTAAACAAATTATGCATAAAGTTATTTTTTTAAAGTCAACCACAGGGTCAGACAGAAAATTATATGTTCATGAGGCTGCACAAAATCAGCAATAGCAAATAAGTAACGAAAATTAGAAGATGTAGGGGGTAAGTCATGCAAAAGTGAGTCCAAGAGAAATAAGGGTTTGACGCTTCTCTGTAGCCATTCACCAGCACTTCAGATTGTCTCTAACATCTATTTCTGACTGAGATGTTATTTTGAAGCAATTCATTCAGGGTGGCTGAAATATTAAGTTATAAGTCTTGTTTTTCTCACTCTTCAGTGATAGCTTTCATCCATTGAGATCTGCCTATCTATCCTCGTTTTCTTTATTAGTAAGAAGTATTAGAATTACTGCAAGGATATTCACTGAAGATTTAACAAGGTAATTTATCCATGCTATAAAATGACTTGACAATTACTCAAAAGAGTCAGACAGGCCTTCTCAGGGATAAGAGAAGCAGTCTTTTTCTGGTTTCTATGTGTTACTTCCAACACTCCCTTCAGAAAGCTACTTGTGCCACCAAAGATGCAGATCCTTAGATAACCTTGAGCTTACAGCTAAAGAGATGAAAGAGAAAAGATTCTTCAACAAAGATCAATACAGCCAGGGGGAACCCTATAATTCACCCAGAGTGGCCCCCTTCTTCTTTGATTCCAAGTCAGTTTGGTTATTTTAGGAACCTGGGGATCAAAGTCTTATTCCTCTCTGATATTTTTGTATAATTCTGTGCTACATTTTCAACGAAATTATGCCATGTGCATCTGCTACAGGATTTTCACCCACTGAACATTTGGTAATTCACATATTTTTTCTCTTGTTTGAATGATATGCAATATAGGATTGTATTCATTATAACATTCACAGCAGTAAATGAGCATGTTTTGAATGAGAGAGGTTTTGTAAGTTTTTTAAGAAAACAACGGAGTATTTTATGTGATCATACGTTTTAGGAAAAACTCAGTTTTTTAATTGAGCTCAAATCTAGAAAAAAACAGATTTTTTTTTAAAGTTTTTGGAGTTTCATTGAAACAGAATATTCAGAGTGAAGCAAAAGGAACAGGAATAACAGTTCAATAGTGATGTGGAATTTTAGTTGTACGTGCATCTAAATCAATTTTAAACCATTTTTAAGGAGTTTTGACTGTAACGCGCCTCTTTAACAAGAAAAGGTTTTGTCTTGCTGAGAGCTATCTCTGACTCCTATCTTTGTTTTGCAAATGTGTCTTCCTTTTTATACTTTCACTTTGCCTGTGCAACAAAACTCAGGGACTGAGGGTTAACCGTAAGCAAACCAAAATATGTATATATCCAGGTCAGCAGTTTAACAGGACAGGGTTGTAACCATGGTCCCACACGCTACTTTGTGGGTTGCAGCATGAGGAACTGTAGGGCTATCTGCAGCTGAGGGAGAGATTTGGGTGCACAAGTTGGCAGCAACTGTTGCTTATTCTCTGGCTGACAGTAGGAACATCAAATCCTACTCTGCTCCTTGTGGCCAGACTCAGCTTCCCCCAATTTGTTCTCCTTCCTCTACATGGGAGCCTCTTCCTGGCCAGGGTTTGGATCGTTATCTTGAGGAGAGCAAACCTCAGCTTTGTAGCTTGAGAAGCCTTGAGCTGGCACTGTTGAAGTGTGCTCACTGGTGGAATTGCTCTGCAGGTTCTATGAAAGTGTTGTATTACTAACAAATATTTAGACAGTGTTATCTATTTCTTGCCAAGGCTACCGGATGATATTTTTTCTCTTTCACTTAGCAGCTGACTGGAACATTTACCGTGAATATTTGCACGTGTAACTTCAAGTCACCTATTAATTCTTGTGAACATACAGACAGCAGGAATGCATAACTGACTCCCTTGGGAAAGCTTCAAGCTCCTCAGCCCGTGATACGAAATATGTGTCAAAGTGGAAGATATGCTCCCATGAGAACCCCAGCCAAGAGAATGCAGTATCCCAGGTAGAAAAGACTACATGCAATTATGAAACCCTTCAGCCAGCTGAAAAATCTCAGTTGGAAAGATAAGATCAATTGCTTCAGAGCTTCAAGTTTTAAGGAGCTAAGTTTTCAGTAATAAACTTACAGCATTTGTGGCAATCACTCTTTCTCCCCCCATCCCGGAAACGTTGACTTCTATTAACCATCAGTATCTAACCAAGGTTAGACAGTTTCATTTTCACACAGCAAAGAAAAACATCAAACAAAAATCAAAACGACTACAAAATCTACTACCAAGAAATTGCCTTCTCAAAAATTCATGCTTTTCCCTCATAAGAAGTTTATTTTACTTGCTGTTCTTCTCTGGCGTATAACACACTAACCTTCAAACCCCCATATGATAGATGAAAACAGGTGATATTACTTTAGATGATTGTCACTTTAGGGGCTTGGGGACTAATTTGTTTTTAAACTGCTCAGGAAAAACAGAGCTGATTAAGCAGCTGAATTTTGAGAACAAACGTGAACAAAGAGACATTAAAGGTCCTTTAGTTCATAGTACAGCACGTGTAAAGAATAGTGAGGACTATAAAAAAGACTTGGGGGGAGGCAGTATTTAGCCTCTCACACCAATGGATTTTCAGATAGTTTATTCTGAGCTAATACAAGAAAAGTTCAGAGACAATCCAGTGTCCTTAGGATATGTATCTCTATGAAATTAAACTTGCATGATAAAGACAAGATTTTAGGAGTACGTTTCTCTCTTACATGTTCTTCATCTGTCTGAGGCTTTGGTCTTCTTACCAACAAACTTTACTTTCTGCTCATGTCTCACTCTCCAGCAGCTGAGGGTGTTTTGTAGGCTGTTACTATAAGAGAGAGTCTAATTCTCCAAAAACATGTTGGCATGTGAATATGAAAAAGGCAACTGTTCCCTGCTTTCCTAGATCTTATTTTGTTTAAATAGAGTGAAATCTAATTCTCTTTAAACTAAAAAGCTGACAAATATTTTAACCTTTTGAAGAGTAGAAAATACATGGTTTATTAGCGAATACTCCTGTTGACTTTAATAATCTTTGAATCAAGATGTAATTATGGATAGAGATGAAATACTTGATACTATCTAGTTGGAAACTGAAATTTTTTCAGTCCAGAATGACGATTCTTCATTTCTGCATTTGAAGGAAGTTCAAATGTGCACACTTGAAATTAAAAGATATTTTTTAAAACGTGATGGATAAGTATGAAAAAGGTCTATAATGCCAATCAACATTGTGGAAAAGAGGTCTCATCACATAAAGACAAAAAATGCAAGACTGGATAAAGGTATTTCTGAAACTCTAATATTCTTAGAATGAGATATTTTTACAGCTGATCCCGTTTGGAGATATGGGAAAGAATTGATTATCTTTGTTTTCCCCAGCTGTACTTTCTGTTAACCTGTGATGTTACACTTTTTTTAAGTGTTTGAAATAGAATTGCCTCAAAGTTTGACTAAACATCAGCACCAATGAAGAAGACAGTACATGGACAAAAAAGTGACTGGCAAATCCTAGAGAAGATCTATCAATAGGAAATCATTAGCAAAACAGGGTAATCCTTGGGCAGATTATCTGGGAGTGATTCTGCCTCAGGGTTGTGCTCTTGTACATGTTTAGTCAAGGAGTATCAGGGAAACACAAAGTCATTTTTTAAGTATGGACAAAGCCTGGTAGCCTGTTGATTAAAGATAAGGACAAGACAATGATACAGAGGGATCTTAGCACCGTTTTGTTATCATCTGGCCTATTCAAATAGCTTCAAGATACCGTACTGCAAAATGGCATGTTATGCTATTACAGAAAAGAAGGATTCTGAGAAAGGATTTAGGAGTCATATTCAAGAAACAAATGTGTGTAACTGCTCAATAAAATGATGTGATCATGGGAAGTCTCTTTAAGAATGTTTCGCAGATGCCTTTTGAATTATGTAGGTTACAGCTGAAGGTGATGTAGAGAGAAGAACAAACCACTTCTTGAAATACAGTTCTTTTCTATGGTTCTTGGCTTATAGAAATAGAACAATAAAGAACAGAAAACAGGGAATGACTTTGCAATTTGTAAGCTCCCTTTTTGCTGTATGCTGAGTTTAATCCTGCAGTACATTTAACGAAAGAAAGCGGATCTGTGCTGTGTAAAAGACCCTTGAATTAGACCTACCTTGACCCACAGAGCCAGATCACACAGCAAAACAATTTACACCAAGATGACCTCAAGTCTCAGACACAACTGTCTCAGGGCAGTATATTCTACAGTTAGATGGTAGAAAACAGTGTGCAGTGGAAGACTCCTTAATCTAGAAAAATTATCAAGCCAGACATAATCTAGTGAGGAATAAATGACAATGTTTACTTAAGTAGTAGAGGTAATTAATCACTTTATTAACTGTCTAGAGACTTGATGACCTTTCTGCTACTTTAGGACTCCAAATCAAATTATGAGCCTGATACTAATTTTTTGTGCAATACTAAGACCTCTGGCACACCTCTGTGTGGAAAGACTTGGCTTCCACCCTTATGTCTGTAAAAAATATGGATCTCGTGGAATTCTTCTGAGCATCATTTCCCAGCATGGATTTAGTCCTGTTTCACAATCTGACCTGCTCAGGTCAGGACAAGCAGGGAATAGTGAAGTCTGGAGCACAAAACTCCTTGATAGAGGCAGTACAGGAGGCATGATAATTGATTTCAAAATATCATTTCATGAATAACTTTATCTTCCTGTAAATTGCTAAAAGTTATGCAAAGTACTTGAATGCATTGAGACATGGTAGAGATGGCTGAAAAATATTCATTTTTTTAGCTGTCACCAAAAAAACTTTCAAAATTTTGAAAAGCCAAGAAATAGTTTGGATTGAAAAGAGGGAAAAGTGAGTTTCTTTCACGCCCTCGTGAAAACTAAAAAAAAAAGTCCAAATCAAAAAACAATCTGTTTTTTGGTTCATGAAAATGCATCCTGTGTCCAAAATAGAGAAACTACGAACAGAATCTTCCAAACATCCCAAGGAAATAATGATTTATGTTAGAGATAAAGCCAAATGAGACTAAGAGTGGTTTTTTCCCTCTCCATATGTGCTTATATATGTATAAATGAAGGCAGGCATGCATAGTATCTATGCAAACAATGTATTTGCATCCAAAACACCTATTCTGGGGGCCTGTGTGGATGTTCTCTGGCATCCTGTGAAGTTCCAGAGACTTTGGATGTGTTCAGCACAAACTACTCTTTACCCATAAAAATTCAGCTGCTGTCACTCCTGTACTTGAGAGCAGCACAGCCTTTTAGTAGCGATGCTAAATGCGACACAGGCAGCCACATTGTAATTGCTTCAGTTATGACAGAGAGCATTATTGCATCTGGAAGCTTCTGGCTTATGGCTACACTCACATTTAATCATCCTTTTACCTCTGTGATACATTACAGCAGGCAAAAGTTTTCAGGTAGCAGGTATCTCAAGCAAAGATTGCATGTATTTGGCACCATCTAGTAGCATATATACCTGTGGAGTTTTGTCAGTTTAGCAGTAAATGGCATGGCAAGATATATTTAACTACATTCCTTTCTCTAATGGGAATGGTATTTCACCATGCTCTGGTACCTCCTCTCATGTTGGCTCACATGTGCTGAGAAATGCAACAGTTTTAGAATTTGTCTTTTGAAAATGTCATTTTGAAGCTGTGGAATCAGCCACACTCTTAATGAAAAGCTCTCTGAACAGCATGGGAAGAGATGGAAGCTAAAACGTCTTTTTTGTGGCCTTATCCCAGAAAATGTTGACTTCCTGCATCTGTCCATTCTGACTGACAAATAAGTGGTCAGTTTGGATAAAGCCCAAAGCTCTGAATGAATAAGTATATTGGCAGGAACATCCATGGAAACTAGTTTATTTAAAAAAGTATTAAAAAAACATTTGCCAAGAGGGAGTTTTAAATATATTGTCCTTAAATCTGGATTATGTTCAACCAAATAATGAATAGAAACATACTGTAGCACTTCTGACCCGTCAAAGCAATGACATTTTGTTTCCACTATACTGTAAAATGGCTATAAATTGATCTAGCAAGCAGAAACTATTCAGATGAACAAATCTGAGCTCTCAGCAAGCTGATAATAAGAATGAAAAAAATCACAAAAGCCGTAAATGTACAGATACCTCAGTCATTATTAAAGGTTATTCAGCCTCCGAAGATTTTTGTTTTGGTGGTTCTGGATGGTACAACTATTACTTCAGGCAAAGGAATTTATTTTTTCAGTCTTCAGTGGATAGGTTCTGGTGTGACAGAAGATAACCAAGACCTTGCAGGTCTGCAGAGAGCTTTCATTGTTGCAGTTCTGATATCTGATCTCCTACAAGTAGCAAAATTAGTTAGTGAACTAACAAACTGCACAGTCAGTGAAGGCTCAAACATAAATATTCTGTCTATAACATGGCCAGCCAGATTAGTTATTGACAGTCGACTCAAATATTCAGTGAAAAGATGTACCCTGGTTTTGTTTGGCCAAAGAATAGAGCTTGAGACACAACAAACAAGCATCAAGAGATAACGTTTGCCACACCTTCCCATCAGAAATTCTCATAAGGATGAACAGAAGGCAGGACAATTGGCTCAAGCAGTGAAAAGACACTGTAAGTTGATTTATGTATTGAATGCAAGAGGGAGAGACCTGTTTCACTCTGCTGTTGCAGAGATCTCTTGGCTACCAACACTGTGATACACAGCAGCAGGCTGTGCAGGAGGAAGTTTCTAGCTCCAAAGCTACACTTCCTCTATGCCCCTTGTATTTTAGGGCTCTGTCAGGGGAGTCTGGGAATGAACAGCTGTGATTTCTTCATCCAGGTAGGGAGAGAAGGAGAAATTACCCTGATGGAATTTTCTCTTTTCATCTCCTGGTCAGTGAAAGAAGCCCTGCTAAAACCTTACAGTTCCAAAAAGGTCCTGGCAGTGACCTATAAGGGATTAGGGCAAACCTGAGAAAGGCCATCACTCGGTTCTAGATAGCTGCTTCTTCAGCTGCTTCTGCTTTTGCATCTGGGCTGCTCATCCTCAAGATGTTATTTTAACTCTGAGCATTGCCCCAGGTGAAGACCTGGGAGTAAGTGAACTTAGGCTGCAAAATGCAAAAGGTTTAGGAATAGTTCTTTGTGCCTCAGAGACCTCTTGTTCCTTTTTCTTCCTTTGTTCCCGCTGTCTCTGTCCCTATTTTGCTTTCTTGTGATGGACAGAAAGAATTGGCAGAGTTTATACCCCAGCTCTTCTGCGTAAAAGCAGTGCTGATGGCACCTCTAAAGCCATGACTTCATTTTCTTGATTTTTCCTGTCATTTCATGTGTTGTCTGTAGATTTCATCATCCTCAGCAGAGATTTCTGCAGCACATCACTGTATTGTTCCATACCTGCTAACTTACCTCAAATTTTCACCTTCTCTTCCCACATCTTCTTAGTGGATCATTCCCAACAAATAGCTGCTGCTCACTTCAGCATGGCTACAGTCATTATTCAAGCAGTGCTCAGTGCCCAGGTAGAGCAAAGTCTGCTCTAATTAACAAAGACAAACAAGGACTATTTTACAGTGTGAACACGTGCAAGGCCAAGTTAGATCCAAGAAAACAACCAACCATTTTTTTGGTCAAAAACCTCATGTGAATTGCCAAGAACTGTATTGAAACTTCAGTGCCACTGCGTGAGCAACATTGGCTCTGACCCGCCTGCTCCAATACAAACATAATTCCATGTGGGTGTCAGGAAAACACACACACAAAAAGAATTGCTTCACTGCCCGTTTATCCCTTGCTGAGAAGGAACAAATTGAACAAACAAATAACATATGTTAGTCACATTGCTTCATGCACTGATGGAATGCTTTCAGATACCCTGGTGCCTTCGATTAGGATCTCTATAGAATTAAGCACAAATTACGTGAAGCCAAGCAAATGTGACATCCATTGGAACAGCATGCACCAACCTTCATGAAATATGTGTGTTCTGTGGAAGTCTTTCATCTGGCTAAATCGCAGATGACTGGCTAAGGTATGCTTTGATTTTTGGTGGTGATGCTATTTGTATTACTTGAATACCGAAAATTGTGAAGTCACTTTTATTTAATGTACATCCTCCTCTCACACAAATGGCATGTGCAATATTCTTAAGTGCCATCACTGAAATGGGGCAGACTGCTGTCAGATGACAGGATTGAATAGAAGTGTCTCAGACTGAATAAAATGTGCAGCTTTGTTAGAAAAAAATTTCCCAATTTCTAAGCCCTTCTCCTTTTGAAGGATCTGTACCTATTCCACGTATAAGATTAATTTTTCATTATTCCAGCTTTCAATATTTTCCCTGAATGTTTTAAATAATGGTTAAAGGGCATCCAACAATGCCAACAGTATCAAATCAAACATTTCATTTAAAAGATCATTTTTATTTGTTGCTTGCCAGGTGTCACTGAATCCTTCCGACTAAAGGAAAAAAAATCTGTCTTTTCACTTCAAAACTCTCCAACTGGCATTATGACTTTGAAATTCTCTCATCCATTTCGGGGAGATTATGAACAAGATCAGCATTTTTACAGTTGATTTCCTCAATAAGCCCTAGAGTTAAACAACTGCAGTCCTTTCTCAAACCAGAAGGTGGCAAGCATTCTTAAAGTATGAGCTATATTGAAACAAGACGGGCTCCCTTCTGATAAAATCTCAGCCACCATTGTCTTCTGATCGAACACTCAGCCTTGGATTTCCCAGGCAGAGATTTGTGTTTAACAGAGTCCAGTAAATCACAGCAAGACAGGACAAAAGAGGGAAACATGGAACAGATTTAAATGTATCTTCCTTTGTAATTTAAGCAAAAAACTCTCTGAGACTAACGTAGGAAATAATTACTTGGAAAATAAAGATGACTGGAAAAAAATGAAATTTGTGCCCCAAAGGGGCAAAGGGAGGGATCCTAAAAGATCGGGTTGGCTGCCAAGCACAGCAAAAGAGCCAGACAGCACCTGAATGTGAACCGCTCCCACAGCTCATACATAAATGTACATTAACCTTACAAAAGACTAAGTAATGCTTTGTGTGGGTTTTCCCACTAAGAAACTAGCCCCAAACCTTATTTACTGTTTTCCAGGAAAAGCTGCGTGCTTTTTCTGTTAATCTGCCCATCTTAGAAAATGGAATAACTTGTGCGTGCAAACAATACTGGAAAGCCGATGTATTCTGGGGTGCCAAGTTGGAGGCGTTGGTAGGAAGCATTTTAGTTAAATTTCAATCTGTAACTTAGCTGGGGGGAAGAGGTCACCCAGGACGTACTACACAGGAGTGCTGAAATGGTGAATTAATACATCTAGATAAATTTGTTATAGAAGGAGACCAATACACCCCCCATTTTAGTATCGTTTACGTCACAACTTAATTTTAGCACTTGGCCTAAAGACTTCATGCCAGTCAGATGATTTCCCTGACAGCCTTTGTTTCTTTTGGTATAATGGTTAGTAAACTGGTGGAAAAGAAAGTTTTCAAATAAAGGACATAATTTCTCAGCTTCTTTTTCAAATCCTGGAGGCCTTAAAGCATGAGGAGAGCAACGCAGACTTCAGATGCCCGTGAGAGTTGACAGGGGCTGATGACTTGAAAGCAGTGATGATACAATCCTCTCTGACATTAATCCTGGGCTGGGAGTGAGAGACTGTCCCTGCCATTGTTAGTGTCCTTAATTATATATTGCCACAACGCAGGTGGCTGCGGTGCTGAGAAATCAAATTCATCCATACCACTGCGTGCCAGGCACTTGGTGGAAAAATGATCTCTGCCTCTTCCAGTACCACATGAAAGCATGAGCAAAAAACTGATGAAAGGACACATCAGACAGTAGGGAAGACAATACCTCTGTCCTTATGGCAGGCCATGGCTCAGCTTTCCCTTTCTCTTCAGCATGTTAAATATTGGGGAAAGAAGGTTGTGCAGGCTTTATTGAAGGCATTACAATGAAAATAAATCACAGCAGGTGCAAATTGATTTGAGAAAGATCAGTGATCCTGTATATATTCAGGTCACAGTCAGAACCCACTGAACCCCATGTAGGATTTACCATTTCATCCTTCATCCTCTGGTCACCTTGCCCCAAGCCCTGTGCTCTTGTGTCTCTGAGCTCAGCAATGAAAATCTCTGTGTTTACTGAGCCCATGGGTCAAGGGAGCTCAGAGTCCAAAGTCCTGATACTCGGTGCAAAATACATGCTGAGTTACTGAGCTGGTAATGATTCCACCAGCAGCAGAAGGAATGGGGTGGAAAACATCTAAGATAATGCCAAGGGGTACAGTACTGCCACAGAGGAAAGTTGATGCATACAGAGGAAGTTTGAGGCAAATAGGTTTTAATAAGAGTATCATTCAGCCCTTTGGATAGTTGCTGAATACTATGGAAGATTTAACGAGGCATGTCCTTGCCAACCATTGCATGCATTAAAGATTGCACTGAATGAAGGAAGACATCCTAAGAGAATCCTGAGATGAAGATATCTAAATCAGAGTTTAAAGGGTGAACTGTATCATTTATGCTTCTTGTGAGTATCTGCCAGGGCATCAAAATGTTGTTTCCCACTCACCTCATCCTCTGCTGACCTCTGCCACCTGGTCTTATTATTCCAGTTTTGATAGGTATTGCTGCAAACCAGGACATCTGAATGGGGGCCTTCTTCTGAGTTGGACTCAAAGCAAGAACAAAGCAAGGGCCAAAAAAGATGAGAAATAGAGCTTTCAAGTAAATGAAGGTTCCTGCAAACGAGACTGAGGCTAAAACATGAAATGTGCAAAGAACTCCTGACCTTTTTAGAGAAAGATACTGCCTAATCTTTTCTCCTGATACGGGTACCCTCTCTTCTCCTTCACACTCACAAAAATGGACCAGTGCTCAATGTCTGGTCCTTTTCTTCTGAAAGGGCTGTACTGGGCACCTCAGTGATCTGCAGGTACCAGTCAAAGCACCATCTGGCCAAACAAAGGAGACCAATTTGCCCCTCTACAGCAGGGTAAGGGACTGGCTGTACACTGGAGGACTATTCCATGATACAGAAAGCTTCCTGCATAAAAGGCCACACACTTAACACCTGGTTTGGGGGACCTCAGCAAGGCCTCTCAGGTGAAGAGACATTAGATCCAAAAATGGATTTCTAGAGCAGGTGAAGGTGTTTGGGTGAACTTGTCACGTGGCATTTTTTGGGGTGGTGAAGAAGGGGCAGGTAAGGACAACAGGCAGGGATATGATCAATTTTTATGTCAGTGCTCTCAAACTGGAAATTTTGTGTTTCTTTACTTTCTAAATAGCATTTTTAACCCATTGAAAATTAAACTTACTTTTAATATTAAAATAATAGTTAAATAATGTGAAAACAGAATAAGTTCACCCAGATTAAAAATTCATATCTACACAGCTTTTCTCCTTAGCTCCATTTCTCTAAATTCTTCCAGGTCAATACAAACAAGATTCCTCTCTAGACTCTTCAGTTTGTCTATTACAAGGCCATTATTTATTTAGCCCTGTGTTTATGCTTAAAGGTGCATCTGGAGTTTTTTTCAGCTGTTAGTATCACAACACAGTCTGACACTGGACTGTGAATTTTCGGTGACTGTGCACTGTGACCTTCATACTTTCAAACATCTCCTCCTTAGACTTTCAAAGAATAAAGAAATATCTGCGGTCAAACCTTAGGGCACCCAGAAAGCTGACTGTATTCACCCTGTGACTATTGTCTCCAGTTGAAAATTGCAGACTTTCTTTTCAAATTTTCAGGAAAAGGTTTGAAAGGTAGGAGAAAGAGGAGAAGAATGTGAACCTTAATCTGCATACAAATGTGTCAGGGAAAATTCACACTCCAGTTGGCCTTTCCTCCTCTGTAGCCCAGGCTGAAACTGCTCTTGTGACTACAGTCTTTGGCAACTGTTCAGTGGATCACAGCTGAAGATGCTCTTGTGAACCTGTGGGAATCAAACTTGCCAAGTTTCTCATAGCTCCACTTGGTACAGCCTCATCTTTATTTAATGCTCATTTTTCCCCTGCCGTGGCTTGGTGCAGCTCTTCCCTGTAACTTCCATTAAGATACACAGGCAAGAGAGCACCACATACTTAGGAGAAAAGTAAACCTCTCTACCTCCCAGCCATCCTGGTCAGATGTGAGATTCAGGCTGCAAAGAAGTCACTGGTAGACGGTCAAAAGTGGCCTGGGAGTCAGATGAGAAAGGAAGGACTGAAGGAGAGGAGGGAGTTGCTGCACATTTCTAGCTCCTGCCCCAAGACAATGCACAATTCAAACCTGGCACTGAGAAGTCAATGAGAAATATCGAATTTCCAAAGCCCAGTTGAAATCCTGAGGTAGAAGAAAACAGCCCGTCTGTCAGAGAGTTTTTCAGAACAAAGAGGCTCAAAGTCAGTGACTCTCCAGCCTTTGGGCCCACGTTTTGCCCTCAGCTGCTGCTTGGAAATCTTGTGTGATCTCTTGTTGTAATCCTAGTTTACCATCCGTGTAGCTGTTGAGGCAGAATCGATATTGCATCGAGTTCTCATTAACTTTTGGGTGAAATGTTCCTGCTTCTGGCTCCACCAAGAAAATGGCTGTTGTTTCCCTATTCCACAGATGTCCCTATTTGTCACTACATTTGCAACCATGACCCTGGAAGACAGACTCCATTACACCAACAATCATCGGTCCAGGGGGAAATTAACCAAAAAAAAGGATTTATTTCTATTTTCAACATCAAACAAGCAAACAGCAACAAAATGCATCTTGGCAAGGTAATTGAAAGAAACTCATCACTTTTAATGAAAGTTAAAGTGATTGTATTCTAAGCAAGTTAATTATATCACTGTATTATTGCTGCCTGACAGATTAATTTCATTTGTAGTCAGTGGGGAGGTAACCCATACTAAAAGACCATTGCAAAGCTTTTCATTGATTTTTAATGGGCTGGATCTTTGGCCAATTTTTCCTTTATGCTCCTGTAATGCTGAGCCGTGAAAGAATGGAGAGTTACTTCTACTTTCTTTGTGCATTTTCTGCTCAGAAGGAAAATGGTAAGTAGTGATGGTATTAATACTGCAAAGTAAACTTTTGACAAGACCAAATAATGTTTTAATAGGTGCAGTAACCACCTGCTGAAATGGATTTGCATAGAAAAAATGGTAGGGGTTCTTGCTTGAAACACTACCATTTTATACACTCATTTTCAAAAGGCCCTTTTTTTCACTATTTCTTCCATGTAAAAATCATAATAAAATCTGTAACACATAATAGCTGAGAGTAGCATTCTCATGGATATGCGTTAATTTTCACTTTTAAAGTAACACTCCCACTTTGGTGTTACTTAAAAGTGATGATGGTATTTTCAAAAAGAAAGTATCTTATCCATCACTTTCTGATTATTTTTCAGCTTTTTATCTGTTCACGAGTCATTCTGCAAGCAAAGAAAGTAAGTTTCACTTACTCTTTTTTTTTCCCCAAGAAAAAGACACCTACTTTACACAGCAGAAGTTTGCATGGAAGACTTTTTTGCTAAAATCTCTTTGGGGAAAATTGTTCTTCTCTGCTGGGAACTAGCTGCAAGCTTTTTCTTCTTTGTTATAAGACATTGAACCAAACCTCTTCGCAGCTGAATGATGTATGCAATGTGTTTACTGGCTGTCATTCTTTGTGGTCCACATGATATCTGTAATCTAGGGTGCAGTTTTGAGACAGTCAGCTCCATCTGCAGCCTTCTGGCCAGATTTTCAATTCTTTAGCTGCTCAGTAAGACCTGAGATGCTTTCAAATCAAATCAGCACTGTTTAATCTATAAAGTTTTATACAGTGTTTGCTTTGAGGCATAGTTGAGATCTGTACATCCAGAGACCACTTCCTATAAAAATATGTGAAGTAGGAAAGAACATCAGAGAGAGAATTATCCATGTATAGAGATGGGATTTGCAGAAGAGAGCTGCTCTGGGATGTCCAAAACAGTAAAAGTGTATTTTTAAGTAAAAGTGCATAAAAATTCACTGTGGGTTTCTTTAATACCCAAACATAGGCATTTTCCAGACCCTCTCTTTCTTTTTCTTGTCAAGTGTAAAATGCAGGAAGTTTCACGGTTGTGTTTGTGTACTTGCTGAAAATCTAAAAAAGTAAAACTCTGCAGTCCCTGCAGCAGTAGGCAATGGCTTATAGGGTTAAACACCTGGTCTAAACCCCCCAGAATTCTAGGCTCCAACCTCAAAATCATCTGGCTGATCCTTTATGTGTTTATGGAAAGAAATGTCAAATATCATACAGCTTAAATGTTCACTGACTGAAAGACTCACGGGCTCAACGAGGTTTAAAGTTCTCTTTGCTGCTATAAAAAGCTCTGCAGCACCTCACAGTTTCCCATGATGTGGGTTTGTTTTATTGTTATTAATCTGACTTTCTATACCACCTGCTCTGGTTCAGCAGGGCACTGAGAGGGTCTCAGTCTTTGTCCCAGAAGGCTGCATTTTAGTGACTGGTATTTGAGGGTAAAACACACAGCTACAAGTGGTAGCCTGTTACTACGATTTCCAATCCAATTCTTTCACACTTCAGTTTTATACATTTATTTTATACTGAATAGAATCAGAGTTGAATCCACTCATCATTCCAATGTGCTGGCTGAGATACAGAGGATTATCTGCTTCCTTCTGCTGTAAGGGAGGTCTCATGAGAGTGTGTACTTCAGGAGGGTGAGAAACTCAAAGGCAGATTATTCTGTAAGATGGCAGCCAACAGAAGGTGGAATGTTAGGAGACAGGAATAGTCCACCGAAAGAAAAGCCTGTGGAGCTCCTGACGAGACTAAGACAGCTCATTCAGAGTTTGTGAGCGGAGGATCTGGAAAGACCTTGATTCAAAAGCAGGTCTCACAGCCTATGGACTCTGGAGAATCAGACACGCCACTGATGTCTACAATGACAGCCACAATAGTGTGTGATTTGCACACGCTCTGAAGCTGCTAGCGTAGTTCTCACCATGGCTAAAATCCCTTTCTGCCCCAGTTCACACGGAATTGCAGTGCTGCCATGGCTTAGTCCCTCCAGTTAGGCAGCCACAGTAGCTACAAGATGGTCATACAGCCAGAAGAGAGTCACAGCAAACTATGCAGAAGCTTCTCCAGGGTATATTCATATTCTTCTTACTCAAAAGACATGGCTAATTGTTCGCACAGGAGCAAGGACAATTTATTGCTGTATGTTCATAAGGTTCTCTGGATACACACCACTTTATTGTTTATGGTTGAGTTCACTCTCATCTGAGCAATTTAACAGGATTTCTACATGTTTATGGAGGTGTAGAGTAGTTTACACAGGGAAAAGGAGTATATTGCTTTGATGCCTAGTCTGGAAAAAGATGAATAAGTGGAAGGAGATGCTGTATGATAGATGGCTGTTAAATCTTGTGTGGCATAAGAAAGGATTGCCTCTGGCAAAACATCGACTAGGAGGTGTTTATAGTTTCTTAAGAGGAAGCAGATTCAAAACAAAGAACTGCACACAATGCCGAGTTATGGCTCTCCTTGCTGTAGGATATGCCTCAGTGGGTGCTAAAAGTTTATGGCTTCAAAAAGAGAGTGAAGAAATGCATAGAAGGAAAATCCTTTGGGACCTGTGGTCATCCTCTCCCACTCCACAAATAAGCAAACTTAAAACAACTGAAAGTACTGAAAGTTGAGAAAGTAACCTTTCCAAAGTTGTGGAAATATCATGATGCATTTTCCCTGCTATTGTATTCTTCCATAGAAACAGGATCCTGGGTGGGGTAAAGTTGATCCTACAGCACAAGACTACATTTATGCAGCATTTCAACCTTGAAATTCCTAGAGAAATATACTTCTATAAACCAAGTTGTAAAACTAGATTTTTAGTAGATATGTGGCTTTCATTGTTAGTTGTGAGGTTAATTTGCTGAAATCCGACAGCTCCTTCTCTAGTGATAGCCACTATTTTCAGGTAACAAATGTGCTATCAGCAATTTTGTTCACATCATAATGTGTTTTCTTTTAAGATGATTTTACATGGAGAATTGCTTAATGATCCAAACTGCGACAAATTTTAGCTACCAAAGGTTGAGCTTATAAGGCTGTTTGAAGTATTCAGTGTGTTATCACTTGCCAGCAACATCCCACAATGCAGGCAGAGAAAGCAAGACACTAAGTTTTCTTTACAGGGGCCTTGCTCTTTGTTATTTGCAAGGAAATGCACTACAGAAAAGAGCCAAAGTATAACCCAAGGTGGAGTCCTCCCATGAGAATGCACAGGTGACCTCAGACACTGTGATATTTTCCCTGAGATAGGGGTAAGCCAACTAAGCCTAAGGGAAGACAGCCTTCCCAGTAGATGGATAGTTGGTCTGAACAAGCCTGCTAACTCAAATGTAAAGTAAAGATCATAAGACCCAACAATCTCAGAAGTCTGTGGAGAGCCCTACTGGGGTTGGTATCAGAAGTTCCCCTTCAAATACCTCCACACTTTTCTTTAGAAAAGAACAAATTTTTCAACTATAGCTTTCTGTTGGGTTTTCCCTTGCAGTGAATATGAAACCATGACACCTTTACTCAAGTAAATCAGTAACACAGGGATCTCTCACATCACGCAGTTACTGTCATGTGGGAATGAGTGAGGTCCAGCCTGAAAACTGGGTGCACTGAGAAAGGCACCATGATTTCGGTGTAGTTTGGGGCTCAGTCACAAGAAAATTCTGGTGTCAGAAGATCCTCAGATACCTGGCTGTGTGTTTTCTCCTACCCTGTGGCAGATCTGTCATGACTGCCCCCAGCTGAGCCTGCTGAGGAGGAGAAGCATTCACATATGCCAGTCCTCTTTGCTCAGAGAGGGAGTTAGCCCAGCTTGTCTCACACACAGCAAAACTGTCTAATGGCAGCGAATTGCTTCTCTGAGCTCTCAGCTGAATCAATCACTGTCGTTATTAGCTGAATCACTGAAACTAAAGTCTCAAGGTTTTATTCTAGGGGGACATTTTTAAAAGCTTCTTGTCTGTTCTACAATGTGTACTTGTTCTTCTATGGATTTCATTTGTAAAGCTAACATTCAGCCCTGTCTTGCCCTCAAAACAATAATGAGATTTCAGCCAAAAAGCAAATCATCAGTGACCTCTGATTCAAATCCAGATTCCAAGCTCAATCCTCTCTCTGCTTCCTTCATCATAAGAGTCATACTCTGTATAATGCTGTAGAGGAAAAGGCATATGCAATTTCTGCTTTCAGGAGTGATAAAAATCTAGGTAAAATAGTCCCAGTGTAGCAGAATATAGTCACAGATCTAAATTCACTAGGATTCAGGGAGGAATTCCCATATTATATCACTTAAAAGGAGCTTACTGTAATGCTTAGAAATGAACCTCATTGTCAAGAGGTTGTACAGAGTACCTGCAGAGATAGCAAGTGCAATGTGAAACACAGAAATTAATTATGACACTAAACCTCTAATTATTTTCATCCAAATTGAAGACTGCTTGTTTAGTTCATGGGAACGCTTTCAGCTAATATGCTCTAAAATATTACATCTGTGCCTCAGCACATTTCTAATGTAGATCCACACTGGAGCTAAGCCATGACAGTTCTTTCCTGTTTGATTTGTGAAGGATCCCATGTATGGAGCAGTTGATCAAGCTGAACTCAAAAAAATGCTTTGAGTATTGTTTGAATACGTTCTTTGATGGCTGTAAAATGGCTTATAACTGAGCCCTAGCACTTCCCAGGTGTGGAGGACTACAACGTTCAACAAACATACAGCAGTTTTACGTGTCTGCACTTGCAGCTGTAGTAAAAGCAAGATGTTATCTTTTTTTCCCTTTGTGGCCAGTGAACACTGGTGATTTCCCAGGGAATGCTCCCTGACTGAAAACTTGTTCTGCCTCAAGAGGACATTGGCATTGTCTCTCTCCGGGGCTGGAAGTTACTGACTCCCCCACGCAACAGCTGCACCCACAACACAACTCTGTAATGACAGATCTGTGAAAAGTTTCAATTAAAAGAGCGGTTATAGAGCAACTTCAAGAAGGGAATTAAAATGGGAAATCACTGAATGACCTGCTGCCCAATGAACTGGAACATGCGACTGGTCTCAACTCAATATCTGTGTTTGCCACAGTAGGGTTAATTAGATCCCATTGTAGACTTAGAGGTTACCTCTGTTTTCAGCAGATTTCACAGCTTCCCTAATCCAGCAGTGGAAACCAGCTCAGAAATTCTCTGCAACAGCTGCCTTTGAGGCACAAACAAATCACTCTGGTTCAATCCTGTGCAAAAGTGGTGCACGCTGATCATGAGCCAAGTCACTACATATTATATCACCTAAGGCAGCAGAGTTGTGCCTCACTTATCAGTTGTATTTGGTTCCAACCAGAGCATCATTAGTTGATTTCATTGTTAAGTGAGTTGACATATACTCCTGACCTAACATAACCTACCCAAAGCTGACAGATACCCTTTGGAGCCCATATTAAATGACAATAGGGCGTATATAAGAGCACCTTCAATACAATTTTATTGGAACTGTATTTGTTTACATACTGGAGACCATGTGGAAAATCTGTCTCTATGTGGATGTTTTACAGCCACTTACAATGGCTTTTGATGCTGTTCAGTTTCGTCCATTGTATCTTTATGGAAGTTCCATAGTTAAAGTGTGATGTCGTTATTTGGGACATCATTAGCTGAGTATCAAGGATGAGTAAAGCAGCCTGACTCCATGATCCCTAAGAATACTTAATCCATATGTTTATTGTGAAGGCATAAACTCTACGATTCAGCTCTTTGTTACATTTTGAAAATTCTTCCTTTCTCGATTGTAAAGTCAGTGCTGCAGAAACTTGATTTGATGCCTGTTATCCATAATCCTGTGAGTGTTTAAATGCCTGATGTCAGTCCCATGAGGCTAAGTACGCATGTGGCCTGCTTCTAATATCTTTTTTTTTAGCGCTGTTTGTGCTCTCAAAACTTTACAGGGTGGCCTTAGCCCAAAAGAGAATGAGATGCTTGTTTTCAAGCACTTTTCCTTTTGCTGCACACTCTTGGGAAATCTTAGGTCACTGAAAATTACGAACCACAGTGGACAAGCTCTCCATAGGCATTCAACCTCCCTGACCTTTCCCTGCACGTGGGAATGGTTCCAGCCATGCTTTATGAGCTGTAGTTCTTCATCCTTGATCTGAGTTGTCCAAGGGGATTTCTGCTTTCACAATCCTCTTCCTGTTCTGTTTTTCATGGTGAGAAGGAGTAGTAAGGAGGGAACAACTGTAAGAGTAAGGAGGTGGAAAGGTAGCTAAACCTCTGGGAGCCGTTGTGCACAAAGCAGAAGATACCACTACTATACGTTCAGGAAAAGAAAACTAATTCCATTATATATTTCCATTAGCAGCGTTTGCATTCTGGGAGAGATGCAACCCAGTACTTGACCATAAGCTTAACTTTAAAAACACAGGTAACTTTGGTTCAGAAGCAGCAGGACATGCTTGTCTACTTAACTCCTTTCCTAAAGGTAAACTCTTTCCCTTTTCAGAATCAAACCCTAAAAAAGACGCTGGGAAAATGAGGCTGGGATAGAAAAGCAGACCAGCAGGGTAGAAAGATGTAAAGTGGAATAAAAACATGTTACAGGCTATTGTAGAAAGTCATTTCTAGTTAGGAAAAAGTGACTTGCAGGACTAATTTGAGAATATATTTGTCATGAGCCAGATAAGATGAGCCAAGATTTTTAAATCAGTCCATCCCTGCTTCTTTTGGCTGGTAGCAAAGAAAAAGAAACTTTGTGCACAGCAGGGAGAATCTGATGCTGAGCTAATCAAATGTGCGTGCAGAGTGAGCAGCAGATGACAAGGACAGGGTTGGCAGGATGTCGCCAGATTGTTTGATTAGCGATGGGATGGTTCAAAAGCTCCCAGTCCTACCAGGGACTGGGCACAGATGCAAGCACATGACTCAGGGCTCAAGTAGTTGTTTGCTGCAGTACTCTTTGAGAAATAACTCTGCTTCTCTGGAAACAGGAAGGGAATTAACAAAAACAAAAACAAGGATGCGAAAGAAAGTCTAGAAGACATTGCCTATAAATGTTAGATTCTGGCTCTTCATACTTCTAATGCCATACAAACTTCAGATGAAATTAGATGTTTGAGATGGGATAAAAATCGGATAGTCTGAAATTAAATCTGGCAAGAGTTACATGAGGGAGCATTGATTAGAGTGTGTTTTCTTTCCCCTACAGTTGATACCCATGTTATTGCTTTTCCCTGTGTGTTAGTTTAGACCAAACAGCCACAGAAATGAAATCAATAAAAAAGAAAGTTGGAAGGTTTTTGTGGGACAAGCATGTTAAGAAAAGAAGTGGCACTGTCTTCTGATGCACCAAAGTTGCATCTCTGTTCTGGGGATCTAAGAAAATAAAGCTGATTTTAGTGATGATTATATAGGGTGGTGGAGAAAGTCCCAAACATGAAATTTTTGATTACTAAAAGCAGGTTTTTTTCAATCTAGGGACTAAATATATGTGGATTAAGAGCAATTTTCTCAGCCATCCAAATCAGTGTCTTTAGAAAGAATCAAAATTTTTGATGCTAGAACATCAAAACTTCAATACAAATTATATTGTCTAGACACATAGGTAAATACTGTCTTTGCACTGAAGGCAGTTCAGAAAAAATAGAGGATCTATTATCTCCTTTGAAATTTTAAAGATAGCTTGAATAAAAAAAAGACTATCTAAATTCCTCAGAAATAAGATATACATTAATGCTAATTCTAGCTAATTTAGCACAACACGTAGTCAGTTGACATGAATTTGGGTAGCTCTGTTAAAGTCAACAGAGCAGAACTAGTTTTTATCTTGTGACAGCTAATCCAGAGTGTACATGAACTTGTATGTAACTATTGTACAGGTCTACAGAGAAATACTGTAACATAGCAAGAAGTCCTGTAGTGGGATTTAATATGCCTATATATTTCCTTCTAAATTGTATGTGTAACCATGATCTTGTCAGTTTTCCAGCACGTTCAGATGGATATGTTTCTTCTCTCTAACACGTGAATTTTCTGACTAAGCTGTCATAACAATCTATGACACCATTCTCTGACAGCTTACCCCTGCTGTACATAAAATGTGATGGGTTTTCTGCAATCACAAGTTGGATTCAGATTCCTAAATAAGAGTGGGGGGGAGGTGTGAGTGTAGATAAAAATGTGCACGTATCTGTACGTAGATCGACACATATACAAATCCAAAATATCTGCCTGTGAATCGTTAGAACCACAATTAGACAGAAGCAAGTACTGCCAAGATGGATATTTTTTCTATGCTTGGCATCCTTTGTTTTCCAGTTTCTGTGACCACATAATTCTGTGCACCATGAGTGGAATAACAACACATTGCTGAGAAATTAACTCCTTGTTTGAATTGACTTTGCATTTGTTTTAAAAGAGAACTGCCTCCACTTTTAGATTCATTAATATACTTTGTGAATTTCAAATGACTCACATTCCTTTTAGTAAGACAGGCTAAAGAACATAACATCAAATGCCCAAGTAGGTACAGCTTCTTCATGTGAGCCCCTCTGGAAAGCCTGGAAATACTAGAACTGTGCAAAAAGTTATCATCTTTTCATAGAAATAAGAGTTCTTTGTTCTGCACCACTCACTCAGACCTGTCAAATGATTCCTGGAATTTCCTGATGATTGAACACATTTCCAGAGCTGAGAAGAGATCTTAAAACATACATTTGCATTTTTTAGACTCACAAGACCGTGACCTCGGCCTGCAGATACCTACTGATGATGATGGTCCATTCGCTGTTGCAGTTATTTCCACTACATGAGTGTGGCTGATTGGTCAGAACTCATGGGGAAAAAAATCAAATTAAAATCCAAAAGTTAACTTTGGAAACTGTCTCTGTGCTTCTTACAATACACAGCTGTTAACTTTCCTACTTCTGGTTTTCTCGAAGGGCTGAAATACAGCATAACCTGAACTACCCTCTCTGAGGTTCAGCAGCCTTCTGGAACTAAGAAGTCCAGTGCTGTGGTGACTTAATTTATTGAATTATTAATTAAACTTTTCAACCTATCAAGTGGTAGCTGAAGTCACACAACACTCTGTCAGCTGCGAACACAGCTGGAGCCATGGACAGGTTGATCCTCTGCCCCTTTCCCTGGAACATGAGAAGCACCTTTGCAGTCTCTCTGCAGCTTTCCCCAGACCCAGAGGGTTAAAATCTTATAAGATTTGATGGTCCCAACACACCAAATACTCCCCACCAGGTTGCAGCGAATGTAAGACCTTCAGTTTGGAAGCCTGAGGACATCATATCCACATCCTTGTGCCTGCAGAAGAAACAGGCAGCACTGCCACTGTCCTAGGACCTTAGACACAGCAGGGAAAATTCTGAGTGACCCGAGAGAAAAGACCACATCCCACATGCAGAGGAAAACAATCACTCCATGTTTCCCATGACCTTCTTTCTTTTTCCTTCTTCCCATTTCCAAATGAAAACAGTCCCTGCTGGTCTGATCTGAGGGGGTATCTTTCCTGACAGGCAGCTTGACCTTAAGTGATTGAAAAATAAATAGGTTCCTGAAAGTCTTTTCTGTACCACTGAGAATATCAGCGTCCCTTACTCCTCTCTTTGTAGCTGAAGATGATCTTGGATGTTTCAGGAGTAGATGAAGAAAAACAGTCCAGAAACTAAGCTGTGTATAAAGAAGGTATAAAACTTCTTTTTGTCTTTTACATTTATTTTAAGTTACCATCTCAAAATCTTTCCCGTTTCTGGTCATCCTCTTTGACCCTCGTTATCACAATGATTGTCTCTCAGGCAACCTTACCTCTGCCCTGATCCATTTCTAATAGTGATTGCACCAAAGACTTTGCTGTATTTGTGGCTGTTTAGTCATCCATCATCAAGCAGCCTGGAAAATACCACTGCTCTATGGCTGTAGCCATTAGTGAGCACTAGTAAAGTCTGCCTGAAATGAAGAATGGGGCGATGTGAACTGGCTTAGATTCTGCTTTTACAGGCACATCCAGTAAAGAAATCTCCTTCATGTTGAGACTGTCCAAAACCCATTGACGTCAGTGGAGAGACCTGATCTCAGTAAGTTTTAAATCAAACTCTATAGCTGAGATTTCCAAATCAGCCTGGAGGATTCAGACACATATCTTTCATTAATGCTAGGCTGTATTAAAGCAAATGGAAGATATGTGTCTACAATCCCCTAGACTGCTTTGAAAAACTGAACTACTGTGCAAGTTGTACAGCTTTCCCCATAAAAATAACTGCCAGCTCTTGCTTTGGTAAGAGTAATGGTACTGTATGAAAAAATCCACACAAAGGCCAGAACCACTCATCCTTTATGAAAATAGGGAGGAAGTATGGCTGGGGTGCTTTGTTTTCACCGTTAAGCTTTCCTCAGTTCTAAGCCATTTAGAAGAGCAATTGGTTTGCTCTGGATCAGAGGGACTGTCCTGACAGATGAGACTTGAGCACTGCACAGACAAGGACTTCTATTTGAACCATGTTTCTGCTTGTCCCAGCCTCACTGGGGAGGATGAGGTAATCACAGCAGTTACACAAGGGGGAGGATGGCACGAAGCAAGGAGCAGACATGCCCAGCTGCCATTTTCTCTCATTTGAAGTTCAGTAATAAGGAATTCTGTTTTTATCAAAAAAAAGAAGCCAGCTAAGACCCAGATCTTCAGCCCAACTTAATTGAATTTACCACCCATGAGAAGAGCCTTGAAAATGCACTTTTAGCAGGTCTCCCAACCCAAAATCTTGAAGACATCTGAAATCATGACTCCTATTTTCCAAATGGGTTTGCTAATCTAAGGCTGCTAATCCTAGAGTGACAGAGCAGCTTGATGGGCACCTGGCATCCAGCCAGGGCCAAACCACCACAGCAGTCCAGGTTAGTTGACTAAGGCAAACAGTGAGAGAGAGGTGTCTGCAGAAAGAGATCAACCATATTCTCACATCAGGTTACAAAATAATCTCCTACTAGCAGTGCCTCACTGGAAGGAGAGGAAAGAAACAGCCTGGAAACACCCAAGTCTGAGATGACTAAAGCTGCCCAGGAGAAATTGCCTTTTAATGTCATAATACCTGAAGGCATCTGACCAGGACCAAAATTCTCAAAAGGAAGATGAATAGTCAGTAAGGGAGCAAAATGCTGCTGTCTCTGCCTGTGTAGGTACCTATGGATGGTGGCCAAGCAAGCTGAGAGACGGCCTGCAGCATCCCCTCACGCACATGAAAGAGCATCTTGCATGCAGCCTCCCACCAGCCCTGTGCAAGGCTGACCTTGACACACAGTCAGTGTCAATAAGGATGAGCCCTCCAGAACAGACTGCCAAGGAGAGCATCACCATCATCCTGATGGCTCCTCTCAGGGCAGATAGTGCACACGCTTTACTCTCTGCCTGGCCTTGACATGGACGTGGTTTTGTACAGCTCAATTCTACAGAAAATTGTCTCCATTTTCTGAAAGGGAGCGAGAAAAACCTTCTTACAGCCCTCGATGACGGTCTGCTTGTTAGTGAGACAGCCTCTCCTAATTGCATTATTACTTTGTGGCAGGCTGGGACAAAGCAACATCGTTAAGTGAAGTTCTTCATTTTAGCAGTCCACTGCCTTCACACCTGATTATAGAACGCAGCAGATGAAGAGTACATTCAGTCACACTCTTCCCGTGCAGCTCAGATCACCCTGCCGCTTGCACTCTGAGGTTTGTGTGGATGCTTACAGTCATTTCTCTTTATTTTTAGCACTTTAGGAGTTCTAAGATTGGGTGAAGTCCTGTAACAATAACAAAGAGTAATCACATTTTAGGTGCTATTTCATGATGGCAAGGAGAGTTCAGGTCTTAGGTTGATTCCAGATTTCAAGTATCAAAAAGTTGGAGGCAGTCAGCTCAGGGTTTCCAACTCTGACCTGTCTCCTATTAAACATAATAAAATTCAGACTTGGGAAACGTTAAGCAGAGTCCAGGATCTGCTTACAGTTCATCTTTTTAGTACAGGAGAAGCTAACTCAAAGAGAAAACTGCTATAATGGAGAATTTGATAAAGATGACGCCTAAGTAACTTTTACTCTGCTGAGACATTAGAACCTGTGCAAGACAATCTGAAACAGGTAACAGAGCTTTTGAAAAGCAACTGTTAATCATCCTTAAGATAACCGCTTCAATAAGCAGGCTGTCAGGGAAATTGATGGATTCAGCCTCTATTCTGTTTACCTGGAGAGAACTCTGCTGAGAAACAAGCAGGTAACTCGCATTTCATCTAGACTGAATGTTCATGATAGCAGAGGATTTGAATAGACAGACTGATTTTCCTGGGAAGTGAACTATTTGTATTACTTTTTCCTTTTATCACACAGCTGAACAGTTTAACTCAGGACAAATGTAAATTGATTTATGTGAAACATTAAACTTTTATTTCTTTTTTTTTAATTTTCTTTCTCTTTTTAATAAATCTTGTTTGGATTGAGATTATGTTCATAAAGGCAATTCATGCAAGAGCCACAGAGAAAACAGATGCTGTAACCTTTGAACAGAAGTGCTGAAAATCAAGGCAAAAGGGAGTCTGGAAATGAAAATTACCACGTTTGTCTGAGGGACTTGAGAGACAGAAGTAGCTCATGTGGGAAGCATAAGATGTTTCCCTCCATAATTACAGCAGAACTGACCTAAGATGGTTCACACAGCAGCAACAGTATTCCCATTAAATCATCAAAATGCTCCAATACGATAACTCAGCACTCACATAGAGCACTGTAAAGGGGCACCCAAAATGAGCAGTGTGCTGCAATTGTGTGGTGGGCAGAACTGCATCACATTTTCCTCATCCAAAACTGGAGACAGGGAGGTAAAAGGGAATCCAAAAGAACTCGCCATCCACCAAGACCTCAGAGACCTCATCTCTTGTGGAAGGAGGCCATAATCCCTACTCAGCAGCTACCAGAGAGCTAGAGGTGGCAAGAAAAGAGGGGAATTGTCCCCAGGAGAAAAGCAACTGTGATTATAATATAGCTTCTATGATGGCTATGCATATTGACTAATACACACTGCTTTAAGATACCAGTAATATCTGACTTTGCAGTAGTGGTAGGAGAGCACATGGCACTGTTGTAAATAGCTCATGTGGGGTCACATGCAGGACTGCAAGCAGTTTCATTTCCACACTTAAAGGAAGATGCAGTTAAATTGTAGCAGCTGTAGGAATCATATTGGAGGAAACTACAGCAGCTCATCCTACTTAGACTGACAGAATGGTATGGTGCAAAACTGATGGAAAATTTAAGGACCCAGCAGAAAAATAGCAATGAGAAAATTTTTAGCCTCCATAATCTTCCCAATAAAGAGAAGATTAATATGTTTATTATTCAATATAATGTTTCCCTCCTTTGTATTGATAAGCAGCATTCAGATGTAAAGAGATCCGTTAAAGAACAAAACAAACAAACCCAACGTCTTTCCTTTCTTGTACCAAAATCAAGGTTAGGTCTCTCTTTCACATACAAGGTTAGAAACAGAATATTTTTGAGACTTGGATTCTCTCTCTGTTTTGAAGCACCAAGTGAGAACCATACACAGCTTATTTGGATCTTATTTGGTTTCAGCTATCATCAGCTGGTTCATATACACCTCTCCTATATGGACCTCCTCATGCCTCCAAAACTTATTCAATGCCCCGTGAGCAGATGATGATACCTCTATGCTTCTGCCCACACTTAAAACCACTGCTATGTCACACTAAAATTTTAAATAAGCTGCATCTCTTCTTCTCCTCACCCAACAGAGACACAGCTGCAGATTCCCAGTAGCAGGGAGCAACCAGTCAGCCCACTCGCATCACCAGGCCGTTATGCGTCATTACCGTGCATCATCAAGTGGTAATGTCACCCCCACACATGAAATAATAATGGCCCAACAGATGTGAGAGTTGTGGCATTTTTTTTCTCTAGAGCTGTTGGAGGATAAACTAACAACACAGAGAAGCAGATTTGTAGGGAAGTAGTCTTGGCAAAGTTTCTTCAGGGAACTTGACGTAGACCAAAAAGGATTGTGTGGCTTTTTTGTTGTATTTTTTTCTTTATTTTCTTTATTTTGAGGAGGTTTTATGGCAATACTTCTGACTTGCATTTCAGTTACCATTAATAAATTTGTGCTGGACTCAGAAGTACCTCTAAACACACCATAGTTTTCTTATGAAACCCTTAACCTTTTATGGAAGACAAGTGCATTTACCTCTTCCAGACAGTCCCCCTGCTTTGCTGTTATGATAGTTTGTTCCATGCAACATTCTCTCTCTAAAAAAAAAAATCCCTTCACCTTTTGCACTCAGAAGGACTTGTGCACAATCAGGAGGAAACTCATAGATGCCAAAATACAATGGACAGACTTTGCCACTAGCTATGACTAATAATGGGAGATATTCACTGTTAGCATAAGGCTGTATTTT
Source organism: Dromococcyx pavoninus (assembly GCA_033558185.1). Lineage (NCBI taxonomy): Eukaryota > Metazoa > Chordata > Aves > Cuculiformes > Neomorphidae > Dromococcyx > Dromococcyx pavoninus. The sequence goes on from JAUMJL010000323.1 coordinate 1,381,808, forward strand.
TTTCAGTGTCTCCCATAAACAGTTTAAGACTGCTTTAGTAAAGTCCTGGTAACTTCTAATTAAGGAAGTAAGCCTCATAAAAAAATGTTCTTCGTGGCAACCTATTCAGGGTTTTTTATTTCTTAAAATATTGACATTTTGAGATGACATTTGTCTCTATAGGAAGTGTTAGCCTTTAGAAGAGGGGTTTTAATCATGAAACATGATATTTTTCAGGTTACCATATGACTCACAGCGACACAGTCACTGAGACAATCCAGTCCAGGATCAGCTCCAGAGCTGTGCCTTGAACTTGCTGTGTGACCCTAAGAAAATCCTCGAATCATATAATCAGACAATGGTTTGGGTTGGAAGGGACCTTAAAGCCCATCTAGTTCCAACCCCTGCCATGGGCAGGGACACCTCCCACTGGATCAGGTTGCTCATAGCCTCATACAACCTAATCTTGAACACCTCCAGGGATGGGGCACCTATGCCCTCTCTGGGCAACCTGTGCCAAGGCCTCATCACTCTCACAGGAAAAAAATTCTTCCTAATGGCTAACGTAAATTACCTCTCTTTCAGCTTAAAATCATTACCTTTCATCCTATCCCTGCACTCCCTGATAAAGAGACACTCCCCATCTTTCCTGTAAGTGCCCTGTGCCTCTTTTTTTCCCTACAGGGGAAAAATTATTCAGAGTAACACTTTCTCAAACAGTTTGCAGTGTAGTCATAAGAATATGAGAAACATTCATCTTTAAGATATGCATGTGAGTCTATATTTACATATGTTATTATCCATACTTCCCTTATCTCTGCTAAATGCTCTGCTTTGACTGACTCATGTTGCTTGCTCCCACTGCACACTTTTGCCCGTGCCTCTCACGTCTGCGGGATGGTGCCGCGGTGGCTCCAGCACCAGGCACACACGCTCCCCTAAGGCCATGTGCTGCAGCCCTTAGCCAAGCTGCAAGTACAGGTGCAGGGATGCCCTGTGTGAAGCCCTGCCCAGAGGCAGCCCCTGCACAGGGGGATCCCTATTGCTGCATCCCATGCCACCATCAGTACGTGTCCCAGGAAAAGTCCCTCTCAGCACATCTATTGTTTGGGTGCTTTTAATGAATAAACACACCCACACAAAGTAAGGGCTAAAAGTTAACGTTACTGATGGGATAATAAATCATATCTTGATTTCTATATCTATATGTATCACATAAGTCAGGATATGGTTGTATTCACCTGTTGTCTCTCTGGACCAGTTCGACCAAAGCTGCAGTGCAAACCGGTGGCAGACTGAAACAAAAAACCCAAGCACTTCTGTCTTCCAGACCACCAGCCAACCTCTTGGGCTGTATTTCAGCCAGTTAAAATTAATTCTGCAGAGAACAAACAAAATTAATTACGAAACAAGGCAAAAAAGTCCAACAATTCTCTCTCAGGCTGACAGCACACTCCCTGGGCTGTCTCTATTTTGGTAGTCATTACCCTCATGGAGACAAGAAATGACTTGTAGCCCTGGCATGAAGTACTGGAGGCACCAAAACTAACAGTTTTCTGCATTAACACAGACAAATTAACACTATCTCAGAGCTACTCATGGTTCCTCTGAGTGAAACCAGTGTATGCCAGCAGTGATTCATGCACCCTCACTGAAACAATAATTCACCCTGCACACCACAGCAGCACACTCTAAGGTAACCCAGGAGTGTAACTATAGCAAGCACCACGCTGACACAGCTGCTGCTCCTCACTCCTGTGCAGCCATTACATTTCCCTGAGCATCACGCAATGTTCTTTCTAATGAGGTGGGATACATCAGCCTTTGGTTAAAGGAGAGTCTGCCTAAAAAATGACCTGAAACATTAGCACATAAGGGTTAACAGGCAGAAGGAACCCAGCCCCATGAGTACATGACGTGACCTGTGACATAGTCACCATTCCTGAAGGACAGAAACACAGATATTGGCTTCTGGAAAATAAAGTGTATCCTTGCAGCATGGTTAGGTAGCCATAGCAAAAGAAGAGGTTTGGCCAATGGTGGATGCAGCTAATATATGGTTCTTCTAAGCATCTTAAACTGCCTGAGAAGAGCAGGAACTGTCCACTGAAGTGCAGTCTTGATGCCTCCTGAAAAAATACCAGGGGATGCTCTAGGGTATTGGAAAGTATTTTGGAATAAAAGCAAGATAGGTCATTGGATGGCACATAAAATAGTATCTCTAACAAATTCATGGCAACTTTAATTTTGTCTCCATCTGCTGGGATAAGCACCAGCATCTATCAACAATTTCAAAGGGATTTACAGGCACTCTGCGTGCTGGAAACCAGCCAGCATGGCCATTCTGATTTTTTTGATACCAGAAGGGAAATAACTCAAATGGGCCTTTCTGAGGAGATTTTCAGCATATATTCTGACCTGGCGCAGATCCAGGGCATACATCACTGCACCAAGGCTGAGCAGTGAGGCAATTCATCCTTTTGACACTTAGGAGAGATTTCAGCTGGGTTTGAAGGCAGAGAACTTCATTTATATTTTATCAGGAACGTGTTTCTCCTTCCCATTACTCAACTATGCAGCAGCAAAGAGACTTCCTAGACCAAATGTTCTCAATCTGTTAGATTGCTCTAAAGGTATGAGGTTTTTTTCACCCCCAATAACTGCCAAACTGCATTCCTTGAGGGATGAAATAACTTTAGACATCATGTCTTTCTCCAGGTGAATTACTTCATACAGACTTCCATGTTGTTATGACCAGACAATTCTGGCACACGTGGTACCACAAATTAATTCATCTTCCTCAAAACTCAGAGAGGGTTTTAGGGTCTGAAGTTGGGAATTATATGCTATGTTGCAAATTGCTGTGTAGACGTTAGTCAGTAGCATGGCTCTCAAATGTCAAAAATGCAGTCTCTGCTTAGGCATGTCTGGGGTCAGCTTTCCCATCCAAGTCTGGAGGTGAATGAAAAACACTTGAGAAATTCAGAATTAAGAATCTATAGCATCCTTGCCCATAATACACGTGTAAGTCCCCAAGAAATGTCATCTGGGAAGAAGTCACAGTTTGTTGTCACTCTCAGGGAAGAGCATCAATGCCCTCTCTCTGCTATCAGAGAGGCAATATTGCACACATCTCTGTTTCTGTAGACCAAGAATGGGGTTTTCATGGAAGGGAGGATTCATGAAACCTGAAGTTCCACCTTTAGCTAGCAGAGAGAGACATACACATCCAGTTATCACAAATAGTTCTCTGCCAGATCCCATCTTGCTTGATCAACTCACTGGAAGTTTACTTCTGCTACTACCAAAATCTTAATTTGGGTATCTCATTTAGAAACTGATATTAGGTGGTATAAATAGTCATTCCTTACCACGACATGTGTCACTGTTTTTCAAGCTGGCCAAAATATATCCATTAGAATAATTTTGCAGTGAAAATCTTCTTTGAAAGCTCCCAGTATATCAATTTTTTTTTAATGGGAAAGAAATAATGATTTCCATGAAAAGTGAAACAAGACTTTATAATTTATTGAGGAAAAGAAATGTAAACTTTAACGCTCAGGAAGGGCCCAGACTCCAGAAACCAAGCCTGGAGAGGAAGTTCCATGTGATTCCTTTTCTTAGAAAATACAAGAACTGACATGCTTCAAGGCTGGAAGGGTTCGCGATCTGTCTATTTGGACTATAATCCAACAGGAATGGGCAGAGCAAAAAAAGAAGAGAATTTTATGCAGTCCTCAGCAGAAAAAAATACTTTCAAAAGATCTCTTCCTTTCACTACATATTTTCTTATCCCACACTACAGGTCAGTAATAGAAATCCTTTTTGTTTTGCACAAAATTCACTGTAAGTCTTCCAGTGGTCTTCAGCCTCTACATTTAGCAACCTGATCCAGTGAGAGGCATCCCTGCCCACGGCAGGGGAATTGGAACTGGATGACCTTTAAGGTCCCTTCCAACCCAAACCATTCTATAATTATATGATTTTAGAGCTCACACCCAACCTTGTTTTCCCCCCTCCAGTTTCTTGGCTTCTAATGTTGGACTGTACGAAACACTAAAGAATGAGAATGAAAAGTTAATAATAACACAGAAAAAGCCTCTTCTCTAACTTGACCATTCTGATCTCTTTTATACATCATAGTACTGATAAGAGTTTCCTCTGCTGGTTAACAAACATCTCTTTTCTTTAATGTTCTGTAGAGTGAGACATGGGTATTGTCCATGTTCTCTTTAGGAATATTACAGCTTTAGCAGTCTAAGAAAACAGCAGTCCCTTTCTGACGTGTTTTGAGGCAGCGAATCCGGGAAAACCTATTCGTACTACGCAGCATTCCCAAACCATTTCCTCGGCATGTGCTAGGAGTTCTCCTTATCAAATCGCTTTATTTTCACAAGAAAGATGGTGTGAGCAAAAAACATATTTTCCTGATCTGGTACATTCTACAGTGTCTGGAGAGAGCAGGACAATTGGCCAAGCTTATGCTTAGTGAGCCCTCATTTGGCCAAAATTGCCTTAGCAACATTGGTTGATATCATTGTAATTAAAACTACATTCCCACTTCCAATAAACTGTTATTTCTTCAGAAAATATAATGGTCAACAACAGAAAATAAAATGGTCAACACCATTTCTCTGAAATATTTCAGAAAAAAAGGAATGTTTTTTAGCAGTGTTGCCAAGGAATCAAAATTAAATTTGTCACAGTTATTAGTGGATTTTCTTCTGTAAATACAAATAAACATATAAATATACACATGTACATGTAAAAACACATAAAGAGAGAGAGAAAAAAATATGAGATTAAAATTTGTAACTCTGTACTCTGCTCTTGTGCTTTAAATAAACTTTATCAAATTGGTTAGACCTAAAGAATACCACTTTCTAATAGAAAATTTTTTCAATGCTAATGTAGTTACTTCTTCTCTTTTCCTCTAACCAAATCCTTCATCACTATTGAAAAAAAGTAAAATAAAATCACAAAATTAGTCCTAGCTGCCTGATCTTACCCATAATAACAGATGTGTGTGGCTCCCTTTGGCAGCAGAGGGGGAAGGAGAACTCTATAATAAAAAGGCAGCGTCGTCTGCACAGAGTGTCAACCTCCACTGACTCATTTTCCTGGTCCTCCTCTTTTAGATCATTAATGGAATTCTGTTTATAGATTAAGGGCATTCATTCATCTATACTATGTTGTTCCCTCTTTAGCACCCTACCTGTTTCTCAGCTTGACAGTCTGGACTTGTAGCAATGATCAGTCTTGGACCTTATTTTTAAAGCTCATCTGATTAAAAGATGTGGTGGGGAGCTGGAAGGACGTGCATTCAGGTTCCTTTTCAGCTGTTAACTTGCACTTTCTGTGACTCAGTTTACCACCTCCTTGCAATGGTATTTGAGATAATCATTTTGGACGATCCTTTTGGCTAGGTCTTCACCAGCAGATGGTCAAAGAAATCAACCCCCAAACTCTTATGGAACTCATGAATTACCTCTTGTGAGTGGTGCCATTTGGTAAATGTCACATTAACAAAGACTAAAGCTCAGCTCATATATAGCTGAGCATTCTGCATGTGCTCCAAAGCCAAAATCAAATCAAATCAAATGTCTGTTTCTAAAAGAGAGATTTATTTCCCTAAACCTATGGTTCCTTTGGACTAAACTACATTTTAGGGTTTTAAGGTAATATTCAATAGATACAGAGTCATTCTATTCATTTTGTTATGGAAATGATGGTATTGTCTTTGTCAGTATTAAAATCACAGGTAAAAAAGCACAGTTCAATTGTTTATCTGTAGGAAATGATCCAATTTTTCATTATTACAGAAATTCAATTTTTCACCTATCGAAGACTCTTAGTACTAGATACATTCTCTTAGAGGACACAATCGCCTAAAGGCTGAAATTTACAGCTAAGCTTCAGCTAGATCATTTTCAAAAGTCTGATCTTCACTGAATAGCCAGTGCATGGGCAACTTTTGAAAATTAATTACTAGCAGATTTCTTTCCCTAAAGAAGGAGTAGTGTGGGTTTTTTTAAGAATCTTCTAATAATGTTTCCTTAAACAGCATTTTCAAACAATAATAATAAATACACTAAACATGCAACCAAAGAGCTTTAATGAATATGGAGGGTGTTGACAGATGTGGAGAGAAGATGAGGGAGGACACCTGTGAAGCTTTACAGCTGAACCTGATAAAAGAACAGCTGATTTTTATAAAGAGTAATGGAAGGGGTGTGCTAAAGAGGAGGCTGGGGGTAGAAAGTGGCAGGAGATATTCCCCCCCCCATTTTTTTCTTCTTCCTTTCTCCCAGATGTAGAAATAGCACAAGGATGGCTTTTTGAGGTAAGACTCATTTCTGAAATAATAATTGTTGTCTTCTAAAAAAGCATGTTTCCTACTGTGTGGGGCTTTTCTCTTTCTTAGAGTAAGAAGCTAAAGGGCAGAAAAGGGAAGGAACATTCAAAAGCAGAAATGATTCAAGTGATATTGTCTCTGGATCTATCTCCAGCAAAGGGAATCTTGGATATCTGGCAAAAGTAATGTGTACCAAGTATGCCTCCTAGATATTTTTTTTTAATTAGAAGGTCAATTAAATGAGATTCTTCCTTGATTCTAAAAGATAGTTATTGTATGCTTTCATTTGAATCTTCATTGGTATTTGTGTACTGTACCTCTCTTGAACTTCCTGCTTGCCTTTGGCAAGGAAGTTCAAAGAAGCTGGCAGATGCTTCTGCTGAGTTAGCTGCAAACCCTGCTGGTTCCCTAAGGTCCAGATCTCGTGATTGCAAATATATCTGATGTGCTCAGCTTCCATACTGCAAAACTGTGTGGATTAGGTATAGGGGAGCAGTGCATTATGCTTTTTATAGACTCATAGGGGTGGAAGGGACTTTATAAATCATCCAGTTCCAACCCCCCTGCCATGGGCAGGGACACCACCCACTAGAACAGCCGCTCAAGACTCCAACCAGCCTAGCCTCGAACAATTCCAGGGACGGGGCATCCACAACCTCTCTGCGCAACCTCTGCTGGTGCCTCACCACCCTCATTGTAGAGTTTCTTCCTAATGTCTAACCTAGATCTCCTCCCCTTCCAATTTAAAGCCATTTCCCCATCACTACAAGCCCTTGTAAAAAGTTCCTCCCCAGCTTTCCTGGAGCCCCTTCAGGTACTGGAAGGCCGCTGTAAGGTTTCCCCTGAAGTTTTCTCCTCTCCAGGCTGAACAAACCCAACTCTCCCAGCCTGTCCTCATAGCAAAAGCCCTTCAGCCCTTTGATCAGCCTCGTCACCCTCCTCTGGACCCATCCCAACAGTTCCATATCCTCTTACCTAAAGACACCTTGAGGATACAGCTTAAATCCTGCTTCAGTTTAGCTCTTTGACTGTCTGTCATAGAGAGGCGCTGATGGATGCTGAAGCACACAAAGCTTTGTCAAATATTCAGATTTTTAGCTGGTTAGAGTTGTCAGGACATACACTGTGTCACCTACCACGGTAACTCTGGAGGTGGAGGTGATCTATGTGTGAATGACTCCGATAGTTTCCCTCTGATGTGAGTGACAAACAGGTCACACAGGGATTTGCTACTATGGCTCTTAAAAAGCAGACAGCCCCCTGAAACCTCAGGAAAGTTGTGGGAACAGACAGGGACTGCTCAACTGCTAAAGGGCCCCGAATTCAAACATCTGCCTGTGCAGGACAGGAAAAAGGCACTTCCAGGTTGGATTTGTTTGCCTCCAAGGCCCATGTTTGCTTACTGTGCCACAGAATGGCCTTTGTGAGAGTGACATCAAGGGATTAGTTTTATCAAAATTTACACTGTCCTTCCTTCTTGCCCAAAGCCACATATACAGAGCCAGAGTGCTATGCACCCCTCTCTTTGAGTTCCACATCCATTGCATTCACCTGGAGCTTTTCAAGCTGTGGTACAAAACACCCTTCACAGAAGAATGTAACTGTTTCAGGTTTTCACCAGCTTTGTGCCTTCCCACACAGGACCTAGAGCTGCTGTGGTTGCCACTGCTGCTATAATACTGGCAAAGCTCTTAATATATCCAAGGCACCACGTGAGGTTCTCTTCGATAAAAGACCCTGTTGTTGACTGGGAAACGGGCTGATTATTTTACTGTGATCATGAAAATCCACAGAGCTAGGAAGACACTTATCTTTTCCAGGACCACGTGAAACTGAGAGCTGTGTCCTGCAAATTGAATGTGTTAGACCTCCAAGTTTGCATTTTGCTTTTTCTTGGGGGTGGAGACAAGACTAATGACTTTATGATAATTTCTAATCAGACATTTATAAAAATTAATAGAACACCTGCATATTATTCAGTGTTCTTCTGAGAAGTGAAATGTGGAGAGAAATCTCCATGCATTTTCAGAGCAGAGCAAAGACAGGAGCAGACACTGGGCTCCCTAACAGTTAAAGCATAGTCCTGTATGTGGAATCAACTAATCTTCAGGCTTGTGTGTAGACACAGCATATTACAAGGTGTACAAGACACACTTATTGTATCATCCTTTGGAAGACAGTGTAAACAGGACAGTGGTTAGTTTATTTAAGTGGTTGCATATGTATAATTTAATAAGGCACAGTCGAGAGCAGTTTGTTCTTGGAGTTAGCATTCAATCTCTCTGACGTCCTGAGGAATGCCTGGGAGACAGTTTAAGGCTACTGAAAAATTAACCTGTTTGGATGAAGGTTGTTTGCTGCAGGATTCTCAAAACTGAAACTTCTGACTGGGATTTTTTTTCCCAGCTGCTCACCTGGCACAACTTCTAATACCCTAAAAGCTAAGACTTATGCCATTGTTGTTGTGTATTGCTAAGGCTACCTGTGGGCCACATTTAACTCTTTGATGGCTCTCTAAGACATGTAATTTATCTGTACTTAATTTATCTGTACTTAGATCACCAACAGCATCCAAAATATTCTTTTATTGTCTCTGGATCACCTGTCCCTATTCATATTTCCTCAATATGACTGATAAAGAGCCCTGCTAGGTTTATTACATATTCTGGTCTTTTTAGAGAGAAATGCAGATGCTGAGCCAATGTTCTGGATTTTAAGTTAAATCTTGTGTTCTGTTTTGCCCATTTCTTCTATACTAGTCTCTCATCTTGCACCAGATAAAACCAATATTGTTAAGTTTACCAACCTTGTCCCTCTCTGTCAGAGTAGCAACCATACCCCCAAGAAACCAGCCCAAATTGCTACAGTTCCCACCCTACTACAATAAACTGTTTCCTTTCCATTTATTTTTGCCTCTTGTATTTATTTCTACAAAACTTTCATGCTTTTCCTTGTCTGTTGTGCTTACCATGGATATCGTGCTCTCAGGTATCCAGTGTTTAAAGATTATAGCTAATGGTTTCAAGGTTGAACACCTGAAGGCTTAGTTCCTGAATTCAGCAGAGGCAAGTAAATAAATAAGTTGCCTGAGGTTTTCTTGCTGTTTGTCATTTTCCTGCCAAAAGGATGTGAGAAAATTGGACATCTCTTAATACACCAGACTTGCCAAAGTCTTTGACTTCTTTAACATCATTTTAGATCCTAGGTAGACGTGATGTATGGAAATGTATGTGTTGCAGCTTCCAGCACACTCTACCCAGCCCTTCGAAAGTTACATTTAGATGATAAAAGCCCTAACGAGCCTTTTGTTCTAAGTGGTGCAAAACCACTCATAGAATCAGTTACAATCAGCAGGAGCTGCAGGTTATGCAGTAAATGTGGATTCCCAGGACACTTGAATATGTCAAAGTGGTGCAGATTCCAAATCTTAGCTTCAGTCATTAAAAAAAAAAATACAGCCTGTGGAGCTACTTATATGAATGACGTTGTTTTCAGATTCAGGGGTCCCTTGTTCCTTTGACCTTTGGGAGGCTGACATGATGTAGGCGTGGGGAAGACAGGACTTGCATCAACCTAGGATGCTCATCATCAGGTCTAAAGACAAATTCCTGTGAACCTGAGTGGTGCTCTTGTTCTGTGTACTAGAAACTGAAGGAGGAAATGGAACAGAGCATTAATCTGCTGTTCATGGGGTTAAAAGAGGAGATGTAGAGTTGAGCATAGTGAAAGATCATGAAAGACATGCAGATGAGACTTTATATATGAAAATAGTTAGAACAGATAAAGAAAAGAACCTTTTACCAGACTACTGAGGAAACATCCAAGCTGATAAAGTAGGATTGTGAGAATATGAATGTTCTCCTGAAAGATGTTTACCAAGGCCAAGGAGGAACCAGCCTGGTTTTATACTTAATGAACAACACCTCAGCTATATCGTTGTTCAACAAAGACAGTGCAAATTAAGTTTTGAGGCTTTTCAAAATAAATAAAACTCACCAAATCCCTCTGAAAGCCTAACAAGAGGGCAATTTTCTCTGAAGCCTGTTACTTTTGCAACAGTCTGAATTTAAGGTGATTTTTTTTAGCCATTTTCTCACTAGTGAGGTTCACATTTCCTGTTTCAAAGGAAAGCATACGGGTGTTTTATGTTATTTATCTCTTAAAAAAAATGCAAGGAGACTAGTCAAGAGAGTATTCTTGAAAATGCCACCGAGATGTGACCTCAGAGGTAGCACCCAGAACTGCCTTCTCATGGCCCAAATAACTGCTCTCCTTCAGAAATTCTGCAATTTCCATAATAAGGAAAGTATATTATGTGAATGACTGAGTGATGTTATTCCTGTTCTCACAGACGCTGTGCGTCTTATCTGGACACCTCAACGCAGATCTACAGAGTCATTGAAAGTTTGTGTCAAAATGCATCTTAAATTACATTCTCCTTTTGCAGATGCTCTTGGCTAATCCAAGCCACTTCTCCTGTCACTGGGAGTATAAAGCAAAGTGCTCTTGTTCCCAAGCCAGACCATATTTGCATGTTTGATCTGCAAAAACTGTTGATGTGAGCAGCTACTGATTCACTCATTGCTGCTGCTGTTTCATTGACAAACAACCTCTTCTCTCTTTTACTGTGGGTATCAAAACCCAAGGCTAAACTATGGTTGCTGGTATCTAAGATTACTAATACTGAATTGCTCTCACAGCATGGCCTTTCTTGGAAGCGCTACATACATCAACCAGTTAGGCACGACCTTGCTTTGCCTGGGACATCTGATGAGATCACAGCTGGAGGTGGTATAGCTATGAGCATTTAGTTATGGGAAAGTCTGTGGAGATATTTTTAACAAAAGTGGAAAGCTTGCAAAAGCATGACGTGAGTATTGTTTTCAGTACTTGAAGTTCCCTTCTCATAAACATGTGGAAACTCTTTAGATGTATGGTATCAAGATCTTAGTTAATGTCTTTTCCCAGACTGTGTGCTGCAAAGCTTTGTTCTATATGAGAAGCTAAAGCTGCAGTCCAAGGTCATGGAAAGCAAGGGGGAAAAGAGCTGTCTGGATCCACTTAAGTGTTTCATTTTTAGATTCTGTTTTCTTCTTCTGTAGCCAGTTTCCAATATGAAAGGAAAGGAAAGCTGATACAGGGATTTTGTTCTCTGCATATGTTTCCCAAATAATCATAAGCGTGTATTAATATTTGGTAACTTGCAGAGGGGAGAGAAAGGCTATGGGAGAATATCCATCCAATAAAATTTCCCTTTGTAGTTTCTCCTTCAATTTTGTTTTTCATTCTTTCATGGATTGAAAGCAACCTGCAGTTTCCAGGAGAGAAGCAGATTAGTTCATGATTCAGAAACCATAACAATTTTGGGGATCGATGAGTAAAATTGGACAGCAACTATGTGTAGATAGCCCATGGACCCTATGGTAACTGCTGTGAGAAACATAAAGGACAGTTGACTCCAGGTGCCTCCCTGTCATGGGGAACCCTTGGTTTCATGGTTCCTCACACTGAAAAAACATACCTAGTATGGTATAAAAGAGATGGAGGTTCAGGGTTTTCCAAGCATTGTAAAAATACCATGTGATAGTTAGCTGCAACAAGGCACTCTTTGCCATTGCCAAAAAGGGTCCAGAAAAAAACACTTCTGAGAAACCAATTGGTTTTGCTTTATAAATTCATGATTTTCAGATTGTCTGTATATGGAGCTGTATTTAGGGGCTGTGGACTCGCCTTCTCTAAAGCATTTGGCAAAGCTCTTGTGTGACCCGAATCCAAGTCCAGAACTGGAACATTGTACAGGCCAATTTAATTCTCAGAAAAAGAATGAAAACCTGTCTAGATTTAGATGAAATATTGCTTGAAGTTGCCAGAGCAGGATCTCAGTCTGAGAACTTACAGAAAGTAATTAGGGATGTTAGAACAGGGTGGATGGGACACTGTGTCTTCACACACATAACTTTAGCCCTTACCACCAACTTGCAAGAGAGAGCTTGGTCCTGGGTGGAGCTCACTAATATAATTTGCTTCTGACCAAAAGGAACTATTGTATTCTTAGTTAGATGTAGATAAAATGAAAATATATAATTACTGTGAACACTTTTCAGATTAAAACCATCCATAACCTCAAGTTGAGTCACAACCACAGACTCGAAAATCATTGTCCTTCTTTTGTGTTACTTCTGACAGGGAAACAAAAATCTAGATTGCGTTACAAGGCAGTACTAACAATGGGGTTTTCCTGATTCTTCAAATATGTATTCTTTACCACTGAACTGTACTGGTGAATTTAGTCAAAACTAGCATAGGTCAGACTTAGACAGTCCAAGATTCAGTGAGGTTTTGAGCTTGTATAAAATATCCTATCTGCTTGTATGTTGTTCCCAGACAAACTTCAAATAGACACCACAAAGATCCCTTATTTAGGGGTAGATCTCTGCTTCTGTTCTTGAATAAGGTAATTAGACTATATGTCAGCTCTCTGCCTGTGCCATAAATTCATGGGAGCTGGCTCAGCATTCTTGGTAAAGCTGTAGAGAGTACGTAGTGTCTATAGATTAACAGACTGAATATGTAAACGTCCAGCTGCCTGACTGAGAACATTACCTCTGAAGGAACCAGGGGAGCTCAAAATTCACATTGAAGTGATGGAGTCAAATTTCATAACTACTCGTCACTTGCAAACCAGCTCTCACAGGTCATTATTGCAAGCATGTCATCCTCTCTCAGATCACAGACACCTCGTTGCCAAACGGTAGCAGGAAGGAAAATTGTGGGATTTTTCCCATCTCTTAAGTTTCTCTGCAGCTTTATCTTTAGATGCTCCATCCTAGAGGTTGGACTGGAACACAATCTGCTCCTGTAATTTTTAGGAGGCTTAATCCCTGATGTTTCAGGCAATCTTTCGTTGTGTGCAAAGACAGAGTGGGAGAGAACCTGTTTTTATTTGTTTGTGTGAAGCCAATTACCACAGGGCTCATAGCACAGAAGGAGACTTTTCCTTCTCTCAGGCAGGTTTGTTTTAACTGGCCATGACTCTACGGGAATGCATCTCTGATGGCTGCCCCAGTGCTGAGCTAATAAACCCTTTCAAAACACAGTCACTACCCTCATAACTCTGCCCCCTGAAGATGATGCTGAAAATAACATGTGCATACACAGCCCAGATTTTTAAAAATCAATAAAGTTGATTTATTTGTGGACCACAAGACTAATAGCTTTACCAAACCTGATCGCTATCTTCACATTGTCTGAGAATAATTTTTTTTAATAAATTAAATTCTTTCTTCTCATAAATTTCTCTTTTAATGGGAAATATCCACAGATTTAAATGCTTGCATATGCAACTATTCTTCTGCACAGCATTTGGTATATTATTTGGGTGATAAACAGGTGCTGATTGCTTTAGTGACACTGGAATTACATGTTGTATGTGCAATGGACTGCATATTATAAAAATGTGTCTATATCTTTCTATCTGGTGGCAAGATTGTACTTCCAGTCCATCCCCTCGGGTACTATGGAGACATTGCATGAGAGAGAAATGGAAACAGTTGGATGCTTATGGTAATGTTTCTTTAGCAAATCATTTTGTCAGGTTATTCTTCTCTTTGGAATATCAAATCACATGTTATCAAGTAACTTGATATTGCCTGAGGCTGCACAAGATTCATAGCATCTGGTTATTGCAGAAATACATAATACAGTTGTTATTTTTCTGACTGTCATGTGGATTTTTGACTTTTACATACAAGAGTCAGAGTGCTGGTTGTTACTCTCCTGCTGAATCTCAACAGAAAACACTACTTTTGTGAAACTTCAAAGCAGTTATTTTATCCCTAGCTGTAGCAGCCATTTGTTTTCACAGTAAGTGACACCTTCCCAACCTGCTCTGTAAAAATGAACTCCCAGAAGTCGAGCATGAGGCTGCTTTCATCAAACAGACATGAAAGATAGGAAACCTGTTCCCAGGCCGTGACTCAATCCATTTGGGTTCAAGTTTTTCAGTTTTGCCACAGATTTGAGACCTTTCCTCAGGGCAAAAGTCACAAAGGTTATTTTCTAGGGCTCAGTTTTATGGAGGTACTGACTCATACCAGACAGACCTTTTGTCCTTGCCTGCATTGAGTTTTGGCTTGAAAAACCCTCCTCTACTTTATATATGCCAGGTACTTTTTCTTTTGCCATAGAGACACCACAAGTTTATGTAACCCAGGCTGTGTTCAACGCTTTTTTTTTTTCAACCACATGTTTTGCCACAGATTGTAGCTGGTGCCTTTCTGTGTGCCTGAACAGCAGCAAAACGGGGCCCATTTAGGGCCATCTTCATGTTTAGGGCTTTCAAATGTCTGTCCCACAGGTTTTCACTGTCAGGAAGCCTATGGTGACCAATATCAGTATAGACTGGTATTTAACCTAAATGAAATGCCAGTTGCCAGTGCACTGTTGTCTCATTCCTGGCTGACACGGAGCTGAGAACACCTCCTGGCAAGCAGGAAGAAAGGAGGTCGTCTGGGTTGGTTTGGGCTGTGCCTTTGAATCACGTATGATTCTGAGCTTGCTGTTACATTTTGTTATCCAAAATCATCTTGGAAAGTGTTACAATAAAGCATCTCAATTGCCAGAGTTCATATTTTTATATTACAGGACTATGATGTGTTTCTGCCCGTAGATCTCTTGGGAACTCTGTGACTGCTTTCCCAATTTAGCTGCTAAATAGCCGATTCATTTAAAGAGATGAGAACACTGTGTATCCTCAGGAGTTCGTGCTGAGACATTCTTTAGAAGACATGGCTAAAGACTTCCCTGCTTCTCCTGTGAGTGCATTGGGTTTATTACAGAAAATTAAAAGAATACAGCAGTGGTGGTGTTTGTTCTGCTGTGAGAATGTGGATTGCACCAGAGCTGCAAAGAGAGTGAAAATGCAAAATATGCTCAAAGCATTGCCGGATGTGTTGAATTATCCCAGAAGAAGGTTGGAATAGCTCAGATTTAATGAAACAATTCTGTGAGTAGCAGAATTCCTAAACCTTGGTTCCTCTCAAGGCTTTTTGTGTGGATTTTGTTTCAATTTTTCTCATACAAATGCTCCTGAGGCTGGGAAGACATGAGCTCTATGGTTGTAGCAGTTACAGCCCCTCCCTCTCTTTGGACACATTGGTATCTAATGTGGATCTTCAATCTTTCTGTGAGGGGCATTTTTAATTGGGCTTTTTCTTCTGTATTGGGCCACTATTCTCAAAAAATATATAGGATTGTATCACATTCAACCCCCCTGCCTGTCTGTCAAATTTGCTTTATCAAGTAAAAAGGGAACTGGCAACAGGTTTCTGTTCTGCATTTAGGCCAAAAACTCCAAACAGTAACATCTGTGATTTATCATTTGGATAGTGGTCAGTCTGAACTGGGGTTATAAACATTTTTGGTTTCACTACGGACCACAGGCAAAAATCCAGGTAATGAGAATGCTTCCTCAGGTCACACGAATAGACGCTGAACACTCACTTGGGAAAGGAAAAAGATAGCTAAGTAGGAACAAGTTGTTACAGTCAGGATTCATACATGTAAGGAGAGATGATTACACCATTATTGGCATCTGCAATCAGCAAAGAACAGTCTCTAAAAATCTGTATGATCATTTTGTGTCCTCTCAAAGGTCTTGCAAAGCCATTTTGTTAGATTCTGCTCCCCAGGAACAGGACCTGAGTGATCTTCCAAATGGCTAGAGCTCTACAAGATTTTCTTAATAAGTGTCTACACGAGCTGGTCTGCTCAGTGAGGGCTTTAGCTTATGTGCTCCACTCTCTCTAGTCACAGAGGCAATCCTAGCATCAGAAACACAAGCAGCTGATTCTGTATTGTCATCCAAGCAACATGACTAGAAGCTGTGCTGTGCCACTTCTATACAAAATCCCAAAATAGAGTGCTAAAAGGTGGAGCAGCAGGCTACAAAGCCATCTAGAAAGCCAGTATGGTTTGGAAAAAGTGTGCTTTTGGTGAGAAAAAGCATGTTGTCACACACTTTCTTTTTTCATACTGTGTGAAAATTGTAAAAGTCTCACAAATTTCAAGCATTTTTTCTTGAGTGGGATTTTCTGGATCTACTATTCTTATGACAGTGTCTAGAGGATCCAACAGGAGACCAGAGTGCCACTATCCTGAGTGCAGCATAGACTCTTGGTTTTGCAGTTTCCTTACAGCAGCAGTTTCTTTCTTCAGCAAGACTCATAAGCAAAACACCCATAGGCTGAAAAGATGACAGTAAATGCTTCTCCTGCTTTCCTCAGTGAGAAAAGAGCAAGCAAAAAGAGTTCCACTATTTCTCACATTGAGTTTGGGTAGGGAGAGAGAAGTTTGTGAAGTGCCAAGGGAAAATACTTCAGCGGAGGGGCTTAATTGAGATAATGTAAGAAACCAATAATTGAATCAGGACAAGAAATCTCCTTTTTCATGCCATATTAGTTAACAAGTTTTTATCTCAGGGTTCTCGCTTTAGTGTGAAGAAGCTGTTTGGAATCTACTGACTCCCATAGGTGTTTGTGTTTGATGCCAGACATAAGTACAAAAGTGTAAAATCATTACTATTAAAGTCCTGGAAGCAGTTGCACTGTGTTCTCTATTATGAGGTTAGGAAAGCCTTAAGGGATTTTTGTTTTGTCTTAGCATCTCCATATTTTTTTTATATAAAGTGCTTGCAGAGGGCAGAATATTAAAAACTAAATGAGGCAAGTGTAGAACTCAAAATCATAGATAATTTATGATTCTGAAAAGGAAATTAAGTGTGAAAAGTAAGTCATTAATATCAAGTCTTTTTAATGACTGTTAATGAAAATGGGCATGTCTTGAGTGCCACATAGAGAGGAAAGCCCTTCAGGCTGTATCTTAATGACTTCCTTGGGCTGCATGCGTTTGAAACTTAAGGTTTCAAATAATTCTATGCAATGAACAAGATTTGTTCTGTTTTGACAGCCTCTTAAATGTTCCTGAAGTTGAGGCAGGATCTAAAAATGCTTCAAGCTTAAACAGAGCATCATCAGATGTTCTCTGCTTGCTTACTTGTGCCACATTTGTTTCCTGTGTTGCATCCAGGTTTTACTTAACTTTACATTGCTGGTTTCTTACCAAGCCCAAAAAGAAATCTTGACAATGACAGAACTGAAGCTCCTTTCTGCAGATTGTGCAAAGAGCTCTTCTTTTAATCCTCCCTGTTGAGCATGAGCTAGCCTGAGTGAAGTAAAAATGAAGAGAAATTTTCTTTTAATCCCTTTTCTAGTCTCAGTTTGCCTACTTAAAATGTTCCTTTGCTTTTGTTGCACAATTCTTTATTCTACCTTAAAGAATTCTGTACTGTCTAATCAGAAAAAAAATACTTTTATTAAAATAAAGACATTTGAGGCAGACTGTTCTATAGTGCTAAGTCATATCAGAAAATCTTAACAATAAAAGAGTTGTCATATTTTTCTTCCCAGATACACAGATGTTTTATAGGATTTATACTAGGAATGTACACAGAAAAATACTGTTATCCCTTTACAGCCAAAGCAAATTTGGGTCAGGAGAAGAAATCAATCTTGAATAAAATATCACTGTAGTTATCTGTCTTGTCAAAGAAAGCACAAATTCCTCCTTTTGTGATTGCAGCAGAACAATCAAAAAAAACAAACAAAAATATCTTTTTCCTCTGAACTAAACCGTTTGCAGCTAACGCTTAAACTCCAAACTTTTGTGAAATGTTTTTCACAAGCTAAAATCCCAATGTTTGTTCTTACTGCATCCTTGGCCACCTGTCATTTCTTTTCCTAGCCCTTCTGTGGAGGTTCAGCTTCTCCTCATGCCCATGGCTGAGCACAGCTGGCCACTAACACTAGTGGAAAAACCCTCCAGCTCAAGGTTCAGGCATGGGAAAGGCTTGCTGGGTTAGCTGGAAACACCCATAGCGTTTTGATTGGGAGCTTCCCTTGTTTTACCATCAAGTTTCATAGACAACTTCTGTTTCATTCCTGTATCCCAAAGAGGTGGGGGGGAATAGGCTACTATATTCTCTGTTTTAG
Organism: Dromococcyx pavoninus; assembly: GCA_033558185.1. NCBI lineage: Eukaryota > Metazoa > Chordata > Aves > Cuculiformes > Neomorphidae > Dromococcyx > Dromococcyx pavoninus. Next base: position 1,400,189 of record JAUMJL010000323.1, read on the forward strand.
AGAGATTCTTCCACTACTGAGTATCACCTCTCAAGCCATCCTGTAGCCTTTGATTGGTGTTGCCAAGGTGCTTCGCCTTTTTTTGTCTGTTAATTCGCTCCAGCATTACAGGCTTGGGGGAAGAGTGGCTGGAGAGCTGCCTGGAGAAGGACCTGGGGTGTTGGTTGACAGCTGGCTGAACATGAGCCAGCAGTGTGCCCAGGTGGCCAAGAAGGCCAATGGCGTGTATCAAAAAACAGTGTGGCCAGCAGGACAAGGGAGGTGATTGTACCCCTGTACTTGGCACTGGTGAGGACAACTTGTGTTCAGTTTTGGGCCCTTCACTACAAGAAGGACATTGAGGTGTTGGAGCACATCCAAGAGAAGGGTAATGAGGCTGGTGAAGGGGTTGGAGAGCAGTCTTAGGAGGAGTGGCTGAGGGAACTGGGGTTGTTTAGCTTGGAGAAGAGGAGGCTGAGGGGAGACCTCATCGCTGCCTACAGCTGCCTGAAAGGAGGCTGTGGCGAGGTGAGTGTTGGTCTCTTCTCCCAAGTGACAAGAGATAGGATGAGAGGAAATGGCCTCAAATTGCACCAGGGGAGGTTCAGATTAGACATCAGCAAAAATTTCTTCACTGAAAGGGTGATCAGGCACTGGAACAGCTGCCCAGGGAGGTGGCTGAGTTGCCATCCTTGGAGGTGTTTAAAAGGCAGGCAGATGAATTTCTTAGGGACGTGGTTTAGTAAGGGGACAGGTACGGTTTGACTTGATGATCTCAGAGGTCTTTTCCAAGCAGATCATTCTATGATTCCAAGGGTCCTCAGTTTCTTTAATTTTGCACACTTTGTTACTTTTAGAAAAAGGCTGATGGTTTTTAGATGTACATGCACCTCATAGCACTTTTTCTATCAAGTGTAGCAGCCTCTTCATTGAATGAACCATAGGTTAATAATTCCAGATAATATATAACGAGTTGAGCTATACATATTCTTTCTCAATAACAAAAACAACTGCTCTTCATGTTTTTCTGCTGCATGCCTTGTTATCATCTTTCAGTTCTACCCTCAATTTCTCAGTCCACCTGACACGTGGATTATAAGGGATCAGCTTGTTCACTGTGGCAAATTGGATCTTCTCTTTGACTGATTATTTCATATGGCAAATAAACTCCATCATCTATTCACAAGATAAAATTGTCATCTTCAGAGTTACTTTGTACAAACTGCAGGGAGATGCCAACATCCATCAAATACGATTTAAAAAATACCCTCCATGCAGATTAATAAATTCCTTCATAGCAGCTAAGAAAATAATATATCTAATAAGCATTCTGTAACAACAACAACAAGAACTATTTATAAGCATCAAAACCAGTGCAGAAATAATAAACCTGGCTTTCTGCTTTTCTACTTCTGCACATGTTAGTATGCAAGGCCTTATGCTGGTCCCTGTTTCACTGAATCTTCAGGCTCTCAAGAGACAGTCCTACATGCAGAATCCATCAACTTGCAAACTCTGAAGCACTAAAGTGCATCTACTGATGCATTTTCTCTTTTTCTTTTCTGTTTAATCTTCAACCTTTGATCACAAGACTTTTAACCAACATGTTCTCCTTATGCTGTTATGTATAAAAATTTATTTAAATCAAATCTAAAATGCTGTGTCTCCTGATTGATTTCTTTGCTATTTGATGAAGAAATCAATATAGCCTTTAGTGTTACTGGTAGTATTTTTCTGAGATTCCAATGGGAACATTTATGTCATTTAGAATGAGATATTTCCTTGTAACATGTATCTGTCAAAAAATATCAAAGTGTTTTCAAGTTGGAAACAGATCTGACTTTGAATGTCTCTATAAGTCCACATATGTAACTCTAACAGAGTTTCTGAAGAGCTGTGATGAAATCTCCATCCTTGATGTTTTTTCAGAATTCAACTGAAAAAACTCCTGTACCACCTGATCTAACTTGGAAGTCAGCTCTCCTTTGAGCAGAAGGCTGGACTGGTGACCTCAGGAGGTTACTTCCAACCTACCTTTTTTTCCTGTGATTCTGTAGCTCCTACTTTTCTTCAGCCTCTCAGATCACTTTGTGTTTGTTTCTATCCCCTTTGAACAGTGAGTGTCCTTTAGTAACTCAGTTCAAGTCACAACTGTCTTTCTATACTTGTTCTGTTTACTCTAGAGAGCTGTTTTCGTACATTAATCAGTCTAGTTCCTTCTATTTTGCCATCCAGTTTCTTCACAACAAGAATCATAAATTTATTTATCTTAACTAATTCAATTTCTCCATCAGATTACGTCTCTCATCAAAACATATTATCCAGATAACTGTTTTGCTCCGTGTTAGCACTTTGTTTCTATCGTATCTATTTTTCTGTGTGCTGTCATTCTTCCAACTGTCACTAAATACTTCATTTTCTTTTCTGTAAGTTATAAAGGAAGTCCCGAGAATCCTCCAGAGGAACTGGGTGGAAAAAAAGTCTATCTGCCATCTTCCTTGGACTTGAGTGAAGTCCATCTACTGGCAGATTTTTCTTCATGGATGACTCCAGCTGGTCAGACATCTTAAAGCCTCAAAATACAAAATCTAGTGTCCCATGCTAATCTTCATGTTCTTGTAGTGCCTTCCTGAGGGACCAGGAAGACACTCAGAACCATCCACTTAGGACCACAGTTTGTCATAGACAAGCTTGATCTGTTCCAGCAAGCCCAGCAGTCATTTGCCTCAGCATGAAGAACAGCTATGGGATTGTAGTTTTCTACATTGTCTTATCTTTGTCCTCATCAGACAGTTCATCCGATCTCTGATGCTGCAGGCATACTTTCTGATTCCTCCCTTACAAGGAGTTCATGATCCCACAGGTTTAACTTCTTCTAGTGTCAAAATGAATGAGTATTCCTTTCTATCTGTACCTCATGCTTCCTTCTCCATTCTGTCTCTTCAGTATATTCCATGTTTTCTATGAGTGTACCACCTCAGCTCTCTTTGTCCCATCTCTCTCACTCTACGTATCCTTTCCCTGGTCTCTCTGTTTCTGGATACCAATTGCCTGCCCTTTTCATTTGTCTGTAGAACACCTTTTCCAATCATTTGTGGACCCTTAATGGTGTCCTCAGCCCTGTCACTTTCCTTTGTTTGCCAATTATTTCTTCTAATACCAGTCTAACAGCATATTGTTCATTTGTTCATTTTGTGTTTTCCTACTAAATTGAAAATATTTAGCAAAATGTCTTTTGAGAGGATATGGAGGGAAAAAAAGTTAAATTACACCGTCAAGTTTAACAGGTTTACAACTAAATGCTTTGAAATACCTTTAATTGTCATTAGACTTTTTTATTTAAAGAGATAATTGGTGCTCCAGAACTGTAATTAAGAACGAACATTGTGTTTGTAATAAAATGGGAGATAATATATATTTTCTGATTGACAGACATGGAATGAGAAGAAAACATTCCCTGATCTGTTTGAGAGCAGGAAGTGAGCAGGAAAATTTTTAAACACGCACATACACAGATAAACACTCCCCTACCACCAATTCAGGTAATCCAGACAGGCTGTTAAGAGAGTCTCAATTCTTGAGCATTAATGTATGCACTCTAATTCACAGATTATTAGGAGCAAGTATACAATCCATCCTCTGCCTGGCAACTGAATTTTTTGTTTGTTTGTTTTTATTACCTCACACCTTCAATGCAAATTTTATAACAAGAAGTGATGTAATACTGTACTCATTCTGTTTCCCCTTTTACAGCTTGGATTTTGTTCTGTTTTCTTTGAAATCAGTATTTATCTGCATCAAGCAAGGGGACAAATTGTATTCCTGAAACCTGATATCACAGCCATGACAAAGTTGAACAGCATGGCTGAAATGAAATTAGTTTTACAATATTGTCAGATCTGAATAAAACAGTAGGTGAGGAGGATGCTGGGTTTTGTGGCAATACTATATGAATTAAAGTTCTAAGTAACTTGATGTGTTCCAACTGGCACACCAACTAACTGATTGCAGAACATCCCACTAGTCTGTGTGTAGCTTTACTCCCTGGACAATAACCAAGCCTGGACTGCTGTAACAATCCTAAATGTAAGCTTTTGGGCTGTGTTATGAACTGAGGATTTTGCATTGTGCTACCTGAACCTGGAAATTTCAGTAGTTCTACTCTACTAAAAGTTCTTCTCTTGAGACAACTAATGGAATGTGGTGAAGACTGAACACCATGAGTAGTCCATCTATTACTTCCTAAGTTACTACGTCTCCGTTTAAAGAAGTACAAGGGGCAGTACAGGATTTGTCAGGTAAGATGAGTTGGATCAGTTTTCATCTTCAGTCACAGACTCACAGAGGCACAGAACGGGTCAGGTGGTAAGGCACCCCTTTGCACATTCATGCTGACCTCTCCCAATAACCTACTTAAAATTAATATGCTTGATAATTTATTTCCCCTGATTATTTTCTTCCACCAGCTTCCCAGACATCAAGGTGAGGCTGGCCATTCTGTTCTTCCCTGGATCTTCCTTCTTGAAGATAACTGTTGAATAGTAAATTAAGAATGTTCTTCCTTGTTTCTATTCCAAGAATTGAAAGCATTTCTAAGCTTTCCATGGTTATCTTCTCAAAGAGCCAAAACAATTGTATTTCACCAAATAAAACTCTGCCCATAACAGCAGCATTTATTTAAAAGCAGAAATATGGCTAGCAAAAAAAAAATTCCCAACTCCTCAATATTCTTTTTCAATTTCTTCAACCAAAAAATATACAGTGGCATAGTTCATGAAGTACAAAACAAAGCTAAAACCAATTTAAAAACATCGATTTGTATCCCTGACATAACTGGAGCAGAGTCTCCTAAGAGAGGGAAACTTCATGGCAATTCTGACAGCTGCACATATTGATTCCTTCCTTGTCCCTGCCCCACAAAACACCTCGAGGTACTTTAGTATTTGTAGTTGTCATGGCATACCCTGACTACTTCTGTTAGTAAATAAATCAAACTTCATTTATATCCAGCCAGAGCTGTGTTGCAAGAGGTGGCCACAATCTGTGAACCACAGTTCCAGTTTTTGAGACAGTTACAATTTGGGGTTGGATTTTACATTGCAAATTGAACTCTAGTTCTAGGAGGTTTGCATTTGCCTGAGCAGTGACACAACTTATCCTCTGAAGTCAAAACAATCCTTTGCCAAGAAATCAAGTTATTTATGAGCAATCATCTCGCAATGGCAGGACCATGCAAACCAGGGTGGCTCCTTCAGGTAGTCTGTTTCGATTTCTTGAAAATAGATGATGTCACTGTTTTAACTTTGCCATTTTGGGCAAAAAACAGATCAGGTGGCGAATGTTGTGTGCATTCAACCCCTTAAAACAGCAAAAAGATTGTACTCCTTCCCCAGCGCTACCTTTGTAGCACTATAAAGGGTTCCCATGTAATCCATGAACAGTTTATTCCATCTCCCTCCTGCACCAGAGAACCAGCTATACTTTGGTCTTCGATGAAGTAGCTCCAGAGTAAAGATCAGTTGCCCTACTCTTTAAATATATAGCTTGGACCTGAACATCTATAATCCCCACCTTGCAGATATTCAATATTGTGTGTTTATAGATGCCTTTGATGGTTGTAGAGAGCTTGTTGACTTCTTGAATTCTATAACAAAAAAAACCCTTATAAAAATATTAACCCTCTAGAACCATTTTCAAACATATATTTTGCCATAGGTGTTAATTTCAAAGATACTGGCTTGTGTTGCTTGATGATATATTGGGTATTGTAAGAAATTCACAGCAAATCATGATGAGTTGTATTTTAGTTATACTGGAATTTCCCTCAGGAAATATAATGGAAATCCCCTGGCTGCTGCTTAGGGTAACCAGGACAAATATGAGATAGAGGTGGCCAAGCAGTGGCTATCAAGCCAAATAAAAAAGCCAAATGCTTAAAATGCTTGGGTCTCAAGCTGGCTACAAGGCTGTGCTTGCGTGGGAAATGCTGGCTAATTTAAATCCCTGTTGGCAGAATGAAATAAAATAGCAAGTACTACTGAAGCTGACATTGCTGGCCTCTCTAAAATCAAACTACATATCCAACCTCTGTAACCACTTGGAGCATTGAGACAGCACTTGGAGCCACTAAGGCTCTCCAGTTCTTGGCTCTCAGTGTTTGGTACTTCTTCTTGGCCAGACCAAGATTTTGTCATGGAGCTCACAGGTGCAAGACAATGGGTCATCTCTGTGTGGCATTGGTATATTATAAGGGAGTAGTCTGCTTGCTTTCACCTCTACATGGTGGTCAAGGAGCGATGTCACCCAGCACAAATACTCCACTGTGCACTGTGCTGAGACCTCTCTGAGGCATCACTTCCTTTTCTGGCAATGAGCTGTGACCCTCATGTGGATGGCACGTAGTGAGTGCTGGCAGCACAGACAGAACAAGCATCCGCAGCCAATCCATCCTTATTTATGGGTTGACTTTCCTTATTTAATAACCTATTCTGATGAGCTGCATAAGGTTGTGCTTGAGAGAGGCGAGAAGCTGATGTGTGCCTGCCAACCAACTTCCAGCTGGCAAGAGACCTGAGCAATTGCACAAACTAAATGAGATGAGTTTAGAATACATTTCCTGCTGCTGTGCCTCTGAAAGGGGAAATAGCTGTTCTGTTACTCAGGAGTGCTGCATGCCGTTCCAGGGGTGTAGGATGGCGTGTAGGTCTGGTTGGAATTGCATAGGGCAGTGAAAAGATTTCTGTGTGCACACATAGAAACGAGTACTTACATAGACAACCCAGTTGCAGTGAATTAAAGCCAGATAAGCAAGCTGTTTTCTAACAGTAACTTATTGTCCTGACTAATCTCACAGGCTTTTTACCAACATATGCTGTCAATTTCTGAAGTCTCCAAAGCATAATAACTATGAGATCTGGGCTAATGAGCTCATTCACATTCCTTTTCTTCTCTCAGATTTGTGCTGCTCACAGTTGATGCCAAACAGTGCCAGGCCAGGAGCTGAATTTGAAGCAGAGCCTAGGAACTTGATGTAAATGCCTCTATCAGCATCTGCAATCTCTGCATACGCTTCAATTTCCCATCATACCTTCAAAAACTTTAACAAAATTCAAAATCCTGTATATGAGATGCTCTGTACTTTGAACTGTCAAAGAACTATGATGCTGTCCCAGCTGAAACCTTCAATTAGAAGCGGGAACTAGAACATTGTCAGTTAATGGCTGTGATGAGCACATCACTGGAGCAAGAAGAAGGCTGGTTTATTTGCCCTGGGTTTTTATTGACTCTCTTGCCTCAGGGAAATGACACTGCAGCCAAAACAGAGGAGGTCTTCCCATGTGTCAGCTTTCCTTCTGCTGTTTCAAAAAACTCACTAGCTTGCTTTCAATGCTTTGGAAGTATTTAAAGTCAGTAACGAAAAGAAACATATATTAGGCCTTCTCATCGCAAAGCTCTTTTCCTTCTTCATCCCTTTTCTATAAAGAATTCTACACCCAGAATAAAAAGCAATTAACGTCAAAAACCTTATGAAATAGGGTATTTTCTGTAATCTCCACTTTTGGGGCACTTGCAAGCATCTAGAATATAATCTCCTAAATTCCAGGTCACCAGTAAATGCTAAATATAAATGGTTCACTTCTTTAAGTTCTGACATATAGAATACCTTTTTGTAAAACTCTTCAAACACAAGCTGCAGGAGACACTGGAGGACATCCCTTCAGAAAACAAGCAAGGTGATGGAGATGTTCTTTCTGACCTTGAAAATTTGTATATCATCATGTATAATCACCACAACAAATTACCCAGCCTCTGAATGGATACTTCTCCCATGCTTTCTGTAAATTCTTTGTGCCCCATGGACTTTATGATCCATGATTACTAAATGAGTTGTTTGTTTGGCTAAATCGATGCTTTGTGGATCTCTTCCTAGGTTCCCTAACAGGTGATTTTCTGAATGCTCTTTTTGCCCCTTTACCCCAGCTGAATAATGCAGCCTATATGAAATGTTTTGTTGCAACACTTTTACTGAACACAAAGAAACAGCCTATATAATCACAACAGGGTTCACTGATAATACAAGCAAGAACAATAGGAACCTCTGTTGTTTTGAATTACATGAAATCTAAAGCACTCTGGTTTGAACTGTGTAAAAATGCAACTGGACTTTGTTTTGCAACAGAGCGTGTTGTAAATGAGAGCCATTTCTGCTATGAATTAAGAAAAATATGTCCTTAAGCTTCAATAAATATCATAAAGTTCCCACTATAGAAGTTTCCTCTTATAATTGTCTGAGTCCATCTTCACTTAAGACAACATCTTAACTTACGAAAACTGCTGCTGCAGAAAGCCCTGAAATGTTGTTGAAAAATTCACATGCTGAGATGAAACCACAGAACTTTGTTTCCTCTGTTTTGTGGGAAGCTGTGCCTTACAATAGCCTTCTGTGTTGTCACAGAGGCTAAACCCTTTCTGTCACAACCAGATGACAATACCCTCAGATCTTTTTTAGTTTGTTTGAGTGCAACAGGGAATATTTAAGGAAATGTCATCAATACTCACAGCTTGCAGAAAGGAAAACCAAAAATGTTTATTACTTTTATTACAGTCGGTCACAGCTCTAATGTTGGGACTCTCTTACTGTAGGTGCTGGGCAAATACCAACAGAGAAAGCTTGAATGAAGAGAGCTGTTAGTGATCTAAAGAGGCAGCACTGGAGATGTCAACCTAAGTAAAAGAGACAAGAAAATGGTGAAAGGGAATCTTAAGAGAAGCCTTGAAGATTTGTAAAACAAATGAAACACCATCAGAACTCGAAAGTTTTGCAGGGTGCAGAACTCTCCCTGAAATCTGTGCTGCGTGTTTTTTACTGAGGTGGACTATATTAATGCCTGTCATGCACATTTTAATGTCATTAAATTCTGTGATGGATCAGAACCACGTTCACTAGGCACGGGGATGACAGAAATACTAAATTAAAAAAAATAGTCTCAGTGAAGAATGAACTTCAGTAAAGAAAACATCTCAGGAAACTTAGGTTTGCTTTATAGCGTTGCACGAGCAGAAAAGCAAGTGAAATTTATTGCGTATCTATTCCGTGGGTAATGACTCATTCTCTTCTGGAGGAATGCAGCAGAGTTGCAATGCATTCAAACGTTACACTAAAAATATCCCATTACCATCCAGAGTCTGTCATACAGAAATATTTCTTGAGAGGTTTTTCAAAATAAGGATTTACTTAGTCAAATTCAATTCATCAAATGCGTAAGCCCTGACTACTTTGAAAACCAAACAGATGCACTGATGTCTTTAGGATTAATCCTTAAAATCTTAGGTGACCAAAATTCCTGCTAAAAGGATTTTAATTCTGTAATGTACATTGCACTTAACCTGGTGCTTCCACCTAACTATAGAATTTACAGTAGGGAATGGAGCACATTAATTTAGATACAAAGCTGTGTAAGCAGCATATTAGAACTTCCTGTATTGGTAAATGACTCTATCAGAGGTTCTGTAACCAAAAGCTTTTTGATAGGGTGATGTTCTTTGTGTGTTTGTGTACATCAATCTTACTGCCTTTCCCAGATACTCTGCAGCGATGCAGTTGGTGTCTACAGGTTTTGAAGAAACGCGGTTGCCTTAAAGAGACTAAGTTCCTCCTAGACCTGTGAAAAGAACAGAAGATGAGCAAGAGAGGCTTCAACCGTCATCTCACCTCTTACTAAAAATGGTTAAGCCCGCAACAGTGGCCATTTGTGAGACATAAATCAATAAGAAGACAAACCCTCTTAATTCTACTACTCATGGCATTCTTATAAACTATAACAGATACAGGTTTCGTAAGGACTTTCTGTTCTGTTTTTTTTGTCAAAGAAACACCTAGTTAATCAAAATGAAAATATTTTGCCAAAACCTCTATAGTCCAGCTGTCTGAATGTTAGCTGACCCATGGTGTTTTCTGTTAGCCAGCTTGGCATGCTCTTTCCATGAAAGACTGGATAACCAATATCCAGGTCTGCTCTATTATAGGGATTGCTTTGGGTCTGAGCAGTTAAAGTCCTCTGGAATCTCTCCTCTGAGCCGGGATCAATGAGGGAAAAAAACCTAGAATCCCTTGGAATCAGATGGTCTAGATGCTTTGGTCCCATCTTTAGAGGAAAATTCTGATATGAAAACTTGAAAACAATACGAGGTCCAACACAAAAAAAAAGAGACTGTTTTTGTTGAGACAAATTAAGAAAATCAGCTACAATCACCTTCAAGATAGTTCTTTCTGAGTTAACACACAGCTGCATATGGTGATGCCTCCGCTCAAAGCAATTCCACAGATCATTTTCTGAAAGGCTGTTGAGGATCTCTGTAATTTTTCTTTCGTATCTTTTGCCAACAAAAATAGGTTCTTTTGAGTACTTGCTTGATCTTTGGGAATAGGGAGCCAGACCTGGTAAACAGGGTGGGTACTCAAGCACAGGGATGTTGGTATTAGCTAAAAACTGCTTCACAGATGAAATGTTGTGGGCTTGCGTTTTCTGACTGAGGGTAAGAAAATGTCTCTATTTGAACACGTATCCACTTGTACTCAGTGAAGTGATCAAGTTGAGCCTTGTCTCATTGTGATGGGTTAGAATGCATTCTATAAGCATCTCTTTGTCTCTCCCCTCCCAATCTGTATTTCTGAACTACAGGGTCAGTCTCAGGTTTTTTTGTGTCAGACTTTGTATGTCTTGGTTACATTTATTTTAAAGAAAGACATTTCACGAGTATTTACGAAGACCAGAATTTTTTGTTTTATATTTCAACATTATTTTTCCATTCAGAATATTTGGCTTCTTTGCTGTACAAGGATTATGATTAACCAGATTGTTTCAGGGAAGTTAAAAACGTTATCATTTGATCACTGCTGGGATAAGTCTGGGTGTGTCCTCAGTCCAGACTCTGTTTGCACAAAAGCATTAATTTCTGCTCATGGTGTTTTGCAAACAGGAAGTACGGGGTCTGTTTATGGTTTTGCTGTGTATTTTAAAGTCATTATTGCTACTATAGAAGAAGCCAAAGGCCTGATAAGGACCTCTTTATGCTACCATATTTGGTCAAATGATGGTTCTATGTATCCTACATGTGAAGATTAGAAACTTATTTTTAGATGACCTGTTTGGTCTACGTAGTTTAAAAATAGCCAGGCATAGGGACTATACTGTCTTTTTAATGGACAAAGCCCAGCTGTTGCATGAGCAAACACAAAGTTAATCCTATAAATGTCATCAAGGTCATAAAAACAAATATATTGGATAAGAGGTTTTTTTTTTTTATTTAAGCACAAATTTCAGCAAATTCACTGCTTACTCTGTGTTCAGATTGGTACCAATAGTAAAAGAAAGGCATTTGACCCCGGTGTTAGCCAATTGTGGTTCTGCTTGACAGAATGAGATTGGGAAAACAAGAGTAGAGAAAGTCGCTGTGGCAAGGACAGGTCCAGAAGGCAGTCAGCCATTTGTAGGAGATTTGTTAAGTACTGGAAGATCCAGTAGAGAAAGACCAGTTTGAGTTTGTTCCTCTGATGAAAGCACAGCCAATAACGTGAAGCAAAGTATTACCTTAAATGGAAAGGTTTTAATTTTAGCAATTGTAGTTGTATTTGTTAAAGAAGAATCTATGTTTAGAAAGGCAGTGCTCTCATGAACAAGTCTTTGATTGCATCTGAGGTTGTAAGATATATGAATGATCTACCTTTTGTAGTAGTATACGTGTATGTTGGTATTAATGTAGTAAGGTACCTTTTGATAAACCAGTGTGTTACGCTGCAGCATGTTTGGACTAACAGAAGGAAAGTCACTTTGATGGGTAAAACTAGTGTTTCCAGAGGCAACATCTTTGACTTTTAACTTATTTATAATTGCAGTGTTATGCTATTGTGATGTAAATCACATGAGGTCATGCTGACTAATAGGACATGGCACCTGAGTCATGAGGCAGGAACTAATGACAAGAAATTACATGAGCTGTAATTAGGATACAAAAAGGACTAAAATATTGGCTTTTTAGAGCCATTCCACAAGAGGTCAACTTCATCCTTGTTATTTCAGAAATGTCAGGGTTCTTTAGTAAGAGAAATTATTTCTTGTTAGAAACTACTTTTGAATTTCTGCCCTAGGATTTGTTAGGTTTTTGGCAGGGGGCAAAGGAAGGAACGCAAGAATGCAGTAATATAATATGGAGCATATTTAGAGGAGCAAAAGAGATCTTACTGAAACTAACACAGTCATCAGAAACTTCTTTTCTTCTTTTAAACCCAAACTACTGGGTTTCAGTGTTGAGGAGGAATGAGGTACTCTTAAAAATGCAGGTAAACCATTTTTCATTTTCAAACCACAGATTCTCATTCAGCCCATGAAGCTGGCAGTGACCAAAACAGTTACTTCTGACTGATGACCACTCTGTCAACTTTATTGTACTTCTTGACTACAAAAATTATTTGTGAGGACTACCAATAATTAGTGAGAGAGTCTGGGCCAAGCCTGAATGGGAAAAGAAAACCACAGGCTTGAGTTCTTTGGATTATGACTCAGACAGAGGAGAAATATTTATTTGTACTTGCCTATTAAAGAGAGAGAGTATTGCTCTTCAGGCCTAACAGGACTTTTTTTTTCATAGACTCTTTAATTCAGTATGGGTATGAAATAGTGTTCAGTACTAAGTGATTCTTTTGGTGTTACCAGAGTGCATTTGTGTCTTTTATCTGTCTCTTGGGAATAATATGTTTTTAATAAATAGCCTTTCCTGGAAGCAAGATGGGTAGTAGCATTTGTAATTCCAAGCAAATAGCAGTTTTAATTAAGAGCCAAATTCCCCCATGCCTTGATTTGACAGTCCACTGTACTGGTTTCACTTGCAGTTGTCATGTTCATTATTAATCTGCAAAATGAGCACTCACAAGATAAATGAGAGGAAAATACTCATAGGGTACATGTAATTAGCACACAACTTATTATGAATTGTGATGATCTCCTTGATAATTAATCAGGCTTACAGCTGATGTTTGGAGGCAATCCAGATAGAAGGCATTTCAACAAATAGGACCAAATTACTCTGGGGGCAGAGGAAGACACACTGAGATATGGGGAGGAAAAAATCATAGATCTAGAAGAAAAGTCGTTTGACTGTTTTAAACTGAGGCTCTAGCTGGGACTGTTTTAGCTCAGGTTTTTGCAGACAGGACTGTAACGTGCATTTTGGCTCATGAAACATCCAAAGGATGTGCAATGAAGCAGTTCTCCTGGTCTATTGATAGTCCTTCAGAAGTAAATGGTTGCAATACACCACCTGCACAGGCAAAGGGTGCACTTGCCATGTGGAGGAATAATTGTGCCATGCAACAGTAAGGACTTGGGTCTTGCTTCCATGATAAAGAGTATGAGCAGGATGCAGAGCCCAGGTATGTATGGATATAGTCATGCTACAGAAAGGAATCTTAAGGAGCCAGGACACTGAGGAGTCTGGTATCATGTGTCTGTACCTAGATAAAAGAAAGTGTTGAGGGCTGCACTCTTTATTAACATACCTCTATGTCCCTTAGTCTCACCTGTCGTGGAAGCCCTGAATTTCTCCCAAGAAGAGAGAAACCCTGCTTTTTTGTTTTGTTTACCCACCTTCTTTTGCTCCCTTTCTTTTAAAATGCAGCTGAAGAAGTTTTTCAGAGGAGTTTTCAGTAGCAATCTGGAGCCCTCAGTCAGGGAACAGGGCTGAGACTGATGGGTGTGCCCTGCAGCCAGAGTCGTCTCTGTGGGATGCACATATCTGGTGCTCTGCCACTGCAAAGAGAAACCTCCAGTCTCCTCCAGCGTCATGCAAATTTTTGTCTGGGCAACAGAAAAACGCAAGCTGATCTGAAAGGTATTTCAGCTCAGAAGTAGTTTTCTGGTATTCAACACTCCTTGTGCCTTCCCAGTGGCACCCACAGTGGAGGGAATTAGGCCATACATGGGTTCATGTTGGTATATGCATTTATTTGGCCTCTGCACGTTGCCAATTAACACCACGTGTGTCTTCAGCCAGGATGCTAAAGAGGAATACGAGACCCAGACCTCTGAGAAACAGCTAAGTGATCACAGACTGTCCTTTTGCTGGGATTAAGATTAACTAGAATTCACTTCAATTTATTTGTTTTATCTTCCCTCCTGCCACACTTTTAAGCACCTGCCTCATAAAATCTCTGTGTAAATGATTAAACATACTGAACCCCTCAAAGCTATAAGAAGGCTACAAAATAAAAAGATGACAGTGACAATAACTATGCAAGTGTCATCAACTAGTGCTCCATCCAGGGCACACAGATGTGCATAAGATCTACCATCTGTCACTAGCAAATACCCAAACATTATCCAACAGTGCAGTAAAGCTCCCAGCATCTCCATTTTGTGATATTTATCAGCTGTTCCCATTCCATTTATTCTGTACCATACATTTTTAATGTGTAGGTTGCAATGCAGTGCTGAGCCAGTAGAAGCCCGCCAACTTTTGTCTTATATCTCGAAAAGTAGATTTTCATTTCTCTCTATTATGGTTTATTTACTGTAATTGCTTTCTACATGTGCAGCCAACAGTGATGTGTTTGTCTCAGGCTCCCCTGTAGAAAAGTGGCCTTCTGATCAACTGTTTCTTTCACTTTGCAGAGTCATTAAAACAAAATTTCCTCTTCTTCACTACTTCACTCGTAAATTTGAGATCTGTCTGTTTATCACATCAGCATGCTAAAGACTCCATAATTTACATTCAACCTGCATGAAACAAATGAATGTGAGAGGTTACATGTTGTTGCATTTATAAAGCTTTTACACTAGAGAGAGAACAGTGCTTAAATTTGATTAAAATTCTGTTTCCTGCCATTTCCACTTCAAACTGTTAAGCACTTCAGACATGTCCGTAGCACAGTAACCTGCCAAAGTTTGGCATGGCCCTGTTTAGGTGTTGCAGCTGAGATAATGCTAATGCTTAGTCTGCTCATAGCATATGTCAGTGTGGCAGGACACCTCCGATGGCTTGAATAGATTTTCATTTTGCCACTGTAGTAGAGAAGCAGGGAAGACTTTTGACTTAACTAGAGACTTTAGGTCACGTCTCTGTGTCTGGCTGCTGCAAAAGCGCCTGATGGAGCTGTTGGACAGCCAATAAATGAATTCAGTAAAGCGTAAGTGAGCTTACAAAACAAATTATTACTCTCTCTTGTCAGAGCTGTTCATGTGCTTAATGCACTTGTAGTGGAGCAATTTCTCTTCAGTACCGCTGGGGACAAACAGCCTTTCAGGGCAGTGGAGGCCCAGCAGCAAAAACAGTCTATAAATTATGATGCTCCAGTTCTGAGAGGATGATGGTGGTCCACGTAAAACATCCAGGAACAGCCAGGAGGAGGGAGCCTTGGTGGTCTTCCAGAAATGCAGCTCCAGCTCCCTGCTTTTCCACGTAGTGTCTCTTGCTCTTTGTTTGGGGAAGTCATGCAGCTCTCCACACTTTGGGTCCATTATTTCCTGGAGAACAGCAGCTGAGAGAGTTTGGGGCATGCTCAGAACATGGCCAGCGAGTCCTGACTGCCCTTACATCTCCGATGCTCCTCCTAGAAAAACACTGCCTCTAATCTGCAGTGGGCTCACTGAACAGCTGAAACTGGAATGCACCTTCTTAGAGTAGGATCAACTATAGCACGTTGCTCAAGATATTGTCCAGTCAGACCTTGAGTATCTCCAAAGACATGGACTGTACAACTCCTCCAGGAGACTTACACCAGTATTAAAACAGGAACCCCGGTAGTAGGAACCAGTGTTGATAGGAATAACTGAAATTAACCATGAGATTGGCTTAGAAAATCCCTCCTGGGATTTTCTTCTTCCTTTAGGATTGTGCCATCAGTCTAGTACCTTGGCACTCAATGGTAATAGTATATTTTTACATTTTCTTTAAGGTTCTACTGACTGTTTCATTCCCTCAAGGGAAAAAACAATGAGAGCGATTTGGTTTAGTGAAGATTAGAGAGAGATGAAAGGTAGAGTTGGCTTTTTCAGAAATTAGTTAAAAATTCTTTTCCTTAAAAGTTCTCACTTATAATCTAGCTCTAGTTGCAATTGGATATTTTAGTATTTGCCTTTTTCCTTTCCTTGTCACTTTCCCCAACTAGTAAAAAAGAGCAGAATGCGTGGCTGAAAGAGAATTACTGTTTCTTTGCACCATTTGTCATTTCAAAAATTTTAACTAGCTTTGAAAAGCCAGACTTATGGTGTAATTTAGTGGTTCTGATGTTTGAAAACGTACAAAGGCTTTGCAAGTGCACAGACCAACAGAAGGAGTAAAAAAACACAAAGGGAGAAAAGAGCAGGAGAATAGAGAAATCACAGGAAAAGCAATTTACTTGATTTCCAGGTCATCTAAAAGCATTTTCTTTGCAATATTTTGAACAAGCTGAGCAGTTCTTCCATTGAATAATGAAAATTTATGTCTGTAGCACCTGCTTCCCTCTAACATCTCTAAGACAAATTCATACACACGTTTTCACTGAACACCAGCATTAACCAATGCAGTTTTCCTTCCACACACCATCTGTGGGAAAAGATGAGTTTTAGTTCCTGAGACTACAACAGAGACAAACAAGGTGTTTGAATCCCACACCACCAAGGAATATTTAATGCCCATCCCCAAGAGGGGATTGTTCAAGAAGCCAAGTGGATAGTGTCAACTGAATCACTGCCAAAATGGCCATGAAATAAATAAAAGCAAAATACTATAAAGACAGGACAAGACTTGCCATCTCATTTCCTCCTTGAATGTGAGGAGGCAGGCAGTAAAGTTAATTCACTGCCTCTGAGATTAATGTGCTCTGCAACGTAGTCTCCCAATTGTCAGGAAAGTCACCCTGCTTGGCATTTATTCAAGCAATTACAATTAGCAGAGAAGTGATCTTTCTCATCGAGTGATTAGGCTTTCTTAGTGTGAGGGAAGCGATGGCTACCTGCCTTCCTCCAGGATTTTTCCCGTATTTTGCTAGAAGTTTCCTCATTATCAATAGTCACCCTGTTATGCTTCCTCCCATCCAGTCTGGTGCTGAGTCTTCTTGCGCTCTGTCACACAAAAAACCCAAGTACTGGCTTTGATGCAAAGCTCTGGATTCAACAGGAGAAAAATTCTCTGACCTTTGTTTCACCAGGAAGAAACATCTAGGCAAAAAACACTGAAGCTGGCAGATTCATGCATAAACAGTAACCCATGGAGACCCAAAGCAGTGAACAAGTGCTCTGCTATTTCAGGGAACCTGGGGAATGCCATGAACTCCATGTACTGACCAAGGATGTTTTCCGTTAGCCACCTCCAGAACAAGCTGGGAGGATTCACAGTGGAAGAAAGCCAAAAAACCCACATTCCTGTCCCAAGTAGTCCAACTGCTCCACAGTCAGTGCCACGTCAGGTCTCCAGTCCCTAAAATCAGTGTTGTTCCACAGGCTTGGACTATACCACTTCACACCAGTGATGTAACTGGCACAATAAGAACTTGTGTTCTCTCTTCTGTTGAGTGCTTTTTCTTCCATTAAAGTTGATAACGGATTATGGATTGAGAACAAAATTCCTTCTCAACAATAATAACTCCCTTAATTATCAGCTGATAATCCAGAAACAAATTGCACCACTAACATCAAATATTCTACTGAACAAGCTGTCTCTTGATGCCTTCTGGGGGGAACCGAGGAAGCTATCTTCTCACACATTTCTCTTTATGACTGTAAGCAGCCATGTAAAACCAGTTTTGATAAAGGGCTTTATCATATACCACAAAGCAGTTCATCTTAACAACTGTAAATGCCAGGACACTGTATAAATCATTTTATGGCATCAGTTCCTCTATACTTAAAAGGGTACTCGTGTCAGATACTGTCTTTCTTTGGGTTTAGCACTGCAGAAAACACTTCTCCCCAGGTGATATGTGAATGGACCAGTTCAATAGCAATGCACACATGCAAAAGAGTGATGTTAATTCGTTATAACACACTGGGGACACAAGTCTGTGCAATGAAAGGTGCTGCCTCAGGGAAAACTGTTATATGAACAGAAGATTTGTGGTCCAGCTGTCAAAGCAGGAAGTCTGGGCAGAGATCTGCTCTGGACACTGTGAGTGAGTCGTCAACCTGCAGCTCCATCACAGGGATCATGGCCAGCCCACAAGGCTTTTCTGGAAGCTCAACTTTTTGAATAACAAACTAGAAATATTCTGCTACAAATTCACTTTCTTATTGGTAATAATGATCATTACCAATTATGGTAAAATTAAGGCAATATTATGGTAATGATAAGGTAATGAAATAAGGAGCATATTTTGGAAAAATTATTCCTTTGGCACTCAACCTGTATTCATTCTCAGCTGCCTATCTGCAGATGCACTAAAACCTTCTCTGAAACTTATTCTCTGAATTTTTCTAAGTTATCAGATTTCCTCCTTACTGAAGTGTTTACTTGTTAGTGATCTTCTAAGAAAAAGAATAAGCTCTGAGCTAGAAATTTTCTCATTTGTTACACATGATCATCACGTTCACTAGCTTCGTATTACTGCCACATGCAGTCATGTCTCATCTGCCTGTATGTACTCATTTATCACTAAGATCATAAGTATGATATTTTTAATCCATAATTTCAGGAGCCTACACTATCTGGCACAAGTTCCACAAACCTTCGTAATTTCCAGCTCATTTCTGGAGATCTCAACACCAGGCAGCAGGTAAATGCAAAATCAAACACTATCATACCCTGTATAAGCATGTGTACAATCCATTGCATACTTCACACTTTGATTCGTAACATAGAAATTAGTACCAGAAAATGCCTTTTCACTCTAGTGAAAGCAAAGCTAGTTCTCTTCAACAAAGCTCTGTATTGTATTCTATGGCCTGTCAAATCCTTTTCATTGCAACACTTTTCATTTGAGAAAAAAGGTGTGTTTGCTCATTTCAAGTCTCAAAGAAGATCATCTTCACCGGGTGTGGAAAGCAGTCGAGATGGACTAAGATAGGAATGAGGGCTGGGTTCTGTCTGTTCTGTCTTTCAGAACAAATGTTCTCTCTATATTCCTGTCCTGCTCCTCAGCCAGTCCATTTGCCACTCTGCTGTTGACTGTAGCTCAGTCCAGAGACTCTCTTTCACTGTAGCAAATGAGCCAATAAATCTAACATGTCATAATCCCAAACAAGGAAACATGGGGCTGAGTCTTCTACCAGAGTAAATCTGCTTAGCCAGGATAAATCCTTTATTCGGTTGTAATTTATATCAGCTGAGGACATTATCAAATTATACCAGCTTGTCTCACCAAATTTGTATTGTGGCATTTGTATGGATTTTATTCATGTGTGTTGAGAGCTTAGAAGAGCTGGTCATAGTGCATATTGAAACTGGGACTTCTTTACGACCACAATTTCTTTTCTTCTCCCTCTGAACGTCTAACGAGGGCTTGTGTGTCTCCTGTTGTCACATCTTCCACTCTTGGAGACACACCTAAGAATCGGTTCTGGGGCTGGGAGAACCTACACCTTCAACCTCGACCAGAACTGGAAGGGGAAGCTGGCAGTGGAGGTGAATGTATATTAATTTTCTTGCCATGCAAAAGCAGGGAAATAAAATTCTATAGATAAAGGCAGACCTAACCACCATACCTGCTCCCAATGTCCTTGTCCTAGTCACATAGAAACAGCATCCCAAGACATTCTACGCCCTCCACCAGCCTCTCCACTTGAAGCCAAGAGAAACACAGCCCCATCATTGCAGCTGGACAAATGACTCCACAAACTCTTTCTGCCTATTTATAATCGTACACTAACTGATACAGCCAGGAGATCCTTGGACTGAATGTGAACAAGATTGTAATAAATACTTGGGATGGGGGCAGGATCTTTTTCTTCAAAAGACTTTCTCCTTTGGCACAGGTTGCAGAATCATGATCTTGTCCTTCTTCCTGTGCTTTGGATACTGCAAGTTCTTTTCATCTTCAAGCTGCATTGTCAGCACTTCCAAATATGCTGGCATTTTCTCCACAAGACTTTGCTGTAGTTGCTTCTTGCCTTCGTGCCAGCTACTGTATGCAATCAGGCTGCATTGAGGATGAAAGGTATTTTTAAAAAGGGAGAACCTAAAAATCTATTGAAAATCCCTACTAATCTCCTCCACACTTGTGTTACAGCTGTGCAATAATTTCCTGGACTCATTATTATGGAAGTATTTTGTGGCCATATTACGCAGTCCAGCCGTTACCAGTGTGGAGTCTTCATTCACTTGTAAATGATACATCATCTCCATTTCCATATGCCTAAGAAAGTGATTCTATTAATACGATTACACTTTTGATGTTTCCTAACTAAGGCTGCCTGTCACAGCATCTGCACGTCCTAGAAAAAAAAGCACTAAGAAGTGTTTTCTCATCTTTTTGACTCATGTAATTTGCTTCAACTCCATTGATTTCATTCTAACTTCCAGAAGGGGGAGTTGTGTGGAGGAGGGAAGTGGATGAGATGAGAAGATAAGGACTGTAGCAGCATCTGTACCCCCTTAGAACAAGAGCCAGTCTAGTCAGCATCTTGCAGGCGCGTTCAGAAGCAGAAACCTAAGCAGGGAGCAGAAAAGTCATCTGCAGGGACAGGGTATATAATCCCAGCTTCTGATGGAGACTTGGAGACATTCTGTTTTGGAAGATGTTGTTGGTTGTGTTCAATAGCTGTTGTTAGACCGTTCTTTCACTGAGGCCATTCAATTTCTTTTTGAGTCCGTCACTCCTTTTGTCTTGCCTTCAGCTTAGAGAAAAAGCAGGGTTTGTTCTCCAGATTGAGGAGTCTAAGTCTATTAAAAATTAATGTATACAGAAACCATTTCATATCTGTGATCATCCTTCTCTTTTCCTTTCCTAGTACTGTCGTATCTTCCTTGAGGTGGGGGGGCTCTGTTAATATAATGTCTCTTTCTTTCTCTAGTTGTTCTTTTCCTAATGCTTCGTACCATTTAATTTGTCTTTAATTTAATACCATTTAAACTGACCATCTGTAATACCACTCTGGTGTCTTTCTTGATCAGCGTTTTCTAATCAAGAGCCCATCATAGTGTTAAGGGCTTGTTTTTTTCCATAAGTATTAGCCTATTCATTAGTGTTGAATTTTGGCTTCTTTTCCAGACCATTTAGAAAAAATGTTGACTCACACAGAGGCAGTAAGACTTTCCTGATGGTCTCTCTATGAGAAAGCAGTCCATTTATTCATTCATTCATTTTCTTATTTTTTGACACTTAATTCAAGAGAGGACACCCACTTTCATCCACAAAGGTTTAGTTACTCTGAAAGATTTTGGAGACATGCCTCATCAAAAAGTTTGGGTACCTGAAACACACTATGTTAACTGAGCCACCATTATACGTGCACTTAGTAACTCTTCTGTGAGACTTGATTTCCCGACAAAAAAAAACCCTGTTCCAGTTCTTTCTCATATATCTAATTTACCCATATTTATATAATTTTATTCTTCTTTATGATTTTATCCAATTTCCCTGCTACAATCTGCAAATACCTGTTTATGACTTTCTAGGATAAAAGCAATTTTGGATTATTTTTTCAGCGAGTTAAAATACTTTTCTTAATTTATGGGTTTTTTCCAAATAAAATTTAAAAGTAAAAATAATAAGCTTGAAAACATTTTTAATATCAAAATATTAAACCATTATTAGCATAATGATCATTTAAAAGCTTGCTCCAGAGCCCATCAGACATAATGAGCTTTGGATCAGTCTTCATTCAGACTTCCTTTCCCAGGATTACCATTACAGATGAAAATATTGTGCTTGTGTTTGTGTTTCTCTCTTCCCAGCAGTACTTCCCTTTCCTCAAAAATTAAACTTACAGACTAGACTTTAGTGGGATTTTGGCCACCATGGTGGATCCTAAATAAAATACGTTTCAAATACAACTTCCAGGAACAAGAAATAGTTTCCAAGTAGCTCCAGCCGTGTTTTATTGTATGTGGCAAGGCCTGTATCCTGCATGAGCTGCAGGGAACATAGAGGTAGGAATGAACAGAGTGCAAACCAGCACCGGGTAGGTAGTTTAGAGCTGGTATTTGACAGTACAGTGGTAGAGAAAGAAGGTCAAGTGTGGCATTCATTGCCTCATTCACAGCCTGATAAATCAGTCTGTCTTCATCTTCAACTGTTTGGCTTCTGCCACCCACAGCCCCCCATGACTTCATCATCGTAATGAATAATTCAATAAATACATTTAATCTCCAGCTATTATTGCCTATTTAAAGCTTCCTACGTTATGGTTTGTGGGGTTTTCAGGAACTGCTGAGTGTCAGTTCCGAGCGTTTTTTATAAGTCTTATAAAGGGCACAGGGAAGAAAGCAGGTGGTGTTTGTCAGTGTAGCAAACACACAATTAATTGAAACTGGCATAATAGTCAGACTGGAAAAATATAACTGCAACAGGGAGTAAGAAAGGAGAAGTGACCAGAGAGTCCTTGAGGGTTAGAAGTAGCAGAAAGACAGTAAAAGCAGTTAAGCCATTTTTGGCATTCAGCGGTGGAGAGAGTGAGGGGCACAAGGTATACGTGGATGGAACATCTCTTGTTCGTATAGATTAGAGCAAAACTAAAGAAATGCCAGGAAGGCTGGGAGGTGAACAGGGACCAGAGGGAAGGATTCGCATTTTGGCTTTAGGGAATAAACAGTCAAAATGAGATATTTAAGCTGAGGGAAAAAAAATGGCAACAGAGAGAGGTAAAAGAGGGAGACGAGAAAGAAAGTAGTTCTGAAGCAAAGCAGTATTGAATTTCACCTTGCCCTCACCTAAACCAGTTCTGTTCTTCTCTACTTGGCAAGACAAACAATGAAAATAAAATAATTGCCTCAGCCCCACACCATGCCTAAAGGACAGTGACACTGAAAATCCTCAGTGCCTGCAAGGCGCAGGACAAAGGATCGGTGTGATGTGAAAGGACATTTCAAGTAGCATTGTGCAACACCTCAACGTTAGCAAGGCTTGGGACTTCTGCTCCAGTCCTGCGAGATGCTCTTGGTCTGCTTGACCACTTGGTCAGAACACGGAATTAAGCAAAAGGGAATCGAATGTCTGTTTACTTTCCTTTTAAAGATCATTTCTAAACAGTTTCCGACGTCTGGAAGATTTGACATTTCAAGGACACCACAATATGCTGTTCCAATTTTACAACCCTGTAAGTTTTCCTAGTCTCTAGTAGCCATCTCCATTTTCTAAAGCTGTGGGAATTTCTTATCTGAGGACAGAAAATACAGCAGGTATGGAGCCCTTAAGAAAAAAAAAAGTGTAGAAGTTTCCTTCTATTTCTTTTTTTCTTTCTCTATTTGACTTTCACCTGGGTAAATACTGATGAAATTGAATGGCAGAGAGAGGGTTTTTTGTTACTTTTACCAAGAGATATTAATAAATTTAATTTTCAGGATCGTATCCTATGTATATTAATCAAATTATTGTCATGGTTACAATGGATCCTCTTCTTGCAGCCTAATTTGTTATGATATTGAATTAATCTGATCCTCACCTAGGTCTCTCTTCCATGCAGTCTTGAGGGACTTGGACCACTAGAGACTTTAAATACAGGCAGCACAACTCCCCAGAGACTGCAACACAGGAAAGATATTCTCCCAAATCTGTAAGGACTTTTTTCCTTAGAGAAGGCAGCAGTGATAAAATCAACATTAATCATGCATTGCTCCATTCCACTCTCAGGAGAGAAGTCCTAGTGAATTACAGTGTGAAGCCAATTTCATTTTATCATGTTTTAATATCTTGCAGGAAGTTGTGAAGAAAAAGTTACATTTCTAAGTAGAAAAAAAAGAGTTAATAATTTACAGGGACTTAATAGAGACTATTCCACCTGGCATATTAAATGAAAGAAGCTGAGGCATTGTAACCATCTCAATATTACCCTTACTTTACTGCTCTCTAAGAGAAGAGGCTTAAGAGACTGCTAAAAATAGTGGCACAGGAACATTTCTGAACTTGTCTTCAGAAATTTCAGACACTTGCACCCTGATCCGACAATAAGAGGTCCCTCTTCTCCCTCTGGGCTCTGCAAAAAAGACACTTGGGTACATAAGCCAGCTATTCTCAAGCCATATAACCTGTATTACAGCAGCTCGTCTTTGACATAGAGTTTCCCCCCAGCCCCCTAAAACACTACTCAGTGTAGGGACAAGACCACTTGTCCTTGCTCTCTGTGCTGGCCTCAAATGCACCCCAGAGCAATGCAGCAGCTACTCTGCAGTGACTGTCTTCACTGGGAAAAAGCTGGGGCTGACTCAGTGGGGAATTTTATTATTAGGATTACTATGGATGAGAGTTACCAAGTCTGGTAAATCCCTGATAAAATAACATACAAAAGGGAGATGTTTCCTGCTGTGCTGTCTTTCACTGTATTTGATGTCAAACGGAAATAAGCTGGTTTGCCCTTCTCTTAATTGAATGCCAACTGTCCACAACAGATGCAAACATCTGTATTGACTGTTTTCTTTTCCATAAACTGGTCGTAGATCTTTGAGGGGTGCTGGCCAGGCCCAGACATAAATACAGAGCAGCCTGGAAGTTAAATGTGTGATTTCTCAACGACTGCTGGTTCCGTTTCACTCCCACAACCTGCTGCACCACAATGAAGTGGCTCCAAGACATTCAATGCCCAGAAAGAGCCATTGTTTTATCTAAAGAAAAAAATATCTCAAGTTCTTCTGCGACACCCTCCTCAGTCTCAGGCACAGCTGCTAATAATAAACTGCAAAGCAAGTATCAGGGTTTGAAAGAGAAATGACAAGAAAGGGAATGAAAGGAATGAAGCCTCTGACGGTTACTTGCTCCCAGAGTGATTTGCATTTGTTTTCAGTGCTGGGAACAGGCAGCAAGATCCAGGAAAGTCACAAAATAGATTGTAACCTCTGTGTCAAGTTTCTGTAGAGGCTATGAAGGTTTCGCTTTGTTTTTTCAACTTCCTAGTGCTAGATGGTTCATCACTGTCTTCTCTTTTTGAAGCTGGATTTTTGGGGGGGTTGTTTTCTAGATGACCTTTTATTTCTAAGCAATTCCCTGAATAACAGTCATAATTATTGCAAAATCCTGGTTTTTCATTTGACAGGTAGTACAAAACAAAGCTGGACACATGGAGATCAGCACATTGACCAGCACACTGAACACTGCTGAGTTTAATCTCAGCAACTCTCAAAAGCCTGAGTTAATATACAGTCACTATGTGACCCCACAGCTTTCAGAGTGCCTGTAGCAAATTCACAGCCTGCAGACAAAGAAACACACGTCTGCTAAACAAAATGCAGTCATCTACTTTCACACTTAAAAGTCGCCTGCAAATGTTCAGTTTCTTTTAAAGGAATTTTGGAGGAGACAGAAATCTGTATGGTTTAGGATAAACCCTTAATCTGGTTGAAACAAAGAACAAAATTTCTCCTGGGCAAGGTACCTTGCAGTTCCCATGTTTAAAGTCCAGCTCTGGATGCTCATGGGGAAAGACTGGTTCTACTGGTCTAGCTGCTTATGAGGTCTCAACCTCAAGGCAGAGAGGAAGGGAAGCAGGCAAGTACTGACAGCAATGCAGGGAGCACAGAAACCCTCAGCTCTTGCTACTGAGCACCTCAGGCGGAGTGGGATGAGAAGGACCTCTCTGTCCCTTTCATTCTCGAGGAACAGCCTCCTGATACACTCCAGCTCACTGGGGACTTTCTAAGCGGGGAAAATGAAGCAGCTTTTTCCCCTTCCTGTCTTTCAAAGCCTGGTGTGGCAGCTGAAATAGAAATCGCCAGTTTTCCCTCTCAGCTCCTGGAAGGTAATCCCGAAGTGGCTGTCACATCCTCCCTGCTTCACCCCTGGGCTCTACCACTGCACTCAGGAGGAGCTTTCACAGTCCAAGTTCACCACTACGACATCATTCCCCCCACAGCTAACTATGTTCTGCCTCAAAGTGATAACAATTGTGTTATCAATTGTGTTATCAGCAGCCCTCAGGTAAACAAAGAGGCTCCTAGCAGCCTGTAAAACACCTCCAGAAGGGTCCCAACTACAGCTCCGTACAGCCCTGTAGCTTCCAGTCCAGCAATGCCACGGACCTCTGCCTGTGTTAGGTGCCAGGGAACAACACAGCAAAGAGCATCAACACATCAGACATACTTGATCCAGGCAGGCAAAACATAATGAACAAGGGAGGGAAACCAGAACGTGAATCCTGTCTTTCTGTCTCCTCTCACTCTGTCCTAGCCTGCTCATCTTTCAGGACATTGCATTATAAAAGCAAATACCTGGAAGCTCAGCGTGAAGCACATCACCTTTCTGGTGTACGTGATCACTAGCACAGTCCAGAGCTGGTTGTTGAAATAGAAATTTTCTCTGATAGGTCTCCTGGTCTGTTTCATGCTCTTTTTTTTTCTTTTTCATAGAGAACAATAGCCCCACGCGTTACATTTTAATTACCACCTGTAAGAATGCCACTGGTACCTGCTCTAGACTTGGTCTTTCTGTGCTCAGGTTTTCTCCTCCCTTAGGCTGAAAATGAGATCCACTGAGCACTGTAAAAAGAAGCATAATGGACCACTGCTAGGCTTCATTCTAGAGACAAACACAAAAACGAGGCAATATACCAAATATAACAACCTTGAACTATCTGAATTGGCCCCATTACCTAAGAGACATTTTTAGCAAGTCTGTCACTCAAAGTCCACCTGAGCTCACACACTGCAATTTGCAGAACCAGTGTCATTAAAGGTAAAAACTCCTGCTCTGCCTGTGCACGAGTGTGAGCCAGCAGGCTGCCATCCTCATGAGCTCCCAAGAGACAGGCTTCAAGCAACCAGTTTGGGTGGTTTCTTAGGCTTCTTCTCTGAAACAGAATGACAGTGATAAAGAATTTACAGTTATTTGTTGATGATTTTTTTATCATTGGAACATTTTCTCTGCTTATAATTTATGTAGGATGAAATACTGTTTCCAAATCCTGTTGTAACTGTCGTTGGATCCTGATACTGGAATTTGATTTATTTAAAGAAAAAAGAAATGCCTGTATGAGACCCTCAGAAGTACTACATAAAGATTTCTCTTCTGGATTTTACAGTTTCTGTTTGACTTTAAATTTCAGGGTGTTCATTCGTAATGCATAAATCTTTCTGTGTGATTAGTTTAGCTCCACCAAGTAGAACTGCAATTTAGGAGGACACAGACAAAAGAAGTACAGAGAAGGACTTTTAAAAATCCTTTTTTCTCTCTATAAAAATACATACTTCTAAAGTGTGGGGAGGTGGTTTTCCTTTTACTTTTTTTTTTTAGTGGAGAATTGAGTCATGATTTTGTAAAACTCCAAATTCCAGAGAAAATTCAGGTTAGCTCTTCGAAGACGCGTGACAAGATTGAAAACAACTGCTCACTGAAGCTCAGTTTGCTGCCAAAATGCTGCCTTATGACAAATGCATCGTCTTCTAAAATCATTAATCTAGCTTATATATAAATACTCTAAAATACTTCTTTACAAGCTCAAAACCTAGCTTCACTTTTTTTGCAGGAAGAACATTTAAGAACCACAAGGAAGCCATAAAATAATGCAATCAAGGCTCAGCTTCTTTAAGTTAGAAAAATGAAAAAATTGTTTTCAAGACTCAAAAACTTCTGAGGTAATGGAGGAAATGGTGCAAAAAAGTGATCTTGGAGAAGAAGGACAAAGGACTAGAGAACAGAGGCTCCTTTGGCAGCCCCTACTCACTCAGTCTCCTGCAGGGCTGTCACTTACGTGGAGACAAAGGACAGATTTGGATCAGTTCCTGCCACAGAGCTTGGGAGAGGCAGGGTTTCCCAGAAAACACAATTTACTCACCTGGGAGAGGTGAGCCCACTCCCTGTAGCTGTGTCTCCATGCATCCAAAAACCACCTCAGCCAAAACAGAAATGTCCTACACACACAGCTTGTCACTCCTTCCAGCTTCTCCCAGGTTTTGTCAGCATGGGAATACCGACACTAAAGCACTGCTATTTAGCTTCCTCCATCCAAGACTTTCTGCAACATCCTCCCTCCCGTGCCAACTCCACATCAAGTTGGTAGCAAGCCTCTACCAGTCATCCCCTTTCCCAAAGGAGACAACAGTATGTCCCAGTGATAAAGCACAGCACTTCCATTTGCATCTTTACAATGCATGAATGAGATTAGTCTGATTCACCCTCCTTTGTTTTCCTTAAAAAAGCTCTAGAGACAATCTTATCCCTTCCATATCTTCAGGAGAGACACCTCCTCCTTTTCTTTGAGGTTATTTATGGTGAAAGCAAAGACTCCCTCTTTCCTGAGTCCCCTCAACACGGTCCTCCCAGCAGGATCCAGGAGGAGATTTTGCAACCATTCTGACTCCGTGGGGTATAGCAGACCCTTGGAAAATTCCTGCAGGTGCCTCTGTGGGATCCAACATCGAGGTTCCTCAGTTTAATAAGTTACTGCCCAGCACCCGAGTCATAATAATTATTAATTTTGCCTTCTAAAAACATAAGGAGTAAGGAGTAAATCACAGTATCATGGAAAGAAGTTCAAACCGATATATTTTACTTCATATTTGCTGTGGAAATTTCCTACAATGGATCTGCTGGAGGCAGTAACTCACTAAACCACAGCCTCAGTCATGCATTTGAGTCTAAAGTGTGGTGGGATTTGATTTTCTCAGTCCATATGAGAGTGCTAAACAAGACTCACTAAACAACCCATCATCAGCAACCTGGAACGGGTCCTGCACAACATCTTCCTCCTCATGTGTGGAAACGATCCCTCTCATCCACCACACGCTTTGAGACACATCTGGGGTTTGACATATGGTTGTAGTCCTGTCCCTGAAGGAAACTGCTGTGGAACAAGCTCCCCAAAGCCTTGCACTCTGTTCTGTCTTGGTAAATGGCAAAGCCAGAGCAGTCATCATCATACCTTGCAAACGTATGACTGTTGAGCAGCTTTGCAAATGACTTGGCTGGCTCGAGCAAGTCTGTCTCAAATGTCAAAAGGAGACCAACTGCACACTCACTCAGGCTACACCTCAAGGTACGTGATTTTGTGATATGCATCTGCCAGATAAAACATTAGTGTCTGCTCTGAATCAGACACTCTCCTGTACATCAGTGCCAACAGTGAATTGCTCATTTCATCTTCCCCACTACTGATGGCAACAGATTCCAGAAAATTAGGTGTGATTTAAACAGTCAGTCAGTCCTAGAAACTATGGCTCTTCAACCACGTGAGCTGCTGAGCCTTTTGGCACAGCTCAAGCTATAATTAACTGTTCAATGTTTTGCATTTTTTATGATATGTCGATGGGGGGTTTTGTGTCCTTTTTTATTTGCCAATGAAGCCTGCCTGGTAGAATTCATGTGTTTTGCTGGGAAAAGACAGTATAGAGGGCAATGTCCAGAAACTACTGATTAAACTGTTTCCCAGTCGAAAAAGCATAAGAATTTCACGCAAGATGATTCTATAATCTCTCATCCTGAGGGATGCTTCTAATAAAATATGTTTGATTTCATCTGTGCCAAGGCCAGTTTAAGTGGAACTGTTTATTACTGTATAATCTTGTTATTAAGGGCAATTTGCATATTTGAAAAGGAAACTTGCCTCCCTGTACATTCAGATTGTTGGAGTGGGCCTTCAACAACAGCAAATTGGTCATTTCTTCTGGTACACCACCATCTGTCAGTACAGGCCTTTTTAACAAACAGTTTTTCTGTATTTCATCCTTCATCTGCTCTTCTTTAGAATGGGGCACCTGCAACCTAAGAACTGAATAAAAGCTGCCTCATCTGCAATACCCACAGAGGAATGTAACAAACATGTCAACAGCAGTTGAACCCACCTAGGTCTGCTCTGGTTGATGGTTATGGTTCCTCATGGTATTAAGTCTCATCTGAAGGTTCATCTTTTATTTTTTATCACTGTTCAAAGTCTAATTCTTGCTGCATGAACACTTGGTCAATGAGAACCTTTCTTCTTTCCCAAACTCAGTGATGTCTTTGGTGAAGAAAAGCTACTTGCAGATGTAATTTTAAAAAATGTGGTGATTTTTCCCAAACATGATATAATATGACTCTGCATTCAATCAGCTGCCATTGATTTTCTTTGGTTATTTCCCAGCAACCCCATGCCAGGCCCCAAAATATTTCAGAGCTGGAGTTAATATTCTCCCACTTGTTTAAAAAAGAGCAGTTACAAGCTGTTGAACGAATCTTCCAAAACAGTTGGTCGAACTGAGAGAACTCAAAACAACCCATTCCTCATCCCTAGAGTGAAATGTTTTTCCCAAGAGGGTTTTCATTTTGGCTTTAAAAAATATAACAAGAGATTTTTGGTTTTAGTTTTTCCAGGACAAGGTTATTCACTCCAACAAAAATAGATAAGTGACTAGGATGCAGATAACATCTTTAAGAAGTCAACAATCACATGAAAACCTATGGCTAACTCAGCTCTTGAATAATGCCAAAGGAAATTCATGGCTCCATAACAAAGAGCTTGGGGCAAAAGCAGAAAACTTTCTAGAGTTGTTGCCAGCTGTATCGTAAACACTGGAAAAAGTGCCATTTCCCTGTATGAGGCTGCAGCATGTTTACTACTCGTGGAAGTGCTTTCAGTTCAGAAGTGTCTATTTAATGTTGCCCTGTGTCTAACTTCATTACACACACCTTGTAGGGACCAGACAGCAGCTCCACAGCCTGCCATCTCTCTCGTAAATCACAGTGATCAAAAGTGAAATGCCCTTTTCTTTCTGCTTCTTTCTTTAAAGGAAGTTTTTTTTTTTGAAGTAAGAACAAAATACCACGTGAGAGAACTGAAGTAAAGAAGTAATGGCCTTGAGCCACAAACCCAGCCAGTTTACAGCAGCACAGAGCTGCTGCATATAAAGGAGAAAATGTCAGTTTGCATAGGCAAAATGGTCTGGTTCACCAAGGTCACACAATTCAGCTGATGTCCCAGTACCACAAAATAGCCAAATGGGTTTTGGCTGTAAGTCCTTATTAAAGATGGATGGGCATTCTGGGACTCCCCTCAAGTCCCCACTGCCTGCAGCAGGTGGGTTGGCAGCCTGGCTGAGGTTTTAGCCGCTCCAATTTTGGAAAAGTCCAGAAAGGCAATGATGAAAAATGCAGAAGAGGAAAAAAAATAGCTTTTCTTTTTTTCTTAGGCTAGCACTGTGTCAGGGTTATGGAATACACAGGGCTCTGTGTGTCAGTGACTTTTCTGGGCTTTGTCCTAGAAGCCTCTTGTTTTCTGAAAGTCGGCCAATGGACCTCTTTCTGTTTTGTACTGATTAGTAAGGATGATCCACCCTTCCAATCACGTTCATCTACCCTGAGCTCTGTGTTCTGTGGCCATCGTGGCAGGCAGCGCTGGGGCTGTCCCATTGCCTGGCTGTGATGGGAAGACAGGCAGGCAGGGGGCAGGCAGGGAGCAACCAGGGACTGGCTGAAAGTGCCACTGCTCCTCAGAGCCATATAGATCCCAGGTGAGTTCATGAACCTGTTTCCCTCAAGCAAAATTAGAGCAGCACACTTCCCAAAGCTGCCAGCAGCAGAAGTGTCAAATTATTTCAGCTGATTGTGACCCAACACCTCTGACCCTGGCCTGGAGACAGCAGGAACACTCCAAATAACACACCAAATGCTATCTCAGATTATTGGGAGAGACTACTGTGTAATTTATTACAGTGAAAACCTGTAGCTAGCTTTGGCATAAAGAAAAACTGACTGCTTCCTGCTAGTGAGCTCTCTCCCAGATGTCCTAGCCCTTTTTTTTGTTTTTGTGCTTGTGGTCTTTTTCTTTTCCACCCCATGGGTAAATAGGACATTGTTCCTTTGCACTAAACATTAATGATTCATGTCTCTAAGGGCTGAACTGGAAAATATCCTAGATTATACACCTGCCTCCTCTAGGAGGACTAAATGTACCAGCAGTGGGTGGACTTACTCAGGCTCCTATTAAGCAACATCTGTGGGTGGTTTTTCAGTCCAGCTGTTAACATGTGACTTATTCTACAGTTAGATCAACTATGTCAATGGAAAGGGTAGGATTCAAGCCTATTACTGAAGGAAATGATTATAATAATTACTGTCACCATGAACTATCTTGTAAATGCCAGTGGATAGGCTCCCCACATGCCAGATGAATAAACGAGATCTTGCTACTTGCAGGACATCAGGTCAAATGCTGCAAAGTGTTTTAGGGCAGCCATTCACAGATGAGAAATACGTACTAAGATACTGGCCACAAACACAGCAGACACCTCCTGATTCTTCTACAGACTACAACCTCTCTGAAGAACCAGGAACTGCAACTTGTTCATGTCATGTGAGGAACTGGGAAAGTCAGCTTGTAGGGCTGGCAGCTGGTCTCTCCCACAGGACGCAAAACCTCTTTCCATTTTGTTGTACAAGTAGAACGCACAACTTAAAGAGTCGAGGGTTAATTTGTCACTGTCAAAACAGGTTGAGGTATATAAGGCAGCACTGAACTCACTAGGAAAAGGTAACATGTTGGCAGCCCAGCCTTCTTGGTGCCAAGCTGCTGGCTTCATTCCGAGTGCTGACACCAGCACCCCGAGAGAGAAAGGACAGGCAGAGGGGCGTGGTAACCTATGACACCTCTGCATCTGCTGTGCACAAAGTGCAGCTGACAGAGCCCTCATGCCAAGTCAAGTTATACATATACTCCTCTCTAAAGGGGAACAAGAACAAACTGGCCGAGTGTGGCCACGAATTAATTTAGCCTGAAATTTGGGAAGGTTTGCAGTTATCAGGAAAAAAAATAAATCAGCAACAGCAAACTCATCAACCTTAAATGTGATTGCATTTTAATAAACAGCTGTTATTGCTAATTAATCAATTAATCTAATTATAGTTATTATGGATTATGTAATTCATTATCAATAAATTAATCTTTCATTAACTTGTTTTTAATTATTTCTTCTTTAATTAATCGATTTGTACTTTGCTTGTGCACCTCAGTGGTGTTCTCCATGACCCAAGAGATCCCTTCTTATCTCCCTCCTCCAATCTCATTTTTCATGCCTTGCTTCTTGTTGATTTGATATTAAACTTGAGTTCTTACCCTCCCCTGCTCCTCTTCCATGCATACAGTGGCCAAGGGCATCGTGTTGCAAGCAGTGGGAGAGTCTTCCTGCGACCCCACTGCTGAGCTAGGCATGACAGAGGCAGGGAGTTAATGCTTTCCATGGTCTCCAGGAGCACAGAGCAGGGACGAGGCAGCTGCCAGCCTCTGCAATTGTCTCCAGGGGTGGCATCCCCATCACCTCCCTCTGGTTCTCTCCTAGCTCCAGGTGTGGTGGGTGGAGGGTGATCATCTTCCCTGCTGTGACAGCTCAAAGTTCCTTTGGGGAGTCACAGGGTGAGACGACAGGAAAAGGGCTCACACTGAGATCTCCCAGCAACAGCACTGGGGTTCTTTTTTCAGGGTGGAGTGTGGGGAGTGATGTACAAGGAGGGAAGTAGGGAGGCAGTGCTGTAAGGATCCCATTTTCCCTGCAACCTGGGAGACGCTGTCTAGAGTCGTGTACAGCTAGACAGGGTCAACTTCAGAGCAGTAGGGGAAATGCTATTCAGAAGTGTACTCAGAAATGCTGATTCTCCCTCTCAGACCTCTTCCACATGGAGCATCTGAGGCCTAGAGTCACATAGCACAAGCAGCCACAACAAAACCTTTTTTTACCTCTTTGCTTTCTTCTAGATCCTCTAGCTGAAGGAGCTGAAGCTCTCTGCTTCCTATGCAGCTCAAGATTGATGCTTTGTTAACAGCTTTCCTGCTGCTCACCTGCTCATCAGCCAAACCACTGCTGCTCAGGAGACAGTTTCAGGTTTGGGAGCAACTCTTTGTTATGCTCACTTATTTTTGCTTTCTTCAAAAGCATTGCACTCGTCCATAAAATCTGTTCTCTGATCAGAGGTTTCCTTCACTTCCTGGACTCCTGACTGGTATTTGTGGGCTCACAGAAGGCAACAGGCACCAGAAATTTGATAAAGGCAGTAAGGATTCTCATGGTTTCTGCATTTCTGATGTTTCGTTAACTGTCATCTCAGTAAACATAATGATACTCACACTGTGAACACACAAGTGTGCTCTCATGAGCCTTCCATTAATCATTTCTGCTGTCAGGAGTATAATTTTAATCCTTTCTACCCTTACAGAGATGCCAGACTTGCAAGACCCTTAAAAAAAACAAGTAATATCACAGTTTATACATCTACTTAAAGCTAAATGAAGGGTGATACATATAAACAACTCATTTCCTGAAAAGACCAACATAAAAAGTTGATAAGCAAGAAAAAGCAATTGAAAAGATTAATTTACCAGGATGCAAGTCTGGAGATAAATCTTTGAGATGCAACATATTGTATTCAAGGATGCCTCAAAAAACTGATAGGGCTCTAGGAATATTCAACTTTATTCAAATTGTGCAGGAAAGAGCTATACAGTTTAAAACAAGACAATAACACTCTCAGAATCTCTACCTATATGTTATGTTTTTCTGTCAATGCTCATACTTTTGTGTTGAATTGAGGACATTGCAAGACAGGGACAGTCAGGAGCACCAATCTAAATAAATACAGTGAGGCTAAGTGAAGTTGTTGAATTGTAATAAAACCCTGAGTGGATACTCCTACTTAGAAGCAGAGTGTCTGAATTTCATTTTAGCTTACTTCACGTAAAAATTTTTTGTTTGGAGGATTTTTTTTGTTTTATAGTAGGTCAGAAAATGTCAAAAGTAAACTTTGCAGAGGAAATCCCTATTTGTCATTGCTAAATTTTTTCTTAATAGAATTCCAGGTTGTCTTTTGAAATGCTGGAGTTTCTTCAGAACAAGTTCACAACTGGAGTTCATTAGCAGTAATATACTTTTATGTCACTCATAGAACTGTTGAAGATCCCCAGCTTCCAGGTGACTTGCCAGCACCACCCTGCTTTGAACAATATGTGCTATTCCATTGCAAACACTCCTCCACTGCATTGATTCTGGTTTGATTTGGACTGAGAAATTCCTGATGGAAACTGTACTTGTACTAACACAGTCTTGTTTTAGCCATTTTTCTGATAACAATCACTCCTTCCAGAAGCACTGAAGAAAATTAAGTACTGCAGCAAATGAACCATGCAAAATTATTTTCCAACCACCAATGATGACAGGAAGCATTTGAACCAGTTTTTAAGGGTTTATTGTATGGGTATAATAGCACATAGGGAATTGCTCCAGTCTGAGATCTCCATTGTGGCTGTATTATTTATTATTATTTAAAGATTTGGAGAATATCTCTTGCCATAGTGGTTAGGTGCTTATTTACCCATTAAACTTGATAAATTACATGCACTCAGAAATACCTACCCACAATGCTTGCAATTATAAACACTGTAATTTCATCAAACTGAATAAAAAAATCACAGTAAAACAATCAGACAAAATTTAAACCTCAGCATCCAAACTACAGCTTAAAACCTTGATAGATTCAAACAGTGGCAGAGAACTCCAGAGCTCTCAGTTCGCTGTATTTAGCCTTACGCGCCAACTCAGACAGCAACCTCAAAGCTGAACAAATGTTGTGTCTTAAATAACAGGAATGGGTCCAGTCAAAGAAGCCTTTTTCTTACATTACAACTTGATAATATATTCCATGGCAGGGACCCCTACTGGGTCCAAAGTGGTTTTATGCAGAAAACCAGGCATCCTCCCATCTGAAGCTCATTGCAGGGTACAGTCTTTGGTTTCTACAAGCTGGATCAACCCCTAGAACACCCTTAACTTCACCTGTCTACAGCTCCAAAGGCCCTGGCAAGGATGTTGTCCCTTCTGAGAATACTTTGAGCCGTATTATTCATTTACCAAAAATGTGGATACAAGACACAAGGGATGCTAGACCAAGTGTAGAAGCTCTGAGGCACTGCTATAAAGCAGGTAAAGGCTCCTTTGAGAATATCAGAAAGATTAAGCTATATTCAATTCTTTTGCTCCATGAAAAAAACTATTGAGCTTCTCCAGAACCAACCCAGAAGGCTATGCAGCGGACAAGTGATGCATTTGGCCTCCAAGCACACAACCACTCTTACATGAGAGGCTGTGCAGAGATGTTATCTCCTTCTCTCTTTTTGAACCCCTTACACTGAGAATGAAACATCTTAAAGATTCATTAAGCTATAATATGAGCAGAAGAGACAGGCTAGTGGTCAGGAAACCCATGTGGGTGTGAAAAGTCCTGGGTAGCACATCGTGCTTTAAGGTCCTTGGAAGGCAGTGTTTAACAGAAGTCCTGGAACAGCTCTGTCAAAGGCTATCCAGGGTCTTTGGGTCTACAAAAGGTTTGTTAATGCAAAAGCTGTCAAAACATGATGATGAAAATGAACACTAGCTAAATAATTCAACACATATATTTTCCTGCTAATTAAAGATTATAATCAAAAGCGGTAATGATTTTTGCAATCATGAGTTAAGTGTGTGGAAAAAGAACTCGCAAAGGGATTTTGTTAGAATCTGGGATGTTGAAAAAAGGCTGAAAGAACATAAACAAGTGTTAATTAATCAGGTTTGGTGATAGCTTAGTATGTGCATTTTCTTTAAATTCCAGGCAACTCTGCCATTCCCAGTGCAAGTTCTCCTTCATATACAGTGCACCCCCAGTAAATTTTGTCGCACTTGATGAACTTCCTAAGCTGGGTAAGAATCTGATCGTAAATCAAGATGTTCCAGGCAAGAGATTTTTTTCCACAGCAATTCAGTTCAACATCAAGATAAATAAAACGTCTGGTTGATTGTCTGAAGTGGGTGTCTAGCTACAGAAGCAAAGCACTTTGCTTTTGTTTAGTTAGACATACCATCACCCTACAAAATAGCCTTGTAAGGGAAGGGCAAGGTCAGAGGAAGCCTGAAAAGAAAAGGCATGTCTCTCCTTATCTTTGGCAGGTTGTATTCAGGATAATTGTTCAGCAGAGTGCCCATGAAGAGAACAAAAAGGGTAGTTAATAATCTCAGTCATTCAGCCCTTGAATTCCTCCTAAGATAACATGGCAACAGCCCAAGGAAGTATTGGTTGGTACCAGGTGAACATGATGAAATCCTGTATGCTCAATAGGAGGAGGTAGATTGTTCTTTCTTCTGTGGATCTATAAACCAGACTGCTGTGAAAAACACCACTACAGTTCACTTCACTTAAGAATATATTAAATGGATCCTGATGTATTTTATGGGTTATGATACTTAGTGATTTTCAACTTCAAAAGTTACTGAAAAGTATCTTATCTGTCTATCCCTCTATGCTTCATGCAAGGTAAAGATGTCCACGTAGGGGAGGGAGAGAGAGAGAGGGAGAGAGGGAGAGGGAGAGGGAGAGGGAGAGGGAGAGGGAGAGGGAGAGAGAACATCATGTTATATTTATGGAAGCCAGTAAGAAGTTCTCTGAGGAATCTAGACTCTTCTCCCTTTGTGGTTTCTTAATCTACTCCACCCGTGCTGGAGTGCTGCCTGGCAATGCACACAACTCGTTATATGTGTAGATACAAATCACTGAAGGGCAACTCCACGAATTATAGAGTCCTCTAAAACTCTTATACCTACAGGTGAGAGGGAATTACACATGTCCAGAGCACAGTCACCCAGATTATCCTTGGAGCATAATGCTAAAGAGTTGTTCCAGCCACCTGTGCTTGGTAACATCTTCTTGCATCTTCAGACCTGAGGGCACAAGTCCCTGTGTGCCCATGCGTACACACAGACACCCAAACCAATTAATTAATGTGTTCTTAGGAAACCTGTTCATGTTATCCATTCCCCCTCTGAAAATATGTTTCTCTTCATCATGGCACTGATTCCACTTACAAAACTCTTTTCTAAAGGATTTGAAAAACACTTCTTACTCTACATGAGTGTTTTCAGCAACTCTGGGGTCACTTCACCTACTCAGACTTGGCCAGATTATGAATTTTTTCTAAGTGAAGGTCCAAGATGGCAACATTAAGATCTTGTAAATGCAGAAGAAAACTGTCACACAGAGAAAAACAAAAACTAAGGCTAGTTGGCTTATTCTGAGTCATTACTACTGTTTGGTACTGTTCTGAACACTAATTTTTCCTACTGTTCACAACTAGAGATGTTTTAAAGAGTATTTAAGGTCAGTTTGTAAGGGATTAACAGATTGTGAAGAATTTGTATACAATTTGATATTTTTCTTTTCTGTTTATGTGAAAACTTAATGAAAGTAAATCCAAAAATTCATCTTGTCAGAGAGAATATGGGAAAAAATAACACAGATCTTCTCTGGCTTGTTGCTAGGCTTGTGTTTGCTTAAGAACAGAAAATTTGTTTTACACCAAGGAAGTTATGATTTTGGATTCTGCAAAAATATTTCCTCCTTAGTTATCCAAGATGAACTCCAATAAAAATGCTAAGAAAGGTGGAAGAGAAAAGAATTCAAATGGGTATAATGAAAATAACATTGAGGTATAGGAAGAATATTTCAGAGTATGTTTTAAGCTTACTCGTAATTTAGGTTTTTAGAGCCAGAATATAGGAGTTTTTCTCATTAAAAATTTGCAAAGCACCATATATTACAACAAAGTTAGATTTTCTTCAGATGTTTGATTATCTTGATCCCTAGAAGCCAAAAATGGACCTTATCTGAATGCAGTAGAGACTGACTTCCCAATTACAGGAAGCTGCTGTATTCACTTCCACCCATGCAAAATGAATGCAAATCACTGCTAATGTGAGAAAGCAGATTTTCTGAATGTTTTAGAAGGAAGATTGGTCTGGATGGGAACTCAAGATGTCATCTGGTCCCTCTTTCTACCTTCAGACAAGATCAGCTCTACCTGATTCTTTTTTTGTTAATGTTCATTTTACTTAAAAATGTTCTTAATAAAACTTCAGTGGTGGACTCAGGCAAAGGATTGGGCAGGTTTACCAGTTTTCTTTGTGGCTTAATTGTTTTGAAATGTTAATCATTTTATTGTCTATAATCTTAATGGTAAAGGTAGACCTTGGGAATTACTCAACAGCATTAGTTGTGTTTTCTTTGCACTGTGAAACAGTCTCATAGCTACAGCGCTGAAAACCTGGTCTGTTTCCTGATCACTTCTGATGCCTGTCAGTGATGTTAAAAGCACGGTGTGGTGATTGACAGGCCACCCCTTCCCATGACATAGTCTCTCTTGCAATCAGCCTCAAGCCAAGGGAGCAGAAAGGGCCATGCTCACCCACAAAGGTGTTGAGCCATAAGAACCTACAATAACAACATCACACATGCTACAGAAGAGAGTAATTCCTCGCTGCAAAGCTTGTGTTGTCACGGTATTCCTTCTAGACATCAACAATTCCATTCACATTGATTGGGGTAAAGAATCAAAACAGCTTTTCAAGGTATCTCTTCTGCATGGAAGCAATCTTAACTCTTCTCTCATTTCACAGGATAATTCAGAAAGTGTTTTCTTTCAAGTGATTCACTCTGGTACCCAAGGTGTGATATTTCCATGGTCAGATTACTTTATCTTAACTAAGTATTTGCAAGTTAAAACTGTGTGGTTTATACTGTCAGCTAGTAAGAATGGATGATTGAAGAAAAAAATCACGTGGAGGCTGACTGCACTGATATAGTTGGTCGTTATATATCTCTATAACAAAGTTATATAGCTATATCTTTGTTAACAAAGGTCTAGGATGGCACTTTGTTCTTGTGAGGCTTCATGAGTCCCCTAGGCTTCCTGTGCAAGTTACAAGAAGGCAGACAGTAAGGATAGAAATAATTCTTGGTGGTAGAACAGAACACGATGCAGTGGCAAGTCCCAGTTCCAGTTAGCACACACTATAGGATGATAAAACAGGCAGATGGTAGCGTTGGTTTCATTGCAGTGTGAAATTAGCCATCAGTTTCAGAACTGAATGCTAGGAATGGAGATATCAGTACCACTCACCTCGACTCAGACTAGAAACACATTGTGCAGGGATAAACATTAGGAAAGCAAGGATGTGCTCCAACCCACTATAGAGATGTAGTTAGACACTCCCTACAGTCTTTAATAATACTGCAGTGTGGGAGGGTGAGAGCACTGATGTGTGCACAGATGCTGCTATGCTACCATTTATTTTCATATCAGTAAATTTACTTGAGGTGAGTTTTGATATTTTTAATTGTTGGTGGTATTTTTCTGAGAAGTTGATTTTAGGAAGTTACAAATTGCCCAGTTCCTTGACTGAATAGCAAATGTTCATAGAATTATAGAATCATAGAATCATGGAATGGTTTGGGTTGGAAAGGACCTTAAAGATCATCTAATTCCAGCCCCCCTGCCATGGGCAGGGACACCTCCTACCAGACCTGGCTGCTCAAGACCCCATCCAACCTGACCTTGAACACCTCCAGGGAGGAGGCAGCCATAACTTCCCTGGGCAATTGTTGTTTCACTTGAATTCAGAGAAGCAATTTACTGCCTGCTCTGCTGTTGTTATTGGAGTGCTGTCCAATACATGACTGGGACTTACTCTTAGTGACATCAGTAATATTTTTTACTTTCTCAAAAGCAAGGTGCCAATCAAAATCTATTGTCAAAGACTCTTTCTCTATGACCCATTTCTACCTTCAATGAGTGCTCCCAACACCCCACAGATTTTTCACTCAGGGGAATCCACCTTATTTAAGGAAGATCTCTCCTTTCTGATGGACCTTTTTTTGCCATTGTTCTACCAGATGGAAGTTCAGGGCAGGTCTCTGGAGATGGCATAGGAGGCTAAGTGAGCAAGGTTGGGAAGACTGCAGCTTGCAGTTAGGGAGTAATGTTGTTGGAGAGGGGTCAGTGCAGGAAAACCCTACCACTTTCTCTATTTTTTCACATGTTCTAGGGTAAATCTCCTCCTTAGGGATCTGGGGCATGCAGGCTGTAGTGGGACCTTCAGAAAGATTTCTCATCCTCCTCTCTGGAACTGGGCAACTGTAGTGATGCACAGAAAGGCATGGAGCTGACTTTCATGGCCTGGAAACAGATTATCTGAAATGCTTTTACTCTAATGAATAATGTTTTACTTAAGGTAGTTGTCCATTCTTTAATTACCTCTTTCATTACTTCCTAGGGAACTAACTGCCAGCCAAATCACATTTATTGAATTTAAATTGCTTGGATCTGAGATGCTTTTTCTCTGGGCTGTTTCGGAGGTCTGGTACTTGCTGTGGAAGTTATCCTGCAAGAACAGAATGGGAACACTTCCCAAGAACTGTACCTTTCAGTTACTGCAGATATTTTCCATTCGATCATTAGATGAAGACAGCAGAATCAAATGTAGAATTGTGCTTAATGCTTGCTGTGTGCAAGCAGGGTCCTCACCACTGGATCCAATCCACTGCTTGTAAACAGGCATTGTCTTTTCCTTTTATGAAATCCCCATATCTTCTTTCTCTCCTCAACTATATTCTCCACTCCAAATTGCTGTTGACCCCAAATAACATCAATGTGAGCATTTCCTCCTCCTGAATGGCAAGTCCTCGAGCAATTTACGGATCTTGGGTTTGAATTCAGTCTCTCCAAAAAGTAGAGAGAGATCAAGGTCTTACCCCATGTTTAAATCTGAAAAAAAAAAGAAGTTTTGAGGGCATTTCAGTCTCATGGTGTTGAAGTGCTGAAACCTAGAGAGTCTAGAAATGCATCACCCTTTCAAACTTCTGACCACTCCAGGTGCCTACCTGTCCCCTTGCGTAAAACACAAGAACTGTGCAAGGGGTAACCATCTCTCAGAAAGGAGAAACAACTTCTAATTTCCATCATTCTCCTTGTTTTGCACCAGTTTCCTTCTTGGCATCAGGCAAGGCAGCAGCCAACTGAGTTTGTATTGTGATTGAAGTATGACCAGCTTCTCTTGCTTGGCTGAACAGAACAGTTCAGTCTGACCCCAGAGCTGAAGTCAATTAGGCAGCAAACTCTACAAACACAGCATCATTGATAGAAATGTATGTTTCCTCAGAAGGCAATTACTACAAGCAGTGCTTGACCAGCCAAAAATGCCAGCAAGGAGATGGATTAGAAGGTCCAATTCCTTTGCACGGATATATCTTTGTGGTACTCGGTGGAGACATTTACATTGGCCATAAACATGCATGCACACACAAAAAGAAAGAGCAAACAGATTTTGCTGTTTACCTGCACAGCTACTGAAAAAGGTGCCTGAAGGGGATGGCTTGTCCATCTGTGGTGTGACCAAAATGTGGGGCAGAGGAGGTAGCAGGAGGTATCGACTTCTCTTAAAAGAAGGCAAAGCTGAGGCTTTCAGGACCAGTAAAAAAACATTCATGATGATCTTATAACAAAAGCAGGTGAAGAATAAATAAGTGAAAGTGCTGGTGTCTTGAAAGGTTCTCAGGCAGCAGCCCCTGCTGCTTAGCCTCATGCTATGCCATTAATATGGAAAGCTTACAACATGCCCTGTAGCGCTCCACTAGCAGAAGGCAGCCTCTCAGCAGCAGGCCTCGTGCAGCCAGGGATCATCTCTGTGATTTTTGTGAGCTAAAAAACATCACCAACCCAGCAGGAGTTCCTTTTTGAAGAGAAGGAGAGCAGCAGGGACTCGGGGCTGCAGCAACGCTAGCATCAGCAAGCACGTGCCATCAGCTGCTGGTGTGAGATCTGTCTGTCCGTGGGCTGGTGAACCAACAACGAGGTTTTCTGTACCTCACACCCAGTGAAAACAGTGGATTTTGGAGCAGACCTCTTTGCATGAGGCATCCAGGTCACTTTTTGAGGTGTCCTTCTCACAAGCAAAATGCAGGTCTTAAGTCCAGTTTGATTCTCAGCCACACACAGTTCTTCCAGATTTCAGAGTGCTTACAGAACAATAACACAGTCACCATTCAGTGGTAAATCATTACAAGAGGCTGACATCACGCTGGTTCACTGGGTCTGAAACAGGGCATTAAACATTTCTGCAAACTGCTCACTTGAATTGAGAAAAAAGAATGTGGAGGCTGAAGTTAACAATAGTTGAAATCTTTCTTAGGTGTGTAGACCCAGACCCACAATTATTCAGGCACTTAACTCCAGTGAAATCTCTGGGATGTAATGTTGTGGACCTGATCCATAGGGTCACATTAGGATGCCTGACACAGATTCTTACACCTTCCCAAGGTGCCAAATGAAAGCGATGCTAGGGCTATAGAAGGTGTAAAATGAGAGTAAAGGAAAAGAGACTGGCCTTGAGGCAATTGCCCTTCCAAAGGATTGCTCATTTGAAGTAGTATCTTGACAAAGAAGAGTTCCTTCTGTCCTGCTTTGAAATCACAGGTCAGACCCTATTTTGGAAGGTGATTTAGCACTTTAAAAGGTGGGTTCCGCCTTGTCTTTATTTCCTGAAGCTTGAGAAAACGTGGGCTTGCAAACACTGCCATAGTGCTTTCTGCTTAAGTAGAGCCAGCTCAAGGTCTGGTCCTCAAAAATACAATGTCGTTGGTCACCCTGAATGGAAACCAAAACAGAAATCTAAACCACCACTAAGAGAATTTCTTTAGTGGAGTTAGAAGCGTTAGCAGATCCTTTTCTGGTTCTCAAGATTTCTGATGTGGAACTAAGGACAGAGTAGAAAACAGTAAGTAGAGAAATTCTCACAATGCCACTAAAAGCAGGGTGTTATATTCTGGTGCTATGTAAGACAATGTTGGAGAATACTCTTACCAGTACAAGGTAGGAGAGGAAAGGAGTGGCTTGAATCTCCCTCCCCATTTGATTGCATAGCAGCAAGGACCAGCTCAGCAGTACAGCTCCCAGCCCAGTGCAACTCCAAAGACTTATCTACAGAGGGCATCTACCCCCTTAATATCACAGTCTTGGAGATGGCAAGGATTTGATTCTTTTTCATTTAAATTCCTTTCAGGGGGAATACTGCCAAATCCTATAGACACTATGTTTACTGACAAATTAAAGTTGTCATTTTTGAGCCTCTCAAATGTCAGGGAGAGATTTAAGGAAAAGGCTGGTTTATTTAC
Organism: Dromococcyx pavoninus; assembly: GCA_033558185.1. Taxonomy (NCBI): domain Eukaryota; kingdom Metazoa; phylum Chordata; class Aves; order Cuculiformes; family Neomorphidae; genus Dromococcyx; species Dromococcyx pavoninus. Next base: position 1,444,212 of record JAUMJL010000323.1, read on the forward strand.
AGACATTTTTAACGTGGTGGTGGAGAGCAGCCAGCATAAGAAACTTCATCGTTCCTACCCACTCTCAAGTCCTATGATCAAAACTAGAATCAACTAGATTTATCTCCAGGAAGATTTGTAAGTTTTTGTAAAATGGAGACGGCATCCAGGTCATTCAGATGTTCTCGATGTCTGCTGGTGACAGCAAAAATTCATGAAGAATTCATGTGCTTTGAGCATATCCAGCAGAGAGAGCTCAGCCCATGGCTTTGGTGGTTGTGCTTAACAGCCTGCTGGAGCATAAACTGCCCTTTGCAGTGCCACAACGAGTCTGCTGCATAACATCCACCAGGTTAGTGACAATCACATGATGGCAGAGAGCAGTTAACATCCTCATGGCCAACACAGCTGAATGCTGGAAATCCCAGCACAGCTCAGATCATCAGCTCTCAGTTACTGGCATAAGGGAAGGCTGCTCCAGCCCTCAGAGACTGGCTAAATGCAGCCCTGTGACCCAAAGAAGAACTTATCCATCTGCACATGTGCATAAACACACATAAATACAAACATACTCTGCTTTCTACGTCCTCATCATCCACCTGCTGGACTCCAGTTTGGATGATTTAACTGAATAAATATTTCATCACCCATTCTGCTTAGAGGAGGGTGACCTGTCCCAGCTCCCAGGGAGGATAATGAAAGATGACACTAATCTGAGCTATGTTATTCTTGAGAATTTGGGGTGGGAGAGGAGGATGGCAGACAAAGTGAGAAACTCATTAACTCCTTCTTAAGAAATGTACTCCCTTTGAGCAAATTGCAGGGGTAAAACACCCTCAGAAGCTGCTTTTTAAGTCACTTAGAGGAAGAAACTGCAAGGGAAAAGCAAGACTAAAAGTGCTGTATTATTCTGAAGGAATACTGGTTAGTTTTGATTCATTAGTGGCTTTTAATTTGGAGGACTGCTAATCTCTTTGCAAGTTGAAATACAGTCTGTACACCAGGATCCTTTCACCTGCCAACCAAATGCAGCTGTTTAATTGCACTCATCTACTACAAATGAGGCTTCAGAACTGAAAGCAAGGAAAACTATTAGCTGTGATGAAAGCTGAAGAAATACAGGTTGTACTGTTATGTACCATTCCAGCCTTAGGAATTGAGCTGACCTATGAGAGGAAAAATCCTGACTGTCAAGGGGAATCATATGGTATTAAATGATTGACAATTGTTTGCAGCCGTTAACTGACATGAACCAGTGAAACATTTATCCTCCAAGGAACAGTGGGAGAAGATATGCCTCCTGAAAATCTTCTCCACCTGCTTCTGCTAGATCTGCACAGACTCCTCTACAAGACCAACATCCTGAATCATGACAGCACAGAAGATCTCATCCCCAACTTTTTTTCCTATCACTCCCAAGAGCCATCACTTAATTTCTCAACTTACAAGATGCAAGACAGACATAATCATTTCTCTTCTTGGTCTCCTTTTGAGAGCAAGAACTCAGGAAGACCCAGAAAGGTAATGTAGTTCAATGATCATCAAGTATTATATAACTTCTGTTTCAGCTCCCTCTGGCAGGGCAGGTGATTTCCAAGCTGGAGTCCATGGACTCAGTTCCCTGTGTTGATGGCTCTTGTAGCAATACAAAGGCACCCAGCTGTGAGAAATTACTCTTCTATGTTCACAAATTATTAAGAAGCTGTAAGATCTACCAGGTAAAAGAGATGTTGTTTGCTGAACCCTAACAACTCAGGCTGCTTAACTTACATCCTGAATTCTTCTTGGAGGCCTGCCAGCATCTCTTTATGTCACAGTTACTCAAAATGTTTGCATAGAGAAAAAGATACTGAAGTATGTTACACATAGTCCTTGCTTACAATACAAACTATATATGTTTTGTAAGCAATGAGGGTTTCCTTATGATGTTTGGATGATTAAACTAAAGAAGGAGCCGATGCAGCAGATATAAACGTTATGTTTTAGAGACTAAGACATCCTGGCTTCCCCCTGCCTTGTACAGTGAAGTCGCTGTGACAAGATTGAAGGGTTTTCTTTTGCAACATCCTGCAACATCCTGATCCAAGCAATGAGGAATCTGGAGGCTGATGTAGCAGTTACCATCGTGCAGGGGTAGCAGATTGCTAGTTGCACTGCAGACTGCTGCATCCTTTCAAACAAAGTGGATCAAAAGGCAGAGATTTTCATGCAGTCCTTTCAATCTCTGCCTGCATTGTCCCTGTCTTAACCAATAGCTCCTGAATTAGATACATTTAGGGAACTTGGAGCAATTCTTCTTAAAAGAGGAGTCTGGCATTGTCCTTATTCTACCCTCCTACCATGCTTCCAGATTGTGACATAACGTGGTTGTCCTGATAGTTTTGGATGGAACACACTTCTCAATTTTGTAAATAAGGATTTTCACAGATCTGAAAAGAGTCAGGCATTCATAAATCCCAATCAGGCATATTTGGTTGCCTGGACAGTCTCTTGGATACTTACTTATATACCTGGCATATATACACATCAATACCTTTGCAATCTTGGTCCAATGATGACCTTCCCGGGTTCTGCTGGACGAGTCTGTCATGAAATACAACAAACGATGTGTCAGAAGCAACTCTCTCTTCTGGAGGAAGGGAATGGTGCAGAAAAATAGGTAAGTTTACAACTGAATTAGCAAAAGTGCCACGTTAAACTTGCAAAAATCTTTCTGCCATTGACCATTTACACAGTACTTATGCCTGAGGGTTCTTGCATAGAACATGAAGCTAACTCTGCAACAGATTTTTGTCATAACGCAGATATAGACAAAAGTAAGCTCGTGTCCTTGATCATTAGCAGAGTCTAGTTCCAGCACCAAGGCTGAGAGAGTGCTGATGTCTGCACAAGGAACGAGGGGTTTTCTTTGGGTTTGGGGGTTTTAGGTATTGTTTTTCTTATTTATATTTTTAAATGAATGTGTATCAGGAAGAAGCAAAGTTATGGAGAGATGTAAAATAAGGGTTTGGTGGATGTTCTGCTTTCTCCCAGGCAAGCTTTCTGAGTAGTGCTTTCCCGAGTGAGAACCAACTGAAAAAAACATTGGACTGATGGGTCACATGTTTAGTTAAGATCCTAGTGGTCTGTAGAGGCTCATATTGCCTTGTTGGATGCCAGACTTGTATCTTACACTAGTATTACCCTAAGTTTCACTGACAACTCTCTCTACACAAGGAATGCAGAGCAGCAGTCCCTGTCCCTGGTTCTAGACACTCTGGGAGGACTTTGGGAACATAATTGTTGACGTCTGTGTAGGCAGAATCACATCCTGTGACCTTATCAAGTTTCCTATGCTCTTCATTCTCGCCTCATTTAAAAGTCACTTATGAGACTCAAACTTTCCGAATAATTTGGGGTTTGAATATAACCAAGCCTGGGAAAAATTCTTTTCCTTATGGGAAGTTTGGAAAAGTCGCAACTGTGTGGGGAAAAAATGTAAGATGGTAAAATGCAAGCTGCTATAAACCTTCATTTTGGCATTTCTGTTACTGACTGTTGCAATGACAAGGAACTATTCAAAAGGGATACTTGCAGGTGTGAAGGAAGAACATCACAAGGAAGTCATTCACCTTTTTTGTGGGATGGGATTTGTGTAGCAAGGTTTCCTAGACTGGACGGGGAAACATTTTGATTGGATCTGCAGGTGCATGCATGATACCTGGCTACCCTGGAATAGGAGGAACTGGAGTCAGCGTCATGAGAGGGTCTTTTTTCCATTGCTATGCACCTTTCTTCAATAGACAGCTGTTAGCAAGCAGGGTAACTTATTAACACCGTTGGGTAGACAAGGTCATATTAAGGCCCCACGTTAAATCTCCAAATGCTAAGATGTTCAGGTTCTTAGGGCTCAACACTGGCTGATATAACCAGCCTTGAAGATAACATTCAGCATTTCATCTCCACCTGGGGATATTTAATGGTTATTTGAAGAGTCTTTTTTTCATTATATTTTGCTTCTCTTTGGGGAGAAGGACCTAATCCTGCTGCAGCATTTATTTAATATAACTCTTTTAAAGTGGCTTCTTGCGGTTTTCAGGTTTGCTTGAGATTTAAAAACGTTGAAGAAAACAGTGTAGAGCCTTTTATTCTCTTTGCCAGCATGAGAAAAAAATCATCAGATTTAGAATTCTGTATGATGAGATATATCAAGGAGAAAACAGCCCACAACAGTCTAAAGAAAAAAAGAGATGCTTACATTCTTGGAAGGACTGTGGAAAAAAAAGTAAGAGCATTCCTCAAACAGAAATTGTTCAAGGCATTATGAACAGATCTTTAAAAGTTCATCTGAGTTGAATCCAGGCTTTCAAATTCCAACCTGAAGTGTCTTAGATTTCTTTGTTAATCCCACTTAAACAAAAACCTTTTTATGTTTTCCTAAACTAACAAGAGTGGAAGATAAAAAGATTAGAAATGTGCAGTTGCAAATGCTTTTGACCCTGAAGGTCTTCAATGCTGTTTTTAAAGAAAATCTAGCCAATACTCTTCTCTAAAAATGGTGCAATCCATGACAGAAAATTTAGCTCCCTATTAGCTGAATAGATGGACTTGATAGATGGACTTGAAATGCACAAAATTTAACTCAGAACTAGACTTTAACTTAACAATAATGGTCTCGGGTGAGTCTTGCACCAAACCTGTAGGAAAGAGCTTGAACAATGCAGACCTTCAGTTGTTGGCCAGAAGCAGAAAATATGAAAGTAAAATAATATTGGTTTTCTTCCAAATTTGTGCAGCATTCAGAGCAGTGACATGAACAGTCTTTCCCTGTGGAAAAAGCCAACTAAAGCAACAAACTGGGAGTCTCTATAGAGCACATTCCCAGAGGGAACTCCAAACCAGCAGCAACTGGCCTTCTGGTTCAGACCCAAAAGTAACGGTGATTTTGATGGGGTTATAGCTGGATTCAATTAAAATGTTTTCTCTGTTATTTGAATCTGATATTGTCCCTCTTTTTGCCACATACCAGGAAGTCCACTGAATCCACTAGCCCTGAATCTCTTCTGGACAGTTTGCTCAGATGGAGGCAGGGCCTAACAGCAGAAATGCAAGGGAATTTATTTCACTACCTGTGCCAGTATATTGCAACACACAAGCCCAGTTGTCCAAAATACCTTAGATTTAGAGTGATATCTTCCCTTTGATTTCAATGGATAACATTAGTTTTGAATTCTGATCATTATTATTTTAGGACTTTGGGATATTTGCTGAAACAAATTGTCTTGAAATTCCATAACATGGTTGCTTAGAGGCTTTTTATCAGTCCTTTTGTATCCTATTTTATAAACATTTTTAAAGAACTTTGCTTTTGAAATGCCTTGAAACAAATTTCACCTTCTTCTCCTAGCAGATGTATGAAAAAAAGCTTTCAGAATTTAACAGGTATTTTATGTAGTCCTCCTTGAATGTTTAAGTGCATTATTTTTATTTATTTTGTTAAGATTAAAATAAAAAACATTTTTAAAAATATACGGTAATATAGGTGTCTTTAGTTGGATGGAGGTAGACCTAAAAACAAACCAGTTTTAGCAACCCAAACCTTATTTACCTGCTATTTTGTATGTGAGAGTAACCAGTAGCAGACCCTTGGTGAAAGAGCATAAGAAAATAGACTTACATACATTGATTCTCTCTCTGGCATCTCATCCCCAGAGTTTGTGTTGCAGTTCTCTGTGGGAACATACATCAGAGAGATGCATGAATCTGTGCTTTATTCTGCAACCATCCATGGGGAAATCTCTTCACTAATTTAAATTCTCTGATGGGTACAGAGAACTGAAAGAAAGGGAAAATCCTTGGAGGGATTTTCTCAGATGCATGGCATAGCTACTTCATCATACCAAGAACTGTACACTATCTTGTCTTTGATAAGATATTATTAGAGATGCCTTAGATATGTGTTATAGGCTGTTTGTTCATAGACAGGAGTCTCCCACCTCCCATCCTGCATGTTTTGCACAGGCCAACTTCCCTCCCTGTTGAGCCCTTCACCTTAGGAATTATCATTTTGGACACAACAATCCCATGCAGAGCTATAGACTGGGGTCAGAGTGGCTGGAGAGGAGTCAGGCAGAAAAGGACCTGGGAGTGCTGGTTGACAGGAAGCTCAACATGAGCCAGCAGTGTGCCCAGGTGGCCAAGAAGGCCAATGGCATTCTGGCCTGCATCAGGAATAGTGTGGTGAGCAGAACCAGAGAAGTTATCGTCCCCCTGTACTCGGCACTAGTCAGACCTCATCTGGAATACTGTGTACAGTTCTGGGCCCCCCAGTTTGGGAAAGATGTCAGGATACTGGAATGTGTTCAGAGGAGGGCAACGAAGATGGTAAAGGGGCTGGAGCATAAGCCCTATGAGGAGCGACTGAGGGAGTTGGGGCTGTTTAGTCTAAAGAAGAGGAGGCTCAGGGGAGACCTCATTGCTCTCTACAGCTACCTGAAAGGAGGTTGTAGTCGGTCAGGGGTTGGTCTCTTCTCTCAGGTGACCAGTGACAGAACTAGAGGCATGGACTCAAGCTTCGTCAGGGAAAGTTTCGGCTTGATGTGAGGAAGAAGTTCTTTACTGAAAGGGTGATTGGCCATTGGAATGCGTTGCCCAGGGAGGGGGTGGAGTCGCCGACTCTGGAGGTGTTTAAGGGGAGATTGGATGTGGCACTGAGTGCCATGGTTTAGATGATGGTTGGTGTTAGTGTTGGGTTATAGGTTGGACTTGATGATCTCAGAGGTCCTTTCCAACCTTGTCATACTGTGATACTGTGATACTGTGATATATTTAGATGGAAGCACTGGTTGTGTGTATAACGTCAGCTATATACATGAACAAATAATCTGGCTGACAGAGATACTTAGAGATACCAGTGAGAGTTTTCAGATTTCATCAGTGATTCACTGTGAGGTTTTGTAAATTCTATGATTCCACCTTCAACTTTTTTTCTAGAAGGCCATCACCACATCTGCCAAATACAGAGAAGTTTGACCCAGCTTCACGAAGGTTGTGACACCATTGTTTCTTCTTAAGACAAGATATTTTTTAAAATAAAATGAAGGTGTGCTTAGATTACAAGCAGAATTGATTTTTCTCTAAGCATAAAGTACATTTTGGAGTGGAAATGTTTCAAAACTTGAAAGTTTCAAAACTTGAAAGTTTCAAAACTATTGCTGAAGAAGCAGGGCCAAAAAATGGAAAGCAGTCATTTTTTAAAAAACTTTATATTACTCAAAAGTTCTATCCATACTTCAATAAACAAACAATTGATTCAAAATAAGGAAACGGCTTCTTTTATGGTGAGAGTTAATATAATGAGGATTACTGTGATATTTCATCAATATGTTGAAATCCATATTTATGGATAGACTAATTAAGTCAAGAAATAAAATATCTAACATTAAATAGGAAATAGGAAAGTAAATTAAGGAGCCTGCCTCAGGTTTGAGGTTCACCCAAAATCCATATTATTTTGTCAGCATCTCTATTATCTGTAGCACTTCCCATCCAAATTGTGCTAAACCCATACATAAAGTCTTCTGTGAGGAACTGCTACTGGTCCATTTCAGGATGGGATGAACAACTCCATGGAGTTGCCATTATGGGGACCTTAGATGACTGGCATTTATTTCTCCGTAAATGCTGATGGGGTTTTAGGTCTTCTCCACCTTGTGAGTCACCTCTGGAGCAATAGCCTTCCAACCACATACTCAAACCCCACACGAGCATGTAATAGGCATGGCAGCTGCAAGCAAAGTAGCCATCTGGGCAGTTCTGAATGGTTTGCAAGTGTGAGGATCTTATTTGTCTGGGTAAACTCAACGAGGAAATGCAGGTGCACTTTATTTGACATTCATGCCGTGCATATACACAGCAGCAGGGACACTGGCTCATTACCTTGGTGAAGTTGGTATATTTGAGAACAGCTGTTGAACAAAGTGCATGACTTAAGGCCAGATGTACAGAAAAATGCAAGCACCCACCTCCTCCAATACATCTCTGAAGTGCTACTAAACCCAGAGATTTCTCATTAGTGTTTCTTCAAAGTCTTCTCCAGAAAGAAGTTCTGCAGCTTCTCTAAATGCTGGTGCAGGGCTTATGAGCTGCTGAACAGCATCAACAGAACCAGCACATTCCTGTCCAGGCATCCTCCAAGGCCTCGGGGACTATCTCAGAGCAAGAATCCATTTCTGGGCACCTCACCCAAGCTGTCCCATTCCTTACTGCTCTCGTCAAGAGCTGGGCTTGAAATCTGGCTAAAGTTAGAGCAGCCAGGGTGAGGGATTGAGTCTGAGCCTAAATTACTTTGTATTCCTGGATAAAGGTACAGGATGAGAAGACCTTTCCCCTGTTCTCTGCAGTTTACCTATGAGAAGAGATGGAGGTCAAACAATTCCCTTCAAGGAACTGCACATGCTAAGAAAGGGCCAGACAGGCATCTGAGCTGCTGGCAGATAACACAGAGTCCAAGCTACCAGTACATGGCAGTTGCCCAATAAGAGTGTTGATTCTCATTTTTCCTAACACATTTTACAGGCAAATTAGGTGCCTAATTCAGGAAGCTAGGAGCACAACAATAAGGATAAACAAAGTAATTTATTGAGCTCTACTTACCGATCCTTCATGGGTTTCTGACATTCTAGAAGCCCCAGAAAAAGTCTGGTTCAGCCGCCTTGAGAGCCGGAGTTCCGGAGTTCATCCACAAACCCTGCCTGTAATTGCAGTACTTCTCCATATTGATCCTGCACTTGTTACTGGAGCCAAAATTTCTGTGCTTGATAAGGTCCATCAGCTGGTCCTTGTGGAAGATCTGTTCAGAGAGTGGTCAAATAGTGGCCTTTAGACAGAATCACAATATTTGGAGTTCTTTAATTCCCCCCCCATAAAATTTGACTGTGCAAAAGAACTGCATGTCCAAGAAAGCCCTCCATGTTCATCTGCCCTTTTTAAAAAAAGGCTTAATGAGAAAATCAAGTGTCCCTTCAGTGGAATTACACTTGAAAATGGAAGCACAGCAAGGCAATTTGCCTCAGTAACTAATTTCTGATGTCCGTAGCTTAGAAGCATCAATACTTTAGCAGCCACTGCTTTGGATAATTGGAAATAACGGTGATTCTTTTACATAAACTGATGTGAAGGCTGACTCAGCCTGGATTTTCACTCCGTGGGTTCATTTTCAGTGTCAAACTGAAAAAAACTTGAGGAAGTATTCTCTACCCATGCATCAGAGGAAATAATTTGTTATTGAGGAAGAAAGTACAAAGAGGTAGGGAATTGTCTTTAATTTGAGTAAACATTGTTCAAAGTTTGTTTAGAAAAAAAAGCTCAAACTGTTCTAGACTTTTCAACCATTAAAAGTTCATTAGCGTTGCCAAGGTAGCCTGAAAACTTAAGGGTGCACAGTGTCTTAATTTGGTTATGTCTGCACACTTTTGGCAAGCTATGTTATCTCAGTGTCTTGCTCCGTTATCATTTATTACACACTGAGTGGAAAACATTACACAAGCTGGCAATGTGTGAAGCAGTGTGAGTCCAAAGTGTTGTTTTCCAAAGCATCTATGGACTTTTTCCTCAGATTTTAGTAGGTGGACATTCAAATCCTTATGCTTCCATAGGACTTTGATGGAATGAGGCTGAGAAAGTTTGCAAACTTCAGACTATTTCAGTTCATCTTTCTTTCTTAAGTAAAGAGAATTCCCATAACAGAATAAATCATTACTATTAAAATGGAGTTAATCAGCAACATAACCACTAAGAAAAACCACCATGTCAGATTATTGGATAATACTTTCAAAGTGCTATAAAACCAGCACTTACTGCTCCTACAGTCCCACCTTTTGAAGCAGCAGAGCAGAAGCACTAGGTTAGGCAACAGTTACTACATTGCAACCCTGAGTACTCCTAAAAGGAGAAAATTCTTCTTCTTAGTGCCAGCTTTTTTCCTTCAGGCTATGGTTGTGACAGTGCCAGTACATCTTCTGCACAGAGGGAGATCTGGAGAAGCTGGCCCCAGAGTATTCCCATTCTCCAAAGATGAAGGCTGTGTTGCTGGGTATTTCAGTGGGCACTCAGAGGAGCCTCAGCAAAGAGTAATGGGAACTCAGTGCTGTTCCCTCTGTTCTCCTTTTCTACTACTTTATTACTTACCTCTACATTACAGTAAGATGTGCTGATCTGCTGTTTTGCCTGAGGGACTCTGTCTTGCTGCCTTGCAAGTGGATGAGATGTTGCACATTGACAGTTTGCATCTTCGGACCACTGAGGTCTGTAAAATGCAAATGCAGATTTCCCCAGAGGGAGGAAGCAGGCAGAGGTCAGTGTCCTCCACACTAGCTCTGCTTGAGGCACCACGTGCTAAAAGTCACATCACAAGCAAGGGGCTGTGCTAATGAATAGTGGTTTTATCAATAATGAGGTGACCCCCACACTACTGCTCAAGCAAAACACACCATCCCAACACAAATATGCATGGTCCAGTCTCACTATAGCTCCAGGCTAAAGGCCTTTTCTTACTGTATTGATGGCTCCCTGGATTTCGTTTTAGTGACATTTCACAGAAGACACTTCAGTTGCCATTGACATTTCAAATGCAAAACAAATGGTGTTGCAAAAGACTCAGAATAAATCACGTTTCAAATACCAGTGACACAAAATTGAATAAGTCCCAGCTGAAGAACAAGCTGCAGTAAAAAGAATTCTCTGCTCATTTTTTAATGATTATTACCTGCATGAATATCTGTAGATACATATTTAAAGTAAATATTATTTAATGATTTCTCATTTATTTATATAGCATTATCTTTCATACCTGCAATGAAGAGACTGTGTGTTTTCCCTTTAACTGCATAACGTTCAAGAAAGATCTGAAAGTGTGTAAGAGAATAGCCATGGGTTTGACTCCAGCAATTTTTCAACCTGTCTGTCTTCATCTGAGTACTTATAAAACATTAGTCACGATAGGCTGTAGATTCAGTTTGCATACATTTGGACCATGCATTTTCCTAAATTTAAAACTATTTCAAATTAAGGAATACAAGAAACAAAAGTACTATTCTTTTAATACTTTCTGTCCCTGTAGTCCCTGTGATTTTGCCAGGTATCACATAAGCAATACCTCCACAGAAGTTGAGGTAGGAGAAACAAGTAAAAAAGCTCCAGCAAGCATAATGCATAAATAGTGAAATTTAGCATCAACAAACAGAGCCCCCTGGCTGATGGCTCCCACGTGGCCACAAGTGAACTCTTTCCAGATATTGCTGGTTGCCTTTTGCAACCCATCCCTCAGGAGCAGTCCAGTCCTGTCTCCATGCACTGCCGTCTGCATCGCCTTCCTGAAACCCAGCTTCTCTGATTATTTTGGCAAAGCTTCCTTAGCACATATTTTTTTTCCCCCCCACAACTAAGAAAGGAGATGAGCAAATCCTACAGGCTTTCCAGCCCTTGGGCAAAATATTTCCTGGTCCTTTCCCCTAAGTCATAAGAAGGAAGACATTTTTTATGATAGCAGTGTTGTAACAATGGAACAGGTTCCTCAGAGAGGTGGTAGATGCCTGGAAACACTCAAGCTAAGGCTGGACAGGGGTCTGAGCAACCTTATCGAGTTAAAGATGTCCCTGCTCACTGCAGGGAGTTGGAATAGATGACCTTTAAATGTTCCTTCCAACCCAAACCATTCTATGATCCCATAAAATTCTCCTTCTTGTATCCCAAAGGCTGGATCCTCTGGTCTAAATGAGCATTCCACGTGCATTGCAGCGTTACATTAACCTAACAAGGATGCAACATGGGACAAGTTACAAAGCTATGCTTGAAGGGAAAATGGTAATATCTGATCCACATCAGTGTACTCGATGTTATTAAAGACTTGCAAAAGCAGGTTTAATATTTTTATTTTGTAGGGGAGATGCCTAAAAATATCATGCTTCTTACTGAAAGTTCATATTGGGTGCACAATTCTTGCAACTTTAAGTAACAGCTCTCAATAAGGGAAAGCATGAACGGACAGATGCCCTAATAATAGCTTGATTTGAAGCATAAAGTGGGTTGAAGTACTCAGCATGCCACCTTCTAATCAGGAATGAAGGCTTTCATGCAAGGCTTCCTGACAATAGCAATTTTGTAGGGCTCTGTAGAAGTGTGTGGTTTTTTTTAATTTACTGCATGGGTAAATGAATGCATTTCCTGGTGATACAAAATAGAATCTGACTACAAATGCAGCAAGGACTGTCTGCTCCTATGCAAAATGTTAGGTGATCACATCAGAACACACCTCATCCCCATTTACAGAAGTAATTTGTCCCACCAAAAAATACAGTTGAGGTTCTGTTGCCTTGAATGCCATGTGCAATTATCTGTGCATATACCAAGGCAACACTCTAACAGGTTGTACCCTAAAGTAACGTTCATTCACCTTAAATGCTTAGGGACAGCTGGAATTCAGATTCCCTTTGAGCTTGTGTCCTCAGGAGACAGTAAGAGGTGCAGAAAGGACATATAGACTTGGGAGATGTTCTTTATCTCTCTCTCCATGTCTCAATATCGAAAGGCATCTAGAAGTTGTTGCAAGGACCATAGCCAAAACATGAACTGATTTGTGGTTCTTCCCTCAGCCACACTTAGCTGCAGTGTCAGGTCTCTAAAACTTCCTGCAAATTAGGTATGAAAAAATTGCTTCTTGTTACATTTGTACTAATGGAACAACCAATAAGGATGAGGGAAAAGTGACAGGTGTTCCACCCCTAAGTATTTTCAAGCACAAGTGCTGCTAGGTTGATCCACGTTCCTTCCAGAAGTTCTGTCAGGTTTAACTGACTGACATTCTGGGAGTATTCCAAGGATGAAATGAGCAAGGTGCACACCATACGGTCATCCCATTCAAGTAAATCAAGAAAAATCAGTGGCAGCTCCACAATGTTCCTCCTGGTTAATGATTAGTCAGGAGCAGAAGTCTGAATGCAGGGTCTTTGATCCATGAACATATCTGCAGTAATTGGGGTCATGGTACTTCCTTGTAGCTAGTGCATTTTAAAAGGCCAAAGTCAGCAACCCCTGAGTAATTGGGACTGTTACTGAGCAAATGGCGTGCTTTGAAGCAATGACATTATAGCAGTTCATGTGGGTTGAAAACTAGAGGTGAAAGTTTGTGGGAACAAATCAGAGCTAGAAATAAAACTTGGGATAAACCATTTCAAATTATGTCCAAAATCCCAGATCTGGTCAGTTTATTGTTTACTGGTAACTTGACCCCTGCAGGAGCCCCTGGACAAGTCACTTCTGACACCCCAAGCCATGAATTGAAGCCGCATGGCAGCCACGGCACCATTTCCACCAGCAGGAGAGGGGAAAGAAAGTGCTGCTGATCCAAACTCCTCCTCCAGGGGTGAAAGGCTGGCTTTTTGTGAAGTCTGGGAAGAGGAGGGAGCACAGCTTTGGTCAAAGCTACACCAAGCAAACGTACCCTGACAGTCCAGGATCTCCTCTTTGACAGCAGAGCTGCACTTCAATCACTCCAAAAAGACCAGTCACAAGAGCAATCGGGACAAGGTGTACAGCACCCGTGGCTAACCCTCAGCTCACTGCTGGGGAACACACTGCATACCACAGCAAAGAAATAATCCAGCTTTAAAAATTAACCCTCTAAAAGAACAGATGTGTTCCCAAGAACATACTATTATAAAGAAAATAACCATGCCCTTCCATCAAGAAACTCAAACTAGCCCAGCAATGCATGATCAGTGTGAAAAAGCATACATTCCTGTCCCATGTCCTGTTTTCCTAAAGTTTTGCAGAGAAATTATGCCAGAATTACTTTGATAGATGACAAAAAAAAAATCTGAATTCATCTTTATTCAAGGATTTATTATTAACTATGTTAAGAAGAAATTACAGCAGTCAAAGATTGTTTTATTCTCCTAAATCCTATTCATAGTGAAGGCAACATTGTATGGAAAAAATTATCTGGTATAATAATAAACACATGCTGTCTCAAAGGGTTCCAATGCACTTTGGAAATGCTACAGTATTGGCTCTGGAGCTCTGGAGCTCGATTCATTTGGACCCCACAGCAGTCTCTGTTGTGCCACAGCAGGTGAGCGCGTTCTTCAACAGGCCCTTCCCATCTCTCACCACGTGACAACCAACCATTGTTCTGTGGGAAGCTACTCTACAAACTATCATCTAATGCACAGGATTTAAGTTGCACAACGTTTCTTGTTCAGGGCCTGCAGTGGAGCTCTTTTCCTTCATCTTACGTATTTTTTTACTATACTGGAAATTTTCAGGCATAAGGCAGGTGCCAAAGGAAAGATCACTGCATGATGTGCAGTGAAAGGAAGACAGAATATTATAGACATAAATACACATGAGCATAAGCACATGATGTAAGAGTAGTTTGCAGATGGATTTCTCTGCATAGCATTCATTGTGTACAGCTCATTGACTGACAATAGATTATTGATCCATGATCCTTGGAAAGGATCTCATTTACTTGCATAAACTGTCCCCTTCTGACTGGGATGGAACACAATATCCATTCTCCCAAGTGAATACAGGCTGTGGTTGAAAGCAGAGTGGATTATCCTGAGTCCATGCCTGCACTGGCCTTTCCAGGTTGCTGTTCTTTGACGTGGCCTTTGCCTCAGCAAACATGTGCCCTGATGGGGTGGGTTCAGAGCAGCCCAGACATATTCCTCTTTGCTGACAGAGTGACTTATTGACATTCACCTGTGAAGGAGTCAGCAAAAGACCCCTCATGTTACAAATGACCCCCACATCTTCCATTTCCACCTCCCTGGGTCTTGTTATCAGAGCTGAAAGAGCAATGGTGAGATCTGCTTTTACATGTAGAAGGACTGACTAGAGTAAGGTCATTGTTTCCCCACTTGCCCTTAATAGAAATAGTTTGAAGGGAGTAGAAAAAAAAGTCTGAATGCTTAATATTCATAAGAGGTTTAGTTTTCTTTCAACAACCTTGAATAAATGATAGAGAACGTGATAACACTGTACTGGCAGCTTGTTCTAATGATCAAAGTAGTCCATCATTGGGGAATAAACGTTCTACCTAAGCAAAAAAAAAGTTAATCCCTAAAGAAAGCCATTACTTACATGGAAAATTAAATTAAAATAGTCCTATTAACTCGGTAAAAGAAAGGAAGCGGTTTATATTTTACCATAGACTGTCTTACAGTCCTGTAGCATATTTAGCTGAAACAGCTTGAGTGAAAACTGGGCATAAACATTAGTTTCTGCGGTTTGAATATCATTGAGGCATTTTCCCAGCTGTACAGTGCAGCACACAGTACACTCTGTTCAAAGTACTTTGCAAGTTTCTTCCCTCTGAAATGACATATAAGCTGGGAAAAGAACTGACCTTTGGTTTGATTTACATAGATGATTGATCCATCTTCTCCACCTCAAATCCTTTGTTTTTTGACCTACCAATACAAACAGATCCTTTTTACGTTAATCAACGCTGATACTCTCCTCTAGTTTCACAGTGAAGTCACTACTCATCTTTCAGACAGCAGCAGGCTCTGCAGATTTCTCTCATCCTGGCAAGTCCTTTAAGCTCCACTCCCACCTGAACAAGTGTTTTGAAGTTCTTTGTTCAAAAGAATTCCCTCACCCAAGCAGTGACCCCCAAAATCATACACTACTCTCAGCCTTCCGAGATACACCTCCAAAACTCCTCTTAGAAGTGATCACCTTACAATGTTCCAGCTACAGAGCCTTGAAGCTCCTCTTCATTCCTACTTCTGTTTAGTCAGGGTGGTATCTCCTTTGGAAATGCCCCATCCTCTATTTATGATCATGCCAGCAACATCTGGCATTGGAGTGATTTCTCCTGGTATCTCATCTAGATTTCCATTTCCTATAGTGAGGCTGTACACTCTTTTTTTCCTGATAGACAATATTTTGTGAAGGAGAAAGCTCTGCTGCTGAAAAACAATGGCAGGAGAACGATGCCTGAGATAGCTGAGGCAGATTCCTGGTTACCTACAAAGTCAAAAATAAAAGCTACAGTTCTGGATCTTATTCCTCCTTATTTATTGGGACTGAACTGGACCAAAATAATTTTATACAAACCACAAACTAATCTGCAGATGAGACATGCTTAAAACTTTCTAAGTATACTCCTAGCCAGAAATATTTTTTTTAATTAGCAAGTGGATGGATGAAAGAACAAAATCATGCATAAAGCTATGAACTTCTGAAAAATCTACCTAAACTAAACCAGCAGATTTCTCTCCACTCTAACAGCTTTCTAAACCATTTTCTGCACAGCAAAAATCCCAAGTTAAATCCATGCATCTAGAACTTGCTCTTTTGTTCTTGGTATATAGAGCACATATAAGATGACCCATTCCTACTCATAGCAGCATCAGTATTGTGTGAATTGAGGAAAAAATGAAATTATTCATAGAAGAGATGAACAGAAGACAGTGTATGGTTCTTTACCACTCTTTTTCTAATCTAACCGAGTGGCTGCCATGCTATTATTTTGAACTGACATGATATCTTTCCATTGATTTTTATTATGCCTGTTGTTACTGATGATAATCTAATCTCCACTGTGTTTCTCCTGGAAGAAAATACAGAAAGCGAAGAGCTGATACCCATGATAACAAAGATAAATTGCTGGGAATAAATTAACCAGTTTCACGTATCAAAGTTTGTTGGAAATAATAGGAAGAACATTTATCAAAAGGTCTGGAGAACATGTGACCCTTGATTGTCAGCCTCTATTCATTTGAAGAAGATTTGTCGTTCTCAGAGGGATTAGCACATTTTTATGGGCACTTGACTAGCTGCTCATTAATCATTGTGTATTTCCTAGACCCTAACTAAACCATAAATTTAAAAAGTGAAAATTAAAAACTTTTAAATTATATCATTACAGGTCTTGATTCATAGGGGCACCCAGGGACTTGCCATAGTTTCTTGATTTAATAGGTTTGCTTATCTACCTGATTGGAGTTAATCACCTTTCTGAACATCAGCTGTACCTTTCAATTTCATTACATAAAAGCAAGCTGGATCCAAGAATTCAGTGAACTCCCTAGTTCTTTTTCACTGACTTTGATTGACTCTCTGGTGCTTTCAGTACTGCAAGTGGTGTGGCAACCCATCTCACAGAGCAAGCAGCAGTCCTAGAAAAAGAACAGAAAAGGTTGAGAAGGATGGATGATTTCCATATGTGGAAGGAATGAATGACACAGGGTCTTTCCAGCTTGGAAAAAGAAATTAGAATATACCTAGAGCTGCATTAGTCCTTATAGGTACTGTTGTTATAATGCTTCCTAAGCATCCTTCCCTGGCCCTGATCAGAGACGGGATATAAATAAAAGCACCAGCAACCCAAAGTCAGTCACATAAACACGATGGAATCCAAGAAATCATTTAGCTTCAAGTTGGAAACGAGGGGAATGGCTTAATTATGTAAAATATCTCTCAAATATCTCCACAGTTATCCCACCTTCAGTCCACTCTGAGATTTAGATCCATGTTTAAGAAGTATTCAGGCATTTGCTTTACTTTAAGCAGAAGCAATAGTGTGAACATCTACTCAAAGGCTGTGATGTATATAATGATACCTAATTAATTGAGACATTTTTTAAAATGTATCTAAAATCCCTGGAGCATTTTAGTCCCCATCTCAGTGAGAGGAAGAAAGAATCACATGTGGCACAGCACAGCGTTCTTAGAAGATCTCTTCACTAGGATTTTTTCTAACCCCATAACTCTTCTTGGTGAAGAGGAAAATGCAGAAACTTTTTTCTAGGTTCTTTAGGGCCTGTGCTTTTACTTTAGAGTCTGTATTTGTCATTCACCTTGGGTTAAACAAGAATCATTTCTGCCCACCCAAAGTCCTTACTCTGACAGCTTTGCTGCCTAAGTTATGTTCTCGTAGACGCTCTTTCTATACGAAGCTGCTGACAGCTACAACACAGGAAAAGGCTCAGATCTGCAAAAGCCAATTATTTGAAATTCTTTACGTTCTCTTTCTCATAACCTTATTACATTGTAGTCAGTTTTTACTGTCCTTTACTACATTTTCTTTCCAAGCAAATGTAATTTTCAAGGAACATATCCAAGTGGCACATGCGGAAATGTCCAAAGAACAAGATTAGCAGTGTTATGAGCTATATTTGCATCAATTAGCAATATGCCACCAGCCACAATGACCTATTCACCCCAGGCCTGGGTGAAGCTTAGGAGCTTCTCCATTCCTGACTTACCTGAAGAGATGGACAGACAACACATTTCCCATTTGTGCTTGGTCCTTCTGGTCATCTGGCCACACTTTTCTCCACATGTAACCACAGCAACACTGCTCCCCTCCTTCCAAACCATTCATCAGACAGGCAGTGGTATCTGAAGGTCTAGTCCTTCTAGACATTGAGCTTACATGAGTTCTGCTGCTAAAGGCAGCCTCTTGATGCTCAGCATCTTCCACGGTCGTCGTACTGTTGCATGACTGCACTGGGATTGGATTCACATGATTAAGCACTGAGACAGTTCATCACTTGTTTCTCTCTTGAGCCAGCCATGTCCTATGTCTTTGAACACTGAAAATGTTTGGCAGTTGTCTCCCATGGGATGCTTAACAAGGCCACAATGGTACTTAATTGCCTTGCAGCGAATCTGGTTTGGCCATGAAGCAGTTCTGCTTCCAGCTCAAGGAGGAAATCTAAAAAGTAATGAAGAAAAGTATTTGCGTTTAATGAGAAACAAAACTGTAACCACTACTTCTCCAGCTCATAAGGAAGTTATGGCTTCAACTGGAATGATATCTTTTGTCTGCTTTTATATACACACATTAGTATTCTAGAATCCTTTTTTCTGAGCAAGATGAATTCTATACCTTCTGCCTCTCTGGCTTCCTTAATAACATCCATGAAGTGTTTTCTGCTATACTATAGAAAGTCTGACAGCTTCTTCCCACGAGAATCAGTAAGTCTTTCATATGTTAAGGAGGAGCAGGAGCTGTCTTTCACTGTTTGTAGTAGTCTTCACAACAACAACATTTCCATTTAAAATATTTCTTTCACTTAAAGCTAATAACAGATGGGGGAAAAAAAAATTTTCTACTTATAAGTGATGGGTTGCTGTCTTATTTTTTCGTTGTTAAAAGTGTTTACTACATGCTGTGATGTGCAATAAAATATTGTGGCATCTGAACTTTTAGCACAAAAACATACAGAACTTAGGGTCTCAGAGTTAGAAAAGGCCTGTTAGCAAAGCTGATCTGGGGATGTTCCTAGTGGTAGCCTCCTGCACTGCAAACCACCTAAGGGTGCAGGACCCTGGTAAAGCTAAAACAATCTCATGGCTTACATTTCCTGCCAGAAGCTGTGCTTTTGGTGTTTATGGCAAGTCAATTTTGGAGCAAAGCTGTCATACAACTAAAGCTGCTGAGAAGCAATCCAAACATTAGGTGATATGTTATATAGACTCATTACTATGGCTGATATGGAGTGGCCTAAGGTAACCTCAAATGGAGCTTGAAAATAGGATATTAATACATAACCATCTCTTTTGAGATAGATGGTGCTTGTTAAAAGCAACATAAAGATTCCTGCAATGTTCCTCCTCTACATAATGCAGCTGCTCCTCTTCCTGTTCAGTTTTTCAAGAGAAAAGTGGAGTTTAGAGAGAAGGAAATATGAGAACTTAAATAGCGTGCCAAGGTCTCTCTGCAAACATGTTCTTCCTTATAGCAATGACACTACAGCATGCAAACAGCTTGAGAAAACACAGGAGCGTTAGCTGTCACAGTACACAGCAGAAATACCTTACAAATGCTAGTATTTGCTGACAGTCATTTCCCAAAAAGATCTGAGTTTCCCTGGTTTAGATAAGGAAAGCCAACAGGAAGGGACAGGTGAGACTGAAGTAGTCTTAACCTTTTCTTGTGTCTTTGAAAGGCTGAGACGTCTGGCAGAAAGAGGAGTCTACAGATCAGTCACTGATTTCGAGACCTGTCACAGAATCAGAGGAGATGACTATAAGCAATCATGGAATTGGTGGGGAAGCACAGTACAACATGGAGGTGAGATACGAGACAGATAAGGTGTCTGGAGAAATCTGTCTATGGCTTCTTCGTTGTTTGCATGTTCTAATTGTTTTGGGAACAGTACGCTGAAAATCGTTTGCCCAGATTGGTTGCCAGAAAACAGCTATTGAAGAAACTGATTCTCAACTTTTTGATTCTTCCCCTTCCCCAGAGAGTTTTCTGCTCTGGTTTTATGGATTAGAGAGGTATTACACTAATCCAACAGTCTCTGTTGGCTGTGAAAGCGTAAGGGGCAGATTATGAGCAGCAGCAAGAGTAATAATCTAGTGGTACTGACAGGGATGGAGACTCAGCCACTTCCCTGGGTAGCCTGTTTCAGAGCTTGAGAACCTGAAAACAAAGAGATTTTTCCCTATTATGCAATCTAAACCTTCCCTGGTTCAACTTGAGGCCATTTCCTCTCATCCTATCACTTGTTACTTGGGAGAAGAGACTCACTACAGCCTCCTTTCAGGTCAATACATAGGGAACCACATCAGGAACACTATTTGTCAAAAAAAAATTCAGGAAAAATATATTCCTGCCAGCATAGCAGAGACATAGTCCAGAGGTAGGCAGGCTTTGCTCTGCAGATGGAGCCCTGGTCTTTAGGAAACAACTTGAGATCCACATTAAGGCCCTTGGCCTTGCCAGTCCCATTCCCATGTCACCAGTACCTTTGCAGATCAGTCTACTCTGTGTAGCAAAATCTGAACATCTCATTAAGTGTTCCTGGAGAAAAAGTCATTCTGTGCCCTGTCTACTGACCCTGGCAAATCATTTACACACAAAGACCCGGTTTCAAAGCAGGATCTTACATTTTGCTCAGCCATCAGGGACAGAGGTTTTTTTTATTTTGAGTTTATTTTGGCCACAGTTTATGTGTGCTTTTGTATTTTGAGAGTTACAACCCTTGCCCAGGCCATTTCACCAAATATCTTAAGGATTTGATCCGTCCCTTGTTGAATGGTGGCAGAACTCCTACTGACACCATGAAAACAGGATCAAGCACTTAATCTTTTACACAGATCATGAATGCATTGTTTTCAGCTCCTAAACTGTAAACAACACCCAGGTCACTGCATTTTTCTGCTGTGTGTTGTTTAATATTTGCCCAGTGTTAGGCTTGCTATAGCCTGCATTCAAATCCTGGGAAAAAGAAAGAAAGGGGATGAAAGGAGAGGAGATGGAGGTGCAGCTTTTATAATTATGGGAAAAAACACGAGTTCATCCTGACAGTAATAAACATTGCTGTAAAAATTATCACCAAAGAGGATACAGATAAAACCCTGGGCTTTTTGCAAAGAAATTTGGAGGCCAGAATAAGAAATGTCATGGAAAAGAAAGCAGGACAATATCGTCCTAAAGGGAACAATGGGCCAGATCAAATCCAAAGCAAATTAGCCCAAGTTCAATTGACTTCAATGAAGTCATTACATTTTCCTTCAGTTTTGGCCCATTTACTAATTGCTCAACTTATGAATAGCAACGGGATTTGAGCATATTATGTTTAAATGATGTTGTTTACACAAATATTGGCTGGATTTTGAAAGATAATAACAATTTGAATTCACACCTCCTTATCCAAACTGCTGGCAATTTAGCATAAATATCAAATTCTGCCTGGAAACTGAAAAAAAAAGAGATTAAAAGATTTACATCTTTTTAGAAGTCTTTTGGAATGCATATAGCATATACAACTTAAAAGGAAATAGGAATTGATGTAGGACTGTGAGCTCAGCTATAAATCTGGAGTAATTTCAGTAAAATGATTTAGATTTTCAACTTAAAGCCTTTCCCTGGACTTTCCAATGTATTAAAAGAAAAGGTGGTTTGAGGTTTTTTTAGATCCACAGTTGTGAAAACTTTGGAATTGAGACTGATAGCAAATAGATAAAAAAAGCTGATTTTTCATTTTAAAACTGGTACATTTTAATATAGCTGATGTTTAAATTACTCATCAAATTGTACTTTATTTCCTTTGCTGAATTTTCTTCTGAATTTCTAGTTTAACTAATCAAGCACAAATTGATGTTTCCTGGCAAAGGACAGAAACCTTCACAGCACATAAGCAACCCAAGCCAGCTGCCTGGGGGTGATATCTGCTCTACAGCATATGGCCCCAGCCTGTATCAGCTGCAGTCTGCTCACATCTATGGCTGTGAGAGAGGGAGAAATACCCAAAGGAGCAGAATTTTCCAGTTCAGCAGCTTCAGAAAGTTGTGTGAGGACACCGGGAAGAGCAGCAGAGTCAAAGACAGGAAGATACCTATCAGATAGCTGTGGCTGGCAGCACACTGAGATTGCCCAACTATGTCATGAACTGCACATCTGTGTCATGTACTGGATGTGTACTGCACCTGCATATCAGACCACATTGGAGCAAGAGATTGATTCCCTTTGACAACCAACTTACAGGCTTTAATTCCTGTCTTTTGTGAAATGTGCTTTCCTATCTTCATCCCACTTTGCATCATGGCTCTGATTTTCAGCTGTGATAACTGTCCATAGTTCTTGCCCACAGCGCTGGCAGTGTATTATAATAACCACAAGGGGTATTATAAGACCTATGTGTTGTTATCACTCGTGAAACACCCTGTAATACCTCAGCACCATGA
Source organism: Dromococcyx pavoninus (assembly GCA_033558185.1). Classification (NCBI taxonomy): domain Eukaryota; kingdom Metazoa; phylum Chordata; class Aves; order Cuculiformes; family Neomorphidae; genus Dromococcyx; species Dromococcyx pavoninus. The sequence goes on from JAUMJL010000323.1 coordinate 1,466,883, forward strand.
ATGTTGTTACCTGGAAAATCGAATCCATGCAATTCTTACCTGGCTACAATAGGCTTATTTCATCCACCAGAGAGAAATGTGACCCCAGGTACAACTGTGACTCTCCAAGGAGTGATGAGAGCTCATGTCAAATGCCACTGAGTACCTCTGTGCTATTGTTGCTGGGTTCTGGAAAGTCCCAGGAATGGGACATAGTCTCCTCCTATGGTACTGCCATCCACCTCACCTCTTCAGAGGACCTTTTTCAATAACCTTGGAGAAGCTATCGTACCAAGATATTTTCTTGGCCTAAAGGAAAAATGAAGTCACCCTCTGGAAAGCTTCCTTCTTCTCTCTTTCACTGCACTTTGTGCATAGGTCAGGACCCTTCTGGGGCTTTTGAAAAGCCAGATGCTGAACCTTTAATCAAGCACCTGGCTCGTTCCAAAATAAAACCCATAAAAGCAGATTCTGGACATCTCTTCTGCCTCTTCAAGAGGAGTCTTTATGTGTAGCAATGCTCTTTCAAAGCTTTTTTGTGTTCAGACAGAAGGGAGGTCTCTTGGGCAGGCTATGTATGCACAGTGAAACTTGGGGCCTGGTGTCTTATCACCACTGTTAGGTCTGTGTTAACTCATTGCTGAAAAGAAAGTAAGAGAAAATATCACACAGGCCTAAAACATAGCTGTAACCATTCTTTATATGGCACCTTAGATCAGTGCTTGTCTCTTTTATGTGTAAATAGGCAGCATTAGTCTCAGATACTGTGAGGATACCAGGAAATTCCCTAAAGTCACCAGTATTTCCATAGAATAAAAGTGGTAGGGAGAGTTAGAGGCCTGCAGCATGCTTTGAAAAAGGGAAAGCACAGCTTTGTTTTTATTTTAGCTGCTATAACAATGAACCCTAGTTCACCCCTCACTCTTGTTTAGACAAAAACAGGGAAGGCCCAGCTTGTGTAGTATTTGCACATTTCCAGCTGTAGAGACCACAGGTTGCACTGCACTCAGTCCACCCAAGAAAGACCAAGAGAAGAATCGTTTTCTCCTCCTCCTGTTCCTGAATTATCACAGGAACGTGGATCCTCCTGGTGACCCCGTTCCAAAGAACAAAGGCACCAGAAGCATGTGGCTGACCTTGGCAGGACAGCAGGGTTTACTTCCTTCTTTCCTTGTTTGTCCTATGCGGGCTGTTTCCAAAGACTTGGATTTAGTGCTGAGTTCCAACGTCCTTAGGGTATTTTCTTACTGGAAAGGGAAGTTTATGTGTATTTTGGGAAAATATGTTTTGATTTAGTTTGCTCGTTGTCCCTCCTTCAGGGTCTATTTTTTCCAAGTGTCAGAAAAACAAAATGCTGGGTTTCAAAGGGTCCTACAACTGCACCAAACATGACCCATACGCCAGAGAGAAGAAAAGAGCCGCTGTGTGAAGCGGTCAGCTTTGGTTCATCCAGCCACAACTGCCTCAGCAGCCTTCCCCATAGCTCACTTGGTGCTCTGCAGCAGATGATTAAAATGCCTGTGGGAAATTATTTGCTGTTAAGGTAATAGCCCTTCTTCCTTCCAAAATATGCTTGCCAACACAGCTGACAACTGTGCTCAGGTTGTTCTTGGTGTTAAAAAAAAAGAAAAAGAGGGAACAGGAACCTTTAAGCAGAAAGAGGCAGAGCAAAACAGTGCTCACCCTAAGCAGAAAGCAGCCATAAGGATGAAGTGAACCATTATCCTGGGAGCGGCTTTGCATAGTTTGAGGGTCCTGATGTTCCTCTGCACCACAACTGAAGAGAGGCAAGTGGGAGTTAGTGGATTTTACCACCCTTAGACACAGCCACGAGCAAGCATGTGACAAGAAGAGTGCTTGGGAAGGAGTGAGACCAAGTCACCTCTCTGCCAGGCTTCTCAGAAACTAATTTTGCACTCTTCATCTAAAAATGTTCCAGGGTTGCTTTATTTCACCCCAGACTTCTGGAAGTCTGGAGTCTTGATACCGCATTCCTCAATCATTTTAGATGGATAAAAAGCAAAGTTCACTGTGTACAACTTTCCCTGCCTGGCTCTGCAGCTCTCCATCTCCAGCTGCAAGCTCAGCAACACTAAGTCTTCAAGCATGGCAAAGCACTGTGCTGCAGCTGCGCTCAGCAGCATAGGAAAGCACTTCCACTAACTTTTGCTGTCAGTCTCAGTGCTTACAGTGCTGTTGCTCCTCTCCCCAGGAGAGCAGAGCTCCCACTCAACCTATAAAAGCCACCTGCTCTCCCCTCAGCAAGTTGCCCATCTTCTGTCATGCATCTTCCTTATAGATAAAGTTTGGTCCCAAGTCCTTGCTCACCCAGGTCAGTTTGCATTGTTAGGATAATGAGCTCCATTTCAGAAGGATCTTCCCTCCAGATGGATTCAAAGAATTTCACAAACTGTTATTTAATTAAGCAGGCCAAAATCAGCAGGGAAAGCTCTCCTTAATACAAATCCCTTTTAGATGTTGGGAAGCAGATGTTCTACCACCAGCCCAGCATGAGAAAAGAGAGCTATCTGTAAGGAATCTCAGACTGGGGAGGAAATATCTGAGCGTATCACAGGTACCAAGTCAGATCATTTATGATTTCATCTAAATGAGAAGCACCATGAAAGGTTCTTTTCCTCCACTGGTCCCAGGGAGGGCTTGCTCCAGACCTTCAGTGAGCTACTGGAGACCAATGTCCAAGTTCTCACTTCCATGTATTTCCAGTCACAAAACTTAAAATAAGCTATCAAAAGGGCTTTCCTCTTCTGGGGCTTTTTTTTCAGTTTTTCATGGTCCCTATGATCTGTCTTTTCTCCAGATGTTAAAGCCTGGTTTTAAACACCCATGGAGCTCAAGATGGTAATGAAGGTCAAAACCCCTGAATCTTCCATAAGACTTTTGAGACTGAAGTGCTGAAAGAAGAAAGGTATCAGTAGAAGAAATAATTCCCTAAAGATATAAAATACTCTTTCTCCCTTGGCTTGAGTAGTATCATGGCATGTGAGTTATACACGTGCAGGATTAGTCTTCTGTCTAATTCTTTGACTTTGCTAGTGATGAACAAGGCCCTTGCTTACCAAACCCTAATATAATCACACAGGCAAATGGACGCATGCCCACTTCCAGGAAAGCTGTGGGATCCACCAGATGGGAAAACTGGAGGACAGCATAGACCAAAATGTCTACCTACCATTCTCAGTGCTCCCATCGCTCCCCGTAGCACTGCCACACAGGAAATTACTGTCAGGAGGATTGGATTGAGGTCCTTCCTAAAACATGAAATGCCAGGAGGACAGCAAGAGTACCATAGTGCAGGGTACAGAGATTAGATACCCATCTAACACTGAGGATGCCCTCATCCAAACAGTTCCACATAAACCTACTGTGGAGGTAGGTCAGGAAGAATGACAGGATTTGGTTGGCCACCAGAGTCCAGCTGTGGGGACAACCATGGACTTTTTACCTGTGTCATGAGGTCAAGGACAAGTGGAGGTGGTTGCAATTTCACTGTGTAGGATGAGTTACAAGACCAACAGTGACGGACTGAAACAAGCTCCTTTCATGCCAGGATGGGGCTTTACTAATTATCCTTGTATCTGATTGTGTTCCACTTGATGTTTTCCAGGCACACTGAAAAGCTGTGGCTAAATAGGTAACTTCAGTGGGGAAATTTCCATTTTAAACTAGAGTACTTCCAAAAAAAGAAAAAAAAAACTTTGGAAAATAGACAGCTGCCCAAAGGCTATCTTATTTGCATAATGAGTACTCCCCATCAAACAGAAAAATTAAAGCCCTTTCAGTTCAGAGTTAACATTAGCTACATTCTTGAAAACTGCCCCAGGGTGCAGAAATATGCATAAGTGTTTCTACTTTGGTGCTAGAAGTGATTGTACCTTCAGGAAACGCTTTTAAACCAGTTTCTGACTCTCACTCAAACTACTTAAATACCTTCTTACAGTTCCCATGCTGAGTTTTGTTACAGATTCCATCATAAATGCTGAATCCCAAACACCTCTCGAACTATACCCTTTGAGAAGTACGGGAAGTCACACAGGGATAAGGGATGCTCACTTTCAATAGGATCTGCTACAAACCACAGAACTCCTCTATATCTGATGGTTTTCTAAAGTCCTCTCATTCATATAATAATGGCATTGATCTGCAAAGCTTTTTGACACCTGCAAGGCTTGAAGAATGGTTAGCAGTCTTGTTTGGGAAGTTTCCTTAAGTTTCTCATTTTTCTACTGTTAAAGTTTGTATAAATGCAAGGTAAGAAAATTGTTCTTCATGTTTTATTACTGAGAATGCAGCCACCACTGAGAAGCCACAATAAGACTTTTTCTCTCTTCAGGCAACAGCCCACTAGACAAATTGAAGTCAGTTATTTCTACACAGTTCCCATTCATGTGGAATATTTTCAAACGGTTTCATAAGCAGCAAATTTTAGAACAAGACATTAGAAAGTATGAGAAAAATATTATAACTCCTGTCTTATTACCCTGCAGTATTGAATTTGGCTTTAAAGCAAAAAAACACCACTATGAACACAGAAAAAGAGATAGCTCTGCCTTTTATAAGGATTAGAAAGAAAAAGAAATCAGACAAAAACTTATGTTTGGATTTGATATTTACCCAGAATCTTCTAAATTCAGAGACTATCAACTACGAAGAGAAAGATTGAATGCTTTCCTATGAAATTTGTTGATGGAAAGCAAATTGTCCTCTTCTTACTTTGCATCTCTCTGACATGGGGCAGAGAAGCCTCAGCATATGATGCCCACTTCCACCTTTTGCACTGTCAGCTATAAGAAAACCTAACCAGAAAGTGGAACAAGGGGTGTTTTTCCTCATCTTCTTACAAAACATCTGCTGAATTAGGAAACAATATCTTTTCCTCAGAAAAAAAAAGGTGAGGGGGGCTTCTTACAAGCTACAAATATGGATCAAATGTTGTTCTGATTTCTAGTAGTTCTCCATTGCCTCATCAGGAAAATATAGACAGTTACTTAATAGCAAAGCTGGCTCAGAAAAAGAATCATCAGCAAACAGAATGGTGGGCTCTCTGTCTCTTGTTGTATTCTCATTAAGACAGGAGCAGATCTACAAGCCCTCTTTGGTGAAGACATGATTTGCTGGACTCCAAACAGGGGCAATCAGAAGAAATTCTGTGGTCAGTGTTATGAAGTTCTTAAAGGTTCATTTTGATCTTAAAATCTTGCTTGACACCTGTTGTATCAGCTTGAACTCACGCTCGAACTCAAACTCTGAACCTTTGATTCACGTGATGGCTCTGATCTGAAACACGCCAAGTATTTCAACTGAGGCTCACACAAAGAGATGAAAGGAGTCAGCTTGAACTGAATTTGGCCCCTAACTGGGGTACACAGACAGTACAGAGGATTCAGGTATTGTGTTCGAGATCATAGCTTAAGAAACCCAACAGGCAGGGAAATATTTGAAAAAAATCTCAGTGCCTGCACTTCATGATCAGCTCTGCTAAATAAACAGATCAGCTCTAAATAGACTGTATTGCAAATTGCTATTCCTTGTCTCCCACACTACCCATTTCCATCACTTGACTGAGGAGCAGACTTACCATCCTGTAAGCTGGCCAGTCACACCCTGTGAATAACAACTGAGAAATGGCACAGTTTAAGATCTAGTCACTATTTCATGTTTATTTCTAGAAGATTATTATATAAATACATGCAGGGAATGGACATGGAAAACAGGCACAGCCTGAGCATGGAGAATTTCTGTACAGACAAAATGACTGCATTTACAAAGTGTATTATTACTGACACCTAATTTAGTCTGTCAGAGCAGCACTATGAGGGACTAATTAAAGCAAGACCAGAACAAATGCTTGCACTCAAGAAAAACGCCAGGGAAAACATGGACAGATTTTACCAATCTGCACGGAGCTCATGCCTGTCAGTGTGAAGTGTTTCTGAGGCTGTGCCTTTTACCTGCTTTAAAGCAGAGTCTGTTCCACTAAGCTAGCTCTCAATTTCAAAAGAGCTGATCACTGGCACTCACTAATTGCCAAGACTTGCTTCCTTGACCAAGCTTAAGATTTGGAATTTTGAGCCTCCAATCACATTTTAAAAGCTTTCTTCTGCGTTTCATGGTCCCAAATATGATAAATCTCCCATGCCAAGAAGGTGGCAGGGAGGAACACACAAAAAAAACCCCAAACACCAGGCAGGATGAGAAGAAGGAGAAAAAAGAGAGATAGAATGTTTTTCCCAGCATGACCACGGGACAACCAACTCGCTGTTAGTTGTTTGTATGAAGCAAAACCCCCAAACTACTAGGGTATTTTGCAGGGCATTACATTCATTCACTGTAGGGTTGGGGAAAAGGGAGAGATGTTCCTCTGTATATGCCAGTATGAATGTCCTTTTGAGGCATTCATTATATTGCCTTTCTTGTCCTTTCCACACACCCCTGCACCACCCAGCCTCCGTCTCTCAGTGACAGTGGAGACAGCAGCCAGCACAGAGCACATCTGCCAGACTTCTCCTTGTTGAGCACTGGGCAAAAGCCCAGGAGTCCCCTCACAAGAGCAGTCTTGTGTGCAAGGAGGAGGGCACAAGGATTTGAGTGCAAAATTACTCAAGAAGCAAAAATCAGTATTTTCCATGCACTTTTGAAGCATGCCCAAAAATTCGGTTTTATCACTTGTTCTGGCAGGAAGAAAATGTGGGTCTTGACTGCACCATCAGGCCAAGTTGATGGGCACATAATGCAGAAAGGCACTTCTGCTGCACATCAAGCAGAGAGACTTCTGGGTTGCTGAGGCTGTCACATGCCAAGCACTGGCTACAGCACTAAATGAGGATCTTTCTTGCCAAAGGCTGTTATTTTGAGGATGCCCTGAAAAGGTCTGATTTAAAATTCACTGAAACTACAGGATTTTAAACCCTCTAGTTACAGAGGGAGTTCATCTGGAAGCTGGGCTTCTGTCCACAAATGTATTTCTGATCATTTTCATGCTTGTCTTCATTGTTTCTGGCTGGAACCAGGTACTCCTGAATAGTTGTTTAGTGTTCACAGTACAGTTCACAGAGAGAAAGTATTTGCAATTATTCATTCTCAGTGTGTAAATTTACCTTACTTTTGCTATAAGCAGCTGGGATGTGGAATCTACAAGATCTCAAAGAAGACAACACATTTCTGCTTCATGGTTCGAAGTTCAGGCAGGCAGCAAGTCCAGGAGACAGGACACAAAGCTATGCATCCCAAAATCCAGCACTTTGCCACATCAATGAGCTATGTGACATTCCAGTGGCTGTTCCCAGCATGCATTTAGGCTGGAGAGTGGTGTAGCAGTGGTGACGGCTCCTGGTGAGAAGAGCAGCTGGACCAAGCCCTGGCAGAGATGGCTCCATCCTCTCCACTTGAGTGACAGAAGATAGGCCATGTGTGGTAATTCAAATTAGGGCAGTGACAAAGAGGTTTCAGAACCAAGGTATGACATTTTAATATAGAGAGCTAGAAGCTTAAAGCAGATGGTCAGTCCAATGCTGACCTTCTTCCTCAGCTCAGCTGCAGAGTATTTCTTGAAGCCCATTCTTTTCAAAAGATTCCTGCAGACCCAAGTGTTTCCTTCAGCAAGTCAAACCTGGTGTCCTCTATTGTTTCACGCTTGGAGTAGTTCAAAATAATGTTATTCCCTGGAAGTTACTGGAACACATTTCTCCACCTTGTTGCCTGCTAAAGCTGCTCCTGGCAGCCTCTTTGGCCAGCTCGATCCATTGCTTAGACCCCATCAGCATTGCAGGGGTTGCCCTAATGAGATTATCTTCCTCACTGGGAAAGGCAATTCAGTGGCACCAGTTAGCTCTCATAGCAGTCAGCTCCCTCAGAAAGGCTGTTCATCAGCCACTTTGGCTCTCTAAGACCTGGCCATGCTTTCCTGATGCAGTTCTCTCAGTGCAATACATTTGTACACAAATCCAAATGATTCCACACACTTCCACAAACTCTTTCCAAAGGAGAGGAGAAACTTTGAAGTTGGAGAAAACAGAACACGCTGAGGTGAGCATAGGCACATTTAGTTTTGCCACTGCTGCTGTCTTGGGAATTTTTGATCCCCGGGCCTTTCGTTTCCAACATGATTTGCAGTCAAAGCCTGAAAAAAAGGAGCAAATGCCCTGAGCAGCTGGGGAGATCCCAGGAAGTCACAAGTAGAGGTGGATATACAATGCATGCCCTGAAGGGGTAGTGGGTCTTTTCAGAGCAGTCTGTTTTTCATTCATCTTGAGATGGTTTTCAGAGAAACAGGAGTTGAGCTGTCTTAGAAGAATAGTCAGAGGCTGGTGTACAATTACACTGTATTACCCTCAGTCAGACAAATCATTTTTGGGGGAAGAGGTTCATAACAATTCCAGACATGCTTAATAGTTCCACTGAGCATCTCTGGACATATCCCAGGATTGGAAACAAAATGAAATCATTACATAAAATTATCTGTACTACCATAGTGTTTGAGAGCCCCAGCTGAAATATGACCTTACTTTGCAGCAGGTGCTGTGCAGAGCCAGCCAGAGGTCGTTCCTGCCTGAAGTATTTGCCATCTCAACAGGAAGGAGGAAGACAGGGGGGCACTTGTTCCCTCTCTTCCTGAAGATGTGGGGCGAGAGCAGGTCCAGGGTCAGCCGAAGCCAATGTGCATGACAGCAGAGAGCAGAGGTTTTGCAACAATGTGTAAACCAGGAAGATTGCTGAGCCTTATTTTTGTTGTCATTACTAAATACATCACCAGGGCCTCCTCAAGCAGTGTAAACCAAGATGATGTCCTCAACCTACACTCCAAGACGCATATCACACCCCTCACCAAACTCAAGTATGCATATTACCTTTGCTTATGGTTTTTAAGGCTCATGAATGCTATTGTAATTGTTTTCATAACACAGATCAATAAGTACAGTTAAAATAGGCCCTGCCTGCCTCAGGGCATGAAGAGTAGCTAGGTAACAGCTTTTTCAAGAGATATTTCTGCCCACCAAAGAAAGGGAATTCATATCAAACTCTCACCTTCTCAGAAAAGGATCTTATTTGCAATTCAGTCTGAATTGGTTTTGAAACAAGATGGCAAGAGCTTTCAATTGAAATTAAGGAATCAAGTTAACCACGCAGGGTTTGTCTGAAAAGTTCTAGATCTTAAAGCATTTAAAATTAATCCACATTTAGAAGCCCACCCTCCCATCCGGTGTTTGCAGGTTTCATGTGTTACTTGGATGCAATCAGAGATCTGCCCAATACTCCACAATGATCATGCAGGTAGTTTGTGACCACGTTACTGTTGGACAACTTGAAACATGACAGATATCAAAGCCAAAAATATAAATTTTCAAAGAAGTCCTCACTTATTGCTATGATGAAGAAATCTTTGAGTGTGTTTGTTATTTGCTCCAAGACCAAATATGCCTTACTATTTATGCAGCAAACTAGCATAGTTCCAAAGACATAGAAAAAATATCAAGCTGAAACACTGAGGAGTTTATTAACTTAGTTATTAAGAGCTCTTTACACTTAACAACCTCAAGCATACACAGAGCAATTTGTAATCAGCACTTTTTAAGCTTTGAATAATCCATTCCTTAAGCAAGCTTTCCTCCTTCCTTGAAAACATCTTTCATGTCTTCAAACCTTCGCTGAGGAAAGCCAAATTCATTAAAGCAACTTATTAGCTATGCTTTTCTCTCTCCCCCTCACTCTGACATATCTCCTGCTCTCAACTGAGCTAATTAATTTGTGATCAGAGCCTCCTGCCAGGGCAAGGATCAGTCCTGTGAGAACCCCTTACACAGATGGGATCCAGCTGGGTAAGGGACAAGCAAAACCCAGGGATGTGACCACCAGCAGAGTTGTAAGCAGGAGCCCACGACGCTTTTTCCCCCTTTTGTGGTTTCACCATCCGCTCTAACCAGAGATCTCCTCCCTCCACAGCCTCTTCCATCCAGACTGCACTTCCCCATTGCTCTATTTCTGCCCTACACACAAACTCCCACCTCCTTCAGCTCTACCAGTCACTGCAATACTGGAGTACCATCTATCCCTTCACTAGTCAGATTTTCCTTTTGTCCTCCTTTTCTCTTTTCCCTTTTTCCTAGTTGGATGTCTCTCTTTTCAACATAATCTACCTGGAAAAATTATTTGTGCTGCTAACTAGCATTTGTAAGATGTGCTGTGCTTGTTCAAGCCTTGCACATACATTACCCAGTTTAGGTCAATATATTCTCTTAATCATCTTGTTGATTGCCTGCAATACAGCATCGTAAACCAAACTAGCAATATGCAGGGTGCCTAAAGATATCTCATGGAGACTAAACAAACCTGCAGCTCCTTGCAACGACCATGCAAGTGAGACACCTTCTGGTAAGGGTAACATGAAACAGACAGAGATAGCTTGCAAATAACACCTTTTTTTTCAATAATCCATGAAAACATTGCCAAGACAGAGTTGGGTAGGATCAGAGAAGCAAAATTCGTGTTCAGTGATAAATCCTGAAAGTCTCTGCTGTTTTTGCAGACTTACCTTACGTCTGATAATCACAGTGTAGCCACTTCAGCTTCTTTCCCAGCTGTCCATTTAAATGACACATCTCTGTTTCTCTGGACTGGAAGGCTGTAGGGGTCATGTCGTAGCAGTTCCTTAAATTTTCCTCAAATTCAGAAGGCAAAGACTATGTAAGTGTCTGTAACACCCACCTGATAGCTATCAGGATGGCTACAACACCATCTGGCATAGCAAGATGCTCTGTGACTGCTCCTGTAAGTTTTGCATTCACTCACTCTTGGTGGTGTTACCATTAATCTCAAATAAAAAATATTAGGCTGAGAGCACATGGTGAATTTAAGAACCTAATATAGACAGTCAATTTAATTACAGTCAGCAGGAGAAGGAGTGGCTTTGCAGGGAGACAATGAGAGAGGGAAAGAGTAAACAGATGAAATATTAACTGTACCCACCATGGGCCAGGCTAAGGTTCTGTTTCCTACCAAAAGCCATAACTAGAGCTATACCAGGAAATGCTCTGGGCACCACCTTGTTTGTCTTGGCACAACAGTACAACATCAAAATGTCACACTATAACACACAGCTATCACAAATGCTTTTTCTCTCCAGTCTTTCCTGAGGGTGGTAAAGAAAGAGAACCTGGAGCTTTGTTCTGAAATAGTGTAGTATTTCACAAAATGAAAAATGAAATCATTACCAAGTATTTTGGTAAGGTGCTAAGGTAACAGCTCAGGTTAAAAGTGGCATCAATATAAACTAAAGGGATCACTCATTCTTACATTTCCATTGCCAACACTGAGATCAAATAGGATAATGCTGGCAGCAACATAGAGAAAAAATAAATTGTTATAAAAAATTCAATCCTAAGCAGCCAAAATACAGGATATATTATTCAAATAGGAGCTGACACATATATAGCATCCTCATGGGAATGATTTTATTTCATTTGACAACATCTTGAATTATTAGGAAAAACTAGTTCAGTGGATAAGAAATTCCAAAAGATACATCAGCTTCCTAAACTCATGTAACATTCTCCTAACCTCATGAGCATATTAGACATATACAACAGATTAATTGTATTAATTAATAAATAAGAAAAGAACCGACTCTGACACACAGCTTTATTTTCTGTTTATGGACGTAATTGAAGACAAGACCTCCCCTGCACTTTATTTGGATGATTGAGTTGTATGGTCCTTATTTGTATTCTCAGGAACTTGGAGAACATTGGAACTGAATACAGGAAACAATTTTCCCTCTGTTCAGATTCATTGTCATTTAGTGCAGACAGAAGGAAGGACAACATTTACCTTTTTCGGCAGCATGGGACATTTTCACAAGTATTTTCCACCCTTTTTTCCCTCCCACTGTAGTTTAAAGCGTTCTTAGCTTTGATGGCATTTTTTTTTCCTTGCTGGTGGTAACTGCTGGAGATTAATACCCAGGTAATAGAAAACTTTACACAAAACCATCAGCAAGCAAATTAAAATCATCTAATAGTCCTTTCTGCCTTTACACTTTTTGAAACCATTAAAAAGAGAGACAAGCATACCTGTGCCACTGTAAGGGGAAAAAGAAATCTGTAATATTTAATTTGCTTGTGGTTTCTGGGAATCTATCTAATGATGAATGACTGTCAGGGTAAGACAGTATCATCTCCTTGGGGACTCCAGTGGAGCAGGGATTCCTGGTGCTTCACCAGCCTCCACTGCACAAAGCCCTTGTGCCTGAGGTGGCTTCCTGAAAGGCACATTGCAGTGAAGAGGGTTATTTGCAGCCTTAAATTTAGGCAGAGACTTAAACGTTTTGCAGGAGCAGGAGAAAAGCAGGGAGCACTGCAGAAGTGAGTAAATATATAACCCCTATTTTATTAAAGGAAAATGTTGCTGGTAAAGCCTCACCTCCTTTTTTCTTCTCCACTAACCACTTTTCCTTTGGTAGCAATGATCGCACAGGTCAGAATAAAACTCATGGGGTGGAATGATCCGTGGTGGCTCTAATACTGCCTGAAGGAAGGATCCCTGATCTTTTAGTCCTCAGAGATCTGACAGCAGTTCAGCCAAAGAGTGTCCTTTTCCTTTACTTTTGAAAAAAAAAAAAAGGTAGCTATATTCCACAGGGAAAAAAATGAGCAGGATTTTTAAGAAAAACTATTCTTTATAAATTTCTTCTGGCTGAAACAATAAGTTCTTGGACTTGAGGTTCTGCAAGAAGCCATAATATTGTCTGGAAAATCAACCAATTAATAACAGGTAACACCATGGTAATATCTCCAGAGTAATTCTCTCCTCCCAGTGTACGGCTCTTTAGAAGCTGAGCAGACTATATCTCCTCCTCCCACAGACCAGGGGGTCTTGGATCATTTCATTCCTCCCATTTTTGCCTTCTAGAAACATCCACAAGCTGAAAACTCCTAAGGGGAACAAAGACACCAAGCCACTCATTTCTTACCCTCCTTGGTCTTGTGAAAGGCAAAGACTGCTCTTTGGCTGGTCTGCAGCCCAGCAGACAACACAAGAGGGCTCTGTGGCTGCACACAGGCAATCTCACCATGTGCCACTCCACTTAGAGATGGAGTTTTTCTGGTCCTTCTGAAGCGGCCACCACTGCTGGCCACTGGCTGGTGACAACCCCTCTCCCGGGCTCAGCATAGGAAGGACATCTCCCATCCCCTGCTGTCTCTGGTAGACCCCACCTCTTCATTCAGCTTGGCTGGGGGACCGGGATGCCCCTCCACAGCATTAGCTGGGGAAAAGAGCAGGTATGGGGCAGCAGAGCAGGCAGCAAAACATGCCCAGGGGGGTGATGTGCTTTACAGACATGCTGTGTTAGAACTGCTTGCCCTCTCTTTATATTTACCTCTTTCTGAAGAAGCTCAGAGCAGGGAAAGCTCTTGGTTTCATTTTAGTTCTTCCTCTTCTGAGATCAATAAATCTTCAGCTGCCGGCAGAGCTAACCATGTGGCTGGTGTTTGCAGTGCATGACCAGGGGATATGGCCACTCTTGGGCCTGATCCCCATCACCATCCTCTCTCCTGAGGTTTCTCCCAGGTGCCGCAGTCACCACTCTCACTGCAGGAGCCAAAGCCTGAGCTATGAGATTGTTCTCCCTCTTCATCTTTCTGCCACCCCAGCTCAGCTAGTTTTTCTCAGGAGACCTTTCTGGAAAATTTCATTGCCTGCCTCACAAATTTGTGGGATTTGTTCTTGTGAGAACAATCTCCCCTTCTCACTGCCATTTTCCTGGTTTGCTTCTATGAACACACTTGAATCTTTGCACTGCAGGTGCTGCACTCCTAGGACTTGCACATCCTCTTTGCAGTCCATAACATCCACTAAAAGTGTCCAGCAGGTCCTAAAGGGCTGAGTCAAGGGCTATATTTGCCCTCTGCCAGTAGGGTGACAAATGCAGAGACAAACAGCTTGGGGGAGCAAAGGTCTGGCCCATTTGCAGACACACATTCCCGTTAGCCAAGTCTCCAGGTGGCAGATCAGAGAAGCCAGCTGCTCTGATGTCAATTAGACCTGTTTTCTCCCTCTTGCACACAAATACAACCCACAGATGAAAGAAGTCATGCTGGAAGCTGCTATTTCTGATGAGCAGTTTAGCATAGATGGCTTACAGACCAAATAGAAACTAAGGCTCAGGCTGAGATCCCAGATAAGAGAGGCGAGGAGAGAATTGGTGATTTCTAGACATATGTCTCAATGCACAACAATGAGAAAAATGCGGAGGCCAGCTCAGGGCTCCCAGGAGCACGGACAATATTGAAGCATCCGCCCTCACAGCTAGAAACAGTCTGCTGTGGAGGCAGTGAGGAGAGACATGGGACTGGGATGAGACACTGGGAGGAACAAGGAGTGGGAAGGAGGGAGGGCGTCTCCTGGGATAAACCTGCCACCACAAAGCCAAACTTTTTGCCGGTGGTTAAACTCCAGCCTAGCCAAGACCCTCACAAATATTTCTAGACTACAGGAACACAGATGGAATCCTTAAACCTGAGAGAAAGAGCCTAGGAAAGTATAGAGCTTTGTTCAAAGCCAGAAAGGCAAAGCAAAGTGAGATCATCTTCATAAACCACCTCACTGCTCCATGCCTGTGAGTTACTTGATGCCCATTCCCTGCCAACTCCAAACCTCGCAAGGCTCCTCAGGCATGGTGGAGTTCAGAGAGCAAAAGCCTGGAAGAAGCAGCAGTTCCTTGAACATGTTTGGAGAGGAGCAATGAAGTTCCCTTTCCAGAGTGACAATACATGGAAAATCTCAGTTCCAACTAGCCCAGAGTCCCTCACAACCTGGCCTCCGCACAGGCACAGCCGCCTCCTCTCCCAACCCTCTCACTCGTGCTGCTTCGTGTCCATGACCAAGCTCTGCCTGCAAGAGACAATTCCATTTCAGTGCAACAGATTCAAACTCTAATTGAGTTTTCCCATTTAAATCAAGGCAGGAACAGCTCTGCCAGCCTGCAGTCATGAGAGCTATTTTTGAAGAGAATTGTCAAACTAGCCAGGAAGTCCACTACGACATTTTAAACCCGTTTTTAAGTGTTTATGTGTACCCACGTGCACAAGTGTGTGTTTCCTTCTGCAAGCAAGAAATAACCATTGCTACAATTGCATGGCTGCTCAAAAGGCTTCTTTGTGGCAGTTGAAAGAGAGAGGGAAAAAATCTTCAGTTTCTGGGTGTATTCCTGCTTTACGTGACTCACTGCAATGGAAAAAAACATTTTGCTTCTTCCCTTCTTTTAGCCTCATCTCATCCCAGACACCATCTATCTCCATGCCACTCTGTTGCTGCTCACACAGTGGTGTTCACCCCTTTATGTTCCTTAATTTAAGTGCACAGACCAGAGGTTTGCAGCTTATCCCCCTCTCTATAGCATGAGGAAAGACTGGTTTATAACGAAGACATCAGATTAGGACTCATATCCAGCTTTCATATTCAATACTTCAAATTTCTGGTGTGACTCAGTTTTTCACCTTCTATTAGGCAAAAGCACGATAAAACTTTGTCTTTCATCCCATTCTCTCTACAGGCAAAGTCCAAAGCATTTTATTTTCAGCAGGATTTAGTACAATAAGCACCCATTACACTTCTACCACAAATTATAGTGTGAACCTGTGTTTTCTATCATTTTCTTATATTTTCTTCTAAGTACTCTATGCTTTCACAGAGCTAAGTGAACTCTTTTGTAGGTGCTTTGATCTCTATCTTAATAGACCTTACAGTTAAATCAGTGTTAGGAATAAAAGTCAATACATGCATACTGAGGTAGTTTCAGTTTCATTGATTTTTTAGTAAGGAAATAATCCCGAAAGTGATTTGCTGGTTTTACCATCTTACAGATAGAATGACTGGCATGTTTTGAAGGTTCAAATACTTTAATGAAGATGTTTTTCCTAGGATAAAAAATATTCATGAAAAAGCCTGCATTTTGGTGGAGGACAATTAACATGTGCCTATCATAATTTTGTGTTAGAAACACATATTCTCAGCCTCAGTGAAGTCTTGCTCTGAATTTCTCAAAGTAGTATTCAAGATTTATCAGTGCCTAGTGGCCCTGATGCTTCAAATTACACGGCATACTGTTTTCTTCAATGTGTCTTTCAAAAATCTTTTGTGTACTCCAATGAAAGCATCACAGGATGGGTGGGGAGGGCAGACATCTCTGGAGATTGCCCAGATTCCTACTCAGATTCGGGTCAGCTGCAGCAGATTGCTCAGGGTTGTGTCCAGTTGGGTTTTGAACAACTCTAAGAGTGGAGTCTCCAGAGACCTTCTGGGCAGCCTGTTCCAGTGTTCAAGCAACCTCACAATAGAAGTGTTTTTTCTTGAGTTTAAGTGGAATTTTCTGTATTTAAATTTGTGCCCTTTGCTTCTCGTCCTGTCAATGGACACCACTGAAAAGAGTCTGTCTCCATCTTCTTTACTCCTGCCATCAGGTATTTATAAACATTTGATGATCTCACAGGTCTTTTCCAACCAGATAATTCTATGATTCTATGGCTTGATAAGTTCCCCCTGGGCCTTTTTACCTCCAAGCTGAACAATACCAGGTCTCTCAGCCTCTCCTCATGTGACAGATGCTCCAGTCCCTTAATCATCTTCATGGCCCTTTGCTGGACTTGATCCAGTGTGCCCATTTCTTTCTTAACCTGGAGAGCCCAGGACTCAACCCAGCACTCCAAATGTATCCCTTCAGTGCTGAATAAAGAGGAAGCACCACCTCCCTTGGCCTAATGAAACAGGCTTTCTAATACAACCCAGGTTGCCATTGGTCTTATTTGCCTCAAGAGCACATTGTTGGCTCACATTAAACTTGGTCTCAATTACAACCACCAGGGCCTTGTCTGCAGAGTTGATTTCCAGTCAGTGAGCCTCTGCTGGCTCATGTAGTTATTCCTCCTTGGAGGCAGGACATTGCCTTTGCCTTTATTGAACTTCATGAGATACCTGCTGGCTTGCTTCTGCATCCTCTGAAGGGCAGCACACATCTGGTGTATCCACTCCTGCCAGTTTTTTATCATCTGCCAACTTACTGAAGGTACACTTTGCCTCAGCACCTTGCTAGTTAATGAAAATATTAAACAGTTTGAGACCCAGTATCAGCCCTTAGAGTACACTACTAGTGCTGACCTAATGGTGAACAGTGTTGAAAGCCACTTCCTAAAATTAAGATAAAGAGGGAAAGATTTGATCACAAGAATCCCTTGTGGGTCCCTTCTAGTTCAGGACATTCCACGATTCTTAAAATTCAAGGTGATGGGACTGAAAGGCCAGTTTTACTTTCCCACTGCTTGGAATTGTTATTCCCAGGATGAGCATGAGGAAAGTGGATGTGATTTCTTCATTTCTGTTTTACATCAGTAGATCTTGTTTACCCTAGATTTCATATATTTAAATGCATTGCAATATTGTTGTTTTAAAATTGTGCTGTGACCTTTAGAAGAGAAGAGGATCCTGAGGCTAAAATATCAGTTGTGCAGTTCCAAAGACAGCTCATTTCCTCACACAGAGCTTTTTGTGTTGCTAACAAGGGGCCTGGTTTTTATGCTGTTGTTCATGAAAACAGAAGCTCAGCCTTGGAGTCTTTTCTCCTTGAGGTAGCCGAGACATGAAATTGGGCGATGTTTTATGCCAAATGAAGCTGATAGCTCTGCTGAAAATTGGATTTTCTTTAGAACAGAAAGCAAAGCAGACAAAAGTCAATGGAAATATTCTTTTTGGCATTCCTAGGCCTTGGAGCAGCTCTTTTAAGATGTGTTGTCATGAGGAGAGAAGTAATGTTGAACTGGGCCGTGGAATTACTTCCCTAGTCTAAACTCTTAAATATTTTACAGTTATATTAAAGAGGAAGACTCTCCCTGCCACACTCAGCCCTTCAAAGCCAGCTGTCTACAGAGACGTGAAAGAGCAGAGAACAGATAATATCAATACAGACTTATTCAGAGATCTGGGGGAAAAAAAGTATATATGTTCCTGGATCTGGGCAACGTTGCTTAGAGCTCAAATGTAAATGGACATGGCTTGTGCTTCATGAGAAGTCCAGACTCACAGCTATGTGTATGTGGCACATACAAGGTGTAACACGCTTTGCTGATGTCCTGGGGAGGGCCCAGCCAAAGGCCATCAGTGTGGCTGGAGGCTGGAGCACACACTACATGTAGAGAGGCTGAAAACACAGGGGATGTTCAGTCTCGGGGTGAGAAGCTTAAGGAGGAATTTGGTTGCTGTCTTCCAGTAGCTGGAAGGAGATTAAGAAAAAGGAGCCAAGCTCCTCTTGTAGAAGCACAACCACAAGGACATAAAGAAAAAAAATCTTCACTGAGAAAGATATTAACCACTGAAACACAGCGAGTCTGTGGGCTCTTCACCCTCAGTCCAAAGGCCTGAGCAATCTGCCCTGCCCTTGGAGTTAGCCCTGCCTTGGGCTGGAGGCTGGGCTGGACAACCTTCTAAGGTCCCTTCCAGCCTGATCCATTCTTTGAGTCAGTGACTAACAAAGGAATTAGCATAACTCACAGGACCTTGGGCTAAGACCCGGTATACAAACCCTTGCTGAGGTTTAGAGATGCACAGGAACACACTAAGCTCAGCAGGAGCCCTTCCTGCATCAGAAAAGATACTGAGAACTTTGGCTAAAGATTCTTTCAGCAGGCCTTGGAGTTCCAGTAACTTTCTTGAACTAACTCCAGAGCAGTGTAAACATTCAGATTCTATAAACACTTTCAAGCAATCGGAAAATCGGAAAATTATATGTCTGCTCTTAACTTAGTTTCTCTGATAACAAATCCATAATTCCTAAATATTCAAGACTTTCTACACTGAAGTGTAATCTAGATATTTTTAACAGATGTGCATATTGGTTACAGTTGCACTTTCAGAGGAAACACTTTTTTTTGCAGTGGTTTGTGGTATCACATGAAGCATCGAATTCTAGACGAGCATTGATTTTTTTTTTCTGATAACTAGATATTAAAAGTAGCTATATCTGTGATACTGAAAAAATATCTGTTTAAAAGCCTCTCAGATACAGAGCACTCTTCCTTTGCATCTACTGCTGCTTTGTCAATAATTTATCTGTAATTAAATATTGAGATACATGTTTTTAAAATATAAGTAAAATCTTGACAGCACAGAACACAAAATCATTAATTCAGTGTTGAACTTCTCAAGCAGAGACTGAGTAGAGAGAACTATTCTTATTAGCACACAAATAGATGAGATAATGGAAAAGGGAATATATTGCTCAGGAAGCAGTTTTACAAATGTTATTTTTCATGTTCTACAGGATGGAAGTCCCCATTTAATAATGGTATTTAAAAACT
Source organism: Dromococcyx pavoninus (assembly GCA_033558185.1). NCBI lineage: Eukaryota > Metazoa > Chordata > Aves > Cuculiformes > Neomorphidae > Dromococcyx > Dromococcyx pavoninus. The sequence goes on from JAUMJL010000323.1 coordinate 1,486,220, forward strand.
GTCATTAAGGACTTAATCCTTTAATGTGTCACATGTGGGTGGCTGCTGTCCAAATGCCCAGTGCGGCTGGGGAGGAGGTGGGCTTCATGAGGAGTGGGAGTTCTTCAGCTGAGCATCACACTGTCCTACAGGATTACTGATCCTTCCTGTACCAACACCCAGAGAGGATTTTCAGTGAAGTGCAACATGAGTAACTCAAAAAAAATGGATGGGGAAAAAAAAGCACCTGAAGTACATCCCTTTCAGCAACAAACTCGTATTTCTAAAGTTTCTGTATCACTGGTTAGCAAAGGTAGGGTCACAAGTCCAGAGCAATCAACAACCATATTTTATATTAATGTATATTGAATTTATACTGATACTAATACATATTTAAAGAACTTACCTACCCTTGGCTGAACAGCAAAAATTGAAAGCTACTGTGCTTCCAGCATCTTGCAATGCAAAATAAAATGGATTATCTTAAACAACCTTTTCTGGAAATGGTCTGCACAAATGTATGCAAGAAGTTGCCTCCTCTCACCTGGGAGATGACAGTTTCACTGCTTGCAACTATCTGATGATAATTTTAAGGAATTCTTTGTGGACCTCAAAAGAAAGCTTGCATTACATTTTTATGCCAAGGCAGTGGATAGAATTTGAACAAGGAAAATCCTCATTAAAATTCTCATTAAAATGAAAGAGCTGCAATTTCTACCTGATATTCTATACCCTTGGCCCAGTTTAATCAGTGCAGTCACTATCTTAATTTCAGGAAACTGTAGTCATGTCTGTGGGCAAATTTAACAAAAGAGATAATCATTTTGCAGGATATTAAGATATTTTTTGTTTCCACATACAGACTTACACATTGTAAGTCAAGCCATTGAAGTCATTGTAGTGGAGTTCAGCAAGCTTTGTTTCAGGCACAGAAAGGTTAAATTACAGCCACCACTCTCAACTTCAGAAAAAAAGAAAATGAAAGCATACCTCAAGAACAGAAGCTCTTTATAACCTTTGAAACAACAAACTTTTGACAGTACTTTGTGGAGTAAGTACAAACAGCTGCACCAGTACAAGTTATTATCAGTTAAATTATCAGATTGCACCTGACGCAGAAGTCAAGCCAAGCAAGTAACACAAACTTCCAAAAGGAGCCATGCGCGTACAGGGTTCATCCTGAAAATCACTATAGTGATCACTCATGGAAGTTCTGATGCCTGATAATTACCTCTTTTCCCAAAAAGAAGGCATTTGTAACTGGGGTGTCCATTACTCAGATTTTGGTCAGAAGACTAAAAGAAAATTGGGACTAATGGAAAGGTCAGAAGAATAAATGTCGTGTCACTGGCGTACGTATTTACAGCTGCTCTGCATCTTTGATCTAGTGGGCAAAGCACAAAAAGCCTCAGCAAACCTTGATCCCACCTCTGGTTTTATCTTATGGGTCATAGGTTGGACTAGATGATCTCAGAGGTCATTTCCAACCTTGTGGTACTGTGATACTGGGATCTTTAACATCTTCATTGCAGTTACTCAGGCACCTTATCCTAGACATGGAAGTACCAAGGTTGAAATTAGTGGTGCTATTTTACATGGCAATGGTACTGTACAGCTGGTATTAACATAAATTAAAGTTAGTGTGAATAGATCAACATACCTGATGAGTGACAAAGAAAAGGAAGCTGGGAATCTGCAGGGAACCTGAGAGAGCAGAAGTTGTCTCTGTGTGGCTGGATGGCAAGGCAGCATTCAAAGGAATCTCTCTTTGTGACAGATCACAGCCATTCCTTCTAAAATTCCCACCTTTATGTTGAAATATTTCTTGAGCTAGAATATTCTGCAAAATATGGGAGAAAAAATCTGAAAATTGAGTATTTTAACCTTTTGTACTCTGTTGTGAAAGGAGAGACATCCTTAGTACCTCTCAACATGGCAGTCTGGAGGCAAACTGGACTCACGATACTGAAGTAATCCTTTTTCCACAAATTTTCACCCTCATCAGAAGTAACAGGTGCTGTGCCATGGACAGATTTGGGGGCTGTAACAAATGAGGTCCCCAGGTACACAGACCTGATGCCTCACAAAGCAGTGATGCAACAAGATGTCCACAAAAACGATCTGAAACTAGTGCTGGAATAACAAGGGAAGCAGCAGGGAAAAAAAAAAGAAGATAAAAAATAAAAAAACAAAAGGGAAGGAATGGAGAAAGAGAAAATGAGCTCAGCAGAACTTCTGAGTCTGAGTCATTCTTTTAATAAAACTTTCTGTAAAGTTCAAAAACCCAACTGCATTTTATCTGTGAGCCTGAAAAGATGAAAGGAGTAAGGAGCAGAAGGTTGTAACTTTCATGTTTATACACAAATACTTTGAAAGCACAGGCCTCTGCCTAACACCTTCATTCAGTACTTAGAAGTGCAAACAGAAATTAAGCAAAGGCTTTGAAGTCCTCAGCTATGTAGAAGCTCCAGCAGAACAAGGAGTTCTGAGCTGAGGTAGATGAAGAAAGGTGCGTGCAATGTTGGAGAAGGAGTAAGAATGCAAGGGGACACAGAAAGAAGAGATGCCTGTTTTAATCCTCTGAGGTTTGCTTGTACCTAGAGGTGTATTGAATCAGTTGGGGACATTTGGCTTGTATTGCCAGGGAAGTCCCTTTCCTGGCTTTGCAGCATAGTTAGAACCTTCTTTGTCAGCCACCGTTGCCCTCATGGACTCTCACTGAGCCCACTTGGCGAGAACGCACTTACCAGGGCTGGAAGACTGGGAGTGAACACAGCAGAAAGGGAGATATCAAGCAGAACAGGCTCTGCTCATCATTCCCAGTGCTGCTATGCTCAGGAGGAAATGTGGCTGTGATCGAAATACTGGAGGTATCAGTCTCTCAGCTGAAGGTATCAGATGTCCTCCACATCTGCTCTTGTTGCGCAAGGTGCCAGGGGCCTAGCAACCCTCACACCTTCAGCAAGAGAGTCCTTCAAGAAACAAAGTTCCAGATACATGGGATTCAATGCACTGTCCAGCCTGGGCTGTCTCCATGGGCCACCTCTATCCCATCCTCCCTTCAACCCCTCTGGCCATATTGCTCCATCTTCTTTGATTAGATGGCTTGACTCAGCAGATCCCCTGGAACACTGCTCTGGTCCTGCACGATCCAGACTGGACCAAGAAAGAGTGCTACTGAGCTTCCAATGAGTGCCATCACAGCAAGGGAACCAGAGAGAGGAGGAGTAACTAACCTCTAATCAGCAGAGACATGCCATAAATATCCAGGCTGGTAGAAAACAACGAAGAGAAAGTCACATTCCAGTAGTGCTGCTGTGCATGCAAGAACCAAAATAGTACATCCCAGATGAAAAGCTAAAACAAAACCCTGCAGAAAGTGAGTTTCTGTACTTGTTTTTGGAGCCTGAGGGCTGCTTGTTTTGTGTACAGAAAGGAAATATTGACTTTGTCAGCACAGTGTACGCCCCGCAGAGCTCCGGGTCTCTTCCTGCTGCCCCTAGTTCTCTTCTCCCATAAATTCCTCTCAGGAATGATAGGACTTTATTAAAAAAAAAAAATCTGCTTAATGAGTTTTCTCATGTATGGCCAAGAGCAAAAAGTAAATATTTAACCTCTGACCTCAAGGCTAAATTACAGCATCATAAGTGATGAGGAGCCACTGCTTACTGTTTGCTTTAGGAACAGGAACAATGTCACCGTTTTCAGAGAGCAATTAGCACTCCTGCTGGGTTTAGCACTGAAGTGTTTTTCCTTGGTGGAATCAAATAGTTCAAGGTTTTTAGTTTACCGACTATCTCTGACAATGCAAGTCTTCAAAGTCCTGCTGAGCACTCAGATGTTGTTAAAATACACACTTGTACATACATATACAATTTTTATATATACAAATGTATATAAATGTGCACCTATGATCTATGTTCATTTAAGTGCAATAGTATATATGTGTCTATGTCTCTACAAATATATGCATGCAATGAAATAAAACTTGGATCCCACCTTGGAGACTTTAAAAACCCATCTTGACATGGTCCTGGGCAACTGGCTCCCGGTGGTCCTGCTTGAGCAGTGGAGGTGGACATGAAGAACTCCCGAGGTCCCTTTCAACATCAAGCATTCTGTGATTCTGTTTTTCTACCCAAAAAGCAATTATTTGTGCTTAAGTTGGCTGTCTTCTAATACTACCAGTCTCTAGAGCATATGAACAATTTAGCACCGTGTTTATCCACTTCCTAAGGCCCCAGAAGGAGTCTTTCTTTGTATTTCTTTGTTTTCTTTCTTCCAGACGTGCTGTGAAAAGCTCATTGTTTCACTGTTAGTACTTCAATAAGCTTCAGACAGGAACACTGAGCCCAATGACAAAAGTTAAGTACTCTACAGTCAACAACTTTATGGAAGATTTTAATCTCTAAAGTAAAATGCCTCTGCTGCTTTGCCCAGAATGACAGATTCTGCACACATAAATTTTATAGAAGTTTTTCTTCCACTCAGTGGTGAGCTTTTGGTCCTCACAGCTGTCTCTAGGTCAAAATTAGATGGAACAGAAAACTTTTCTAAGCTTGGCTTGAGAAATGTTGTGTTCCAAGTTACTGAGAAATATTAATGAGCGTACTAATGGATAGAATAAGGAGCTTTAATGACTTACATCCAGCTGGCTGGAGCCTTACAATCTATGAAGGACTGAAGGAAGGCTCCCAGAGGGTCTCATGATGCCCTGATTCTCAAATAAATCCTTGGATGGGTTTCCTGGGAGTGCTCACAGTAGTTTCAGGCACCAAATCAAGAAAATTGTCTTATTCACTGTCTGCCATTGCCAGATATTCAACAGTTTTCAGCACCCAGCAAGTAAAACAAGGAGAACTCCCAATTCCTTACACTTTTGCAATGTGCTTAATTTGAAATGTAGGTTTTAAATCCTTGAATTAGACCATGTTTTTAACCCTTTCCATGGGGTGTTTGACCATTTTCTGAACTGGGTTACCCAGTTCTAAATTTGGTCTATGACACCACATGCCAAGTGACATCCAGACTCTTGCTATGCCAACTAGGAAGAGGTGCTATGTTGATTTGGGATCCACAAGGAGCTTTATCACACAAACTGTATTTTGTGTCCACTTAAAATCAATTTCAGTTTTAGTTGCATTGTAGACCTCAAATAAGATAAACAGTTGTCATTATTTGCTATTGACTTCTTTAATTTTATTGCCCTCTGGCAGCAAATGCATCTGCTTAACCACAACACAAAAGAAAGTTGCCAGAAGTTTTTTCAAAACCCCAAGGATTTAAACTACCCCAAACAAATCAAGTCCAGTGGACTCAGGAAGTCCCTAAAGAAATAGTAATATTATTGCAAGGTAATTCCAGACATCATTGTTTTTTACAAATAATGCTGTATGAAGACTCAAAGTTACACCCCATTGATATTGCCACAAATCTGGCATTTCATTTTCCATGCAAAACACAGTAATTGTTTTTACTCATATATTTACTTATCTCAATGCAAGATGATGTCATTGCACGAAGCAGCCCAGGTTCCTAATACTGAACAAATGTTATCTTTGGAAAGGATTAGCTGCTGATCCCCTGAGGCAGTCTGGACAGAGCAGCAGCAGCGAGCAGCAGCAATCGGTTCTCTCCCCATTACCTGCTGCAAGCAAAGGCAGAATGGCTTCTGAAGAATGGTGGTTGCTGCTGAGTCAAGATTCCCTGAGCATTGTTGCAGCCTCCTCTGCTGCAGAAATATTATTTGTGCACCATCAGGACCCTGCAGGCTTTGCAACTCCAAGCCAAACCTCCTAGCAGGAGCTGATGTGGCCATCAAAACGTGGGATTGGCTCAGGAAAATGTCAGGAGAGTGTGAGAATACCTCCTAAAGTACACCCCTGCCTGCAACTATCCCCTTCCCTGTACTGGATATGAAAACACACCGAGTATTAAGAGACATAAAAGATTTGACTCTGCCTTAGCACTTTTTCCTCTCCATTTGTGCTGCTTGCCTGCAGCCCATTCATGCCTCAACCATCTTCTCTTTTTGGCTGGCAACTGTGGTCTGCTGTGGGGTCCAGGTGACTCAGCATGGTGGCAGAATACTTAGATGCTCTGTTGCACACAAAGCCTATACCCCAACACACCCAGATGGGCAGCACAAACATATCATAGAATCATAGAATGGTTTGGTTGGAAAAGACCTTTGAGACCATTAAGTCCAACCACACCAGTCCACTACTAAACATGGTTTAGGTTTCATAGGTAAGTTGTGTTACCCTTTTAGTAAAGGGGTTTTTTTCACAATCAGACAATATTCCACAGTTTGTGTCATTAAATCAGATCAGGACTCATCCCCTCTTAGGTTGCTTATCTCACTGTCTTTCCGGTTTTATCTTTTTTTTTTTCCTCTTGCCTTAGACCTTGACTCTTCCTGCCCTTATTAAATATAAATTAAATTAAATATATTGCACACAATTAAATACAGTGCACACAGCCAGGGAATAGAGATGGTTAGTGATTTTGACCTCCCTGTGATGCAGCACGGGTTACAGTTCTCACAGCTCAGCTACCAAGTGGGCAGGTTAATAGGGACACATCACTCCCACCCTCTGCCCTGCCGGCACAACGACAGCTCAGACTTCACAGAGCAGGACTGACCACAGACTGTCAAGTGCCTCATCTCAAGAGGGTCCCAGCGAGCCTGCCTGTAGAGAGAGGGTCCTCTGCTGTGACACCACGTGTTCGCGACACATTGTCCTCAGGTGTCTGTGCAATGCTCTCCTCATGCTACATGGGCAGGACAGCGTGATCGCTGGCTGAGGAAACCTGAGGGACTTCACAGCCACTGGCATCAATCTTGACATCCTATTCATAACTTTTTAGCTTGAGTATTTTTAAATCACGCTGTCTTTTCTAAGGGCCATAACCATTTATCTTTGCTTAGCAAAGACAGTCACATTTTGTCAAGCTGTCAATCAGGTTGTTGATCTTCATAATACCTACTGCAAGGTCAACTGAATGGAGGGCATTTCGTGGTTTGTCTGGAGCATCCTTGCTCTCCAGAGGGGCTGCTTTCGTTTCCTCACTAGGCCAGAGGACCCATAGAAGCCCCCAGTAGCTCACTCCTTACCTGCCTCAATTTCCACCATGGCACTGGTACTGCACCATCCTGACGTGTGCAGGAGTTATGGCCCTTTCCTAGTCATCCATTGGAAGTACAACACCAGGCTGCAGTAAGCAGCAATGTTCCTTCAACCATTCACATCCAACATCCATCTCACTCTGATGCGAGATCCCCGAAGCATCCAGAAAAGAGGAATGTGTGCCCTTGAGGGCACTGATTCTCCAGCAACTTAAATGCCTTATTCCTTTTCTGTCATTGTCTCTAAAATAGTGGGCAACAGCAACCCTTGACTGCTTCGGGTTCCTGTGAGCACAGATAGATTAAAGACCACAAGGTGTCCCACTGTCATTCGGTTATGGAGTCATGGACCTTTCTTACAGCAAGAGGCACAGGCCCATCTTCTTTAGAATGGTAAAGAAGGAATCACATTTTACATTTTAGATATTTTTCAAGTTTTACCTTAGCCATTTGAAGCCCTGTCATTCATCTCCACAAAAAAAAAGAAGTCTTGAGTTCCTACAGCAAAGGAAGCCTGGTAGGATACTGCAAGGTAGAAAGCCAGGTAGTTCCAAATGTGTTCTTGCAGTGACTGGCAAGGAACAAATTATGCAGCTGAAAGGAAACCAAGATAATCTTTATGTGGTTTAAAGAATCATAAGTCTGGCGCCAACTGCCAGAGAACAGTACAATCAATGGTACGGTAGAACCATTGAAATGGAGAGATGATTTTCATAATGCTGCATAATGATAAGAGACTGATTGATGGCTGGATTTGTCATTGCTTGTGGTTTCTTTTACTGAAGAATGCTAAGAAATGCCTCGACACTTCCAGCAGCTCGACACTTCCTGGTGGATAATAACTGAGCCAATTATGAGAAAGGTCTAGGAAAATAAAATCAACCCCCCCCCAGCACACCTCGACTTCTCTCCATCAGGATTTCTTGAGTCATGAAATAGAAGAAGTAAATTTTGCTCCCTCAAGTCTTGCTGCTGCCTAGTTCCCTTCTATCTCCCAGACAGCCCTAGTCTGCACTTCTCTTAGAGCATCAAGCGAGCCCTCAGTCACACCCCACAGCTTTCCTAAAGAACTTCCTGTAGCAAAATAAAGACATCATTTGCTATGACAAGTTGTCAACATGCAGCCAGGTTTTCTGCAATTTCAACACCTGGTTTGGTAATTCTATTTCTGGAGACCAGGGTTTCACAGCCTCTGGGAGGGTCAGTGGAAAACTCATCCCCAGGATTCTCCCTGTTTCGGCTCCAGATTTATAGGGAGACCCAATGTGCCCCCCAGCTTCACACTTTGGTTTGCTTTTAACCCCATGGCTTCTCAGAAATCCAACCATGCTGCAGGAGATCTCAGTCAAGTTTTCAATCAGCAGTTGAAATCTATCAGTGTCTCTCTTCAAACTCTGAGGTATCTGATGCTATTTACCAACAAAGAGTCAACTCTGAAGGCTCGTACTGAGGTGAAAATCTCTCCGAATTATTCTCTCTTGGTCAAGATGAGACATAAAATATTTTCCTTTTCTCCCTGGAGGCAGCAAAGATGTGTGACATGTAGAATGAAAACAAAATACAGCAGAATATACTTACCTCCATGAGGTAGAATCTGTTTGGTTTTTTCCAGATTTGCACGGTGCATACTGATCAGGTCATCAACTGTGACTGAACTCCTACATGCACAGGCTATAAAAATAATAATGACTGCAGAAAGAGTGAAGCTGCTCATTGACCAACACATCTCCCTGACTGCAATTTAAGAACTGAGGATATGACTCACTCTACTTAGGCTGTGCTCCATTTCATTTTAATGTTGCGTAGTGGGTTTTGCTCTATCTGTACTCAGTTTCTGCTGCTATGGATATGTTTCCTGTGGAGACCACTCTCCTGCTTTACTCCATGTTTGTGATATTTTACCAGGCAGAACGTAGGCAATGTAGAAAAGCTGGGATTTGAGTCATTTCATGAGTAGCATTGCTACACCATCGAAACACTCTAAAGTCACTTTTGCCCACACCAGAAAGCTAGCATGGCTCTAAGCCTCCGGTATAACAGCCTAAAAGCATTTCCTGTGGTCTCCTCATTTCTTCTGAGAATATCCTGTAAGTAATGTACAACCAAGGAACAAATACAATTTCTCAGAGTGCTTAGTTTTCACTTTGGCACAATCTTTAGTTGCTATGTTCCAAAAACCTCATGGGAATTGAATTATTCCAAGTCCTACTGTTCTGGACCCCTTCATCTGATTTAGCTGAAATTGCCTAATACACTCAGAAGTGTAAGATATACACACACAGAATGAGATTGTACAAACTATACTGAACCCAGAAGCTGCAGGACTTTAAATTTAATCATGCAAACTGATATTTACGTTAGCGTGAATTCCCAGCCCTACCTGTGATAGTCTTCTGCTAAACCTGCCAAATGGTCTCCTGCACTGATAACTCAGCCACAGGCTTCAACTCTTTTAATTGTCTCTTTTCTCTCTCTCTCTTTTTTTAATGTGACTGCTCTGTGTCTTCCGGGGATTCCTTTTAGCGGTTAAGATTGTCATTGGCAAGAGCCAATCAAAAATGTTAGGGAAGTCGCTTCTAGAAAAACAGCTCCTCCCTCTGTGCTTCCTGAGTGATGCTCAGTGCTTGCTACAACCACCCTGTCTGTGAAATGTCCTGATACCCTGATTTATGTGGGAAATGGGTAACCATGTCCTTTGGATCAAGGCATAATTCAGGTTGAATGTGTTTATTCCAGCTCTTAGTGCCATTAATTATTTAAGACTATTAACGCGAATGAACTTGATCCCTCTCAACCCTTGCTAAAGTGTTACTTGCTACTAGGAGATCCCTGTATTGTCCCTGTAGGAGCCACCAGGACACAGAAGGTAGGATATCGAGGGGGTAAAACAACACACAATAAATGGAATAACCTCTGAAAGCTTTTGATGAGGCTGGCAACTCTTTGGGGCTGGGCTGTGACCAAACACTGGAAAAAACTCTGCCAATAACAGGCAGTTCCACCTTTCCCAGGCAGTCTGTCTTTTCCCGTGGGTTCTTCCAGTTTTGGTGATCACCTGGATATTACAAAATATAATATCTCCACTACCATTAGTTCAGCTCACACCTTAGAAATTTTTTTTTAAGAATTTAAGCTTATTGCTCTTTCAATTAAGTGAATTCCTCCATGGAACTAGAAAACAAATTGAGTCTCATGCTTAGTATTTCTGCATTTCCCAGAAAGAGAGCAAGACAGGGAAAACACAATTTCATTATGCAAAACTTCCCAGCTTCCTTGCCTAACAAGCATTTTTTTTCCCTTGGAGCTAAGAGAAAAACTTCTATCTGATCTTCCATAATTGCATAGAATTGACCTAGATTACCACAAAGGCTGAACTCTAGAGGAAACTGAACTTCTGACAAAGCAGTTCAGTTTTTAACCTAAATAACACATATCTGAAGGTACCTTTTGGACTCCTTATAAATGTTATTATCAGTCTTCGTGAATTGAAGGGATAAAGGCATTAAGCTGACTTTTAGCAGTATTGAAGGCTCAGGGAATTGTGGGATTTTAAATGATGGATGCTTTTGGTAAGAAGCACATCATCATCATTCATTTCATCAGCCATAGGAAAAATGAAAAATTTCATAGAAACCCAAGAGAGATTATAGTTTAATGGTCTGGTAGGATGTGTACTACAAGAGACTCGAAACACGAGGATTATTTAAACATGGAATGATGAATATGACCTTGTCTTACTCGAGAAGTGTCAGTACAGCTGCACCCTGATGCCAAATGTAAATAAAAGCAAGGCAAGATATTCAGTGAATGATTTGGATTTGCTTTTCTGTATCCAGCAGGGGAAAATAAAGCACCACAGGAACTTTAGACAGTGAGGAGTCTCTGATCCTTTCCTAAAACTCTTTTCTTCTCATGACAGTTTTGAATGCACAAAGACTAATGTCTAGTTTTGTGTTGTTCTATTCCTACTGTTTGATTTCAACAGTATAGTGACAGGATTTGTAATAAATCTGGCTGTTGCTAAAGTAAAGGCAAATGCTTATGATAGGAAATTCATATGCATTAAATTGTCTAACAGGTTTCTTTCTTTTTCTTTTTTCTTTTCCTCTTACTCCTTATATTATAGATGTCCTTAGGTTTTAATTTGTTAGTTAAAATCTAGGGCAGGGGTTTATGCAGATGATTTAAGCTATTAAAATGGACATTTTGCAACTTTAATATATAAGGGACAATAAGAATCAATCTGGTACCATATCTTATCAAAGAAGTAGAGGATAAATATTCAAAACTCAACTCAGTTTCCTACCTCTCCTATATCTATGACACAAACAGAATAGAGCACAACCCACATTTGTTTAAACAGAGACACAAAAAAGTCTGAAATTCAAGGAAGCTTAAGAGATATACTAGAGAGACTCCCTGGGAAAGAAAACTTCAGAGGAACTCATGTTCATTTATGTTAAACTCCACAAAATGCCCAGCGTTACAGCTTCATTCAATACTTTTTCATCAGCAGGAGGGCATAACTGAGAGGTAGATCCACAGATTTCAAAAACACTATGACTGTCAAGTCTGATCTCTTCATAGTTCCATTCACACCACATTCTTCAGTGTATCCAATACCCTGATTGAATTACAGATTTAGGGTTTTTTTTTTTTTAAGGAAGACCTTTAATCTTGGGAGATCTAAAGTTGAAGAGTGACCTTAGCATCTCTGGTGACTGGACAGCTCTATTATCAGGCAAAATATATGCTGACTCTAGAGAGGGAGACGAATGGGATTTAAATGAAAAACTGCTTAAGACTGAGATTTGTTTGTGATTTATGTATAAACAGAAGTAAATTAACTGCTTGGGATCTGTCTGTCACTTCCCCATTGTCTTTCATGGTGATGTCCAGCATGGTGTAGCATAAGGATTGGGTTATAGTTCCTATCTTGGATGAATCCATTCTTACCAGTACTTGAAAACAATCCTCAAGTTCATAGCTACCTGAAACCATGCTGGGGATTTCAAAGGGATTGTCATCTGTGATACAGAACGCAGCAGGGTGATTAGATGGATGTAAATCATTCCCCATAAACCTGTAGAGGGTGATTTCTCCAGGCTGAGCACTATATGCATAAAGATCAGCTTTACCTGGGATGCATTGAGGTCTTCTTCCCAGGTCGGAGATATCACCAATGAATGATGTGTCCGTATCAGACCAGGGCTACACAAGATTAAAGCTTCCAGAGAGGAGGATGACGGCAGGGAGAAGTCCATCCACTTACTGGCCTCTCTGATCAGTTAAAATCATTGAGGATTAAAAGCTGCCTTTAAGCATCCTGAACTGAAAGAGAGCCCCCTCAAGAGCAGACATTCCCCATTGCCATCCACACAGTGGCTTTTCTGACAAGTTCTTTCCCCATCACAAATAGAATTAAATGCCCCATGCTTTTCTCTTATTTAATTATTTATGAAAGAGTGAACTGAAAACCAGGAAGGCCAGTGAGTGCAGAATCAAATTCAAAGTATTTTTAATATAATAAGGGCACCAAGAATGTGAGTCTTTTAGGAAGGAGGAAAGCAGAAGGAGATAATTTAGATGAATCTGAACATCCTAAGAAATCCTAATGGGAGAAAAAAAACAAAAAGTTCATGAAGGAACATGCTCAGATAACAAGAAATTTCTTGGGGGTCTAGTGTTAGGGCACCAACTCAGCAGGGTTTTGATAGATCTCTGAATCAGAGAAAACACATAATAATTGTCACCTGAGATACAAGTGCTCTAAAGAGCCTTGAACAGAAGATGTTTAGATATTTACAGGAGATGCACACGGAAGTCCTGCCACCAGCAACAGCTCCAAGGCAGGGATATTTCCTAATCAAAATGTTCAAAATAATGCCATAAGTGAAGATATGTGAGGGAACGGAACGACAAGGGGCGCACAGCTGAAGATTAATAATGAGCCTCTAACCACCTAATTGCAGCTGAACATCCGAGTGCAGCAAATCACACCAAATATAGTGAATATAATCAAGTGTGCTTCCTGGACCTTGATGTGTAGGGAAAATGCCTTTCCAGTGCTCCTGTACGTGCCCGGCTCTCAGATGAATCAAAGCCAAATGCCTCCTTCATGTTACTTTTGCTCGAGACCCAATCAATGATTTTTGCCTATATGAAGGTAATTATTCACAGAATAGCAAAGCCCATTCACCTGAAATGCTCCCTGTTGGGAGCTCTTGCTGCTGTGGCTGCCCCTCACAGATCTCCATGGATTCAGTGTTATGCAGAATCAGAAGCCACAATGTTGGCTTTTTCAGAGTAAGTTTTTCCTGCCCCATCTCTGCACTGTTGTCTCCAGCAATCTGATCACTACCACGAATCCACCTCTCCACCTCTGCCAGCAAAACACAAGAAAAAAATGGTCTTGGAAATAACCCAACCTCTATAAATGCTGCCCCTTGTGTGGGAGGGGTGAGTGGCAACACTGGCATTGGTCTGGGGAGAGAGCAAAGCTGACACATTTTGACTGCTGAGCCATACACGCTGAGGCAAATTAAACTTGACATGGGCTCCTATAAATCCAGCCTGCAGTTCTGACATCAGCTGGATTCAGATCTTCAGCAATATGTGACTTCCTGGGTACCTGGCAGCCCACCTGGAGAAGGAGGAAGGCGGGGCAGGTGCTGCACAGTCAAGGTGAACGTGCCCATCCCCATTCCTTGGGGTCAATACAGAAGCTCCTTGACCTGATCCATGGCTTTCTGGGTGCAAACACCTATCACAGCTTGAAGGAAGACTACATCAGCCCTTGCTTTCTCTGGAAATAAAGAGACCATTAAAGTCTTTGGCCCAAATTGATAAAAATTGTGGGATGAGAGAAGCTGCTGCCCTCCTCTCCCAAAAAAAAGGAAGACATTTCCTATTGCACAATTCCAAAAGGATAAGGAGGGTTACAAGCAGCTGCGTCTCCAGGGCAACCCTTGGGTTTGGGAACAAAACTGCCTAGAAAGCATAGTTTTCTTGCCACGATTTGCAGTACAATGGTGAAAGCTAAATGATGACCCTTCACACTGAGTTTCTGAGAGACTGCTTTAGCTACAGTATCTCTCTGTTCTTTTCCAGGGATCTAAGAAAAATAAATGTATTGGCAGCTACTTGTCTTAGTGCAAATATCCTCGTTTGTGTTTTCTTCATTTTCAAAGTGTTTTAGAGACGTGCAGTTGTTAGGTTTAGTTTAGAGGCATTTTGTCTAGATTGGATAGGCTCCTTAGGTGCTTCAACACAGTCTGTCTTGGACTCAGTCTTCAACTAAGACACAATGCATCCCAGATGATCCAGGGAATATTATATTCCAGTTCATAATGCACATCTAAGGAGACTGTTGGCAATAATCCTTGCTCTGACCCACACACAGCTACGAGGCAGCCCTAATTATTGACGAACTGTAGCCCCTCTCTTATAAAAAAACCAGAAATATTTAATTCCTCCTGTTCTGCCCTATTCTGCCCAATTCACTCTCATCAATGTTTTAGCCCACCCTCAGAAAAGTTCCTGCAAGACTAATATACACAGATGCAGTGATTTTATTTGCTACTGCACTATTTCACGAGTGCGTACCGCAGAGTCTAACTTCATGGCAGGAAGATTTATGGTGTAATTACTTTAGTATATTATTGTACAATTTGCAACTAATGGAAAATAAATTTACTGGCTACACTTCAGCTGTCAGAAAGTCTGTCTGCAGAATGTTATGGGAGAGGGAGGAATACGCACTTCTCTCAGGGAGTGGGAATGTTAAATGACAGGCATCGCTTAACCTGATCAAACATTTTAAACTTGATCAGCAACTCATATCATAACAAGTAAAGTTTCCTGCAAAGAAAATTAATTATGGCTCATAAAGGGAACAGAAGCCTTTGATCTTAAGAAGCAAATAAAAAAACTGCCTGGCATACCCACTCCCAGGAGGGTCAAGACCAGTCAATCATCTTTCCAGCCAAGTGTAAGAATTAAGAATTCCACATTCTCTTTTAATTGCTTTAATTGGCAGTGTTTCCCAGTGGACTTTCATGTTTCACTTGGCCTTTTTTACCCCGCGTTGAAAAAAATGCATCTGATTATTAATCATGTAATTGGATTTCCAGCTCAGTGATTAATGCCTAAAATCCAGTACCTAAGAAGAGCAAAAGCAAAGACTTGTCTTCACTTTTGACACGAGACCTTTTTGATGGAGAAAACATCATTCATATCAAATGTTTTGCAACTTACATTTGTCAGTAACTTGCCAGAACAATTCAAGTTAGATGCCTGGCACTAAACATCCCTTTCATAAGAAGTACAGAAATTAGAAGCATGAAATTGAATAGAGAAGGATGGAGGATTTCAGGAACAGTTTTCAGAGGCCCTAATACTCAAACAACTTAATTTAGTAGAAACCTAAACTCAAGTCTCTTGGAAGTCAAATGAAAGTTTCCTGTAGCAATGGAGATGAAAAAGCTGCTACAACCTGATGGGCATCTAAGCCTATAGTGAATTTAGCCTGGATCAAATCACACCAGCCTGTTGTTAAATAAACTTTAATATAACATGCCCACATTATAAAACATCCCCTCACACAAATACAATTAGGTCTATAAAAAAAATCATTAAAAATAAAAAAGTACCTTTGTTTCATATTGAAAAGGCAATGAAAACAATGCAAACATGGAATAATGGTAACTCAGGCTCCAATCCAGGATCACAAAGTGTGAGCAGCCTTTTGCATCCTCTATTTCAGTCTTCTCCCTAGCCAATTTAAAGTAAATAGTTTAAACAAATCTTGAAACAAGACTATGGAACTCCATAATGAGGTCTGTATCAGAAGGAAACAGTGGCAAAGTTTTCAGTCCCACGTACCTCAAAAAAGTCCTTCAGGTCACTTTAGTCAGCTATCTTCTCATAACACGTTCAACTAATGGGAGCTGAAAACACTTAAGCATTACCATACTTTGAGTTGAAGTATGATGGTGATGATCTGCTGTTTGATAAAGTCCCCACCACACTCAACAGAACGATTTACCTTGTCTTCAACTAGTTTTCTGTAAGGACCCTTCAAAAAGCAGTGAAATGTTTACCTTGACTTCTCATCGCACCACTCTCCAAGTTTCTGATCCCTTCACATGTGTGGACTGTCAAATAATAATCCTCTATCCATGCCCTGATATGATGAACACACCTACACAGGAACAAAACACTCATTGAGGAATTCAGTCCAAAAATTCCTAGGTAAAATAGATTAATATTAGATAATAACTGTAACAATAACAATAATACCAATAGCAACAACAGGGCTTTAGGTTGTCTTTGGGCACAGGTATGTGCATTCCCTCAGTTATCTTGTAGACATATTTCATTGGGACATACACAGGTGACTGTACTTCTACGACTCCTTGTCTCCTCCCACTGTCAGTGAATTCCATTTCATGCCATTTTTCTGGAGCAGGATGGTAACTCACACAGAAGAAATCAAGGCACTACAAAGTTGCAGCGCCCCGCGATCTGAGATGTGTGGACATTTAAGAACAGTTTAGTGTGCACAGCACATTGCAGGCATGGGGGATCCTGTGACCTGAGACACTGCAAAGCTGTGTGAAGGACAGCTTGTTCTCCCATGCTTGGTCTTATTCCTCTGCTGCTGCAGGAGTCAAGGGTGCCCACAACATCAGCCTCTGAGGCCGCATCTACCAGCACACACCTCTCATCACTACCACATCAGAAACCAAAACGAATCATTTAACCTCTTCCTCATCTGACTTCTTTCCTTTGGATAAAAAAGGTGATGGCATTAGCATCTCTTCCAGAAGAGTAAAAAAATCTTCCATTTATGTTTATGCAAAAAAAAAAAGGAAATGTCTTTTGTGGCAAAATGGAAAATATTCTGGATAAAAGGAACTCTCCTTCTCTAAGTTTATTGATGATGATGTTTACACAGAACACATATTTTTCTTTATCAAGGCAACTATAAATTATATGAGCTTAGTGCTGAGGACTGAAACAGAAAAGCCAAATAATTTCCTAACTAATTACAGTTTTAACAGTGACTTAGGGAAGGGTATTTATGGACCCATTATATATTCCCATGGGCTCTATAAACTAAACTGTATGAGCATTGACTAATGTATGAAATTCTTGGAAGAAATTGTATTATTAATGTGGGCACCAAGATAAACACCACACCTTTTAGCTTCCAGGTTTATGAGACTATTATGAGCTGTTTTACTTTGAGCTGGTGTTCACTGAAGTACTTGGGTTGGGTTTGGGAGAGGGAGTGGATATTTTTATGTTCCACTGAGCTGGAGGCAAAGAAATGAACTTTCTTTAGATGAGGAATTCAGGCCAGGTTGGATGAGGCTTTGAGCAATCTGATCCAGTGGGAAATGTCCCTGACCATGCCAGGGTGGGGGTGGAAGGACTGGATGGGATTTAAGGTCCTTTCCAACCCATCCATTCTATGAGTCTATGAAATTATAGACAGAGTTAGACCATACCAAAGTGTTAATTTCTTTAAAACTGCAGGTGGCTATGAAGCAGCCTTTCGTGTGTGTAGTCTTCTCTCTTTCCTATGGATCTAAGTACATCTCTTAAAAATAATGTGAGTTTGAGGGTGAGTAGGTCTAAATAATTTTACCCCATTAAAATTACTCATACAGCATTAGTCCATTGCAGTGTTTACACTAATAAACACCGTGCAAGGATAGAGAATATCTATCTATGGCATTTTGACCTGAATGCCAAATACCTGAGCCTTCTACATTAAGATTATGATTACTATTAGAGTAATTATGTCAAATAAATAAACAAAAGCTGATTTTGAAGGTCTGCCCACAAAATGAGAGCCAGGAACATAATGACTGATGAAGTCTGCTGCTGTGCTGAGACTTGTCCTGTATTAAACCCTGTTATCATTTCCTTTTGGTATGGCTTGTAGAATATTTGCAATGCCAAAAAGTACAGCTTCTTCCATGATGCAGAGCACTGGCTAAGGAAGGGTCAGCTCAGGCTGTAGAAATGAGGAGGCAAGCAAGAGGGGATCTGTGTCCTAGGTTGTGATCATCATGCTGATGAGACTTGTAACCCAGATTTCAGGGTCTCCCCATTTGCCCACACCTACCATTTGTAAGTCTTCACATCCACACAGCGAAAACCTCCACAAAGCTTTTTCGTATTTGCTGCCTCCTGTACTAACCCAGGCTGTAAGACACGGGACATTTTCTGCCTCAGGAGAGTTCTGAGTCTTTTTGTGTTCCTTCACAGCAAGGCTGCTTGGTAATTAGCACAATACAAGATCCATGAGATGAAGCCTGGAAAAATGAAGAGTTACTATAACTCTTGACGAGAATCAGTATCTCTTTTGGTTTGTTGTACCCACCAGACAACACTGTGCTCCAGGAGAAACGGCTTTTTTCTGCCCCATCCCTGATCCAGGCTCATTTACCAGGTAAGGAGTAAATCTGACTCACACGTACCAGCCTGGTCTCCTGCAGGAGTGAGGGACAAAGACAAAGCTTCCCTCAGAAGCGTGTTGGTGGGACTGGAGTAATTCACACAAAAGAACTGGGAGTGCCAGAGATAGTCAGTGTACTTTATCATCCTACACACAGTTGTGTTTTCATTTCCCATCAATTATTTAATCAAGCAACTCCAGGGCAGCATATATGCTATCCAGGAAATTCAGTTTCCCCATTAGATGACTGTAGCCTTATAAACAAAGTCTGTCAACTAAAAATTATCACTTTAATCCCTTTTTTATTATTACTTTGTTTTCCAGATTGCAATACTGAAGTCCCTGCTGTTGCCTTTCTGTTTTATCTGTCCAGAGTGAGTCTGATTCATTGCAGACAGTCTTTCTCCCTCATCTCACTCATGTTAAGCAGACGCCAGTAAGTAGCAAAGGAAATTCTTGCTCTGGCCAAATGCAAACCAGATCTGACTGGCTGCCTTCCATGAAGTTCCCCATGCAGATTTCGTTTCCATTACCAGAGTGATATCAGGGGATGACCTACCTCTCAGTGCACTGGGTATTGCCAGTAGCTGCAGGCACTGCACCTATGCAATCTGAAATAAAAGAATAAAACTGTCCAGGACTTTTGTTTCTTCTGATCTGTGAGGTCAGAGTCTTTATCAAGACAGATCTGTTAGACTATGAAGACATTTCTTTCATCAGTGTTGTCTTCTTGGATTTCTTCTCGAAGCAGTGTGCTCAGGTGGCCGAGAAGGCCAACAGCATCCTGGCTTGTGTGAGCAGTGGTGTGGCCAGCAGGAATAGGGAAAAGATGTTACCCTGTAGTCAGTGCTGCTGAGGCCACAACTTGAATACCATGTTCAGTATTCAGCACCTTAGACACTGAGGTGCCAAAAAGCATCCAGAGAAAGGCAACAAAGCTGGTGAAGGGGCTGGAGAACAAGTGTTACGAGGAGCGGCTGAGGGAACTAGGGTTGTTTAGCCTGGAGAAGAGGAGGCTGAGGAGAGACCTCATGGTACTTTATGCTTAATGAAACCACATTAGCAACTTGTATGAACATTTTTCTTCAGAAAAAATGTACTTTTCACACAGTGAGCTTAAAATATTGCTTTGGAAATTACATAAGTGAAATCAAATTCAGATCTGCATAATTCTGAATTTGTATTTGCAGACCTTTTTTTCTGCTATAGATCAGGCTCTAGAGTCCTTTTGAACTACTTTGATACTGTCCAAGACAAATGCAGGTTGCACTGTTTCCTGCATCTCCTATACACAGAAGAACCTGATATCATTTAAATATGATTTAAAGCAGGAGAAATTCTTGACTGATACCTCATCCCTTCTCCTGTCTACATATAGCACCTCAATTGCAAGACTACATACTGCCCAGTGTCACCAGGATCCTTGCAGATTTTGTTTACACACTTAATTGACAGATACCAGATTCCAAAAGAAAAAATATTAGCAGTATTCAATTTTTCACAAGTCTCTATGAAGCACTTTGGGAAAGCAAGGTGCTATAGAGATGAGAACATATTCCCCAATAATTAAGCAAGACTTAATGATCTGCACATTTTTCCTCTGTTTCCAAGTCACTCCCTTTCCTGAATCTCTTTACATTCATAAAGAACAGCTTTATGGTACTTTGTGAGACAGGAGACGCCTTATGAGGGGCTCAGTTGCATGCAACGAGTTTATAACTCAAATTCTTTTCTTTTTTTTTTAAGCACTGGTCTCACCTCCCCTTTTCCCAATGCTGAGTTGTCAATATTAACAGCAATGATGGCCAATGAGCCCAAAATGATCTCAGATGGTAATCTCATTTGTACACAACCTGCCTCTTCCTATAGCAAAACCACTAGCAGTCACCAGCCCAGCTTCTCACAAACATACCCAACTCCCTCAAAATCCAAGGAGATGACATTTCCTAATGAGGTAAACTCTATGACTTGTTTTTGACAAGGTAAAAAATGTTCATGAGTCATCATCTGTTGCACATCACCTCTCCCACCTCCCACTAAACCGTTCCTTCAAGTTGTTTGAGAAGTCTGTCCCAGGAAAAAAAGGGATTACAGAGCTGGCAGAGAAGCATGAAATTGATTTTCCAATGAAAATGATTGCTCTGTGACAACTTAGCTGAAGGTCTGCTGTGGTATGTTTGCACAGCAGAGCCATGACCCATTTTAACACTAGATACTAATGTGATCAAAAGGACAGGTAGCAAGACTCAACATTTTCCTTGGTTTTCATAGGGTTTCCAGGCCAGCAAGGAACCTATTACTACAGGAAACCCATCTTCTTTCTGTGGTTCCACACATCACATATGTGATTATAGTATCAGTAATGCTAATCATAATATTGCTATGAAGCATAAAACAGGTTCTTTGACATATTATGTACTCACCAGAAAATAGGAAAGATAATTTGTCGAATTCCTCTTTGCTCCAGCTTTGTTCAGTTCTTATTGCTCTCTCCGATTTCTTCATTACCTCCCCATACTACATCCTAACCAAAATTAAATTGCAGCTCCTTCATGACAACAAGTGGAACTTCTGGCTTTGTTCCTGCACTAAATTGTTGTGGTTTAACTCCAGCCCACCACTAAGCACCACGCAGCCTCCTGGTGAGTGGGATGGGGGAGAGAATCATAAGGGTAAAAGTGAGAAAACTCATGGGTTGAGATAAAGACAGTTTAAAAGGTAAAGAAAAGCCATGCATGCAAGCAAAGCAAAATAAAGAATCCATTCCCCATTTCCCAGCAGCAGACAGGTGTTCAGCCATTCCCAGGAAAGCAGGGCTCCACCCCATGTATCTGTTAGTTGAAAAGAAAAATGCCGTGATTCCAAACTTGTGCCCTTCACCCACCCCCTTCCTTCTTCTTCCCCCAGCTTTATTTGCAGTCATATGGTATGGAACATCTCTGATCAGTTGGGGTCAGCTCTCCCAGCTGTGTCCCCTCCCAACTTGCTGTGCACCCCATCCTCTTCGCTGGTGGGGTGGTGTGAGAGGCAGAAAAGACCTTGATGCTGTGCAAGCACTGCTCAGCAATAATGAAAACATCTCTGTATTACCAACACTGTTTCCAGCACAAATCCAAAACATAGCTCCACACAAGCTACTATGAAGAAAATTAACTCTACCCCAGCCAAAACCAGCACATAACTCTAACCAGTACTACTGCTATTTTCCTGTTCAAGACAGCTGCAAGAAAAGATCCTTCTTCACATTGTCATGTCAATAGTCCCTATCAACCAAAGTCCTGTATGCACAGAGTCCTGTATGCACTGGATGCCTCAGGAAAAGTTATAAAGCTTCCACAATTCTATAATAATACCTCTTAAGGGAAATTTCTTCCTAGTGACAGGATGCTAGTGGTCAGCTTAAGCATTCATGTACAGAGCTAATGGAATCAAGGACTATCCACAAAGTTTAGGAGGTAGCAGGCAACACAGGGAGGAAGGAATCAATGAGATGCTTAAAAAACATCTTGGACCACAGACACGTTTTCTTGGTTTTAAGCATTCATTCTATTCCTTTCAATAATTCATGCAAGGTCCTCAGAATTTGCAAAGGGAGAGTTGTAGCATGTACGATCTGAGCATCGTGATCCAAGTATATATATATAGATTTTTGGGGGTACTTGTGTTCCCATAAAAGATCATGCTTTTACCTTCCTGAAGGCACAGTCATCTTCTGAAGATTGATTTTCATATTGCCAGCATGGGCTCACTCTGATCCTCTGCTTGGAAAAGTGCTCTGCCAGACTAGGACCAACCACCTGGATAATCCTGGTGTGCTTAGGCAAGACAAAAGATAGTCAGGCAGGTTGTCTTCTCATGGATCCTTCTTAAATCAGCAGTATTTGATGAGATGGTGATAGGACAGAATTTTTTAGCCTGGGGTGAAGGCTTGTCAGCAAAGCCTCAAAATAGCCTAGGGTAGCCTGGAGTCCTCTCCAACAGCCCTATTAAATGTACAATTCAAGGCTGCCATGCCCTTTCACCTGGGCTGTCAGCCATGATGCTGTCCAAAATTGGACAAAGAGTCCATCCAACACAGTAGCCTGTCACCAACAACAGCCATGACATTTCCTCAGCACACTTTCACAGCCTCTAGTAGTTTGTTTCCTGAAGGTACATAGACTTTCAGTTCCAACAACACCTCAAAGTGAGGATTCCAATAGCAAAATTTCCCTGAACTTCATCACTTTGGCTTAAGGTGATGTTATGTAACTAAGCTGAGACTTCCAAGCGAAATTTGAAAGGCTCAAATTACACAGAACCTATAAAAGGAGAAATATGCACTTATGCATCTTAATGGGATTGCCAGTGGCCAATTTGGTGCACTTTAGACCCCTATTAATAGCCAGACTCCACGGGCAGTTGAATAAAACACACTTCCCTGGAGTGATATAACAGCAGAGGAGGACTGATCAGGGATGAATCCTGTTCATCTAAGTTGCTTAGTAATGTGTAACTTCTCCATAAACATAAAAATTGCTGTGGCTTTATCAGTTCCTCCTGGGTTCATCCGTTGCACAAGTGGTGGTGTCCTTTGCGATATTTTATTAGTACACGTCCTTGAACTAACACTGCATTTCATATGTACCTGCCAGATAAGTGACTGAAAGAACTCAGCATCTGGGAATGAGAACCTGGGAGAGGGAAGGAGGATGGGAGGGAGAAGGATGCGTTTCAGTACAGATAAGGAGCTTCAATTATCATACTCATGCAAAAGGTGGGGACAAAAGGAGACCTTGTAGAGGATGTACTTGCACACATTTTACTCTCCAGAACTGATCTTGAAATACCAGGCTAGAGTCAGGCCCCGTTGCAAAATCCCCCAATTTTTCCCTAATAATGGTGCCACCTGCTTTAGCCCACGAGGCTGTCTCTGTTAGGTGAGACATTTAGGGATACACGTCAGCTATCAGCTGTCTCCCAATAGCTTATCCCTAGCCCAATATAGGCAGGTGGGTAAACCTGAGGAATTTCTGTCTATGAGCTGATGGAACTAACTCCAGGCTGGCTCTTTCAGGCTGGTAGGTTGGTCCTGGCATGCCCTACTGGCTGTAATCAAGTCGTGGCTATTACCTAACGCATTCTGGTTTGCAGGCACCCAAATGGTGCAGTCTGCACACACTGCCTTACGTGGATTCGTGGCTTCCACAGGATCAGCAGGCCTGGGACTGATCTGGGATCAGGCATGTGCCTAGACAAACCTAGAGATGAAAAGTAGTCCAGCACAGTGAAGGGTTAATTAAGTTCTCAACTGCCAAATTGAAAAGTTACAAAACAGAAAGGGAGACACATTGAAAAGCAAGTGCTTCGCACTGACCTCTCTGTCCTGTGGACCCACTTTGGAGGTCTCTGAGGCACTTCTCTGCTGCCAAGCTGCAAAGGGAACTCAGCATCCTCCAGCAGATAACTCGTCTTCAGGCAGCCACGGGCCAGGTGGGTGCAGCCCCACTCCAAGTACCTATGGGACTCCCTCCAGGTCAACAGCTTCTTCATCCTCTCGCTTAAGACGCTGCTTCTCTTTCACTCCTAAATTCTCTTGCATCTTTCTTCCTTCATGAAGGCAACTTCAGCAACCCCATATGACAATGGTGACTGACTCCCTCAGTCCTCTTTTCTCTGAGCGTGTGTTGCAAATGGAAGTGTAGCAAGGCAAAACTTGTGTGGTCCTCGGAGGCATCTCTGAACTTATAGTGCAGTTTTGTTCCAGAACTAGCAAATGCCTTTTATTTTAAATAGCCTTTTTGTCAGGTATGTATTTTAGAGGTCACTGCAATACTTTGTAGTTGTAAATGATTCTTTTTGCACGTGCAGAGACAGAGTTAGCAGCCAGAATTATCTTCTCCTTCCCATTCCCTAACAAGTGCTATGGAACTTGCTCTCAGCTCATCTGAATACAGCTGGGGCTGGAGTTTGGTGCTGACTAGAAACCTAGCACAGTCAGCACACAGCCATCAGATCTGCACTCCTGCAGCATCAATAACTCCCCAGCTTTTCTCTGGCTTTTCTCTCTTTTCTCTCCTCCTCCCCCTCCACACCCTTTTCTTTTCCTTCCACTTTCTCAAGGCCTCCTGTTTTCTGTAGATCTGTCCACTTCGTTTTCCTTTACAAGGGATTTGCCCTCTGCCTCTCAATTATCTTGGCCGTTTCCCATCTTCCTCATGTGAGCCAAGAAATTCCTGACAGCTGCACTTCCCATCTAGTGTTTTGCTGTCATCATCATTTTGTTTGTGTGCTTGCATGTGTGTGTGTGAGAGAGAAATCCAGAGAGCCTGGTAACATGGCTTAAATCCTACATGAACCAGAGGTGGAGTGAAACACTCCTTCTCCTCTTGCAGCTGCAGATCCCCAGAGGACTGATGGCCATCATGGCAAAGACCAAGCTCACAGCCCTGGGTGCACCTGGTAGAGCCCAGAGTTCTGTGCTTTGACACACACTTCTACCCCTGGATTTGTTGAAGCAGTACAGCTGTACTTCTCCTTGCACAGTTCTGCTGTTGATCTGTGCTGGCTTTTAACTTTTATAGCAGACAGCTGTGCTCCATGAAGAGAATGGGCAGGATTTTATCACTAAATGCTAAAAAAATTGTCCATTTTCCCCCTTATTCACTCTCCAGACTCACAGCACATCTTTTTCCCTCTACTTTCACTGGCTGTTTTTCCAGCCTATCTCTTTCTTGCCCCAAAGTCCACACCAGCAGCTGTACAGCTGGTGCTGGTGCTGTGCCAGGGTCAGATACTCTCCCACATTGGCCAGAAATTGTAACTGACAGTAATCCTGGGCAATCAAGAATCATTGTTGATTTAAATCACTGTTTTTTAATAAAAACTGAATCCTACCAACTCTATCCATAATCCATTACCTCTGAAATATCCCTCTCTCTATGACTCAGCATCTGGTAGACAGCTGAATCCAAACTCCTATAGCATCACATTCTCCAGAATGATTTCTTCATGTGTTTCCTAGAATTGCACAAAACCACAAGAGCAGTTGAGTAAAAAATGCAATAATTCACAGTATCATAGCAACAATGGTGAAATATGTGCTTCCTGATTATGCATTTTGATTAAGAAAATTATTCACAAGTCATCAGATGTTTGGAATGAAATCCATCTTGTGGTTTGTTAATCAGAACAATATACTCTAGACTACTGAGAGAGGTAGCTTTTAAGATTGAAAGGCACTGTCAGTTGTTTTCTATAGGAAGCTGATAAGACCCTACAAGCATTCGTTTGCCTGACATTTGATGCTGCCTGTCAGTTCACATTCAGATCCAGAAAGTGCTTAAGAACATACTTAATTTTAAGCAAATGAGCAGTGACATAAACCTCTAAAAGAGTAGTTGGGGTCTTAAAGTTCAGTCCATTTTTAATATTTTTAATATTTTTAATTGCTTTGTTGGAACACAGCTCAGATAAATGACAACATTCTTACAAGCTTAACAACAGAAGTGGATTCAGTGCCTCTTTTCTTTACACCGTCTCCTTGCTCTGCATCCCACTCAGACCTCCCTTTCAACCACCTCCTCCCTTGGGCTCCACTTTACAGTACTGTCCAAGATCCTACCTTCCCCTGTTGCAGTCTCCTCATATCACTGTGTCCTTGGGCTTTCTCCCAGCTCCTTACTGCTAGACACACTGGATATGTGCAAAGCCTAAGTGGATGTGCCCACATTAGCTCTTTATACTCTACTTGCACCTCCACATCAATGCTGACCACACACCTCACCCAACAGTAAGCTTACTGAGCACAAACCTGGATGACATCAAGGAATCAGTAAAATGCAAAAGGATTCAGTCAATTCAGTCCCAGAGGAGGGCCACGAAAATGATCTGAGGGCTGGAGCATCTCCCACACGAGCACAGGCTGAGAGCGTTGGGGTTGTTCAGCCTGGAGAAGAGAAAGCTCCAGGGAGTCCTTTACAGCAACCTTCCAGTTCTTAAATGGGGCCTGGAGGAAAGCTGGAGACAGATTTTTAGTAGGGCCTGTTGTGACAAGACAAGGAGTAACGGTTTTAAACTAAGGAAGGGTAACTTGAGACTGGATATAAGGAAGACATTTTTCACAGCGAGGATGGTGAAACACTGGAACAGGTTGCCCAGGGAGGTACTGGAAGCCCCATGCTTGGAAACATGAAAGGTTGGATGGGGCTCTGATCAACTTGATCTAGTCATGACCTATAAGATCTATCTAGATGACCTATAAAGGCCCTTTCCAACACAAAGCATTTTATGGTTCTATGAATTTCCACTCAAAGTCAGAGTGAACCATGGATCTACTTACCACAAAGCCAGTGAAGGTTGCCTGGAAACAACTGGAACCCAAACTGGATGTGTTGTGGTGGCCACCGTGCTTCAGAAATTTGCCCTTTTTTTCTCACTCTCAAACGTTACACTGATATTTCATCTTTGTCATAAGCACATGCACATGCTATCCCCAAGAACTACAATGTCTCAGTCAAGGAATGGCTGTATTTCAGCTGTCTTTGAATAGCTTATCAATTTTGATGTTAGTCTGGGGCTCTAAGTAAAGTTGTTCCATAACGGTGTGATCTTGTACATAGTCCATTATAAATTATTCTTTGTTTGCACACAGGTAAACAACTATCTCACACATTGCAGGTATTGCTAGCTGTGCTGAAAACAATCCACTGCTAGCTGTTGATTTTAGTAAAACAAGCAGCATGAAGTATCAAAAGGTGGTAGCTGTGTTTCTGTCCCACCATGTGGTTTGATCAGCGTGAAGGAGATGTATTTTTTTAAAATATGTCCTTACTTACAAGACAGCTGGGGACAAGGTGCAGTCCTAGAGACATGGTGAGCAGATCAGATCTTCCTTTTTCATCAGTTCTTCTTCCAGCTTCTGGGAGATCCACTGGTACACACTATCACCAGAAGGACACGTGCTTTATAAATAAGCAGACAAAAAAGCAATTGAATTAGATCCCCAAAGCTTTACCAAGATAGATGATCCCTGAAAGTACAGATAGGATATTAAACATAGTGAGAGTATAATTCTTAATTTATAGGCATCTGTGAGAATAGTTACCATCCTTTTGGGAGTATTGTAGTGACTGTAGCTGGTAGATCTCTAAATGAGACAATATTTCCTTTTGATATTACATCATTAAGATAACTGATCCCTATATAAAGCCAAATGTTTCATATAACTCTTTCCTTCCTTTTCTTAATGTGTGCAATTGTGAAAGAGCAGCACTGTAGGGATTCAGTGGTTGTATCTCTTTATGAGTCTGAACTGTGACATGGAGGACTCAGTGAGTTTATTGATTTTAATTTCTTATATTTGGGATTTATCTTCCCAGCTTTTACTTAATGGTTGAGAATACTCACAGTATTGATATAGAAGGTTGGCTACCCGAGGGCAAATTTCAGATCCTCAATTCTTCACCTATGCATTTATTTGTATGTTTCTGGATGGATACCAGCTACCAGGCTTTGATTCAGACTTTCATCAAGAGTGACTAAAGGTTGTACTCTGTGAGAGAGCATCCCTCTCTTCCAGCCTTCATAGTCAGAGTTGAGAGTAGCAATGGCCTTACGTGAGTTTCCAGAAGTATCAGTGGGAAATATCAGGCATTCACTTTGAAGATCCTTTGTTATTGAAATCCAGATTCTGATCCCTGGTTTGGTCTGAAAACCTTGAACTACAAGGCACCCAGTCAGGTCTTCTTGGATGTAAAGGGATCTGAAAGACAGGGGTTGCTGTGTGTAGGTAGCAGGATATTTAATTTTGTTTTCCCAGAAAGACAGCTGGAATGGTCCTGAAAGAAAAGGGAGAGAAAATTCAGTGAGAAAATCCAGCTTTCAGGCTGGATAAGTACCACTATCCTGCTTTGCTGTAGTAAGGAAAAGCTTAAAGAGTTGTTGGTCTAAACCAGACTCAGCAATTTTTGGGCCAGTTCAGTATAGCCAGATTGATTTCCTTCCTGGAGCATTTAAGGACTAAGCTAATAAAGTATTTTATGACTGAGAATTCATGCGGCAACATAGGGAAGATGAAGAGCTATGAGACAATAGATGGAGAGTATCTGTCATCCTTGGAAGAGGTGTTGTCTCCTGTGCATGCACCACTGAACTTTGGTGCCAGGAGACACAACCTCTGTCAACAATTTGTTGTTCACCTTGCCTGCTTAACTGCTCTCTTCCCCTGGCACTATTTTTATCTTCTTTAACTTTCCAAACATCTACAAGGCAAGTATTTACACCCTATTGTGTCTCTACATTCCAGCATGTAGGGCCCCAGTCACAGGCTGGACATTGCTGCAACCTTAGGTAGTGCTGCCAGAGAGAATTAATGGCCATAGATTGCCAGGGGTGACTTTCTCACTTCACTGTCTTAGAATCTTAGAATATCCCAGTTGCAAAAGACCTTTGAGATCATCGAGTCCAACCGCACCCATCCTCTGCTAAACCACGTCCCTCAAAAACTAATCTACCTGTTTTTAAACACCTCCAGGGTTTAAACTCAACCCCTTCCCTGGGCAGCTGTTCCAGTGCCTGACCACTCTTTTGGTAAAGAAATTCTTCCTAATATGCAGTCTGAACCTCCCCTGGCACACCTTATGGCCATTTCCCCTTGTCCTATCACCTGTCACTTGAGAGAAGAGACCAACACTCGCTCTCCCACAGCCTCCTCTCAGGCAGCCGTGGACAGCAATGAGGTCTCCCCTCAGCCTCCTCTTCTCTAAACTAAAAAAATCCAGTTCCCTCAGCCATTCCTCGTAGGACTTGTTCTCCAGCCCCTTTACCAGCCTCGTTGCTCTTCTCTAGACACACTTCAGAACCTCAATGTCCTTCTTGTACTGAGGGGCCCAGAACTGACCCCGGTACTCGAGGTGTGGCCTCACCAGTGCTGAGCACAGGGGCACAATCACCTCCCTGGTCCTTCTGGCCACACTGTTTCTGATACAGGCCAAGATGCCATTGGCCTTCTTGGCCACCTGGGCCACTGCTGGCTCATATTCAGCCGGTTGTCAACCAACACCCCCAGGTCCCTCTCTGCCAGGCAGCTCTCCAGCCACTCTTCCCCAAGCCTGTAACGCTGTCTTGGTTCAGTAGCAGAGACTTATGCAAGCCTTTCTTTAAAGAATGTTCTCCTTCTATCCTCCCTTGCTTCCTTTTACTTCCCTCTGCTCCCTTCCTTTCCCTTCTTTCTCCCAGGATTTCCAAGCCTGACAGGTTGTTACAGGTCTCTCCACCTTCTATTTTGAGATAGGACCAGCACCAGCCAAGAGAGGGCAGGACTATGTCCAAAGGCATTTCCAGCTGACCCGCCTGTGCACAGGGCCAGCCTGCACCCATGCCCATTATGGGTACTACAGTTGACTCATTCATGGACTTGCTTTCTGCTGTGAGATTTCCATGCCCGAGTGCCGTGTTTTCCTTGGCGCAGCGTGTAAGACAAGAGGAATCTTTACATGGAAATCTGTCCAGCTATGGGAAACATTTCCCTGTGCCCGTGCCCTAGCACGAGATCTAGTGCTTCCATAATTGCAGGCAGCACTTGGAATGTGGTGACGTCTCAACGTTTCATGACCAAACATAGTATTTGCCATTGCCCAAGGGCAGAACAGGCTCTCATGGCATTAACCTATGGTCCCTTTTCTCCTGCTTTCGGCACATTGTCCATTTGTATCTATGTGGAGAAAAGTTGCATTGTCCTCTCCTCTTGTGGCCAAGCCGCCTGGCAAAGGAGATTTGTTGTATTTGTGGTATTTCTGTAATATCAAATAGATAAACCTATTGATAGAGGTGCCAGAATAGACACTTTGTACAGTAGCTTCAGATTAATGCTGGTATTAGTGAGTCCTGAAAACAACCACAGCATATTTTAATCAAACAAAGCACAAACAGTTCTCACTTAGACTGGAACGGGAAATGATGAGGATGATTTCATCCCTCCATGTCTAATGCAGACTATCCAGATGGAGGAACCATGGGGAATGCTAAAAAAATGGGATAGGAAGAGATCAAAGCCTTCACTGTAGGGAATGCCTGACCACTCACTTCACCCCAGGTACCTCTCAGGCTGTTCAATAGGAACCACTTACTTTTGCAGCATGATTACATACAGCTCCTGCCACAATCTGGCCATGCTCTGACTCCTGTCCAGCTCAGTGCTTCTCACACACATACACCTTATCTCAGGTAAAGGTGCTTCAGGTGTCCCCTCCCCTAAAAGCGAGATTCCTATTTCCAGTATCAGACGGGACACATTCACTGGGAATGGCTCAAACTAGAATTTCTGTGTGCCCACAGTGAGTAACACCTGCTGATTAAACACAGATGCAAACTATCCTTTAGAACTGGGATTACAAAAATCGAGATTTCAAAACAGAGCCTTCTCTTCACCCTTTTCCTTTTTTCCCTGCTCTGTAGATTTACACAGGCTGGTGTTTTGGATTCTTCAGGAAAATGTAACTCAGCTTGAGTTTTGGATGAACATCTTAATTGCACCCACCAGATTAAGAACTGTCTCTGCTGATCTTCTTCTAGAGGGAGTAAATTAGCCCTTTAGTAGCCCCATGGTAGCTTGGCTAACCTGCTTACTCTGCTGACTAAATTCATTTATGGTTAGTTTGATAGCTTTCCACCACATGGTGCAATATAGATATAATTCAAGACAATGGAGCATCATTAGCATTTAATGATTGCACTTGAATCAGACTGTAGGTGGGTTCATGGGCTGAAGTCCAAGAGAAGGAGTTTGCTCCAGGCATCTCTGCAAAGAGGTGGAGGCTGAATATGGGAAAAGGGCATATAATTCTGGGAGATTTTTCAGAGGGGCTTCAACTAGAAGGAAGAAAGAAGTTTTGTTTGTGGAGAAGAGCTGAGGGATGGACAAGGAGAAAGCAACCACTGTCAGGAACATTTCCAGAGCCCAGAAGGCAGGTGTCCTTCTAGCCTCAAGCCCCAGTCCCTTTTGCCATGCTCCCAAGATGCTCCTGAGAGAAGCAGCTGCAGCTGTGCACTGACAGATCTGTTTCCTGCTGGGGTCCTGCGTGAGCACATCACACCCTGACCCCTCCCTGCAGGCCAAGCCCCACAAGAAGTCTGGGGCTGCCCAGAGGACAGAGCAGACCGTCTGCCCTACAGGGAAAGCTTTTCATTGCAACACTAGATCAGACCAGACATTCATGCAAGAGACATATTGACAACATTTAAGCAATGATTTGTCTGTGCACAAAGAAAAAAAGATAATAAACCAGCTCCAACAGATACAAATCTAAGGAAAACCAAATAACCCACTGGTGTCCAGTCTGGCAATCAATCCCCTGCTATCAGATGACAAAAAAATATTTCTTTGTTTAACCACTGTTTTGCCCTTCCTAAAATTTACTGCACTGTGCATTTCCTCCACTTTCCAAGCAACCTGCACCTCTGTTGCCCAGCTGCACATGCTGCTGGAGAGAAAATGTTCACTCCTGGCTCCATCTGCAGGGACAACAAAATGTTTCCAGGCAGAGGAGGCAAAAGCCACGATGTTCATTTTGCAGGTTGCCCAACTGCATCAAAAGGAAATACAGGGGAGAATGACGCTAAAAAGAGATGAGAATTGGCACCACTCCATTGAGGAAGATTTCCAGCTCGTCTATGCAAATATAACCAGGGGTAGGTTCAGCTCATTAACTCAGCATAAAACAAACTACTTTTTTTCTCTTATAGTAATTTTTCTACCAGATTAGTGAATTAAATCAGTATAGAGAGGGTGCTGCAGGTCCCAGCACGTGCATGAATAGATGGCAGTATATTAAAGGTTGGATTGAAGAGGAGAGAAGCTTAGCAAGCAGTAGTCAGCAAGAAGACAATCTTACCCCATCTTATTGTACCCTTAGCCCATAAAACTGGTGAGACAGGGATTGTACTTCAGCACTTTCATGCGTTTCTTGACTTTTACCTACACCTGTAGAAAACAGAATTTATAATACAGCCAGAATAAAGTATAATCTATGATCTATACAATACAATCTCTATATAGGAGTATAATATGATTTATGCAATATATTGGTTGTATAAATGTGTGTGAAAAGTGGTGATCAAAAGTATTTACAGGAGTTCCTGGCTCCTTTAGGACAGGTGGCTCTTGTTGTGGATTACACTTGACTTCTCCCAGAAGTCTGTTCAACACTTGGTTGTCTCTAGCTGCAGTACAAGCTATTTCCATTTTCTGCTGCTCTGGTTACAGCCAGGACCGCTGGACACAGAGCTCTTCCAGCTGTTGCAGAGGATGCTTGGCCTCTCTGGGACCTGCTTAGCACCTGGCAGGATCACTGCTAAGGAGACTGGCTGGCAGAGTCTCTGCAAACACTCTCCTGGGCTTAGTGTACTCGCTGACAGAGGGAGAGAGTTGACTCGAAGACGTACATAGGAGAAGAGTCTGACTTTTCAGAACCTGCTCGACACACTCACACTGCCAAGCGGGCCCTCCGGCAGCGCCAGGCTGGCCCGGGGTGGATCCCTTGGCCCTGTGGCCAATTGCATCATGTAACCCAGTCAGCAGCTTCCTCAGTGCCATTAGCCCTGCCCACTTGGGAATGAGTCACAGCCTTAGCCATGGCTTTCCCTTCTTCCCTAACGTGCACATTTGTCACTTGCTGACCATATGCTCAGAGGTTTTCTCTGTTCTTGCTCTCTTATTTTTCACTAGACAGTGAAGCATATGGTGCATCACTGTCTGATTAGCTAACAGCTTCCTGGTGCCTGTGGGAATTACTGTATCCAATACCTTTAGAGCAGATATTTGTACTACTTTTACCTGTCACTCTCCATGTTTATTAATTCCTGCCTTCAAGTTTTTACTTCTACCATATTACAAAGATCATCTTACTTTAAAACCACTCTATCACCTGGTTACATGGCAGCAAGAGAAGCATGGGTTTTGGTGTGTTTTGGTTTACTATTATTATATATTAAAAGAAGATACATTGCAATGACTCTGCTTAAAATGTCGCTGTACAGTGAGAGGACTTTCAGTTCCCTTAATTTAAGATACTTAAGGCTACTCCTCCTGTTGTGCCCTGTGTTTGAATGATTTATGATTTTTTTCTTAAGTAATTTTTCCTTCTGGTGTAGGCTGCTGGGTAACAGCCCTGGAGCCTGCAGGCTCAAATCTGCAGACCAGTTCTCCTTCAACTAATACTCCAAAAGCATCACTTAAGAAGGATGATTGCCAAAGGGTGCAGCCCCTGGAAGGAAGGCAAGATGTTTCCTGCAGGTCCAGGACTGAGTCCCAACCCTGCCAGCAGTGCCAGGCTTGAGCAAAGATACATGGACAATTCAACACTGGCAGGGAAATTGAAAATCCCTCTGCCAGGTAAAAAAAAAGGAATAAACAGTTGTCTCTCAAATATAAGAAGACTATTTCTGCATAATCTTGTCTGGTACTAAAATGATATGACATGATGTGACATGATATGATATATGATATGATATATGATATGTGATATACGATATGATATGATATATAGGCTTATACTGCATGATATAGAGGATATTTCAAAGGGGTTTTGGTATCTGAAAACTAAACTTCAACAGAAGAAGAGTTTTCCAGTATTTTCCAATGAGGCACATTCTTGCTCCCACTACATTCCCACACCTAGTGTCCTAAGACATGATCAAAAAAGAATAGTGCCTTTACTTCAAGCCTTCTGCTTCTCCATACATTATAATACTGAAATTTATAAGCTTCTGTTTAAAAAATTTGGAAGTCTCCTAAGGGCAGCCATTATTGCTTGGCTGCTTGCTATTTTAGACACAGAGCTGGTTCAGAAGGGAAGATTGAGCATTGCTCTCACACTAACAGGTATTTGTCCAAGGTGTAGAACCTGCCTGAGGACAACAGCAATACATCATTGGTAAATTTAATCTATTGCATCACTAGTTTGCCATTCCTAGCAGCCACTGGCAGAGAGTTTCCAAGGACTCAGTGCTGACCCTGACAGGCTGAGAGAGCTGGGATTGTTCAGCCTGGAGAACAGAATGCCCCAGGGAGACCTTAGAGCAGCCTTCCAGTACTTACACTGCAGGAAAGTTGGGGACAGACTTCTTAGTAGGGCCTGTTGTGACAGGACAAGGAGTAATGGTTTTAAACTAAGGAAGGGTAGCTTCAGACTGGTTATAGGAAAGACATTTTTTACAATGGGGATAATGAAACTCTGGCACAGGTTGCCCAGAGAGGCAGTAGAGCCCTCTTCCCTGGAAACATTAAAGCCCAGGTTGGATGTGGCTCTGAGAAACCTGATCCGGTTAAAGATGTCCCTGCTCCTGCCAGGAAGTTGGACTACATGACCTGTAAAGGTCCACTCCAACCCATGTGATTCTGTGATTCTGTGATTCTGTGACCCAGTTCTTCTCCTGCCCATATTCAGTGTCAACATGCCAATCAAGGATGAAGTGCGAAGGAAAGCTTTGGAAAACACTACCATGCCCTTGGCAAATAGAAAATGATGTAAAATTTCTAGCTTGGGTTCATTTCTGAAGTTATCTAAAAACCTAGTGTCAGCAAGCTTTCAATTTCTGATGAAAAGCAAAAAAAAATATTCCCAGTTTATGGAAAAATAATTTAAAAATGAAAAGTCATGGAGATAGATATAGCAGCTTCCAAGTCAGTTGCTGCCAATAAAGTGAGTGCTGTTGAATGTAGAGCATCCAGGGTATGATAATTTTTTTTTTGTTGATACTAAAGAAGAAAAAAAAATCCAACAAATTGGGTGCCTCATGCAGAGAGAAACTTCCTGGGTCATAAGTCCAGACTTCTAGTATCCCAGGCACCACATAATTGACTCCTTTTCATCTGAATGATCTTCGGTCTTCTAGATGGATATGGGAAAATGTAAAACAGAAGAAGCAGTACCAGCAATCAGAAAATAAAAAATGACATGTATTTCTCTGTATCATAAACAAAGCCACATTAGCAGTGGGAGCAGCTGTGAACACAGCAACCCGTAAGGCTCCAACAGATAAGGCAAAGACTAAAGTGTGGTGAAAAGTCTGGTTGGTTTTAGAAGAAATGTGTTGCTTTCTTACTATCACAAGAGTGGCAGAAAGTCTCCTGGACAGAGGCACTGAAGGAGAGAGACAGGGGCTGGGTTTTCTCCCCTTCCTACCTGATGGGATGCAAACATTCTCTGCTCATAGAGGAATGCTCTCAGCCCATGCTGATGAAATGCTAAGCTTAAT
Organism: Dromococcyx pavoninus; assembly: GCA_033558185.1. Lineage (NCBI taxonomy): Eukaryota > Metazoa > Chordata > Aves > Cuculiformes > Neomorphidae > Dromococcyx > Dromococcyx pavoninus. The sequence continues at coordinate 1,522,033 of JAUMJL010000323.1, forward strand.
GTAACCAAAATTCCATTGACACAGATGGGAACATGGCTGTATCCCGCGGGGTTAAACCACCTCTCTGGCAGAAGAGGTCCAGAGCTGCTCATTCACTGGTTCTATCAATGCTTTAACATCCACTGCAGCAGGCAGCAGCAGCTGCTCTCCCCTCCTTGTCCTGCAGTGTCCACTAAGCTGCAAGGTTTTGTTTCCATTCAGTCTTCTTGCCTCCATCCCCTTTAATCAGTCTGTGCAAACTGAGATTTGGGAGCTTAATTCTCCTTGGGCAGAGGTGGAAATCAAAGTTTGGTCTCTCTCTTGATAATGAGCTGCTGGGTGGGAAACAAGGCATTGATTGTATTGTTGCATGGGAAGAGAAGTCCACCATCACACACCAGAAGAAGTTTAGGAGATCTGAAAGCCAATGAAAAAGTTTCCAAACTACAGAAGGCAAATGGGTTCTTATATTTCACACTCTAGGATAAGAGGAAATGGCCATAAGTTGCGCCAGGGGAGGTTCAGACTAGGTATTAGGAAGAATTTCTTTACTGAAAGGGTGGTCAGGCCCTGGCAGAGGCTGCCCAGGGAGGTGGTTGAGTCACCATCCCTGGAGGTGTTTAAAAAACAGGTAGATGAGTTTTTGAAGGACATGGTTAACGGATGATGGGTGTTTTTTGACTCAATGATCTCAGAAGTCTTTTCCAACCAGAAAATTCTATGATTCTAGGCATTTTCCTGGAGATTTTCCCACGACTGGGTGCCTGACCCTACGTATGTATTAAATTAACTCTAAATAGCACTTAGGCCTTGAGGTGCTTATAAATAAAGTGCTGAAGAATCAAGCTTAAACGCTGCAGGTTGGTGGTGCAGGCAAAAACCAAATCTCTTAGGATTAACCCCCAGATCATGTTGTCACTCAAGAAGCACCGAGAAGTCTTTACAAAAAAATGGCCTCTGGATTTTTCTGTGAATCCACTGTTCAATAGCATTGAGGACTTGATGCAGCAAAACACAGAAGTGTGTGTCTGGCCACAAGCTGTCAGATCAATCCTGCCTATACTTAGGATTTTCCCTCCTCACCAACAGCTGTGCAGGTGCAGGGGTAGCTCACAGGACTGTGTGCCTGTCCCTGGCCACACCAGTGAGACCAGGGCTGGATTCCTGGCCCTCTCTCTGCTGCCTTGAACAACAGTGGCAGATGGTAATGTCTTCAATAATGGCCTTGACTTCCCAAAGAGACCTGCTAAGGATAATACCAGCCTGTGCACCTGATAATAAGGATTTGTCTTGGATGTTGCTTGACATGTTTAAAGGCAGAGAATGAAAATGCTGATGAGTATATTAATAACCTTGATCTCTTCGCTGCAGGAGGAGGAAGTTCATATGAAGATTTCTGCCTCATAAAGCCTTTTCAAACCTGTGCTCAGGAAAAAAAAGGCTATTTTTAAATATATTGCATTCTTAAAGAGGCACTTGCCTGGAACAGACGGAGCTTTGGAGACCATATTTTAATTGCAGCCTAATACATAAAGCATCACTTTGAGTTTTATCAAAACTGGAGTCCAGCCTCTCTGCAACAAACTTTGCACTGCTTGGGGCTTTTGATGAGAATTCATTTCCATAAGTTGTTCCTGTTAAGCTGATGGGTCCGTGTGGGAGATGGCAGTGTCTCCTTTCCAGCCCATGGGGGAGATGAGAATCAGCCCTGTGTCTTTTACAGGAAAGGAAGGAGAGGGAGAAGCAATAGCATGAGGCAGAGGGAATTGATTGCAACCAGCCAGATATAATTACATTGTGGAGGACATTTAATATTTCATCCTGATCTTTGCTGTATCAGGAGAGTAAAGAAAATCACCATATGAGGGAGAGAGAGGCTGCAACTTCCCTTGATTTGAATTGTAAATTCCCACAAGCAAAACCATGAGGCAATTTCAGACAATCTGTGCTGCTGTTGCTTGAACGTATGTGACCCAGATTGCAGGGAGAACCAGAAAGCCACTCCACCTGCTTGGAGACAACAGTGGCACTAAGCCATCGTGGCAGGTCCCCATCACAGCAGGTATTTAATCCAAGTGTTCTAATTGATTTCTCTCCTCCCTTCGCTCCTGGGTAGCTACAAACATACTGGCACGAGGCACTCTGGTTAACCACTGCGAGGAGGAAAGAGCTCTGCATCCCACAATCTTAAATGGTTCCATCCTCAAAGCCAGACCTTCTAAACAGCACAGCACGGGTCTTGGTTGTGGGCAGTGTAAGTAACGCGCACACACAGGAAGAGACAGTTACGGCTCAGAAAGTTTACAGTGTTGGAAGGAAAAGATTGGAAGGTGAACAGAGGCTCTAGACCAAGGTCAAAAAGAAAAACAAGAGGCAGACTAGAAACAAGGATGCCTGCTATACTAAGGACATATACATACTCAAGGTATGCCCATCCCATACAAATCCTCCAAGAAAGCACACAAAATCCCAGTAAATTCCACCCAGCCTCCACTGCCTCCTTCTTCTGGTGTCTGGCCCCCTAAAAAATTGGTAATACATTTGTTGTGATGGGAGAAGCCAGAGGCAGCACCTAGCAGTAACCTGAAGGAGGAGAGGGAGGGCAAAGCATTACTCAGCATCCCTATACACCAAGATATCTCCTTATAACTCTGACTGGACCAACTTGTCTTTAGCAATCGGGCCACCTACCACTGAAATGCAGCTCCCTAGGATGGGTCAGAGCTGGTTTGAGGCAGAGCTCATATCAGAGAGAGAATAATTGCCCCAAAAGCTCCACATGCTTATCCTCCCTGCAGCCTACAGCTGCCAAACACCTCTCCATTTGCCTTGATCACTTCCACACTCACTCAGCTGACTGGAATCCAGCTCTACATATCCGTTCCTGTAAAAGAGGGGGAGATTTACTCATTGCTCCAAATGATTGATCAGCTAGTCAGGCATAACACCACCCATGCTATTGTAATTGTAGTGAAATAACAACGTTATACGTACCGCAATCATAGCCATCATCAAACACCGGAGGAGTCTGGTAATACAAGCAATGTCATTTCTTCACAGCCTCCACAAGCCAAAATTACCTACAATCTGGAATAAGTTCTCAAAGACAGCTCATGAGATCAAGGTCTCAGCACAGAGAAAAAAGTGGAAACAGAGCAGTGATGGACTTCAAAACAAAAGAGGTTTTATGGCCAGCATGCGATGACAAGGATGTAAATCACTTTCATTAGTGGTTTCCTGATCTGGTGCTGCGTGTGTGTGGACAGGAGCTCGACTCGAGGCTGGCACACTGCAAAAAGCTGTCATGAGCATTGCCCCACTCCCTGTTGCCAGGACACATCCCCCCAGTCCTGAGCACCCTGCCCACCCTGGGGTGCGAAAGGAGAAGCAGCTCCTTACCACCTTATGGAGAAGAGATGGGGAGGGCAGGGCCAAGCTCATCAGCACTCTGTGCATTCAAAATCTGCTCTTGAGAGCAACCACCACAAAAAGCTAGAGCAGTGATCTGGAGAGAGAAGACAAGATTTCTTAGCTGATGGCTCTCTTAAAATACACTTCACCACTCCTTTTAAAATGAGCTCTGGTTTTAGAGCAGCCTGTGAACAGTCAAGACAAACAAATTGGTACAGAATTTACCAACTTCACATCTTCTTCATAGCTCTTCCCTGTTAGCTGAGGGTGTATCCTAACACCTAGATAACCTTCTCAATGATTCCCCGTGCACTGACTCTCTTATCTCACTCACCTTGTCACTTAACTTACTATAGATGTCCATTAGCCTTATTTAGATCTCAAACAACAAAAACAACAACAAAAAAAGTTGGCTATTTACCCTGTGATTCTACTCCCCAGCAGCCACAATGGGTGTTTTTCGCCCTTCTCCATTTCATACAGGAGCAATTTCTCCTCCAAGGAGAAAGGGATTGGAGTCCTGGATCCTGAAGCTGGGCTGCAGCAAGGAGCAATTTTCACTAGGCAAAGGCATTATCTACCCAATAGCCTCTGCTTTAAAACATCTTGTGCACTCGCATAAAGGTCTTAAATGGATGATAAGCTTGGGACAAGCACCTGAGCTCTGTCTCACCACTCAAGACAGGTCAGACAAAGAAATTTTGACTATTAACCAGCTTCATAGTACTAAATCTCACGTCCTAGCACTGAAACCAAAAATTTTAATGAGGTAGCCAGAGCCCGAAAGAAAGGGTATAATGTAAAAGCAGCGTGAAAACTCCCAGTCATTACAACAGCTATAAAAAAGGTGTATTTTGTGGTGGTTTTCTTTTTTCCAGTGCGTACTTTGCCTGAGGCTGATGGTCTTCACTTGTTGAGTAGCTCTTCGGTGGTCTGCGGGAAGCTGATCGGCCTTCTCAGTAGGGCAGTTTTAGTTCAGAAGGGGTAATTTAAGACAAAGGTTGTCCGGTTTACAGAAAGCGGCTGAGCCTGCTCGGGGGCTGCCTTACACTGGAATGAGTAGCTGCTTGATACAGGGATCTTTTTCTCAGCTAAGTAATGAGCTGTATTGATTTTCCTCAAAAAGAAAATTGGACTTTTACAAACAACGCAACACGCTGCTTGAGCCAGGATGTTGCTGAAGTGATCTTGTGTTACCGCAGGCTCTCATGCTTATCATGAAAGAGAAAACAAAAAATCAGCAGGTTTATTCTGTAAGGGCAGGTTACACCAGCAAAAAAAACCACAAATCTCCCTTCTAATACATCAGGCAAGTACCAGATTAACATGCCCTGCAGGGACAGTTGACATTCACCCATTTGGAAAACAGCTGCACAAACAATCCTGTTCTTGCGTGTCGAGGCCCAAAGCCTGCACCAGGACTCCACATCTCTCTCCATGAGGTCTCTTTGCAGGCATCATATGAATGCTCTCATCGCTGGCTGGGCACCTCTCCAGCAAGGAGCACTGAGCTACTTCATTTGGGCCACCTGAGGGCAACCTGGTAGTTCATCGCTGGCAGTCTGGGTAACTCCAAGGGCATAATCCCCAAAAACACATCTCCTCTTCTTCCTGAGCTGTTCAGCATTTTTGACATCCAAAAGAAGTCCCATGGGATTGTCCTGTTCCCTTAGACCGGACTATTCAGACCTGGCTAGCATTGGTTTAGTTCTTATGACTTAAAGTTTAAAAATATTAGTTTTAATCTCCATTTCAATTCCCATACCTACAGCATACTCTTGAAGCTGACCTGAGAGGAGAAAATTGGCCTTCTGCTTCTTTTGACCTTTCTGCACAACAGAGGCCACCAGAACCAAGATTTTAGGGTGGTTGGGAACTGTCTTCAACACACACAGAAATCCTACCTCTGCCACTGCAGTCACTGGGGCGGGACTCAAGGTGCTCCCCATCCAGTATGGAGATCTTGAAGCCCACAAGAGGTCTGAGTGAACCCTTGTCTGGCACTGAGCCCCTCACTGCTGCAGCTCATGTGGTCTCTCATCTAAGCTGCACAACTGCAAGTGAAGAGAGTTTTGACCTGTGGGGATCGCTGCAGAGCATCTGAAAGAAGAAACCTAACCATGATGTGTCACGCGACCCAGCACCAGCAGGGTTTGCATTGTCCCCCAGCCCCTCGAGGCTTCCACATCCTCAGGCAGCAATGTCAGTGCCACCACCAATTCACAGCTACGCGCTCGCAGTCCCCCAAGAGGCATCACCAGTGCCACAGCAGGCAGATAGGCAGTGGGGGGCTGTTCCCTCGACATCCCACTCCCAAGGCTTTGCCGTGCACTGCAGTCACAGATTCCAATGGCCCCAAAAGGCAGCAGGACTCCCACACAAGAACCAGCTCTCCAGCAAAGCAAGAAGCACATTCAGCCTTGCACTCAGCTGGGATAAGGCAATATCCAAGAGCCTGACCGTAAAATGCCATGGCATCTAATTACTCTTTAGAGTTCCATTCAGAGATCAAAAGATTCCTGACTCTGTCTTAAGTGATATCTGTGGAGTCTGGAATTAAGCACTCAGGAGCAAAAATTTCTCTCATCAGTCACAGACACCCTGTAGAAACCTACTGGGCAAAAAAACCCATCATCAATGTTTTCAAAATCAGAAAACTAAGGGAAAAAAAAACAGCAGTAAGCTTAGCAGGGGTGAGAAGAATTAATTTTGTGTTTGTAAATGGCAATTACAAGAAAATGGAAAATAAATAAAAATGCAAAGTCAAAGTCATAAAAAAGCATATTTAAAAGGAGTAGCTGACACACTTTCCCATGTCAGAAAGGAATGTAATAAAAATCACAAAATAGATTTTTCTAATATTTTTCATATCAGTCATTTTTATGATTTATTTAGTGCATTATAAAGTCTGGAGAAATCTCGCCAGTAAAGCAATGTCTTATTATGTAGTTTTAAGATATAAAATGAAGAAAGATTTACAAAACCTTCACTTTGTAAAACAAGATAACATTTTCCTTTCTAGTGAGACAAAGAAGGATCATGCCAGTAAGTGGTGGACTTGCCAGCATTAGGAATGGTCAGCAAGATGCTCTTGTTGAACACGTGGACACACTGTAAGTAGCTAATATTGACCTAGGTGTAAACAAAATAGCTTTGGTGGTGGGTGTAAGGAAGGTGGGCACCACGTTGTTGCTGTGCACTCAGCTCCTGACTGTCTGCCTCACCCAGCTCCTGCACGGTGCGTTTCCCCAGGAACAAGCAGCAATTTGCTTTGCCCATCATCGTTGATATTGGTGGCTGAACAGCACGTTGAAAGGAAGGGTGAAGGACTGAGATCACTAGCTCAGTGTAAGGCATAATTATCCCATTTTCCAAACATTCCCCATTTGCAATCCCTCTTCCCTTTAATAAAGATTGTGTTGGTTTAGTGATGAATGAGCTTCTTTTGATCCTGTTTAAGGAAGTAACAGAAGATCTCCAGATCCACTGCCTTTCCCAGGGGAAAAAAAAGAAAGAGTGACAAATTTTCTCCCTGCCTTAAATATGAGATGCTTGATGTCGCTTGGGCATGTTCACACAACACCTGACCTCTTTCCTAAAAATGAAATAAAAGCAGCAAAATCTCTCTTCTTCTCTCCCCTTGCTATCATCTCTTTAATGATTCTGCAGAATTAGGCTGATCATTTTCCATGTGCAATAATCTTGGCCAAATGGGGGCCAGCAAAGGAAAAGGCCCAGCCTGCTGCTCCCTCTCAGCACCCTCCTCTCATCCTGCTCTCAGAATAGTCTCAGCCTGGAGGGCATCTTGCCAGTGTGATTAACAGTGTGAATGGGGAAGAAGATGGGAAGATGAAGGAAAAAGACCTTTCCTTAATGCTCAAGCATGGCTGTTGGCTTATTGGTGCAAGTGAGCAAATCCTTTAGAGCATCCTACACTTGCAGCTGTGAGTTTCCTCAGCTCATGAAATCCAGATAAGTGCGTGAACAACTGCTGTCATCTTCTGCAGTCTTATTCCAGTCCCTGTCCAGAGCTCCACTGGAGCTCCAAATTTACATGTCCAAACATTAGGTGCACAAGAAATGCCTGCCAAGTTCTTCTTTTTTTCAGTTGTGGTTGTACTTATTAAAATATTCAGTAAAGGCCTAATAAATTATGAAGGGCTGTAAATGGTCAGCCTATTGCAGTAGATTTCGATGGAGACCATCAGGACAAAATGCAGGCAGAAGGCAGGTTGTTTCCTTCTTGACCAGATTTCTTTCTCCCAACTCTGCAGCTCTAGTGAGCAAGAACTCCCCTCAGAGCTGACCAGGAGCTCTCCTTCACCTCAAGCCAAGAGAAAGGGAGTGCTCAGGGTGATTCAACTTGCTGTACTGCAGGCTTCTAAAACAGGCTGAATCCACTGAGACCTGGATCAGCTGGTCACAGCACCAAGGAGGTTCCACCTTTGAGAAGCCTTAAAAGACTGTTACCTGCGTGGTCTGGATTCTGGAAGCAAAGTGGAAGTGCATATGTCTAATTTAGAGCTGTGAATGTCTCATTTCAGGCTTTGTTTGGCCATCACCACTCTCCGCAGGGAGAGAGCTTGTGCTACTAAACAAGGAGAGAAGCACAAGCTCTGATCCTCAGCCTGTAAACTCCTCCAAAGAGGATCCATGCTGTTGGCTCTCCTCCACAGCAGCTGCTGCTGCATTGGAAGGATAGGCTCTGCCAGAAAGATTTTTCATTTTATTTTGCCAAAATCCTTGAGGGCACTGCCACTTTAAAAAAAAATGCATCCAAAAGAAAGCAGATATGAAGTGGAGACAACCTGCAAGAAGGCTTGGTGACCAAGCCAGGAAGAAAGCAGTTAGTGCTGGGCTGTTTCCAGATGCACTGTGGTCTTGCCACACATTAATAAGCTGCAATAGGCACTAAGATGGGTAAACGTTTGCCTACAAAGCCAGCTGCTTCGCACACAGTCACTGAGAAGATCAGGAGCATGTTTCTAGTCCCTGTCTTTGCAGAGCAAGGCTAGCTAGCAGGGACTCAGAAGGGGGGAAACCCAGAGTTCAAACAAAAAGCCTTCAAAGGCTTTTAGTGCAGCTCAGCATGCAGAAATACACACACATTTCATGTCCCACGGCAAAAGGGTGAAGATGTCAGTGCCCATCTGAGCACTTAGGACACATTGCCTGAGTTCTTCCCAGGCAAGTACAGAAGTCTCTCCTCCTCCAGGCAGTGTCTTAGAGAGACTGCAGGAAGGCCTTGCAGAAGTGTTTTTGATGAAGGGTGTTCCTCTTCCTGCAGCCTCGAAATCCAAACTCTCATAAATCTTTGCATGAGAGGTTCCAGCCTGTATTATATTAATGCTAAAAGGGCTGCATCCAAAGTCTACTGAGAAGTTTGCACTAAGAGGTGGATCAGGCCAGCAGCCTGAAATCTCAGGCTTGCAATGGTTTTGTTCTCTGGGAACACAGAGATGCACAGCAATCTGCTGTGACAGCAGGTGGCTTGAGGAACATTTTCTGAAAGATGGATTTTCCTCCCCATTGTACCCAGAGCAATGCAGTCAGGCAAAACAAAACGATCACAAAAAAATTACACAGAGTCAGAACCAAAACATGGCACAAGAAACACGCCTCCTGGTGTTGTTTTGTTGTTTTTGTCAGGGGCATCCCAGTTGGGTGCTGAAAAGCTCCCAGCGCTCCTATCAGTTGTTTGATCAGCTTAAAAGAGCTCACAGACTTTCTCTGCCTCACAGTGATCAGGGATGGTTTGGGCTGAAATAGCTCTTCTCCTTAGCGATAAGGACTTCTCTTGAAGCCATCTAGCCTGCAGGACATGCGATGTTCTAGCTTACACGGTCTATTTAAGTCCCATGAAGGTTAATGTGTTCCTGGGCAAATCATCTGGGAGTCTAGCCTGCCAAGCAACAGCAGAGAGGATGCTCTCAGCTGGCAACATGAAGGGCTTGTGTCGCTCACCCTCCTCAGCCCAAGGGACACAGTACACTTGACTGCCTGCCCCTCCCCGTGCCACCTTACAGCTTTCTTGGTCTTAGGCATCATGCCAAAGGATATGTGTAATGGGCTAACAAAGGTGGTAACAGCTGAGGCCCCTAAAACTCCCCTGGGAAATGCAGCAGGCACCTATTGGCCTTCTCCATTAGATCATCCATTGCTGACTTCTGATATGATCTTGACCTCTCCATCATGATATCATCTACATTTTCACACAGGCAGATGAACTGAATCCCGTCAAGCAGGTCTGAGATAAAAATTTTCCCTCCACAGGTGTATTCTGAAAAAGCTTCCAGTGCTACACCATGTAAATCCTCTGCAGGCTGGTGGCCTTGGTGCCTTCTCATCACTGCAGTCTCCACAGAGACTGGTCATAAAGGTAACAGACAGGACATTCCCTGACACACGTTGCAAAGATGAGGTGAAACCATGAGGCAGGGCTGCAGAAGTGTGCACAGTAGGGTGTATGTTTCTGTACACTGCTCAAGATTAATTGCTCTGATCAGTACATTTCAAATAAAAACGCTCATGTTCATCAGCTCCAAAGGAAAAAAGCTCCCCCTGTAAGCTTTTAGAAGGATGCTCAGATGACTGTTGCATCGCTGCTTGGAAAGGGTAAAGTTGGAGCAGGGATTACTATTAGATTAGCAAGAAGTTCAGATGGAAAACACTCCAAAACCACTTGTTTGCTGTCTGAGTTAGTACCAAAGGGTACCCTGCAGGTTTTCAATCATTCATAGTGCTTTGGCACCAGCATCAATATTTGCAACCTGAACTCACTGTGAACACAGTGTTCCTATTAGCCATTGGATCTATTGGCTTACAAAAGGAACTGCTTGAGCAGCTGAGGCAAAGAAGTGTAAAAAGGAGAGAAACCCACCTCATTGCTTCTGTGAGATTCTCAGAAATAGTGCACTGGAGAAGCAAGGATGGAAAAAAAAAAAGAGAGCTTAAATAGTTGAACAGAAAGACAGCTCTGATATGGCCTCTCTCGCAAGGACCATTCCTTCTCCTCTCCAATCCCTTGATATTCCTGCTTCTGCTTAAAAAATAAAGCCAAAAAAACCCCAGAAGTTTGCAGTGTGTGACTCCTTTTCTTGAGTATGTAAGTACCATCCCTTATGGGAAACCATGGCTATCCACATGATATTGTGATTCTTAGAAACTCTTACATACTCTCAAAAATCTTCTCAGAACTATGACTGAAGATGGTTGCCAACACGGCAAAGTGTGAACCTGCAATTCAGCAGCCCATGGGCAAATGCTGCTCGCTTGCATCCATGTTCCCCTCCAAAGCTGGCAGCTTTGGATTGTGCACGGCCTGATTTTCCCCTGAAAGTCTGCAGCACATCTCCTACCTCCAGTGAGAGGTCCCCATCCCTCCTGCTCTGAAATGACAGCCTGCATTAGAGCGTTCAGAATCACATTTGGTTCTCATTTTCTAACAGACATCCAAGATAATATTTTTAGAAGAAGCTATACTGGTATTTGCAAAAAATAGCCTTCTTTGCTTTTATCCCAAATGGGGTCTTTTCCAAGTTTCCTTTCCTACTTTAGTCATATCTCTAAAGCTGTTCGCATTAAACAATCCGATTCCAGAAGCGCATTAATCAGACTCTCTTTGGGCTTCTATTGCACGTGACTTTCGCTGTGTCACAAGGCAAAAATACAATCAGCTCAGCCATGACCTAATTCTCTCTCTCACACAAGTCTGTGGGGTCGCATGGGATCCCTTGGGCGGGTATAAGCCCTCATCGAGCCACTTTCCAGAAGTCCTGGCTAACTGGGGAGGTCCCAGTTGAGCGGAGATCAGCAAATGCTACTCCCAACTACAAGAAGGGCCAGAGGAGAATTTGAGGAACTACAGGCCTGTCAGTCTGACCTCAATGGAGGGAAGGTTATGGAGCAGATCATTTTGAGTGCCATCATGCAGCACATACAAGGACACCCAGGCAATCAGGCCCAGTCAGCATGGGTTTATGAAAGGCAGGTCCTGCTTGACTAACCTGATCTCCATCTATGACAAGGTGGATGAAGAAAAGGCTGATGTTGTCTACCTAGACTTCAGTAAAGCCTTTGACCATATTTTCACCAGCATTCTCCTGGAGACACCGGCTGCTCATGGCTTGGTTGGGCATACGCTTCACTGGAAAAAAAACTGGCTGGGTGGTAAAGACCAGAGAGTTGTGGTGAACAGAGCTGGCAGTTGGCAGTCAGTCACAAGTGGTGTTCCCAGGGCTCAGTGCTGGGGCCAGTTCTGCTTAATATCTTTATCAATGATCTGGACAAGGGGATTGAGTGCACCCTCTCTAAGTTTGTAGATTACACCAAATTGGGTGGATCTTCCTGAAGCTACAGAGAGCCTCTACAGAGGGATCTGGACAGGACGGATTGATGGGCCAAAGCAAATTGTACAACATTCAACTAGAGTCCTGCATTTTGTTCACAGCGACTCCATGCAATGCTCCAGGCTTGCAAGAATGGTTATAAAGCTGACTGGAAAAAAAGGATCTGGGGGTGCTGGTCAACAGCCAGCTGAATATGAGCCAGCAGTGTGTCCAGGTGGCCAAGAAAGCCAACAGCATCCTGATCTGTATCAAAAATGCTGTGGCCAGCAGGACCAAGGAAATCATCGTCCCCTTGTACTCGGCACTGGTGAGGTCGCACCTCAAATGCTGGGTTCAGTTTTGGGCCTCTCACTCAAGAAAGACATTGAGGTGCTGGAATGTATCCAGAGAAAGGTAATGAAACTGGTGAAGGGGCTGGAGAACAAGTTTTATGACGAGCAGCTGAGGGAAATGGGGCTGTTTCGCCTGGAGAAAAAGAGCCTCAGTGAAGACCTTATCATTCTTTACAACTACCTGAAAGGAGGTAGTAGCAAGGTGGATGTTGGTCTCTTCTCCCAAGAAACAAGAGAGAGGACAAGAGGAAATTACCTCAAGTTGCACCATAGGAGGTTTAGATTTGATATTAGGAAAAATTCCTTCACCAAAAGGGTTGTCTAGCATTGAAGCAGGGTGACCAGGGAAGTGGTGGAGCCACCATCCCCGGAAGTATTTAAAAGATGTGGAGATGTGGTGATTAGGGACATGGTTTAGTGATGGCCTTGATCGTGCTAGATTAGCGGCTGAGACACAATGATCTTAAAGGTCCTTTCCAACCTAAGTGATTCCACGATTCTCTTCCGCAGCCGTGAAAGCCCCAGTCCCAGGGCCACATATGGGTGACATCAGGTTCATTCAGCATCTGCGTGGTGCCACTGCTGTCTGTGCTCAAGAGAAGCAGCTTCCCAAAACCTGCCCACCAGTGCAGGGAGCCTGCCCTCACTGGTTCCTCACAGTTAAACAATATGGACCAACTGCCTGATGCATCCATCAAATGGAAAAGAGAGCAGGCAGTATGGGCTGGCTCTGCCAGGTGCTGACCTGCTCGCCAGGCTGCAGGGGGCTGTGCTCAGAAAACTGCTTTGGCAACAGCTTCTGTGTATCTTCAGTTCTGCTGAAAGCCTGACGGAGTGAGGGAAAAAGACCTCCCTGATGGCTGTGGGGGCTCTGCTCCCTGCTGGCACCAAAGCTTGAAGCAATTCAGCAGCGCAGATGTGAGCCATAGAATCAGAGACAGGTTTGCTTCAGATTTTGCAGCAGATTCCTGAGGAAAGGACCTGGGTTTAATGAGGTGTTGCAGCAGCTTCCAAGGGGAGCACAGGGTACTAGTGTCTGCAGATGGGCTGGCGCTGAGCTGTGGGCACTGGGGCTGTGTTCCTGCTGACAGAAACCAAAGAGAAGGGCAGGAAACTAAAAGAGACACCATTACTGACCCTAAAGACACCATACCATACCCTCAGGCAGGCTGCAAACTCTCTGTCCCCAACCAGGCCCTGAAAAACACAGCAGGGTTTAGCAACGGTTGGGCAAACATACCCACAAAGCCCAAGACCTCCCAAGAGATCCTCAGCACAGGTCTGGCTTTACCCTCTGCCAAAAGGCTGGCCAGGCACTGCTTTATACCAAGCTGAAACAGATCAGCTTTCTGCCCCCGTTAAGCTTCATCAGCTGGCCCGTGCTGAATTATTTAAAACCATCTTTTATTAATCTAACACGGCTTTTTTTTCACTCGACCTCTAGCAAGTCACTTAACCGCTCTGAATGGATTGCACCAGCTTCATCCCACGTGATGATGCTGGAGGTGATGAGGGGAAAAAGCTGCTACTCTGCTGCTGCTTCTGAAACATTTCAGCTGCCAGCAAACCAAAGGGGTCTGCTGAACAACTACAGCACTGGATTTACCCTCATGCTTAATGGAAGGTCTTGGCTAAACACACAGATCGTATTGCTGGGTTATAACAATACTTTTATTTAGAAAACCCTTGCTAGAATATTGTGCCTACTTTTAAAACAAGCTCAGAGTACCCCAAAACAAGCAAACAATGGCTAAAATACTGCAGCCACCAGTACAGGGGCCAAACACCAGCACTAAAAATAGGGCACTGAAGGAAATGTATCCTCAGCCCCTTCCAGCATCTCTCACCCATCACTGCCCCTGTGGGTACATTACTGGAGTTGCCCACAGTACTGCCAGGAGAGGAGACACCCACTCAGGAGAACCCAGGTGTCCCAAGCACAGTGCAACCTGCTCTGATTCTATGCCACTAATAACAGACATGGCAGGAAGCCCCTGCCCAGGTGCCACAACAGTCATCTCTGCCCAGTCAGAAGCAGAGGTGCCAGGAGAGCAGACATTATGGCCTTAGAGCTCAAGCAGATCTGGGATTGAGTTTTGAGGATCTACATTTGAAATGTGAGCACGTAAAGGGGTTTATGTCATCAAAATTCATTCCACGCACAAACAGGATCAAAAAACTCAGGTCGAGGAGGAGTGTGGGAAATAATCTAATCCAGTGTCTTGCCCCGATGCAGCAGCCCTAAATCTTTGCCATCACACCTTCAGCAAAGTGTGGTCCAACATGGATGGCAGGCTTAAAGATCGGAGACTCCATCAATTTATTCCTGCTGGAGAACTGGTCCCAGCCATCCAAAGAGCTCTTAAGAGCTCACACAACCTTCACAAGGTATGTGTATCTTATTTTTATCCTTTGCTTATCTTGTTAATACCCATCTGTGTTGATTGCTTGCTATGACATGCAAGATTTTCAGAGCAGGGACATTTCTGTCGGAGGTGTGATGATGTATGAGACCTCACAGACCTGGTACTACCCAGTGTCAGTCATGTGGAGCTGGCATGACCCTGAGGATGGTACCAAGGATGGTCAGACACACCAAGTAGCAAAAGAAGGAGCAAATCAGATAAAGGTGCCCTTGGGACAATAAACCTATATATCCCCCTGGTGCTTTACGTGGCTGGAGAGAGGCCACAACTGGCCGTGCCTGTGAATCCAACGTGCTTTAAGTTGCATGAAATATTCTAAATAATTTAACTGAGTAAGTAACCTTGTGCTGACAAATGAAACCATATCTACTCCTGCAGGAACAGAGTGGATTTATTTGTCACTCTATGTTATAAAGCAATGTCAGGGTCTTCTAGATAAGGCAAGACACTGTAATATTGATAAGATACCTGTATACAGTTTATAAATGCAACATGAATTCTTCTCCCTTCTATGGGGAACTCAATCAAATCCTGCCAGGACACGGGCAGGCAGGGCCTTCAGCTCCAAGCTGATCTTTTGTTTGGCCTAACCAAGGACATTTTTTTCAGTCTTCACTCACTGGCAGGTGGATATTTTGCAAATAAAACTACTTCTAGTGAAGTATCTATCAGCCAGGCCAAGCAGCTGATATCTGACAGCTGCATACAGAGACTTGGGTAGGGCAAAGGCGTGATGAAGGGAAAGAGCAAGGTCTTAATACTTTCAAAGTCGATAAACTGCCTACAAAACAAGCCAAGCTCTGTCCTGAGAAGAGTTGTAGAGAATGGCAAAGGGAGATGCTAAGCTCATTTCTACAGAGAAAGAACAGATGATAAATAATCCAACCAACACAAACTGACCAGCATGATCAGTGACAGGGCTCTAACTGGACCATGTCTAATTTACAAGACTGTACTTGAAGTTCATAATGAAATTCCAGATATTCTAGTCTGTCTCTGGTTTATTCAAACTGTGCTGCAAGCAAACACCTGAGAACCAAGAGGTTGGTTTTGTTTTGGCTTTCCTCAGATCTGACAAAAAGGAAAGTGGAAATGCCAGCTTTGTTAAGTTTTATTATGGGTTTTCTTCTCCAACTAAACCACCACCATCCATGCAGAACACAAGCCCAGCAAAGGCATTGGGCTAAGCACCTGCAGCTCCCACAGGCAGGTTTCTTCCTCCCTGCCAAAGCCAGGACGGGATCATAGAATTATAGAATGGTTTGGAAGGGACCTTAATGATAATCCAGTTCCAACTCCCCTACCATGGGCAGGATCACCTTCTGCTAGGTCACTTTCTTAATGCAACAGCATTTGCCTCTGCCCCGGTCAGCAGCACCACTGGTGCTGTATGGACCAGCTGAGCTTCTCAGCCACGTTCCCCTAACAGTGCTGGGAGGAACCATTGCCCCTCAGCATTGCTAATGTAGAGAAGATCCAACTCAAGGCCACGCACAGGGTACATCTGCTACACACAGAGAGCACATTTTCTCACGTCTTTTGCTACCTGTGACTGTTCTTCCGCGTCCCACATATTGCCACTGATCACATCACCTTTACTCCTCCTGATGCTTCTCTCACAGCCCAAAGATGTCCACTTTTCTCTGGGGAAGCTGGGGTCGCATTCCAATGGCTCCAGCTCATGGCTGCTCTTTTGGCTGACAAAGTACTTCCCATTGCGTGGAGGCTTCCCTGCAGCTGGGCTTCAACTGTGAGCACACCAAGCCAGGCACAGAACTTCCCTCCTCACTGCAAAGACAAACACTCCATGACAGAGGCACAAGCTGGAAAACACTGGCATGGACACTTGTATAAAAGGATTTAAGTCTTAAATCCTCAAAACAATTTGGTTTTAATGGGCAGGAAAAACGTCGAATTCCTGAGCACTACAGGAGCCCTGTGCCTTTCTCCAGCACGGAGCTCAGGCAAAGCCGTGGCACCCAAAGCAAGGCACTCAGCAAACTGGATTCACCTGCCAGCAGGGCTCAGGGACAGGAGTCCCACCCCAGCTCTGGTGGGGGATGGACAAGGGCACCAGCCTGCACAAGTGGTGGGGAATTAGCTGCCATCCTTCAGGCAAAATGCCATTTTTGTACAGGTTTTCTTCCTCTTCAGGAGGTGGGATGTAATTACTTTGCATAAAGCAATGCTGTTTCCTTCTCATTTTGTGTTTGCCTGCCCACTGCCCTCAGAAATGAGAAGCGTGGGAGAAAACCCTTCCCTCTTTCCCAGTCGAAGATGAACGTGGCAGGGGAGCAGGAGTGATAACCCACACTGAAGCAGTACCTGAAGTTCCAGTGGGCTGTGGCTGAATAAGCCCAGAGCAAGACAGACCACAATCTTGTGTGGGCTGGCAAAGACAAGGAACCCAGAGTAATTTAATCCCTATCCGCAGATGATGCTCCCATGTAGCTCTGGTCTTTGAACACTCTCTGGCTTTCAGAAGATGTTCTAGCCTTTCTGCCCCCATAAACATCCACTGGGGCTGCTATCTGGGGAGGAAAGGGAGTTAAATATTTAATTTCGGTCTATTTCATCAAATATTTAATCTATTTAATATTAATTCAATCATGGTCTGAATAAACAACAGCTAAAAATTCACCTCTTCCTCAAAACATCTGATAACTTGAACATGCCAGTTTACACCATCCCAGCTGAGATGGTAATTAATAAGGGAGGGATCCTATCTGTACACTCACAGTTGCTGGAATTGCTGTGGTGGGTTGTTGACTTCCTTTAGCCTTTTAGGCTGAATGTTTTTGCAGCTGGATCTACAGCTGCATCATCTGGTTCACACCAACCATTTCCACACCCTGCTTCACAGACTCTCATTTTCCATGAACTTAATTTGTACCTCCACAAATGTATGCCCTCATCCCACCCTCAGACACTGCTACATCCTCAGTGCAGGTAACCCTGAAGCTAAGGTGATGAGAAAAGCTATTTCACTAAGGAGAAATAAAACCCAAGCCCCTTACGGGTGGATGTGGCCAGTGTGAACCACTAGCCTGGACCACCTTCCTGACACTGCTGAGACCATCACCCAGCAGCATGGCCAGGAACAGGCATTTCTGAGGATGAGGAGCAGCAGCTACAATAGAAACAGATCATTTCCACTGCAAAGGATTTAAGCCAATCAACACAGAGCTAGAAAGGCAGCTGCCACCATTGCATCTGCCACTACAACCATCTTATTTTACTACAGGAAAATCTATTTGGACCAAATGCCATTCATACCAGTCATACCAGTCAGGAACACATTTTCTAATTAGACTTAGTAGAGCCAACAGTGATGAAAGATTGTCCTCCACACAACACTCCTTACCTTGCTTTCCTGGGTGCATGTCCAATTCAGCAGAGCAGCATTTAGCTTTTCTTTTCCTCTCTGCTGCACTGTTTTAAAGCTCCCTCACCCAAACACTGACTGGTGTTGATGAAAGTAATTACACTGCTGTTCACAACATATCAGATGCATCTTCATTACCCTGAGACAGCAGCGCCAAAGGCCCTGTGATGGTAAATCTTCCAATGTACACGAGTCAGATCATTCTGTTTAAACTGGCTATTTTAACTTTTCTGGTCCCACAAAATCTTGACGCTGGCTTAAAAGCCACAAGATATTTTGAAAAGAATAAAATCAGGGTTAATTTTAACTAAGAACTCTGAAATTTAAATCTTTGGGTTGTGCTCAGGTTGTAGGTCAAACTCATAACCAAGAGAAACAGAGGGACTTCACTGCCTCTTCACGTTGACCACTCGGTTGACTTGGGTCGTGTTACTGCTCTGTATTTTGGGTACCCACCCTGGGGAAGAGAAAAACTCAGTAATGCATTTGGAGTCCCCTGTAGAAACGTGCCCTGTGCTGTGGGTGACAGCACAGCAGAGGTGATGAACGGGGAGAGGCTGCGTTTGTGAGGCAATGAGGCTGCAAAGCAGCAACAACCAGGCCTATTAACAGGAAACTCATTCTGGCAAACCTTGTTCGAGGAGCCATTTCAGGTCAAATATCTGCATCACAAAATCAAGCACATACTCAGTTTTACACAGAGATATCTTGTCACTCCATTACATGGGGATAATTGCTAGGAGAACGGATGCTCCATCAGGGTGTAAATCAGCATCCCAGCAGCCGAGATGCTGCACTCAGGGTCTAATCCTGCAGGTTTTCATCTGGAATAGGAACAGTTTGTTCAAATTTTCCTGGTGGCAGAAGTTATCCTGGTAATAAAAGGTGAGAATTCATCATTTCACATTTAAAAAAAAAAAGTTCAATCAATTCAGAAAAGCAGAAGGTTGCATGCAGTGTCTTAAATATTTATCTACACACCTATTTTACTTTTTTACAGGGGGAATTTTTCAGTAACACTTTAAGGTTTACATAGCCACTCCATGTGTGCAGATGAAGGCAAAGCAGCCTTCAGCAGGAATTATTTTATCAGTGGTGGGAAGTTTGTTCTATTTTATGTGGAGAGCAATTGAAAAACAAACAGGAAAAAGGTCATAAAGGCATGGTCTGGCAAAACACAACTATTTCAATCAGCAAAGGAGCAATCAATGCTTTCGTGCAGCAGCTGATTTAGTTTCTCATCTCTGGGAGTGAACCCTACAGCAGGTCACACGGATCTAGAGGACTTCAAGGCTGCTCCTGCAAATGCAATGCCCCAGGCTGTGTCCAAACCAACAGGGGGCCAAAGGCTGTAAGCACAGCACACAGGAAAGCAGGGATGCTCAGCCCAGCTCATCTCACCTCCTGATAAAATCCGTTCACCCCATTACTCTCACACAGAGCCAGTTGCTGGCTTTTGACTCAAACACGTTTTTGAAAGCCATCCAGACCTCCTGCTGCAGAGCATTGCTGAAGGGAAACACATGTCACTGGAATTTCTCCATTAGTGCAAAAGGCCCTAGGAAACCCCTCAGTGCCTAATGACTCCCTAGCCTCCTGGGAAGGGCCCTTGCTCTTCCCTGTTCCCCAAAATCTGCTACAGGCTACTCTCAGAGTCACAAAGGGAGAGCAGGATGTTAGATCCAAGCCAGCATGGATGTTATCTCCTAACTTAGCCAATATGAAGTTGACGATTACAGTAACAAACTAAACTAGAGCCAGCTTAAGCTGTTTTAAACCAGTTTAAGCCAGCAAGTTTATACTTTACCAACCGGCGCCTACACTCAAGTGAAGGAGATGCTTTGTTGCTCCCTTTTACACTCTCATGGCTCTTTTTTGGGTTTGGGTGCTCGGACTAAACTCACATCCTTGTAGACCTGGCAGTGAGAAGATGTCCTCACACAGTGATGGTCCTCTTTGGGAAATGAGCACTCCTAGAGGACAACTCAAATGGCCAAGAAGGTCTCCTGAGAACAAAGAGATGTTGAATGACCAGATCAAGCATCAGCTTCTCCATTCAACACCTCCCAACACTCCCTGCCCCACAACAGGTCTACTGCTCCTCTGCTTGCTACAAACTTCCCTCCTGAGACCACTCATGGTCTGATCCAAGAAAAGTGTGTTTTATGGTGCCCCCTGAAAACCCTGTTCACCCCCCTCTGCTCTGACCTAGGAATATTTGGGAGTGCACTGGGGCCTCATGCAGCATTCCTGCAGTGTGATTCCAGCTGGAATTTCACCTGGACTTCCCAGGACTCAGACTATGTCCCTCTCTGTTCACAGACGGGTCAGGATGCAGTCCTGGAGCATCTGTGAGCTGAGTCCTGGTGGCTAATGCAGGGGGTGGGCTCCCTGCTAAACTTGTTCTCTCTTTGCTCCAATTCTACAGCTCAGGATAAGGCACAGCAATCACAGCTACAAATACTTAACAAGTCACAGAGATGTTACTATAAATGAGCTACAAAGAGTGGTTCACAGCAGACACGGGGAGGCAGCTCCAAGTGTAGCTCTCTGCCAGGGCACCCGTCGTCATAAAGGAGAAATCTCTGCAGATTTTGAACTCTGCCAGTGGTGAAAGAAAAAGGAACGTGAAGAAATAAAATAAAGCAAAGAGCTTCAGCTGAGTAGAGCCTCACATGCAGCCAGGCCAGCAACCCAATCCAGAGGGACACAAGGTCCAGCAAGCCTTGGGCAAGAGGATGCTAGGTGGGATAGCAAGTACCTACGGCACAGGAGAGCTGACAGATATGGGTTGAAACCCACAGAGGCTCCCCTAGGAAAAAGAAACTCATTTTGTGTGAGCAAAGTGATCCAGACCAAGCCCATCCCTCACTGGAATATCTTGGAGAGGCTCCTCTATGTGACCAGCTCCTTTTACCCAGGAAAATAGGAGTCAAAACCCCAAATGCAAATGTCAGCAGGCTCAAGGGGTCAGGGACAACCCCTGGGCAGGCAGTCACTGGTCTCTGCAAGGGCAACCCTGCTGCTCATGCAGCACATCCCTGGGCATATTTTAGGATGCTTGTCACACCTCACCTGAGTCCCTCCTGCACATCCCTGAGCTGATAACTTTGGGCTGTCCTCAGGGTCCCCACACAAGGGAAAAGCTGTGGAGAAGTGCCTCCTGGGTCAAAGCTGGCAGTGGCACCTCTGCCTGCTGTTTGCTGTGCCAGCCTGGACGGTTCCCACCCCACAGGGAGACAGGTCTCCATTAACCATTAACTTTTCAGCCCCAAAATAAAAGGTTATAAAAAACAACCAAAGTTCATTACATCCCCTAATGCGTCATTCGCATGGGAATGAGCTGAGAGCAATGAGACAGCTTTCTCCTCTTGAGGAGCAATTCAGGAAGGAGAAGGGAAATAGCTGGGCATCAGGACCTGTCAAGGGTGGTGGGACTCAGCCCTACAGCAAGATGAGACAAGCACTGAGGTGAGCGAGATTGCAGAGTTGCCCCCAGGTAAAACAGCCCCTTGAGCATTTTATTTGACTGGGCTGAACCATGAGGGCACAAGATTTTGGGAGGGACACCACCCTGAAGGCATAATTTCAAGGTTTTGCACCTTACTTTTGATGGAAAATTAGGAGCAATCAGACATTTCAGCTGGGCAAAGCTTCACCAACTGAAAACCCAACAAAGCCCCAGTCCCCCAGCCCCAAACCCACCAAAATACTCTGCTGTCTGTACTAGAGATTTGGCCACAAGGACATCAGCCAGCCAGAGGGATGGGGCAAACACAAACAATGGCTGCTGGATTACCTCTTGTCCCAGTCAGCAGCCCCTGCACCTCCCTCAGGGTCTGCTTTGTAAAAGCCTCCAAGGCCAACACGGCCAGCTGAGCGTAGAGGATGGACAGCCCAGATTAAGCCCCCTGACCTGCAAAGGCCACCACAAGATGGCCAAGAGGTTCATCTCTAGGTCATCATCGGGTGTCCTGCACCCAGCAGTGACAATGCTTGCCAGCCCTGGTCCACCTCCCAGCTTGTCAAGTGCCTCCAACCACGACCGCAGTGGCAGAACAGGGCCATGAAAACTCCACACCAGTAGCTCCCAGCACTGGGCTTTGGTCACTTATTTTCCCACCAAACAAGAAACAGAGCTGGGAAGTAGGGTGACTCCAAGCATCTCAAAGGCAGGAAGACAGGAGTCAGAGCTCCCAAATCCTTTCCCTGGGCAAAAAGAAGCACATGATAAAGTACTCACAGGATTGTGTCCCTTCCAACATTTGGAGATACCTGGCACTCGTGGCAAAGAAGCAGCCCAGCAGAAGCCAATAGCAAGTGGACCCTGGTGTCCTCAGGGAGGCAGGTGACCACACAGCCCTTCATTTGGTGGGAGAATGAGCCCCCTTGGCCTTCCTGCAGGGAGGGTTTTGGCAGCCTTGTTCTAAGGTTGAGCGAGCCCAGCCGGTTGGCTCTTGTGGGCTGGAAACAAAGCCCCACTCAGATGGACACTCCTGCACGTATCAAGAAATACTGCCTTCCAGCCTAATCATTTATAATCCCATCTGTAACCTAATTATTAAAAAGCTTCTCAACTCAACAACTGTAAAAATGCTGCACCAGCCAGGCGTTCCCAGCAATAGCACCAGGCTGCATTTCCAGGGAGCAAATCACACCCTGAAACCCTAAGCTCTGTTATTTAAAAAACACGTGAATGCTCTTACTGTGGTACAAAAAGGGTGGGGGGGAAACCAGGAAATATCAAGGCCTCATTTGTTATTATGCCACTGCACAATGAACCAAGCCATTGTTCCCTACCTGGGGTAACAACACCTTTCAGAAAACACGAGGGCTTTTCCCAATGTGTTCTTTAAAAAATGCCAAGACCGAAGCTGCTGGAGGATGGGTGAAGAGCTGGAAAAAAGAAATACAATAAAACAGCTAACAGATCATCCAGAGGGTTTTCATACTTGATCTGTAAACACTCTTTTATTTAATAAAAATAATCATCCATTATAGCAACTTCTGCTCATGGTCGATTTTTCTTTTTACAGTAAACCACAGTTTATTTGCTTTCCTCACCTCTTGAGGCTTCAACTCGGAAAATGCAAGTGAATGTAAACATTGCTCTCCAGGTCCCAGGATGCATCCAGGGACCCTTGGAGTTTATTACAAAGTCAAAAGAGAGAGCAAAATCAACAAAACACTTCCCAAAAGTAAAAAGGTATTTTTTTTTAAAGTCTCTTCCTGTGCACCATAAGACTCCAGAAAAGGTAAATTCATCTCATACATGAGACTTACACAAACTTTGCTTTCTCCAAACAACTTCTATGACTTGTCAGTATTGGATAAAAGCTTTTTTCATAACATTAAAAGGCTTGTAGACTCATTTATTGTGATGGATCAGAAGTTTTTGCTTTTCATATTCTCCAGAAATTTCTTCATGGCACAAGGATGTTAGATTTGTTCTGTCCACTTTTGTATATTTTTTAGCAGAAAGAACTGAAAGACATTTCAGGAAAGGAGTATAAAAGCAGTCTTAACTCTCTCTCCTGAGCCAATCTCAAAATATTTACATATTTCTTTTTTTAAAAAAAAAAAGAAAAAAGCTTAATTACACTACAAAATACTGGAGAAATTGTCAGTTAAATTTCCCATTTGGGAGTTCCGCCCTGTATAAGACTGAAAAAAAGGGATGCTGTAGGGATGCAGGTTAAAAACTGAACTCCCTTAATTCAGAAAGGTGGAACAGCCCCTGCACACAAACCCCCTCCTCCTCTGCAGGAAACCCCACAGGAGTTAAATCATCACAAATCAATATAAATGAGATACCATGATATATGGAGCCCTGCTATTTGCTTTGAAATGTTCTCTATTTACAGTTGGAGGTGGGGGAAGCGAGTTATCATCAAACACATTCAGGTGCTGCAGTGTGGTATGAAATCAACTGAGATGATTAACTCGTGGGTAGCTTGGCTGGGTCCCAAGCCTCACGTTGCATGAGAAATAGCCCATCACTCCATCACCCGGGACATCTCTGCCTGCACAGCAAAGCCACCGCTCCGCCAGGGTCAGCTTTAATGAATAACAAGAGGACAGTTACCATCTCAGCTGTATTATATCATAGGCAACATTGAAATTAAACAGAATCAGGTATGGTATAAAAAATAACGACTAAAATAGCCAATCTGGAGAGGTCTGTGTTCCTAAGCATTATAGCAAAAAAAAAAAAATATGACTGGACATCAGAAGTTTTGGCAACATTATCAAACTGTCAGGTAGGGGGAATGGCTCTTGTTGTTCAGTGGTTTTGAATGGGAGGGGGTGAGGAGTAGGAAGAAAGGGACTTACGGTGTAAGAGATAATTCAAGCATTCACAGTTTCAAAGCTTCTTGCCTTACAAAAATTAAGACATTCCAATTCAGGGATACAATACTGTATTTTACAAAGGGGTCAAAATTAATTACATATACAACAGGAAGGAAAAAAAGATACAACAAAATAAAAAAGCCAACACCTCTGGGGTGGCATTCTCCTTCTTTGTTCATCTCACAAGCTGCACATTGTTTGTCTTTAAAGAGTCAAACTGAGCAGTCATGAAAAATATCCACGGAGAGATTCTGGCAAAAGAACAAAAAAGCTAACAAAATAAATGAAGCAAGTCAAAAGCCATCCTCCCCTGGAAAGCTGAATGCCAAGGCTCAGATTTCCACTTGCCTGCTGCTCCTTGTTGCTGCTGCCCGGCGTTTCCACAGGCTCATCTCAGGTTTTAAAGGCTTCCTGCTCACGAGCTGAAGGAAACCATCCCATGCAAGCACAGCCCAGGAGAGCTACGCCTCACTCTCCTAACAAAGTCTTGAATTAGTCCTGCCCACAGCAAAGGGTCCCTCAAACAATCCTTTTCCTCTCTATCCTGCAGAGGATCCTTTTGAAGGCCCGTCTGAAGTCATGGTTGAAAATGGTATAGATGACAGGGTTCAAGGAGCTGTTGCAGTAACCGAACCAGAAGAAGAACTTGAAGAGGGTGCCGGGCACAGAGCAGCTCTCGCAGACGGCCATCAGTGTGTAGGTGAAGAAGAAGGGGAACCAGCAGATGACAAAGACCCCAATCACCACCGCCAGCACAAAGGTGAAGCGCTTCTCCCGGTTCTGTCTGCCCCTCCACCGAGACCCTTTGGTGTTCCTCTCCTCCTCCACCTTCGTGGGTAAACTGTCCCCAGGCTTAATTTGGCTCAGTTTAGTCTTGGTCTTTCCCCTTGATGGTCTCTCTGACTTCTTACACTGGTTGTTCTCCTGATGCTCGGAGGATGAGGTCTCCTCCATGTCTATGCCGTTCACCTCTCCCTCCTGCCCACCGCCACCTCCTGCTGCCTTCTCCCCATTGAGCTGGGCTGTGGCTGGCAGGTCCTCCTTGTCAGCCAAGCCATTCTGCCTCTTCTCCGGACGCTCTGCCCGTTTGTTTGGTGGCACCCTGGTTCGCCTCTTGGCTATCTGGTAGATGCGCACGTAGACCAGGATCATGATGAGGCAGGGGGCAAAGAAGGAGCCGATGCTAGAAGAGATGATGTACCACTTCTCATCGTTGATCTTGCACCCTGCCACCCCTTGGTCAGCCTGCTGCCCGCTTTTCTTCTCAATGGATATGAGTGGCGGGAAGGAGATGACGGCCGAGATGACCCAGACAATGAAGATGATGCATTTGATGCGGCGTGGGGTACGCTTGAGGTTGTACTCGATGGCTTGCGTGATGGACCAGTAACGGTCCAGGCTGATGGCACACAAGTGCACAATGGAGGAGGTACAGAACAGCACATCCAAGGCCAAGTAGATCTCACACCAGACTTTACCAAAGTACCAGTACCCCATCACCTCATTTGCCAGAGAGAAGGGGATGACCAGTGTGGCCACCAGGATGTCAGCTGAGGCTAAGGAGACCAGGAAGAGGTTCTGGGGGGCCTTGAGCGCCCGACTGGTGAAGACAGCGATGATTACCAGGACGTTGCCGAAGACGGTGAAGAGCATAAGCAAGCCCGCCAGGCTGATGAGGGTGATGGTGGTGTGCAGGGGGTACGGCGTGCCCCAGCCCGGCCCGGCACCGCTGTCGTTGAAGGTCCCGTTGGTGCCAGGAGGCAGGTAGCCCTCCTCCTCCTCCAGCTGCCGCTGGTACTCCATGGAGGAGAAGAAGTAGCCCCTCTCCGTGAACGGGCGCTCCAGGTTAAACATCAACCCGGGCTGTGAGGACAACCCTGCCCTTTGCCCTCTGCCCCACCCAACTCCGCGCAGCTCCGCGCTCCGCGCTCCCAGCTCCGTGGAGCTCCGCGCGCCCAGCTGCGGGTGGCTCCGTGGAGCTCCGCGCTCCCTACGACGACGCCGTGCGGGGCGGGGCCGCGCGGGGGCTGCGGGCGCGGGGCTGCGGGCGCCCGCGGCTCATGCTGGGGCGCGGCAGGCGCGGAGCGGGACCCGGGCTGCAGCCGGCAGCGGCGGCGGCTCCTCCTGCTCTGCCTCGCTCGCCGCCACCGGGCAGCTTTATAGCCCCGCATCGGGCTGGGGCGGGCGCGTCAGCCCCACGTGGGGAACGGCCCCCGGTGCGAGCACACACACACAGGCACACACAGACACACGGACACGTAGAGACGGAGACACACAGCCATACACACACACAGAGACAGACACACAGATACACGGACTCGCAGATACACGCACAGACACACGGACACAGACAGACACACCCCACACCCCCACCGCGCTCGGGGCTCACGCCGCCCGCTCACCGCACACACCCGCACACAGCTCAGCACCGTCTGCTTTTTGCACCCCCGCTCACCGCCCCCCCCGCTCCCCTCAGCCCTTGCACACGAACCCGCATCCCCGCTGCCCCCGCCCCACGGTCTTGCCCACCCCGCCCGGAGAGGAGCCACCGCGGGGTGTGTGTGGGGAGATGAGAAGGGGGAAGGCAGGGGGGCTTAAGTGGGGCTTTGGGGCGCGGAGCGACCGCCGTGAGCCCTCGGAGCTGGAGCTGATGCCGCCCGCGCTGCGGTGGAGCCGCCGCCCCGGAGCGTGGGGGCATCCACGGACTCCGGTGGGGCTGCCGGGGGCTCGCTGCTACCTCCGCGGGCAGCGCTGCCCCCTCGGGGGCTCCGGCGGGGCAGGGCGCGGCCGGGCAGCGCGGGGGGGCAGCGGCACCTGCTGGCCGAGGCGCCTCATTGCGCCCCCCGCCCGGCCCTCGCCTGCTCCCCCCCACCCCCCCGGGGAGATCCCGCGCCCCGCTCCGCACGGAAACGCCCCTGCCGAGGGGTCCGGGAGCTGCACCCGCAACGGAGAGGATGGGGAACAGCCCCCACAAAGAGGTGGATGGGGAGCAGCCCTCACAAAGGGAAGGATGGATGAGAGAGTCCCCCACAACGGGAAGGATGGGAAGCATCCCCTAACAACGGGAAGAATGGAAGGCAGCTCCCACCCAGGGAAGGATGGATGGAGAGCAGCCCCCATGCCGGGAAGGATGTGGGGCAGCCCCCATGACATGAAGATGAATGGGGACATCCCCCACAATGGAAAGGATGGGTGGGAGGCAGTCCCCACAGCGGGAGGGATGAGGAGCACCCCACACAAAGGGAAAGATGGACTGGGAGCATCCCCCACGACGGGAAGGATGGGAGGCAGCCCTCATAGCAGGAAGGGTGGATGGGGATGGGGAACAGCCCCCACAACGCAAAGAATGGGGGCAGCCTCCACGACGGGAGGGATGGACGGGGAGCAGTCCCCACAATAGCACTCTGCACCCAGCAACCCCCCAGGCTGGCTCATCCCTGGCTGCATGGGCCCTTCCACCTCGCAGCACCCAAGAGGGCTCTCATCCTGTAGCACCAGACCCAGATGTTTTCCTCCTGGACCCTCCTCATTCCCTCCCTCGTGCTCCCCACTGGCTCTCCACAAGCAGGAGTTAGGGTGGTGGGCAGCAGACCCAGGTGGGCAGCTACCCTCACACCCTATCCCATGGGGCAGCCCAGCCCCGGGGAGCATCCCCATGTGCTCCTCCAGGAACACAGGAGCTGGCATCTCACACCTGTGCCTCTGCAACAGCAACGCGGAACCTTTCTAATAGCAGAAGAGCAGTAATGACGTACCTGGTAGCCTGCCCGGCCCCCGAAGCTGTCAGCTCTCAGCATGTACAGATTACTCACCCGTACAGTGCACGGACTCTGGCCCTGATGCTCTCACTCAGTCTCTTCTCCCTCATTTTCAGATGGCTCTAATGATGCTCACTTGGTGCTCCAGACTCAGGCGGCTCTCAATTAATTGCCGCGCCGTTCTCGGGCCAATGAATGGATTTCCTCTGCAAGATGGAGGGGGCCCTGTCATCTTTGTCCCTGCGCCACACACCGTGTTATAAACCAGGCCCAGGAGCGATGACGCCCAGGAGAGAGGGAGCAACACTGAGAGATACACGGTCTGGAAGCCAGAGAGCACAGCCTCTGCGGCTGAGCGAGGGAAATTGAGGGGGAACCCCACTGTTTGAACAAGGGTGTGCAGGACCCACTGCACCAGTTTGCCTGGGAAAAGGGCAGTCTGTGGGGAGTCACTTAAAACCTGTAAATCGAACCCAAGATGACTGATACACATGCACAAAAGATCTCTGAGAGTAAACGTGGTGTATAACCACGGAGTTCATTGCAAAGGCAAGTGAAGACACAAAGGATGAAGGGACTCACCTCAGTCTATGGCAAGACCAGGCAGGAGATTGAGGAGATGTTGGACTTTGTGAGCATTCTGCTCATTGCAGGGGACTTCTGTGCTGGGCAGGAACCCGCAGCTCCTGCTCAGCGCTGGGTCTTCCTCTGCCTCAGATGTGGGATCTGCAGTGGCTTGGGATTACCTCTGGCAGAGACTGTCTCAGTCACTGCTTAGATGGAGGGAGGGTGCAGTCCATGCCTCTCGTGGTTAACCCCTACTCTGACCAGTTTGACCTCAATTATAATAGCACACATCTCTCTGCTGAGGCCACCACAGACCACCTGAGATGCTTTGCTCCAGATCTGCCTTTCTGGAAACACCCTGCGTAACCCCATGCAAAGCTGAGCTGCATTCCCAACACAGGCAGAGAGTGGATTTAAATAGCAAAACATGACCAACTGCCTTGCTTTTCTGTCCGCCTGAAGCTAACTCAGCCAACATCATTGCTCCTGAGCCACCGCATCGCCAAAGCAGAGCTTTGATCAAGGCTCTTTACTGGGACAAAGAGCATGAGGGGGACATGAGAGGCCAAAAGCCTGAAGAAAAGGGTTTGTTCCAGGAACACAGCTGGACACAGAGCTCTCTGCAAGCAGGTAACAGCTGGGATAACATTGTATTCATTTCGAAGAGGGAGAAAACCTGCCTCATCAAAGGCACTTTCCTCGCACTGCCTCCATCATTGTGCGTGTGACATCTCCGTGATTTTATTGACATCAGCAGTGCTCAGGACTATCTGCAAAGTGACTTGGTAATATCAGCTCTCCCATTGATTTTCTCTGCAGGTCATCTCATGGCTCTGCCCAATTATCAAGGTGGTCAGAAAATGTTGGGGCTGGCAAGGACTCTTAAAATCTCACATGACAACCCATGGTGCACCCTGTCCTACAGGATGGCCATTTTTATGAGTCTATACCAATTTGGAATATTCATAAAGCCTCAACTCCCAGAATCCTGGTATTAGCCAAGAAACTTGAATTTGTAGCCCCTGGAAAACCACAGGGAAAAGATTCTGGGGAAAAAAAAACCAGCTAGTAAATAAAATTTTCATATCAATCGCCTGGCATTTGCATCTAGATACTCGATTTTTGAATGCATGCTGCTGTCAGCATTGATATAAGTTATAAGGACTCTGCAGTCTGAGCTCAGTCAACAAGCACCTGACAAGGCAGCCTGGAAAACTGCCTGTTCTCTGGCAGCATCGTGCTCTGAAGAGCCTCAGGAGCCTGCCCTTGCCCTGGAAAAAGCAGCCTGGTTTCTCAGCAGAGCCCCACAAAGAGCTGGGCTCACCAGGTAAGGGGGCATAACCTGAGTGTGCACTAATGAGCGAGGCTGAAGGCTATCGATCCTCCTCTGACAGCTCCCCCTCCTCCAGCTGCCATCCCAGGTGGGCAGCGATGCCCTTTCCGAGGCGCAGCGGTGAAGTTGGCGTTCAGCGTGTGTACCTTGAGCGCATCCCTCGCAAACAAGCTGACCTTTATGCCTGGTTTCAGGTCATTAATTAGGCACGCTGCTTCCACGTTTATCCATCTCCAGCGTCGCTTCCAGCAGCATGAGAGGAGCCAGGACCACCCTCCCCTGCTGCCCCTCGGGGAGAGGGAGCTGAGAAACATTTGTGGGGTCTCAGTACAGCTCACAGCACGGAGTTAATCACATACAGGGAGATAATCTCTAGAAAGAATCACTATGGTAATAAGGCTGCAAAATGCACGTTTCAAACATGCAGGAATTGTTTATTTCCAGTGAGATTCTAGCAGGAAAAAGTAACAACAGCTGCTGAAGGACTGCAGCTCACTTTTTGGACAGCCTGGTTCAGGCTTACAGAAGCTGGACAAACCTAAGGCTACCTCAAAGTGTTACAGCACAGAGTCCTGGGGGGACTACACCAAAAAGCAACCACCAGAAAAAGGTCTTGAAATTATATCTCATCAGAAGCTTTCAAGAGCAGCTCTGTGCCGACTGGACACAATCCATCAAAGAGCCTTGGGCTGGGAGCTGTGGGTGCTCTGCAACCAGAGGGAAACTGCAGTCACAGTTTGCTTTCTGTTAGGAGAGCTGTGGTTTGCTCATTTGCGCTGATCTCAATGTTTGCATATCCATGACAGGAAGCCCTTATTGTAGCTGTGAATTTTGATCATGCCACTGGGTATATTTGAATAAATCAAAGCAGGGTGTCTTTTAGGAAGATTTGCCTTAGTAACTGGGTTCTGTTGAGGGCAACACACTGAAATCCCATGGCTTGTGACACCCCGTGGCCTATCGGCTGAATAGCCCTTCACGGCACCTTTGAGTTGGTCAGTTTTCCTCCAAGCCTAGTGGAGAGCATAGAATCATACCATGATTTGGGTTGGAAGGGACATTAAAGTTCATCCAGTTCCAACTCCCTGCCATTGGCAGGGACACCTCCCACTGGATCAGGTTGCTCAAAGCCCCATTCAACCTGGCCTTGAACACCTCCAGGGATGAGGCATCCACAGCTTCTCTGGGCAGCCTAAGCCAGTGCCTCACTACCCTCACAGGAAGAAAAATCTTTCTAATATCTAATCTAAATCTCCCCACTTTCAGCTTAAAACCATTCTCTCTCATCCTATTCCTAAACACCCTGATCAAGAGCCCCTCCCAGCTTTCCTGTATCCCCTTTAGGAACTGAAAGGCTGCTATAAGGTCTCCCTTGAACGTTTTCTTCTCCAGACCGAACAATCCAACTCTCTCAGCCTGTCCTCATATGAAGGATGTTCCAGCCTGCCTGTAATTGTGCTTGGGACTACCCTGACCCAGATGCAGGACTTGCATTTGGCCTTGTTGAATTTTGTGAGGTTCACACAGGCCCACCTCTCAAGCCTGTCAAGATCCCTCTGGATGGCACCCAAGCCACACAAAAAATGCTTTTCCCCTTTTCTGTGTTAAACCCAGCAGGAAAAACACTGTAGGAGCTATCAGGGGAAGAGGCACAGACCTTCTGCAGGCAAACCTTGCCTTGCTGGATGTATGATGGTCCCGCTGCAAAGTAATTCAAAGTAAGACAGCAAGCATGCCATCCTTTTCCAGGGAGATGTTTCAAATGCAGTGATTCATATATTCCTTCTATTTTAAGAATTAATTTTAAAAAAGAATAGTAACCAGGGACCCCAGGCACTTTCCCTCCTGCACCCACAGCTCTTCCTTTCCCCATCTGCAGCTGTGTGAGCAGGTTTGGGTGTTGCTCTTTTCACAGAGCTCACAGCACCAGCTTCTGCAGAGCCGTGTTTTTCAACAGAGTTTGTCTGGTCTCAGCTGCTGGATGTACTTTCCTGAGTTATTTGAATAAACCAGTAGGAAGCAGATAGCTTCGACAGCACTCCGTGCTAGCACCTAATCCCCTCGTGAGCAGGGATGCTGCCACCGTATCTGATGTTCAGAGGGGAAGGAAAGAAGGCTCACTGAATATTACCTACAGTGGTAGCTTTTCACCAGCCCCCCATCTGCAGCGAGCTGGCTCAAACCAGCACAAGATGGATCCTATGTGACCACCTCCTCCTCCAATGCCTTTTTTTTTTTGCAAATGGCTCAAAAGCTCAGCTTGCCTCTCCTTGTGAGCTGTTCAAGTTGTCTGCCCTGTTTGGCAGGATTTTAACTACCGGGTTTGATTGCACAGCCCTAAAACAACAGCCAAGAGAAACATTTCCGCACTACAGATCATAGCGTGGCAGAGTCAGGAGTGGGACTGAGACACGGGCCCTGCACTCATGCGAGCCTCTGCCTTATTTATTCATTATTTCCCCTCTTTTGCTTCTGTCACAGTGGCCTCTGCAACATTAAAAGCTCATTTCAGCTCTGCAGGAGGAATGATACAGAAGAAACCTCCCAGCTGTCTGCATGCGACTGACCTTTTGCCCCTCAGGCACTTCAGGGAAAAGGGGAGAGAAACGTGCATTTTCTCTCTGTAGCATCTGTGAGTGCATTCTCTGATGTGTTCCACCATACCAAGCAGAGGCAAGTGTTTTTACACAGTCCAGTTTTCTTAATCCAGTTCCCTAACTGGGAATCCTCCCTCCTCGCTGCACCCTGCAGCGTGGCCAGAACTAAACACCTGTGGGGCTATCCCTCAGCACAGTGGAGCAGCTCCATCCTGCTCCCCAGGCCTCCCATCCTGCTGGATGACAGATGAATTCCCTTGAAATTAGCCAGTAAGGGCAGAAACATAACAAAAAACAAACCAAACAGACTATTGCCCACCATTAATATAGTTCAGGAACCTCCTGTTATCACTCACCATCAGTCACTCACTTCAGGGGACTGACTCACTGCCTCCCATAAAACCCTTTACCAGGCTATGATGGACTTTTCCATACATATAGTATCAGGGAGCCAAAACACAGTGCAAACACAGTCAAGTCCTTCCAGCCCTTCCCAGAGCAGGGCAAGGCAATACCCCCCACCCTCTGGCACCGCTCCCTCCTGGAAGTCACCCACACGCAGCCCTGCTCCAGTGGGCGCTCCCTGATGCACTCCAGCTCAGAGGCAGCCAGCTCCCCCCCCCCCCCCCCCCCAGAGATGCCCCAGCAAGAAATTACTGAGCCAGAAGCACTGCCCAGCCAGAAGTATTGTCGTGCTCCCAGTGCCGGCAGGGCAGCACCATCAGCAGCTCCATCCAGCCAAAAAGGGGACAGCTGTCCAAGCCTGCACTGCAAGCAGAGACAAAAGCCCTTTGGGGCACTTCTAACCAGCTTTTCAGGAGAAGAGCAAGTAGTCTTGGGCATGTGGAGAGCTGCCCAGCTCAGTGTTCAGAGAGGAGAAGGACTGGGTGCTGCTAAATTTCCTTGTAACGTTCCCTAAACAAAGCTAATCAAGTTTCTGTAGCTCAACAAGTTACCTTTCATCAGCAGAGGTGGCCCATATTTAAGGCAAAATTGAGGCTGCCTCACTTTAAAGTATTTAATTTCCCAACTGGGAGAGGTTAACATTCAATTACTCAGCTGAGAAGTAACTCGTTCATTCAAGTTTCACTCCCTAGGGCCCGAGCATATTCCTCTGCCCTTTCCCTCCCCGTTCTTCACCATCTCTGTCTGAGACTGACACAGTGACACTACCTGAGGGCCAGGGGCTGCAGTCAGCAATACTCATTCAGCCCCTCTTGTGAAGGCAGAAGTGCCCCAGGTGAGCTGTAACTCTCTGGTTCATTGCACATCCCCAGCAGTTCCTTTGACGTGGTCAGAGCAAAGCTTCCAGCAAAGCAAGTAGCCCTGAAAAGAGAGGGTACAACAGAGAGCAGCCAAGCAGGGACTGAAGGTTGCAGTTCCCACTTGGCAAGTTATGGGTCTCCCAGCAGGTTCAGATCATCATGGGAAAGGGGGATCGCATTATGTATCCCTTCAAAACCCAGACCAGAGCAAGCTGCTACAGCAGGAAACAGCTTTCCATGCACGCCTGCATCAGGCAGGTTTGCTGCCTGTGTTTCACCCAGTTTATGTGTCTAAATGACTCCAGCTCAGCAGCTCTAGAGTTAAAACGATCAAAGAGGTGGGATGGTGGCAGCCGTTCTTGAAGACTCAGCTGTGTGAAACGACCAGAGTATAATTGCCTGAAATTGCTGGGTTCCCAGAAAGCCGAGCGTACCAGCGTGGTTTCACAAGGAGGGAGGCTGCCGGGGAATGCAGCAAGACTTTCCCCGTTTTCCCTTGTTACTTACTTCACCATCTAGTGGCAAAAGCAAATAACGCTGAGAAGCTGTTCAGGAGCAGCGGCCGGCTCTGGAAGGAGGCCTCTCTTTGCACCAGCTTCTCCCAGTCACCTCACGGCTGCCTGGACTGGGGACACAAAGGACACGCCTGGAGCATCCAGCATCCCTGCAAGGCCCCCAGTTCTAAATCATGGCCCTGTATAAAGGCTCTTCTGCATTGGCTGAATGCCATCCCAGGACCCTCTGCCCACCTCCCTCTGCTGTGTCCCTGCTGTCCCCCCACTCCAGCTGTAATCCACGGTAGCTTCTCCCCCTCGGCAGCGATAACCACCTCCCACCCTCCTGCTGCCCAGCCTCTGCCCAAACCCACCTGGTTCGCCGCAAGGAAGCCGCAGCTCCCACAGGAAAAGTAAGCAAAGACAGCTGCAGAAGAGCAGCACAGGCAGCAAACTCAGGTCTCTCAGCCATCAAACCCAGCGCAGCTAAAGGCACAGGCTGAGCTAAGCCCTCAGGAGAAGACGTCAGGATGAACAGAGTCCTTCTGACTTGAGGCTTTTCTTTCTGTGCCTCAGCTGAACCATTAGCCAGGACTGTGGTGGGTGAAGGAGGAAGTGTGTTGGAAAGGGACACAGACACCTTCAAGGAAAAACACTCAGCCTGGTGTTTGGAGCACCTGGGGTGCTGGGAAGTGCTTGCCCTCACCAGCTTTCCAGAGGCACTTTCTCCTTGTGCTGCCCCTTTGCCATCGGCCCATGCAGAAGGGGACATCTTCCCCAAGGCCAGGCTCCACTCCCCAGCCCCAATCTGCCCACTTGGATGTGGCAGAAAGGTTTGCATGTGGATCTGCTCCATGGGAGGGAAGGAGTGGAGACTGCAGGGGGACTTCCCAAAGAGAAGAGCTCACACAGCACGCGCTGCCCTCGCAGCAGGGCCAGGGGCTGTCCCTGCCTTTGAACCCCAGCTGGCGGATGGTCCAACACCCTCCCGGCCCGCGTCAGGATGGCCAGGCCAGCGGAAAGCAGACAGAAACATCCATCATCCAGTGTCCACAGGAGGAGGGCGGGCCTTCTCTCCAGAGCCAGGGTTTCCATCCTCACAGTGGTTTGCAGATCCTGCATCTAACATGCCACAGGAAAATCCACCATCATTACTGCACTCATTCCTGCGCTGTCTACAATTATCCCCGTGCAGATTGCAAAGTATGAAGGTGTCTGGGTTTTTTTATCTTGAGAGGCTCAAATTAAGTTTAAACACTAGTTTTTGATTTATTTGCTTATTCAGCACTGTCAGCTGCTTTTCACCAATACAAAATAGCTCTCTCCCCAGGAAACATTTATCCTATCCGGGAATACTATACTGAGGGTGGTAATGTGTAATCAGGACAAAGCACTCGGAGAAGGCAGGCTGGTGTACCAGATGCTGACAGAAGAGAGATAATACATCTCCACTTGTGCTTTTTCAACACAGATTTTCCTTTTCCATGGAAGCATTGTAGGCAGGAAGGGAAATTTCTGCCATACAAAATTCAAGAGCAAAATAATCCATGTCTTGCCCTGAAATGTCACAGAAAACTAAATGCATACCAATAAGCATTAATCTCTGGTGCTACAAACAAACTCTCTTCCTTGTTTTTTTCCTTGAGAAGTCATTTTCAACCCTGCACTGAGCAACACCAGCAAATTGTTTTGCCACAGTTTTGTTTTGCCACAGTTTTGTCTTCCCACATGGAAGAAGGATACTGCAGGGCAGTGCTCTCATCAGCCCATCCTCACAAGGCTTGATGTCTTTAACACCTTCTGCCACTCCAAGAGCAATGTGGGGAGGGAAAGAAGAAATCTCTACTACTTCGTGTACAATTCTGCTATTCTGCCTGTCAGCGCCCATTAAACCCAAGGGCAGAAGGATTGAGAAGGAAAGCAAACTTTGTGAGAAACACTGAAGCTGCCCTACAGACCAGGAGCACTGAACCCACCCTGGACTCCTCCTTTTCACTTGTTGAGGCCAAGCCATTTGCTGGGTCACAACCCCAAAGAAGCGGGAATTGCCATGCAGCATCCAAGCATTACTGGAGGCATAGTACCAGCACAAGCAAACACATCGAGGGGAAAACAGTGTCACTGAAATCTGAAGACTCAGCGGCACAGCTAAACTAAAAATATCCCTTAAATCCTCAGAAAGGCTGCTCATGGCAGATTTCAATTGGCTTTAATCAACAGCCCCTCAAAACTGTTCTGTTGAAGAGACCTTCCTTGCTCCCCAGCAGGCAGGATGTATGGGATCAACTACCCATCTATCCAGCCAGGAACCAGGCTTGGGTGCTACCAAGGAGTGTTCCCAGTGTCTCTGAGCATCAGGACACCTCACCACATCGGCAAAATCCTCTGGAGTTGAAGTCACTGAAGAATACCTTTGATTCCCATCATGATTTTCCCTAAGCAGAGCTAGAGACAAAAGTAGTAAAAAGCAATCATGGTAACATTAACAAATCTTATGAAAAATCTAAATTTTTTAGTTTCTGGGGAATTAAATAGCTCTATGAAATAAGAATGTCATTGTCTCATTAATATTTCACTAACAATTGTGGGAGCATGTGGGTTTTCCTAAAGCAAGAGCAATGAGTATTACTACATATTATGCATTACACATATTTCAGAACCCCTTACGGACTGCTAAGTGCTCCATGTCAGTTCAAAAAATAAGACATTCATCCTTATTCCCAAATGAAGGAAAGACTGGCCACAGATTTGTCATTCTATCAAAATTCATTCCTATCCGAGTCCTGACATGTATCCCAAACCACATCATTTATCTGTGAAGTCCTTGGACATCAAAACCCTTCACAAGGACTCTGAGATTTCGTGTAAAACTCTGGCTGGGCTCTATAAACCACTGTCCAAGCAGCCAACAAAGAAGCTGTAGAGCAACACACAGCTGTGCCGCGTGCAGCAGATCCATCTTTCCTATTTTCCTCTCCCAGCCATCTGTTCCCAAACCATGTTTTTCTCCTGGTATCTCCCTTCTGCAACAGAACCAGAGAAAAGGGGCTTGCAACCCATGCAAAGCAGGTTCAGAAGAGGACCTGGATGCACCACCAGGTATATGGATCAGAAGCCACTGTCCCACACTGTCTTTTTTGTCCTTCTTCCTGCCCATCTCCATTTACTTCAGCTCAACGCAGTGTGGGAAGCACTAGGGTGAGATAAATGGCCATTTGCAAAAAGAGGGAAATCTGAAATAGGAGAGATGGGAGGTGAGAGTGCAAGTGGAAAAGATGAGATCAGACATGGCACTGCAAGAACGAAAGAAACAGGCACTGCTGGAAAAGCCCCTCCTTCTCATGGAGGATTCTGCTACTTCCAAATACGGTTCTCTTTTAACATGACATCAACCATCTCCAAATTTCAAAATCTTCTTCACAAGAAACAGTGGACTGGCCCCAGAACCATCCATCTGGTGGAGCCACATATCCAAGAATCCTGGCTGTGCTCTCCTTCCTGGGAGGCTGTCCCTGGAGCTGCAGCCGGGTATGGGCTATCAATGGGCACCAACCAGAAGATGCTGACTGCAGGGCTCCCACTTACTGCTTTGCTCAACTTGCCTTTAGGGAATTTCCTCCAGTGCCTTTCAACCATTCCAGGCAAACCTCTGACTGGTGCTGCTGAGAATCTCCCCTGGTCCTTCACACCAGAACCGTACAGTGCCCTCTGATGTAGCTTCTTGGGAGGCTGGAAATGCCCAGCAGGCCTATAAAGAAATATTTCACTTAGAGAAGACTAAACAGCCTGAGATCATTGGCAAGAGGCTCCTTACTAGTTAAATTTGTTGCCCTCTGCTACACTGGCAAAACCAGATGATTTCAGATCTCTCAGTTGTAACTTCCCACTCGGTTAAAATGGCAAGGACTGGAAAAAGCTGAAGGGCATCCAAAACACTTGGGTCATATAGAGGGAAGAGTTTACGGGGTTATTCTTACCATGGCTGTTTTCAAACAACTTTATAAGATTTTCAGGGGAAAATGTATTTCCATTAAAACTGTCCACACAAAGTTTGGAAATTGCTTCTGGCAGCACAGCTGAAAAAATGCAGGACAAAAGCAAACCAGCTACTACTGAGTCAAGTGAAGCAACTACTAAACTACAACAGATTAAGGATTCATTACGAGTGTTAACAAAGAAATACTTTACCAATAGAAAGGCAGAAGAGGGTGTTGTGGAGAGAGCGTTTAACAGGGAACACTTGTGTGCAATTTTGCAGATAGCATCTTAGAGGCAGTGGGGTAGACTGATCTCTAAAGACTCTTAAAAGGTTTTGCAGTGGAAAAAAATAATTGCAAGGCATACAGTGAGATCATTAACTGTGCAGCCCAGGCTGCCAGCTGCTCACTCAAATACTCCAGATGGCTCCTCCTCTAAACCATCATCATTTGATCTCAGTAATCAAATTATCTCCCACTCTTACAATCCTAAGCGAGGCAAGGCTTGTAGGAAGAGATGATGTATTTTATTTGACTGAGATGGCTTGCAAAACCAAAACAAATTAGCTTTCAAGGCTCTCGGCCCCTTCTAATCATATCAAAGCTAACCACCTCCAGCCCTTTAACACCTACTTTCTGCCATTGCCACCACACACAGTTCAAAGCACCAGCTATACTCTGTAAAGCTGCCCGGCAT
The DNA here is from genome assembly GCA_033558185.1 of Dromococcyx pavoninus. NCBI lineage: Eukaryota > Metazoa > Chordata > Aves > Cuculiformes > Neomorphidae > Dromococcyx > Dromococcyx pavoninus. The sequence continues at coordinate 1,560,953 of JAUMJL010000323.1, forward strand.
CCAGGTTTTCTACAGTATTTGCACACTAAACCCTTCAATATGCAGTAGGTATCTAAATCCACAACTTCCCACCAGTGGAAAGAAGAGCAGCATTGGAAGACCCGGGATCCTGAAGCACTTAGGCTGGATTAATTACACAAACATGTAATCTGTTTGTCTCACCAGAGTCACACAAGACGCCGTCTGCACGTTTTTGAGGCCTTTAATACAGCCTTTAGGACACCCTGTGCCAGGAACAAGACATCATCTTCACTTTTCACTCAATCACAGCCAACATGTGGCGTTCTTCTGAGGTCAGGCTCATCCGTGGGTGCTCACTTCAATCATTTCAACAGAAAGGGGTCACGACCAGGGAGTTCTCGCCAAGCCCTGGTGGCTGCTGAGCACTGTCTGGCTGACACCGATTACCGACAAGATGCTACTGGGGCTGGGGGATGCTGCTTTATCTTTTAAACTATGGAAATTTCTTATAGAGCTTTCTGCTAAGGCTTCAAGGAGAAAAACGAAACCGAACACAGTGCACAGTCAGTCTTCAACTTCTTTTCCAAAGAGACAACACTAGAAATTTCCCAATATTTTCAGAAAACGTTGAGCTTTGACAGTTTAAATAGGCCAGGTGAAATATTCAAAAGTCACATCTTCCAAAACTACGCACCCTTGCCAGCGTGAACAGACCATTTTAAATCCTGGCATTATTTAAATCAGCATACTTATGCAAAATTTGATATTAATTTTGTTTCTGATTACCTAGTTGCAAGAGATGAAAGTCAGTTATAGCTAATACAGCTAATCAGAGGAAACATTTTATTACTGCAGTGGGTGGCTTGTATCTGAAGCCTAACCCCCAATCTCATCATTGCCCCGTGGGATTATTCCCCTCTAGAGTTTAGCACTAAAACTTTATCACCCACTCAACTTTAATGTTCCTAACTGTGCTGTACTTTTATTTTAGTACAGAAGAATAAAATAGCTTGCCAAAGGCCGTGAATTAGGAAAAAGAATCAGAGCTGGGATTAGAAAACTATGGAGAAAAGCAACAGGAATTATCAGAATGGAAGAGGTTTTGTTTAAAGAGAAGCTAAAGAAACAGAACTCTGTAACTTGGAGAGAAAAAAACACTGCCATTTGAGAAAAAAAACCCTTCGAGAGTAGTAAAAAAGCAGATGAACAGGAAAAAGACTGTTCATAAATTTCTCAGAATATGAGAAGTAGAAGTCAACAAATGAAATAAGGTGATGTGGTTCAAAACAAACAAAAGGAAGTACTTTTTCACTCGGCACATAATTATATTGTAGAATTGTTAGACACAGGATGTTGCAGAGGCCAGAAATATGAATTGATTTAGAATTAAAAAGAAAGCATTTTCTCCTGTGAATTTGCCTAATCTATCAACGCTACTAAGTGGAGTGATGCAGATGGTATCACAGTATCACAGTATCACAGTATCACAGTATGACAAGGTTGGAAAGGACCTCTGAGATCATCAAGTCCAACCTATAACCCAACACTATCACCAACCATCATCTAAACCATGGCACTCAGTGCCACATCCAATCTCCCCTTAAACACCTCCAGGGTCGGCGACTCCACCACCTCCCTGGGCAACGCATTCCAATGGCCAATCACCCTTTCAGTAAAGAACTTCTTCCTCACATCAAGCCTAAACTTTCCCTGACAAAGCTTGAGTCCATGCCCTCTAGTTCTGTCACTGGTCACCTGAGAGAAGAGACCAACCCCTGACCGACTACAACCTCCTTTCAGGTAGCTGTAGAGAGCAATGAGGTCTCCCCTGAGCCTCCTCTTCTTTAGACTAAACAGCCCCAACTCCCTCAGTCGCTCCTCATAGGGCTTATGCTCCAGCCCCTTTACCATCTTCGTTGCCCTCCTCTGAACACATTCCAGTATCCTGACATCTTTCCCAAACTGGTGCTTCCCTTTTTGCAAGCCCTTCAGACTCTGGTTGGTGAGGTCTGGAGCAGAACACCAGAGGAACTGCAGGTCCCTGTCACGTTTCGTACGCCGCTGCCACTCGGCTCTGTCAGGCAGGGGAGGGATGGTCTGTGGGCCAGCATCCCCCTCACCATGAGGCTGAGCAGCTCCTTAGCTCTGTTCAGAACGCTGGGTCACTGACAGTAACAGCGATCGACTCAACTCACAGAGACCGCTGGGCAGCTTGATCAGACCCTCTACTGATTTCAATCAGCAGAGACCTGATGTCAGCACACAGGTACTCGGGTTATTGCAGGAGTGACTGCTGCGCACTGGGAGAACCCATTCCAGCCTTTAAAGCCACCAGCCACAGCAAGTAGAGTGGTGCCATCATCATCATGGTCATACCCAGACTGCTGAGGCCCTTCTATTCTGATTTCAAAGAGTATTTGCATTGCTTTGTTTGTAGGACACGATGCAAGCGTGACCTTGAAACACCATCTAACATAATAAGCTTTATGGAGTTAAAAGACATTAGTTCAGAGCTATGTCAGCTTGGCAATAATGTCTTTTATTAACACAGAAGTTTAAATGCAGGTGTCTTACAGGCACCAGAATTCTATACTTACTTTCATTTTGGTTTTGTCGAAACACATTTTGCACTAAAATCCAAGATTCATTTTCCCTTTCAGACAGAAAGGTTTTGTTGGTTTTTCTCTCTTTACTATATGCTCTACTGTACTATAACAACCTGAAAGTAAAAGATTTTACCAACATCTGCTTTATAAAAGGTGTCCACTCTACATGACTCTGAATAAAGCAGTTACTGTCATGCAACTTCTGAAGCTTCCTGTAATTGCTGTATGTGAAAATCGATATTTTACTTCAAAAAAAATCTTTTAAAGAGGGATAAGTATACAATGAGAAAGCAGTTCTTGGTAATCTGGGGCACTGCAAAAGTATGACTTGCATCCAAATTAATGTTAGACTACAAATACTATAAAACTTTCAAAAGACTCAGTGGAAGCTTATTTACAAATATACTATTTATAATGAATGCATTGATACAGAATGACTCTTATAAAAAAGCAAGGCAATCTTTTATATAGACATAACAATCAACATTACAATAATTCAGATTAAAAGTACATTTTTATAGACTGTTTACACTCTTGTTTAGCTTTTAACCACAAAATTAGTGTGGTCTGGTATTTTTCCACAGCAAAAGTCCTGTGCAGTCCTGGTTAAGACCGAAATATCAGAATAAACAACCTAATTTTCTGATCTTTGCTAATGTAAAAACAAAAAAAAACATTTGTAGATACTATCGTTTGTTTGTAGTTGTCCTTACTGTGCCTTGACGTTTGTGTTGTGCAAATTACTGCCAACTGCACATTCCTAATTTCTAATTAGAAGCTATTCTGGCATGCCAATTTGATACAACTGAGTGTGAGACTGACTATATGAAAATGTTAGTTGCATCCAGATATGAAAGCTTCCCTGATATGGGTTTGAACTGATTCAGAAATTTAATTTATTTTTGGTTGGTTGTTGGTTGGTTGTTGTTTTTTTTTTAAAAAAAAGAAATCTTTCAAACTTTTCTAATTGTTAAGTAAAAGATATTTAAGAGTATTTTCCAAACTCCCAGGATTAAAGCTGTTACTTGAATTCCAGGTGACACAATGGGTTTAAGCACTAAGCAGCCAGACAGTTTGGGTACTAATTTACTAAATCAGGTACATGAGCAAACACGACCTTCAAGAAGCCTGAACATGCACGTTCTCACACATTAGCAAAGGGTGGACAAAACTGCAGAGAAAACCTTACATCCAAGAGAGGCACTGAAGCAAATATCCTACAACCCAAATCTCTTTCTAGAAAGGAGGTATGAATTTCAAAGTTTCCAATAGCATGTGGCAAATGGAAATGTACCAATTACACAACCGTGTGACCCAATCTCACATGCAGCATTTCCACTGCATTTAGACTGACAACTCTGGTGAGGAATCGAAATAGAGGACAGCCAGAGACAGAAATTTAATGGGTTTATACTAAAAGAAAACATTATTGCCAAGAATTTCCAAACAACTTTCTATTTACTAAATTTAAATGCTATGTGACCAACATGAGTCACAACCGCAATTATTCCTTCTTTTCACGATTTAACAAATCCCTAATCTGTTTTACACCTTACCAGACTTCCATAATCCTATGTAGTCTACAGAACAGTGGTTTAGCATCTTAAATCAAGGCATGATTCAGGATAGGGGCACAGACACATACAAAATTGATATTTTGCCTATGGGCAAGAAATAAAGGTTATGATTTTCACCCAAAGTGAAATACTTAAACGGGTGTAAGCCAGCACGTACGTCCAACTGAACACCATCAGACACATAAGACAATTTAGAAACTGCACCAGTTAACAATCCAGCATCCTGGGATATTGCAAGTCTGTTATGTCAGGATGAAAGACACTACTGAATGATCAAACCAGCTGTATTTATATGGATCTGTGCATAGATTTTGATATAAATCCATGTATGTACTTACATGGATTCATACACATCTCTTCCCAATCCACGTCACACATTTAATACTTAAACTTTTGGATTATTTTAACAAATTTCTAAATTTCTTCTGAGCTGATTTCTCCAATAAGGAAACTTCTCTCACACTGCTTTTATTCAAGTCTCTCAAGACACTGAAAAATTAAGCGTGCACCTCAGAATGTATAAAATTAAACTCCTAAAACGGGGCTCAGCATTGCAATGACCATACCAGTAAAGACAGTTCGAAAAAATATCCTGGTTTTAATAGAGTAATGAATTAAAACATAGCTTGCTTTATTCCTACAAGTGTAATGAAAAGAATAGTGTGTTTTTAAGCAAGTGTAATGAGCACTATTTTGTTGGCCAACTTCTCCACAAGAATTTACGCGAGAGAGGGTCAGCTCCAATCATACAGTCATCAACCATGTACCTTAACAAGGTGAATAATCAACACATCTACAAACTAAACAAATTAAATCCCATCAACTCTTACGAAAATGGGATTGAGGAGGAGACAGGGAATGAGACCAAGATGCTTGAAAACACAAGGGGTCGCCACTTTTGTTTTAAGGAACCGTAATAATCAAACCAGTTTCCCCTAGGGACCTGAGGGCAAAATGTGGATTTAGCTGTATATTCAGAAGTTAGATTACAGTCTTGATATTAAACATTTCAGCATCTTCATATTTTAACACCTTAATGCTGAGAAAGATTAACCTCAGGCAGAATCACAAGGAACAAGCCTTTTATAAACTAAAGTCTAAACTGAAAAGCTACAGTAGATGTAAAAATAAAAAAGGGGGGGTGACAGAGAGATAGAGTGTGTAAGAAAGAAAAGAACATTACTTAGTAAAATCCAGTGACATCTACAATAGTTTTACAGCATGTTTAAGCCCTGTAAGGTTTTATATCTCCACCTGCCTTCCATTTAAATTTACTCCTTGTTAGTGAAAAGACACACGACAAAACAGAATGCAAACAGATCAAGGCGATACATCTAAGTAAGCATGCCTAAAAGCCAGAGATCACATTCCCCAAACTTCTGCATGTGAAAAAGATTTCCCACAGCATCAGCTGATTTCATTTTGTTCAACATGTGCAGTCCTCTAAGTCACGCTACCCCAGCAGCAATTCCAACATGTATAAACTGGACAGTTCTTGAGTAACCGTGGAATGCAACCACCTCGAGTTCCTACCCTTCTGACAAAGGACAACTGGCCCTACCAGTGCAGCAATAGTGTAAATCTCCCTGAAGCATCTTCTGCCTTTTAAACCTCCAAGAAAGTCATGATAAAACTGAATGTCCACTACTTACAGTGTTTCTCTTGAGCTACCAACATCTATGCACAAATGAAAAAGGTGCCTCTTTTTTAATAGATCGGTTTAATACTGAAACAGATAGGATGAAGTTAAAAAAGAATAGTCAAGATACTGAACTGAATATTTTGAAGCAAGTGCCCCAGCTGTGGGGAAAAGTGCATTTAGTTCAGCAGCAAAACAGCACAGTGTGAAGATATTGTGCTTGGACACAGAAGTTCCATAATGGAAGGAGGTACAAGGCAAGTCAAGATATAAAACCATAGTACATTGTTAACCAACCTTAAAACTTACATATATTGCAGTGTTTAAAAGTAAGACACATTCATTTATTATACAAGGACTATAAGGAATCCTTAGAATTGCCTGTTGTAGTTTATGACTCAACATTGTAATAAAAATGTACATATATATTATTTCCTTGCCACTTAAACTGTACTGTTAGACCTCATGGAATTGTTACTTCACAAAATGAAAACCGCTCTTCACTGAGTACACTCAACGTTTTTACCAATCCAAAAAGGTTTACTTGTGCTAGAAAAGACCAACCGCAAAAGGCTCAGTTCAGATATGTTATGCCTGCAACTGATAACTCAGGGAAGCAAGACTTAAAGGAATTCAAGCTATTTTTTCCATTTCTTTTTCTTTTTTCTTTTGTTTTGACTGCATCCTTTTCACCTGCCAGTTGTTCTGATGAGTATATGTCTTTAGCATACAAACCAGTTGATAAAAATTCATCAGCAGAGGCATATAAATTCTAGATACGATTGATTAAAACAGAGCAAATCAGAATAAAACAAAATCCAGTGATTTACTCTGACTGTAAACAATATAAAAACACCATTTGCTTCAAATCTCAAAATAAGTTAAAAGAAAATCACAACCTCAGGATACATGACCCTTGCAGGTTTTGACACAAAAAAAAAGGGAGAACAGAAGAGTTCATTATATAAAGGTTATACATTTCTCTTACTGAAAGTAAATCTAAGCAAAACTATTTTTGTCCCTTAAATTTAAACTTTGAATTCATTGGCAATTGCTTTAAATGAACTGGCATTTCCAGATTTTTCAGACAACTTCCAAAGTCAGCAAAGAAAACTTAGACAAGCATTTTTACAGAATAAAAAAAATCTAAATGGCTATGATTCCTCTATTAGCAGAAACACATAATGCAGTCTTAGATTTGCCTTTTTATATTATTTATATATTTATATATATAATATAATATAAAACGCATATATTATATTATATATACATATACAGACAATTACAACATTAATGCAGTTTGTATTTTGTACAGTGTATTGGACAATCCGATCAGCATCAGACCATGGCACGATATGGTCCCTGCATTTTTAGGAACTGAATGATGAAGGAGGGTCCTCCTGCAACAATCTGAGGTGGAAGGTGGCTGAGCGGGCAGTTCTCAATACTCATTATTGACAGTTTGCTGCAAAGAGCCAGCTCAAAGGGAAGGCTGTGCAGATTGGGGTTGTCATTCAAATACAGTTCTTCCAGATTCTCCAGTGTACCTGGGTAAAATAAAATAATACAAAGTAGTCTTTTTTTGACTCATGCAGTTTATAACTTATAGACAGAAGCTCTAAGTCCACTTTGCTATATAGAACCTAGAGTCAGTGACTCATCTAAACTCCTATTTTCAAGCACCGGAACCTAAGAAAGAACCGATTTGCTTTAGTTTCCCTTAAAAATATCCATTGCTACATCACCCTTAGGTAACAACTGAATTGAGAACCCACAGAATAAGAGAACTGAGAGGGACTTCACCCTAAGTGTTCAGCCAAGTGCTTTGCAATTGCAGGCAACATTGAATACCTATCTAATCAAATGGGCCTAGAAAATATTTATACCATACAGTATGTATTATCTCTATAAAAATACCTATACTATACCTTTTATTTAACTACAACCCATGCATTAAAGACTTGAAGCTGTAACTGTAATGCACCATGGGAAGAAAGCAGAAGAGATCTCTGCACAGCAGTGAATTTATTAAATGGAACAAACCTGTGTGAAAAATTCCTCTTAAATTCAAATTTTACAAGCTGCCTCTGCTACATGCACTGCAATACAGATTAACCAGAAGATGGAAATTAGGCTAATTTCTTCTTTCTTAAGACTCCGCAGCAATCAAGTATCAATCTGTATCTTTGAAATACACTCCAAATGTACAAGTCCTCCTCAAAACATTCCCCCTTTTACAATCTTAGGGAGAACATATACATCTCCTATAATCTGAAAGACTTCTATAAATATCTCCTGTAACCTGAAAGGCTATTTCATCTTTCACAAGAGAAAGCAGTAGCCAAAAAAGGAAAGGCTAAGAAATAATGGCAAATAGCTGATAACTTTAGTTGAAGAAGTCACATCTGAAAATAGTTATCTATTCTCTAATCTGTTAAAATAACCCAGATTTAATAACCATATTGTACTGCTACAATACTCTTTCAAGTTTACTTATCTTAATCCTGCAGCTTTTTCCACAGAATCCACATTCTCTCCACTAACTTATAAACTAAATGACAAAGCTCCAGATATAGATTTAGGCCCTTCGCACAGAGGCAAATGCAAGATGAGCAGAAACCATAAGGGCTCTTCACTAAACATGCTGGGAAAGACAGACCGTGTCCCAGCCTTCTCCATCTGCACATCACTGCTTCTGACAACATTTGGCTTTGCTTCTCCCATCATTTCATCCTCCATAATGAGCTCTGACTTTAAGACCTTTACTTAAGTGCTCAGAATCATGCTATGGAGGTACTCGCAATCGACTACAGAAGACATGGGGGTTTCTCAGTTTCAGATGCTCTAAATTCCATTTTCTCTGGATGTGTCAAACAGACAAAAAGAATCTTATTCTTCATTTTTTTCCACAGATTTCTTCCTCTTCGGGTCCTTCTAACTCATCAAGGTGGAAAACAATATGATGGTCTATAAACAGAAGCATGTGCAGAGGGACTATCAGCAGAAACGTTTGCTTCACCTCTCTACACCCTACACAAAGTTTCTCTCTATACCACAGAATTAGAGTAGGACCAGTTTGTTTCCTTTCTGACATCTCTTTCCAAGAACAGGGTTATGAAGTCAAGTGATTGATAATATGCAATTTGTGGGAGAATTTGGAAAGAAAAGGACTCTCCCCATTCCAGGTTAGTGTGCGTTTGGCAGTTATCTGCAGAAGAACTGAAAAAAAGCTAAGCCATTTGTTCCACTACAGTTCAGCAAGATAAAGATCATACCCTATAGTGCCATTCCTGTGGCACATGCTTCACATCAGGTTGTGTCTATCTACAATAGAAGTTTTATATATATTTGTGGCCTCTACTCATGAGCACAGCAGATGCCTATCTTCTGTGTCAGTAACTGTTTTGGCTCAGGCACACTGTATAAAACCAGAAAAAGGGGTCTTACCAATTTCCTCAGGAAGGTGTGTGAGCAGATTCTCTCCGAGCCCAAGGTGTGTCAGATTGGTAAGGTGACCAATACCTCTGGGAAGGGTGGTCAGCTGATTATTAGTCAGAACCAATTTCTAAGGGAAGAACACATTTTAAAAAATTAACTTAACGACTTCTGCTTCTAATGACAGCAAGTAGCAAGATACATAGCTGATAAATTAATGGGTTCTACTCTCCAGCATCTGAACAAAAAGAAGATACCCTTCAACCACATTTCAGACCTCTATGAAGCACCACAGAATATAAAAATAAAATAGTGCATAGTAAAACACGTGCCTAAATATAAAAGCTTTCTTGAACATGACTGAAATTGGAGGCTATTCCTGTGGCACTATTGTACTCATCATACAGTTAAACTCTTCAAAATTTGTTTGTTCGATATTAACGGATGAATTGAAGAATTATGTCCCAAACAGTTTCCCTAATCAAACTACCTGCAATTAAATCAGCATGATGTAAATAAAGGACACAACGTGTTTATCTCAGCCAATTATTGTTTCACCTGCAGATCCTTGAGGTAAGCTATTTCATTTGGCAAGGATTCCAGTTTGTTTTCCTCTAGATCTAACTCTCGGAGTTTCCGTAGATTTCCAATTCCATGGGGAAGTTTCTTTAGGAGATTGTTTGACAAAATGAGAACCTCAGAAAAAAAAAACAAACAAACAAACCACAGAATTTCAGCAACATAATTAGTAAATAACAATTAAGGCAGGACGTTTTTTATTTTCAAGTAACAAAGTCTGAGATTAATCTATATTCAAATTATGGAAGCAAACTAAAAAGATTAAACAATCAAATCAGTGAGTAATACCTTTTTTTAGATTTATGACAGAATTCTTTCAAATATTATTTTATGTAATAATAAATGCAGAGTAAAATCAAAGAACACCAATTCTTCATATTTCTTCAAATCAGCAAAGAACAATTTCTCCCTGGCCTTCCTCTACTTCTGTTACCCTGCCTTACAGATAGCTCATAATCATGTTTTATATTATATGCTGTGCTTGACAAGCGCTCCTTAAGAAGCTTAATGCTTCCTCTTCTCCTTCCCTCCCTCTGGTTAGGAGCAGCAGCAATTAAACATGCAGATCAGAGCACCACGCAGAACACTGGCTTTCCAAAATGGTGTCCTATCACACTTCCCCCTACTAGAGTGTTTTCTTCTTGGTTTTCCTCCTCGTTTTTAAGTTGAATTATAAATATCCTAGGTTCAAGAAATGGATCCTTATCTGCAAAGTCAGTTAATAGAGTTATTCATTATACCACAAGGAGGTTAACAGGGGTTACACTAGCACACCACTTCTCCTCCAGAAAAGTCTTGCAGTCCTTAGAAGTAATCAAGTCTCATAACAACACAGTAAGTAGTAAGGTAATTAATTACCAATTAAACAATGCTATATCTAGTTACTTAACAAGGCACACTGAAACACAATGATGTGAAAGAGCACCCAGTGTGGACCCTCATGCCAGCCATGCACAGCTCCCTGCTAAGCCAGCCAAGGTCACAAACGCTTGGCTTGTACCACTCCTGACCCTCCCTAGCTTCACGTAACATGGAAACACCAAAGGCAGGATCAGAATAGAAAACAAGGCTAAAAATCAAAGTGAAAAATCAAAACTGATAAAAGCCAAAATGTTAGCATTAGCAGAAGCAGTATTTCGGTGGCCTGCCAGCACTATGATACACACAGAACCGTAAGAACAGTAACATTTTCATTGCGTATCAAGAAACAAAGGCAGGAACAGAAAATACTACCTACATGCAATGCAGTTGACTTTGCACTGCTGTGGGAACCTTCACTTTTGTGTAAACACTGCCCAAATAGTTCTTTGTATTTGATTCTTTAATTATAGAGAAAAATAGCACTAACGGGTCTGAGGACTGTGCAGCTCTCCAGCTTCAGCAGCTGGCAGAGCACAGGCAAATTCAGCTGTCAGATGTTACTAACTTCCCAATCACAGCTTTAACTGAAAGGGAACTGGGCTACTAAATACCTAGTACTGTGCCACAGCATTTTTGTCCCAAACTACAGGAATTATCAATTATTCAAAGCTGCAGCCACACTGGAAATTTGCCATTTCAAATACGCCATTTACTATGGTACTTTAACAGATTTTTTTCCCAGCAACACACAGAGGCGACGAAGTCCCCTCAGCTGCCCCAAAAAGCAGCTCTATCTTTATGTCCCTCCAAGGCAATTAAGTTGGTTTCTGCTAATGATACCTTGGGAATTAGACTAGGGGACACCAGAAGTTTAGTTCACAGTTTCAACCTATGAGTTCTTCCCCTCAAAGGCTGAGAATTCCCACCTGGCTGCCTAAAAGGTTCACAGTGCTACATTCAAGCCACCTCTGGCTGCAGACCATTTTATTAAGTTTTTTTGGATCCCTCCAGGAACTGAACTGACTTCAGTGCTGTTTCATTTACAACAGTAATTTTTCTGTTGAGAAAATTTTTCTTTCTACATAGTTAAAGATATTTATGTGCTTAGCCCTTGCGCACAGACACTCACAGAACATTCAAAAAGCTGTTGACAACAACCATAAGCAGATGCAACATCTATTTAAATAGTATACATACAGATAGTCATTTGACTGTTTGACCCCCTAAGTAATATTACTCAAACCTGAAGTAAAGAATGCCTATTTGCAGGAATTCACTTAGGTGTTCACATATACTCTTCTCACCTCAAGAGAAACAAGCCCAGATACATCCTCAGGGATTTTTGTGAGCTGATTAGTTGCTAAGTTCAGTTCTACCATACTAGTCCAAGTCCCGAAGTCCAAGGGGAGAGAGGTCAGCTGATTGTCCTGTGATTTAATATATCAAACATTTAGGGTCTCTGCAAGAAGTCAGCATGGCATCAGAGAGATTAAACAAACTGCTTACAACATACTTCATAACAGAATAGCAGATAATTAAATCAGAAGAATAAAATGTTTATAACAGGCCAAATATTTTTAAATTCCTAAAAACATAGCAAGCAATTCCAACAGTACTGACTCTGTTACTAACATGAACTGAAGTGGAAATATTAGAAGTTCTTAAGATTTCACACATCCTAGTAGTTAAAACTTTTTTTGGTCCTCTCCTTGCTGAATTTAATGAAGGGGGGCGGAGGAAAGAACAGAAAATTCACCACAGCTTACAATGGTGCTATCAGCAACACTGGAATCAAAAATATATGGAGATAGCTTAAAAAAACAAAACAAAAAAAAAAAGGAAAAAAGAAATCCATCAAACACACCACAAAGGAAATATATCTTCATGGCTCAGAGTAAAAGCATCTTAAATTAAACTGAACATCCTACTGTTCAAAAAGTAGCTACATATTTGATCGAGACCAGACACTATGAAAAATAAAATGTAAAAGCCAGGACATAGCAAGTCCTGGCAAACATGCAAAGTTACAAACCGGAATGTGATGAAAATGGTCTTAATGCACACACAGAATCCACTTTTGTCAAAAGATATTCTGAAAGAGCTGACCTTCAATACTGCTCAGATATTACTTAAAGTTCTTAAATGATCTTAAAGAAATAAACAAAGCCGTTTGTAGAAAAACATCTCTTCTCCCTAGTTCTCTGCACAGACTTAAAAGGTTCTTTTTCTGTGCTCTACAACTACTGCCAAAATTCTCCAAATTTAAGCTTTTAAAGAATATATTCAATAAAGATATTTTACATAATTTTGTTTATAATCTAAACTGTAACAGTAGAGGGGGGAAAAGAAGTACACTCTCTGTGTGCTCACGTCCCGTGTGAATAGTCAAGAACTTTGCAACCAACTTTCCTATTTCCATTGTTAAAACTCAAGCAAACCTGACAAAAGCTTAACTAACAAAAATAAAGACAAATCAATAGCATCTTCAATAGTACATTTTTAAATTCATACAGAGTTGTTTCGTTATGTGACAGCAGCAGTGTCCACTTCAGCGTGACAAAATCATTCCTTGTATCTTAAAGTTTGCCAGAACTCATGGAACAGCAAACAGTGCTCCTCATTGATTTTACACACAGTAGCATGTTTCTGTGCCTCACCTTCATGTTCAGCTTACTTAATACTTTAGCTCTAGAGAAAATTCCAAAAGGGATTTTATTGATGCGGTTGTGCTCCATATTGAGAGAGTAGATTGTGGAGAACTGGGACGGGCCACCCACAGGATAGGACTGGAAGCAGTTCCTGGCCAGTGTTAAACTAGTCAGTTTGACAAGGCTGGATAAAAGACCCTGTAGAGAGAAGAAAACCACCCAGGAACTTAGGACAGAGTTATTTGAATACATCTCTCTTCCCTCATGGGTCTAATTAAAAATGTTTTCCCGCCCAATTCCATCCCCTAAATAAGCGTTGCAACACACAACCCATTGTTAAACTTGATAAAACTTCCACCAGTAACAATCTCGGCTCACGGGCATCAGCCTTTCCCTTATTTCCCCCTTTCTCCTTACAGAGATAAAAAAGCAAACGTATCACACTGAAAAGCACAAGCTGAAGAGGTTTTGTAACTCTCCTCCAAGAGCTATTGTTTACTAACACATTGCTACGCCCTGGGCAGCTCTGAGGAGCGCAGGGGCAGTGGCTGGCAGGCACAGCCAGCCGCGTGTCCATCCTCCGCAGCCGTCCTGGCTTTGGCCACCACCACCCAACGGCTCCCTTTTGATGCCTGCTCACAGCTGAGAGTGGGGCCCAGAGCACTATTAACCACATGCACCGTTTTTCAAACAGGAGTTTGATATTTCCAGTATAAATTGTGGTTAATTTAATAACAATCCATATTTTGCCACATCTGGTAGAATTTTTTAGGCTGTAACAGTTTCAGATAATCTGACAGAGAAAAGGAATTGGAAATTCTTGGCATTTTTTTCCACTTTCAAAATATTCCTAACTAGTAACTACTCCACTACTCCACCTTCCCTCTGCCTACCCTTAAGAAATGAAAAGCAACAAGCCTGGAGTTAAACTGGACAGCAAAGGTTGCCCACTGAATCCAGAGTCTCATTTCACATCGCAGACTAGTGAGATTCTAAAGCCTCAGCAGTGCAGATCTCAGTTTAGCTGTTAGCTACGTGCCAAGCACATTGCTGGAACTGTGGTGATGAATAATGAGATCTAAATTACTGCTGAAGTGTCACCTTTGCTTATTACTATGCCAACTTGAATTCAGCCCTGTTTACTTAAGTATTACAGAAGTTGGAAATTTATGCATAGCATTACGTACCATAAATAATGCAACATCTGCAATCAGGAACAAGCGGTAACAAGATAATGATTCCAACCAGATTCCTAATGTCAGTATTTCTGGATTGCAATTTCAGTGCTCTATTCATTGTAAAAGCTTTAAGAACCGGCTTTGTTGTTTCACCAGGAAGGCTCTGGCTACGTTTCTAAATAGTTTATTAGCATTATTGTAAATAAAACAGGATTAAATAGGGACTTGTCTACATGTCATGGCTAAGCTTTAAGCACTGAAATACAATTCCAGGGACATCTCAGCAAGTATCAGTGAAGCAATTTTTCCCCTAAAGGCAAAATAATGGATCTTCAAATCACTATTAATCTAACCTAATCATTAACTAGTATAATCTTTGATTAGGAAACACTGCTTCTAGCTACACTTTAATTAACAGATATTCTTTGTCCTAAGGTTAGGCAGTCCCTGAGCTCTCTTACGAACACACTTTATTGCTTCAAATGGATCTTGGCATTTCAAAAAGCTATTTTTGAAGTCTACTTCCATGCAAAAAATATTAAAAATGTTAGCTAATACACTCTCATAGCCTCGAGTAATTAAACATATTTGAAGGGAAGCAAGAGAACTTTGGCAGTACAAAAAGAACCATGGTCTTGTATCTCTGAGAGCTGTGGCAGCGTTGCCTTCTCCCAGACCATCCTTTTAAGATAAAATATTTATTAGGTTTTGTGTCAGCAGCTTCAGCTCTGTTTTGAAATTCATAAGTTTCTTCTACAAATACAGTTCCTTGTATTATAGCACACAACGTTTTACTTTAAACAGATTACAGAATAAACTATACACTGCAAGGTAGCAGCTTAAGTGTTAACATATTTTTGGTAAATATACGTGAAGAAGGCAGCACAGTCACAGAGTTTTGTATTATGACTGAACATATTTTAAAGCAAGCACTCATCCCTCACATTAGCTCTCTGTAATTATACTGTGGTTGCTTTTATAACATGTCTGAGTGGGGTGTGCTAACTTAGCTCTCGTCTTAAAAGCATCCTAGTGGCTTTCACTCAGTTGTATTTTCTTAACTGATTATTTTACCCAAACATTTATTAAATTCTCTGTTTGCAGTGTATCATTGCAGAGTTCAGAAATTTATCTGAAAGAAAAGTTACTTACTATGGGTATTTTGCCTGTCCACAAAGGCATTCTGCTTTTTTTTGTCTTCTATGTATATTTTCCTATACACCCCTTTAGATAGTACTTTATCTCACTTTATAATAGTAACTTATAAAACTGGAGGGCAAGGGGTGACATTTTTGGGAAGAAGTCTGGACCATCATTCAAACAAAACAGAATATGAACTGTGTCCCAAAGCCTTCACAATAAATGTTCTAAAGTAAGAAGAAATATCCAGAATAGGAATCAATCACATCAGATTTTTTCTGTCATCAGGCACTAGTACATCAAGTAAAACATTTTTCTCCAAATGTTTACTAGCACTAAAAGTACACAGTACACAGCCAAGCGCCTCACACTCTGCTGCCTGGATAAACAGTCTCAAGAAATTAAGAAAATGGAAAGGTTCAAAGGTATAACCCAGCAGGTCATACAGTTTCAAAGTGCAGACATCAAAACTGCATTTAAAAAATAGTCTGTAATCAACTACTATAGCTGTCCAGGACTGTAAAACTGGAGCAGACAGGAGCATATTTCAGACAACTGTAGATAAGGACAACACAAAGCTGTACAGAAGCACTAGGACCTTCTGCCTCTTCACCCCAGAACTAGGAAACAAGCTGTTCACTTCAGCACTTAATTGAGGAGACTGACAAGGTCGCTCCAGAACTTCTAACTGTGGGTATTTCCCTTAGTCCCACACTAAATTTGAAGCAGCAGATGCCAAGGTGAGAGAATCAAGTGCAGCAGCTAAAAAAGAAATGGAAGAAAATGGATTTCTCTTCCGCTTTCTCCCGTGATTCTCACAGAGTCACTGGAAACTGAAAAGCGATGCAAATTTTTTGGTTTTCATAATAGATGGAAGGTGTGCCAGTGAGTTGCCACACAATAGCACATTGGTGTCAACAGCACACTTTTCCACATTACCACAAGAATGCTGTGCTCAAGTAGTTGTGACAAGCTTTACCCACTCTCTTAAAGGTCATTCTTGCTGAACTTAGATGGGCAAAGTTATTTATCATTTTTCATTTTTCTACTTCTTCTCCACCTCTGTGAAACAGAGACTGATCTAGCTTGATGGCTGGGAACCTGGACCCTTTATTTAAGGTTTTCCCAAGAGACAGGAGATCAAATACAATCACAAGTATGGCTCCCAGTTCTGACTGAAGTTGCATGACATTAGTTCTTCTATACTAGTTCAATACACCCAATAGACACAGAATTGCAATATTTCACATTGCATACGTGCAGATTAAAACAAAAGGTGTGCCTCAGAGTAACGATGCAAGGCAGTATAATTTCAGACGATGCCTCTACAAAACACCAATGCCTTGCAACAACATTCCCTCCCCAGTACACTCCTTCTAATTCTCACCTCTGGTAAAGTGGAAATGTTGTTGTTCTCCAGGTTCAGTTCATCAAGTTCACTGCATTTCGCTAAAGACTTCGGAATTGCTGACAGCCTATTGTACCTCAGGCCAAGACGACTTAGACTGGACAGATTTCCTACACGTAAGAAATAATATATCATTAGATTAACACAAAGGCACAGAACAAGGTCTGATTTCTGATTCTTCTGTTGTCTCACACTCTACACTTCAAGCTTTTCATACAGCAGGATGGAGCTATCGTCCCAAAAAGGAGATACTCAAATTACAGTGCTTTCCAATGCCGAAGTCAACCATGCAGAAGTAGTTGTGCATATTGAATATTCTTCTTGAGTTGTGCATAACACGGTAAGCATGCAAGGCTTATTCCCTGTTGCAGGAGTCCTTCTATCCTGATCTTTCTACCAACAAACAACCTTATTAAGATGACCCCAAAATGACTTGGGACTTTCTTATAGACAGCATCATTCAGTGCCATGACTCATGTTAACAGAACCTGGGCATACATCACATGGATCAGGTCCTGGCAAAACAATTTCCTCTAAAGCGAAAAAAACCCTTTACCATTCTCTAAAAGCAAAAAAAAAAGTTTTTACTAAATGATATGGGAAAAAAAACCCCACAACTTTCAAGTTTTCTGAATGACAGTGAAGGAAAATCTGGAAGAAGCCTGCAAAAATCTGGAAAACAGTGTGTGTAAAAATCTTACTGAGTATTGCCAGGCTGACAATCTCAGCTGATATTTCCATCACGAAAAAAATTCTTAGGAAAATTGCAACTTGAACATTTCCCATCTGAACCTCCCCTTTACCTCCAAACCTGAACATCTAAGAAGTACTCAAGACCAAAATTAACTGCTTAAGGATGTCTTTGAACTACATGTTACTGGGGTATTCAGACTCTCCTACAGGTTGTACCACCTTGAATTTCACTGAAAAGCAAACTGGCAAACAGTACAAAGAATGGTGTTCAGTCTTCTGGCTCTTCCCTACAACCAGAAAACATGTCTCTGTGGGTGTACACATTGCACCAGCAGAGCTTGTGAGTAGATTCACACAATCAGTTCCTTTCAAAGCATTCACTGTTTTACACTCATTGTTACAATCACTTGTGGCACAGCATATTTGTTCTGCAAATTAAAGTACAGAAAGACACATGAAAAAAGAAACATCAGATGTAACAAATGGCAGCAAGAATAACCAGAAATCACCTAAAAAGATGAAGGGAGATTAATCTGTACAGTCTAACTACTCATTAAATGAAGGCTATACTAAAGTCTATGCATACATATTTATATGAAGGTTACTAGAACACAGCAAAGGAAGAAGCAAATGTAGTGTATTAAATATGTTTGGAAGCAAAGGATGAAACAAAATTAAAAGAAGTGGAGAACAAAAATTAATACAAATGCTACAACAGGATCTGCTAGACAAATTTTCAACAAGGGAAGTGGCAAAATAACTCCTTCTTGGTCAAAATGTATTGTAAGAATGACCCTGCATCACTGAGTAGCTGGGAATGTAACTAATACAAACTAGAAATTGGGAACGTTCTATGATTTGCTGTAGTTACTAAAATGTTCACAAGAGCATTGAAAGTAAAAATAAAGAACCAAACGAAAAACTAGCCACCAAAACAAAAAATACCCACACCACAGTTAGATAGAACAAAAATTAATCATTTCTTAGAAATCAAGAAAGAAAACAGGATGAATTTTCAGTGTGTATCTGATATTTACCTAACAAGCTTAGCAAAACAATCCACTTAATGTTGACAATAACAAAAGTTAAAAAAAACAGGTAGTCACCTGGAGCTGCTTAACTAGTGGGATTTTTATTTATAAATTTTAAGTGCTTTCTTTCTAATCAAATACAAAATTGGCTTTTGCAGAAGCAGGAAAGAAAGTTTTCCCTTAACTAAAAAGAGAGCTATCAATACTGCTTTCCAATGCACAAAACTTCATCTTTTGGGGTTAAATCCCATAGTGTATGTACATACTAAAGAAAATAATTAAGAGCTATTTTAAGCCAAAGATCCACCAGTATAAAAACACGTGTATGTAATGTAGCCAGTTCATACCATGGCAAGATCTGGCACTGCTGGCTGCATAGGAAACTGGCCCCACTTCACACGATAGACATCCTACTGCAAGGCACCAAGACCATTAGGATTCACCATTCTAGGGATGAACAAAGCACATCCTGACTGTGTTTCTCTAAACTGTTGTTTAAGGCTTTACTAACAAAACAAATGACAAACTTTACACAAAATGAGGTATCAATCTACTGTTCTTTTTCACTGTTTAAGCCAGATGCTGGTCTGGATTTTTCAGGCAAAGGGAATGAACAGAGAACGGCTCTCACAGGCAGCATGATGACAACTGTTGCTTAGCAATACGATGTCGCTATGCCAGTTCCCAGACTGTGAGCACAGGTTGTATGGATAAGGCTCTCTTCCTACCAGCAACGTGGCATTTCAGAAAATGAAATAAGGCAGCCATTAGAGAGAGTCAAACTGTACTATAATTTTCCAAGCAAGAATGCCAAGCATCAGCTATCCTCATGACATTAGCAAAAAGGATGCATAAACAGCAGCTCTCAATAGTTTTTTTTAAATCATAAGAAGCATTTCTCAATAAAACTTTATCACTATTTCTCTCCTAGTCGTGTTTCTCCTCCCTGGGAAAGGCATGCAAAGGCATAACAGAAGATACACCCTGCATGTACCATGCTCCCTTTGGACTGTTTTACACACCACAGCACTGAACACGGTTATTCCTGAGAACAAAAGCAGCAACGTTTCAGCTGGAGCTTCAGCAGCAGCACCTCTCCCATTGCTCTTGGAAAAGGTGTCCTGCTTCCAGCTGATGCAGGCAGCATGGACCACTTTCTCTTTTCAAGCCAGAATTTGTTTATAACCAATTTATTGCCAATTAGTCTTCTGTCAACAAGACTGATATCTTTTCATTCTCACCAGAATTCATATTCACACCTCATTATTACCACATTACACTGAAAAACCCTTCGTAGCTTTTAATCTTCACACGCTGGACAAGCCAGATCTGAGTCTCTTCTTCACAAGAAAAAAAAAAAAGGATGATCCCTATAGCTCCTCCCTCTGCTGAGTGTGTTGTTTTGTCTTTTTTTTTAAAGGAATGTTCAGTATAATGACATTAATATTTGCATTCATGGGCCAGCTGCTGCCAGGTAGCTGGCTCACACACTCAGGCCTCCTCAGCGGCTCTCTGACCACCAAGTGACAAACTTGTTTGTAACAGAAACTGTTATAAATAGCACTCCTTGCACACTACACAATCAAAAAGTGATGCCATTTACAGCTCCCTGAGCTCAGGACTACCTAGCCAATATGCATATTGGGAGCTGCTTTACAGCACCTGCACTCATCTCCATCTTCTCCCATTCAGCTACTGGTTTCTGAGACGGCACCATGTTAGTACTGTGCTGACAGACTGTCAGGCTAAGTCTAAGAAATGGGACGAGGAAGGTAAAAACTGATCACTGGATGGAGTCTTGAGCAGTCTGGTCTAGCAAGAGGTGTCCCTGTCCACAGCAGGGGGGTGGAACTGGATGATCTTTAAGGTCCCTTCCAACTGAAACCATTCTGTGATTCTGTGAACTCAGTCAGGCAGTCACCACGATCGTGTGCAGCTCTATTTTTGTCACTGAAACCACACCTCAGCGGTTCCTCTAAAACAAACCCTTGCAGGTAGAGTCTGAAAATGCAGCAATAGATGTTCATGAACATGAGTGTTTGATAACCACAACTGAAAAGCAGCTACTAACAGGAAAAGCAACAAGCAAAACCCCTTCCAACTTGTTTTCCTAGGGAGCCCATTACAAAAAAACTTGTAAACTCAACTACCCCATCCATTGGTACTTCTGAAAATACAGTACTAAAGCCTGACTAAGCCCTGAACTTAAGCCAGGCCTAAGAAAGCCACTGAAAAATCATTTTAGTTCAACTTTTGGCGCCAACAGTCACTCTTGATAATCAGGTCTCACACAGTCACCTCATTCAGGTTAATTTTCTCACCAGCAAAGCATACCAACACCCAACAGTGCAATATAAGTGCAGAATTCATCATCACTTCACTGGAGTGACTGCACATCTCTCTGAAGGTGAGCTGTTTAATTTACACAGAAATGAATTAGAAATTACTTGGAAGCACGCAAATCCAGAAACATTAAATTAAACTCTGTTACTGTAAAAGAGACTCTATTAAATAGATGGTTTAAATTAAATTCTTTATTAAAAGCACCTCAGAAGTATTATTCAAAGAAAAAATAGTGTTTGCCAAAGCCAAAATGAAGGGAAGACTGGAAATAAAGCAGAAAAAACATTTTTCAGAAAGACCACCTGAAGTGGTTCTCCAAGTAGAAGCAATATATTTCTTTCTTGAGTATTTAAAAATAGGATCTGCTATGTTGAATAATACACAGAAATCCAAATTCCGAATTCAAACTACTATCAGCGCCTTGTAAAGGGAATGACAACTGATCTCTTCTTCTGAGATTTACCACACCTCACCCTTTCCTTCCCTTGGTTAAAATAATCCTTCAAAATCCCTTCCCTTAGATGAAGAGACGTTAACCAGTGTGAAATATTACTGCACCATTACTAAAAGATACCATAATTAGTCTGTCTTACATGACTTAGTTCATCAAGCTTGTTTGCTACCAGGATCAGCTGCTTTGTCCTAAAGAAACCAGATGAGATCAATGTAAAATCTATTCACTAGAGAAAAGTCTTCTGCAGATAAGGTTAAAAACACAAACTAGCTTTACAAGAGCCATGTACATCAAAAACTCATATGATTGTAATCGAAAGTACACATGAACCTCAGAAGAGATGACTGCAAGAACTTGCTACAACAAGGTGCTATTAAGCATTTCTGATGGTATAACTTCTGAAGTATTGTTAGATTCTTATTTGACTAGAAACTCTGTGCACAATGAGCTGCCACCAATTAAAGAATGCTTTATGTGGCCACATATTATTTCATAAAGCACACCTCACATAATTCACTAAGGGATCTTCTTCTAAGAAAGGAATGACTGTTTTGCCTACAAAAGCTACTAGATGTCATTTTTAACAAATAGAAAGCAAGAGGTAAATCCAAAATTAACCAGAAAAAAAAAACAAAAACCCCAAATCAAACTTGATGTCACTTTTTAAAAAACATACCTGAATTAAGCTCAACACACCATATCACATTAATCTTACAGCGAGAACAACAAAAATGCTAATACAGAAGAAAAAGCCAAAAGAGGTTAAATGAGTATATGTTACAAAGCAGAAGGGACCTAAGTGTTGAAAACTGCATGGGAGAAACCAGATATGCTAGAGATGGCCAGTTATAGGCAGATTAAATACTGCATTCTACTATTTCAACAGTGCTCCCAGCCTAAAATAGCCATAAGTCAGAAGATGCCTCTATCACACTTTGTACTTCCTATATATGAGTTTTTCCAGAGGTCGGCCATACTCCATGACAACTATTGAACAGTTTCACAGATTTTCAGGAGAAAGGAGCTGTTGATGTTTAATTCATGCTCTTGTCAGAAAGCAAACCATTTCCCCCAATAGCCGTAAAAAGAAAGGCTTCACGTAAACTGTGTTAGCCTTCAATCACATTCCACAAGCAAAGACGATGTCTGCTGATGTCCAACACTGGGACAGCGCAAAGTGACTGGTCCAGCAAGACAACCTGAAGGTGATACCTGTGAGCATGTTGCAGAGGAAAGCAGAACACAATCTCATAGTCATTACTCATCTGATGTGGGAGCAACTCCTTTCTAAACCAAAGCCTATGTTAACTAGGGCCATCAATCAACCATCCAAGAGAGGTCAAATCATTTCCACAACCTGCAGAGCTGGAACACCCCTCATGTTTAATATGCTATGGCTAAAGGCTGATGCTCTAGGAAAAATAGGAATGAGGACAGAAAGGCGATGGGGATGGGAGGACAACCAGTTAGGAAAACAGTAGAAGTGAATTCCTCCTGATTATTGCTATCAACTACCAAAGCCAAAGCATGAAATGTAATTATACTCTTCCAAATACAAATGTATAGTTGAACACAACACAAAGCTTGACTTACAAACTCCAGATTTTATTGGTCTAACAGTAAAGTGATTTTTAACATATTTTAATTTTCTTTTCAGCCACCTGCTGATACATCAGGCCAGTGTAGGAGGCAAATGCAGACTCCCAAAACACCATGTCAGCAAGATTAATCATTCTTGTCCCGCTGAAATAAAAGTGTATTATCCCCTTTACACAAAGTCTAGGAGTTTTCCTAAAAGATGTTCTTTATCAGAAAGCTATTAAACATAAATTTAAAATCGTACCACCCTTACTGGTTTAAATGCCATTTGAAGAAAGCATAGACATTCCTATCTATTTCCAGTCTAACAGTATCAAAGTCATGCTTTCCCTCATTATTTCAAAATTTAGGCTAAGCCATGACTGTGTGAGCAGTTATTTGTTTCTCAACTCTGCGTCAAGACCATAATCGTTGCTGACTGTATTTGTGAAAGGTGCACACAAGATGCTGGCAAAAATTGAGTGACAGGCACTCACATACCTGCCATGCACCACATACAACACCTGCATAAGATTAGGGAACACAAATTCTTCCTGACATCGTTTCTGAAACTGTCCAAGCTATGAAAATTCATCTTCATTTAACGTGCATTTACCAAAATGCATGTAACTAATAGACCTGCTTGTCTCAATTCTAATGTGTTCCCTTGAATCACTCTTCCCCTCTGTCTGCCTCTTACGTAGAGAAAATAAGATTATGGGCATTTTTCATTCTGAAAATGCTGAGCTGCAGTTAAAACATAGCTGTACATGATGGTCTCTGTGTCTCATTGCTGTATGATGGTATGTACATTCACTAAAATAAACTGCCCCCATCCTACTCTTACCAGGAAGAATATCCAACCAAAATACAAATCAAAATATTTTCATAAGTACGCATCAAATCAATAAACTTAGAATTAATAAGTCAGTAGAAGCTAGCCTAAACTTCGACAGAAAAACAGTATGTATGTATTTAACTGTAGTGGGCTTGCATTGGAGATTTATTTGTTAAAACAAAAGAAGGAAGGCTCTGAGCAACCTGACCTGGTTAAAGATGTCCCTGCTCCTGCAGGGGTGTTGCACTGGATGATTCCATGTTATAAAAGCATTCTAAGATTCTAAGTTATAATTCACTGAAAATGGTACAAATATACAAAGCACTTCACATTGCAACAGAGTCAAAAGGAAGGGCTAGGACTTTTGGGCCATCAATGGAAGTGTTGCATTTTATACTTCATAGTTGCAATTCATACTTCATATAATAACACAAAGCTACTGAAATTTATTTCATTTTTTTATTAGTAGTCTTATTTTCCTTTTTGATTCACCGTTCTGTGAAATTAAACATCTACATTAATGTAAATTACATTGTAAGAACAGTTTACACCTACCTAACAGACAATTCAGAAAATACATTAATTTTTCCTCAGTGATAGGTGTGTTTAATTTTTTAAGTCTGCCCTACTATGTACAGTAAATATAAAATGTATAACACATGAAGATACATTTATAATTTTAGAGAATTATAAGTAAATGAGAGAATGAGAGAATTACTGCACTCAGACTAGAGATCCACCTCGTATCCTCTCTCTGGAAAGAAATGCCCAACAGCAGATACCAAGAGAAGAACCTAAGAAAATGGGAAGCACAGCCTAAAACTTCCCCAAAGAGCCGGGGGAGATTCAACAGTTTGCAGCTCAGCAACTTCCCAAATTTAGCAGCAACTGATCCATTTTCCTTCTGCGTAACTGTCACGTTGCCCTGTGAGCTTTTAGCATCTACAGCAACCTGTGCGAACACCAACACCAACACCCAAGTCTTCCCTACTCATTGCACGCAGCACAGTCTGCTTTTAACTGGTTCGAGGTCGACACCTCAACATTTTGCTTCATCCCTCCCGTTCTGCTGTTGGAGGAGGTAGTGAGCAGGCACTTCCCACTTACACGCTCCTGCCTCTCACTATTTTCTAGCCAATTTCACTGCATTACATTTACTAAGTCTAGAACTGCTGCCAAAAAGAAGCAGAAGCTTAATTCCCTTTATGAGACCACCATGAGAAGTAGCAAAGGCTTATAACAACCCAAAAATGAGAATAAAAGAGTGGGAGACACTGCTTTCCACCAAATGAAGAAAAGGCCAAGCTTATTGCGATTACCCAACCCTAGCAGAACCTAATTTAAAATGTTTCATTAACAGCACAGTCCAAGAACAAAAGCTTAGACAGAGCACTGAAGGCTGATCAGATCTCCCTACGTGAGTCTATGGAAACAGGCTTGATCGTGCAAAGTACTAAACGCTCACAGACCAAAGCATTAGGTCATGTCCTTAAATTTTAAGAATACAAATATTGCTATCAAGGATGGAGCAGGAGTCCATGCACTTTACTCCCTCAGAGGTGAGTAATTAGTAACACCAAACCCATCAGTCACATTTGAACATCGCCCCTGAGCACCAAGGGAGCTGCAGGGGCTCTGCTGGGTCTCATCAGGACCAGAGCACTTGGCAGACATTCCACAATAAGGCTTTTCCAGCTTTTGCTACGCCTGCCACACTTAAAATACCATTTGAAAGTAGTTCCACTTTTCCACAGAAGTATCTTTACCTGAACTTCAGGGACTCAAAGCTCTCAACCACTATTTGTATAACCTCAGCTGTACCTATTATATGTGCCCAGTTCCAAACACAAACCTTCGTGTTTTATCATCAACTCTATGGTTCTAAAAGCACAACAGTGCTCTCAGAGGCACACTGGGGATAAGTGGGTGTTAGAAGTCTGGTTTGTAGAACAATATAAACCAGCAAAAAATGGCAAGGCTACTCCACATAACATTTGCTTTCATGAGAGCTGAGATTTCAGCTTCTGAGCTAACGTGTCACAGCGAAGGGCAGAAGCATAGCACGGAGCTTTGAACATCTCACATTTCTCTAACCATCTCTTAGGAACAGTGCCATGTCAGACACTGCAAAGGGTGTCCAGTGAGGGAATTTTTTGTGCTTTTAAAGCATCATTTTGGAACATTTACAACTGACTATTCTTTTTTCTTATTAAAATGTCTGTTGCCTTAAATGTCCATGATTATGGCACATTTGACTATAATGAAACTGCACACGTAAAGACATAAAACTAGAAAATTACAAAACAGATGAAGAATCTGTTTTGGTTTTTTTTTAAAGCGGTAACTTGAATTTCTTTCTCAAATAAGTGTTTCTATGCGCTTAAATGAGAAATTGTGAACAAATTTGTACAGAATGCTAAAATTAAAAGTTCAAGGAGGGAACACTGAGAGTGTGGTATTTGCAGCACATTTTCTAAGCTAACTGGCAATTCAAAGAAACATTTTACCCCACCCAAAATTTGTTCTCTGGCTCAAAAGTCCAAATACTTACTGATTTTAATATAAATGGTAGGTTCTTCACCTTCATATGTATAACTTTTGGATATATTAGTGTGCCAGCTAAGTATACAGAGATAAGTTATTGTGTAAATAAAAGTAGATCATAATTTCCCCCCCCAAAAAGAACCCATCATGGGGGGGAAGGGAAAATCTGCAATTAAAACACTAAGCAGCTAAGATCCCACTACGATTTTGATTCTAGACTTCAGACTCTTGCAATGTGCTCAGTTGTTCCACAAAGCTCATTTTTCTTACAGGAAGTGATCTAATATACAAAGTACTTCAAGATTTTCAATCAACAGAAATACAGATATGAATGTACTAAGCCAATATCTATAAAGCAAGACATTAGGTCACTTCCTGACAATTAATACCTAAAATCGACATTGGTTGCTGCACAAAACTGTGCTTATAAAGTGTTAGTTGAAACAAGAACTTTGTATTTGTACAGAGTGGGTATATTGGCTCCGCTACCTCTTGTCATCATTGCTAATGCATAATCCCTTCCCTGCCACTCCCCTGCATGTCACCCTCCAACATCCCTTCCTTGCAGCTCCTTCCCAGTTCAGTACAATACTGTTAGTGAGAAAACAAGCCCTTTTTTTTTTATTGGCAGGCCCAGAAATCTTACTGTGGTAAAACTATAACTTGGACAGATAGTCCAGCAGCCAATATAAGAGGTATTTTGCAAGGATTTTGGGTAGAGGAAGGAGGGCAGGGGTCCTTTTTGAGGGAAGAAAGAAACAGAAAGGGACTGTTTGTTTTTCAAAGCAGCTTGACAAGAACATCCCTCTCAAGAAAAAAAAACAGGCCTCCATCAAAAGGGTGTTGGTGGGGGAGGGAGGGACTGACCTGGCAGTAATGGAAAGTCTGTCCTGTAACAGGAGGCTCAACTCTGAATGAAATATTTATAATGAGCAAATGTACTTGGTCTTTTTTGTACCCAGTTTGCGACCTCCACCCCAGTCTGAACTGGGGAAACATTAACAGCACTCATACATTAAGAGTATCAAAACCTGGCAGCGTGTCGATGTCACAAGAAAAGCCAGCTGTGCCAAACTTCAGGCAGGTATCCGTGAACAGAAAGTGGAGCCTGAGATGGAGAGGCAGGGAGGCTGCCCCACCGCTGCGCCGAGCGAAGCACGCCACGCGCCATTTACTCGCTGGGTTTTTTCTCAGTACTCCAAGCCTCTCGCTGAACAATCCTAACCACAAAGCAAGCTGTAATCTAAAAATCAAGCCACAACTTGCTTTAATGTTGAACCAAAACTGTGATGACTAAGAAATAAAGTCAATGTTGCTGAACTGGCTACAGCTGCCTTTTCTGTAACGTGCATAAATGTGGGTTGATCACTATCATTTAAGCTGGATTTTAAAGATTTTCCCTTCAGTATTCAATTCTGGCTCTTTGTGAACTGAATGTGGCACAAATACCGATTTCTGATTGCAAGTTTTAACTCTAAACAGAAATGCTCAGCTCCTACACATTGGTCCACACAAACAACAGGCATTTTCCAGTGGAGCAAAAACTGAACCAGTGTAAGGTTAGAGACACAACACTGCACTGCTTTCTCCTACCATTATCCATCTGGCTGGCTGTGGAGGATATAGCATTGATATTTCAGCTCAGATGACCACGCAATGAGACAGTTATATACATTTAAGAACAAATACACTTCAAAACACTACAATGCAATGGAAAAACAAAACAAAGAAAATGGGCAGAAATCCAGTCCAATCAGATATGAACGTGACTCAACACAAACCAACTAAGCTTACAATAACTTTCTGAAGAAATAGATGAGTCCAAACTATCTTGATTGCATAGTCAGCAGTCTCCTATCTATCACAGATGACTTAACTGCCTAAGTAACTCTGAGCCACTCCCACCCAAAGTACCTTCCCTGTAAACAAAGTCTTGCAACTTATTATTAATAAAGTAAGATTTTTGTGGCCCTCTGAGAAGCCCAGTAACTGTCAGTCAGGAAACAACTCCATGAGTCCTACTACTATTCTGCACAATAGTGGTCTATAAGCCCTGACAATGGAAATCTCACACTTGCTTAGAGCATTTTCCCCTAATTAGCAGTTTATCCAGAGAACTCCTTTCCTCAGTATGACTCCTAAAGTATAGGTAAATTTTTTATTTAAAACAACTTTCAATAAGATTTACAAAATAGCTACAAAAATAAAGGCTGCGCTTATGAAATGTGTAAATTAGGTGCAAATTCCAGATGGAATGGGATGTCCAGAGTTTAAAAATATCACCAATCCAGGAAGGAAGTTCAGCTCCAGTGGATACTTCATCAATGTAAACTCTGTTCAGGTCAAGCTTTCTAAACAAAAGGCCACAGTAGCTCCACACTCAAAAATTTATTGCTAGAAGAAAAGCTGGAGTGTTGTTAAGTGGTTCCTCACTCTTCTGCTCATTCACTTTACTATGAGTTAAAGTACACTATAATCACTATAAATATTGTTTAAGTGATAACATTCATTCTTCTGAGCACGTTCGAGTGAAAAATAAGAGCTTAAAATCATGATGGCCTTGTTTTTCATCTTTTTAAATCACAGCATGCATCCTTCTCTGCCATCTGTTTAAAACTGATTTAATTAACAAGGAAAAGTCATATTTTGTTGTTTCATCCTATACAAGATTCTGAAACCAACCAGAATAGTTTTTATTTCAGTCTTACTCCCAGTCCAAGTTGCAAATCCTCTGTATTTTATTGCATGGACTTTGTGGACTTGGAAAGTTTTTTTCAGTTGTTCTATAGAAAAGCATAAAATACACAGAATTCATTTAAAGCATGTATCTTTAGCTCTGTTTTTCTTTAGACAAACACATTAGTCAAAACTGTTTGCCAAAGTACTACATTTCAACTAGGAGCCTTTTATTCCTTTATATGCTCAGTTTCATTAGAGAATGGACAGACAAGCCGTGGATTTTTATTCATAAGCACAGAACACCTTAAATCAGAGTTAGAAGTGATGGATTTCTTTTCCTTATAACTCTTATTGTTAGATGATGTTGCATTTTGCAGCACAGTACATTTAATAATGTAATTCAGAAAGCTAGAAATTCCATTTAAAGTAACATGCACAAGTGTAAAGCTGCCTTGAGCTGAACACCAGTTATTTTACAGTCACCAAATACTCTTTCATAAATTTGTTCCTCTTACTGAATATTTTTGAAAAAGTGATTTGTTTTCTCTTCTGCAACCTCTTCACATACCTATGGTTTCAGGCAGGTCCAAGAGCTCATTGTGCTGCAAGTCAAGGTTGGTGATCTGCGTGCAGCTTCCAATCTCTTCCGGAAGATGTTCAAGCTGATTGTGCGCTACATCCAGAGTTATGAGGTTACACAACTCACCTAAAAGCACACGAGAAAACCAAAACATCAAGTTCTTTAATGTACAGCTCTAGACAATGACTTCCACATTCAGATTAATATAATCAGACAGATTTTGGGATAATCTGAAAAAAACTATTGCTTCCATGTAGTTATACATGTAAAATAAGGTATTACAAGATCATAAATTCAGTCAGATCTAAAACCCGATCAACAAGTTTCTAAAAACTCAGATAAAGCTTTTATAAATTCACTGAA
Source organism: Dromococcyx pavoninus (assembly GCA_033558185.1). Lineage (NCBI taxonomy): Eukaryota > Metazoa > Chordata > Aves > Cuculiformes > Neomorphidae > Dromococcyx > Dromococcyx pavoninus. The sequence goes on from JAUMJL010000323.1 coordinate 1,591,088, forward strand.
GAAATTTTATTTATTGACTGATTTTCTTCTGACAGTTCAAGCTGTGGGATACAAATACAAAATCTATACCTCATATTTGTTTCAGGCTGACCACACGTTTAAAATGTCATGGCAAAGGGAAGTGTACTGAATTTTGAAAAATTGAGATCTCGTTTTATACCATGAATTACTTTCAGGCAAAAAATCAACAATTAAGAGACACAAGAATTATATGGCTGGCAACACAGATCCAAAGTCCTATGTGTTATTTTTTATCATTTTTAGTCATCCCAAAACATGCAACTTATGTTCAGTAAACTATAGACCTATTTACACCGATTGTTATATTTTACATATGCAAGCAGAGTTACAGCAAATAAAAGTCTGAAATAAAAGGCTTAATCGTTAAGCCTTAAAAAAGATTGGACTTGCTTTGAGTTTAAAGCTGCTTTCCACTGAACTGCTTCATTCCTGACATTTTCACATTCATTTAGAAGCACAGCTCGGCACAACTCTCTACGTACAGTAATTTCACCTATTTTAACAACAAACACAACATGTTCTGAGCAATAGCTTGTTGGGTTTAACTAAAGAAAAAGTGTGTGCATGAACACAGGTGCACGCATTCACATTTTTTGCATCTGATGGAGGTGAAATTAATGCAAATTATTTGAACAGCTTCAACTCTATCCAGTAAAGATGAGGTCACTGTATTTGTATTTAAGAGTATGACTCAGTGAGTAACAAATTTGGAAGAGCAGCAAATTCCTTTTGAGGAGCGAATGTCTATTTTTAAGCTTCAGTGTTGTATCTTTGACACAATCCTTTAAGGATTTTCCCATAGGCCTGAAGGACAAGGTTGGGCAAGTTCTGACGTGCAGCCTGTCTACCTATCAGATCAGCAGATGATCACAAGTGGTGATTTGATAAGTCATATTATGAGTTCAGATTCTGTATTGAGTTGCAGGTGTCACGTAGCTACAATACTTACTACATATCATAGAACAGTTGTGAAAGGCCAGCAAAAAAAAAAAAGCCAGCAAAAAAAATCAAAAGACAACCTCAAAAGCTTCATTATCCCTTTTTTCTTAGACTGCTAACACATAAATGATCTTATTTCTGGCATTTATTAACGCAAATTGTGATTTTTTTTTCCTAGTAACTAGGCAGATGGAAATGTAAAAGTGGTGGTTAATCAGCTCCTCCATCACTTTGTGTATGTCCTCTCTCCTAAGTCAGTATTCGAGTGTATTCCAAGCAACAAATGTCAATAGTCAAACACGACATATCTAGCACTGCATTAACCACACGTTTCAATGCCATTAATATGCATAAGGAAACAAATTTAAGAGAAAATGAAGCAAGAGCTAATGTTCTGTGGTAGGAGCATCTTTGTATTATTCATGAAAACAAGTGGGCAAAGTGTAGAAGGCAATAGAAGAAGGATAAACTCGAGGAAGACTTCAAAGTCCCTCCCTTTAAACACACAATCAAATTCACAAATCTTCACTGAGGTATCTCATGAACCTTTGCACACTTTGGGCAGTAGTTTTCACTTCATGATTGCTGTTTTTATTTGTTTTCACTTTAGATCTAAACCAATGATGTCAAGCTTGAAATGTGGCATAAATTTCATTTCATCACACTGATTTCTCATTTACTTGGCTCTTCCCACTCTACATCTGCTAAAGTTGGAGAAAGACTTGGATTTTTGCAGTAACATTTGCTGCACTTAATTTTTGCACCTGCTGAAAACTTTGACAACAGCAAGCTACATGTTTGAAACAAACATCTCACCAGCTAATTCTGGTGAGGGGAAAAAAAAAAAGAAGAGATGTCCATGTTTATTTAGCCAAGCTAAAAAATTTAGGCAAGCTCACACATTGTTTTTATTTGGATAGTCATATTTAATATTGTTACATAAAAGGTGCCGGCATCATTTTAGAAAGCAATACTAGTAAACACCTAATAGAAATGCTCAAAGAAATTGTTGCTGCCCTGTCCCTGGAGGTGTTCAAGGTCAGATTGGATGGGGCCTTAAGCAACCTGATCCAGTGGGAGGTGCCCCTGCTTGTCGCAGGGGGGGGTGGAAACGGATGGGCTTTAAGGTCCCTTCCAAACCAAAACATTCCATGATTCTATGATCTTACCAAAATGTCCTTTATTTTTTTGCCCCTGAGAGAAGGAGAGGGGAGGGGAAGCGCTGTGGGCACGTGAATTCTCTCAATACTTTAATTTGGGATTGCTATGACACAACACAGTCAACAAAAAGCACTCAAGGTCCATTCCTCCTGTTGTTCTCCATGACATATGAAAAAAACCAATCTTACAGCAAATATGCTTAACAAGGTGAAAAATGTTTAGGTGATGGGGTAGAGGCTCATCTCCACATGCAGAGGCACACAGAGAACCAGTAGTGGGTGGGAGAAGCCAAATACTGGCTGTCCTAGGAGAACTGCCAGCCCCATGGCCAGCGTGAGATCCATCACTGTGAGTAAATGGAAAGACCCTCCAAGAGCATCTCGCAGGCTACTATGAATTGCAAGGAAGAGCAGCTTGGGATGGTAAGAGTTGCTATGGGACCTTTAGGGCAGTGGAAAGGGAGAAATCAATGCCGTTTGGGAAGGACAAAAAGGGTAAAATACAGGGATAAGGAAATAAAAGGGTCCAGTCCTTTATAAGCCTATGCTGTTCATGCTCTGTGGCCGACCAGCACCATCTGCCCCGTTTGCTTATTAAACTCTCTTTTCCTGGGTGAGAGGCTCTCTGTTCTGTGTGCATGGAGGTCTGAGGACCAGTGACACTGCAGTCAACACAACCAACACTACTGAAAGCATCCCAGTACAGACCAGAATCACTTTGGGCATGGCAAGTGTGCTGAGGGCAGTGATTTACCCCGTGAATGGACCCACTGTGCACTGCACTGCTGCACAACAGCAGCTCTGTCAAAAATTATGCCAGGGTAAACACATGGCATAAGCAATAGATGCAACAAATAATGATCTGGAAGAACAAAGAGGCCGAACTTAAGGCCATCTGCACAATGCTTTTCCTAGAAGACAATGTAAACCCAGCTTGGTTCAGTGATGGAAAGTGTCCTTATTATTGTCTGAATAGTGGTAACTGTACTGAAGGAAATGCTTCTCATAGAAGGTGAAAGCAAGTTTCACCAAGATACAATTGAGGTCTGGACTTGTGGTTTGGCCAGGCTAAGAAAAATAACCCAAAATTAAAACATAGGTTTTCCTAAACAAAAGATTTGCTCAGGTGCAAAAAGAAAAACGGCTACTGAGCAAGGAGTTCATAATCTTATTCATCTTAAAAGAATAAACATTTGCTGTTTTCCGGTCTACTACATAAATTTTGCTGAAAGGCATTCGTATCCCAATTTAACAGAAATTCACCAGCTAGAAATGTGCTGCAGCTCGAAATCAGCCCTACTCAGAGAGCAGTTTACTAACAGGATCAGTTTCCCAAAGGACTGTTCAAACACTCAAAATCACTGAGTAAGGCAAACACTAATTCAGGGAAATACTAACCACAGGTAAGATGAACTAACTCTTTTTGCCACAAGTAATAGACAAAATGGATAAATCTTAAGCTCACAGCAGTGAATACTTGTGACTGCACTAGAGGGACAAGTATCCTCAGGACATTCAAAAAATAAACTAGGAAGGTACTGGAGTTGGGGGGGGCTTTTTTTGCAATTTATTTTTCTTTAAATGGTATATTGCACTGTAACTGCAAAGGAAAAAAAGGCAATTGAAGCTCAAAATCTGCAAAGAAAGCACACAGAAATTGCATGTACTAGCCAGCTTGACAATAAAAGATTTTGAAGTAGAAGTAATGCCCATATGAAATACATAAAGCAGTTTCTCTATGAACAACCTTCACAAAACAGTTAGATACACCCTATTATGCAGTTTTTAGAACCTTTTAAAATACAAGGTTTTATAAAATAAAAATACCACACAATTCACATGCATTTTTCAGTTTGTGAAGACTCCCAACCACCTTCCAGTTAAAAAAACTGTTAAAAACACAGCTAAGTATACATCTCTTGTTGTTTTCATGTGCAGAGACTAAATGTTACATAGCATGAACAAAGCTAAATATACCTGCTGAAAAACCCCAGCGTTATGAAATGACCAATGTTTTCTGCGTAGTGAGGCAGAATTACAGTCCCATTGCATGGCCAAGCTTGAAAACCTGTTATGACAAGAGGACCAAATTACATGCCCTGACTTACACAACTCTGAAAATTCTTCTTGGCCATTTAAAAAATGAAATACAGCTTCATTAAAAACATCTAAAAGTGCACACAAATTAACAGCCATATAGGCAGAGGGTATAGATCAGTAGCAAAGAGGCTTCAGTGTCTCCTACCACTAATTCACTCCGTGGGCACCACTCTTGAACGCCAAACGCAATTTGTAATATAGCCTGTTTTCCACTGGATTAACTCTGCGCCTGCCCATGCTTAAGCAGATTGAAAATTGTGAAATCCTTCACAACATGATAAATCCTGTGCCAGATGACACAGCAGGAGGATCAAGACTCTTATGGAAAGTACAAGGAAGAGGAGAATGCAAGTATTAGTGGGACTTGAGGCTGGTGTGTCAGAACACTGGTTGTAAGTTAATTTGTGAAGAATAATTATCTGAAATCAGCAATGCCAGGAACAAATTACATATATTTCCCACAACTTTGTAACTATGCTTCATGCGGTTCTCTGCCAAAAAAAAAAGGAAGCAAAAGAATTTTGAGTCTGTCTACAAAAGTCCTGATTATTAAAAACAACTTTACAGTTTCTGTACCTTTTCCCTCTCTCTGAGATTTGAGCACATCATTGTGACAGACAGACTGAACTTTTTGCTGTGTGTTACCTACTGCCCAAAAGAACAGTTTAAGCAATCATAGCTATTTTGAATTACTACTGTACAGTTATAACTTACACAGAACTGTTACAGAGTAGAAGTCACTCATGTACCAAAGTTGAAATATTCATATAGGTAAGAAACACAGGAAAATATTTAGAATTTGCTGAATGTGCAACAGGATCTGGTTATGGAAACCACTCCAGAATAAGAAGCTAAGCTCAACTGAAAAGAAAGACTAAATATCTGGTCCAAAACAGGCTTCCAACAAGACACACCAATAAAACACATTTACTGTTTGTAACTGAAAGTAACAAAAAACCCTAAAATTTTAAACGTGTTCCAACGCCATTTTAAATGTGAAACACAGAGGAACCAGTCTTAGCAAGGGCTCAAAGCAGGACTGGAGACGGGCAGTAGAATAAACCAATGGGAATCTCATGAGCTGCCAAGTCAAAGGCAAAGTCCTGCACCTAGCACGGAATAACCCTGTAAAGCTGCACAGCCCCACACCAGCTGGCAAGGACACAGCTCTCCAGGGAAGGGCCTGGTGAAGCTGTATACGGGGTCGCATCTTGGATCCTGTCCATTTTGAGACTGTGCTGGCACTCAGCTAATACAGGCTAACCACCTACCAGCTGCCCTTGCTAGTGCAGCCTGAGGGAAGCGATTATTTCCCTCTGTTCAGCACTTATGAAAGTAGTCAAACAGTTAAATTAATTACAGCATTGATATTTAAAAAAAAAGGTGCTGGACTTCTAACAAGTTGTCTGTACTGGAATTACACTTAGGACATCAACCCAATAAGCTCTGCAAGTAGATCAAAAAGGCAGGACTACTTAATCATTATCCTAGAGCCAGTCTGAAGAAAACGTAATCAGGAGGAACGTGACAAGCTGACAAGACGGAACCGCGCCCCCACAAGAGCCTTCACAGGAATCAGAACCCAGACACCAAAGCTGAAGCCGGCCAAAACCAAGTTCTTCACCCTTCCTGCAGGTCAAGAAAGCAACCTGAACTGGATCAAATAAGCAGTCACTTTCTCTGACTTCTAGCGAGCAGCACACACGTATCAATGTCTATATTGATCCCACTTCCATTCACAGCTTCGCACTTCTATCATGTCAGAACACAAAAATTAAAGAATCTTCTCAATCACTGTGTTTTGCAGACATCAGCATTGCCAACTACACCCAGGACCACAACTTGGTTTCCTTCTAACAGAAGAAGGGGATCTTACATACAAATAACAAAGAAATATTTCTCTGTATCGTCAAGTCTGCTAGAAAAAAGGGGAAATGAAATTCAGAGCATCACTGAAAAGCTTTGCAACTAGTAAATCATTTAATAAGAAGGCACTATATTCAGCATGGAGTGAGCAGACAAGAAGTAACGCAGCTGAACGCATCTGGTTTGCTGTCCATGCTACAGAAAACCAAACAGATGCAAGTGTTATGAAAAAGAGTTTCAAAGTAGTGAAGAAACCACAAATGATCTAAATATCGGGTAGATGGGGGAAGGGAAGAACAGAAGAGAGTCTCAGAGACATTCCAAGTCTGGTGTAGGCAGATTCCCTGAATTACAATCTAAAAATATTTCCCTTGCAGAACAGCCCTGACCAGATTCTCCATACAAAGAGAGTAGCATTCACAGACAGAAAACACAATATTTGGAGTCTTAAGAAACTTGCAGAAACCATGCAAATGTAATTTCAATGGCATTGACAATATTATTTCTATTTGAGCTGTGTGTACCAAGACAAAAATACCCCAAACTGGTATAATATGCAACCTTATCTTTGCAAAGAAAATATTATCAACTTGATTGCACAAAACAATTCCTTCAACACAACATGGAGGAATGCAGTAGAACTCTTGATATAAGAAATTCAAAAGGCTCACTTAAGTAACAGCCTGCAAATTGAAGCATTTGCTTGGCCTCATCCCAAGACAGTTCCTCTGGTTTTCATCCTTCTTGTGCTGAATTTCTGACTCACCAAAGCATTCATATTCTTCCGTTCAATCGTCAATTTTTTTATCTCAATGGAATGGACAATTTACCAGATACGGTGATGAAGCCAAAGTCCATCTTGTGAATTCATTCCCACAATTATCCCTCCAGACTGTGTTTTGGCAAAGCTTCCACATAGAACTCTTTCCTTTAAGGTTTTATTTCATGGACCAGAAATTCAACACCCAGGTGAACAAGTTCTGCATTTGTACTCACTATGTGTATTCAACACCTGGGTAACAGTGACTTTTTAGTCAAGAACTATGTTCAAAGCAAATTGTGGACCGTGCTAAAGATGCAAAGTTTTTATATGAGTTTAAAGGGGAAAAAATAGTCAAGCTCTTGGAAGAGGAGTCTACTGAGAATTCCTAAAGCAACAAGCTGCACTAGACTCAGGAAATCCCTGATATGAAAATAGCTGCATCTGGGAAAGGAGTCAGGTTAAGCCTTATAAATAAACTTACTTGATTTTTATGCAGATATTTGCTTAGGGCTACAGTCAGTCAGAAGGAAGATACTAGACAAGATATACTCTGAAAATTTATCACCGCTAGGTTTGATGCAATTTATATGAACAACTGGGTTCACAAAGACCAACATAGAGCAAATTTGTCATCAAGAAACTTGCATCAATGAATTCTCACTGCTACACATAAAAATATAACAAAAAATTGCTTCAGGAAGGTGGGGCTGAGCTGATGATACCAAGACTCCAATAAGCTACACAGGGTTTTATAAAACAAGGCATGGAAGGCTGGGGGGCAAGAGGTTCTGAAAATATAATCTGATGCTTTTCAATGGCTCTCTGCAGAGAGTAATCCACGCTTCTTCAAACCACTTGTAGTGTACTTCACATGCTTTTATACAACATGAGCAATCCGACCCGTGAGGTTTCACAAATGAGCTGCAGCAAGCCAAGTTGATTTAACAGCTCCATGTGGGCAAAGCACCGGTCTTGCTCCCCCTGTTACAATTCATGCTGTCCCTCTCCTCCTCCTACACCAGTGCCAGCCTTATCTGAAACTTCACTGAATCTAATTAAAATAATAGACAACAAAAGCAGCAAAACTATTAATGTTTTTCTGTTGAGTGTAGTGAGATAAATTGGGTCACCAAGGAACAGCTCAGGTGAAGGAGAGAGAAGGAGTGAGCAGCTGGGAAGCCCTGAAGAAGGGAGTGGATACTGCCCCTTTCAGCATCAGGAACCTGTTACACATTAGCACAGCCATTTCATGAAAACTCCCTCTGATTCAGCTACTTTTGAACAGAGCATTTGGCTAAACATGCAAAAAATTGATTTAAAACAAAAAACTCCACACACACCTCAGAATATGTTTTCAGTTAATTGGAATTTTAAGTATTTTTAGATCTCTTCAAATATAAATAATTTGTTTGAATATCACAACAGTGCGTATCAAGATCACAGCTTACTATGCTGTCTATTAAATAATTTCAAACACATTACAAATGTAGAAGCAATATCTATGTTGCTGCTAAAGAGAACCCCAATAGATGACCAGAGGCAACGACCTGATAGGTGCCTACAGCCTGAATTTGCCAAGTTACTAAAAGATGATTTTCTTCCAAAGTACAGATAATATTTTCCTCATTTTTTTGATTTACTGAGTGAGTTCAGTTGAGTAAGCTACTATTTAAAGTTAAGAAGCTTTCTGAACACTGAAAAGTCAGGAAATCTTATTGTCATCAACTTACCTATAATAAAGCAACTGGATGCAAGGGAATAAAGGGCTCTGCATTCTGGGCAAAAAAAAGACCAGAAATGCACTCATCTGTTTACTCACTATACCTAACAACACTTCCTTTTTCTCACTAAATTTCTTGTTTTAAGGCAAAACAACTTTTCCCCAAGTGCAGTGACCTCATTTAAGTTTGTGTTGTTTAACTACTAAAGACAGTTTAAAGCCCAAAACAGAACCAAATCTTACATTACTTCCCAGCAGCGCAGTGCTGGTCAGTTCACCTCTTCTAGGTTTCCTCAAGAGAATACACACCACAGCAGGTTGGGTGTTTTAAAGCAGTTTTCAGGGCTGCTTAAAATCTGATTAACTACATGTTTTGCAAACAATATTTTGTTAAATGTTTTGCTTTTAAGGAATGTTTCAGATTTCTTTCATCTTTCTTGAAAACTAATCCACTTCCAGCAAGTATTAACACTGTGTGCTTGCACAGTGAGCAGTAGATGTTCTACATAAGCATTTCCAGAAACTTACTTTGAAATCACATGATCATTACTACAGTTTCAACATGTCTTCTATAAAAAAGGAACATTATCACAGGATTGAAGGCTATAAATTCAAAATTTAAGAGAAAAAACAAGGGCAGATTCCTGAAGGGAGCCTACAAGAAAGCTGGGGAGAGACGTTGTTACAAGGGCACATAATGATAGGACAAGGGGGGATGGCTTTAAATTGAAGGGGGAAGATTTAGGTGAGGTTATTAGGAAGAAATTCTTCATGATGAGGGTGGTAAGGCCCTGGCCCAGGTTGCCCAGAGAAGCTGTGGCTGCCCCATCCCTGGGGGTGTTCAAGGCCAGGTTGGATGGGGCTTTGAGCAACCTGATCCAGTGTGAGCTGTCCCTGCCCATGGCAGGGGGGTTGGAACTGGGTGGGCTTTGAGGTCCCTGCCAACCCAAACCATTCTATGATTATACGACTCTGACAAACTCAGTTTTCCAAACATTTTCCCCTGTCCCCAGGGTAACCTTCTGTAGCACATCTCCTACCAAAAGACGAAGTAAAGAAAACCTTCCCATGGCTGAGTACCAGATTAGCAAAATGAACCCGTCGTAGTTAACTGCTGCAACAGGACTCTTCGCTGGATAAATCAACAGGTTATGTAATCTTTGAATGTTTAAAAACATGAACAGGCACACCAGCTTACCAGCAGATATGTAAGCCTTTGGCCTTAGAACAATGGAGTATTTTTAAAAAGAATTTGAAATGCTCCACATGACACTGCTTTATAAAAGATAATGGCCTCATTTTATTTCCCACTTTGCAGCAACAACAATTTCTGTTATTTGCAAGCTGACAGTACAAGAGTGTGTGCTTGCGTATAGAATTAAGGAACTGCATTATAAATATACAACAGAGTAAAATCATTTGGACATAAAAGATAAGTTTTTTTTTAAAGTGCACTTGTACAACGTAGAGAAATAACAAGTGTTTAAAGAAACAGAGAAATTCCACTGGAACATAAGAAATATATTTCTCAACAGTTTAATTTTTCAGCTGTGTTTCCAACCCAAACATTTCATCTTTGTACTAGAACAAAGAGACATGAAAGTGCGTGAGTAGAAACCAACTACAAAAGTGAAACTAGCTTGTCTGTTTTTACTACTTGAGGAAAAAAGTTTTCAAACGCCTGTTCTGTATATCTTGGCAGCAAAAATTATTTGTGTTACTTAAACTTAGAAATCCTTTAATTAATTTTCCAACTGTCTCAATTGCAGGCAACCTAGTCAGAAAAATTTACTTTGAATAAAACAAGATGCTGATGTACACAGTGATTTCCCTTCAAAATTCTTCACAGGGGTGGCATCTTGCATTTGTGCTTCTAAAGTGCCTTCCAGAATGAGGTGCTGACCCGTGACAAGGAACACGGGCAGTATCACAATACAAATAAAGGCATGGCTAACTTCTGGATGCAAAGACAGAGGTAAAGTAGTTAATGTTCTCAAGCTTGGGTTTGATAAGGAACAGAGAACCCTGCCTGTTTGTGTATCAAGACAAGAATAAAAGAAATATAAAAGACAAACAACTCACATATACTCCTTCATGATACAGAGATCTACTAGATTTCTGTTACACTTCACTGTCAAGACTATTGCGAACAAACGCATATAGAAACTAAATACCTTAATATAAATTTAACCAGAGGAATTCAACAAACAAAATTGTTAAGAAGCAAAGAGTTTCCAGCAGCAACATCTGCAGTATCAAACACACCTCCAAAATGTTTCTAAAGAGCAACATCAAACATGGGAATGTAACATCTCACAAAAGTTCCTTCTTCATGCACTAGGTTTAATTTAAATTTACGCAGTACTATCCCCAGCTGAACCTTCAAAGCTGACTCTTTTGCTGGATTACATTTAACAACTGAACCACAAACAGCCCCAGATAAAGTACTGACAACTGTGTGGTACAGCTCAACCATTTGAATTTGTCACAGTTTCTTCAATGTGTGTAGAAACATGTGGTACAGCATGAGGGATTTTTTTTTTTTTTGCAAACCCATGGTTTCCAGTATGATTCTTTGATTAGTAAAAAGGCTGCTGGACTTAACTGAAGTGTCAAAACAGGTCAAAATTATAATCCCTTAGCTCTCCCAGGGGAAATTCCCAGGATTACTGAGATGCTAGTGCCAACTCAAAAATCATGTTGATCAGGAAACACACCACATCATTTAATTTTTTGCCTAGCAAAAAGTGTTCCTGTGGCTATAGTAGAACCCATTCCAACAACTGCTACGGAGGGCAAAGACTCAGCCCAACAGCCAACAGCCTCACTGCACTTCTTCACTCCTGTTACCATGTACAGAAGCTGTCTGTACTAGACATGGCTGGTAACATGGTTAGCAGTTTGAGATGTGCCCTGGAGTTCCTGCCATCAAGAACATGTTATCTCGTGTACCTTACACACCCAGGCACAAGAGAAAGAGGCAAACCCTGCTGGCTTGAAAAAGATCTATTAGGAACCCAAACAAGAGCATTCCCTAAGCTGTGTTACGTTAGTGAACACAGGGGCCAACTTCAGTAACAATTAACACACCCGGGCACCGCCTTGGTTAACAGCAAAAAGTCCCACATCAGCTTTTAAACACAGGGCAGAGGAATTATCACTTGCAGTGTTACAAGGGCTTTCATAAGTTTTTTTCCACACTTGAAGAAAGTCGAAGGGATTTCTTAACTGCACGAAGCTGATGCTCCCCTTCCCCTAAAGGGACTAAACTACACTTGCATTTTAAAAACTGGTGATACATAAGAAAAAGAAAACCACTCATGATAGAATCTCCCCTTTATGAGGCAAATATGCTGTTCAAATATTGCTTGAGAACAGTCTGATAAAGACATGTTTTCCATGAATCAGAAAGTATTGGGAACAACTTCAGAGTTTTTGATATACAGCTATTGCAGCACACTTTTTGCAATAAACTATTTATATCAATACGCCACTTTCATGCTATTTCACCATCTTTTAAACTTTTGTTTGGAAAAACAAATATTATTTATTAAACAGTCATAAGAATCATCAGTCATGCATATAATATTTTATATTAAGTCCATGTATTAATATATTCATGACCTATAAAAGGTTGAGGCTTTCACAAATCATTAACCTACATTATTAACTATTACAGCATCCAACAGCTTGCTCACGGTAATAGCATGTAGCTACCTATTCTACCTTGTATTACCATGGTCACACCCCTCTGTAACATGTCCATAATCTGTTTATAACTTGCAACAGTTCATAAAAGATTTATAAAGAAATCTTAAAATGAAATATGCCCCTTTTATTTTGTTTTTAAACCATCTGGGCTATGAAGACACAATATGTGAAAGCACAAGGCAAAGATGAAAACAAGATGCATCTGATTTTAAAATGACAGATGAACAAAAAGCGCTTTTGTTCTTTTAAAAAATATATCAAAGTGTTGATTACTCTCAATACAAGCTAACATTGCAGCTGTATGATCAAGAGGATAATATTATGAAGTTTTAATGAAGTTGGGCACCTGGAGAAGTGGCAGTTTACATATACTTAATGAATTGCAAGATGAACTTGAGCATAAAAATTAAACTTTCAATCAGTGCAATCGCTTACCAATTTCAGCAGGTAGTTGCTTGATTTTGTTCTCTCGTATGCTAAGCATGGTGAGTTTTGACAAGTTTTTGATATCCTTTTCCACAGTAGTTATACGATTAAAGCGTAGGTAAAGAGTGGCGAGGGAGCTTAGCCGGTACACCACCGAAGGGATTTCTCGAAGTTTGTTATGCCGCAGGTCAAGCATGCGCAGTTTCTTCAAGTTATCAAGAGAGTCAGGCAAACTGGTGAGTGAGTTTTCACTCAGGGCCAGTGTCATCAGGTTCACAAGACAGCCCACCTCTGCCGGGAGGGACTGCAGTTTGTTACTGTATAAATAAAGTTCTGTTAACTGCGTTAGCTCTTTGATAGCTGATGGAAGTATGTGTATAGACCTCTTGGACAAGTCCAAGCGCATTGAATTCTCTTCCCGGCATTTATTTAGCTCTTTGATCACTTCAGCATTGCTGGATTTTTTGCGGGTACCTGTGGCTGGATTAGGTCTTTTTATCGTATTGTCCACTGAAAAAGCTACCCCAGGCTGCGTGCTACTGGAGTCCTTCTTTCCATCTTTGGCATCTTTCCCTTTGGTCTTAGGCTCCTTTTCTTTGCTCTCTTTCCCAAACCCTCCAGAGGCTTTGGCCTCCTTCTCCCTTTCTTTTGACGATGGGACTTTTGGATCCTTCTCTTTACAGTCCTTTTCTTTTCCTAGATTACTACTCATGGTGACTCAACCTGTAGCAAGCACCACATGAAAACCCTTTACGAAGTTCACAAGAGCAATTCACTGCTGAGACGACAGGGATCCTTAAAACATGCAAGCGTTGAACCAAGGGAGGAGCTTCGGAGTTGTGATACCCATTTGCTACATATTGGTTCTGAAGGCACTCTTTCCTAATCCTGGTGTCAGGAGATTCAACTGTAGAGATTAGAAGGTCAAATGCTCCGCCTTAGTATTTCTGTAACACAGAGAGAAGAGAAGCCAAAGTTAGTGTAAATATAAAACTTAACTTTAAGCTAAATGGGTTAGTGAGCACAAGCTTGACACAGAAACACCCAACAAGTTAATGATTTTTCCTTCTCTTCAAACATCAATGAAAAACACAATGTTAAACCAAAAATACTACACATATTGCTCAGAAGACCCACTGTGGTGGAAGAGCTATAGTAAGCAGTACACATGTGGAAAGAAAAATTACAGTTCTTTAACATAATAGTGCCTTCACTACCACATTTGAGCCACCATCTTACATCTTAGTGTAACACCCTGGTCATCAACAGGAATAGTCTCTCCCCTCTCCATGCCCAAGCAGTCAATAAAGATCTGCTCTAATTTTAAGTGCCTGCCTCTTCAAACAAACCTGTATAGGCTTATTCTTCCAGCACAGAAGAGCCTCAATGCAATCTACAGTGAAATCTAATAGGCTACTGTAACGTGAACACTTTGACTCAAGATCTCCCTTCCAACCATCTCTGCATCACAGGTGTCTGCTATTACGTGAAGCAGAACATTGTCACCAGCTTCGCGTGCTCTGAAGACGCAAACACGAGGATTTTTAAAACAATCCTGTCAAAAAGACAGCTGAAAGCTCAGAAGAAATATTATGCTTTAAGACAAGCAAAATTATGAAGAAATTTCTCATGAGAATAGGATACAACACTTTTAACAGTACCTTGAATTTTCCCCCCTCAGTAACTATAATGCAGCTTAATAAGTGAGCAGAAGTCTGAAACAGAGTTCCATTTACATTTTTCCAAAAATCAGCACACATCTTAGAAAGAAGCTTTGCTTCACGTTTCAATTCAAAACACGGCATGCCCGAGAATGTCATGATCCTGAATACACTGGAAAGGTTTTTGAAGATATCTTTCTGGAAAATAAATGGTGGGTCAGTGGCAACAATAATTTCATGTTCCCATGTTGGTCCGCCTTTTAGCCTAGAATCAACTTCCTCTGTTATGCAGCATTCACTGATAAAGAAAGTTGGTTTATATCTCAGAAGGGTACCTTGTTTCCCCAGCCACATGACTACACTTGAAACCTCCACAGGAGCTGTGTCGCTGTACTGGCATTCCATCTTCTGCACAAGTTCATAAGGCTCGTAATCAAAATCAATTAAATAATACTATGCATACTTAAGCCATCAGTAAGTTCTAGAAATGCAAACATTTCTTAGCAAAGCTCAAGTAACCTATTTTTAATTGCACAGTTATGCTATGTATGTTTGCCTTCAAGTATAAACATGTGCTTGAAGAGCACAAAGGAGCACACTTTACTCCATATAGTTATTTGCATTAAAAAAAATTATAAAGAAAAATCTATCCAAGGACAACAAGAAGGGTAAGACACTTTACCTCCACTGCAAACTGCTATGAACAAAGCTCAAAAGAGAACCTTCCACAGGAGGTGGCTTCCAGTCCTTTACCCTGATTCATCACTGCTGCAGGACAACAAAGTGTGTGCTACAACGCCCCTAATATCAAACCACCCCACTGCCACCAGTTACTGTGTTCTGGGCAACTCTTTTGTCAAGATCTACGGCTGTTTGCTAGAAGCAGCAAGGAACAACCCCTTTTAACTTGGAAATTTTCTCCAAAACAGAGTTCTGTAAACACACAAGCACAAGGCAATTCCTTACTGCACCCTTAAGATTTCCACCATCCATTAACCTGACCTGTCCACAAGATTATCAGCCTCACTACGTTGTATCTGAAAACGTGTTCTCAGCACTGTATAATCTACATGCATGTAAAACTCTGCCAACAGAAAATGTAATGACTCCAACTGCAAAAACACAGCTGAATAAAGAGTGGGAACCTGAATTACCCAACAAGTTGTTTTCCGTATGAAAAGTAACACAAAGAACAAAACTAACACGGTTTCTAAATTCTCCTAACAGAAAACTCAGCCACGTAGCAATGCCAGGCAGCTACTGCTCCACATCAAGCCCCTACAGTGCCAAATACTCAAAGGGCTGCTGCTCTCTAGAGCTTTCAATTTAATCAAATTTAGGACCCACCAAGAGATTTGTTTAATTTCTTATGCGCTCTGCAGCTGAAGGAGGTTTTGAAAAAGCCTGAGAAAGGAAAGGCGGCTGGAGATTAGCACTGCTGAAAGCAGCTCGGTAAGCAACTGCTCCAAATAATCTGCATGCATTTTGCTGTCTTCGTTACCAATTACTTTAATTGTATCTAAAAAAAAAAAGTAAAGGGGGGGCTCCCTGTTCCAAAATGTCAATTCAATATTTCATTTTCTGGTAAGGAACAAAAAAAAATTTGGCCTACACAAAAGGGTAAAAAAATTGAAAAGTCATTAAAAACATCATCTGAAACAGAGAAATAAAATTCAAAGCAATACAAAGGGTCATGACTAGAGACTTCCACACCACCTCACAGTTAAAGATGTTAGCAGGCAGGCAGCTTGCAGGCAAGCCACAGGCAGCCGTGGTTTTCTAACACATGGAAATTGGAGCTAAGTTCACACTGCAGCAGGCCTTCAAAGCACACTCCCTGTTCAGAGTGACAAAAGGCTAACAGTTAAACATACCCCACCTATGGCATTTTTACTTCTTTACTGGGGATTTTAATTATTGCCTGAGACCGCAAAATGTACTTAAAATCGCTTGAGAAGGTTTAGTCTCTCTTTCTATCACTTAGAAGAAGAAAAAACTTATGATGAGATCTTTATGAGACGAAAGACAATAAAAGCCAATATAAGGGGAATCACATCAAAGAAAAAGCATCGACTGGAAGAGCTTCACCTCTTTCAGTCCGAGACATCGCTAAGACACCGCTATCTCCTCTTTCCCATGCCCAGGCACCAGAGCTGAGATTCCAACAGCAGAAGGTCCTACCACTCTATAGACAGGTGAGGCACAGCAGATACCAGCTGCGTTCCATCCAGTCACTCCGTGAGGCAGCGAACTCCTCTGCCACAAGGCACTATCTGTGTCTTGGAGATTACCATTACTCTTGACATCCCTACAACCCTTCTTCCCCAGTGTGCTCTATTTCAGTGGGAAAAAGTCCCAGCAAGTACAACAGCCAGGGCAGAACCAACTCATAAGAAAACCCTTTCTCTTCTTAAAATCCCCTCAGTTGCCACACATCACTGACTTCCACAAGTGAAAGATGTTCAAGCAAGAAGGCTTCCTTGCTAAATAATGCTGACTGACCCCTCAAACTGCCCAAATTTGTGAAACAACTGTTTTAGGCTGTCCGGTAAGTACAGTATGGTGTCCTTCTATCGTAACGCAGAGGCAGCACAGGACCTAAATGACTGTATGAAACTCACAGATCCTATCACTAGGATGTTATAACTTCTAACACTTGCCATTGCAACCTATTAAAATTATCTTTAACATATTTGCATGCAATATAAATGAGAACACATATTTGATGCTCTAGGTTTTCAGCTAGCAGGAATAAAATCTTGCTATTTCACGCTTTAATGACTGAGTTTTGAGACAAAACTCAAGAGGGGAACTACGCTCAGAGCTCCTTAATCCTACCAACACGCACACAAATGAACCACTCAGCTTCACATAAGGAGCTCTACAAAACTGTTGTTTCCATTGCAGGTCATTCAAGCTGATGGGGTTACTCACATACATCAAGTTAAGCATGTATATAAACTTTTGGCGGACATCAGCATAATTACATGTACTTCAGAGGAAGCTAAATAAGTTTCAAAAGGTCATTCATATTTTTAGAGCCCTTTTGGTTAAAAGACAAGAGTCATCATCGATTCTAAACTACTGTCAAACAAGCACTCATTGTATCTCAAAAGGAGAGCTTCTTTTACAGATATTTTTAGCAAAAGGAAATTCAGTGAAATTAGACAGTGCTGCCAACTACTTCCATTTTCCAATGCTGTTCAAACTGACTTCCTGTCAATATTAATTGACATAAAAACACTTAACGATCATGTCCTGGAGAATCTGGAAAACTGAATAAGACTCTTGCTTGGCACAGCACATGAAGGAAAATAAAACTTCTATAGAAGTTAATGAAAATAATCTCTTCCCTGTTCCGATTTTTTTTTAAGTAGAAGAGTTGTAAATAGCTACAAGTAACTGGCATCAGAGATTTGATTCGCTCCTCTTAGTGTCTGGTGAACATAATCCAGATGTGTTTATTTTTTTCTGTCAACTGTAACTGACAGAACTTCTGAAACACAAACAACTTCAGCCTAAAGTATACCACCTTCCTTCATCTTCCTTAGTTGTCTGAAAAACATTTTACTGACTTTTTTTTATATGTACAAGTAACTGAAAAGAGATTTCAGGTACTCTGAACAACAGAACCCGAAATGTTTATGCAATAAATGTGTTATGAAAAATGTGGTAACACAGGAACAATCATGTCTGCAATTCTAGAAATAACACTAAACTAATCACCTGCGACTTGGTAATATAAATACTGATGCTTCCTGGTCATTACCTACTACAATATGAGGCCAGAGATAAAGGAGTTCACTATATTGCTATACAAAGATTTAACTGTCTCCTACCCACTACTGCAGAGCAAATCTAATACCTCTCCCAAAAAAAAAAATCCACTGCCAATATTATTTCACAGCCTAGTAAAGATTTTCCCCCAATTATATCTTTCAATTTTTATAGAATCATTGAGGTTGGAAAAGACCTCTAAGATCATCAAGTCCAACCATCAACCCAACACCACTGTGCCTACTGAACCACGTCCCAAAGTGCCACATCTATATGTTTTTTGAACAACTCCAGGGATGGAGACTCCACCACTTTTCTAGGCAGCCTGTACCAATGCCTCATCACTCTTTCACTGAAGTTTTTTTTTCTAATATCCAACCTAAACCTCCCCTGGAGCAACTTAAGGCCATTTTCTCTCATCCTAAATTTTAACTTTATATAAATAATCTCTCGAGCAGTTTGCAGTTTGCTATATCAGGTGACCAAACCAGGTGATCATACCCCGGGAGCCAGAGGAGGTCAGCCACCAGGAATGGGCAAAGGTCAATCGCTGACAGCACCAAGGTCCCACTGCAAGGTTCTCTGCTCCTGCCCTGGGTGGTGAGAACCCTCCAGAAGAGGCAGTGGCTGCACCAGTTACTCTCAGAAGTCCCTCAGTTCTCAAAGGATGCTTTATGTGTCCTGTGACTTGCAAGTATATGAAAATTTCTTTACGTTCACAGAGATGCCTTGAAGAAGAAATTGTAAATTGAAATAAAATATTCTCCCACTGCTGAAATATTTCCCTCTCAAGTTATGGGGCTAACCAACCCCAGCCTTTTCTGCCAAAGGAACACCATTGTGGTACATCATCTTATAAAATGGTCACTTTACAGGTCCACTTAAAAACTTACTGATTCCTGTTCTATGTTTCAATACACAAAACAGGCACTTTAAATCACAAACATTTCTAGTATTCTGAGCATGTGGTAACTCAGGCATCATTTTCCCTTAAGTTTAATACATTACACTCAATTAAAACAGAATTTTACTTCTGTAAGATAGCACGAAACCTACAGGTCTGCATTTGAAAGGAAAATTCCTTTCTATGTGTACAATTTCATATAATGGATTAGGAATAATTGTTCTCTTGGTTCTGTGTTTGTACTAAACCCAAAGGGCTCACACCGTGGCTTGGGTTTTCCAACTCAACTAGCAAAGAGGATCATTCCAAGTATTAAATACATCAAAGAAATAAGAAATCAGCTCATACTTGATGCTCTAAAGTAAGCAGACAATGATTCCACTACATAATAAAAAAGAAAATGTTTTGAGATGGCAATTCTGATCTAGGAAGTTCTGATCAGTCAGACCCAAGCAGCTTTTAACAGCAAGGAGGAATTCAAACGTGACAGGATTTGCAGCAACGCCAGTTCACAAACAAGCATACAAGAGAAAAAATCTACCTTCTTGAAAGTACACACATTTACTTAGAATAGCATGGAATATATCAAGAACATTTCATATTCCACTACACAAACTTGAAAGCATCAGGAAGCAACGGATGAAAATTAAGACTGAGCCCAAGTGGCTACAACAACTTTCCATTCTCAATACCACATGCGCAAAAAAAAGAGATGGTCACTACTTTCGTTTCAAAACCCAAATAGCTGAAGCCAAAGAGTTGCTTGCCAACAAGGACATTTTCTCCTACAATTTACTAGCTTCAAACATCTGAACTACAGAGTCTTCATAAGTGCATTTGAGCTTTGGCTGCCGCAGCCCCCACGGCCCAGCTGGTAGCAAACTGCCGAATCGGTCACCAGGCGGTCGCACGGCTCCTCCGAACACAAAACCTCATTCAGAGGCACGGAGAGAGCGCGGGAACAACCAGCCGTCCCACCACCACAGATCAAAAACGTCGCCTAATCTGTCTTGACAAAAGTAGTGCTCCTGAAACACACCAGCGAGACACTTTCTCTCTTTTGGAAAGAAAACTCCTTTATTTCAGCGCACAGGACGGTTGACGGCAGCAGCATAACACTGCAATGGTTCTTAGTGCCAGCTGCGCTCGCCAGCCTGTTCCATGGGGAAGACTGACCACTCAATCATCTCGGTCCTGTAAATGAATGGCCAGCAGATGGTAGCTTATAGATTACCAATCTAGCCTGATTTCAATGTATCTGTATGTGTCCCCACTTTCCCCCCTAATCCCCTCTCACACGGAGGGAGCAGCTTGTTGCCTCCCTGCACGCAGAGCCCAAGCCTGTGGAGTTGGGTCAGCAAGGAGGCCGAGACTCTGACAGCCCACTAAGCCCTTTAGGATATCTTCATCTGCCAAAGGACTGCAGCCAAGACCATTCCCTGCCTGCTTGCTGCTTCCACAGCTGCAGAACAGCTGAGCATAACCCGATCTCACATTCAAACAAAACCTGGAGGTCAAGGGAATGACTGCACAAACATCAGACCAAGAGGATAACTGGACCATTTCTGAAGGCTTGCTTACCCTTCAGTTGTGATGTCTTAAATCTGCAGACTCATCTGTAACTGTAGGTACCTCATTACAAACCTACCTGTAATAAAAGCTGCAGATACTATAAATAAGCAAATTACTTTCAAGAAGTGTTTGGAGGTTCATCACTATGTACTGGGAGAACCAGACATATCTCCCAGGACATCCCATCCCAGCTTCCGACACAACCACGCTCCCACAGCAAACACACAGGCACAGAGTCATTACTGCTGGGTTTGAAGTTTTCTAATCCATCTTTTCATTCACTGGTGCCCAGATTTGCTGCTGTCTGGAGTACCTCATTGCACTAAATGCCAGGTCACATATCAAAGTCCAAAACTATCACGACAAAAAGGCTCCACACTAGCAGACAAAGTCACCTTGCGCCTTAAGTTCCTAGGGGGTAGAAATAATCTTTTGTGCCCTGTCTTTGAACTCATATAGCAAATACCAAAATATACATACTGTGATTCATTCTATGCCCTCCAACATTATTTTTATGAAGCATTTTCTCTTTTTTTCCTTTACAGGGAAAAAAAACACTAGTTTTTGACCAAGTTATAAAATACCATTTCATGTTTTTGTAGAAACAGACTCTGAGAGCAAGTACAAAGAATCCTGCTAACTCCACATGGCAGCTTATTTTAATATGTAAAAAGGTACGTTCTGCATGTGTGGTCCCCCAGCATGTACCTTTTGGGCTGCATGTCTCTGTTTCCATGGCAACTCGTTGTATCAGCAGGCTGTGGAATCCTGCATAATACATGAAATTTGAAAATTGTAACTTGCTAGATGAAACAGATTTCCCAGTCTTAGTAAATGTCCTAATTGCTAGACACACCTAAAAAAATGTTATTCTAAATGGATACATTAGTCTAGGAAAATCCAGTTCTCTCATTTTAGTGACTATAGAAATTTTTCATCTATAGAGGCACACAACCTTCCACGAGAGCAAGTGCTCCAATCTACCCAACACTCTCCCTTTGAATAAAGTTCTCCCTGCTGCAGCAAAAACTTACTTTCCATTACAAGAAAACTTCACTATTACTACCACGCAGCACCCAGGCACTACCATTCAGATCCCTCAACAGTTCCTGCAAACAAAGGAAGCAGCCTGCCACACACAGCTTTGTTACAGATCTGATAGAAAACAACACTGGCCTCAGCAAAGGTGATGATGCAAACTTTAAACGAGCATCAAATATTTGCCTATTATTCATTGTTTCCTCTGAGCAATAAAAACAACAAATTGAAATAAAACCAACTAAACAAGAGACAAAACAAGAATGACGGGTAGGAGAGAAAGCAAACACACAAAGCAACAATAGAGTAACATATTATCTACTAATTACTGAGATTATCAACAACTTAGGTTATGTTGATCCTACAAAAATCGGGGAAAAAAACACATGCTAAACCCCATCTCAGCTAAATAAAACATTACTCCATTACTATCTAGAGGAGCATCCTACCCTGGTTCTTATGAACAACAAAGAATTACCTAGCAAAAAAGCAGAATTATTGTTTATTGTAGTATTTCTCTTTGTTTCTTTGTCTCTGAATTTGGTGCAGTGAGTTTGCTCATCTTCTTCAACATGCTTTTATGTAACAATTATGACTATTTCACAAATGGCTCTCGGTCTCTTGAATTTTCTGACCATAATTAGTGACTGTGTAAGTCACAAGATCCCTTTGCAGTGGGTTACTATGCCAGGAAAAAAAGCCTATGTAAAAATCAACTTAATATGTGCTTTTAACACAATTCTTAACATTAAAAGGAGCAATGACTCTCTACTTTATATGTTCTAGCAGCCAAAGCCACAATAACTACATTTGCACGGCACAATATCTGGCCCCTGTTCAATATTTTTGTAGCTAAAATTATTTGCAGTTCTTGATCTTCAGCTCAGATGAGAAAAGGTTGGATACATTTGTTTTACTGAACATCTAGTTTAAATATAATTAATGTATAGAACAGGACACATGCAATAACATTTACTTTCCCACAAACATACGTGAATTTGGAAGACACACAAGTATTTGGTAAATCCAAAAATATACACATTTACCCAGAAGCTTCCAATTATAAATCTCATCTAACCTGCTCTAAGAAAATAAATATCTCCTTGAACAGATCAGCATTCTTCACAGAGAAAAGATAACTACCACAATCACAATCAAGTTTGGTCTGACTTTAAGTGGACATTTCTGCTTCATTACTGTTAAATTAAATTAAAAGTAAATTTATTTGAAAACTGCACAATTATCAGCTCAGGTTGTTTTCTTCCGGATGGCAAGTTCTCCAAAAGTTTACATTATATATTTAAATATTACAGGAAACCTAAACAAATTTAGAATATTCTGAATGAAAAATCAAGACGACTTACACGTCTTCCCCCGTTACTGCTTAACCAATGTTTTTCCAGTGGGTTTCTTTGTTTGGTTTTGTAATCTGACCCTTTCAGATAAAGCATTTTACTTGGCAAAAGCAAATTGGTTTAGGCCAATTTAGTACTTAAGCAGAGGCAGAGTATAAAGAAACTGCTACATTTCAGATAACTGGATATAAATTTCAATATCCTCACCTCTTTTTTCCAGTAAACATTTTCCTCAACACCATGGGATGTGCCACTTTTGCCCTCTGAGTATTATTCAGATGCAAGAACCACACACTGCTACAGAGAAATGGCATTTTTCCTGTAGTGTGTCCACACCAGCTGGATTAACCACTGCATTTCTAAGGTTACTTACACTCTGCCCACCTACATTCTCCCTGCAGTTTCATAGAATCATAGAATGGTTTGGGTTGGAAGAGAGTTTAAAGCACATCCAGTTCCATCCCCCCTGCTATGGGCAGGGACACCTCCCACTGGATCAGATTGCTCAAAGCCCCATCCATCCTGGGGACACCTCAGGGATGGGGCAGCCACGACTCCTCTGGGCAAACTGTGACAGAGTCTCACCACCCTCACAGGGAAACACTTCATCCTTTCAGCTTAAAACCGTTAGCCCTCATCCTATCCCTGCACTCTCTGATAAAAAGCCCCTCCCCAGCTTTCCTGCAGCCCCCTTTCAGTACTGGGAGGCTGCTCTAAGGTCTCCCCAGAGCCTTCTCTTTTCCAGGCTGAACAATCCAACTCTCTCAGCCTGTCCTCTTACTGGAGGTGCTCCAGCCTTCAGATCATCTTCACCACCCTCCTCTGTGCTCCTCCATGTCCCTTCTCTGCTGAGGACTCCAAAGCTGAATGCAGGACTCCAGGTGAGGTCTCACAAGAGTGGAGCAGAGGGGCAGAATTACCCCCCTCGACCTGCTGATCACACTTCTTTCAATGCAGCCCAGGACATGGTTTCAACTGGATTTTGCATTATTCCCTCCCTGTCCTTACCCTCCATGTTCCAGCAGACAGGGCACTGTCCTGCATCGCTGCTTGAAACAATGCCTGTCCAGAGCTGGAAAAGCCAAAGCAATTTAGAAATACCCTGGGGAACTCCCTAAATCAACAGCACCATAGAAATATAGGCTCCTTATACACACCAATAAGGTGATGAAGAATAGAATTGTCCCTAAGCCTTTCTCAAAGCTTTCAACTGTTTTACCCCTAGAGCCAAACAATTAAACATAGTGTCATAAAGCAGTGAAATATTATTTAAGACAACAGACACGCAGTATAGGTGATGGAGGCAGCACTTGTACACAGCTGTATACAGCTGATGCTCTGTGGTAAAGGCTTCTTCAATCACATGGAACGTTTTTAGACTTCATTCCCCAAAGCCAATGTTTATCACCCAGTCCCTGGAGGTTTCGGCAGTGTTTTGGGACTGGGGAGAGGCACCTGGATGGGACATGAGAACAGAGGGAAATAGGTAAGATAATCTATTTGATTTGGCTGTTTAAGAGAGCTGGTAAAAGCATGTTGCTTTGTACATGCCAAAGGTAATCTTAACAACTATGGTGGTTTTGTTTTAAATTGGGGACTAGAAATCCAGTAAGATGATGTCTGGTGCCACAGTGAATTTCACCACATACTCAATCGTGGCCACTGTAATACAAAAACTGCGAGGAATTCCTCTGGCAACAGAGTATTTCATAAACCCTGAGCCTGTTTCACCTCCTCAACTCCTACACGTCGACTCCTTGCGTTCCCACAGAGCAAGTCGCATGCACAGTGGTGGAACAGGCCTTTCCGATCCAGCTGAGACACCCTCCTGCCATCCTCCCCACCTTCCCTGGGGTCACAGCAGCAACACAGGGGAGAAAAGCTCCTGCCCGGAGCACAGGCAAGCTGAGAAATACAGGGAAGGGAGAAACGGGCAGGAGCTGAAACAAGAACGGGGACGGGAGGCAGGCGGGCACAGGTGATGGGCAGGCACGGGTGCTGGGCAAAAGGCAGCTGGTGAGAAACTCCATGTAAGAGAATATCACAGATATAAAAGTACTAAGACAGTAATTAGTCAAAAAGCACCACTCCTGCTCCTACACACTCCAAGGAGGAAGAGTCTCAAAGAAGGTAAAAGTACGTAGTGATTGGAGATTTATTAAACACATTCTGACAAGCACAGCCACCTAAAGCACTCGAAGCCATCTTACTCACACCTGTCTCATTTTTGAGTGTTTCATAGTGCAAACTTAATTCTCATCTTACTCTCAAACTTACTTCTTTAGAGTATTTTTATTTAATTTTTATGTTTTTTCCCAAAATCAACATTTCATGTTTTAGCATTACAAAAAAAAAAAAACAGACAAGAATGAGAACATGTGAATTTCTTGCAAATTTATCCACATTCTTAAGGATTCTAGTGATGATCCCAGAGATTTCTTTCCCATGATAGAAGATAAATACTGCAACAAACACAGAAGAGAAAGTACGCTCTGTTTACCTTCCAAAAAAGAAGCACCTAATTGCAGATCTGAGAAGCCTTACCCAGATAACACCACCTTAAGCCCCAGCCTGGCACCCAAAAGACTCCAAACAGCACTGAATACTATTCAGCTCATAACCAGGAGCCTGATTAAAAGATTATTTCACATATAATAACAATTCTAGAAAAAGCATGATATATAGAGTATCTTCACAGGAACAAGATGTTTTCCTTCCAAAGGAAAAAAAAAGAAAAAAGAAAAAAAACCACTGCGATCCCTTCCAAGCAGATTCTTCAAAATCTGTTCAGATGAGACATCCTCTTTTTCCAAGAAAACAAAAGGTCTTCAATGACATTTTCACCAGAAATAGTAAAAAACATGATTTCTGCTTGCCAAAACCCAATGGGATGATATACTTTTTAGCATGCTTAAAAGGCTTCTGTATTGTAAAAGTAGAAAGTAGCTGCAATGTTAACCTCAAAAAAGTCATGGAAAAAATTTAGACACATAAACTGAGTTAAATACTTTACAAATTGGTATGATATATGATATATATGTACAAATAAGCCTTTTACCTCATCACTTTGTGAGAAATTAAATAAGATAACGGACACTTGCAAAAACTGATAAAAAAGCACAGCAGCTTAGAGATACATCAAAATTCATACCACTACCCTACCAAAATAATTAAAAAATCGTACTGTGTGCCTATATATAAAGAATGCCATTCTCAAACCTTATTGCCCTTTGGTTTAGACAACAAACAGATATCATCTATAAATGTCTAAGTAACTCAGAAAGGAATCAGCGATTTAAAAGTTATATAAGACAAATGACTAAGAAAAATGCAACCTTTACACCAGCTCAGGCACAACACAGCACCTTGCCAGACCCACTGGGCTCAATACCTGTACCTTGCAAAATCTGTACGTACTAAAGAAACGGCGCAGAGGACCGTGTTAGACAGTGCAAGCTGAGGAGATTCACTGCATTTGGATTGCCCACCCTGGTTCTTCTCAGACTTACACAGAGGTGAGGTCTGCTCTCAGCTTCTCCCAGTGCGTTCCTGTACCACAGCTGACCTCCACTGCACAGTTTGCCAAAGGAATGGAACCTGACTTTTCCCTTCCATGCACAAGGCAGAAGATGAATATTTCAACCACCTAAGTGACACTCACATGAGTAGCACAGGTTGAAGTAATCCAGATTAAAAGAGAGTTATCCTTTTTCAAAACAACTGTAGCTCAAAAAGTATTACATATATGCAGAAGGCGCTCAGAAAAGGTACAGACTCATGAACTGACAAGAAGGACTAGACACATTTTAGTATGACGATACTTTCTAGAACAATATGCTCAAAATCAAGGTATTATATTCATAGACAAAGACTATGAGGATACAAGACTACCTGAAGAAGTGAGAAAAGAGCTCCTGAACAGAAGGAAAAAGAAGAAACTGAAACACTGGGGAAGTACCTGAACCTCTAAAAAATAAACACAAAGTAGTTTAACAAGGATGTTGATTATTTTAACAAATACTTGCTACATATTTGTTACTTTTTTACTCAACCATTCCCAAAATTACGGGAAGGGAAGGAAAAAAAATACACAGAATGACTCTTCCAAGGAAAACAAAAAGGCCCAAAAAGGGAGTATGAACACTGGAACAGGTAAAAGACAGACAACAACCACCAGCATTGAAGTGAGAGCAAGAGTACTGGGTGCAGACTGCAAGGAACTACAACTATGACAACATATAGGAGTAATGACCAGAAAGCAGCAGCAGACAGATAGGGAGGACAACAGAATTAGAGAAGACACGGGGAGTAGGACCTAAATTGTTCTGTCCTCTGCAAAAGGGCATTGTCAACACAATCACTTCAGCATGCAATCCCTTTCCAGCAAGGCACAATATGACAGTGCTATATTCCCCCCTCCTGTCCCATGGCTTTCTCCATACTTCCCTTTGCTGTAAGGCAAGAAACAAATTACATTAAGCCTTTTGTCCCTATATGGGGCTGAATAATTAGTATGTGTCTGATGAAACCTTCTCCTCCCTACCAGCCTCCAGCTCCCGTGATTCTTGGACATCAGGCTGTACAAACGGGGGCAGCTCCTCTCCCCCACGATTCTTCCTTCCCCCTCTTCTTCCATTCCTCAAACAGAAGGTGGAGAAGCTGCAGTCTGAAGAGCTGAATATTGCTTGTCTATATCACATGAATTCCAACCAAACCAAAAGCTTCAGCAATTCTTACAGGGACAGTGAGTAACCTAACTGGTCTGACAATTATCAGCATTGGCTTACTATTCAAGTAATAATTAAATCCTATAAACGTGAATTTTAAATTAAAAAAATAAGATACATAGAAAATAATTTTATATTAAATCAGCACACTACAGGGATCAAATTCAGACATGATGAAAAGCAGAAAATTTTAAATTATTTTTGCTTGCTAAGGCTGAATTTGATCTGTGGTTGTGAGGGCTACCACTTGGAAGCATGACCAAAAGAGTTTTTCATCACTGGCTCTGTTGTTTGACACATTGAGCACTGTCCTCTGACTCCTAAATTCCTCAAGCCAGATCTGTGCAGATGATACTATCTCACTGTTCACTTCTCTCACAACCAGTCTCTACCTTATTTTACAGAGCAAGTAACATTAGCGCTAAATTCAGGCCAGATGACCCCTGCCACAGTCAGGCTCATTACTGCAGGCTGCATTCAGCATACTCGATCTCAAGCAGTACCATCTCTTTCTTACTTTCAGCATTTATTAATAAACTACCATTTTAATTCAAAAGCTCTTCATCTCTCTCCAGAAGAATGCAATATCTTGAAGGGAGGCTTTTGCGGGTCCACTTCATCTCTCGTGTTTACAATCACCATAGTTCTGTACAAATCTGCAAGAAAACTGCCTATCCCATCCATCCTTTGGCCATGGTACTCGTATGTCTGTGTGAGGCTACAAAGTGTTATCTCAGAAAAAGTTCAGTTCTTTAAATATCTGTTACCTGAACAGCCCTTTCACCTCTCCTTCAGAAAAAGGAAGCAAATCCCTGTGACACAATTCTGGCCTGTGGACAACTAACAAGCTATGCTGCCCTGCACGCTCCAACATAATATTCATGCTTGCATATACAATATATGAAGTTGCTAATAGAGATACGAGTGCTTGAACATTACATAGAAAATCTCTAGAAAGCAACAAAACTACCTAACATTCACCATTTCATAGCTATTTTTCCATGTGAATGGGAGCAAGTCAAAGAAATGCAAGATACCCATAAAAATAACTTCAGCAGAAAAGAACCCAAAAACTACCAGTTTTACAACTAAGCTTAAAAGGCTTGGGGTTTTGCTTAAGGAAAAGCCTTACAGAGTTCATGTGACCATAAATCAGACTCTGGGTATCTGCACATGGCACCACAAATGCAGTACTTTGAATGTCTGGCAGAGTCCAGAAAAAGCAAGAAAAAATGTCTGTTTCACTCTCCACACTACAATAGATCAACAAAAAGAAAACCTAGCACGTATTAAAAAGAAAAGAATCAGTTCATTAGAGTTTGATCTTTCTCCAAATCCGGGATTCAGTTATCGGCTATCAGCAACCAATTTAAATACTACTACAAATCCAGTATACTGTAAAACTGGAACTGTTACAGAACCCCAGGGCAAAGGTTCCCTACGCGATGTACTTATTTGGGTTTCTCCTCTGGGACCAGAAATAACTACAAATAATAATTGCACTCAATCACTTTTCAGAGATCTGTAGTCCTATACCAATAAAAAGTTCCCAAATACAGGCAAAGAACTGGGGAGTGACTCTCAAAATTTAAAAAAAAAACAAATCCAAAACAAAACAAAAGACACCCACACCCTACACACTAAAAACCCCAGCGACTCAATCAGCAGTGAAATTACACTTTTATCAACAAAATCATTTAGTGCAGTGCCAAAGTAGCACTGCATTAAACAAGAACGTAAAACTTTATTATTTTGGCTAAGTGGCACAGTGCTTTTCTTCCATCTTTTATGAGAACATTCAAAAATTTGCACGTGTCCATACAGTCAAACAGCAAGCATGAAGCAAACAGGGGACACCTAATCTTTCCACTGAAGAAGCTGCAGTAGAAAGACCAGCTGTTCACCATAGCTATTCAAGAAAAATCTTAAAGTTTGACACTACTGCAAGAAAACACAATCATGGCTGGTTAAGCGGGGTTTTTTAGCTGTTAAAATCTGTGTTTCTACTGAAATTTAACTATTAAGAACCTAGCAACTAAAATATTTTCCAAGAGGAACCAACACAAACCCTTTGTCAGGAAGCAGAAGCTATAGCCATATCCCAGTGTCAACCCAGAATCTCCTGGATTTTTCTTTTCAATAGTTTTTCAAAAACTGAATCAACAGAAAACTGCTTAGCTTAAGGGATACATCAAGCCCAAAGAAACTAATTTCCCTAAACACGGGGGGGGGGGGGCAGCTACAATAAGTATGCTTAAGGCATGAAGTCTTATTTAAAATAAATAAAAAATAAAAGAGATAAAACCACAAATCTAAACTGAGCTGAAAAAAATACCATCTGTTCCAGTTAAAACTTTTTTCTCACCTATATTATCTTCAGAAGCACTCAGTTTGTTATTTACGATTTCTAGATATTGTTTCAAATATTAGGACTTGCATAAAAGCCACACCATCAAAAGCATCAAAATAATGCCAGGAGCGATCCACAAGTGAGTTTGGTGAACTTCACTCAGTCCAAAGTAATCTCCCCCTTTTACATACATATATATATATAATGTATAATGATACAATTAAAATGGTGTCAGCATATGAGAACACCTTACACCAAAAAACGAACTTAACAGGAAAATGAAAAGCCTGACTTAAAAGAATCAAATTCTTTGCACTGGCTAATTAGCCTGCTCTGTGATCACATGTTTAAGCTTTCATATCAGAAAAACTCATTTCACTTTTCAAGCTGGGATATTTTATTTACATTAGGCTGCAAGCACCAGGCAGTGCTAAAAGCTGCATATTAATCATAATCAAACTCAACAGTACTCTCAGATGTGAAGTGCCCGTGGTCACATTATATGAAGAAAAAAGACCATACAAGCAGTCCCCCCATCTGACTGGTAACAGAACTTACAGTGCTTGCTAGATGTTAATTAGAGTTCTGGCAGCAAGGAAAATCAGAATCTAAATGAATCCTGATCAGGGTTCTGGAATTATCATCTCTATAATGAATCAATGTAAACCTTGTATTAGAGCAGCCACCTGAAAAGTCATCAAAAACTAGGCAAAAAGTTAACATTTCCAGCATTAATTCTGTTTTATTAATCAAGTTCTGATCATTTATTTTTGGTAACAGAAGAGCAGCACATGTCTGTGTGGGGTGAATACATGCACACACCTGCAGTACAAGCGGGAGAGCAAAGTGCAGCCCCACAAATGTAAACTTGTTAACTAGTTCCTTAGTCTCTCATTTAGTTCATAAACCAAGGTATACAACACTGAATTCATATAAAAATCATAATTAAAATAGATAGCCAAGGCTGTTGTCTGTCATGCTCTCCATTGCTTGAGAATGTTCCGCAGAGAGGAAAGAAAACTTTACTCTTGATGGGCAGACAAGGGTCTGAGCTATCATTGTACACTCTGCACTTAACACAGATCCTGAAATTGAGTCCACGAGCTTTTACAGCCACACCCAACCCATGCAGACCTCTTTCCACAGCAAAGCTCATCATCCTTTGCTGATCATCTCCAAACACGACAGACAAGCCATGGCTTTGTCACTGAAAAAGTGTAAGACAAAAGGTGAAAACGTTATTAGATTCCTATTTAGAAAAAGCATTAGGTAACAATCAGGAGCATTTTCAAAGTAGCAGTTATAAACCTTCTGTGCTCCCTTCCCCTGCTTTTGTTTGAAAACTTTGTCTCTAGACAGATTCACGAACAGGACATCTCAACAGTCAAATGCTGCAGCATACAAGTTTCCTGGCAGTATAATCGATGTTACTTTGGGATAAGGGAACACAGGCAAGCAGTTGTCAGGAGTAGCGTTCGTGCTCCACACACCACTTTACCTTGTGTTAACTTTTTTCTGTGTCACAAAATAAGAAACTTACAGCAAAGTGACAGGACTTATTCTGGAGCATTTCTTTCCATTGGAATTCTGCGTGGTATATTTTCAGCCTTAATTAAGGGGCTCCATAGATGAAGAAGGGCTGAAAAGGACATTGTAATATTACAAATCAATGGGGAAAAATGTAGCTCCAAAGCATACTTCAGACTGCCACGGTATACACCTGATCTGTTTACCTTAATTATTTTTGAGAGACAGCCAACAAGCTGCCCCGAAGAATGAACAGTGTGCAAGCTGTGAAAGCGCTCCCGATAACACAACGTGAGTGTAAGTGGTTTCAGTAGACACTGAAGTCACTGCAGTGAAAGCTGTGACAAACACAGATTTACCTTTCCAAGACTTCACATGTTGAGAATTAACACATAAACATCTGCCTAAAGAGACTGAATTTTTATGTCCATAGTTTACACACACCACTACCTTTGAAACTAAGGTGACAGCAGCATTATTAATATAGAGGATCGCTAAAGAAGCGAGAGGTCCCACAGACCACAGCCACCTCACGATCCTTTCAGGCTACCTGTTACCGTAAGGCACATCCAAATATCTAACATGCTACTCTGCATGGTTTCACTCCCTAGAAACATTTCACACTCAATTGCCTTGCTCCACCTTTGGCTTGTCTGGAAGGAGTGGGAAGTTCAGGACTGGGATCCACAAATCCACCTCTGCTCCTTCCTCACGGCAAGCTCAACGCGAGCCACACAGCAGGGCAGGGTCTCCAAGGCACACACGGCAACTGGGGTTCAGCTCCTCCTGACTCGCAGCAAGGAAGGCAGAGCAATCCCATTGCCATTGCTGCTGTTAAGGATCTTCCCTGTAGTTTCCTCGCTTTAGTTTCTCTACACCAACGCAAAAGGCATGGTGCATATCACATAATAAGGTCAAAGCACAAAAAGCAACAACGTCTTTCTGATACCATAAAACCAAGTTTAGAAATGACTGTCATTTTCTCAGGGTTTTCGAAGCAGAACATTTCACCAAAAGCAAATATACATCTTAAGAGATGTGGGCAGCTGCTCCAGAAGAGAAAAAACAGTTCCTTGTTCTCCTCTGTTTCTCTTTTATTTTTACACAACCTGATTTTGAGAAAAAAGTTTAGGTTTTCATAACCACAGGAGGGCAGGAGCATGTAATGCTAGAGCTGATTTCTTCTTGGAGAGAGCAGAACAAACAGTGGGAGCTGGAACGCAGAAAGAGCCAAGTCAGAGACCCGGCGCGTGATGGAAATTCAGTTGTACCAGCGAAGTTAACTGCTTGTTAATGAAGGCGTATGCATCCCATCTGCTGGCTACAGAAGAGCTGGAATGGTTTCAAAAGCATTCCAAGGCAGACATACCATCAAATGTATGATGTGAACGTATGACCCATACCCAAAAGTTTACCCCACTGGTTTCGGCAGGAGTGTACAGACACAGACACACATGGGCACTGAGGCTGCAGGAGACGAACCGCGTCCTTGTCACACTTTAACGGTCACTGCCCGTTGGGAATAAAAATCCTTCCAGTGTCATTTGTTTATTCATTAATTCTGATTTCAGGAGAAAGTTCTGGCTTGCACCCAACAGCTAATTGGTTCAATAAACAGCATCTCGGTTTAGGAGAAGAAGAAAACATGATACTGCAGTGCAAGCGTGTAACTGAAACCTCGATATCTGTCTGGGTACGACTTTGGGCTTCTCAAAAGAGCTGGGTCGCAGTAAACTCGTTTTAAAGAGAAGACAGTATGCAGTTCACATGCAAGAGACAACCACCAGCATTTCCCTTTCCCTGAAGCCTTCTTACGGAGAAGAAAGAACAGAAATTGCCACTGTAAAAATGTGTGTAATGATGACCTAAAACACAGAAAATAAATTTATGGATGAAGTCGTGGGAAAAAAGAAAAAAAAAATCTGATTGTTGTATTTATTATGTGAATTACAGCTCATGGCTATAATGTTTAAACTTTTGTTTCCTTCCGAACTAGGCCTGCCACACACAATATGCTATCACAAAAGCTGCCAAACAATTGTTTGAATATTCCAAAAAGCAAATATGCAGCCCACCATGAAAAACACATATGATAGCCTGAAATCTGCTGTCATCGGTGCACTGTCCAAGAGTCCAAAAGAGTTAGAGGGACTTACCAGAACAAAACCTGCTGCATAAAGACAAGTTCCCAGGAATCTTAATTCCTGGTTTTTTACTAACATAAATTGCCCTATTTATGAAAAGACATCATCCAGAATGTTAAATTTAATATAGTTCATGTAACTTCCAATATTATAAAATTCTCTTTAATAAGAAATATTTTAGGTTCTGCAAATACTGTACAATAGTCATTTGATTTTTAAATCTATTAGAAAAGTAATTGTCATAGATCTAGTATTTTAACAAGAATGTTTGAACAGAGGTTTCATTTAACCCATCCATCCCTTCAATAAGAAAACTGTGCAAATCCCTCCAAGACATGCATATTTTAGAGGAATTTTTTCTTGGCTTTAAACCCTTTGATTGTACAATCATTTCTCTACAAGAAACTTTTTTTGAAGTCATGTATCTCTAACTGCTATGTCAGAAGCAACAGCAAAAATGAGTTTTCATGATAAGCCCTTTATATGCTGCTACGATCAGCATTTTGCAGGACTATAGAGATGGATCCTCTGGTAGCCCTTCACTTCCTGGTTTAGAGGGTCACTTTTTTGCACTGTTTTTTTTAATAAAGATCTATTTTTGACTTCTGTGGACTTTTGTTTACATATTAAGCCACCTGATGCCTCCAGGAGCCATATAGTTTGCTAGTGAAGTCATTTTCTCTCTGCTACACATAGTGACTCCGTGAAACCAAACGCTTCTGAAGAGGACTTGGCATTTACGGCAATCCGAAGGCTCCTCTCTGCATGGTTATCCCTTAGAGTTAAAAGAAACACACAGTTCTGCTTTTCTGCACTGGTTGACTCGAGGAGGAGGGGGAAGGGGAAAACAAAAGAGCACAAAACTCTACCATCACTATTTCAGAAATACAAGAGTTCATCTAATGAAGAGAATAAGGATGACTCCATTATTTCCTTGCCTTGGGCAGCTGAGAGTTGATTTGGGGGAAAGGAGGTTGTTGAGTTGGGGGGGAAGCCATTGAGAGAGATTATGGGATTTTTTTTAATTATATATATACATATTAATGAGGATGGAATAAACCCCAGTATACCTGGATTAGGTATAACACGAAGGAAAAATAAGACTGAAGCTAAGAAACTGAACCCTTACCCTGCACAAAGCACTTTACTCAGCACCTGCAACTGCACTGAATGTATGGCTTCAGCCAATTACCTAAGATTTACTAGGGCCTAAGCTGCTGTGCTATACAAGCTTTCAGTTACAATGACACATAACCAAATTGCTTTCTTTTGTTTAAGAAAAAAGAAATAATCTATGCAACAGTTAAAACTGAAAAAGAGGGGGGTATTGCCTTAAGTATTTTGACACAACATGAGTATTTCATCCCAGGACAATTATCAATAAACATGATTAATGATGTGTGCTACAAAATGGATTACAACGTAACTTTTAGCATAAAAAAAATACAACAGTGAGAAATCTCACTATACAGAAGGCTGGACAGTTCACATGTAATTGTAATTGTGCAATTACTACTGCCAGTCACAGGAGAGAAGCCTCACACCAAACAGAGTAAAATCCTTTATTTGCAAAGATTTAGATGACTGGGACACAGCTGAGAGAAAGGAAAAAGAAAGAAAGAGAAGTCTGACTCCCCACGGTCACTGCTGCACCTTAGCTACAAATAAATAGCAGGCCTTGGTCTTTTTGGCAGCCGACTGGGTATTTCTTAAAAAAACTAATAAATATGTTTAGTTTTATTCCCAGTCAACAGAACACGACAGCCCAATGGATTGTTCTGACCATTCAAACTATCATGAATCATCTCTTCAATTTCTGACTAAATACTAAATCCTATTGGTATAAAAACACCGAAAGCAAAGCTTTAAATACAACAGCAAATCACTAAGATGATTTTCCATATCCTTTGAGGTACTAAATCAACATTATCTGTAATATCAAATGTATAATTAAAATCCAAGTACACATAAAGTATAAATATACTATGGCTTAAGGTTCTCAGGTGTCAGGGTTGCAAGATTATATTTATTCTTTCACCTAACAATATCTAACCTTATATTTCCATGCCCATCACTATATATACTCATTCTGAACTTCTAGTCTACACAGGTTTTTAACAGGATAAGTGTTAAAAATACTGTATTACAGTAATATGTATGTCATTTGCAGTACTATGCAGACTATGTGAATCATCAATCATCACATAGAAGGTCTATGTAAATTTATGGTTTCTCGCAATACTATCACTTATTGTTTCAGAAAACTGTTTTTGTAACATTAGTTCCAGCAACGGGGTCGTTCGTCATATCAATAACCTGAACAACTACCACTGCCCTAATATGTGCAAACAAGTGAAAAACTGATAAGCTACTAACATTCGATACTTGAAAAAATAAAAACTTGATTTAAAAATACCTTTCTTGCTGCAGTTTTCACAAACTAACAAGTGTAAGATACAGCAAACTCTCAGATTACAACTGATCAGCCAAAAAATACAAAAAATGGTTTATTACCTTTCCCAAAATCTGATACATTAATAACAAAGCTGTAGCTACAAGAAATTAATTCAAGCCTTCAAAAGATGACATTCTGTGATGATTTTAAGCCTCTATGCATCTACTAATCACGAAGTCAAGTAAGTGATACTAATCACCATTCTATTTAACAACTTTCTAAAGCAAACTTTTCACAGATAGGTGATGGCAATCTGCCACCAGCTCCCAAAAAAGAGTGTCTGCTTTCAGTCACATCACTGTACCGACACTTTCAAAGGAAATTCAGGGTGCGTCTGGTAAAGTTACTCATAACTCATTGAATGTGTCGGCACCAAAACAATGGTGGCACAGTATTTCACATTCCTTATGCATAAAATATTCCCACAGACGTCTATACGATTTATGGAAACAAATGCAAAACCAAGTCTCAAGCAAATACAGCTTGCAACCCCAGATACAGTGAGTTTAGAAATAGTTGGTGAAAAACTGCTCAAGCTTTAATTGTTTTTTTCTTCCAAGCGCCTGTACCAACCTGTGGGCTGAAAGGAGTGGGAGACCAGCACTTGGGTAAGTTAAAATTGCACCTCATGGCAAACAGGCTTCACTGTTTAACAAAGATGCGCTTCAGAGCCCCTCCCTGAAGCAACACCAACCACAAACAAGATCTGTGCTACAGAGAGAATCTATTTCAAAGCCCAGTAATCAAAGCAGCGAGAGTGAACCAAGATGTGCTGCAATATTTATGCATCCATTATAATGCTAATGCGCAAGGTATTAGAAAGGCTATTTGCATTGGTGCACAGCCCCTTCAGTCTACCTACAATGCCAACAGAAAGAACAATTAGGATGCATGCATAACTGAAAGCCTCCAACCAGAGGGTAGGCAGGTCCACCCAACCTGATACAATATCTATGGGATCATCAGAGCTCCATGGAAATACTGTCTGCGGGATCACTCCATATAGCTTTTCCATACATAGAATATGAAGTATTTTAAGACACAAAAGCACATAAAGGATTAGCATATCACAGGTACAATCAATTTACTATGAGCACTAGTGGTGTGTTTCTCCACATGAACAACTACGGGGCTGGAGCACTGCTCGCCTCCCTGTAAAACCCCACCACCACCAACAGACAAGTCACAAATTTTCAACTGTGCTAAAAAAAATTTTAAAATAAACAAACAGCTACATACTTTCCTGTGGGGAAAAAAAAAACCAATTCTGCAGCACCTTTTGTAACAAACAGGGAGGCAGGCATGCAAATTAGGATGTAATCTACATCCAGTCTGGCAATGCAGACCACACTTTAGAGAAACCAAAACCAAACAAATACATCCACATTTTTCCTATTTGTTTTATTTACATGTACACTTTAATGGTAAAAAATAGTTAAAGAACCAAGTATATAGGCAGGCTAAATTGTTTTAAGAAGTTCTCTGACCATGCATCCTAGTATTTATCTACACCAATTCACAGGCTCTTAAGGTATTCTCACTCTAATCGGAGTATCTACAATTACATGAGAGAAGGAGCCTATCCTATATTTCTCCCGTAGGGCAATACAGATAAAGTACTTCAACTGCAACAATCTTAAAACAGTCCAATATTAACCACATGGTATAAAACTACTTTTTTAAAAGAAATCATAAACATTGCATAATTTCTGCACAAAACATATCCATTACCTAGAGGTTAATGACGGAAAAATTCTCAGTAATTAAAATTCCCTTTTTATCCAGAGACCATTGTTTTGCTACACTGAAAATGCCTTGATTGAACCAAATCTGGTGTCAGAGTTAATAGTACGTTGTGTATTTCACAACGCAGCCAAGCCCAAGCAGTGCAGCAAAAAAACAAGCAAATTAAGGTCAGCTACTAATACCGCAAACATCACCTTATTTTACACAACCTGTTACATTTTATCTGGGTACATTTTGTAACACAGCAAGACTACTGTATCAAACAGACCAGACTATGTCAGCCAGTACAATTTTAATGTAAACAAGGCTCCTTTTTATCTCTACAATCTAGTTACAACTGGCTGTTTAATCTTCACTACTGTGTCCTCCCCAGCCCTCTCTCTCACACATACACAAATCCACCAGAAAAAGAGGGACAGAAATATCTCCTCTGAGATGCAGTTGCACGCAGTAAAAACAAATGCAAGGTATCACAATGGCAGAGAGGAAAGCAGCCTCGCTCCATAAAAGATCATCCACAGAGCTGCCACACAAAAAAAAAAACAAACATAAAAAGCAATGATTCTCTAAGCCTCTTGGGTTGGAAATGCTGCAAGCCAAGCTGAGCGAGAGGGAATGGCAGGATGGACCTGGGTAACCATTACCACCCAAACCCATCCGCCAAGGGGCACAGCGGTCAGGTGGGTATCGGTGCTGAGCTGGGCGAGGGGAAGG
Organism: Dromococcyx pavoninus; assembly: GCA_033558185.1. Lineage (NCBI taxonomy): Eukaryota > Metazoa > Chordata > Aves > Cuculiformes > Neomorphidae > Dromococcyx > Dromococcyx pavoninus. The sequence continues at coordinate 1,629,764 of JAUMJL010000323.1, forward strand.
GGTGAGGGCCACCTTCTCCACCCACCACTACACAAGTTTTCATCTTCTTCAGACACCAAGGAGAATGTGCTGCTAGAGAGAAACAGCTTCTTGTTAGCCCCCACCCAGATTCTCCACAACAGTATTTGGGAAGCATCCCAAATCTCTTAATGCAGTTTGATTTCCTTATCATCACATGAAACCTTCCCAAAAAGAGCTTGGTTATTTGCAGGGCTTCCTCAGACTCATCAAGAAGGGATCACAAAATGGGACCCTTCTCATCCGTAACAAACAGAAGGCACATTCAACATGCACAAGCAGCATGCACACATGCCGGCACACACATCCACCTATTCCATGGGTGCTGGATGCAGGGTGGCAGCAGGGTGCCGTGACAAGCCAGGACTGCCACACACGTACCGCTTCAGCAGAAACATTCTTTTCTAGAAAGCCACAGCCAAGCAACAATCAACCCCAGGGTTTCCTAAAAGGCACACGCACAGCGACCTTCCGAGCTATTAATTTCTGCACACAGGCTACGAGTGCAGGACAGCAGCTGGAGAAAATATTGGTCATCTGAAGGAATCCCTTCAATCACATAAAATTCCTGAAGGAAAATACACCCGTCAGTGTGATTTAAGTGTCAACATAACAAAGGAACGCCCCTCCCAGCACCTCCTGCCTTACAGATATGACATGCTGGAAAGGGAAAACTAGACTGGGAACGGCAGCTATTCGCAATCAGCACTGTTCATCCACCCTACCCTTGCCATCACCCCTAAGAAAAAATGCTTGGGATTGTTTAGCATTTCTAGAAAGAGCAGAATAAAGGGACACGACAGACCACAGCACCCTCTTGAAGGATTCCTCAGTATTCCTCAAAGGAAGGCTGTAGGCACAAGGAGAGCTTTGTACAGCATCATCTTTCTATATTACAAGATTATATATAAAATTAGTTTTGCCTGATGTACATGTTTTGCTTTGCCACATATACAGAAATCCTGATTGCTTGCAAACATTAGACTAAATTAAAAAGAATCCAGCTTTACATTACTAAAATAAACTCCCATTTTACTCATCCTGAGCAAAGAATAATTACACAGAAAACCAAAACAGTCAAACCCAAATCATGCAACAGGAATTAAGAGGATAAAGGTGTTACTAAAATTAACGTGTGTGCACAACAGTGTAATAACAAATTCATAGGATACAGTAAATCTTTCCCAAAACCAGGTTAGGATTATATCAAGATCACCATACAACATATGCCTGAAACATGGCTGTAAGTAAGTGTGACTTAATTTGACCACCACCTACTTTAAGTCCTTGATTTTTATAAATAGAAGCATTCAATAACGACCAGTGATTTAAAAAGAAAAAAACAAAACACGGTTTAGAAGGTAAAAACAGTAAGTAGAAAGCCAAATATGCAAACAAGAAACAGTAACCCTGAAGGTAATTACTAAAACCAGTTTAATTTCTATTTTGATAGCCAGAAAAAATCCCAACCAAGTACTGCAGAAATGACAATACACACAATTAAAACTCCCTGATCATGAATATTCTGCCTAGGAAGTGTCTGCACATGTGCAGAACCGAATAAAACGTGTGCTTCCACAGCCCCATCTCAAGTACACGAGTTAAAAATTACTCCTACTGTTTCAGCACTTTGCCATTGTTTTCTCACACCTTGCAACTGCTTGTTCCAGCTCCGTACCTCCTCCTAAATAACAACACAGTTCCGCGGAACTTCAGTTCTGCTGAATTTCTGTACAGCTCACGCCCAGTTACAATTCCAGTCAACACACACGGCCGTTCACCTTTCCTAAGGTTACTACAGCTTTTTAACTGTTTCATAGGGGAAAGATAGGCGCAGCTCGGTCCAAACACCATCCACAGCCACGAATACAGACGGGAAGCTTTCACAATGCTTTCTCCACGGTTTCCAACACCGGGAAAATCACCTGGCTCGGCAGGAAGGCGACGGGTTTTGAAAGGAGATTCCGCCTCTCCGGCTCCATCAGAATTGGCACAACAAATACGTGGGGTGAAACAGGAAAAAAACCTCACGAGCCCTGCCGCCCTCCCGTACACGGGAGGGGGTGCAGTAATTACCCTGAACGCCGATAAATCATCAAAATCACCACCCTGATCATCAGTGCCCTCTGCAGACACAGAATCCCCCTCGCCAGCCCCCGGTGCGGACGAGAGGGGCGGGGGGGGGGGGGAAGAGATGGGAGAAGGGGGGGGGATCTATGGGGGAGAATATGGGGGGGGAATATGAGGGGGGGATATGGGGTAAAGTGGGGAGGAAGGGGAGGGGGAAAGAAAGGGAAGAAGGGGGGAATAGTGGGAGGAAAAGGGGGAGAAACGGGAGAGGGAAGAGTGGGAACAGGAGAGGGAAGAGGTGAAGGCTGCTCAGCGTCTCTTCCTCCTTTCTCTCCGTTTCCGCGGCGGCTGTTGTGGCTACCCCGGTGCCACCGCCCGGCGGAGCAGAGAGGGGTGGCCCGGCTCTGCTCGCCCAGCGCCACGGGGCGACCGCCCGGCCCCGTGTGCCGGGGGCTGCCCCGCGCCCGGACACGCACACATCCCGGGTACCGGTGCACGGAGGGGCCGCCCCGACCCCCGCACCCCCTCTACCTGCCGCCCAGCCCCCCCGCCTTTGTGCCCGTGTCCCCGCGCCGCCCCTGGGCTCAGCTCCCCCCCCCCCCCCGAGCCCCGCACCGTGCAGCTCTGCCATCCTCGGCTCCGTTCTGGCTCCGCTCGGCCCGGCCCGGCCCGCCCCTGCCGGCCGCCGTCTGCGCGCACGGAGCCGTCACGGGACGGGGCCGCCCGCCCACCGCGCTCCCGCGGCGCCACGGGGCGGGGCTGCCGAGCGCTTCCAGGTTACCGTGCCGCGGCCATCTTGGCACCGGGCGGAAATGATCCCGTTGCTCCTGGCGACGCCCGGGCGGAGGAGGAACGGGGATGTGGGGCCCTGCACCACCCCTCCCGGGCTGCAATTACCCCCACAGGCTGTGCACCAGCCACCCCGAGCGGTACATGCCCACCCCTCCAGGCTGTGCACCAGCTGCCCCGGGCTGCACAGCGGCCTCCCAGGCTGTACATCGCCCCCCCGATTCACACACCGACACCCCCCGACCTGTAAACCGGCCCCCTTAACTGTACACCGGCCCCCCAGGCTGTACAGCGGCTGTGTAGGACCTAAATTAGCCCTCCGGCTGTACCCCGCCCCTCCCCAAGGATGTGCACCAACCCCCCGTACTGTGTACCGGCCCTCAGGGCTGTGTAACACCCCTCCGGGCTGTACACCGGCCTCTTTGGGCCATAAACTACCCCCCTCGGGACGTGCACCAGCCCCCAGACTGTACACTGGCCCCTCGGGTTGTGCACCTGACAGTGGGTCTGTACACTGGATCCCCGGGCTGTACACTGCCCCCCAACTCCGGGACGTTCACCAGCCCCCGGGTTGTGCCCTGGCCTCTCTGTGCTGTACACCTGACACTCGGTTGTACACTGGCCCCTGGGTTGTGCACCGCCCCCCTGGGTTGTGCACCGGCCCCCCAGGCTGTACTCCAGTCTCTCAGGCTACCCCACCCCACTGCCCCTCAGCACCCAGTGCTGCAGCTGCTGGGCAGCCCGTGTGGGTAACCAACACCCACCGAGCCCCCGTGGCCACACATTCCGATGAAACGGCCAAATCACGGCTGCGACACAGGGGGGAATCTCCTGTCTAGGCCTCCCTGAGTGAGGAGGACAGGGCTCAGCTCCTTAAAGTACTGCAGGAAATAGGAACTGTTTCATAGAATCACTAAGGTTGAAAAAGACCTCTAAATTTACCCAGTCCAGCCGTCAGCCCAACACCACCATGCCTACTAAACCAACTCCCAAAGTGCCACGTCTACATGCTATTTGAACACCTTGAGGGATGGTGACTCCAGCACCTTCCTGGGCAGCCTGTTCCAATGCTTCCCCAGTCATTCAGTGAGGAATTTTTTTCCTAATATCCAAACTAAACCTCCCCTGGTGCAGCTTGAGGCCATTTCCTCTCATGCTATCACTTGTTACTTGGGAGAAGAGACCAACACTCACCTCGCTTCAGCCTCCTCTCAGGCAGCTGTAGAGAGCGATGATGTCTCCCTTCAGCCTCCTTCTCTCCAGGCTAAACAGCTCCACTTGTCATAAGACTTGTGCTCCATACCCTTCATCAGCCTTGTTGCCCTTCTCTGGACATGCTCCAGTGCCTCAATGTCCTTCTTGAAGTGAGGGGCCCAAAACTGAACACAGGATTCAAGGTGCGAATTCTAATCTACTGAGTTCCTGTGAAGTAGCTCTGCAACACAAAGCCTCCCCATCCTTGCTGCAGGTCACCTTTAGTGATTGAGGCATTGCAGAAGAGATGGACAAGCAGACTGCAACATTCTATTTTCCTTTTTCTACAAAATCAGGACCATCCCTGGTTGTCACCTGCTATAACCTCGCACCCATGTGCTGACTGCTCTTTCTGCAGGAGATAGCCCAAGCTAAGCGTAACCAATCTGCCCATGCAAGGACTAGGTGGGAGCTGCAGGAGGCAGTGGTAGCCATTCAGATGGCAGCAACTATATCCCTTGGGTAGACAAACTCACTCAAGTGTGACAGAGCATCTGCAATAAGTCATCATTTGATTTCAGATGAGATGTAAAAGCAAGTTCTTTCATGGCTTGTTATAGCAGATCTTTTGGTATTTTGCTGAGAAAGGTTTAGCTTCTTTTTAATGCTAAATTCTCAGGTGGTTGCAATCAGTTCCCCTTTGAAGCTTAGATGGATTCTGCACTGCAGTATCAGCTCAACTTTCTAATTTCTAAAACACATTAAAGCTAGTGGGAGTCTACTATTTGATCTCAGTACTTGCTGATCTGGACTGGTCCCACTGGCTCACATTTGGAAGGAACAGCAGCACCTTAGCAGACTCAAACCCATGAGTAAATTTGGGAGCAGATAGTCAGATCTAAGTATGTGCTATTTATATCCACCATTTTCTTTACAATTTTGGCAAGTAAAGAGGCTCCTTTCAGTGAAACAAGGCTATTTATATCCAATTACCTGGGTTCTGCCAGTTTCCTTTGTGTGATTCTTTGGAAAACCAGAAAGTTCAATGTGGCTTTTTGGCATAATGGGTCATAGGACAGAAACCAGGTGGAATTTCCTAGTGACAGTATTTCTTACAACGACTGGAGGTTTATTTGTTGTCATTACTCAGTAAAAGGTTCAGTGCAGACAGAGCACCGCTCCCCTGCAAGACATGGAAATACACAATGTGCCCGGAAAAGCTTGGAATCTGACAGAATTTTTTCTTATGTAGCCTATTCAAACACACACAGATGTCCACTTGTAACTCCTTCTTCTGTGTTAAAGACCACAGCCCATATTCACCAGGTGTAGGGAGGACCTGAACAGTTTATTGACTGTGTACAGTACGTTTACATTTCTGAGGCTCTTTGTGTGCAAAACACCACTGGCCCAGTTTCTCTGGCATTGGAAATGTTTGGACAAAGAATCCATGGCTGCGTATACTCTGGTTCTGTTAGAGATTATACTTCTATTTTTACTTGCTTTTCTTTCAAAAACATAGTTTGAAATGTAAAAAAAATCTCTTTATACTCTGAAAAACTGTTTTTTTCATTTTATGATGAAACATAAAAATGAAATGCTGATATAAAGCATAGCAGGACAATTGTCACTAGACAACAACTCAGCCAAGAAACCTACACTGATAACTCCACCTTTCTGCTGTAATTCCTTAAATATGTTCTATGAGATTAGGCCAATACTATGGTAATGCCAACAATTGGAACTAAGAGGCATTTTTTGCAAAGGCAGATTTCATACATGCAAAATTTGTTTTTCATCTACACAAATGGAATAGTTAATTTTACACCCTCCTACTGGATGCTGGAGAGCTCAGCTCCAACCTGCTCCCAGCCTTCATCAGCACTGTTTGTCCCCAAATCTTTATCAACACAGACCTGGTCCAGTGTAGATGGTGAGCATGAGTCACAATCATTAGGAGTATTCATTCAGGGCCTCAGCATCAGGAGACTATGCGACAAGCCCATATTTTGAACATTGCGGTATTGCAGCTCAGTACCTCTCCTTAAGACAGATCCACAGACATTATGTCCAATGTTCCTCCATCCCTGTTGCCCCAGAAAACCCACAGAACTGTGCTAGGATCTGGAATTATTGCAATTCATGCTGAAGTGAACAGCAGGGGAAATATAATTAATGGGAATTTCATAGCTTATATGTGTACAGGTTGTGAATTAAGATTTCACTGACAATTTCATTTGGACGTTGGCTAACTTCCAAATGCTTGGCTTTGCAACCTTCAAAACGCTTCTTTAACACCGGTGTCTTTTCCTTTGTTTCTGGAAAGGACAACTGTCCGTCCAGCATCATTTAGCATCACAGCACCTCCATCAGCAATGCTGGTACCTCTGCTCAACACAGACCTCTTCCCCTTTCACTCAAATAGAAACAGACAACAACAGCGGGCTGTTATCCTCCATCTAGACCAGCAGCAAAGAGAGATGAGTGTCAGAATTCGGATTATTCATTGGATTCATAAGACCATTCCTAAGGCTATTCACTATTGACACAGTTGTTTTAAGGATGTTTCTACAAAACAGTGTGATTTATTAGGAGCTAGGTCTTACACAGTGAACTAAAATAAAGCAATTAATTAGTTAAGCTTGCTTAAGCTGACCACAAGATCAGCAACTTCAGAATCACCTTTGACTGAATTCAGATACCTCTGATAAAATATCCCCACTTGCTTTTTCTTAATTTAGTGGCAGCCAGGCTAAAGAATTGACCCTTTCTCTCTTGGTCATGTGGCTTTTTCACTGCCTCCTCCCAACTGTGAAATTTTTGTCATCTAGCTGCAAGAAAGCCTGCTCTCCTCTCCTCTCCAGGCAGACAGCTGCCACTGCCTCGTCTAAAGACACTCAGTTCTAGTCATTTCTGTACTGCAGGCTGGGGCAGAAAGCACAAGAGGCAAATTCTTTGCTAGCTTAGCCAACGTGAAGCCAGCCTCAGGGCAGCTCTGTTCCACTTCCAGCTCTAGGAGTCAGGATCCCCATTGTGGCCCTTTCCACCCACATGCCCCTCTGCTCTGTCCTGTGTGGGGCTGCCTCCCACAGCCCTCCCCTGGTCCTCCATTCCCGTCCCCTCTGCCTGGTCAGACTTCAGTCACCTATTCCTTTCCCAGGCCATCTCTCCTTTCTTAACCTCCATCAGGGCCTCCAACTTTGGTTCCCCATTCCAGTCTCCTTCAGCCTCTTGTCTGGTTCTTCACCTCACCGCCTATCCTCCTAGCAATCCTGTCTCCATCTTCTCATCTCCTTCTACTGCCAAGCTGAATTCTGCTGAGCCTTCCGTCCCTCTCCTGCTGCCAATTCCTTGCCACCCAATCTCAGCATAAAACTCCTCAAATTCTCAGTTTCGCTTTCTTTCAGAATCCCAGTCTCCCTCTGTCATATCTCAAACCTCCAAATTCCCAGTCCTAGGTTTCCTCTAACCTACACCTCATTCTACTCAGACCTTCCTGCCCTGTCCTTTTCCTTTCCCTTCTCTTGAATCATCAGTTTACCAGAAGTTTGGCTTCAGTCTCTTAGCCAAGGGTTGCAATAGATTTAGTTGTTCTGGGGGAGAGAAGCATGCTTTGAAGGCTAATGGCACAACAAAGCCCATTTCATTTTGTGAGCATCATGCTGATCACAAAAATAGTGTATGCCTTTATCAATTGGTTTTCTGTCTTCCTCCTGAACATCGCCTTGGCTCCACTACGCAAAAACTGGGAAGGCTAGAAGAGCTGGCAGAACTCAGGAGTTGAAGGGGAGAGAGGAAAGGTTCCAGGCACAGAAACCATACCCAAAGGATGCACACAGACACTCAGAGCCCTGTGCAATATCTAGAAGCTCATACTCCAGAAAAGTCACTGACAACAGGACCCATCACATAGACTGCCCCAGGAAAGTGAAAGCTTCCGCTTGGTCCAAGATGCTGCTACAATACAAAGAAGGATACAAAGAAGGGGAACCTCACAATGTGTTTCTCTGTTGAAGGACTACAGTACAGTAAGATGTTGCTATTTTTACTGCCTGTTCCTTTTATGTGGTCACAGTCAGGCCTGCTTACTTGAGTGACAAGAAATTACTTTTTCTTTTTCCTCCAGTTGGTTCTACAAAGCAAATGTATGATAAAAGGACAAAGTGCAACAAAGGTACCTATGCTCTCAGAACCAAGCAGTATGACTTAGGGTTGTAAAACTATGATGTAATAAACAATTCTGGTCCTGCCAGCTTCAACTTTCACCTCATTAGCCAGCTATCTGTGTCTGTTAGGCTGTTAGCAATTTTTTTAAACACACTTCCTAGGTCTTACAGGAGCTCTTCCAGGTGGAAAGACAGGACATAGCAACGATGAAGCAGCACATCCAGAATGCCATGCATGAAATTGTTTCCTCTTATTGACTTGTATGCACACAAACTTCTTCAAGGATGCACTGCATCCTACCTGCCCCAGAGCCAGCAGTTCTTCAGTTTATTTAGTGCAAGGGAAAACTGCAAATCCAGCAGGTTCTCAAGCAAGCTGATCTTCAGTTATACAAATGGAGAGTCAACCAGTTCAAACAATTGGTCTTTCAAAGTCAACACTACAAACAGAAACAAGCAAAAGCTTTTCCATTCACAACAGACAATAAACTGTATTTTTTTAGTGTAGGTATTCTAGACAGGACAGTATCAGCTGTTAGAAACTCCTGCTTTTCTCTACAGTGAAAGACAAGGCAAATTAAAGGCTTCAGTCGTCTGTACTTGGAAAGAGGAGAAAGGCTGGAACAAAATCTAAGTTAAACTGAAACAGATGCTGATTATGCTAGCTCCACTCAGGCTGCTCCTAAAGAAACCAATCTTTATTGACTTCATTTCATTCTTTGGTACTTGCAAATCCATTTCTGACATCCCAGGGTAACTCAAAAGTACAAAAGAGGATCCTATAGGACATTCTATGCTCTGGTAGACAAACGCCTCTTAGGTTGGGTCTGCCTCAACTGAATTTTGGTAGGCAGTGTGCCTGCCAAGGACTAAGCATATCCAGGACCAGCTTAACTCCCAAATCAAAGGGGCAAGAGGGGACAGGTATTCCCAAAAGCTAGTTTAAATCTGCAGAGGTTAAGCTTCCTCTCTAGTCAATAAGATAAGCCTGTGCTTAGGCACTCTGAATCATGTTCTGAAGAAATCATTTTTTCCATTGACCTCATGTGGACCCCGGGGAGTTGAACTTTCCAAGGGAAAAGCCACTTCCTCCCCAGGAAAGTGCATTCAAGCCTAAGTGGCCGTGGGTTCACCAGCTTTTTATATGTCACACATGGCTGTGGGACTCCCACACTGAGTGAGCGCTGTAGATCTGCGTGCCTGAGGATGGTACAAGGCATCTCCCACCACTGTACCTGTTTCACTTGGCTCTCACATCAGCCTTCTAAAATTGGCTGGCACCAACAACCTGGTACGGTGCGGCTTAGATCTCATTTACACTGCGTGTTTTTTCATGCCTTCAAAGGTCCATGAAGATTAGTACCAGGCTGACTGGTGTGGCACGGTGTGTAGGAATACGAGTGTGAAAGCAGCCAAAGTTTTTTCTCCGCTGAACTTCACACAAGGGCATATCCTGCCTTCGTTCTGCCTAAAAGAGGGAGCAGGCTTCCACTTCCCCATTGTCCTCTCTTATCTTCCAGTCCTCCACAGCCACAACAGAATAGCAGTGTAGCTTGTCCTACACGATCCTAGAGAGAGGCTGAAGACAACCTGTTCTGTACTGTTACCACTTGTACCTGATAAAGGTGTGAAGCCAAAGGAAAAGAGTCTCCCACAGCAGCCAAGAAAGGGGAAAGGTCTCTGGGAGTGGTGGCCCCAGGAAGGCAGCACAATTTTATTACAAGTTTTTCCTTAAGATTACTGTAAACAACTCAACTGTGTCCTAGAAGTGACTGGGAGTGGCAGCACATCCATGCTGAGCTGTGTAAAAAACCCAGCTGCCCCATGCCCAGGCAAGTATCGCTGCCAGCAGGTTAACCAAGGCCACAGGCAGAAGCAGTTTTAGTCAGGATTAAAACCTGTCACCGCTGCAGGCTCCACTGTTTGAAATGTGGAAGAAGATGAAGAGCAGCTGAACAGGAGAGTCCCCAAGAAAAACAAACAAACAAAACCCAACCCTCAGTAACATCCTCACAAAGAGGAAAAAAAATCTTTTAAAGTAATTTTTTTAAAAGTAAAAGGGAAAATTGAGTTGGAATAAAATATTTGCCTGTTAGTCTTAATAGCTATGCAGCTCTGCTATCTATTTTCTCTCCCTCTTCCAGACTGTCAGCAGGGATTGAGTGTTCTCCTGGAGCCAAGGATGGATTTCCTGAATGGTGACAAACAGCAGTAAAGCCTGAAGTCAATTCCACAGTGAAATCATTATATAAATTGCTCTTTCCTACAGGAAAGAGATGGATGAAAAAAATAAAGCAGATCAGAAAATAGCATGAAATGAGTAATCATACAGTTTGGTTATGGGAAGCAAAAGGAACTACTCCAATAACAATGCTGGCTCAGTCAGGGAGCCGGAGTTATAGAGATACACCTGTATAGGAAAATTTCAGTTGAGGATTTCTGAAAGAACACCTGAAACCTAGATAATTCAAGTGCAGAATGATCTTCCAAAAGGATATCATGAAACTCCTTCTGCCTAGAGCCATGAAAACTAGAGCAGAGTGAGTGCAACCCCTCTAATATTTGTTCGTATTGTGGTAGTGCACAGGAGCCTCGATCTTGAGTGTGGGGGGCTGTGCAAAACAATTATTCTGATTCAGAGACTGAATGCTAACTGCAAGATCAGAAAAATGACACACATTTGTCACAGATGCTGAGAGCACAAGGAAAGAAAAGCAGTCAGTGTGCTGCCAAGTTTTTTAATAGGCCATACGGACAAGGAGAGTGAGTTGGAGAGAGGTCTGAAAGATGATTTTTTCAACACACATTAATAAGGGGTTGGTTGCAAGGCGGGGAGGAAGCATGGAGATGTTTGAAATGGTAACAAGTATAGCAGTGGAACTGGTCATCACAAGCTGGTCCCAGGAAAGAGCTGACATCCCTGCAGTACTCTGAAATAGAGCAACAGGGATGAGATGGGGAAAGATGGGTCTTGAAGAGGCAGCCTTTCAACACGCAAGAGAGTTAGTAGAGAGAAAAGCAAGAAGCAACACAGACAGAGCAACGGGCTAAGAACAGTCCTGCATTGTGAGGACAAGGGCTTGGTTATTCAGAGCTTTCTTTCCCCCTTTTGTTTCTCAGAGGGAGGAGCGGTGTTTCAAGGGATAATAATACAATCATTTGACTGTGTTAAGAGATTTATGGCCTGAATTTACCATGTGTTAAATTATTGATTCTCTTTCTAACATATGCTTTAGATATTGACATTATTTTTTCTGTAGAGAAGACTGACTTCTGCTTACAATAGCTGGGGCTTCACAGCAATGCTGGGCAAACACAAAGTGACGTAAGTGAAGCACAAGTCTCAGATTTTTTCCACTCAATTAAATAAAGATAGCAAGAGAGACACTGAGCAGTGCGTGGCGGTGAGAAGCTGGAATAATTAAACAATAATATGACAGACGGTGCATTTACGGGCAATTACAGCATGCCTCTGCTGGCACTTCAGGGCACAAGGCCAAAGTCTTAAGCGATTCAAACCACACAAGTAGAGCAGTAACCTCCTAGAAATGCCAGTTAGAGCATCTGGCTTGGGAGCCCAGAATGGGACTCAGATGTAGCAATAAAACAGGCAGTCGGGTCTCTGCATTTACTGGACATTACTGCGAGAGATAGAACAGGAGGAGCAGCCCATCAAAAAGCTGTTTCTGTGTCCCTTAGATAATACATTTCCAGGCACTTTTATGTATGTAGCAGTGAAAGACAAATCTTCACACTGAATAAGTACATCTCCTTCTTGCCTTGTGCATACAGCTTGAGGATACCACTGGATCAAGCAACGACAGATTTAAAATAAGTATATTCAGAAAGCTCAACTAAAAGAAATCACTCATCTGTCAACTCCCTTCCAAAAACAAGGACTGGGTTAAACATCAAGCTATCAAGCTCTGAAGGCATTTGTGATTCCTTCAGGGACTCATAGGAGGCTTTCTGTTCCCCACCTCACCCCATCAAGCAAATTCAAAACACCTTTCCCCTCCTGTCTCTGAAGTAGATGGGCTCTGTACCCCATGGTACCACTCAGCAGCTTAAGGGGACAATTGCATGAAATCTGCACGTGTATTTTTGAAAGCAATGGTATGCATTATTCAACTCACATCACAGTCATGCTGGTACACCACATTTCTGACCTCGTCAGCACTTGTCAGCACGCAGAGAGGTGAAACAAGCTCTAGATTTTTAGAAAAGGAGAAGGAGAAAAGAAAGAAAGATCTGCCTGGAAAGCAAACACAGATTAGGTGTTATTAAAAGCTTCTTAAACTGCCAACAAAATATTTACTTAAACTCAAAACATAAAAATCACCTTCAAGATGGGTAATTCTCATGAAAGCAGCTTGATTTTTAAACACCCTATGTCTGAAGCTACATGATTATACAGGACTCACAACCAGATTTTTGTTTTTAAAGTATGGAAATAATGGAAAACACGAACAGCTCAAAAAGAAGAATGAAAACAAAAAGCATTTTAAAAGAGTAAGGACAAAAAACAAGCCTCATAAACAAATGGGACTGGCAACATTGCCTCACCTAAATGCTTTTTTCCTTCTGCTTAGTAGAAGATGTTTCTCAAGACTTAAAATAAGTGTTGTTTTGTATCTGCAGGGCTTTCAGCAAGTGGCTGCCATGTTACGAAACTCGCTGGATTCCAGCAATGCACATCTCTGCTGCCTGCTGCACTCGGAGTAGTGGGAAGAGGAGGACGAAAACAAGCTTATCATTTATAAAATTATTGCTGGTTTTGTGGTCGTGAGGCTTTCTGCAGTGTACAAGAATAACTTGTTTGTGACATTGGGAAAATAAGGATATGCAGCCTAGAGCGTGTTATCCTCTCCGTGGGTACTACTCTCATGGTTTGTCGAGTAGCATTGGGTTTCATCCTAACATCAAGTCTCAGGAAATTGCATGTGACAGCAGCACAACTTAAGACCTGGGCATCACGATGCCATGCATGAGGACAGCCTTGTTCTGACCTCCTCAGCCATCCGGGGTGGCATCAAGACAACACAGATGGAGCACAGTCCCACTGCAAGTGCACGATGCTTTTTCCAGGTTTGGCAAAGTGCTTCAGCTTTTGAGCTATTTCTGGCAGCTAGAAAGGCCTGTGAGAGAAATGCGTGTATGTTAAGAGGACCTAGAGCAAAAAATGGGGTATAACTATGCTTTCCTTAGCAGAAGGCCGAGTCATTCATCAGTAATTGGAAAAGTCACATCTTCTCTTGTTGTTCCTCTTCCAACAAAATGAAGGAAATTGGGTCCTCTGTGCAGAACCTTTCCCTCCTGTCAACTATACCTATTATCACTTCAGTGATTACCAGCCTTACTCAAAGCTAAACCCCTTCCTGTTTTTAAGTCCCTTTGAAAAACACAACATTAAGCTACAGACAATACCCATCCCTCTCTCCTTTTATCCAGCCCTTCCAGTCCTGAAGGTGGTAACTGTGTTTTTCCCAATGGAAATAGGTGTCTTAAAAGCAGACTTACAAGAGACCGTGGAAAACAGTCTCCACAGTCACACCTGTCCCAGTGCTATCAGCTTTCTGGATAGGCTGCCAAGTTGGCATTGGCCTAGCTGAGAAAATGGATTTAGCACACGATGCCAGATTCCACTTCTCAATCACCAAAATGCTCATGTAACAAACTGAGTTGACCATTGTTTCTTATCACCAAGCAAACAAACCCTGTTGGCAGGAAAACTGTGTTCAGAAAGTGATTCCCTACATGACTGAGATGGGCTCTGGATGCCAGTCCTCACATAATGCTGGACTCCAGGTGGTCATCCGCACTCTGAAGAACCCTGTCAAAAAGCCTAGCCTGATTTCAATGTCTTGCCATCAGCTCAATTTCTGTTGTTCTGAAGGCCATATCTGTTACCAGAGGAATAACAGTTTCACAGCACAGGATTTGCAGTTATAACAGTCTGTCTTTTACGTTCAATTGTAGCCATACCCAAGATGCTAACTGGATGGAGGCGTTCTTTTTTTTAACAAACAAACAGCTACCAAATTACTGTGGTGCAAATTATAAGCACTGCTTAAAATGTCCTATCTAGAAACATCCACAGTCTTCATAAATACATCCCTAGTGCTTCCTCTTCCAATCAGTAGGTAATACTAACTGATACATGGATTATGACACCAGACAAAAGAGCTTTTCCCATTGAAATCAGAGGGAACACTTCTGCACGCTTCAAAGGGTAGAGAAGGATGTCCCAAGCAAGCATGTCCATTTTATAGCTCCAACAATGCCAATCTTCTGGCCCAAAAGTGGAATATATGAATCACAACAGAACAGGACCTGCTTCTGTGCTGCCCCAGACGAAGCCAGAAGTGTTATCTTTGGCCTGCTCCACAAAAGGCAGGAAGCAGGAGACTCACGCTCACCCTCTGCAGGTTCTCTGCTGGCCTCCAATGCAGCAAGCAGGCAAGATTTCCAGTGAGGTGGAAGTGGGCTACCTGAGGGACCGTCAGTTTCCTACTCTAGGTTGCCTTAGAGGAAAAAGGAAATAGTTCTGGAACAATGCAGACAGAGGCTTTAGATAACTATCAGAGAGGTGCTGCTTACTGGAAGTTAAAAGTTTTATTCCAGGTCTCCCAGGAACACCTCGGATCTCATAGCTGACAGCACCACAGCGCAGTGCCTGAGCTCCAGAGGGAAGCACACAAACAGCCACATCAAGACAGAATCACAGAATGGAAGGGACCTTAAAGCCCACCCAGTTCCAAGCCCCTGCCATGGGCAGGGACACCTCCCACTGGATCAAGTTGCGCAAAGCCCCATCCAGCCTGGCTCTGGACACCTCCAGGGATGAGGGATCCATGACTTCTCTGGGAAACCTGTGCCAGTGCTGCCCCACTCTCACAGGAAAACACTTCTTCCTCATACCTAACCCAAATCTCTCCTTTTTTAGCTTAAAACTGCTCCCGTGTCCTACCCCTGCACTTCCTAGCAAAAAAGCCCCTCCTCAGTTTCTGAGGAGGCTGCTACAAGTGCCAAAGGACACCCCGAACCTGCTCTGTGTGTGTGTGTCTGGGACACACTGGCTGATCAGGTTCGGCAACATTTAAGTCCTCAGTGTTCAGAAAGGCACCGTCTTTTCCTCGCGCTGAGCAGTGTGATTCACGCTGTGAATCCCGAGGCACCGCCTGAAATGGGAAATCGTGGCGTGGCCTCCCTGGCCAAGCCCGTCTGATGGCAGGATAGTTATTTACTACGCAAAACACAAACAGAGGGAAGCCCCGCAGCCCCGGTGGGGCAGGCAGGGAGCAGCAGGTCTGATGGGTCTGAGCCCTGACTCCACGTCCTGCTGCCCACGGGATCTCACAGCCATTTACTGCTTAGAATCATAGAATGACCTGAGGTGGAAGGGACCCACAAGCAGTAAATGGCGATGAGGTCCCCCCTGTGTCTCCTCTTCTCCAGGCTGAACAGACCAACCACTCCTCATATGATTTCCCCTCTAAACCCTTCACCAGCTTTGTGGCCTCCTCTGGACACTCTCCAATAGTTTGATGCCCAAAACCATACCCAGTACTCAAGGTGGGGCCACACCAGTGCGGAGTAAAGTAGGACAATCACCACCTTCACCCGGCTGGCAGTGCTGGGCTTGATGCTCCCCAGGACACATTTGCCCTCTTGGCTGCCAGAGCCCATAGCATCCTCACAAGGGGAGGAGAAGGAGCAGGGGCTGAGCTCTTCTCTCTGTTGACCAACGATAGGACCCGAGGGAATGGCAGGAAGATGTGTCAGGGGAGGGTTAGGTTGGATATGAGGAAAAGGTTGTTCTCCCAGAGGGTGGTGGAGCACTGGATGAGCTCCCCAGGGAAGCAGTCATACACCAAGCCTGGCAATATTCAAGAGGCATTTGGACATTGCCCTCAGACACACGGTGTGAATGTTGGGGGTGTCCCGTGCAGGGACAGGGGTTGGACTCGGTGATCCCTGGGGGTCCCTTCCAACTCAGGTCATTCTGTGATTATGTGACCACATCTCCCACCGGCAATTGCCCCCCCCCAGCCCATCGCCTTCCCTTAGGGACTACCACTCCCAACGTGCGCCGGGGCAGCGCTCGGGGCGCGGGCGCCGCGCGGGGCACGGCGGGGGCTGTAGTTCCCCCACACACAACCGCCATGCCGGAGGGAAAGGCGGCGCTGCGGGAGGTGCTGCCCAAGCAAGGTAAGGGCTGCGGCGAGACGGAGGGGAGCCCTCAGCCCGGCCCCCCGCTCACCCGCCGCGCTTCTCCCCGCCTCGCAGGGCAGCTGTCGGTGGAGGACGCGCCCGCCATGGTGCTGTGCAAGCCCAAGGTGCTGCCCCTCAAGTCGGTGACGCTGGAGAAGCTGGAGAAGCTGCAGCGGGCGGCGCTGGAGGCGGCGTGGGCGTCCGAGGGGGGTGCAGCAGCGCCGCCGTCCCGGGGGGCAGCCCCGCCGCAGCCCTAGAGCCGCGCCCAGGTACCGGGGGGACGGGGGGAGGCGGAATGCGGGGGCGGGAGCCGCTGCCGGGGGCGTCTGTGAGCCCCGCCGGGCTCAGAGCGGCTGCGGCGGTTGGCTCCCGGAGCACACCCCTTCCCTGACCCGAACCGGCTGCTCCCAGCCATTCCCAACGCCTGGAAAAGAGCTTTGAGATCATAGAGTCCAAAACTGTACCTGTCCACTACTGCAGCAGATCTCCCAGCACTTCATCTGCCCGTTTATTAAACGCCTCCAGGGATGGTGACTCCACCACCTCCCGAGCAGCTGTTCCAGTGCCTGACCACCCTTTTAGTGAAGAAATTTTTCCTAATATCGTCTGCACCTCCCCTAGAGCAACTTGCAGTCATTTCCTCTCACCCTTGCACTTGGCACTTGTGAGAAGAGACCAACACCCATGTCGCTGCAACCTCCTTTCAGGCAGTTATAGACAGTGGTGTCTCTCCTCAGCCTCCTCTTCTCCAGTCTGAACACCCCCCAGGCCCTCAGGTGCTCCTTGTAAGACTTGCTCTCCAGCCCCTTCACCATTGCCCTTCTCTGCACACGCTCCAGCACCTCAATGTCCTTCTTGTAGTGAGGGGCCCAAAAGTGAAAAAAGGATTCAAGGTGCAGCCTCACCTGTGTCCAGTACAGGGGCACAATCACTTCCCTGATCCTGCTGGCCACACCATTTCTGATCTAAGCCAGAATGACACTGGCCTTCTTGGCCACCTGGCTCACTGCTGGCTCATGTTCACCTGCTGTCAACCAACATCCCCAGGTCCTTTTCTGCCAGGCAGCTTTCCAGCCATTCTTCCCCAAGCTTCTAACACTGTGTGGGGTTGAGTCCCAAGTGCAAAACCCGGCACTTGGCCTTGTTGAACCTTTTCATGGAGCTGGAAAATGTAAGTGAGCAGGAGAGGCTCTGAGAGTCTTCCTTAGATCCACTTTGTTATTGAGAACAGGCTTGGCAAAGCTGTGCTGTACAGACATGTTCAAAATACCCCAGTGGTAAATACCATTTATTAAATACTTACTGTTAGTTTAATTACTTCGTGCTCTTCTGCAGATTGTAATAGAGAAGGGCAAAGTTAGATGTGTAGATTAATTGCGCACATGTCAGAGATTTGAAGATAGTTAAATTCATTGGGTTTTTTTTAAAAAAAAGAGGTAGAAAGGAGAGCTTCACAAAAAATATTTTTAATATGCTTTACCAGAATTTTTCACTTTTCCAGTTATGTAGAAACAAAAAAACCAAGTTTGGTACATGGGGGCAAAAACCAACCAGTGTTCTCCCCTGGAACAGAAGAATTAATCTTATGACCAGCTCCATTTTCTTGGGCTCTTTAAAACAAAGAAACGGCTATTTTTCCTCCCAAAGCACAGTATTTCTTCAGCAGCAATGGAAATGGGATCACAGCAGCTTAACTTGACCCTTCTATAAAGCTTGGTAATAAGCCAGTGATTTTATGATGGCAACACTGTCCTTGAAAGAAAGAGCGGCAGTCAGACACGGATGCAGACATGGAATGATTAGGTCATAAAGATATGGCACTTGAAAAGATAGCTTATTTGAAGGCACCACCACAGCAGTGGCCATTTGTTCTACTACATGCCCAAAGAAAGAAGTTTTCTTTCTGAAAGTTATAAAACTATTTGAAAAAAAAAACCAAACAAACAATTTGTACCCAAAACGTGCTCTTAAAAAAATATGAACTGTGCTAAGCAACTCTTAAAAGTTTTGGTATATTATATATGTGTATACATATATACATACACACACCAAAGCAGCATGCGTGTTTGTATATATAGAGAGAGATCTATTTTTCCCTTTAAACTTTAAGGCTTCAGGAGTTGGTTCTCACATTCAGTAGCTCTCTAGTTTAAGACGACCTCCATCTCCTTCACTCACAAAACGCTTTCTGCCCCTGTAAGAAAGTAGAAAGTACTTTTTCAGGAAGTTCAAAGTAGCATCGCTTGTGTTTTCATATCTGTCACTGAGAAGAATCTTGGTCTTGGAAGTCAAATACAAGGTGAGCAAGTTCAGCTGATATTCTTGATCACTGGTAAATGGCCTAAAATCCAGCTGAATCTCATATCTACATTTATTTGCAAGAAGCTTTTCAAAATTTGCATTGTCAAGTGCCTTCTACTTTGCTACCCCCTTTTGATGTTCACACTTGCAAAAGATCCCAGTGTGAAAGTCTAGGCATAGTCTTTTCTACCCAAAACTGAAGAACATAAGCCAGAAATGCCTCTCAATGTATTAATAACTGAAGCATAATCAAGCTTTTCTTGCAGTGAAGATTTTCAGCCCTCCCACACACCCCAAATCTGCGAAGCATTTGATACCAAGATACACACATACTCAATTTTAAGTCTAAATTCCACAAATAGAGGCTGGTTTTGATAGACACGGACGTTTCAAAAGCTCAATTTATCACAAGCTGTCAAGATGGTTTAAGAAGCCTAACAAAACATCCAAGCTAGAAGAGATCTAACAAATATTATTCCCTGTTGTGAATAATAGTTTTAATATAAAATTTAAAAATTACATCTATTCCCCACAAGAAATTGAACTTAGGAATTGTACTGTCACCAGCGAGGAGAGAACAGACTACTGATAACCTACAGCTCAAACAATTATGCTATAACAATAACAAAAAAACCCCACTATAAAACTGTATGACAGATAAATACAAAGGGATCAGGTGTGCAGAGCTTATTCCACATAAGTGTCCTATTCCTTTTGACTTAAACATTAGGACTGGTTGTCTCATTTTAGAACTCATGCCATTCAGTATGTTTAAACTATTGCTTAAAAGCAAGTTGTTTTTCAGGTTTTTTTCACTATAGCTGGGAGTGTTCCACTGTGACCTGCATGGACCGTTGTGATGTCTGAACCTTCCATCTCAGTACTGCACTGACCCCTACCAAGCAGATCGGCAGAACCGAGGAGATGCAGGCCTCCATCCTCTGGAGAGCACACAGGCATCCTGCCTGGGACTCACAGAGGCTTCATTTCCTCAACTATTTATCCCAGCCTCTACATAAAATTTTTCTTGTCAGTGCATCTTCTTAATAAACTATTTTCCAGTCCAGCCCTCTGTTTCTCCATACTCCATAGTCAGCAGTTACAATTCTAATACTCTGGTTATAAAATCCTGCATTGTTACCTACAATGGGGACAAAAAAGCAGTGCCTTCATACATCTACAATAAAACAGGTACCTTGAAGGACAGAGGTCTCTCAGTTGCTTGGAGATTATTGCAGCCTGAAAGCATTCCTCTACAAAACGCTCAAGCACAGAATAGGAGTGTGGCACATCCAGGTTAATATCTGGGATTTCACAGTAAACTCGTTCATAACCCTGCAATGCAAAAATTCAAAATAACGACCACATTTTTCAAATACATTTTGCAGTCAAGAGGATTTATTTTTCAATGTAGTTTCATGCATGCTATGGACCATTTCAACAAACCTAAGCAGAGCAGATGCAAGTGGAAAAGCAAGGTTTAATACCAGCCAATATCCACGATACTACACAAATACCTATGTCTTCATAAAAACACCAGCTGAATTTTAAACTTATTTAGAAGACAGAAATTCAGACAACACAGAATGTGTATGTTATAGCCTGGCTGCTATTGCATGGGTACTAAACACGAGGAGGAAAAGTTAATTTTTCTCCTACACAACGAGACCACAAATCAACACCACAACAGTTAAAGCAGCAAGGGAAACACTGATTATAAGTAGAGATGACTTCATCACTTCCCACCAACAGTATGGCTGGATAAATTTTGGCACAAGTCTTTGTGTGGTACCTAGTTTGCCCTGGGACAGAACAGCTGTCCTGTATTCATACCTAGAAGCAAAGCCATGGGTGATTCCAACTGTGTAGAATTCTAGCTGTTCTAATTGACATTTGTAATTAAGTGGGTCCTTATTTTACTTTTTCAGTTATAAAGAACTACTGCATAAAAAGAAAAATTATACTTTGGAAAAATGAAGCTATATTGCAGCATTTCATATTATTAGTTTCAACCACTTCAATGCATAAAATCAGTTAGAAATGTTTGAAGGAAGATTCAAATATCCTGTACCTCGCAGTTATACAGAGAACTTCTGCTTAGAATTAATTTGTACTTCTCCCATTAACTGACAAGTACTGTACATGTATCAGTGACTGTTTGTATGGGACACAGAGTGACCATGGAGTCAGCAACAGGCTACAAGTAGTACTTAAAAAAAGGTAGAAACTATACAAATTCTGGAAGGCCTTACCACCTAAAATTCTCTAACTGCCACACTTACTCTTTTCATTTGGTCCACAGTAATGACAGAAGACTTCCAGAGAGATTTCAACAAATCCAGCATCATTTTAAAGGTCTTTTCTCCAGTAGACTCCAAAACCATTATAACAGCCTAAAACAAATCATTCAAGTATTTTAACTAAAAAGAAAACAGTGGTTCAAGTACAAGTTGTGTAAGCATTTGTGGTGCAAAAAGGAGTGAATGCAGCATTGTGCACCTTCTGGGGAGACAAGTGCATTTGTTACATGCACTCACCATTTCAGTATACCATTATTATTTGAAAAGAAAAACTGATTAGAAGTACAGAAAACTATACAGTACTAGACAGAATGAGAAACACTGTCTTTCTGGCTCTGGTTTAAGAGCTACATGACTATATCCATATGGTTTCTGCAGTACAGATGGCCATTAATCTTGTGAAATTAATTTTATATCTATATTTTTTTTGTATTTGTGATTTTAGAAGACCTCAGAAGTTTAAAATCTACAAATCACAACATGCCCCATCATCTAAAAGGATTCTGTTTTTCTATGGTGAAGGAATTTTATAAAAGGAGTGAATTTACTGAAATAAAAACTTCGTAGATTGTGGGTGTTCAGCTTTATTGGTAAACAACTGTTTCTCAATTTGGCAATGGGAACAGTCTCCTAGATAGAGCAAAGATGGTCTTTCTCTTACATAGTCTGGTTCTGAAATATCTCAGAGCTTTTACAAATGTGCAAGATGGAACAAGCCCACCCTGAAAAGGAAGCTCTGTTGCTTAAACAAAAAAAGGTAACACCCATTAGAACACACAGATAGCTGAAACTAAAAGAAAATAAACACCCAAACAAAGCACAGGATTTTTTTTTCACTGTTCCTCAGCAGAAAAATAAACTGAGCTCTTCTTTTTCAGGAACCTGTAATAATCTTAATTCAACTATTTAGCCAACAAACAAAAATTAATTCTGGATCTTTCCAGAGTTTGCAGCAGCTTACTTGTTGCACAATGTGCACACAACTGAGCACACAAACCATTAACTTTACATGAAGCAATTTAGTTATTCAAATATCATCAGAACTTGCAACCTGAGATTCAGATACCAGTTACATTATTTGCATGGCCACATTAAACCAAACCCAAACCTGCTGGTATTACTGGCAATTTTTAAAGGGACTCTGATTTCTCCTTACTTCATATACAAGTTCATGGTGAAAATGGGGTACTTCCAGTTCCTGAAGACAACGTTCAGCTTCCAGTACATCTCCAGAAAGCAAATACTCTTTCAGCAACATATCAATCTATAGAATTTTAAAACAAACAAAAAAGCCCATCACTAATTAGATATAAAATTTAAAAGCTGTTGATTGTTTTGATAATCTGCAACCGACCCAGCATCAAATCAACAGAGACATTATCAGCAACCTGGAACACAGTGTAAGCCAAATACCTATCCAATGTTAATATAGATACAGAAGCACAAAACCCATTCCTTTTTAAGATGTGTATCACCATTAAAGTTTAGTTAATATGCAACTGATTAAATTTATCTTCTCCCCTGAAGTCCTTCTCCTACCATCCTTGTGTAACACTCACAACCTGCACATTATAACATGACCCTTTCCTTTAAACCTGCCTACTTCATAGCATGGATCCCCACACATTTCTCTTTCTTCCTTTTTTTTCAGTTATTATTGTGCTTTAAATCAGCAATGCCAAAAAATAATAACAGTTTTTCTAGTTTAGCCAGTTTCATCCTGGCTTTTTTAATTACTTCACTGTTTTTTTTACTGTAAGCTTTTTAAAAGCTAAGCGCTTGAAAGTATTGCTTAGAGCAAAAATAAATGTATACTTGCAATACAGAATAGTGTACTAGCATGTTCCCATCACTGACAGATACTACAAAATCAACAAAATTATATAAATCAGTTTTTGAAAACTACTTTGGATGAATAAATTACTAAAAAAAAAAAACAAATCCAACACTCAGACTTAATTTTGCTACAGGACATAAGATATCTCAACTCCAAATAAAATAACCTTAGACACACAGTAAACTTTAGAGAGAAGAGTTTTATAGGAGTCAGCTACCTCTTTAACAAGGTGTTTCACAGACTGCTGGCCACCTCCAGACCCCCATACATTGTCTATACGCTTTCCGCCCTTCGTCATACTCAGCAACACAGTAGCTCGGTCCAGTGCAGCTCTAGAAAGCAAAGTGAATGTTTTAAAAAAGTTTAGTAATAACTCAATTAAAAGGCACCTGTAAATTCCCCCACTGCTATTCCTCTTTGGGCAAGACCACCATATCCCTGTGAAGAGGTTAGCAACTCCATGGGGACATCTGGACCAAGCAAGGTAGCTCCCTACACTCTCTGTCTGCCACCTTTATGCTTCTGGTCATAACATTTTTAGGACAAGTAACAATCTGTGATGGTAGTGGATCTGAATCATCAATGCAGAACCTCAAAACATCCTCACAAGAACTTAATGTTTTCTTATGTAGAGATGGAGGTATCTACGCTTCTCCAAGAATGCAGCTTAGTACATGTATCTCAAACAAGAGGTCTGAGTTGCTTCCACACTGAAGAACAGCTTTTCTTCCAAAATATTTTTGTTTGGGTCTAAAGAACTATGAAACCTTGAGAACTTAAGCCAAAACAGCACTTCAGAAGGCAGATATGTAGTTGCAAAAAGATGGTGTGAACTAGGGAAACCAATTTAATGAGAAAAGAATGAAAAAGGAAGTAAAGTGGAAAAAAAAGAAGTCTCGGATGCAGTTAAGCATCATTCAGCTAAAGAAGGAAGAGTTACCCCAGTTGTCATGCTGGGGAATAGCCAATAACAATAACTCTATTCACCAAGATTTAACGAGCAGAAAAGACTGGCCAAGAAATAGCAAAGGCAGAAAAGCATCCCAGATGTGCAGTGTGCAGGCTATAATCCTTCAAACCACAGGAGACATTGGTATAACTGACAGACAATTTTCACAATTTGAACACTTAAGTCAGCCAGCAAAGCATCTCCCTTCCTTCTGAAAGTACTGAACTACGATCATTCCAAATGAAGCTTTTAGAAGCTTCAAGATTTCAGCATCTCCTTATCAAGCCTGAAAAATACAATACCGGGAAAAAAACAATAAAAACATGGCTACTTATTGAAACATCTCTCCTTGTCAGAGATTGCTCCTTCGAACTTCTCACCCTGAGAGAATTTAATTAAATTTCTTGATGAACAAAGCATTACAGAGGAAGTCCAGTAAAGCACTGCATGAGCGTAAAATCTTAGGCAAAACAGTTAATCCCTTCTGTATTTCACAACATATTTACAGCAGCTGTCCTGATTCTATATTTACTCATTAATGACATAAAAGCAAAGACAAAACCTTCTATAATCATTCCTTGATTCAGCTTATTTTTTTTTTACTCTCAAACATGAGCTGGACAAACCTGGCAAACTGAACTCAAATGTATCAAGACATTTTTCAGGCATGACCTGAGTGATTCTGCATTTTGTTGTTGTCATCGTTGCAGACTTCACGCATTTCTTTTTAATCATTTTACATTAAAAAATAAGAGGCTATAGAGAACCACATGATTTATCCTGAAGTCCTAAATTCCTAATCATCATCTTTGGCATTTGGAATAGAAAACTACCTATACAGAGATCAAGAAAGTTACCGAGCTTGGACGCATTTCACAGTGCCTTTGTAGCCATCTACGTAGGTGCTGCTTAGAATCCCATCTCCAACAGCTCTAGCAATGAACTGGCCCACCAACTGCAACAAGCAGAAGCATTTTTAATTAAATGTTGAATTTCAAAGTAGTTTTAAGTAGACAATTACAACATGCTTGGTTTTTAGATTTTATTTAAATAAGCCAGCTCAAAGTAAAAAACACAGCCTGAAAAATTGGTAGGGGATTACAGACAGTAAGACAATTCATAAGTATTTTTCAAAAAACGAAGTTTCCTTGATCAATTTTACCTATAAATTAAAAGAAAACGCTTATGACTACTAGCATAAAACTTCACAAATGTACCTGTGGTGCCCTGGGAGAATCCAACACCAATTCGGGTAGTTCTTTAAGCAGTCTATCAAATGATTTTTCCACATCACTTTTGCTGACTACTGTCCCACAAAGGTCAGAGATAAGCTTAGATGTCATTTCCCTGTGACTAGCCTTCCCCTCTAATGCCAAGGAAACAGCCAGGACTGGTACACTGTATTTCATTTCACCAAGGTTTAAATCCTTCAGCATCTCCTAAACAAGATTTGGAAAACAGATTAAGAGTTCATAATTCTTAATATCTAAACATATATACTATAAACAGACTAAAAATATATTAATACTTATATTTATACTTTTATATATATGCTTCTGCTCACGTAACTGCTTAAGTATTCCTATAGCACATTTCTTGCCAACATCTCTATACACTCATTTATAGCTAGCACCTGGATTCCCTTGTATGCTACACGTTTACCCCCTGAAATAAGTAAGTGAAAAGGAATGCAACATACCGAAACTTCATTAGTATCTCCATGTTCAAAATATTCCTGTATGATGGGTGTTAAAGTTTTCTCAAAGGCTCTTTCATCCAGAGGTAGAACGACTGTTTCATAGATGCAGTTCTCCTATTTCAAGATACAAGAAAAAGCATATACCCTTCTGTAAACAGTACTGGCTCTTATACCTTATACAGTGCTAAAAGCATCAAAATGTATATTCTAAATCCTTAATGCTTTAGTCTTGTTAGTCAGTATTCTGCCAGAAAACATCAGATTATGTAACTACCCTTACAGTGTGGACAATGCTGGTTAAATGTCAAGCAGCTTATATTTTGAATTTACTGCTAGCTGACTTCAACTGAAAGGCTGAATTTACTGTTAAACAATGGTAAACACTCCAAACTCTGTTCCTAGGAGTCTGCTGAAACCACATGAAGACAGAGATCAAGTGCCGACGTATTGAAGGCAGAGCAACCGAAAGCCCTGTTCCAGCCCAGCAAAGTCAGTCACCTGTGCCAGAGCACAAGACTTCACTTTCAGCCTCCTTCCCCGCAAGTGGCACTCCAGTCCCTGACAGCAAGCCTGCCTGTTTTCCCTCTTCCTTAGTGACTGCATGACCAGACAGGCAATAGCACGTTCAAATCAGAGAAAAGGTGTTTGCAGAACAGTGCAAGTAAAGACATTCCCTAAGGGGAAAAAAGAATCATGTAGAAATTACCTCCTGTATAACCTGGCCCTGCAGAGTTCCAGCTAAACCACGTTCCCCCGCTGTAAAACAGCTCCCTACTCCTAGGACTACAGAAGTAACATGCAGAGCAATGATCACAGAAATCTGAACAAACAAGTTTTCCAACAAACGTTTATTGGAAAGCAGCTTTCTGTGATTGAGAAGTATAGCATAAGTCCAAAAGCCTTTTCTTCCATCACATCAGTCTCCGTCTTCAACCTTAGAAAAGCTAAGTATACAGAAGTTCCAGGAAATTGTTATTCTTCATTACACTTGCTTTTATTCACTCATCTGCTTCATCTTTATGTTAGGATAGCTATTAAAGTGTTAAACTGCAGGGAAAACATATACTGGAAAAGGTTTTGATATTCCTATGTACCATCCTCTCAGCAGCTATGGCTACAAAAACCAGCCTCTACTCAAAGGACACCACCATCACTCTGCCTATGTTACACAAAATTTACTCAGTGTCTCACAACTGTATTCATCTCAGATTTCAGTGTTTGCAATCACTGTTTCCTTTCCTCAGTGACTTAATGTTAGAAAGCACCCTTTCCCCAGTGAGTTTTACTTTTTCTTTCCCTCCAATATTATGGCTGTAAAGCACAATCTTCCACAACATATCCTTAATAAACACATGCAAACGAAATTTCCAGGATATCAACTTCGCACTAATTTGAAGTGTTTCTACCAAGTAGATATGAGACAATGGGAGGGCTAGGAATATAGAGAAGAGAAAAATCCATAAAGGATAACTGTCCCACACTAAATTCCTGACTTGATAAAGTCTGTATTGCATTTTTAACACAGTGGCTGCTTGCAATATAAAGCAGCACTGCAACATTTGCCTCCAAAAGAACCAGCAGCAAAAGAACACACCTGGGAAAAGTGTGCTGCCTAGTCAGGCTCAGAAAGAGCTGACAGGGGCAAGATTTGCGAGTGTTACACTGCAATACTTCTACACCAGTTGTCTAACTAGCCCATAATCCATTCTTGAACATACAAATGAGCATTTAATATAACCAGGCTGACATTCACGTAGCTCACAAAGTCAGACTTTCATTAATGTAAGCATCACAATCAATAAAGGAAATAAAAACCAAGACAAAAAAAATTATTTGCCTACCTGGTCATCATCATAATTAGGATCCTTAATATCTACTTCTTCCACGTCATACACTTGACCTGGTGTTCCCCAAACTCCTTTACCACCCGCTCCACCTGGCAAAATATGGGACAGTAAGCAAGGAACATCAGTTTACAAAGAGTACTTGTCAGTTCCAACCCAACACTCTTTCATTTAAGCGTTGTGCCCAACCTCTGACCCTAACATTATATGCTGAAAAGGGCCACGGTCCCATTTAGCACCAGGTTTTTCAGCATTTTCCAATAAGACATTAGAAGCAGTATGAAACTGCACATGAATTACTGAAAGTACAGTTTCAACCTTCAAACAGAGTCATGCTTTAAGTTTGCATTAACATTCCTGTGAACAACCAACAGTTGAAATTTGTGTATTACATTCACTAAGAAAAGGTACTTAGCCTAAAGACAGAAGTACACAGATAAAATTTTCTGATTAGGAGGCCACCTACTATTAGCTCCAATTGCCACCTGCTATCTTACAAAGAACCAAATGCCTCCACAGAGATGACAGTGGCCTACAAAAATGATTCCCTGTGGGAAAAAAATTACTATGTTTTGGACAGAATCTTTATCATGCTACTCTTCCCACTAACCGACACCAACCTTTTTTTGGTAGACCCCTTCCCTTTCCAGATCGTGATCGCCTGTCCAGAAGTTTCCCCTTTGGGCTCGTTGGTACAACAACTCCAGTCTTCAGTGCCTCTCCATTGTCACTAACAGAATCTCCTCTCCCAGAATCTCTAGAAGAATTTTTCCTCAACCGTCTCTTTGCTTTAGCATTTATTTTGGCTTCAGTAATTGAAGTTGCAGGAATCCAATTTCCATTGATTTCGGTCTTTCGTTCCTCAGACCCACCATTTTCTTCATCACCAGAAAATGGAGCATCACTTAGATTCCCAAGTTCTTAAAAAGGAGACAGAGAAAAAAAAAAAAAAACTGTTAATAGTTCTAAACAGTTTTATGTTAGAATACCAAAGCACATGCCATTTTAAAGGATTACAATATTAACTAGTACTCTTTTTTCCATCATTGTTAAGGCAAATGATGTTGGCTTTAGAATATGTCTACACCTTACAGTAATAAGGAGTTCCTTATTCCCTTGCACAAACTATCCACAATCTAAACAGAGCATATGTCAAGAGTTGGAAAGCACATGAATAAACCATTTATAAACAGGTAAACCACAGAAAACTCCACCCTTGTTGAACAAAAACTATCAGAACTACTCAGTGTATAAAATCTAAGTGCTTAATTCTCACTCCACCCACTCATCTCTTCATTTACAAATAAACAAAACTGCCAATACAGTAAATTCTGTAAAAACTCACTGATGTTAACAGCCTAGTCACCAAAGTGAAATTAATTTCCGAAATCATCAACCAACATTCCCCTCATGCAAGGAATGCCAAACAGCTCACCAGCTGGAAAAGCAATGATTTAGACTTACAAGAATATAAAAACAACATCACTCCTTCCTTTTTAAAGTTATGGGGAAAAAAAGTGCTGTTTAATGCAAAGCCTGGGGAGTTCAGTAACAAAGACTCATAGAATAAATAAAGTATTTTTAAACAGAGTGAAATCTCTGTGGGTTACCCTCACTGTGGCTTCTTCAGGACTGGCCATGCTTTACTCCCCAGCACAACTGTATGTAACAGGTAACTAGCTTTGTTTCATACTCAACGGAAAACCCTTGCAAACTGGAAAACACACACACAAAGGGAAGAGCCTCAGCTCTCTGTTACACAGCCTTTCTTTGCTTGAGGATTCAGTAGCGTCTCAAAGACAACCTATAGCCCAAACCCAAGGAAGTGCAATGATGAAACACACAGCTGCTTTTTCAGCTATGCCAAGACTGCTTCAATGAGTTGTTCACTACCATAAACCCAGAATATGAAGAGTATTTAAAATTTATATTTAGCTGCATGCATTAATTCACCATTCCAATACATTCTAATTAACAACATTCATTTGGCAATACTTCTCAGAACTGTAAATTCAAAACAGGTTAATGAAAAACTGTCTTGAAAGTAAAATGCTCTAATAAAACATTTCCAACCTCGAAGTATTTACCCATATCAAAGCGGGTTCTATACCATAAAATGAAGAAAGTTTGATGCAACTGCCTCCTTCATAAGCAAAGAAATAACATTTATGTACTAGCGTTCATGGATGTGAAGGTTACGGCTGAACAATAATGCAGCCATCCCAGTCTAAGCTTCATCTTTCCACTCATTACTCCCACAAAAGCATTCCTTTTATGCCTGCAGCAAGCTAAAAAAGAAAAGCATGCATCATATCCAGGAAAAGATTCCCACAACAAGCTTTCTCACTTTGTCTAATATTATAATAAAACAATGAGAAATTTTCATAAAGGTAACAGAGGGGAAAAAAGAAACACCAAACAGAACAGGTTTCCTTCCTCACATTCCCCAAGGAGACCCCATCAGCACAAGCAGCTCATCTCAGACAACTGAATTTAAATTCTTCATATCAGCTCTTCTCTGAATTTCTCCATTTTAGACTGGGAATCCAGCTGTTCAGGAACTACCCTCTTCCATAAACACATACTTTGTTCTGAATTTTCAAAGAAAATGGCCAGCAATTAATTAACACAAGTCAATCCTGAATCTGACCAGCACTAAGGATAAAAGGGAAGGCTACAGTCCAACCTCCTTACACAATCATGATCTCAGGCTTAAAACTAAAGGAAATCCTCCACAGGAAACATCCAACCCATAAGACTTAATATTTCTCATTGCATTACTGAACGTTTTTTATGTAACACTATGGCTTCCAGCTGCAACCTTTTTCTCCATAATACTACAAACAACTGGCCCTCCACTATCAGCCACCAAGTTAGGCTGAAAAAATAGGTTAAGCAGATATACTAGTTTTGAATAATTTTCTAAAATAAAGTAGTTTTCTAAAAAGTACAGGTAAAATGATGCGGATCCTGCTTTCAGCTTCTCATTTTCACATCATATAACATACATACACACATATATAAGCAATAATGGTGTTTTGTAAGCTTTAAAGTTTTGCTTACTACACATTAAGAAGTTATCTAAATTTACTTTCTAACCTGCCTGACATGCATGCTTAAAATCTGTGCTTTTATGGTACTATCTTAAGTAACAATGCATTCAGCAAGTACTTAGCTACACACAAATTTCATGTGACCAAACTGGGTCAATTTAGGTATCTAGCAGTTTCCCACCTATTATCCAAATATAATTCTGAAATTCTGAGAAGCCATGTATCTTCTACATTGAACTAATTCTAGCTTAAAATAAGAGCATGGAACATGTTGCCACTTCAACCTTATTACATACCATCTCAATAGTATATAAATCTTTTTCTTTTCTGCAAACCATTTAAATCCTACAAACACTCTTTGGTATAAAAAGGTAAGTACAGATCATCACAACCTTTGGAACACACAGAAGACAACATGAAACTGTCTTAAGTTGAGTAATCACTATAAAGCATATCTGTGATACGGACAAAACAGTGAATTTCATTGTAGTCTCTAACACACTCTGTAAAGTTTTTCCATGCCAGCTCACTTCCAGTCAAGCCTCTCATCATTTGTTTCCTCTTAATTTTTAGCTGAGCAGCTCCATTAAACCAGAACTTGTATCACTCAAATGCACCTACATATCTTACTTTTGAACTTATTCATTTTGTCACACCAGCACTACTGGATGTCAGATGATAAGGATACCAAAGTCACTATTACTTAATAAGTTAAAGAAATGTTAACTTTATTATTTTAACCAATTTTGAAATAAATGTAATCAAGCAGGATATTATGATACACACCTGAAAGAACAATTCTGTAAATTTTTTATTAAAGTTATTTTTTTAAAGCAATATTGTTAAAAAATTAACAGGTAGTACATTTTTTCTACAGAGAACACTTCAGGTCAATTTTAAGTAAAAAAATACTCAATATATTACTTACCAGCTGGGTTAACAAAAATGTGCTCCTTTTCTGCTTCCATAGTTGCTTAACAGAACTGATCGTGAAATGTAAAGTCTTAATGTCTTCCCACCAAGGCCTAAACAGAAACAGAGAAGCTTAGGGGAAGAAAAGTCCTAGATTAAATCTTAAAGTAGTAAAAAGCTACAAAGGCTTCACACACAAAATACCATGCAAACCCAATTTTTTGAAGTTATAATTAACTATCGGTAACCACTGAGAAAGTTCCTGCAAAGGTAAACTGTGTAACATGAGACAGCACCACCATGCAACATATCTATCCAAGCCTTGATGTCTTAGCAGTTGTCAGTTATGGTGCTTATAAAGGAGGCACCAGGATAAAAGCCGTTAATTTAAGGGTGAAAGCCCTCTGTATGCAGCTTTTTTTAGTTGATAAAAGCCATCTCTATCAATTTAGACTGTCCTACTCTGCAAAGTGGCTATCTGTATGAGCATACAGTATCAATGTTATAATTGCATCCACAAGAGAAATGTTCTTCAGGTGAATTATACTGATAATATGGTAGCAATTTATCGGGTTCAGACCAGCCCTTAGAACACAAGCTACGTTTTGTTCCTCCCCTCAAGGACACAGTGTTTACGTTTTCCTGTACATGTGTACAATGTGTACATACAGCAGCCAGGCTTTCACATCTGTGTTTTTGCAACCTTCAAACCCTCGCTATAACCACCATTCAATCTACAAGAGATAAAGCTGAACACACCTATTTTTCTGTTACACTTTCTCCTTCTTCTGAGCAGCTGCTACTCTACAAACCACTCCGTCACACTGTGAAAGAGATAGCATCATCCATTTTTCCTTTATGCACAGAAAAAATCAGTAGCCACAGAATTCCCCGTACACTTATTCACCTGCAAGATTTCCACAAAACATTTTGTAGTCCTGTAAAAATTACTGGCATCTGTGTCTGCCCTGTAAGAATTCAGTGACTCTTGCCCCTGTCTTCTCATCCTTTGCTGCCTGAAAACCACTTACCATCGAGCGGCTAAATTGTGACACCAAACAACAGCTTTCCCTTCCCCTTTTATTCACCTTCCTTGTTTTCCCCTCTTATGCCCACTTGTCTACCACAAACTATTAACTGCAAATGATTCATCACAGACCGTTAGCAATAAAGAAACTATGGTTTAGGGCACAGCATGAAGCTGTCATGATCTTGCATTTCCTAACGTCAACCCAAACAGTTAACAGCTTTGTGTAATAAGAAGTCTTCCCTGCCCCACACCATATTTTTAGAGAAACGGTTTTTTAAGTTACCTCAATCAATCATTCAGGAGCTGGCAAGTATTCCCGGTCACTGTTGGCTGAACTTTTTTGTATGGATCTCAGTCCAATCTCACCAAACTACCTCACAAGAACAGTTTTATTCTTCCTAGTGGAATGTTCCATCAGTTGTCCGCCTCTTTGAAAAAGATGACAAAGGACAAAATCTGTATTAAATAACAATCATGAATTTCATCATTTGTCATCGTTTCCCATATGTGAATCTAGTCGCAATTCCCTACCTACTGCAACATAATAAACAACACAACTTTCAAATGCTGTTTTGTTGTGATTCAGCACTCTGCTTTATCTGTAACTAGAATAATGGAATAACTGAGCTTTATAATTCATATTATCACACAGATTAGGAGACATACTTTCCACTTAGCAATGCAACCTCTCATTAACTCAAGACAACAGGTATGCTGGTGTTTCAGCATCCTGGTATTTATCACTTTTTACTTTGCAGAATTATACCACACAGTATTACAAAGCAACTACAGAAAACAATCCAAAAACCTGCATTTTCAGGACAAATAACCCCAAAATTTTATATCAGTAGAGACAATTCAGAATCGAATCGAGCAAAGTAAATTTAAGCATCAGCAGAGCAAGAATGCTGCGAAAGGTCTTAAGCTTAATCAGTGATGTGAGCAGCGCTTTTAAAGTAGAGGAGGGTATCTACGAGTCACTGAAAACCATCAATAAATCATGCTCAGTGAACTTGCAGTCATTGTCCCTGTACTCACCATCACTGTATGTACTTTATCTAAATAAGCAATTCTACCCCAGCAGACGAGTAACAACAAATCAATGCTTAGGAAGGAACAGCACACACTGCAGCAGAAAGCTTCCAGAACTTCTCAAGATCTTACATCCCTGAAGAACTTCCACATAGCTTACATGATTTTTCCCTTCTTCCCCAACTTTAAACACACACTCCTCATCACCACAGCTACAGAGACCTGCAACGCCAGCTGTTATTCTGCAGCCACACACAAAACCAGCCAGGTAATATTTAGAATCATGGAATGGTTTGGGTTGGAAGAAACCTTAAAGCCCATCCCATTCCGACCCCCCTGCCATGGGCAGGGACATCTCCCACTGGATCAGGTTGCTCAAAACCCCATCCAACCTGGCCTTGAACACTTCCAGGGATGGGGCAGCCACGACTTTTCTGGGCAACCTGTGCCAGGGCCTCTTCACCCTCACAGGAAAAAAATTCACAATATCTAATATAAACCTCCCCTCTTTCAGCTTAAAACCGTTCCCCCTCATCCTATCTCTGCACTCCCTGATAAAGAGCCCCTCCCCAGCTTTCCCGTAGGCCCCTTTAATTAAGGGGGAGCTGCTGCGCGGGTGGGGCAGCTCTTGGGGGGATGGGGCTGTAGGGGAGGAGAGGGGATGGGGAGCTCCTCACAGGGAGGGAGGGAAGGAGAAGGGGGAGCTCCTCACAGGGAGGGAGGCAGGGAGCTCATGACGCGGAGGGGGCGGAAAGGCAGCTCCTCAAGGGGAGGGGGAGCAGGGAGAGGGCAGCTCCTCACGAGGGAGGAGGGAGGGGGCAACTCGTCACGGCCCCAACCGCCCCTCAGCGCCCGCCCCACGGCCCGGCCGCCCCTCACGCACCCAGCCAGGGGTCTCCGCCGCCCGGCACTGAGAAGTGAGGAGGCCGGGCCGCGTCCCCTCGGCCGCCGCCCCAGGACCGCTACGGGCGGCGCGCGGGCCCCGTTGCTCCGCTCGTGCCGCGAGGGGCCGCCCCCTCAGGCCCCGCCCCTTGCGTGTGTTTGTTTTCTTCCTCCCCCCCACCCCAGCGACACGGCGCCAGCGCCGCCGCCGATTGGCCAGCTCTCGCCCGCCGCCGCAGCCAATAAGCAGGCCAGGAGGCCCGGTGGGTGGGGACGGCGGGGAGCCCTCAGGAATAGAAGGGGAGGGAGGGCGAAACCATCTCGGGGGGGATGCGGGAAGGAGCCATTGGTGCGGGAAGTGGGGGAGGCGGCTGTTTGCCGTGCGCTCGCTGCGTACAGCGAACGAGGAATGAGCACTGTTTTTACAATAAAGCTGGGCCTCAAGCTTTATTTTACCCACGCTGCCTCTGTCGGTGCATGAAGAGGATTGCTCTGTGGTATCGCACACCACCAGGCCCACAGCTTCCATTTCCCCATCTAACACAGAACCACAGAATGCCCTGAGTGGGAAGGGACCCACAGGGATCATCGAGTCCAATTCCTGTCCCTCCACAGGACATCCCCAACATTCACACCGTGTGTCTGAATGCATTGTCCAAATACTTCTGGAATATCGCCAGGCTTGGTGTGGCTGCTTATGTGGGGAGCCATTCCAGTAGTCCACCACCCTCTGAGTTGAAGAACCTCTTCCTGATACCCAACCTAACCCTCCCCTGGCACGTCTTCCTGTCATTCACACCCAGTCTGCTCGCTGAAGTGTACCACGCTTCTGGCTTCTTGGTTCTGTTTTAAGTTCTCATCGTCTTTCCAAGACAGCAGTAGCATGAATTGCTGTCTTTCAAAGCACTGGAAAAATTCTGAGGATGAGAAGTCAATAGATAAAAGCAAGCAGATGTTGCTCTTGGACGTAGATTTTAAATAGTTTCCCATCTGACAGTCTGCAGACCTGTTAATGGCATTCCTGGAACTAACAGTTTTACCCACATGAACAAATCAAAAGGCAAAAATAAAATCATTTTAGTATGGTTGGTTGATTTTAGGAGTTGTTTATGCTCCTATCAGATACATGGATACCTAAGATTGGACCAGATGATTCTTGAGGTCCCTTTCAATCTGGCATTCTATGATTCTTGAGGTGTATGAGGATTGCTACCCTTGACAGGGTTTAGGTTGGCTGTGAGAGGACAATGTGGGAGCAGGGCTAATGCAGATATGAATGAGGGGACGGAGAGGTGTTTGCAGGGTCAGCAACTGGATCTGGCCAGAGAGACCAGAGCCTGGCAAGCACAGGCATCACAGACAGCCTGGAACCCTCCACAGCTGTGCCTGGCTCTTCTTCCACATTCTGTCCTCCTCTTTTAATTACAATTGTTTACAGGGCTTTGAGCAACCTGATCTAGTTGAAGATGTCCCTGTTTGCTGCAAAGGGCTGGACTAGATGACCTGTAAAGGTCCCTTCCAACCCAAACCATTCTATTATTCTATGATTTTTCTGAAGCAATACCATCAGAAAAATAATACATTACCTCTTCTTTATGTTGCTCTCGGCTAACATGGGAATTTCAGACCTCTTCCTTCCTCCTCACACAAGAACCCTCTACCTTCCCTTCAGCATTGGGTGTCACAGGACAGGGGTGCGCCAGGGGGACCAGGAAAACACCACAACTGCCCCGGAGCTGGCAGACAGGATTCCTACTGTTCAGGGAATCCCCACAGTTAAAAGGTGCTGTGACCACCTTCTCCACTGCTGAAACTCTGGACACTGTGCACAGTTAGGATTTCCAGCTAAACCATGCCTATCCATCCACAACCTTCCACAATTCTGCCTCATTTTAGTTCACATTTATCCTGTTTATTCTCTACAGGCTGTGTAAGGCCAGACACCTCATTAGAGATCATGGTCTCATCTCATTGCCATATATTTTGCTTCCATTCAATCTCTCCTAAAAACTCAATTAACCCTTTGTTTTCTCTCTGTAATTTGACACTGGAGAGCCCAAGCAATAGCAGTCCAGTGCTAGAAGGGAAGAAAATTAAGATCCTTTCTGCTTTATCACTTTTGCATTGCAGGATTTTTTTCAGCTGCCAGAAAAAGAATCCTCCTCAGTTAAAAGATTCTAACTTGACTTTTGCAGTATTATTATCTATTTTCCAATATAATTCTACTCCAAATCAGTGTACTTTTGACTGAAATAAAAGCCAAACTTTCTGGGTATAAGAGCCTCTGAGTTCACTCTGAGTTCATTTACTGGCCCAGCTCTGTATGAATCACCAAAACTAAGTTTAAGAATAGTGATCCGTTAAAAGATTGTGCAGCATGACTGCTGCATTTTTAATGATAAATACTTTCCCCATCAGCCAAATGACAGAAAGAAGACAGTAAGTTGCACAGATTTTCAAGTCAGAACAGTTCAGCATGCTCACACAAGACTTCTATCACATGCAACCTAAAGGCAACCTCAACAGTTGTTGTTTCCCCATCAATCAAAATATAATTTCTAGTTTGCTCTTTGCATCTACACTGAGTAGCTCATACCAGGCAAACCACTACAGTGTCACCACTGAGAGCTGGGAAATAAATTCTAGCTATTAATGTAGATCGTGGAATTCAGCTTTCCCTGCAAGACAGAAGAAGGGCTTTACAGAGATTTTTCAGCGAAGAGGAAGAAAGGTGGCAGAGAAACTGAAACAGGAAACAGAACCTGCACAAGGGAAGGTGCTACAAAATACCACAGCAGCGCATCACACCAATTACACATTTTAAAGCACCATGGAAAATTGCTAGAGGATTTTCTGGTAAAATTTAGGTAAAATCACTTGCAAGAGGCCCAAAAGCTGGGTCAGTAATCACAAGAAGATGAGAATACCCCAACCACCCAGCACACCTTCAGACAAGAAAATGGTGGTGTTTTTCTTCCTTCTGCTGAATGTCTCTGTGAGCAGCTGGGTTTACCAATCACTGAAAATCTCCCCTAGATTTGCCTGCACATTCTTTCTGATTTCTACAACACTCTGACATGGGAAAGGGCTGATGTGCACTAACAATTACTTGTATTTTTCCATTGTATCAACCAGTCTCCTAAAAGATATCACCTCTTTTTGCCGTTCTAACCTCAGAACAGCATTAAAAGACAGCTGATGCCATGCTAATCTCCGAGCTGCAGGGACTCGCTTGTTCCCTCCCCCAGCCACATTAACAGCAAACACATCACCAAAATCCCCATCAAAACAAAAGTGCAGAATTCATCCCCATAGGAAAAAAAACAACAAAACAATTTAAAAAAATCCCAAACCCTCTTTCCAGCGTTTCTGTCCTGTTTGCAGCTCTAGGCACCCCGCGACGGTTGCCTGCTCCCCAATACCTGATCCCGGTGTTACCTGTCCTGGGATGTTCTCCACGCCAAGCGGGGACCCGCTGGCAGCTGCCAGGCTTCTCCTGCCCTTCTTCCTCTAACGCCACCGATCACCTGGAGCGAAATGTTTGCAGGGAGGCGAGCAGGTCACTTTCTTAGCCGCCTTCCTTCCTTTTCGAGCCTGCTGGGTTGTTTTCAAACTCTTCCCCTCCCTTCCCCACATGCTGGCCAAGCCCTCCCGTAACACCCAGGGGAGGAATCCATTGGCTGCGGTTCCCCAAAAAGCGTGGAGCAGCCCTTCCCCCTGCCCTGTGCACAATGGGCACCGCGTGTCTCCGGGCTGCCTTGGACAGTGTTTCTCATCAGGGTTTATCTGAGCTGAAGCTGGGCTGGCTCACACCGCCTGTCCGACCTCCAGCGCCAGGGAGAGCAGGGAAAAGCAGGGAGAAGTGGCGTTGGGTTAGAAACAACAGTTTATTCTTGTGCCTGGCATTACTCCATCCCCAACATAAGAAGGATAATGGAAGTGTTGGAATGGGTCCAGAGGATTCTGCAGAGATGATCAGAGGGCTGGAGCCCCTCTGCTATGAAAACAGGCTGAGAGAGTTGAGGTTGTTCATCCTGGAGAACAGAAGGCTCCAAGGAGACCTTAGAGCAGCCTTCCAGTACCTGAAGGGGCTACAGGAAGGCAGGGAAGGGGCTTTTTACAAGAGCAAGTAGTGATAGGATGAGGGGGAACGGCTTTTAATTGGAGGGGAGAAACTCTTCACAGTGAGAGTAGCGAGGCCCTGGCACAGGTTGTTCAGGGAAGTTGTGGCTGCCCCATCCATCCCTGGAGGTGTTCGAGGACATGCTGGATGGGGCTTTGAGCAGCCTGGGGTCTGGTGGGAGGTGACCCTTCCCATGGCAGGGGAATGGAACCCGATGATCTTTAAAGTTCCTTCCAACGCAAACCATTCTGTAATTCTGTGATTTTTGTGTGCTCCCCACTTTTTCAAAGTTTTACTTTCTGTTTTGCATATTTTTAAAAGGCAGCATCTGTTCTTCTGGCACCTCAGCAGTTATGTTTTATTGCAATTGAGTCTGTTACTGTGTTGCTTGGCCTTTCAATACTTAAAAGAAAGATGGAGGAAAACCTTTTAGTAGGGCTTGTAGCAATAGGAAAAGGGGTAATGGTTTTAAATTAAAAGAGGAGAGGTTTAGGCTAAATACTAGGAAGAAATTTTTTTGTGCTGAGGTGAAACACTGGCACTGGTTGCCCAGATGCCCCATCCCTGGAAACATTCAAGGTCAGGTTGGATGGGGCTCTGAGAAACCTGATCAAGTTGAAGGTGTCCCTGCTCACTGCAGGGGGTTTGACTAGAAGACCTTCATAGTCCTTTCCAATCCAGACTATTATATGTTTTGGTGAATATATATTTCCACACATAATACAGACAACAAAAATGTATCCTATCTGTTAAATCAATCTGCTCTGTTCAGTTGCCTGCCCCTTGACCTTCTGCTTTCTTTTCCCTCAGCCTACTTTTATTTTTGCATCTTCTTCAAAGATGCCTTCATAAAATGAACTGCAAGCACAGCAATCCCATTCTTCATCAGGCAGCGTCAGCTCCAGGTAGAAAGGATACTAAAAACACGCCTTCGCTTTTTTAAATGCTCAGCAATTAGAGTTGCTTTTGAACATCCTCCTGCAGCTCCATCCCTGTGCTGGGAATGGGGCTGCACCCCAGACCTATGTGTGCGGTACCTGTCGAGACTGGGCACCCTTGGGAGGTGGAGGGGGATCAGCTCGCATTTGCCTGGGCGTGGAAACTGAAGTATCACCCACTGCAAGGGCTTTGAGTAAACACTTTCCCGAACCACAGCTTGCCTGCCTCTACCCTGGCTTTCCAGGACTTGCCCCTCACCTTGCACAAAAAGTCTCTTCACATTTGAGTACAACCTCCTGGCAGAAGTGTCAGAACTGGGTTTGCTTTGTAAAACTGTTCCAGGCATGTTCTCCTCAGTGCTGCAGTTGTCATCTGTTCATTCTTGCCTTAACAAAAGGCAATCACGCATCTGAAAAGACACTTTACTGCAAAAGGCTGAACTTGTGAAATGTGCAGAAAAAATGGGAGTGCTTGATTTAAGAGTTCCAGACAGTGAGTTCATCCAAAAGCTAATAACCAGAAACACGAAATACTGCCTTTACCTTGGAATAAATTGTCCTTATTTACTGCTTTACTGTGGGAGAAAATCTTAGGGAGCTATTTATTAAAACAAGGTGTGCTATTGCCTTGTAATTATTATTTGACAGGCTAAGGTCCTGTGATCATGTGCCTCTATTTGGTGAGTGTATAATCACATGCCCCATATTTATATTGACAGAGGGTTACAGAACATTTACCTTTCTGCATAGGACTGGCAGGAACTTCTGTACTGCCAGGTCTCCTATCACAGGCACCGTGTGATATAATCCTGTTCATAAACTTATCAAGTTCCGTCCTCCAAGCAGTTTAAAATTTTACATGCATGACTGCAATGGGGAGGCTGTTTGAGAACCACATTGTCAAATGGTTAGTAACAAACTTCTAACCAATGTCTGATGCCGCCTTTTGATCATTTATTCTGTTCCAGGACTTAGCACCATCAGCTCTTCCCTCTCCCTTCCCAGACATATTTACACAAAGAAAACCCTCCTACTCTCAGCATTCACTCTGCAAAATAAACTTGGATACCCTATTCTCAAGCATACCCCAGTCTTTGCTGCACCTATCCTGCTACCTTCCAGGACTACATTTCTTGCTTCATTTTTCCACTGTGTTGGCAAGTCAATTATTTGGTGATTGAAGTGTGAGCTGCCAGCTAGCTTGTAGGAAAGGGTTTGTCATTTGTGCCTATGATCACCACTTTCTGCTGCTGACTCCTTTTTTCTGTGTAATATCTCAAGCCTCCTTTGTCCTGAGGTTGCTTCATATTTTGTGTCATCAGCGATTTCCCCAGTTCTCCACTGACATTAGCACCAAGCTCATTTACGAAAGCACTTTGCCAGATCTCCAGGAGTGATGTTTAGCACTCCCCTGGTAACTGCCCTCCAGCCTGACAGCCGTGCGCTGCTCTCACAGCAGGTCTTTACGGGGTTTATGCCATGTGCTAAATCACTTCTCCCTTTTCTTAAGAACTTTCCACATGGCACCATATGAAATGTGCAATTTAAGCCCAGAGAGGCAAGATCCACCCCATTTCCTTCACTAAGCAAATGGCTTGCATGTTACCTTACCCAAGGCAGATAAATGGCTTTGCTAAACCCATTTAATCTCATGCCATACCTCCCTCTCTTTTGCTAGCCTTTCTTTCACCATTTTTTCCTGAAGCTTTCCATATACTATTAAGCTGAAATCTTCATGCCCGTTCTTGTCCAGATCAGTTCATTTCTTCTGTACAGGCTCACTGTGCTCCTCTTCCTGACTGAGGGACCTGTTGAAGACATCAGGCCAGTTCTTCCAGAGCTCTGGCATGCGGATGAGCCCGTTCCTCTGCCTGCAGTGTAGGAACGAGCCCTGAGATTTGCTTCTGTTCTGGCTGTGAACATTTTCATACCCCCATCCCATTATCCTTCTCATCTGCAGCCGTGATTAACATCCGCATCTTCAGTGAAAGTTAAGGCAAAGTATGGGTTTGGGTTTTGCACATACCTGATATACATTAACCTCTATTTCATGTAATCTCTATTTTTCCTTCCATGTTTCCTTCAGCTGTATGCAACCAGGAAAAAACATTTTCCCATTTTATTGAAATCTTTTAAAAGACGAAATTCTGACTTGCTTTTGAGACATAGCTTTTATACCCAATTGGTCATTTTGCTTTTTAAAATGATTCTTTGTATTCTCAGTATCATTTCTGAGGTTGAAATCCATTCAACTGCAGTTTCTGACTGCAAGATTTTCCCCTTGCCTTGGTTTTATCCTCAGTGAAGTTATGCTTAATTAACTAAAGTCATATTCCCGGTCCTGAAGTCTCATCCCAGTAAAGTTTAGACATGTAAATCCTCAAGAAAAGCTGACTGCATGGATTAGTTCCTGTTACTTATTTAAATACGCCCCTTGAAAGTCTGAAGCTGTATCAATCACACCTATCTTGATCACAGGGATATAATATTTTAAGTGTGATATTGTATATCATTAAAATACCTGAAGCATCTCAAGTCTTCCAGAAAAAAATTGATCAAAGCAGATTTTCTTTATGTTTCTAGGGTAAAAATAAGCAAGACAGAATGGAAGAGCAGAAGTAAATTAGTCGCTCTTTTTAGAAATAATTGTTTTACCTTAAAAATATAACTCTGCAAGTCACCTTTTGTGGTAAACATGAAAAAGGTGTTTTACCTCAGCCAGGCCAGGAGGCTCAGCCAAGGCCTTCTCCTGGCTGGTGACGACTGGAGGTGAATTTGCTTCTCTTCATCCTGTTTCACATCTGCTTTTTTAATCTGTCTCTCTCCTCTCTCTCCCTCTCAAGTCCCTCCTTCTGGCTTTCCTCCTTGATGACTTTTTCAAGGGCTTGACTTTTTCAGCTCTCTTGCTGCAAGGTACAGAGGTTTGGCACCCAGTGCACCCTGCAGCACAGCTGGCTGTGCCAGCCAAGGAGCATAACATCTTAGAAACACATTTCTAATCTGCTGGCAGGTGTCTGCACATATATCTAGGCTCCTTGGCAGGCTTGGACCACCTGGTCTGGAGAGAGTCAGTGCTGCCACACCTTCACTGTAGACAGGGCTTGGCTAGTGAAAGAGTAGGAGCCTGGCTGCAGTGCTGATACAAGCAAAACCACCTCTGGTCCTCACCAATTCCTGCATGGTGCATTCTGGGGTACTGAGACTGAAGTGTCACTAGAGATGTCCCCTGTGAAGGAAGCTCTTTATAGTGCACGTGTACAGCCATTGGGCTGGAGGGAACATGCTGGAGATGGGGGCTGCAGCAGTGATGCTCAGCCCGAGAGCACAACACGCTACACGTTGCCCTCCAGGTCAGTGGACTCAGCCACGCTGTGTCGTGGCAAGCTGGCCTGCAGCCTCAGGCACACCACATCCCACACAGCCCCTCAGCAGTGTGCGCGGGGAGCCTGCGGGAAGGAGCCGGGCTTGGGAATGGTGCGTGCTGCTCCCAGCCAGGTGCCTCCTGAGCCCTATCTGGGCTGTGCTGACCCTCTAGGTGGGCCGAGCGCTTCCCTCATCTCCACACTCCCCAAGGAGCTGGTCTGGCACAGGAGAGGGCGAGGTGTGGCCTCACGTTGGGGCATGAGCCGTGGAGTCAGCACTTCGGGGCTGTATTCCCACCTCTGACGCTGACTTACTGTGT
This sequence comes from Dromococcyx pavoninus, assembly GCA_033558185.1. Classification (NCBI taxonomy): domain Eukaryota; kingdom Metazoa; phylum Chordata; class Aves; order Cuculiformes; family Neomorphidae; genus Dromococcyx; species Dromococcyx pavoninus. Next base: position 1,672,797 of record JAUMJL010000323.1, read on the forward strand.
GGCCTAAGGCGAGTCACTTAGCTGCTCTCCTTCGTTTCCTGACTCTGCTGAACGCCAGTGATAATAAGTAACTTTGTGTCAGTGCTATGAAGCTTTGAAATCTTTAGATGAAAAGAGTCTGTGTAATTGCAAAGCATTTTTAATAATGCTAATCATTCACTGCGCTCGGCATTGCCCGTCGGTCTCAGGCTGGAGCGCTGCGGCAGCCGCCAGCGGGCAGTCAGCAAGCATCAGGCTTTGCTGAAGCAGAGGGTTTTCCTGAGTTTGTCTCCGTTTTGACCGTGTGCTGGTCCAAACAGGAATCTGAGCTTAGCCCAGGACCTGACAGAAAGCCGCAAACTGGGAATAGCGCCTGGCCCTTGCAGGCAGAAGCTTTCTGGAAAGCAGGGGTATCTGGGGGAAGGGATTGAAACAGCTGTGTTGACAACACAGACAATAGGGATCTGATTCAAGCTGAGGGGGACTACGTGAAAGGCTGCACGAAGCCAAAATTCAAGCAACAATGAAGAGGAAAGAGAGGGAAGAAGGGAAGATCCCTTGGGCTGAAATGCTCCTGGTTTGGAAGCAGCCACAGCCACAGGTCCCAGGAGGTGCTTGGCTAGCAGCAGCCTCCCCTGCATCCCAGGGGAGGATTGTACTTCCAAATGCGCTCTGCCAGAGATGCAGGGCCTCCTCTTCTGCAGAGAGCTTGAGTGTGAACAGTAATCTGGAGGATTACAAAGGCAGTGCTTTTGTGAAGCGCTGCAGCTAGAAAGAGATGAGGTTATCTTCTTTAGTTAGGTCTGCAGAGCTGACGTTTGACCACAGTGTTATTTTTATTTGACTCACTAACAGGACAGCAGCCAGTGATGCCTGCAGCTCACTGCAATCTAACGCCTCCTCTTCCAGAGACTCTGTGCACTGCTGGCAACTCCTGTGATTTTTATCACAATTTTTCTGCTTAGGGAAATATATCCAAAAATCCCAGCTCCTTGAAACAAGCGATTTGTAGCTTTCATTTATAAACAAAGTAAGTCTTTATCCCTCAAGCTTGTGGATGAAAGATTTCAGAACACGAAACCAGTGCAACCTAAATGCTCAAAAACTGGGAGATGAATAAAGAGATCCTAAAGTTTGCTGGCTAATAATAAAAAAATAAAAGATGGGAGAAGAAATACTTGGCAAACGACTTATGCTTGGGAAATAGGGTAGGGCTTGGGCTGACTCCTGGCTTTTAGGTACTTGGGGTTGCCAATATGCCTTTGAACTCTGCAGCCATTCATAAATCCTTACATAACAACAGCAGCCACAATGCACTGGATCTCTGGAAATGCTGACACAAGGAAAGTGGTGGGAAAAGATTATTTTAGCAACTTATGATAACTCACCTTAAAGCATTAATCTGTAAAGATGGAAGACCTGGAGCCTCAACAATCCACATCCCCTTAGAAAGCAGCGTCTTTTTGCTCCAGGAGCTTGTTTTGCACTGTAGTAAACCTCTTGTAGGTAAAGAGCAATTCAAAGGCTCCACAAGATCATAGAAAAGCATGGAATGAGATTGAATACGTCTCGCTCCCTTGCCTTTCAGGAAAATGATTCTTCATTTCAGTGGGTGGTCTTTGCTGAAAGCCTCCAGGACCAAATAAGAACAGATTCAAGCTTCAAAACCCTCATAAGCATGGCTGTGCTTTACACCATCTGCATCTTCAGGCATGTTCATGCAATCACAAGCAATCAAGACACCACAGCAGCACTAGTTATCGTGTACCAACTGACCCACACTACCTCCTGGTGCACACACCTCCCCTGCTCCTGGGCCAACAGACGCTCGCTTGGACCACCTGCGTGGGGGATCGAGCAAGCATCATTTACTTCACAGTTCGGTTGGCTGACAAGAAGTAACTCAGGAAAGTGAGTTCGTGCCATTCCTTGCCATGGTGTGAACATGCCCTGAGTGCAAAGAGATGAAACAGCTTCTAGGGGGAATGTACCTAAACCATATTTCTGGTGGGTTTCTTTCACTTCAGGTTTTTTTCTCATTTCACTGCACTGGCAGAACTCAGCACTTTCTCACACTGCCAGACACTGCTTGCATTTGATTATGTATTAAATGGGTATAGTATATTTATATTAATATTTATATGTATTAAACTAACCTTAAGACTTAAGTGGCCCTTGATTTGACCAGACTGTCCCTGCTGGTTTTAGGATCAGACCCCACTGAGTGGATTTGGGAAATGACATTCCGATTGCTGAACAGCAGCAGCTCATGAATCAGCATCTGCCTTTGTAGGAAAAGAAAATCTGGGGAGCAGGGAACACACAGCCTGCGACTGTTCAGTCACAGAGACATCAGTTTATTGGTGGGAAATACCATGATCATACTTCTACCAATTTATTTCAGACCTTTTAGATCCATTTCATGCACAGCCTGGCATCAGGCCCTGCCAGGTCTCTGTGTGCCCCTGCAGCAGCAAGGCTTCCTTCTGTGCCTGGCACAGAAGGGAACATCCAGTGGCAAATCCCCACTTCTAATCCCCCACCTTCATCCCCAACCAGCTTAATTTGTGTGAGAAAAGGAACAGGGCTTCTGGAATCATTAATAGCATCCTGGCTGCTTTGCTAGTATCTAGCATGGCCTGCCTGAGTTAATCTTTCCCAAATGCAATGGAGTGGGAATAGGCACTCCAAAAGCCCAGCTGGAGCAGTGCTTATCCGCATTAGCATCAGGACACACCTGGGCTCCTCTTGTGTTGGTCTCGGTGTACTTTCTTTTCCTCAGCCAAATCTGCTATAAGCACACCTGCTTAAGGTGTGCCTTGTTTCCAGAGACCCTGCCCTTTGTGGCAAGGGCACCTCAAGGAACACACATACCAGTCCCCATGTATGTATCGGGGCCGCCAGTGGCTCAGCAAGCTCTCCACCACAGCTCATACTGACAGATAGAGTATCATCATAGAGTGGTTTGGGTTGGAAGGGACCTTAAAGATCAGCCAGTTCCCACCCCCGGCCATGGGCAGGGACACCTCCCACTGAATCAAGTTCCTCATAGCCTCATCCAGCTTGGTTTTGGACACTTCCAGGGATGGGGCAGCCATGACTTCCCTGGGCAACCCATGACAGTGCCTCACCACCCTCACAGTAAAGAATTTCTTCCTAATATCTAACCTAAGTCTCGCCTCTTTAAGCTTAACACTGTTCTACCTCATCATCTCCCTGCATTCCCTAATAAAGAGCCCCTCCCCATCTTTCCTGTAGCCCCTTTGAGTACTGGAAGGCTGCTAAAAGGCCTCCCTGGAGCCTTCTCCAGAGTGAACAAGCCCAACTCTCTCAGCCTGTCCTCATATCAGAGGTGCTCCAGCCCTCAGATCATCTTCAAGACTCTTCTCTGGACTTGCTCTGAAGAAGGTAAACACGGAGGTTAGAGATTTAACTTAGACAAACATCAAAACAGTATTACTTGTGATTGTAATGTTGGTGAAGTACGCCCGAGTGCCAGCTGCTAAATGCTAAAGTCCAACGCAAGCCTTGCTCATGCACACACATGCACCCATGGGTTTGCATGCTGTCCTCCTACGTGCCCACACCTTGGGAGCCAGGACCTCTGTGGAGCACTAATAGCACTGCTGTGAAACTGGTTTTAACATCTCAGCAGGCAAATTGTTCCTAGTTCCCTACCACAGGTGTGCAAAACAGTGTGGCTACACCCCCTGAGCTCAAGGTGAAAGTGTGCTGCCAAGAACACCTTGCTACCTGCCAAAGATAAACTACCTGAAATGCAAACACAGCCCAGCTGGAGAAGAAACCCACAAACAAAACAGCCTTCCTGTGTCCTCTAAAGACACCAAGACTGTGTTTAAGGAAGGTGGAACTCATGTACATGTTCTCAAACAAGGCTCAGGAATAAAGGGAGGACAGCTTGTAAAGAGGAACCTTTCTTTCTAAGGCACTTGGCAGGAATCATGCTAGAAGTGCTGCCTCCCGATGCATGGCTGGGCTGCTGATACTTACTGTCTTACCTTGAGGAATATTGGCCAAGACTCTGCCTGGCAATTATTTAAACGTTTAGTAGGCTGGATTCAGCCTACCCTGTGCGGCTTTATAGCTCACAAAAAGCTTTTGGACGTGCCCACTCATTCAGATCTGACCCAGTTAATTAAAATCTGACGTATGCTCCTATTTCAGTTTAAATGAAGCTACTTCAGGTAGCTCAAGGCTGCTCCCGACAGAGAGTGTGAACTGAAAGGAGTGCACTCCCCTGACCACTCCTAAGCCGCCAGGATGCCTGGCAGGGCCCTTTGGATTCTCGCATTTGCAGTAAAAGGGGACAGCTAGGAAGGAGAAGATGGACACTACTTCTGCTTCTTTCACTTCAGCAGCTGGAGAGTCGTGTTTCCATGGTGCTGTGAATACATTCAGTTAGTACAAGACAGTGTGTTCCATAAAGATGGGGGCCAGATTGCCAGCGCTGTAACACACCGTAGGAAGCAAAGGGGATGTGTGACATGCCAGGGGTGGTGGAGGGGATTCCTGACCACTGGGTCAGTAAGGCCATCTCATGCCCTGCAATGAGTTGGATGATCCTTATGGAGACCTCCTTATCACTGTCTATAAACTACCTGAAAGGAGGTTGTGGCGAGGTGGGTGTTGGTCTCTTCTCCCAAGTTACAAGTGATAGGACGAGAGGAAATGGCCTCAAGCTGCGCCAGCGGAGGTTCAGATTAGATATCAGGAAGAGTTTCTTCACCGAAAGGGTTCTCAGGCACAGGAACGGCTGTGCAGGGAGGTGGTTGAGCCATCATCCCCAGAGATACTTAAAAGATGGGTACATGAAGAGCTCAGGGATCTGCTTTAGTAGTGGACAGGTACGGTTGGACTCGATGATCTCAAAGGTCTTTTCCAACCAGGTGATTCTATGATTACCCAGCTCCACTAAGGAAAAATCCAGGTTCCTTGTCCAGTCGTTCTCTTCTCCACAACAGGGTGAACCTTTTGTCCAGGAATACTTACCGTGTACTCCCATGGCTTTGCTTTGCGACATTGCATCAGGCAAGCCAAGCACACGTGCTCACCCTACTGACACAGATAAGTGGAGATTGGCGGAGTCGGATGTAGAAAAGTAAGCAAAGGTGAACCTGTTCTCTCAGGCTGCCCTCGCTGCCACCTGCACAAACACAGCCGAGTCCCCGGCTGCATCAGCACTGAGAAGCAGGTGGACGGAGGCTGCTTCGCGCGTTGCCGGCGCGGTGCTGCAGCAAGGTGCTGCTCAGCCCAGCCCCGTTTGCGTCAGGGCACTGTGTCCACTGGCTGACTGAGCCCCACAGCAGCCTGATCCAGAGCAGGCAGCACCATCCGTGGCTCCCAATACACCCTTACCCTTCCTCCCAGCCACCTTCCTAGGGACTGCTTCTGTTTTCAGATAGCCTTGACCTGGTCTGCTCTGCCAGTCAGGCAGGATGGCTGGATTACAGCCTGGCTCACCAAGTGAGGCCAGGCAAAGCCTTGTGTCAAAAAACCAAGCTGGAATTTGAGTGTGGGCTTCTGTTTACTTGTGAAGTCTTTCACACTCGAGCTCCCCTCTCCTCCAATAAAATTAAATGTGACAAAATCTGCACTGGAAACGCATTATGCTTTGAACCCCACAGTTTGGATTGTTTTTGTTATGATGCCAAGTTAACACTTACAAAATTGATTTGCCTGATTTCTAGAGTGAGACAGATTCATAGCTGTGATGAGACGGTATCGAAATCACACATATAAAGGTTTCAGTACATCCAGGACAGAAGAACCGAAACTGTTTGTGCTTAAAATACATCACATGTGTTACTCAGCTGCAAAACAGTTACATAAAAGAAGCTAAAGCACTGATCTAATGAACTGGGAAGTCAGAAAAATGTAAGTGCCATTTTTTCTGACCATGACCCATTTTCCTGGCCACTCAGTGGGGCAGACAGACTCATTTCTCTCCCTCACTGGGTGGTGGAGGCATAGACCACACTTTGATGGTTCACCATGTCCTGTCGCGCACACGGAGAGGACACTGCCTTGTCTCAGTTTTCATCCTAGTGTTTTCTGCTGAGTCAATTCATGAAAGCTGGAGGTGAAGTTTCCCCTCTGCTTTTGTCCTCATTGCATTCTTTAAATAGCACATCTTTACGTCACCCTGACTGAGGTTGGGTATTTCCTCCCAGGAGCTCTGGTTGCTGGTGAGGGAGGTGAGCTGAGGAGCGGGAAAGCTCCGTGTGGAACCGGGAGGGCGTCAGGGAGGACGGTCTGCTGAGAAGAAGAAAAATCAGCAAAGGCAGAGGGGGAGTGCAAGGGAAACAGGGTAAATGGGCAATGAGGGGGATTTGGGTTGAGATGAGGTGGAGAAGGTGCTTGGCTGGGGATGATTTGATATGGTGATTTCGAAGGACAAGAAGACAACCAGGATGGAGACAGAGAACAGCCAGCGGGAACAGACAGCTTGCCCAGTTCATTCAGAAGTAAAGAAAAATGGGGAAGTGAGGACATATCTAGAGGGACAGGAGGGGGTAATAACAATTAGTAATAATTACAGAGCGAAACGCTGAGATGTGTTCACTTCAACTTCAGCACTGGATGACAGCAATCACTTGCGATCTGTACAGCAGGAGTTACCTGGTAAGAATCACAACTTCTAGTAATTATATTTAAAAGCAAACATTTTGGTGTCCTGCTTCCTTCTTAACCCCCAATCTATCTTTTATTCATTTGGGGTTTTAGTAGATCCCCTGGGAATCTAGAAGCATGTTGTTGCTGGGACAATTGCCCACCAATGTATATGTATTATAATTCTCTTTATTAAAATCTTTCTTTTTAAGAAACACAAATTGAAACACTTTGCAATCGGTTACACAGATCAGCTAATATTGGTGACAGTTCCTACATAATTAAACAAGTACTAACAATTTCCAACTGTTTACAAGCCAAAACTTAAATTAACAAGATTATATAAGCTCAATAAATAGTACATCTGGTCCAGTTCAAGTAGAATTCAACAAATCACAGCCTTAATCCTTAGAGAATAGAAAACCCCTGAAAATAACCAGCCTAACACTAATTTAGTGTTAAAGCCCATATGAAACTTTGTCTAATCTTATGGGGAAAGTGTTTAATTATTGTATTTTTTACTTCAAAGAAAGTAAGTTGCAGATTGACATTAAAGACTATTTGAGATCAATACAGATTTCACAAAGATGAAAAATATAGTCCCTATGCAAAAAGTGCAATCTTTGGTTGAGATGTGTTGAAATGGTTTGTATATATTAAGGAAGCTCTTTTTAAAATATCCATCTTTGTTTGGCTAGACCTGAGCCTGCTTTGTGCTATATATATATATATATATGTATTAATAAACAGCGTGGATTATAGTGATCATGAATTATGCCAACTAAAAAAAAGTCAAGATTTTAAATATAATAAACCAAAAGAAACAACACATTTTTACACAAGCCGAGAAAGGTAAGTGGCTGCCTACAGTGGCCCTTCTTCCTCAGCAGAATAGGTAGTAGAGAGAAGTTGAGAGCTGAGTGCCTGTGAGGGAAGGAGATTATCTCCAAGTTCTCAAAGTGCATTAGGCTGAAAAGTGATCATAGAGATCATCAGGAAATAGTTGCGACTTGGGATTGCTTTCAACTGCTTTCAAATGTTGAGTTTTAGGGGTAGAAGAGACCTTCTCAGAAAGGGAATTGCCCATTTGGCTGTACCCAGGATTTTGCACATTGCTGTTGTGTCAGGACAGAGGCCAAAGGGACGGGGTATCCAAACCACCTCTACAAATGTCTGAGTCTGATCACATCTACAGGGCTGGGCACTGCACCTGCATCACTCACCTGAGTCATCGACCTCCAGAAGGGGAAACTCCATGGGGCAGAGATTGCCATCTGGAGTCTCCTCCTTCCTCAGTGGCAAGCAAGGGCCTGTATCCATCATCCAAACAAAGTATCTGGAGCCAGGACAGCTCTTTGTGAGCCTTAGTCAAACTCCAACTTTTGGACCCCTGGATGGAGACTGAAACTTAAGTGATCAGGGACTGAAGGATACCAAGGCCCACTCTCTCAAGGAGGGATTTTGCGTATCTAAGGCAGCTGGCCAGGAAAACAAAAGAGGTCAAACATGCAAGCTGTGAATAATGGGAGTGAACCTGGTTCAGAACCAGAGGAGGGGGAAAGTAGTTTGAATCATGTCCCGTAAATCCAAAAATAAGCTCCTGGGTAAACACTCATTTTAATTATTCCTCCGTTGCCAGTCAGAATCTCATGGTTACCTACTGCTTTCCCTGCCTGCCTGTATCCACCTGTTGTGTGTTTTCAGAAAGTCTGATTTAAAGCTCTTTGGCCTGGGAAAGTCTTTGTTGTGGATTTCTGCCTTGCCTATAATAAAGGCAGTGGACCTGTAGCTTCTACTGCAATATAAATAAAGAATAATAACAGTGATACTTTTCTCATTTGAGGTTACCTGGGGATAAAGTTGCTGGAGGCTTATGACTTTGATATACAGTCAGCTATGTCTCACATCCAATTAAGCTTAACCACATGGTCTAACAAGCTCCCATTAGGCCGATGAGAGCCCCAGTTTGATAGCAGGGTTAGCTTCAAAGATTTGATGCTTGCATTTGTAGTGATTTCCTTCCCTGGTGCTCAGATTGTGCTGAAGGGCATGAAGGGAACTTCATATTCAGATGACACATGACCAGCTTGAGAACTGTGCTTTAGAAGACAGTTGCACAATCTTTACTGCCATTTTCATCATCTTACAGCTTGTAATACAAGCCCTTGCCTTAACAGCTCTGTGCTCAAATTTCACTGCAATGTGGAAAACAAACAGTCAAAGAAAAACCCAGCCCTTGAAGGAAAAATACCTGGTTTGCAATATTATTTTTTCCATAGGGAAAAACAACAACAAGAAATTTGTTTTAAATGACACATGGACCCAAGTCTTACCATGCTTCAGGTCTGGACAAAGGAGGATTTAGGCTGTAATGTTTTTCATTTCCCCTTGACTTTTGGACAGACCACATCTAAATCTGGGATGCAAAGAATCCCTCAACTTGCGAGAAGCAGGAATTCCAAATATGAAGTCTGAGCCCACCTCTGGTTACAATGAGTGGAAAGCACAGGCCATGAAATGGAACAGGGCTTCAGGCCACAACACCAGGCACCTCTGAGACACACTGCCTGGCCACAGGGTGCTCCAGAGAACGAGCATGGCTGCTGGCACAAGACACAATGGAACGAATCCTTTGGCAGAAGCAGTTTGGCAATGTAACCACTTTGCAATATTGTGTGACATCCATGTCATTCTTAGGGATGGCTGGAACCTTCTGGGAATCTATTTCCTCTGCACGATGTCTAAACACGACATCCAGCACCAGCAATTTTTACAGAACATAGTGGGATGAAAAATAGTCAGGCAAAGAGTAGAGATAGGTCTGCAAATCCCCATCTGTCTAGATTGCGTAGCGCATTTTATAAAAGCATAACTCTGGGATGAATTCTGGCAGTGGTTTGCATACGTATTCACTTTACTACACAAAGCCCTATTGAAATGAACCAGAAACTTGCACAGTGCATTTCAAAGGGACTCTGCAAAATACTAAGCAACAACTGTGCAGAAACAATAGCTCATAATAATGCCAGAGCTGCTGGTGCATCCTGTGTTCTCGGTGCAGCACTCTGTGAGCCATCAGTTGTGGTATTCACCTTAAAAAATTCAGGGAAATTAAATACAAAAGCAATATTAAAAGCCTGGCATCTTTCCATAAAAAACAGGAAAATTCACTGTTGCCAAGCTGAGGAAAAGCAAGCTTGAAAGGAAACAAGAAGACCCCAAAAGCAAGGATCTTGAATAAAATGTCTAAAAGAGACATGGTCCGAACACGTGGCACTTTAAAAAGCCTCTCTTGAGAGTTTCAAGTCTGTAAGACTCAAAGTTGGCACCCTTTAGAATTATCAAAAACAAGAGTTTCAGACACAATGGTACCTGGAGCACATCCTGACCACACCATGGAAAATGCTGAGAACCAGAGCAGGTGCTGTCAGCACATGGGTTCCAATTGCCCTCGCCAGGGCTGAGGTCCCTGGGACAGACTGTGGCTCCCTCTGCATTCCTACAACGCAGTGTCCAGTCAGTGCTTAACAACAAGCACTTAGCACTTCACCAAGCTCTAAGACACATGGAGGTGGATGCTGATGGGGTTTATATCATGCCATCTACTGACTAGTTTTAGCACAATGGCTTTAGATGTCCTATGCAAATCCTACTTCTCACTGGGGCAATGAGTGAAACGGCTGAAGATATTTCAAGCAACATAAAAGCCTATTTATAGCCACATCTCCTTTCCTTTCAGCATCCACTGGAGGATGCTGAGTGCTTCTAAGTACTCTGCCTGACCTGATGTGTCACATCAGAATTAAAACTTTAAGAATCCCTGAGAATTCTGATTCAATCTAGGAAACCACTCCCAGCAAGCAGAGTGTGAGAAAGTGTTGCTCCACTTCTTACAGACATGCCAGCGTTGCTTCACCGTGGGAAACAGTTTCAGGCATTTTGGTTTTTCATGGCACTCTGGGCATGGATGCATGGAACATGTGCTTTATTTCCCCTCCTCTGTACAGTGCAAATTGACAGTTATATTATAGGAATTAAAAAAATAAAGTATCAGCATTCACTCATTATAGCTCTTCCAGTTCATCCACATCATAGCTTTTTCTTCGCAAAGTGAGGAACAATGCCAGCGTCATCCTGAGGCAGATGGCTGCCTTCTTCCTTCACTTTCAGGCTCTCTTCTGCAAGCTGGGATAGATACTTCTGCAAGCACATCAAAAACAAAGCATCATTACCAATCTGAAAATATTCAACATGGGATGCTTTACGCCTTTTCAGAACTCTCACACTCTCCCAGTATTTCAAAAGGGAAGAAAACTCCCAGTAGGCCCATTTCAGTGAAAATCCAAGCTAGGAAAAAAAGCTGTGTGTGGCAAACAACCTTAACACATGGAGAGCCTCAGAAGTTCAGTGGTTTACTCTCTGCTGTGGGGGGAACCTGGAGGACCATGACTCCCCCATCAGTCCTTGTAACTTTTCTCCTTGCAAACTCCCTACTGCCATATGCTGTAGGGCAGGGACTAACTCCACTGAGTGAACTGATTGATGCTTGTGTAAGACTGGTGTGCCAGAAAATAGATGCAGTTTCTGAGTCACAATTTAGAGCATTTACATCACATTTTCAGCATGTCCAGCTCAGAGATACACCTTTTGCATGAGAACATTAGTTTTAAGGGAATAATCAAACTCAGTAATAATTAACACAATTTATCAGTCTGGCTAAATACTGGTAGAGTTGTGTCTCTCTAAAAGAAAGCTTTTCAGTGCTTTAAGTGCTCAGTGTGATTTAAAAATACAGACGTGGACAGTAAGGGTATCAGCCTTTTGGCAGTGCTCTTTGCTGGTAGAGGGGCATACAAAATGGACAATGAACTGGTACGAGTCTGAAAGTGGTGCTCGATTTATTCAAGGTCAACAGACCTAGAAATGGATGGAAAGAAGCTTCTTAGCAGCAGTTAATGTAGAAAGATACATGGGAAATTCCCATGTAATGATGTAGAAGTGTTCTTTATAATGACTTACACATAGACACTTGCAAGAATAACTGACCTGCACATTATTAGGATCATAAAACTCTATTTTCTAGCTGATTATTCATTCCAACTTGTTTTGAAAAGACTATCTCACACCACTGCAAGATTTTATCTCAGGATTCTCCCAGAGTCCAGTTGACTCTTTGGTACCCATGGGGAAGAGATGAAATGAGAAATGGATGTAAAAATCCTAAGGGATGTGTTAGAATTGCCAGGTTGTCTCACATAAATACAGACGTTGGATGTAAGAGGAGGGGACTCAGTAATGAATGGGTATAACCTCTAACGAAATGACAACAGCACCCTTGTTACTCTGAATATAGAGATTTGGCTGTGTAAAGAACATAACTCTCAGTCTAGATCCCTGGGTACAAAATTCCATGTGGCAGAAAGCCAGAGTAAATATTACAGTAGTGTACAGAGATATAGGGTCCATAAAGGCTGGCAGAAGTGATGCGGACACCGTGAGCTCTCATAAATCACTAACGCTTGTCATTGGATCAGATAACCTGTGCATTTTTGGTTTTAATGATTACCCACCAAAATAAGACTGAGGTTTTACCCCACACCTTCACCTGACATTGTCAGCTACCATGAGTACTATAAACACCAGTTTTGAAATTCTCAGAACAGACATTCTGATTAATTTATAGCAAAATGACAGTCAAGGAGAAAAAATATTTTTTCATTTTACTACAAGTTTTGATGAATAGTGCATAAAGCCAGTGGAAAACAGGATAAAAGGCTGCACTGAGTTGCCAAGGTAGCTTACAACACATGAATCTGACAGCTTTTTGTGGCAGAGGTGGGAGGGAAGGCCAAATGATGTGGTTTTATAGGACATGGAAAATGCAGTGGAGCTGTAAATACAAATACCACCGAGGAAAATCATTTATTGAGCTGACGAGAAAGCAAAATTACAAAAAGTCAGCAAGGCTGACCAGGAAACCGTTGATTTTTATTTTTTTCAGTGGTTGCTGTTCTTCAAGGGACACCATACTCAGATGAAACTGACTGTTTCACTTCAATACAAAATCATTATCACCTAAGCAAGGCTTTTGGAAGAAAACTGGTAAATAAACTGCTTAGTTTTCCATTCAAATCCAAACACTGAGCTTGTATTTCGGATGTGGCTCCAAGGGGATCCAAGACAACAAGCAGTAAATTAATCCTAAAAGACTCACAGGAGTGAGAGCATCTGGGACAATGTTGTTGTCACTGGACAATGGTATTTGGGTTGTGGCAAGACCACAGCAAGGCAGTCTAGAGCAGCAGTCCCAAAGCTTCACACACAGGAAACGTTGAGTCCACGGTTACGTTGCTGGGTACGCTCATAAAATTGCATCATCATAGGAGAAGACTGACAATTCTTGCAGAGTGCATAAATAAGCAGTATTGCAACAAAAGGGATTCTAGTAACACAGAACAATTATTTAAAATTTGCTGAGTTTCCACTTGAGTTGGAGGAAAGAAGTTGGAGGAGACGCTTACTTCCTCCATTTAGTAAGATAAGAGATAACGGCTCGACAGAACAGTCTGTTTTCATTACCATATTTGACAGATTTAATTTTAACAGCTTTTGTGGTTTTTGTTCTTTTATCTCAAGTCAGGGCTAGATATCTATCACAGTGCTCATGGGAAACGTCTTACCTTGGAGAAAAACAGGGTTTTTTTTTCACTGACTCAGTTTTAATTGGACCTCTTTTACTATGACTTTAACATAATAACTTAGAAAATGAAAAAAAAGTCCCTCTTCTTCCCGTGGGACCAGCTGCCAGGGGCAGGGGCTGGAGTTGCAATCTTTGCTTAAGCATGAGTTTCTTGGGGACAGACTGACATGGGATACACAGCCTGCACTGAGTGGTGCCACCTTGGGTGGATCCCTCTGGATTTTTTTGTATGAAGTATAACTTCAGGAAAGTCAAGAAAGAAATCCTCTCAGAGAAATTATTTGATTCTGCGTGTCAGTGGCAAAGCCAAGGACTAATAGCCAGGGAAATGCAGCTATTACCTGAAGAGAAGCAGAGCTCCAGCATTTACTGTGGGCAGAAGGAAGGTACAGAGAAAGAAGGAGCAGCTCTTCTTTGCTCTTGCGTGACTTGCCCCCTCCCTGGAGGTGTTCAAGGCCAGATTGGATGGAGTCTTGAGCAGCGTGGTCTGGTGGGAGGTGTCCCTGCCCATAGCAGGGGGTTGGAACTGGATGGGTTTTAAGGTCCCTTCCAACCCAAACCATTCTGTGATTCTATGATGACTTTTGCTAAGAGTATGTGAATGCCAACAGAAGTGTCTTCTGCAGAGTACACACCCTGCACAGAGGCAGGGACTGAAGGAGATGAGAGGCAACGCTACCTCCTCTGAGGCAGCACAGTTAATGACAGCAAAGGACAGTTAATGCTCATGCTGTTATCACTGATACTATCAACTCTGCATCCCAAAAGTGATAAAGGTAGGGTCTTCTGACTGAACTGCAGGCACCCATAGTCTCTGTGTGCCATTACCAAGTGCTGTCATGCTGTATATTCTGATGGGAACCATACAAGTAACTACATGCTTCTGCATGTCCTTACAGAACTTATTCAGCAGCAGCATTCTGTGGGGCAGAAGCACTGTGCTGCTCCACAGCACAGGGAGGTGATTTCAGCAGGTCACAGGAAACACCTCGGAGAGCCCCTGCATCACAAAGCACTGCGTGCTGAAACATGCTGCAGAAATTGCAAAAATAACTCTGGCAACATTATTAAACAAGTGGCATGTTTAATGCTCCTGAAATTAAGAAATAAGAAAGGCTGGGCTCACTCCTGTACATTTGGAACTACTGAAAAGTTTTGCTTATCTAAATTTCCCTTCATCTGAACTCTGTCCACAGAATAAAACTTAATTTTTCGTAGCATCATCTATTTATCACAATCCACCCATGAGTTAGTTGTTAGCTAGTTCCAAGTGTATTTTTACCTGAAGATTTTTGTAGTGAACAGTACTCCTGCAGTGATTTGTCTTTGCTGTTTCTTCATTTGTGTAGAAGAGTCCACAGAGCTTGCAGTAAAACCCAGTTCTGGGCACCACAAATTCCACACCTATTGAGAAATTCTGAATTATGTTAAAACGTCAGTTGAAACCCTTCCCCTCCACAATAAACTTGTTTTGAACAAAAAATGTTGTTGTTTAGTTAAATGTCATAGATATGAAGACTGAATCCTGGGTTACATTCTCTTATTTCCCTAATTTTGCAATAATGAGGTGCATTGCAAATAAACCTTCCATTTCTCTCTTAGATATTATAAATATTTTAAAATGTACCTTCTCGTGTTTCAGATTGACTGTAAACTTCACTGTGTAACCTCAAGGTCTAGAATAGTACTGAGGAGCAGTAAATTCATGCTTATGTTACGCACGTGGCTCTTCAGGATGTACTTCTTCCAGATATTTTACTCATGAACAGTGTTTACTCAGTAAAACCAAAATTTTTGGTTATACTGAAAGTATAATCAATACTTTTATGATAAAGACTTTTAAATTACTACGTGTTTTTCATATATAGTCCAAAGAACTTATTTCATCCCATCAGTGGCAGTAACAGCTATCTTTTGCCGTTCAACTGGAATGAAATTTGCAATGATCTGTAATTGAAAGCCCATTTCTTTCAACAGCTACCTCCCTGTCATATACCCTGTCCCTTCACTCTCCTCACATCTGCTCTGAAAAATAAATCTAGCAAGTAGCATTAAAGTGACACCTTGTTGTAAGCTGTAGGTATTGCAGTGGGCGGCACCGCAGGCCCAGGGCAGCTGAACCTACCCAGGGGAATGCTGAGCTCAGTGAAGACATCCTCTTGTTCCCAGCCTGGTGGAGAGTGTCTTCTTTTAGACTCTACCTCCGGGTACTCCAGAGATCTCATTTCCAGGTACCTAGAATTTGCTTAACAAATGAATAAATGTATTGAATGAAAACAGTTTATTAAAGTGTCATTTGTAAACTTCTTGGGAATGCTTTCTGGCTGGATCTATAAAGTCAAATCTGGGAAAAATGCTTTTCCATTCAAGCCAGAGGGTCCACTCAGCACAACTCCAACAGTATTACACTGTGCAGTCCCCTGTTTCTCCCAGCAGACCATTTTTCTATTTCTAATTTCACATTCATTATGTTTTTTTCTTTTCATATTTTGATCTCTAAATTGATCTGTAAGGTCACACATGCCCCTGGCACAAGCATGGTCCAACTGCAGCTCCATAACCACATATGGTTCTGCATGGCCAGTGATGGAGCTGGGCTAACTCAGGGGCTGCTGAGAAAGCCAGGGGCATCAGGACCTGCCAAGAGCAAATGCCCAAACTGCCTAAGGAGCTGTGTGGGCAGAGCAAACCTTCTTCTTATATGACCCCTGCAGCATCATTGTCATCTTCCTGGAGCCACTCTTCTCCCACTCTCAGCTCTCCAAGAGACAGTTCCTGCTTTATGGATCTTGGCCACTTGGAAGATTTTGGTTCCTGGTCTGTAGGGATGGGATGGTTGGTCCCTGCTGACCAACATTAATGGATACAGGATTCAAGGAGTAGAAAACAGTGGATTGATTTGCTGAGGCAGATAAAGCCAGTCAAAAGAACTGCTCTCCCTTGCTTTTATTTAAAAAAAAAGATAAATTTGTTATCACAGAGCAACAGAATTACAGATAAACTGGTCTGATTCCTGTTCTTCAGTTCTTACAGAAAAGCACTATACCCTTACCCTCACAAAACTGTATTGCATTGCAAATTTCACCTAGATAAATATATTTTCTCATAAAACAAACATATTTTTGCCCACAACAAACCCTTCCTGCCTTTCTAATCTGTAATTCAAAGATCTGCAGTTTCTGGCTATGAGAATGTTCTTTTTCTTCATTGTTTTAAATATGTCTATAAAAATAATATTAAAAATTAAAAAAATAATAAAAATAATGCGAAATCCTGACTGGTTGACTTTCAAGTTAATTTTAATCCCAAGTTTCCAGATCTGCAGCAGAGATCCCTGGAAAACCTGCAAGCTTCAGTTAGATCTTCTTAAAACACCCAGGGCCTTTGTGACAACTTAAGTCCCATTTAAGCTCATTTCTGGGTTTCTGACCTGGCAGCTGCACTTCCGAAGAGCCTTGAGGCTTGTACTACAGATCCCAGATATCAAGTCCATGGCAGAAACCTGGGAAGCACAAGTTCCCCTGGAGCTTCCAGGCTCCCTGCTGGCAAGCTGGAAGCTGAGATGCCGAAAACACTTAAGTATCTATGTGCTTGGGATACCCAGCCCTTCGTCAGCTGGCTGCCGGAGAAGTGGGCAGCCCAGGGGAGCCAACCTTGCCATCCCCAGTCCCAGGGAGTTTGCATGGCAGTGTTATCTCCAAATA
Source organism: Dromococcyx pavoninus (assembly GCA_033558185.1). Lineage (NCBI taxonomy): Eukaryota > Metazoa > Chordata > Aves > Cuculiformes > Neomorphidae > Dromococcyx > Dromococcyx pavoninus. The sequence continues at coordinate 1,689,810 of JAUMJL010000323.1, forward strand.
TGCAAAGCCTGCCAAGATTTCTTCAGGCCAAACAGGTAAGTACTGAAAACTGAACGAGTTTCAAATCTGCCCTGGAAGACAAAGTTAGTTCAAAATCAGAAATTCACATTAAATGTTCCAGCATTTGCTGGTGGAAAATTGCACCTTCAAAAATCTTCTAGCAACATCTGTTCACAACCCCTTCTCCTCCACACAGGCTCTGGTGGCAACAAAAAAGGGCATTCCTGGCCAACACGGTCTATGTTGTTTCCCACTTCGCCACATCACACACAGCCCATTCGCTCAAGTTTCACTTGAAAGTGTGATGAGGAACTGAACTCAATTTAAGACACTCAAGATCTTTTTTTTTCCTGACAGGTAAAATATTAATAGGCAGCTCTGATTACATTTATTGCCATTATCTCACAGCATGTGCTATCAGTTATATAATAAGGCATTGTGAGGGAGATAAGAGGAGATGATAAGGCAAGTCCTGACAAAAGGCAAGTATTTGCATGAACAGGGACTAAGAAGGAACAATCTACGGATGGTTTCCACGTTACTAACACTTCAGTATAGTCTGTAAGAATACCCACCCTGTCCAGGAGCCAGCCAGACACTACAGATACCTTTCTGTTGACCTTCAGAGACTGTCACTCATTTCATTGACAATTCAAAATAAATTTAGCAGGGCGCTGAAAGAGCTCAGCTAAACTCATGTGAACCTTGACATGACAATTATAGCAGCTTATGTCTTTCAGAAAGCTTGCAAGCTGCTTATCATATTTCCTTTACACTATTCAGCTAAGAGCCTCTAATGGTTTAGCTTGGCGAAAGGCACTGGGGTTCTTTTACTGAGCCGCTCCAAGGACAAGTCTTGATACTATTAGCAACATTTATTCTTGTTAGCAATAAATTTCAGTCTACTGTCAGAGAAAACATGCAAGGCTCTCTGTGGGCTGAAAAGGAAAAAACAGTAGTTACCCTTGGCCTCTGGACACTCTTGGCTTCCGTGTCTTGTTTCTTCACGAGCGTTTTTAACAAGCATTTCCATATCTTTTCTGCTCTCAGCTCCTTGTGATCCCATCTGTTTGTAATCATCTATAAATGTATCAGGGAGCTGGAGAGTCTCTTCTTTCAGCGGAACAGAAGGTATATGGTGATCTTGGGGCTCTAAATGAGTGTCAGAGCTCTTATCAATTTTTCCTTCCTTCTGCTGGGGATCAGACTCCTTAGCAGATTGGTCTTCTTGCAATTCCTCTGGCTTCTGCTCAGGGTCCAGATTTAGGCTTGATGCTTCAGTTACAGCATCATCATTCTCATCACCTTCATCATCATCCTGACAGCCACTGGAGGCTACGCTGCCCTTTGCTGACCTGACGTTTGTTTCTAGAGCTTTATGGGCAAATTTGTCTTCGCTCCTGGTTAAGTGACTGTGATCATTTTTCAGTTCTATCACAGTTGACATGCAGGGACACATTTCTGAAGCAGTTTTATTTTTTTCATCAACTGGTACTATTTCTTCAAGCTCAGTTATATCCGGCTCCATAATTAAATCATCTTCTCCCACTTCATCAACTGTCACTAATTCCTCCATGTTAGCAGGATACCAGGTCTCACCTTCTACCTCACTTCCACTCTCCCAGTCTCGGTCCTGTCACAAAAACACGAAACATTTGAGAGATCAGTTATTATAAATCACCACTGTTCAAAAAAGGGCTTTGAACACCAGTAACAACTTTGATCTGGCCATGCCTAAGCCCTCAGGTATTTTAGTTTCAAAGAATGATATGCCTTGGTGTTGTGATGTTAAACCTCATGCACAAGGACAAGCACTCTCTTTGTAATTATCACATAAACTTCACTTTGTGCAGATCCTGTAACTGCCTTGGGGACTACAGTCTCTCCAGTTTCCAGGGCTACAGTCTCTCCAGTCTCCTGCTCCTTACTCTTCTGTAAGCAGTGGAACAAGGCACAACCTGTTATACTTTATTATGCAACTGACTTTACTATGTGATCCCCAAGGAAATGAACCTCTCCCCTTTCTCTGTCTGCATCCCAAGGTGGTGAGAAATAGGCAGCATGATGGAAATATTCTGAACCCTAGCCTAGCCACTCTGGCTTTTGTTTTGCTTGACCAGGTCCTTTAAATTTCTATGGTGAGAAAACATGGCTAACTTCTGCAGTGATTTCCTTCCACCAGCAAGATCCCTCTGACAGGGACTGTCTTGGAAGAGATTGGCCTAGTCCTTAAGAAAAATCAGTTTTATAGTTATACTCAAAGGTACACAATCTGAAATATCCCAATACATGCGGTTGTAGAGTTACAGGACTCAGACACTAACACTGGACTTCAGAAGTATTAGAATTATAAGGCATATATATATATATTTTAAGACACCCCTGCAGATTAGATTTCAACTCCCAGACTCATCGTGTACACATAATCTATTAATAATCTGCATTCTCCTCCCGTTTGCCCATTCCCACACTTCCCCTCCTAGAATCCTAAAACAGCATGAAAACTCTGGGAGTTGACACTGCTCTTGCCAGGAGATCAGTTTTCTACAGCAACAGATATCAATAGCTTCCATATCTGACCATCAACCCATGACCCTACAGATATGAAGCTGGAGGAATTCCAAGGACATTGCTGTCCCTGACTGTGATGCTGCACTAAGGGTGCTGTAGAGACATTGCTTAATTAAATGCAGAAACAATCAGAAGAGGCCACTATCCATAATCCATCTAAGGCCAATGTTCTGAAAAGCCTTCATTGTCAGGCTCCTCCTTCTCCACCAACTGACCACATCTCCTATTTTTGGGCACGGCTCACCAAGTCAGTTCACTTGGGCATACGTTACTTACAGTTGCCAGTGCCAAGGGCTGTGCATGTGGAGCAATGTACATGGGCAAAGAGCAACTAAAAAAAGAGTTCTGGAGACTTCAGGAAAAGCTATCCCTTGAAGCAGAGGTCAAGATAAGGCAAGTTAATTTAGACAGCCCCCTCCTACAACCGCTTTGCAAGCCTTTCCGTGGAGATTTAATATTTCAGTTGGGAGAATGTGCCAGCAAACCTGGGGTTTCACTCATTTTGTCGTGGAAGCTGCACCACCATCATGTCACCAACCTTCTCTTTTCTTGCATTGTCCAGAATCTCTCCAGATTCTATTCCTTGTTCATTAGCTGAAGGTGAGTTCTTCTCTGGAACTTGCTCCTCTTGTTCAAGCTAAAATAAATACAACATATACACATATAGCAATACACAGTGGTGCCCTGTTATGTTTCTATTCTGGGTTCAGGGAAGCAAAGTCACCACAAGGTCACATTCTTTATTTCTAAAGTTTATGCAAGTCAACTGGGCTGTGGGAAAAGACCCAAGAATTCATTTCTATTAGCAAAACTGCACAAATAAGAATTAAAAGAAAGGCATTTAAACAAAATGAGAAAGATGTAACTTACATCATGGAATTGGCTGGAAGACAGCTGGGGGAGAATGTGAATTTGTTAAAATTTCCAGCCTCCACTCCTCTGTTCTCTACCCACATCTGTTATGTTGGCTCAGACATGGAAGGAGAGCAGCAGTGTTAAAACTCTGCAAAAGACCTGAACTGTTTTGTTTATTGATGTAGGGTCAGTTGAGAATGAAACTGCTTGCACAGTCTGGAAGAACAAAACGCCAGTACTACCTGGCACTTGGTAAAAGAAGGGCGAAGCAAAAGCGTGAGTTCGAGACATTCAAGCCTATTTCTTCCTTTTAAAATAAATTGTTAGCATTAGACACTGGAGACGTGTGCCTTTAAAAAAGCAGCTTAAATAACTTGAAAAACATGCAGAGGAGTGTGCCACACTGGTGATTTAGGATGCTGTCTGACATTTCTCTCTGACATCTCCTCCCAGGGAACCATCCGTCATAGTGAAATACCAGGCAAAGGAGAAAGATGACAAAAGGTGGTACAGGCACACATGTCTATGGCATGAGGTAGTGCTGCTGCCTGTTACAGAGACCAGCTGAGTTTCAAGATCTAGAGATTTCCATGAACCTTGTCCCCACGTAGGAAGAACGAACACAAGGCCAACTAAAACCAACTGAAAATGGCCCTTGCAGCACAAAGTCACAAGCTAGAGATGGACCCATGGTCAGCAAAGCAGCTCTGCAGCCTCCTGTGTCAGCATCCCCAAACGGCACTGAGGGCTGTACTGGGACTGAGCAAATGAGGCATCTTGATCTGTTCCCTCTCAATTTTTTCCCAGGAGAGAATCAAACCCACAGATTTTGTCATTGTACCAAGTGGAAGTATTCCTCCAGAGATCCCGTAATTTTACAGGTGATCTGATTCAGAGGTTCCTGAAGGGAGAAATGAGAATTATCCCTGCCACAGCTGACGGTAGGGACACATGACAAATAGAAACCAATCGCCCTGCTGAGTTGACCAAAAGGAAAACATTCCTCACTAGAAGTTCATTCCCATTTTTACAGTGTAACAACCAGTTCCCTGTATTGTCATACGAACATTTTGTATCCCTGTAAAACACAACTTAGTTACCAGCTAACTCAATCCACATCACAGAGAGTGAAAGGTGGTGGTGGAAGCAGAGAGAGCAGCTATGGGGTGTTCTGCACAGACTTAGGAGAGCAATAGGGCAATGGCCCCTGCGCACAGAACCTGCAGGCAAACGGCAGCCGGTCACTTGGTGTTGTTGTGAGTCGTCTGTTCTCTTCCCTTCACTGATTGCCCAGAGTTTCTGTGCTTGGCACAGAAAGACAATGTCCATGGACAGGATGACTCATCAAGATCTCTTCTAGAACTATATTCCCTGATTTTATCATGGCAAAACATTGCATGTCACTAGTACCACACCCACAGTAACGGATCCAAAATAGTTCAGAAAATACATTACTTCAGCATTTACCTTCTTACATACAGTTTGAGATCTCTATTTACCTCATCCTCAGGAGGTTTGGTTTCCTTCACATCACTGTCTTCAGCAGCAGCATCTTCCTCTTGGTCTCTTTCAGCTTTCTTCACCTTATTCTTATCACTTTGTTTTTGCCTGGAGCTCTCGGATGCTTTGCTGTGTTTCTGTTCAGACACCTCCTCCCTGGCAGGATCCTCACTGTAAGAATGCCTGCGTTCCCTTAACTTTGCCTCTTCCTTTCTCTTAGATCTTCCTGGTAAATCCTGCAGCTGCCTCTGAAACTTGTCAGATTTTGACTTAGAGGTTTTTCGGTAGTAGTCATCTTCCCTGCCCTTATAGCCAGATAAAGGGTGAAGGGAGCCAGGGGAACCACTCCTTAAATATTTATCTCTGTGCCCTCTGCCTCCTTCAATCCGTTCATCCAAATCAAACTTGTCCAGCTGCCGGGAATAATGTTTCCTCTCATGTACCCACGTGTCAGTCCTGTCCCTCTTCTCGTCCCCGTTCTCTCGCCATTCTCTGCTGTCTCTTTCCTCTTCCCGTCGAGAATAAGGGGACTGATCCCATGACTCTCTCCCATTTCCCCAGTCAGTCCTGCTGGTCCCCATGGGGCTGTGGGGTGAACTGCAGGAAGTAAAGCTGGGAGTGTGGGATCGGGGTGACAGGGAGCGGCTGATGGGGCTGCGAGAGCGGGGCCTCTCCGTGCCATACCTGCTGCAAAGAGAAAAATCAGCTGTAACTGGCTGACCCACATAGCTCTTGCACACTGGAAACACATGTGGACTGCAAACCCGAGACCCCAGGCCCTTCCTATACATGCACTGTACAGCTGTAAACATGGTGAACAGGAGAAAGGCAGTGTCCTATCCACAGAACTCAACTAAATCCCCACTGATCTGCCAAGAATATATTCATTCATTCTTAAAGGCATCTCATGGGGGTTTAGCATTAAAAGCTTACAATATATTAACATCTTTACAATGACCCTGATGTCTGTACCCCTAACACTCACTCATCTGGGGTATCTCTGAGACAAAAGTGACAATGGTTATCTGTTTAAAACAGATGTCTTAGAATTGCCATCCCTCTCCATTTTTGCTGGAAGGTCCAGAAGCCAGGGAGATGAGAAATACACCCAAACACATTTTAATACGAACCAGCTCCTTCCAGCTAGATCTTGCAGCAGCCCCAGCCTTTACGCTTTTCACTCAAGGCAGAGGAGAGGGGAACAGCTTCATTTGTGTATTCTCCACATGCCAGGCATGCTTTCTGAGTCATTATCATCAGTGAGAAAGAGTTCATTTATTTTCATAACATGCACAGCTTCTATCTGATCTCATTACATGGGCCATGTACCTACTATTGTGCCCATTTATATTTTTTACAGTGAAGTGGAAGTCAAATTAAGAAAACAAATGAGATATGAGAGGGAAGCACACAGATAATGCGAAAAAAAAGCATTAAACCTGCAGGTTTACAGGTTTATGCAGGTCCCATGGAGAAGCTTTACCTGTCCACTTCACACAGCAGGTCCCTCTCTCTCTGTGAATGGATGTCCTGGATAATAGCAGCCACGTTCTTACCTGGTTTCTAAATAAGACAAAGGCACTGTTTAGCATGCTGCAGACTCTCCAAGCTAATAAAGGTGATTTGTCCTTCAAGAAACAGCAGCCATGCGTTATTCAATTACACTATCACTGAGAAATACTTCCTTTCAGTGTTGTGGTTACAGTTTTTTCTGCAGCTGGTATCTCAATAGCAGATCAAAGCAGTAAAGTGATACAAATGGAAAATACACTCCATTACGTTGTAGCACTGTCTCCTCATACTTGGCTGTTGTTAAAGGCTTTGAAAACTAGCTTGTCCTTCCCTGTTACACATTCCCTATGGAGTATTTTCTAGGAATTGGATGGAAAAGGAAAAAAAATATACAATTTTTCTAATATCTGAATTAAATATGCATAGCAACCCATCTCTGACCTTCTAGGAATGAACTGCCTCCTCTCCATCTCAGCGATTACCTCATTCTGGAGTATAGCTCTAAAGGGCTATGTTTAGACATGAGCTTCGGAAAAGCTAAGTGCAAGAGAGATGTTTACAGGGAGTGCTGATTACTTGAGATTCAAGATAATTTACAAAAGATGCACTACTCCAGGCTAGAGGGCACGCAATTTGCCAAACACGAGCCATGCAGTCCTGAGCAACATAACCATGCAGGAGCTCAGGGTGGTTAATAGCTCATGCATATTCCCCCTTCCATGTTGCACTTTTGTATGTCTGGTTTTAATAAAGAGAAAGAGCTTTCGCTTGTGCAGAGAAAAATAATTCCATGAACTGAGAAGTGCCATTGGAAAGGCTGAAAAGCTACCTGAAATCTAAGCATACTCCCACGCTCTCCTGTGTAATTCCGGTTCCATCTGTATGTTAAGATGCACACCTTACACCTGCATCCCATCACTGCACCACACTAAGAGAGACTGCCCTGGTTTATGGACTTTTGGCAGTTCCTTTAGGTCTCCTTAAAGTATTATACATGTATAGGAGAGAAAGAGACTTTTCCAAAGGTCAAACCAATCTGAGTTACTTGTTTCTCCTCAAAGCTCATAAAAAGGCCCCTTAACCTCTTAACTTAGAACATTACTTTCTACAATAACTTTGTGCCATGTTAGATAACACAATACGAAGCTTTTTGGCTCTCTATTGCCAGTTCCAGTCCAAGTTTCCAAGAAAAAAAAGAGTCTCTCAGCATTACACATGGCAGGGCATAGGCTTCCAGAAATACGCTCACAAGAGCACTGATTTTTGCACATCACTCAGGTGTTCACATCAAAAGTGTCACACACTCTCTTAAGTCCAAAGACTATTGCTCTGATCTGACTCTCTGAAAAAAAAATCTTGCTTTTTAGCTTAGGTCATTCACAGGAAAGAAAGAAAAATAAATCAGAGTGATGTTTAGCTCTGCTATCACTGCTTGTAGAGAGATTGTTCTATGGCTCAAGCATGCAAGCAGTGAAGAGCATTGCTTCAGGATTCATGCCTGACTGAAAGGATAGGATCATCTTATTCTTGCTGACATGTTGCATCTTACACATGGCTGTGTTTTAGACCTCTGTGAGCTCAAGCAACGTGGGGAGCCCACTCAGAAGGGAGTTTTGAAATGTATGAGAGGACAAGAGAAAATGGGATCTCTTCCAAGAATTAAAATCTAGAACAAGGGCAAGCAGCTAAGTATAAAAGATTGTTAACGTACATTAATTAATTATCCTTCTTGATTTCTTTTTCCATAATAATGAAGCATTAATTAGAAATCAGTAATCAGCAAAGATTTTTAGATGTATTCTCCAGGATGTGCTATGGCAACTCAGGGAATCTGATGAGGAATTACTGTCTTACCTTCAGCTGCAATTCCTTATATCTTTTAGACATCCTAATGAGTAACTTGTCATCATTTATCATAGCAGGTTTTTCTTTGTAGTACTGCACCATGGCTTGGGCTGCTTCACTGTAAGCCATTTCCAGAAAAGCCTAGCACAAATGGGAAGAGCTTTAAAATCTACTACATAATTAAAAATACAAAGTACAAGAGAGAAAAGGCAGCATAATAATTTTCATGTGGATTCTTATGCAAAATGTCTTAATACTAAAGAGCTGAGTAGCTTTACAGCCCTGAAGGTGAAATAGTAACACTCAGTACATTTCTCAGCCTCCTTTTAACAGCAAATAATGGATCAAACCCAGCTATTAAAGCCAATATGCAACTTCAGAAGCCAGATCAATCAAAAACTAAATGACTGGAATCTAATCTTTCTCAATGCATGAAAACATCACCTTTTCCTTGCTTCCTCACTGGTGCTTCTACACCATGGTCAGCTGCTGGTAAAACTGCACTGCTGCAGCATGCACTGCTCCAGAGATTGTCAACTGTGTCTTGCAGAATTGCAAGGGATCCAGATAAAAGCAGAACATCAGAGCATGAGCAGCCAGAACAAAGCCAAAAAAAGAATTTAAAAAAACCTGAATGATTTTAAGTAGGGCTTTTATTTATATGCAAATTGCATATGATGTGATTGCAGTTTAACTGGTCAAGGAATATACTCACAGCTGTGTAATGACTGCATTTTGAAACATTACAATCTCAAATATTGCCTGCTGGTGTGGATTCTATTCTATCTGTATATGAGAGAAGATTTTCTAGTCTTCCCAACCTACCACCACTGGTAGACTTCAGCTACTTAAACTAGACTTAACCTACCCTGAAAAAAGAGAGCTCTCCTACAATCCAGTGCAGATTAAAAGTGAGTGAAGGGGAAATGCACCTGTAAGGTCACAAAAATACGTGTGCCAGATCACCCAGCAAAGTCATGGCCTGAGGGCTCTGCCACCAGCCTGTAACTGTAATTACACCATTGTGGGATCTGCCTTTGCTGCAACAACAGATCATGCAAGTCATTCTTCAATGTCCTGTTCAACTCTACGGGTATGGACAAGAAAGCAATAACAGCCCCCCAAACAAGAAGAGAAGCCTGAAAGTAATCCCAACAAAAGGCTGAGAGAAGGCAGCCAAGTTACTAATTTTAAAAAATTTATTATTACTATTGTTGTTGTTGGGTTTGTTATTATTAATATTATTATTATTATTATACTGCTTCTGGGTTTTTAAGATTTCTTGGTTTTTCTAACAAGAACTATGAGGCAGTGGTCATGTTGATGCCATCATCTCATTCTGTGAACATCACCTTTATTTTGCTTTAAAAGCAGGCTTCGTATTTTAGGTTTCTATTACAATGAAAGAAATCTTCCCTAAAGAGTCTGTCTTCCCGTCAAGGTCTTTATGCCAACAGACATCAATACTGCTGACCCCAAATGCACAGTACCTGGTTCGTGGATTTCATGAGGATATAGTTGGTGACCTTCCCAAAGGGGAGGCCCAGGTTAATGACATCATTCTCTGTGCAGCTTCCCTCAGGGAGGTTGCAGATGTGAACCACTCGACCCAGTGTAGATTTCCTCTGGGGAAACTGAAGGAAAAAACAACTCAAAGCAATGCTTTAATCTTAGATATTCCATTCACTAGGTAAGACCTTACTTTTTTTAAAGAAAGAAAACAAAATGAAATGTTCTGTGTATCCATTTTTAAAGACAAATATCCTTCTTTAAAACCTTGAATTTTAACATCCTGGCTTAGAAATACAAATGGGAAGGGAAATGTTTAACAGCTGTGCAGCTTGCAATGGAGTCTCCATCCCTGGGCATTATAAAGTCCAGTGAGGATATTTAGAAGAGATGCTCTTGTCCAATCAGGATTAAGGATGCTGCTGCAAAAGGTTACTTGCCACCTCAAACCTTAGAGACTCCAGGGCTTCAGCTCCCTGGCGTGTCACCAGAGAGGGGTGCAGCCCACTGCGCTGCACCCAGCACCAGGGGGAGTTTGCAGGCCCAGTGGCGTTGGAGACAGAGGGTGCCCCTTCCACTGGGAGGTCTCAGCCCCTCCTGACCAGCTCCCATCCAGTGCACTAGCACTACCCTCTGGTAAGTCAGCCAGCCTTCCCCATCCCATCTGCACCTGCCTGTCCCACGGGGAGCTCTGTGCCTTCCCGGCACATGAAGGCATCGTGCACTATCACCGAGGCCCTTAGCAGAGAATTTGTGAGCAATGCCCAAATAATTAGTCTTTTTGAGTACTCCATAAATGTCCACGTATGTGGTGCTGGTGGGGCCTGGAAATGGAAAGAGATGCTCACTGCCATCCTTGTGGAATTCATGGGTGTTAGAAATCAGTTTAGGTGACTACAGAAGTGTTCAGGATAGCAGGGGCTGAATTTAAATGCTCCCTCTGCCCTGGTGGAACAGACCAGGCCGGGGTAAAAGTCACCCCATTTAACCTGTGACAAGACACACAGCTGTAGCTCAGGTTGGAAAATCTACTTCTTTGCCCTCTCATTTCAAGGACACACAGCGGGAGGGATCTTTCCCCTGGGGGCAGAGTGACCACTGGTCCTGCAGGGAGGCAGAGCTCTCCAATTGGGTTGGCACAGGCACACGGCGCCAGCGCGGTAATTGCTCCCCAAGAGTGGAAAGTCTCCTCTGGAGTGCTGAGGCAGTTCAGAAAAACACTGCCCATCTCCCTGACAGGGAAAGCAGGCTCTACAATCCTTGTGCAAAGAGGCATCAGGGAATACTCAGAGAGAAACCTGATTTATCCCAGCCAATGGCATGCAAAACATTGCTTACACAGGATTAACTCTTCCCAGCCCATTTCCCTGTTTATGACTCCTGCTGTTAGGAATTTACTGCAGAAATAACTACTGCTGGGTTTGGGCAGCAAGTTTTTGGTGGTGGTAGGGCTACAGGAGTGGCTTCTGTGAGAAGCTGCTAGAAGTTTCCCTCACGTCCAACAGAGCTAATGCCAGCTTGCTCCAAGATGGACTGACCAGGCTGAGCCGGTCAGCAACAGTGGTAGCACCTCTGTGATAACATATTTAAGAAAGGGGGAAAAACCTGTACAGCAGCAGCCAAAGAGAGGAGTAAGAATATGCAAGAGAAACAACTCTTCAGACTGCAACATCAGTGAAGAAGAAGGGGGAGGAGGTGGTCCAGGTACTGGAGCAGAGATTCCCCAGCAGCCCATGATGAAGACCATGGTGGGGCAGGCTGTCCCCCTGCAGCCCATGGAGGTCCACGATGGAGTGAACGTCCACCTGTGCCCATGGGAACCCCACACTGGAGCAGGGGGATGCCTGAAGAAGGCTGTGGCCCTGTGGGAAGCCTGCTCTGGAGCAGGCTCCTGGCAGGACCTGTGGCCTCATGGAGAGAGGAGCTCATGCTGGAGCAGATTTGCTGGCAGATTTGTGACCCCATGGGGGACCCACACTGGAGCAGTTTGTGAAGAACTGCAGCCCATGGGAAGGACTCACGTTGGGAGAGGTTTGTGAAGAATTGTCTTCTGTGGGAGGGACCCCATGCTGGAGCAGGGGAAGAGTGTGAGGAGTCCTCCCCATAAGCCAACATGTGACGAACTGACCACAACCCCCATTCCCTGTCCCCTTGCATCACTAGGGGGAAGGAAGCAGAGAAAATCAGGGGTGAAGTTAAGAAGAGAGGGGTGGGAGGAAGGTGTTTTTAAGATTTGGTTTTATTTATAATTATTCTACTCTGATTTGATTGCTAATAAACCAAATTCATTACTTCTCCAAGCTGTGTTTGTTTTGCCTGTTTCGATAATTGGTGAATGATCTCTCCCTGTCCTTATCTCGACCCATGAGCTTTTCCTCACATTTTTCTCTCCCCTGTTCAGCTGGGGAAGGGAAGTGATTGAGTGGCTTTGGTGGAAGCCTGGCATTCTGCCAGGGCCAACCCACCACATAACTCCACCTTCAGCTAAAGTTGTACCATTCGAGGGAAGACACAAATCACGTAATCTCGTGGGATCAAGTTCACCAGAGCCATTACAAATGTTTGGCTTCTCAGCTAGTTCGCAGGTTCACAAGTTACAGAGCTAATGTCATCTAATTTACACCTTCATCCCATTACCTTCCCTCCAGGCTTCACCACTTAACTATTTGTGTGTTTTTGCTGTAGCAAGACCCTCTATTACAGAGAGGTCTCCTATTCAGCGTGCACCTTACAGCGCCTGCCCAGGCACAGAAGGTAAGTCAAAGAAGTGCTGAAGTCCAGAAGGAAGATACTTTCTCTAGCAGAAAAATAACAAAGATGTGATCCTGTAAATGATGAAGCAGCTCAACTCCACCTGAATAGAAAGGAGGTGATGTCTGTGCCATAAGGCAAGGCAGGACATAGCGCACAAGAAGAACACAACTCCAGGTAGCAGAGGAAATGGAAACTTTCCTGACAGCAAATGCAGCCCCAGTCTAAGAACATCTCAGGTCACCTGACTCCTTCTGTTTATTTTGATAGATCTGTTAAGAAACGATGTGTTAAAAGTCTATGGGACTGGGAACACTAAGCTGTTCCCTACCTGGGCTCCAGAACCCGTGCGCAGACACACGCACAGCAGTACATTAAATCAAATGACTGTGAGATGTTACCACCTCCTCACAATTGGCAATGGCTTAAATCAAAATGCTATGCCGTAAATCTGCCCTAATTCATGATTAAGAAGTGGTTACATACTCATACCAGAAGTCAATGGGCTGTACCAAGCAATAATCTTGTCAGCTGATTGAAGTTCAATTGGATCCATTCATGAAATAGAGCTGTAAATCACAGCCCTAGGTACTCCTTCCGTATCCAGAGTCAGGAAGTTGTGTGTCAACTGTTGAATGTAATTTTCAACAAGACTATGAGTTACCTTCCTCAGCATCTGCAGGGACCTGCCAATGCAGATGGGTAACTATTACAGAAATATTTTGATGCACAGCAGTGAAATGCACCTCATATTTTTTGACGTATTATTTCACCAATTCAATTCCTTTATTTTTTATTACAGCTTTCTTTTTTCATTTTTTTTTGTTTCTTGCTTTTCAAACTCTTTTATCACTTTCTTAAGCATCACGTGAATCTTTTCTAAAAATAATAAGGAACTGCCAGTGCCATCCTTCCAGTGCTAACAGCTCCCCATGCCTGGGTGAAGATCTGTAGTGCTGTATTTGCCTTTTGAAGAGGGACAGAGTTATTTGCAGATGGACAGCACACAGCAAGCTCTTCCAGAAATCTGAACACTTTGTTTATGATTACACGCAGGGTCAAGTATAATCTCCCACTGCTCAGTTAAATGGCAGCAGCTTAGCTGAAAGTGAATACTACCGTGCAAAGGTGTAATAAATTATAAGCCACCTGGGTTGTGGAGTGAATGACAGCTGGCAAACTCAATCTTAACACCTCTAATATAGCTCCCTGTCCACCCAATGTGCTTCTGAAGAAAAAGAGGATTTACAGTGTCCAGGAAAAGCAAAGTTATTGTTTCTGTTATCTCTCCTAGTACTGCAGGTCATTCAGAAGGAGGACTTCTGCAGGCAGCTTAAATAATAAATAGTGACAGATTCTAAGGAGAAATGATACTGGTATTAGCAGCAGTTTCATTTGTTGTGAGGTTGACAGACATGATGAAAAGGAACATTCCCCTGCACCCGCTGCTACTCCACCTCTGACCTTGGAGGCAGCTGTCATGAGCAGCTCTGCTCTTTGCTCCCCTGCACACACAGTGTCTGTGGCAGGCAGAGGCTAAAGCCCCTTCAAATAACCTCTTGCACAGCAAAAGCACAGAGTAGAAAATTGGTTCGATTAAACAAATCTGGGTGATGTTTTTGTAAGCAATGCCTGATGTGAACTGGAGTGGCACAGGGACACAACTCAGGCTGGCTTTCCAGAGTGTCTGAGACCACATCAGGACATATACACAAAAGCTAACAAGGTGAAAACTTGAATCCCTGGATTACTGCTGCTATTCCATGAATGCTTTAACACGAGCCCTTGATATCAGCTTTAATCGTAGCTTTCCAACGTATTTTGAGCTTCATTTTAACCCTAACAACTTTGTATTTCCATTATGTATATTATTTGTTTTCCTTTGGGTTTTTTGGTTGGTTTGGTTGTTTTTTTCCTTTTAAAATCTTGCTTTGTCAGTGTAAGAAACACTTTCAATGTTATCTTTTTTTGGCATATTTTAGTTATTGGGCTAGGAATTCAATTGCACATTAGAGCAATATAACTGGGGACCTGTGTTGAATGCAGTGGTGGGCTCATAAACCTAAATCCCAGAAGGCTGTACACCAAAGTAAACTTTCTGAAACTCTGTCAGTGGTAGCAGATGATATAAAGAGTACACTAAAATAAACCAGGAAAAAAGTTAGTCCAGCATAATGAATTGATCTGGGACTTCCAGGTGAGTAAGACTTAATGAAGTTACAGCCACTATCTTTGCCGCTATTGTACCTGGGAGAAGGACCCCGGCATGGGAGAGGCAGAGAACAATTGCTACAAATAAATAACTGGAGAGATGAAAGGCTGCTTGCTGGGATCAATCCTCAGAGAAAGTAAAAACTAATCCAAATCTTAATTCCAAGATGAAGCTGAACTTCCTGGGTTGAAAAGACTCGGAAAATCGGGAAAAAAAAAAAAGTCAAAGGGATGCACACAAAACCATTTCCCCCCTCCCCAAATCTCTCTAACAAGCAAAGAACTTTTAGCACTGGGGAAAAAAACCCAAAACTCTACGATCTAGTTCTGATTTGGCCAAAATCAAGAGCATAAAGGAGCGGCAGAGAAGCTGAAGTAACGGACAGAATATTCAGGTTATTGTCTAAAAGGAAGCCTTCATGGTTTTAATTCCATTAAGTAAAAATGCCCTCTACAAGAATGCTGGCACAGAAATCAATTTGCTTAGGTACTCACTCTTACCCCTGGTGCAGGAGAAGGAAATGTAGGACCTGGTTGGCCAAAGGATCTTGCTGACGTAGTGATAAAAGATGAGCCGACATTTGGTGGATAATCTAAATAATGGATTACACACATTTCATGAAAATCTTGATTCATATTAGTTGCATTAGTGTCCTTAGTAAGCAATGCCTCATTTACATAATAATTAATTTCATAGTCTCTACAGCAAATTGTACACTGTTTTGCTGTACCATGAAAACAAGTCATTGTCTGAAAGAAAAACAAATTCATACTTTGAAAGGCACAATATTGGCTTCTAGCCTTTCTGTGCACAACCTCCAAAAAGTTTTCCTTGGAAACATATCATATTTCATTTAAAATGCCCATTTTCCCCCAGAGACTGATTTCCCTTTCAATTAAAACAAAGTGTCTTTAACTATTGCACATACAACCATTCACCTTCAATACTAGATGGATTGAAAACTGCTGCGTTATTTGGGGATAAATGCAACGTTCCATCTGCTGAGCTTAACACACACCGGATACCAGTGCTGGAAAAGAAAGAAAAGAACTTTAGAAGCATGCAAAATGTGCCATAAATATTTAAGCATAATTAATTAGGCAGTAAATTCCCAGGGTAAAGCCACTGAAGGAAGGGATGCTCTGTTAGAAATTCAGTTGGAAGAGTGCCTCTAAAATAATACTTACTTATCTGAAAAAGCCATACATTTTTGGATGTGAAGACTTCCCTTAACGTGCTGATCCCAGTCCTGCGTTGAAACAAAGAGATGATGAGCATAGGAAAAATCCTGAAGGCAAATTTGCAAGGGAATTCTTCTCCATTCAGTTTACCTTATTCTAAAAACAATACTGAGATGCTGCAGATCAATCTGTGTGATGCTGGAGCCAAGTGCACCTGCACCCAAAGCATTTGCTGATTCGCTATTTGTAGGTTAAATTATCAGTTACTTTACAAAAGGAGAGCTTCTCTGTATTAGTTTTAAAATCCAGTAAATCTCTATTAATTCAGTTACTTCACTTTAGCTGAAAAGCTCACCTTGCAAGGTGCTGAGCAACTCCTGCAATATCCAAAAAGAAGGTGCTCAGCACACAGGGCAGCCAGGACAGTGCTTAAGTGCTTGTTCATTTCAGCAGGTTGGCACAATTTGTCAAAGTACATTTATTGATTTAAAATTTTATGATCTAAACAATGTATTAAACACCAACAAACAGACCAACCAAAACTCATTGCAATGATGTTTCTCCTGCCCTTTTTAAATGTTCAACAAGAAAAAAAGAAACGCCCAGTGTGCCCTAGATGATGGGGGCTACTTTAGCTGCTGTAACCACAGCAAACCCTCTTGCAAGCAGCTGCTCAAAGAGTAAAAGGGAAACATGAAAGAGCAAACATATTCAAACCCCCAAAGCCCCAGAGTATGTCGTTATCAGGTACTATTTCATTTGCTGGCCATCCTCCTTCCTCTACCCATGCTGTTGTAACGTTTCAGCTTGGAAACACATGCCCTTGCAGCAAGGTGCCACTGTGTTGTGGTGGAAAGGGCTGAGAGGACTTGTTGAGCAGGACTCACCAGGAGGCCGGAATAACGCCAACCAGAGCCCACGAATGGCTGTGGGGCTCAGAGGGCCTTCTGCAGACCTGACCTATATAACGTGACCTAGCACATAGGCTCTCTGGGAAACTGGGAGGCTGCTTCTCAAGGGTGGGGTTGAATTTAGAACTCCTTTGGCAGTATGAACAGAGAAGTGGGAGCGTAGTCTATACCACACATGCTGAGCAACTTCTTGCTTCCCAGGCCAAATTCGCTGAGGACCCCAAGTCCTAAACTTTCCTTAGAGATACTAGAAGGACGAAGAGATCTCAATAGAGGAATTATTAAAATAATGTTATCAAAATGCACTGTTTTGTTTAAGGAAGCTGCTTCCACGAGGCTGTTGGGTGGATCAGAAATGCAAAGAGAAAAGGAGAGGCAGACAAAGCTGCAGATGTGTGGTTATAATACCGGCTTGAGAAGTGGGGGATCAGCTTCAAGCTCCTCCTCGCTTCACTTTGAGCCCACGAGATGAGCTGTGACCCCAGCTTGGACCTCGCATTTCTCACGTCAGCCCCATAATCCCACTGTCACTCACAGCAAGATGCAGAACAAAACCAGATCTTGAAACCCCAGTAATTGCCATGAAACAGATGTACGACACCCTGAGCGAAACTATGGCCCTTTGTTTCCACTTCTCCCAGGGCATCTCTGCAGCATCAGACACTGGTGGCAAGAGGTGGCAGCCAGATCAACCACCGGGCAACCTATCCAAGGGTCAAAACTGTGCCCTGATGGTGCCTCAAAACCACTCACCTTCAGATCGAAGATCTTCTTGTCGCACAGGGTGCAGACGTGGGGGAAATGGAGGGGGGCTGCGCCGCAGAAGTCGCCCAGCTGGTGCGGTGGCAAGGAGCGGGCAGGGAGGTCGGGCGCGCCACCGCTCCGCTCCTCCTTCTGCCTCATGCGAGGGCTGCCGAAGCTCTGCTTGCTGTGGTTGAGGCGGCCGAAGGCGGGGGGGGCGGCCGCGCTGAACTTTGTGTCAGGTGTTGGCTCTTCGGGGTTGTAGAGCTCGTTTCTTATTTCATACTGCTGCTGACTCGCTGGCGGCCACAGGCTGTCGCCGGGCACGAGGTCAGGCTTGTTTTGGCTGGGAAAATTAGGGATATTTTCCCACTCGTTGCTTGTACCGCTGCCATGCAAGACAGGTCCAGGATCTCCTTTCGGATGCGAGCCTGCGTGCGGGTCGCTGGGGAAGGGTCGCGCTGCCCCATACGCCTCCTTGGGAAAGGCTGACGTTGCCTCGTGCTGCAGGTTGGGAGCCCCAAAGTGACCCTTGTAGCGTGGCCCTGCTGCTGCTGAGCCCACGTGGGCACCAAGGAGGCTGTGCTGGTTGGGCTGGTCCCCCTCCGAGACGTACGCCTGAGGGGCAGCGTTGGCTGCATTTTGCTTGTTGTACTCATAAAAGCCCCCCGCGGCAGCAGTAGAGGTGCTTGCCTTGTTGAGACCCACCACAACGGGTTGCTGGCCAGAGGTGGGAGCCATGACGCCTCCGAAGGGACTCATGACGATGGCGTTGGGGTTTTGGGCTTGAACGGGTCCCAGGCTGCCTCCTGGCGTGGCTAATGCTGGGCTCTGGGCAGGAAAGGCAATGCCACCGGAGGGGAATCCCGCGGCGGCGATGCCAGGCCCCTGCGGTGGCCCCGCAGCGTGGCCCTGCGGGGCGCTCATCACCGTGGGGTGCCGCAGCTGGTTGAAGAGCGGCTGTGACATGGCCACCTTGGAGAGCACCTGGTTGAGGACGGTGGCGGCGGTTGGGTTGTTGGTGACGGCGGTCTGAGCCAACTTCAGCCTGTGGAGCGTGAGCTGTGCCTGGAGCTGCGCCAGCTGCAGGCTCGCCGGCGAGGGGAGCAGGGGGTTCGGAGCGCCGACAGAGAATGGACTCTTCTCCAAGAGCTTGGCAGCGCTGCAAAGGACCAGGATCTGGGTTAGACGAATTCGCCCAACATCTACCTGCCCTTGCATCCTGCTAAAGCCTGGCCTAGGATTACACAGCCGCTACTGGAGGTTTAGCTTATCCAAACCCAGAGAAAGCAAGGCAGTGATTGGAACATAGTCATAACCTGTCATCTTCTCTTCCACATCAACTGCTGCATTCCTTTCAATCAAAAAGCTGCTAGGGAGACAACTACGCCAAAGATCTCTCTTTAAAACCCGCATTACAAGAATCATAGAATCATAGAAATCACTTGGTTGGAAAAGACCTTTGAGATCGTCGAGTCCAACCATACCTGTACTCTACTAAACCATATCCTTGAGCACCTCATCTACCCTCATCAACCTCTGGATCAGATCTTCAGCTCATATCTCTAATGCAGACTACGAACAGATGCAACACAAGCCCTCCCACACCATGCCCAAACCTACAATTTTACTTCTCCTCTTCTCTTCATGCAACCTCTGGCCTCCCTGCTGAGATATCACCACTCCTGACTGATTTTGTGACACTACCATTACTCCCTTTTCCCACAGAACAGGAGAATATGAAGAAAAGGACATCAAATGGGACTGTAAAGCCAATCCCACAGGTTCTTCACGCCTAGCCCAACTGGTTGCATAAAGCAAGGTGAAATACACTGCATGTATTTAATTGTTTACAGTTCCCAATTAATCTCCATGGCAGCGTGTTAGGTAACAAAGTATATCGTTTCCTGGTTGTGCAGATGCAAATACAGAGAAGGAATCAAAGCAAATGACATGACAGAAGCTGAAGCAACTACAAACTGTCCCGAAGAGTTTTTTCAGTCCAGCTGGAATGTAAGGTAAAATTTCTACAGTACCAGCTGGTAAAAATCAAGGTCTTTATACTTTCTAGAAATAAGATGTGCACTGAGCGCTCTACTTCAAGTCTTGCATATGGGATGAATAAATGATGACTAAACTGCCTGCTTGAGTTCCAGAGCTGGGAAATTAGGAGATGATATTTTCAGGCATACGGTGGTTCCTGGCTTTGGGAAACACCTTTGGGACATCTCACCAGTTCACAGCACCACCACCAAACCTTCCTCCCCCACCCCATCAAACCCTGAAAACATAAAACACGAAAAAAACAAATCAAACTGGGCAAAGTATAGCAATTTCTTTTAAGAAAGAGAAATGTTATGATGAAAAATATTAGGCAGCACCAACTTCCAGGCAGCTGCACCCACCCTGCTTTTACTGCCCGCCCTGCACCCTTCCAGGATGCCTCCTGCATCATCTGTGGCAGAGCCAGCCTAGTCTCCATGTGCATACACTGTCCTGTGGTCATGCTCCCTCTGTATGTCATGCTGCCTACGCCTGTTTACCGTCAGTCATCCTCATGCCCCCACCAGAAAAATGTTAGCCATCACTTTTTCCACCTCCAGGAGCCTCTGCTCACAGATGGCACAGCTACTCAGCACATTACGAATGGCTGTTCGTTCCGAAAATGAGAGCAGAGAGCAGTCGAATAACAGGGATGTGGTCCAAAGCTCAATTAATTTATATTGTAAAAATGTTTTGAGTTTCAATTTAGGCCTTTCAAAGCAGCAGGAGCTACGCATCAACCGCCACGCAACCCTCACTGTTAATAATTGGCCAATTTGCTAAACTGCATGGATGAAGTTGTAGTTAATGATAAATGTCTTGTCAGCATGCTACATTCGAAAACCACAAATTAGCAAAACATCTGCTTAAATCCAAAGTATGACTAAGAGAAAATGAATGGGTTTCATATTTAACGTTTAACTTCCACCAGCAACTGCGAGGCACATCTGTCTCCCAAAACACAAAACGCCGTTTGGATAAGTGCATCGTTATGTAATGACGAGACTCCCTGCCAGCACAAGCTGACACCAGGGTGCTTCAGAGATGAGATGCCTTTTGTTTTCCCATGTGGTTTCCATTGCTTCTCTCTGACTTGCACTTAATAGCACAGTTTGCTGTAAATTTGATTATGGATGAGAGTCAGGGCACAAGTACAATCAAAACGACACGGATGCTCTCAGAAATCTCAGGCCATGAGATGCTGAGAACCCACAAAGGTGAAGAGGAGCTCTGTGAGCTATAAGGGGCCCAGCAAGCAGAGGATCCCACACGGGTGTGCACAGTGCCTGGGCTTTATTGGGCCACCAGCACCTGGAGCATCCTGGTTCATGATGTGCTGTGTGGGACTTGCCACAACCCTGACAATTGTTTCATTTTATAGCTTGTTATACATTTTACATGCTAAGTAAGCTGTAAAACTCTTCCTAAAAGTTTCATAGAGCATGCAAATAAAATCTTCCCAGCGATACTAAAACAAAAAGGAAAGCCAACAGCCAGCACGTGACTTTTTCAGGCTCACAAGCCGCAAATGACTCCTGTTCCCAGCAATCTAATTCCACCATACTGCAAGTCTACACAGCAATGTGCACATCCGACAGCTGCAGCCACTTCCCAACTCTAGCGACTACCTGCTGGATGCAGGAACAGCTCCCCCTCTCCAGCAGAACCATCTCACTCAACAAGCCTGAAGCTCCCTCAACTTCCTATTTTTGTCAGCTTTGGAGTGCTGTCTCAAAGAAATCCACCAGCACAGAAGTAGTGACCTGCCAGAGCAACCCTGGACTACAATCCAGCAGTGAGGAAAACTGAGGAGCTGCCTTACCTGCATAAAAACAAATGCCATAAGGAGAAGGTGCAGCCTCTAAGCCACTTGTGGAGGGACAGAATAAGTGAAGAGGGTCGCTCCCATGAAATAATAGGTCTGGGAATGGCCACAGCTTCAAAATCCAGCTGTCTGTTATGAATTCCCAGATTTCAGGGTGTTTCAGGTTGCATGCTTTATCCTCTCACAGCAGAAACAGAATATTTTATCATCTAATCAAGACAAAGAATGAAGGGCATGTTCATGGGCCAGTGGGAAAAGGAGATACACAGATGGGAGGTTGGGAGAAAAGCTCTGTGGAAAGGTCTCTTTTAGAGTGCCACACAAATTTGAGGATTTCTGTTCTGTTATGAAATACAGGACGTTAAGAGACCCATGGGACTGGTGTGCACAGCTTTGAAAATGTCTCCCCCTCTTTCTGTTCTACAATCATAACATTTATGTACTTGATAACATAATTTGCAAATAATCCTGCTACAGATTTATAAACTACTGGAAACTGCAAACACGAAGTGAAGACAGCACTCAGCTAAGGCATTTTGTGGGGGCCATTCATCACTCGCACCCACACACCTCCTGCCCCAGCTCGCCCTCAGGTTACCAAAACGCAGCCCTCGCCTGCTTGTGGGGGGTCTCTACTGCAAGATGATTCAAAGCAGCTGAATGAAGCTCTCATTCCCCATTGAGCACCCAGGGAATTAGCCTGTGTCAGCCAAAGTTAGCTCTGTCCTGCGCAAGACATTCCCAATTATAAGGTCAGCAATGTAGAAAGTAAACAGAAGTCGTCTTCTTGGTTTATTTATTTATTTAACATTAGTTATACAGCTGGGCTACACCAGCAGCCTCTTTGCACAACTAGGAAAGCTAGAAATGGTCTTCCTTTACTAAAATAAGGACAGGCAGGAGCTTTGCCATAAAGTTTCCACAAAGAAAATCCATAAACCAAGCAAGTTTTCGTACAGCTCTGGGAGATAAGAGTTGAAGATGTGCATCAACTACTGCAATGCTCACAATGAGCTCGCAAACACTGGCAAGGCTGCATTGCTACGAATTGATTCAGCCCCTCTGCCACTCCTGTAATCATTAATATGCTTTTAGCATCCAAGAACAGCAAGCAACACGGAGTGTCAGAGGTAAAGTTATCTAGATGGCTGGATTATTTGAGTAATCCTGCCTACAAGAGTGATGAAAAGGGTGAACACAAACCATGTCTGTTGTAACAGACCAGTAACCTGGAGCTTGAATTTCAAATGACAAAATTAAGGATTTTAAGTGCTGCCCAGCATTTTTATTAAGAAATAAATTTAAAAATATGAATTAATAAAGTTATTGTCTTAGCTGCAACTGTTTATTCGGGAAGCATTTATACTCACAAATATTTGAAATGCTGCATAGGGTGTGAATCTGAATACTTAAAAAACCCCTAATTCATAGCAGTGCAGAATTTTTTTCTTGCATTTTCCATGAATCTTGTAAGTCTTCTAAGATTTTTTGCATTCCCTCCCCTACGACACATTTGCTTTTATATATAATTACAGCTATCTGTCAAAATGTTTGAAAGATATATTTTTAACATTTTTTTCCAAAATGTGCACTTTTTTCCCCAAGCTCTCAGTGCTGCTGTGTTGATTTCAGAATAAAAATGGCCACAAATATTAAGTATCCTAGATGTATGACTGCTCTGCATTAGCACAGTATTAGATTTGAGACTATATTTGCAATAGCATCATGGTTTTTTTCATTCATTAAAGCTGTTTCTGAATAAATCTTTCTAAAAGTTAATAAATTTTATATTTTTAATTCAGGACTCTTAAGTACATCAAAGAGAACCATTTCCTATTTATCCAAGCACAAAATCAATTATATTCTGTTACGCAGAAGTGTGAACATCCCTTCCCTGTAATGTATCCTTTATTCAAAACACACGGGGCTGCCTTCTCTAAACTCAGCCAAAAGTTGCCCCTGTACTAGAAGAACAAATAAAAACCTCTTAAAATAAACAAGTCAGTTGTTATATAGATGAAGATATTAAGTTTAAACCTAGTCTTCAAATAAAAATGTACCATTTGACAGTACGTCGGCGAGATGATGTTTCTATGAGTGGACAGAATTTGGCCTCTTGAATTCAAGGGAACTGCAAAGCCATACTCCAAACACTGGCAGAAGTAAAGACTAAGTTCAGCAATCTCAACAACAAATATTAATTATCACAATGACACTTTACATTATGCTGGTTTGCTGATCCCAATAAGAATACAGGGTTTACATTCATTTTTGCTTAGTGAATAAACCCAGTACTCATTGCCAATAAAGACTGGAACATTCGTTAATAAATGGACACAGGAACATTTTAGCCAATGCTAAATGACTGTTTTCTTTCTTTACAGCTCCTCAAGAAGCATTTATTTGGGTATTAGTGAAAATACTTTCTTGGTCAGAAAAGCTTGGAAAGTCTGCTGAAAGGAGAAAACCCCTCCACCTTTATAATTTAAACTCTGAAATCATCTGCTGCCAAACTTTTTTTTGCTGAGTTCTGGTTAGAAATTATAAAAATTAAGAGATCGTTTCACATTAAGTTCAGCTATTGATAGGGAGCACTAAAAATCTTAAGCTACTTTAATACATTTATAAACCACAAGTAAACCCCTTCTTATCCCAAATAACGATTTCTAAAGCCCTCCATTATGCTATTGAGGGAGTAAAATAACACGTCAGCCAATGTATACATGTGCTTGGCCAAGTTAGTTTTGCATATGTTTGGCAATCGTGAACTCTATTATTCGGACAATCATCCAACCTAACAGTCAGCTGGAAGATGAAATGTAAAATGTTATCAAGAGCTGCTAAACTCAAGGTTTACAAAGCTGATAAGAGCTAAGCAGTTGCCTTCTACCGAGAGTCCTTTTTGCTCATTTGAAACTTGCAGCCAAAACGCTCTCTGCGTTTGTTTATATGCAGAGAAGTCAGGCAATTTCCACCGGGAAAGGGACAAGATAAAGGGGCAAAGAGTGGATATATCTTGGTAACAGTTGTGATTGCAGAAATAAAATTGGAAGTGATCTTAGGAGGATGGTTAGACCAGCTTCTAAGGTCGGATTCAAGATGAACTCAACCACTCTTGACATACGAATTTAATCTGCTCTTAGGAACTCTCTTTGGTGGAGGTTTCACGACCTCCAGGGACAATCAATTGCTCATCTCCCTTTAGTCTTATAAAGCTCCCCTTAAAGCTTACGGTGGCTCTCTGCTGAGAGCATAAACCAGTCTTTCCATGCACAACAAGAAGGGTTTCTCTTACTTCCCTGCAGCTGCTATGAAATCTTCTCTTCAACCACCCCACCTCCTGCACATTTTATGTGTTGCATTTGTTGGTAACGCCCAGTATGATTGCTCTCATTCGTAACAGCACAGCTCCCTGGCCCTCTGTTACACCAGCCCTTTTCCTGAAAAGCTATTGCCCAGAGACATTGGTTGGGAGAGATCTCTGGAGCTCAGCTGGTCTGACTTCCTACACAGGAAAGGCTAGCTCAGAGCTTTCTCCTTTTGACTGTCCAAAGGATTTATCATATCACCATTGCGTATTGTCCTCATCAATATTGCATTCAGGTTACGGCAGATGCAGTTTGTCAGGATTACTCTGGATTCTCGTGCTGCCTCCAGAGCACTTGTAAATCCTCTCTTCTTGGCACTTGCTGCAGATTTAATGGATGCTTTGTTCACTCAAGTCATCAACGAAAGTGCCAAATAGACTAAAGATTGTTCCCAAGAAGGGAACTGCAATGCACCTTTCCCTTTTTTCTCTAAACATCAGTCAGTCAAGGACATCTTGTCCATCTGCTTTGCGTGCTGAAGAGACTCTGCTCTTTCCTCCCTGACAGTCACTTCTGCTAAAAAAGCACAACTGTTCTACTTGCAGTTGCAAGAATAAAAGAGTAGATCATCTCTGGTGATAATGTTTTCTTACTAACAACTCTTGCACTACAGTTCTGGAAGGGTTGTTTTGGATTGTTGTTTAAAATCAACTGTATGTTCTAGTTTCTTTACAGCGACACTTGCTTCAATTTAATTTAACCATTTTCAAATGCCAAATCCAGTGGCACAAACAACAAACTGCATTTACAGCACAAGAACAACAAAACCAAGCACAGCTGATGTCTGCACTGGCAACCCCACTTCCTACCCCTGTTATTCACTATGCATTTACCCCGGAAAATTGCTTCCTATATTGCATGGAACTCCAGACTGTATACTGGGCTTGTTTCTGCTTTTCCTCATGCAACGCATCTGTCCATAAATATTTTATTAAGCAAAGTTCAACTCCTTTCATGTAAGGGATGCAGTCTACCGAATGTACCACCTAAACTCAAGGGAACCATTTTCAGAAGTTGCAAAAGTTATTGTTTGTTCCGTGACATTTAAATGTTGTTTGGTTTTGATGATGTGCCACAGTACGCCAAGGATGTCTCTGATGAGTTGTGGGCACACGGGAACACTGCTCTACATTTTAAATTTCATCCAGCAGCCATACAAATTCCTTTAGCCATACTGCAACCGCTTCCCAAGGAAATGTAATTCCTTATTTACTGAAGTTAAAGAAATGTATTTAAAAAATATTTTAAATGTATGGTAAAAACTGTCAGAAATAGCTACAGCACCAGTTCAGTCGCCTTCATACTATGTTGCAAAGATCTAAATTAGGACAGAAATCACGTCACAGCTTTATGGACCTTTCAAGACATGCCGCGATGATCTGGCAGTGCCACGATGCCTGTGCCTGCCTCCGCAGTACCCTTCTAGCAATAGCTCTTACCAACTAGGCTTCAAATACCCTTAATGGTGCAAAGCCCCAGGCCTGGCAATCCCTGCCAAGCAGTATCCCAGCAGGGCTCCCGTAAGAAGGGGTGTCTGGGGTTCCCAATAACCTCATCACCCCGACAGCCATGGACTCTGTGCAGACGATGGCACCGAGGTGCTGTGCAGCCGTGCCCAAAGTCCTGCCCCAGGAGATGAAGAGCACAGCCCACAGGCTTTCTCTAGGGCACGGGAAGCCTTTTGGGAGAGGAAGAGCAGGGGAAAAGTTGGTGTGGGCAGTAATGAAAATCCACTGGGTGAGGGAAGGGCCCAGGACAGGGATTAGCACTGGCAGAGCCAGGTAACCTCGGCAGGAACGAGGCGAGCGGCTCCAGCAAACGCACCCCTGCCTCAGGGACTGGAGCTGCTCTGCTGCTTGGCTCAGTGCTCACAGCACCTCAAAAATAAAAGAAATCCGGGGAGAAATAATCTGGAAAGCTTATTGTAACCTAAGGAAAAAAAGAAAATGCAGCTTTTTAAGGAAAAAAAAACAACTAAGCAACTCTTCAAAGGCTTTTTACACGAGCACATATACAAATGCCCAACTGAAAAATAATCCCTGGCATATAGTACTTACTAGCAAAAATATTACAGCAATATCTCACCACACCTTCTGCTAATGTGTTTCCCACATGGTATTGTTAACCACTACAAAAAGAAAAAGAATTTGAGTGTATCAATATCTTATGCTGCCTGGAGGCACAGCCGTTTTCATTTGTCTGTTGAAAGTGGGAAGCGTAATGTGGTAGGCAGATAATTCCTCATCTGAATAAACCACTTCTATTTCACAGCAATATAAGACAATATAAAAGCCCTTTTACAAAGGTAATATCTTCAGTTTGTAGACAGGAAAATGACACATAACTGTGAAAGGCGTAAAATGCTAAGAAAGATTTTTATTTCTAAGTAGCTTCATTTGTGCTCAAAGAAAGGATTGCCATTTGGGGGGAAAAAAAAAAACAACAAAATATTAAACTGACCTTTTTTATCCTTTTATTTTTAAATATTAGTCCCAATAATATATTTTAAAAGTTTAATGAAAAAGCACATTAGCAAATTAAGTCTCTAGGAGAACACAAGTCAGTATTTGTAACAGTAACGGCACAGGCTATCGAAATCGTGCGCAAACCTGAGCTCTTCTATTTGTACCCTGGGTTAGCCAAAAAGTGATAGCTTGTGACTGAAAGTCACCCAGGAGCATCACAATCACTTCATAATGAATGTAATATCACCACCTCCTCCAAAACCTTTTTAAGTGCTATGTGTCACCAACCACCACAGCACAAGATCGCACAAGGAGAAATGTTGGAATAGCTCCTATCTACAGTGGACAATACGATTTATTTTCTCTTCAAAGATAGTATTTAAAAATAGGCAAGGTAAAGTAATATACAAATTTAAATTAAAAAAAAGAAAGCTTCACTTATTTTTTAATCTGATTTACGATTAGAAAACTAGAACTTCTGTGGATTTCCTAAACGAGATATATTACATAAATATATACTTTGGCCTGTTTTTCAGTTTTCCTTTTATGTATGTTTTAAAAAGCACATAAATGTTATAAATGCCTATTGTTTATATACCCGCACGCACTGTGGTACACATAAATTATACATGAATCTTATGAAGCCTGGATCTAATTCAGCTGTTACTGAAGCGTGCTGGTAAAGCCTTTCCTGATTTCACTGTAGCAAAAGCAACGCTCCCGTATCCCCGTTCAGTTATATTTAATTTAAACAAAAAAACATCAAAGATTGCTTTGTTTTCATGATCTCTTTGAAATCAGCCTTTAATACTAGGCCATAATATTCGTACTGTTACATGGAATTAATACGCACTATATTTTGGCCTACAAGCTTTCATTATCTATTTTGCAACGCAAGTTGCTCACTCCTTTATTTAATACATCCCAATTTCTATGCTAAAGAAATTTTAATGTGAATCTTGAAAGATATATAGCAGGTTTTATTTATTTTCTTACGTTAAAGGGCAACAGTTGGTATGAATCAGACCTGAGCGTGTTCCTTCTGGCAGAAAACAGCCTGTGCCAGAACTGCTGGAACTCTTTGGCTTTGCGAAATTTTAATTTATTGTCTTGAATAATAAACTGCCATTCAATCAACCTTTGAAAAAACCCATAAAACAGGTCAGTGCTTAATCTTGAACAGGGACCAAAAGCACTTCCCACAAAAGAAACAAAATTGGGAGAGGCATTTTATATTAAATAACATCAATTATTTTATTTTCCCTTTTTGTCTGCCTTCAGTATTAATTAGGAGTAACTGACAGTTAATATGCTCCAAGCTCTGCACGGTAAAATTGATTAATATACTAAGACGGAAAATAAGAATCATTTTTTGATGAAAAATATCAGGTTTCAGAGCACTGCATATGGCAGCTGTGAGGAAAGAAAAAGTGTGAAGTTTTTAACCCATCCACAACGCTCAGCTGGGCATTTGCCCAGCCCTGCTGACAAAACTGTCAATGCAGATGCCCAGCCACTACTTTCTGGTTAAGCCGTGCAGTATTTCCTCTTAATTTTTGCTGGCCAGTTTTGTCTATATTTTTACTATCACACACATGCTCAATTCAGTAGCCATAGTCTAGATGTCTAAGACTTAGGAAAAACAGGTTGTAATTCATTCTGCTAGCCTGCATAGCAGATGATCGTTAGGGTCTTTTCCAACCCAAACCATTCTATGATTCTATGTTACATCTTATGTTGCTGATGCGCCTTTTATTCTCAAAACACTCTGGGAATCAGATTCAGTTTTCCGCATGGAAAGACATCTAAAACTTGTGAACGTTACTGGTTTTTTAAAAAGATTTATAATTATTTTCTTTTAAATTACTTTGTTTACTTCCCAGGCTCTACTTCTGAAAATAAAAAGCAGTCTTAAAGTATAAAGTATCAATTATTAAATAAACCAACCAACAAAAAAAAGATAAACCAAAAAAAAATTAATAATGTTGCACTGATTCTTTTTTTATTATTTCAAGGGATTCTGTTCATAGCCTAATGAACACATTTCCAAATTCAACTGTCATTGCAATATTTAAGTCTTTCGACTTCTTTCACATCTTGCAAATAATTCTGTGCTCATTGGTTGTAAACAACATTAACAGAATTCCGCTTTGTGTCTACTCACACAGACCATGAGGCTTATTACAGGGTGGTTAACCATGGCAAATCAATAGGATACAATTTGGTATGGAATGTCCTTTAAAGTATAAAAGCCCTGGTATTACAAAAAAGCTAAGCTCTGTAAGAAGCTACTGCACAAACGAGATCGTATCGTTAATTTGAAATCCCAGTTAGCTGTTACCGCCAGAGCTGCGCATGCCTGCCTCTTCCCTTCGATACGGAAAGAACTGTACTTTAAAATTTAATTTCCAAGACCACTAAGATTCTCTGCTTGGCAGATTAGCATCTCTCCTTGCTGGAGATGGGGGAGACAGGCATTTCGGTGCGGCGCGGGAGGACGCGGGTGGCACAACGCGATCCTACCTTCTTGCAACATACAGGGTTGTCGGGAGCAGCGAGCTGGTGCGGAGGAAGCGCAGCCAGGCACCGATGTCAGAGTTGCACACATGCCTCCTGGAAACATCCCATTGACATTCTACCTGTCCTCTGCGCCCCGACTATTTACAAGCTTCTGTCCAGAAAGTCACAACTTCAGGAATCAAAAAAAAAAAAAAACCCACGCCACCCCACCCCAAATGGAGGACTGGAAGGCGGATCACGTGGCCACTGAGAGCTGGTCTTGTTGCATTACACGCACCAAGTGTGGATGGCAAACAATATCGGTTGATGCTTATGCCATATGTTCTCAGTCTCTTCACATATCAGAACCAAAATCCTGTTTCTGCACAGTGTTAATGCCACGGGATCCTAGCAGGGAGGGTCACAGTCCAATTAGTCCAACTGTGGAGAAAACACTGCACGCTCACGAAGACCGAGAGAGACTGCCTTTTACAAAGCAAGCCCTTGCTCTAGAAGGCAATAAGCACTACTCAGCTAAAGTTTTAACAATTTCTTAAAACACACACTCAGATATAACACATTTTAACCCACATTTTAATCTGTCTGTATTCAAACTTCTGCCTCCCAAGGACAGTTGTAGTTTTGAGGAAAGACACTGTTGCTACTAGGATAATGTCACTGCATAAGTCGGGTGTCTGCCCGCTCAGAAACAGTCAACAGAAAGGAAATTCAGTGCCAATCCATTGCCCCAAATCTGTATGAACACCGACCAATGACACAGGCTCTGCTGGGACCCTCAAGCAAGGGCAAGATGCAATGCAAAACCTGTACCTCCTTAATGCAGTATTTGACAAGCCCTCTCAGCAGGTCTCTTCTTGTTGTTAAACCAAAGCTTCTCAAGAACAAGTTTTGCACCTTCCTAAAACAAACTATTTTATGCTTCACATGTGGGTGGCAAAGTTACTGATCTTCCCCATATTTCACATTATTCAAAAACTAACACAGACACAAAAAATGCTAGTTTCCTGTCCCTATTTCTAACGGTAAGAAATAAATGCGCCGTTCTCCCATATCCAAAGACCAAAACAAGCCTGATATTCCTATTTTTGCCCAGGGTGTAATAGCCGTTTCAGCCTATCGGACCGCTTTCCTTGCAGCCGTTTAGCTGGCCACTCTACTAACCTCCTGGGACACAGCAAGAGCTTGTTAAACTTTCTTTTTGCAATTAACAGCATTAGTCTGGACAGCTTTCACAGAAGCAGTGGCATTATATGCATGACAGGATCCTTCTATGGAAGATGCCATTTCCAAAATTACTTTGCAGTAAGGCAAACCACAGACTCAATCATCCTGTGAATATGCACCTCTTACCTTTAAAAAAATCATAATTCTGCAACATTTCACACAAAGTGGAGCCCGGGGAGTGGTCTCCATCCAAGTTTTCTAATTTTCTTTCTTGCCTTCTTTCTTTCTTCACGTGCCACATCAGAGCACTCTCCACACCTCTCCAAAGGTGAAAACTACCGTTCAAGTTCCTGTTTTGTCCTCCAAATAAAAAAAGCCCTATCTTTAAGAGATGGCAAAGAGTGCAACCGAAAGGGGAAAAGTACCTAACAGGTGGTCCAAGGGTGTTCCTTCAGACATGCAACTCTCATCAGGAAACACTGGAAAATTCAGGGGAAGGAGGAGGAATTAGTAAAACCTACAGGGCTTTTCTACAGGCTGTCGCATCTCCCCCCGGCACAGATGCCCTCACGCTCTCCCCTGCATCTGCATTACATTAAACAGGATGAAGAAACACAAACCAACTTTCACTTGAATCTGAACTCTCCATTTCACGTCACTCTCAGGACAATCATATGAAACACATATGGTGAGTTCAGCCTGGGAACCGTGTCGAGACCTTTCCGGCCAGGAGCAGAGCTAATCCGCACCGCTGCCCGCATATGGCTTCTGACTGAACGCTGCAGGTTCCTCCCTGCCTGCAGCTGCCGGCCCAATCGGCGGCATGGGCAGGGCCGGCCAACTGGATGGTGTCAGCAGATGGACTTGCATTTTTTCCACTCAGTCGGAGCTGGCCAATGACAAAGGAAAGCGAGGTGAGTAACACAGTCTGATTTCAGAAAACACACAGGCTGCACACTTGCTGATCTCTCCAGAGAGGGAAAAGACTCACTCTCAAAGCTCTACAAGTTTTCCCTAACCTGCATTTTCATCTGTCATCAGATACCCATGTTTCACTTTACACCCAGGGAAAGAACTTGCCTCAAAACGACAGCGTTCCAGACAATCTGGCAAATCTCATCCCTGTGGCATGTCCTCGCCTCATCTATCTGCTGAGCTGGGGAAAAAGAAGGAAAAAAAAAAAGAAAG
Organism: Dromococcyx pavoninus; assembly: GCA_033558185.1. Lineage (NCBI taxonomy): Eukaryota > Metazoa > Chordata > Aves > Cuculiformes > Neomorphidae > Dromococcyx > Dromococcyx pavoninus. The sequence goes on from JAUMJL010000323.1 coordinate 1,721,971, forward strand.
AAACCAGCAGCTAGTTCTTCCCCCACCCTTGAGGAAAGACCTGCCATTCAGAATAAATCAGTTAATATTCACCATAATGTGACTTTTCAGTCTCTTTTGCTACCTTAATTAAAAGCAATTGAAAATAAATGTTACTTTTGAAAGTGAATCCACTTCAGAGAAACATAGTGAAGCCTCTCAACTGATTGAAGTTCAGCTGGGAGCCTCTTTGTTGTTTTCAGACAGGGCTGATGCGCTAGTTTCAATACCCACCTTATAGGCTCATGGCAGGTCTCCCAACTGCTGGATGCCTTCTGATGATTCCAGGGGCTGCTGAGACTAGAAAGGCTCACTGGCAGTTTTTGGGTATTAGTGGGGGTAAGGAAAAAAAAATTCATTCAGACCACTTGTATCACAAAAAAAAAAAAAGAAATCAAAGATGAAGTAATGCAGCTGAGAACAAATTTTAGCTGAGCAGCTGGCACACACAGAGAGAAACCATTGAGACAAAGGCAATAACAGATCTGATGAGGAGCTGTGAGTCCTGTGATACAGCTTTTCAGGAAATTCGCTCTCTGACACTCTTCTTGGGGATTGTTTAGACTCAATTTTCTAGTGCAGAGGTCAATCTTTTCATATAAATTGCCTAGCATAATCTCTGGACTCTGATATTTCTTAATGCATTTAAAAATCTCTTTTTATTACAGCATGCACCAAAAAATTCAGATTCTGCCCCTATCTCCAAAGCTTCTGGATTATAGTATTACTGTAACAAAAAGCATCAGCACGTCATTTGGAAAACATCCTGAAAAGTCAGAGGCATCAATGCATGCCAAGCAGGGATGTGACGGATCAATTTGAATATTTAAACAGTAGAATTAAAAAAAAAACAACTGACAGAGATCTCCTGATACGGGAGCATCCCCACACAGAGAAGATTACTGAATAAAAGACACATCCTGGTGTCTGGATGGAACATGAGCCTGGAAATCTCCTGGCATAAGCCACCATCTACTGCGTGGGGGGTGCAAGAAGCTTATCTCCATATTCCACAAAAATGAGTTTTATCCTCATGTTTTCTGTAATATCCTAAGAAATGAGATGCTGGCAGACAGACAGAATTGTGATTGGATCTCCTGTAAGAATTCCTGTATTGCTGTAACAATCAAATAAGTTAAAGGAGTTTGCTACACCCATCTCAACTTTTATAATAACATATGCAGTAAAATACAGCAGTGTTTTCTTCCCTTAAGAAAGAAGAGGTAAAGAAATGTCTTCACAGTTCAGGCAGAAAAAAAATCACATGTACTTTTTCTGCTTTTACTCTCGGTGAACCATTCCTCTTGAGCCCTCATCCTGCTCCGTATCGTAATATTCAAACAAATGATTAAAAAAATCCAGCTACAATTCTTTGTGCAACCAGCATTACAGCCTGATCTGGCCAGGGCAGCAAACCAGCTTCCTTACTGGGACTGGAACTTCATCTGCATGAGAACAGACAACTTCATCTACAGCTTCTTTATGAGAGACAGGAAGACTGAACATCTCTTTTACATTTTGGGGGTGCTGGTGGATGAAAAGCTGGACAGAAGCCAGCAATGTGAGCTCACAGCTCAGAAGACCAACTGTATCCTGGGCTGCATCAAAGGAAGCGTGGCCAGCAGGTCAAAGCAGGGGATTCTGCTGCTCTGCTCCACTCTGGTGAGACCCCACCTGGAGTCCTGTGTCCAGCTCTGGAGCCCTCATAGCACAAGACAGATATTGACCTGTTGGAGCAAGTGCAGAGGGCCACAAAAATGATCACAGGTATGTAACACCTCTCCTTATGGAGAAAGGCTGAGCGTGTTGGGGTTGTGCAGCCTGAAGAAGAGAAGGCTCCCGGGAGATTTTATTGTGGCCTTTCCGTGGGCTAATGAGAAAGTTGGGGACAAATGCTTTAGCAGGAGAAGGGGTGATGGTTTTAAACTAAAAAAGGGTAGATTTAGATTAGATATAAGAAAGAATTTCTTTACAATGAGGATGGTGAAACACTGGAGCAGGTTGTCCAGATAGGTAGCAGATGCCCCATCCCTGGAAACTTTCAAACTCAGGCTGGATAGGTCTCTGAGCAACCAGATCTGGTTGAAAATGTCCCTGCTCATTGCAGGGGCAGATGGACTAGACAATGTTTAAAGGTCCTTTCCAACCCAAACCATTCTATAATTCTATGTCTATATCTCAACTAATAAAGTGAACACCAGAAATACTCCCCAGAACTGCAACTCCAAAATTTTTGGGTGCCTGGCCATTGACGTTTTCGGAGGAACACTAGCAAACACATTCAAAGTTCATAAATATATTTTAATATATTATGAAGAAATAGTGACAAACCTTAGCACAGCCTTCTAGGATTGCGGGTGCCACTGTTGTTAGATATTATAACAAGCCCATATCAGCATTTCTAACTTTTTTCCTTAGTTGCTCAAGTGTTCGTATAGAGTAAAGGCTTCAGAGACTGGCAGCATCGCCTCTAGCTGCTAATATACACCACCCAGGCTACAGTGTAGTGCTGCTGCTAGGGTCAGGCACTCCTGCTCCCCGGCATCAGAGCTGCCAGGGTGAGCTGTAAAACCTCATTCTGGGGGGGGGTCAAAGCACCCTCTGAGTGTCACAGGATGAGACGTCTGTGTTACATCTAAAGTCAGACTTGATTGTTTAATGGTCCTTTCTAGTCAAGAAAACCTCTACCGAGTTGAGGTGACAAATAAGAGCAAATCTCCAACTGCTCAGAAGGATTCATGCAGGATTTGCTCCTGTCCACCATCCAGGCTTGTTCTGTAGCTGGTTCACCTACTGTGACAATCAAAGACTTTAACACAAGTACTTTAGCTGCATAGAAAATATGATTTAGCAGACAAAATAATTACATTTTACACAGAACCAATCAATTCCCAGTTGCCCATGTGTGCTGGGCTGAAGAGCTTTCACTGCAGAGAAACACTGGCCTCCTGCACTATTGCTGACTGGTTCCCATCTACGAACAGAGGACAGTTATCTGCTTTAATGATGTTTTCCCTACTTTTCTGTCATTCCTGCTAGGTTTTGTATTGTAGTCTACAGTGAATTCAGTGGGCCATTATCACAGAGGGAAACAATCTGGTGGATGGGACAGCAGCTGAAGATAACGTTAAGCACATTTATAAAAAGATCTTGAGCAGTTTCTATAGGTGTCTTTTTTTTAATTAGCTAATTGAATTACCTAATGCTCTCCAGCACAACAGATCAGTCTTGGATTCGATCATCAGATTTAGTAAACCTTCAGTTGGGTCTTTTGGCTGTGATCTGGCCTGTACCAGCAATACTATCAAATGCTTTTGCCCCCTGAGTTGTCTATTGAAGGCAAAGCTGGTATCTCCATTCCTGGAGTGGGTTCCTTTGCATCACTGGAGTTTGAAAGAGAATAATTCACACAATAAGCTCTGCTGCCCACTCCAGCATTAGGACATGGATAACTTTAAAGAGGTCTATCTAGATGCCATTGATGAAAACTCAGTAAAAAAGCATTTAGTTGGGTTTTGTCCCATTTGGCCACATATCTGGAAAAGAAGAACATGGTCATCCAGGTTTTCACCAATACAGGATAGTGTTTACTGCAAGACCTCTTGTACCTGTTCAGCTTTTTCACCTAATACAATGCACAGACTTTGTACAAATTAAGTACTGCAGAGTTGTCATTAATTTGCAGCACAGGAAAGATTAATTAATTTTCACCTCTAGAAATGAGCGTAGCTCAATCCATGGGGCTACCACAGCCCAGCTCTTCAGTGGCTTTGTCGAGAGTGTGCAGAGGTATGCAAAAAAGCTCCCTCCCTGTCTTGTATGTCGGTCTTGGGGGTGTGATGGAGACAGCCAGTCCCAAGTGCCATCTGCCACACTACATGTGAGCATCACACTCTGCTGCTCCTTTGCATGCCTGGCTGGATTTGTCAATGTCAACAAGATAGTTACACCCTTCCCTATATGGGCACATGCGGGGCACCCAACTTCATACGCACCACAGGGGAGGGACTGCAGGGCTGAGATGGGCAAAGCACATGCTCGAGGCCTTGGGAAGCAACGCCAATCAATTTATGAGTCTTGAAACAGGATCAGAGTCCCTGGGAATGGGGCCAGCACCTTCCTATGCAGCACTCTCGGACACACTGAGCAAATTTTGTCCTGAATAAAAGTCTCCCAAAAGCAAGGCATAAGACAGCCCAGCGCTCCAGTCCTGGCAGTCTTTTTGGTTCCTCATCTCTCATTCTCTCTAGGGTTTGCACAGCTGGATTGGTAAGAACAGTGGCACCTGAGAATCCAAAAGTGATGCTGAGGAGGAAAGGTTCAATATTTGCACAGTTTGGAGCATCTCCAAGTTCTGTATAGGGTGCATTTATCACTGGCACCTTGAAGGCAGGAGATAGTAGGGAATAAAGCCAGATTGCATTGGGTGGTTCCCCTGTCCTGAGCATGCCATGTTCACTCTGGGCATGGCTGCTGATCTGGAGCACAAGAGAGGACCTGCCAACAGCCCTCCTGGCCTCCTGACCTCCGAGGAAGGAAGGGAGACAAGCAACACCACGTCTATAAACAGATCATGCAGTGTAGAGGATAGAAGTGTTTAAAATTAAGCTAAAGGCAGACTCAAAGCTGCCCTAAGATGGTAAGACTGAGGGCTGAGCAGAAAATGAAATGTCAACAAGAATCCAAGCACGGTGGTTAACTGGAATATATGTTCTTCCATCTGATACACGCACCTTAAGAAAAGAAAAATACTGAAGTATTTTCCTATAAAGCAGTTGAATGTAAGAAATGCTGTATGAAAATCACAGGAATAAGCATGAGATTCAAATATCAATACTAACATATAGGATGAGCCACTTTAATAACATCTCCACTCTGCTTCACCTCAGGAAAACATGCTGATATGGGCTGGGAAATCTGAGGAGCAGCTCATGTGATGCAGACTTATGACATTCCCCCAGACGTGACTAAGCTTAAACAAGTGGCATTATCTGGTGCATTAGAAAGCAAGATATGAACAACACGATCATGGGGCTCTTTTTTGGTACCACACAAAATGTTCCTGTTTAGATGGAGTTTCTGAAGTGAAGAACATCATGAACAAGTTAAAATTTGCCTGCAGCTTTCATAGTCTTGCCAGCTTGAACTTAGAAGAGAGTGCTTAGAGTTAACAACATGAATGTAAAGAACAGTAGTTCTGTGAAAATGCCTGTAATTGAGCTGACACCATGTACCACGATAAAAATAACTACAATTTCTATTACAGAAAACACAACCTTATCCAGAAATAGAACCTATAGTGGGCACTCTTACTCAGTTTTGCAAGTTTTACATCATTACAAATACATTAATATTTAAAGTCTGCTGCCTCCAAGTGTAGAATTAGATAGTGGGTCATCACAAATACTATTTTCTAATCAAGAAGCTGACCACATAAGTGAGCTTTGTATTAACTGAAAAATGAATAAAAGGAAAATGAATATAAATGTATGATGTGACTTGTGTCCACAGCTCAGGAAGAGCTCAAAGAACATCTAAGTCCCTGTGCTCACAGTGCACCACCCAGAGCTCCTGCACGGCAGCTTCTCTTATCCTTAGTATCTGATTCACTTTGTGCTACATTCATAAGAACTTAAGGAAAAAAACAAACCCTGAGATAACAAATTAAGATGTCTGCTTTTGAGGAAAAAAAAAGGTGAAAACCAGAAAGCCAGGTCTGAGCTCTGGGTGTCAGAATGATCTCTTTAACAACAACAAAGCAATAATATCAGCTGCCTCTATATTGACGAGTCCTTCAAAAAACCTCACCTGACTTGGTAATAATTGCAGTGGTGGTAACTACTCTCCTAAATCTGATAAAATCAGAAAGTTCATTATTTTCTTATTGGTGGGGGCTTTGAAGGGTTTTTCTGGCATTTCACTGCATTTAGACCATAAAATCAGAGGGAGGCCTCTCACTTTCTGGTTAAATTTGTGCAAAGAAAACAACAACTTCAGGTTCAAAAGCCTTACTTGCAACTACAAACATTTTGTAATGCATTATATCTTTTCATTAGATATAGTTTTTTAAAAGATTTTCAAAACATTTTTGGTGTGGAATTGAACACAGCCTCTTTAAATACAAACCAATACATTTTTTCCTTTTCAAAAAACTTGTAATTTCTAATCTTTCCTACCTAGATGCTAGCATTTAGCTCAGCAACTAATTGAGATGCTGCCACCCAATGGTATTTTAGTCTTTAACAGCTTAAAAAAAAATAAAAGCAGATGTAATGTGGAATCAGTTCTGCTTCTGTTATGGGAACAGAAAGTGCCTGAGTAAAACACTTCCACTAAAGACATCTTATGAAAAATCGACTACATAAAACACACATTAAAAATACTTATTTGAGGAAAGTGGAAATGGAGCAAGTTCTCAGAATTTCAGCTGAATATTCTCACTCTCATCTCCATCAACAAACACGGGTGACACCAGCTCCTGCACCCAGTGCTCAGTCAGACACTTCTCAAGATGTTCCCCCACTGCAGAAGCAGGATAAACAGCCGCTTTATGGTCCCCCTTGCACCTCGTCAGGACCCAAGAGCTGCCTCCCAGCAAATATTTTCCCAGACATTTAAGAACCAATCCAGATTTTCAGATGGAGAAACTCAGCGCTCAGTTTACGCAGCAAGAAAATGGTTATTCCCAGGTGTTGTGACAGGCACTGGGAATTGGATGGGGGAAGCTGTGAGGATAGTACCCCCCGAAAACTCTGCAGGCAACTGCAACCCTACCTGACTGAAAGCAAACACTGACTGGCCCTCAAAGGTTTTTAATTTAAAGGAAAGAGAAGGATCCAACAAATCATTTTATGATTTCTGAATGTGTATCTATGTAGAGAAAGCAAAAGGGCCTTCAACAGGAGAAGCAAAAGGAATTAAAAGACCAAGATTGAGGAGAAATAGAAAACTCTGGCTCCATTCCTGCAGTCAAGTCCATGAGAGATTTCTTTGCACACAAGGTTAGTTCATTCAGCCAATCACTCTTTGCACTGATGCAATTACATTTCTGTACAAGTTGGCTGCCCATAGTTATTTAAAGGTTGAAAAATATTACCTCTACTTCCAAGGACTTTATTGTCAAGCAAAGACTGCTCAACAGGAGGGCACATGGTAAAGGGAGGAAGAAAAAGCAGGCACTTTGTGGCATCTCCCTTGCTGAAGGAAGGCAGGACCATCATCTGAACGAGGCACCCCACAGGGAGATGTTGCCCACCCACACCAGGCAGCCACTAGTCTCAACCAGCCTCCCAGTGCCCGGGGAATCCCACAAGTGGAGAGGACCCCATGGTGAAGAAAGCACAGCCCAGGGCGGAGTTGTCATTACCAACCTGGCACAGTCCTTCAGTTTGCCTTTGCGTAACGAGGGGGTTTCCCTTCTTGTTTCCCTTTCCAGTCCTGAGCAGTCCTAAAAATGTCTCCCTATCTTAGGTCACGACTGTCTGGCCACACTTGTTAGCACTACTTCCCTCACTGCCAGGAAGAGCCACAGGGCTCTAGCACAGCCCTCACAATCCCCAGACACACTGCTCCTGACTCTCCGCCAAACACCAACACCCATCAGCAACATGGGACAAAACCCAATGAGTTGTGGTGAAATCTGCAGGGAGCAGGATTCCAACAAGAAAAACAAGTGATATTTTCTCCAAATATGATTCTGCACTACTATACATGCTAAAAAATCCCAATGACTTTACTTTAATGCAATAATTTAATTCAGAAATTACTGTCCAGTAACCAATTCTTTTTGTCATTTGTTGTTAACAAACAAACCTGATCCTGCTTTATTTTCTCACTCTACATACGGTTCTCTCAACAAACATCTTCATGTGCATTTGTTGTGTCAGAAGCAGAGGGAAAATAATTCCCTTCAATATAGCAGCACATTATTTTCCACATGCAAATTTTTAGTAGTAAAAAAAATTTCCCTTTGGAAAAAAAAAATTAAATTAAGTACTTTATTCTGTGCTCACAGCAGTTTAAGACATCCATGAGAAAAACACACATAACAGGGGACCTTACTGCTGTGCATGTGTGCAAGACATCCTTCTTCCTAAGCTGGTACCACTAGATGGGGATATCTGGCTGCAGAATGTAACAAACCCAAGAGGAGCCTCAGTCACTCTCTGAGTTAGAATTTTCCAGAGTATTAGGAAAAAGAAAGAGGAAAAAGAAGAAAAAGAGGAAAGAGCCCATGCATTTGCTTTCTGCTTGTCTTTCTCTGGATTGAGTGAAAGATCAATGAATCGATTCATATTGTGCAAGGGATAGATAAATGGTATGAGAGAAAACCAGCAGAAAATGGTATCAGGTCAATATGTACATTCCCAGACTGATCTGAAAGCGTTTCAACAAATATCCAGTCAAGATCAAATTGCTGGTGCATCTCCCCTGATCTCCTGGCAGGCTTTCACACTTCTGACTGTCTGTTTTCTCTGGCAAGGTATCTTTTGTGGCTTCACCTGTTCTTGGTCATCCTCTTCTCTGCTTGTCCATCCTCTTTTCCACCCTGCTAACCTTACAGGTCCTCTCCTCTCCAGCATCTACTGGTCATATTTTGCTGTTTCTCTATCCAAGCCTTTTTCCTTCCAGTTGACAGTTTAGAACTTCAAAACGCATCTCCTATCTCAACTATTGGGACACTCACCGCTTCATAATATTTGTATGGCCCCCACCTACTCAACCCATGACAGAGCTCCTCCAGGTAAGTTCAGATGGTTCTGTAGGTTCCAGGGCACGAAGCCCATGTTCTTGATCTTCACCTTCAAACTTTTCAGAGGACTCTCAATGTTCTTTCCCTTCCCACTTCATCACCTTAGGGGCTCACCTGCACATTCGTCCCTATTCTTCCTCCACATTGAAATCCAAGGCCGTTTTTCCTTCACCTTCAAATCCCCTCTTCTAATATTTCCCTTCTCCCCGATGCCTAAAAGCAAGTAGCCAAATACTCACAAAGAACAACAGCAGTGGGGAACTACTGAGAGATACTTAAAATATTTCATATGTCATTTAAAAATTCTAGTATATATAAGAAGAAGGATGCACACCAAAATCAGACTCCTTCCGTGTGCTCACCTTTACATATTTTTGGTCTTAGCTTGTAATTGCAAGAGAATCTGATTACACCTTCCCATAGATGCAGACGATATGCAGGAATGATACATAACCAAACATAATTACTTTCTTTGAAACAGCACGAGAGGTTCACAACAGTTTTTCATATGCTTAAGAACAAACACAGAGAAGACACCTGGGAACGCTGTTAGAAATACAGGTAGATTTGGGGGTATTTCAAATAAACCAGACCTTCCTTTTTTTCCAGCTGAAAACTACTTACTCACACAAAAGCTTTCTAATTGATATTAGAAAAAAAAAAGGCATCAAATCTTCTAACCTTTTCATTGATTGTTTTTCTTTGTCCCAAGGCAGACAAAACACCACTGTTCATTGCTTTGTGCAAGAGTGAAAAATGTTAAAAACTAAGAAAAATCATTACAAAAAAGTTTCCCTCAACTTAATGTGCAAAATCTTGGATGTATTTCTAAATCTATGTTTCAGAGAAGACACACTTGGTCAGATTCTCAAACTCTGAGAAATAAGATAAAAGAAATAATTAATGTTCGATATCTTTTGTCATGGTTTTCAGCTTATTGGAAAGTAAAGTTAAATACACAAAGCACTGCAGACTGTATTCTTGATCTACTATTCATCTTGGCCAAACAGAAAATATTTATTGATCTCAGCAGTACAGACTCAGCCTCCACTGGAAACTTGCTGTAACATATTTGAGATCTGAGAACACGCTGTTAATGTTCACATGGGAGCCCTGCGTACACTTACAATCCAGGATTTAGTCCCAAATTTGTACATCAACATGCCACACCACAGTGACATCAAAAATGTTTACAATATAATTAAAAATAGACTTAAAATATATGATTAGAGAATGAAAGACATCATTTTAATCTGCTTCTCAAACACATATTCAAAATAAACTGCAAGACAAAGTGACCATATAAACTGATCAAGACACATGAAATTACTCCCCTAGCAATTTCAACTACAGACAATGGTTACAATTCTAAAAATTCCATACCTCCAGACTCACACTGGGAAAAGTTTAGAGAGGCTCCTTACAGACTCTCACACACCTGACTGCGAAGGGACATTTTGCCATTCGCAAGGCACAGCCCTGCCCTGTGCTCTGGTCCTGCTCAGCACTCTGTGCGGCCAATTACACTGTGGAATTCCTTCCCATCAGGCATGAAGAAAATAATTCAGCACATTATGCTCGAGCATACCAGTATCTGGGTGGGCACTCCAATTTATTAAAAGAATAACTATATGTAAGCATCAAAAAAGACTTTAACTACAGCTCCATGAAAGACCCTGCACAGAGATTTCTTGAGGAGCCGCAGACAATACTCCCAAAAGGAAACTTGAGACCATCCTTGGAATTACAACATCATCCACTACAGCAAGGAAGCATAAAACAGCTCATTAGCAGCCCTATCGAGTGACAGACCTAAAGCCAGCTCCAAAGTTGCCCACACCTGTCTGCCTATAGTGTCTGCCAAAATGCCAGATTCCACTGGGGAATGAATCTTTGTCCCTCTTCTACATCTGGGCGTTGCTACCCCAATATGTCCCAGGGAACCACAGGCTTTACAGCAGCAGGGTGTACAGCTAGGGAGAAATGATAAGCAGATGCTGTAAGATCCCTCCTTCCAAATGAATGTATTCCACACTACTGTGTCTTGAACGTGAAAACCCAAAATGTAATTAAAAATACCCGACAAAATTTTAAGTAGAACTATTTTAAGTAGTCCAGCAAAAATTATACAACAGTGTTTCTAGTACACCTTGTTCACTTATGACCTGGAAATGCACGAGCCCTACTACTGTCCTGGGAACTTATTTACAGCTTGAGCTATTCCTTTGACAGATTAGGAGCAAACTATCAATAACACAGTAGTTACTGTATAGTTTCAACTCTAATACCACGGGAAAAAAGTCTTAAGTATGATAAAGCTGAGTAGAACTCTTGAAAAGAAAGCCAGAAAATCTATTTTTCTACACCATCCTTCATGATGATCTGAATAGTTTATTAGTGTCCCAGGAGCTGTTTTGTAGAAACAGTGGGATTTTTTTTTTAACATGCCTCATATATAGGCCTCGGGAGTGATCTATCAAGACACTTGATATCAAATTATCAGAAATTTAACATCTGACGTGTGCACGCAAGTATCCACTGGTTTCAGTGACTGATTTTCCTAGGCTACAATGAGGACACCCACATCATATTACACTCTATAGAAGACAGGAACAACCTCAGTTAGAAACCAGACATTTTTAACCTTGCAGATCTCTGCTCTAATTGTAGTAAACAGGGGGATAGGCCAGGCCAACCAGAGCAGCAACGAATGTTGCCTTCCAGCAAACCAACCACTTCAAGCATATGTATAGCAACACACACAACAGGAGGAACTGGAGCTCCACACCCAGTCAGAATCTTATGATATCATAGGAGTAACTAAAACATGGTGGGATAACTTACACAGCTGGAGGATTGTGATGGATGGCTATAGGCTGTTTCATAAAGCAGGAGTCACACTATATGTTAAGGAGAACCCTGAATGTATAGAGGTCAACTACAGCAAACTGTGGAAGCCCTATTGAATGCCTCTGGGTGAAGATCAGAGGGGTCTCCAAGGAAGACATTCCAGTTGGCACCTGTTACTGACCTCCAAACCAAGGATAAGGCCAACAAAGCAATATTTGGGTCACTAAACCAAGCTTCAGGTCAACAGAAACTGGTTCCTATGAGTGACTTCAACTACCCAACCATCTTCTGGAAGAACAATACAGCAGCTCACATCATCCATCTAGTTCCTGCAATGCACAAGAGGACTGCTTCCTCATACAAACGCTGTATGTGCCAACTAGGAATTGGGTAGTGCTGGATGTGCTACCCACAAACCAAGAAAATCTGCTTCATAACATCTTGGTTACTGCCTCATCAGTGCCTCAGTTGCAGTGATCTCAATATTGTGAAGCTTGGGATCCTGCTGAGTGCACTGACTGTGCTAAGACAGGGGTGCAGCACAGGCTAGAACCTACCCAGGATCTACCTAAATCCCCCCTCTTTCAACTTAAAACCATTCCCCCTCGTCCCATCCCTGCAATCCCGGATAAAGAGCCCCTCCCAGCTTTCCTACAGGCTCCCTTTAAGTGCTGGAAAGACCAGTAACGAAGAGCTGGAACTAAAAAACAGCGTTCAGCCGCACAGTAGGTGGCAGTAAATCTTCACTGGTCACAGTTAGAGACCTTCCGCCAGAACTGAAGGAATTTGTCAATATATTTACGGCACTTCTCAACATACTGTAGGTGTAAACTCCTGCTCAGCTACACCCATCCTCAGTTTTCTCATCAGCCTTTTCCCCAGGTGTGCGCATACATATGATTCTATTCTTTCACACACATTTCATTCTCAGAGCTCTTTTTCATGAAAAACCAATGGGATGTACGCAAAGTTTAGCACAATCAGATGAAGAGTGGCTTATTTCAGTGTAATATAATCTAAAAATATATGAAACTTAAAACAGAGGATTTTTAATCACAGCTGTAAATATGTTGACACATACAGGGTGAGGAAGGGAAAAAACACACTTGGTGTCGCTGACAGTATGTCAAACAGCATTACCAGAAAGTGAAGCAAGCTGCAGCATGTGATTTGGACAACACTCTGGGACACAGAATTTTATCTTCATTTAGATTTTCTGCCAAAGAAAAGCATCCTCTTCCTGCCAAGACTTTGCAAAGCTCTGAAGCTCATTTAGTTCTCAAATGTTTACCATTTAACCCAGTTCTCAAAAGGAACGTTGCTAAATCCTTTTACCCCTACAGATGTCAGCTCCTAGTAACTTACAGGACACATAATACCATAAAAACTGAGCTAAGAAAATGATTTTCAGAGAGGGTTTAAATTAGAACAGTGACTAGAAGAAGTCCTTCCAGTTCTTTGTCTGGTCTTTGGACCAGACCCAAAATGAACAAAAGTTTCCTAGACCAGCCTTCCAATGAAGTTTACTGGCAATTAAGTGGCCATAATTCCAGTGAAATTGTACCATTCATGCCAGTGAGGAAAGTCAGCCCTTTAAGTGCCTTCTCTTCACACAACAACCAGTGTATGAACGAAGCTCATCCCCAAACATGCTGCAATGACTTATTGTGTTACTGAGACTTTTTTTAAAAAACAGCAAGGAACCACAAAATAACCCCTCTTCACATTGAATGATATGAATTAAATCAGATTAATATTGTGCTAATTTGTAACAACATCCAGAAATCTGGTTTATATCACATCATTCTGAGGGACTGCATTCCAAAATAATTTTGGTGCCAGCTCTCACATTCTCAAAAGTGCCTCAAGAACCACCTTGCAGCCATCTGTAGAAGTCTCATAACTTGCATCCAGCACTTGAGCACTGGCCCTCTGGGAGTTTTGGGCTGGATTCAAGATCGGTACCCTGGCATCTGCACAGGGCAGCGTAGAAGTGTGAAATTGCTGGGACTCAAAACCCCACCAGAAATGTCTTCTGATCACACTTCATTTATATAAAAGTCAGTCAAACCACTACTGCAGTTCTGTTTCTCATGAGCAGCAGCTGAATTGCTTGCAAAAAGCAATTTGTCTGCAGCATTGCAATTGCTTTTGCATTGCTCCAGAGCGTTGGAGCAGCAAGCACAGAGATTTATGCCAGGATTTGCAAACAATACTACCCTTGTGCCCTCTCTATTCCAGTGTGGGTCTTGCATGCAGTGACTGAAAATGCTTACAAACAATACAACTTCTCTTCAACTGAAAAATGCTGTAGATTCATTTCTCTTGTAATTTTGAAGGACTCCGTACACATATTTGCCCCTTTTAAAAGGCCCATCAGGGAGGCTTAGTTGCCATTTACTGCAGAAACAGAAGAGAAAGGAAAAAGCTCTTTATTAACACTAGATTATTAGCTGCCATGCAGATAGGATGGATGCAATGTTAGTATCAGGTCAAATTTGATTTGCTTGAGCCTGGAAAAAAAAAATAAGAAATTATTAAGGACAGGGAAAAGCTGTACTTTTGGACGACCCACCTGACGTCAGCCATGGCAACAACTGCTAAAGTTCTCATAACAAGACTATCTTTGAAGCAGTGGAAGGGCTAAGCCCACTTAAAGTTGATATCAGTAGTATGCACGTACATAAAGCAAACTCTACAAGTGTTCTATCTAGACAAACTTTTATGTACTGGAAGTTATTTTAAAAGAGGGGTTTTTTATTTTAATACTTTTTAATGTATACAAAAACAAGCAACTGAAATTAGGACAAATATCTCTCGGAAGCTGTAAAAGCTGGCAAGTTCCCATGATGAAATAAGTACAAGTACATGGATCTCTTTATATAAACAACTACAGATATAATACACACATTAAGAGACACATATACAAAATACACAGGAAGTCTACATTCTGAAAATGATGTTTATATATGGAGATGGAGGCCACCTGGTATAGCTGCAGACAACGTAGCACTGGCTACCTTGGTTCTCCTAGATAGCTTCACCCATTTTGAGGAAAAATGCTTTATAAAATTGTGATGTTCTCTAAAGGTCAGAGGACTCACAACTTCACCATCAAGACCTGCCCAAATCATGGTCTGAGCCACTCATGACCCTGTGTTAGATACCCATGCCTTTTTTTCTTCCTTCAGGTATTCATAGCATTTTCAAAAGAAGGAGTAAGAACTTGCTTGAAGCCTGGAAATTAAGTCCTTATTAAGAAGGAGGCTGTGCAAAAGGTCTCAGGTTTTCAAGAAGCCTAACGAGAATGTGGAGGTTGTAGCTGTGAAAGCTCTCAGAGCTCTGAATTAAAACTTACCTGTTTGGTCCACCAATAACACACGCATCACCTCCTGGCCCCTGGGTAAAACACACTGACATTACACTGCTTCAAACACTACCTCCTCAACAAAAGCACAGGTTCCTCTGTTCCACTGCAGCAACCTCAGCCCAAGACTCCCATTCAGCTCAGTGTAACCTGTTGGAGGTGAAGTACAGAGGAACCTGGCTTATTGTGATGTGATGTTTCCCAGCTTATGAACACATCTCTCTCTTCCCAGATGCTGAATTGAACACTTTTCTAGGCCCACAAACTTAAGACTTCATTGTCAATTTTTATAAAATCCCCCCACAAGGCATTCCAGGATTTTCAAAGCAGCATTACCACCCGTGGTTAGAGATGAAAACCTTTCTTGCCAAAAAAAAAGTTGTAATACACTTTAATTAAAAAACCTCTTTTAAATCTTGTAGTTATTTGCTTACCGACAAATTCTTCCAGGTCACTGAAACATGTGTTTAACGTTCAATGGGCTACTGATGGGTTTAAGCCAGTTGAATAACTCAAATAACCACTTCTGTTGCTTCCAGTGTAAGTAATACTGAAATTCTTTAGAGGATTTAGGCCCTGGTCACTACAAGTCAATGGAGCTCTGTAGTACAGTTATATTTACACATTTACTCCAGCACAGTACTTGCTCCACCCTTACTGTAGGATAAAGTGTTCAAGAAAAGAAAGCAAAAATCCTAGTGGTGATATGTACACACTCTCAGTTTAGAGGAGCTAATCTTTCAGTATGAACAAAATGAGCTATATAAGCATCTCTTCACACTCCATTAAGTTGTGAGCCTCCTCCATATCAAAGACAACATACAACAGCTGAGCTGTATACAGTATTTATACATCATCCACTTGTCCAAACAAATGTCCTTACAGAACCTGAAGATTTTCAGCCCAAGAGGAAACTACAGACAAGTCTCCAATACTGCGACAGCAAACTCACAAGACCCAGACAGACGCACAGACTTGTGACCTTGATAATTACACTCCATCACAAGCAGCATTCTAGCGTGTGGACAACTCTATTTATGGCAACAGCAAATCAATGCACGTTAGAGATCCCTGTCTGAGAGCCTCGAGACCAGTATACCTGCAACATCAAATATCTCAGCATTCCTCACTTGGTGCTTGTTTTGCTCTAGTGAGACAGACAAATCAGGTTCATCCTCAACCTGCTTTGGTTTTAGTTCTGACTTGGGCATGGGAAACACAAGAGGATATGATGCCATGGCATAAGGAGCCAGTGCTCAGTGCTGACTACTGCTGATCAAGCTGTTTCCATGACTTTAAAAGGGGTTGTTTAGCTTAGAGAAGAGGAGGCCGAGGGGAGACCTCATCGCTGTCTACAGCTGCCTGAAAGGTGAGAGCGAGTGTTGATCTCTTCTCCCAAGTGACAGGTGAAAGGACAAGAGGAAATGGCCATAAGTTGCACCAGGGGAGGTTCAGACTGGATATTGGGAAGAATTTCTTTACCAAAAGGGTGGTCAGGCACTGGAACAGCTGCCCAGGGAGGTGGTTGAGTCACCATCCCTGGAGGTGTTTGAAAACGGGTAGATGAGTTTTTGAAGGACATGGTTTAGCAGAGGATGGGTGTGGTTGGACTCGATGATCTCAAAGGTCTTTTCCAACCGGAAAATTCTATGATTCCATGATTCTAACAGAAATAGAATTTTAAGGAAAAATCTTCACTCATGAGCCAGGATCAAAGTAGAAGAGGGAGAAAAAGCAGCTGAGGTAATGAGAGATTTATACCACTTTTTACCACTCCTCTGTCTCTAAACCCTTCACTGCCTCCCTGCTGGATAAACACAATTTAAGTTTCCTGTCTCTACCTGGAAACTGCTTGTTCAAGCTTTTCTTCCTCTTTGTAAGTTTTGGTTCAATCCTGACCCTCTGCTTCATCTGCCTTTTTCACTGGAAATAGTACACCACTGGATCACCCCACATTACCCTGTGCACCTCAACCTGGCAGGCTTCACTCGGCTATTCCAGCAACATTTCAGTGTATTTATCATTTTTGATGTTGCAGTAGCTAATTATTCTTACTATTAAGATTCACTACTGCCTATGGTTTTCAGACATCTCTTTAATGTTGTGTTGTGAGTTTTTTTCATCTCGTTGGGAGCTGCTGTACCTATAATGCATTTTTTTTCTTAAAATTAAAAAGACTGGAAGGTATAAAGCAAAAGACTTAGCTAAAATGAAAGTTTATTTTCTATTTACCTACTATTATCAAACAAAACTAAAAATCTCAAAGAATAAAATTTTCACACTCCTTTTAAGAGAAGACGATGCTGACTGACCTAATTATAATTCTACCCTCTCAGATTTTCTTGTTAATTGTTCTGAATTGTATTCACCTTAAACATTCCTGTTATTTTGTTGCTTATTGATATCAAACTACCACACTACAGCTACACAGACCACCCCAGTTGCTGTTTTTCAATGATTAGCCCTTCGTCAACATCTGGATTTATTCCCATATTGCACAACTTTTTTTAAATGATCAGAACAAAAGTCTCAGAGGATTTTCAGATCCAACATTCTTCAGTGCAGCTAACCAGACAGGTTGATTTTTTTAGTGCAGTTCTCCTAGGATAAACATTGTCATAACCTCATTAAATATTGACCTCAGAGTACTGTATCAGCCTCATTCAATGCAACTAGGTTATCTTGCTCCTTTCCGAACAGAATTATTTATTAGAAAGTGAGGTATCTATCAAACAGTTCTGCTGTTTTTACAGCAATTCAAGCCCCTTTACAGTCTTTATCTGGGTCTTCTTCCTTTCTAGTGTCATTCTCCTGAAAAAATTAAATTCTTCCATCAACGACAGATTTTATTTTCATTTTTAACTTCCCAGCCAGAACACCCCATTGTTTTTTCAGTTATTGGGTGGAAGGGGTGCAATTGATATTTCGCAAATGCTTCTTAACAAACCTCTAATTTAATTAATACACTTCTAATTTTTTCTTCTTGACCAATTTTGCTCTAAAATTTTCCTCAGACTGATGAAATTTAGTCTTTCTGAAAAACCAAATTAGCACGTCATCTATATAAACCAGCATATGCCTCTCAGAAGGAAAGTAGGTTATGCTCACTGGTCCCTAGGCAACCACAAAACCTCATTATTCCTTTGATCCACTCATCTGCATCCTTGTTCATGACGTCTGAAATGGATTCAACTGGTATTGAGTACTGTGTGTTTTGTACAAAAAATCTGTTATCTGTTCTTAGCAATACTAAGTGTGCTGTTATTGGCTGCATCAGATCTCTGGTATGTTGAATGGCCCATTTTGGAATATTCCATAACCATTTTCCTTCTCATTCCACACATTGCCATGCAATGGATTAGTTCCCACTGGTCTCTGGATTTACTTAATGGATTTTTTTCCAGAACTTGGTTAACAAACTGAATCCTTATACAGCCAAAACTCAGTGGATATGAGTTACGCATCAATTCTTTAATACTATAACATATAGCATTATTTCTCTTTTTATGCTTGTCCTTTTAAGAGTATGGATGATGACATGAGCAGAGAGGGACACATAAGCACACGGTGCACTTGAAGTTATGAGAAAAGAACGGGCACCATGTAGAAAGGCAAGGACCAGAGAGCATAAAGAAAAAATCCTAGGTTAGGCAAATGTAAATTTGCTGGGTGAGTTTCCTTGCAACAGTTGCATCTAGAGCTCAATGCCACTGTTCAGTCAAGATAACCTGACTTGGCACTGGTTCAGCTGCTGAAGTATCCCATGAGTTTTACGACCCCAGTGACGCAAATAGTTCCCCAAGGCTCCAGCAATGCACGCTTCTTAAAACCACTGAGAATAGCAATTCCCCGCTGCTGGACTTTCACAGCCCACCAGTGCTATGTGAGCAATTTCTCTCTCATGTATTTTGTAGCAGGGCATCAATTTGCTCACAGCAAGCTGAACTCAGTTTGCACATTTGACTTAGTAATAGCACACAATCTTGGAAATTAAATGTTAATTTGATGCCTTTATATTTCCTTTAATAACATCCAGAGAGGCTTTGCCTTCCAGTTTCTGAGGGACAGGCTGCTGCATGCAGAGAGCTCTGCAGTTCCCTGCAACGTGGCCCAAGGTTGTGCTTGAGCTCTACTATTAGGATTAATTTTGTTGGATTATAAGGAAACAGTTTATAAGATGCTGCATGTTTTTCTCCCTTTCTCCTGACAATTACCTTTTGGTTATATATCAGACACAAGAAGAACAATGACATTTTTCCTTAGTTACATCTAGAGACATCTTGTGTATAGATAAGAGCAGAAAAGCCAATCTGCAGATCCAATCTACAAACCTGAAATTAGATGACAATGGAGGAACTAAAGCCAGCTACCAGAACTAATGTGTAAAGGTAAATAACTTCATTATCATAGAATCATAGAATTGTATCACACTGTCATATATTAGGAGTGACTGCATCTCTATGTTAAAGAAGAAGGTCAATATAAAAAAATTAAATACATTTTTCTACTGACGTGGTCCATATTTTGACTTAAAATTTGTGGAAAGCAAAAATAAAACAAAATAAGTGAAATGCAAAGGAAAACGAGAGTAATGCATTTTTTTAAGTGTTCTTGCAGATAAGAGATGGATATGAAAAAATGTTTCCTATTCTTGGCTGGAAAAAAAAGTTTGCTTCTGGTTACCTGTCTTAAAAAACACAGAGGAATAAGGGAAACTGTCTTCATATTGATTAAAAGTGGCTTTCAGGACCCAGTGCCTCAGAAGACACAACCATGATGCAGCACCAAATACAATCACTGACTGACCCTGGCTGTTGCTCAGGGGAGGGAGGTAACAGTCATTCCAGGCAAGCAACATCAAGTGACAGCAAATGCATCAACAACAGAAGTGAAGTAGATGTAGCTTAGATCTTCACTGCAGAAAGGAGGAGACACATATCTAGACTTCACTCCTTACCTCAATGCCATTGCTGCACTATTTGTGGCTTGTCTTACTGTCAGCATCTTACATTCGCCCTCCAGAGCAGCAAGCCAAGAAGCCTAACAACAAAAGGCATTTAGGGAAAGCTGTTTCCCTTCCCTGCCGGTTCCAGGGACCAGGGGTTTGGGGGTTTTACTTCGCTGTGTGACTGATGTTCACATAGCTGCAGCCTTAAACCTGCTGGGCATGACCGCCTGCAAACACAGCAGATTTCCATCTGTCTTCATCATCAAGCTGTGGCTGTCAATCCCACCAGCTTCACGGGAAACCCTGGTGTTACCAATCAGCTTAGCCTACTGTGCACACGCCACACAGCTATAAACCATAAAATTATTGTTTTTACAAGGGCAGTGGATTTAAAATTGCCTGACCCCGCCAATTCAAGAAATGCAAGGCTATTGGACTGAGAGAAATACATACGTAAATGGATAAAACTACGTGCACCAGGATGTAACCAAATCCTGAATCTACAATAAAAGCACAAAAGAGAAAAAGTATTTTGTAGCTCTTACAGGCTGTTACATACAAGAACAGTCCTTGGATGAGCAATTCACCACATGATCTCTAAGGCCAGCAATGGCAGCAGCATCGTCTATGGGTACAGAGAGACAACAGGTGGGAGAAGCAGACGAGACAAGTTTTCTTTTAGGTGTATGAAGTTTGTATTTCATTCATGCTATTTGTGAAATGGAATAACATCAGCAAGTAGTCATGAGGCCGCAAGTTAGGAAATTACATCATTTATTTGGCAATAACTGCAAGATATAAATAACCTGGAACAGCAAACCTTTCGCAGAAACAGACACAAAAAGGGATTCACTTGCCCCTGGGCAATTTGCAGTGTGTAACATTTATGTGTGGATGGGCAAGCTGTTTTTAGCCTCCCAGAAGTCAAGACAGACCTAGCAGAATTGGATTGCACATTCCCACAAGATGGGCAGCAGGTGATCGTTACAAGCTGCACAGCATAGCAAAGAAGTTAATTTGGTTCACTGAAAAAGCCTAAATCCAAGAAAGAATGTGAGGAACATTTTTCTTTCTCTCCATTCCCCTATTCCAAGTACTATAGTTATAGGAAGAGAAATTATTCTGAGCGCTATAATTTAGTATAAGTAATGCTTATCAAAAATTCTCTGTAGCCAGCCTTACAATAGAAACAGTGCCCCCTCTCACCTTTGGGTTATTTTAAACACATTTATGAGCAGTCCAACACCTAAAGCCTAATCCTGCATAGGTAAAAGCACAGTAATTTTATTCCTACAACCTGTCTTACACCTCCGTGGAGCAGATGCGCATGCACGTGCATGCATACTTTCAGAACAGGGCACAGTGAAGCATATGTGACCTAAACTAAATTAAATTAACTCTATACAAATTAAAATTTAATGTGTCTTCTGCTTTTAGAATATAATGACTGTGCACAAAGGCAGGCATGGATTACTGAGATCCACAGGGCACTGGACCACACACCGTCAACAACTATTGGCAGCCTGTATTGTTCATTAAAAGGGACAGCACAGATGCACTTCTGGGCACTGCAATGAGCACAGCTTCAATCTAGCAGCTACAGTCTCTTCAGAACAAGGAACTGCAAGCAGAGAAACCTGTCTGTTAGGCCAGACACTTCAGTAAACCTTACTTCATAATAGAGAATGCAAATGAAATGAAAACACTGTTTGGAAACTCTCAGCACTTCTCCACGGTGAATTATAGAAACTTTCCTTCTTCCTTCCTACTCCCACCAGGAGAGAATCAACAACAGCCTCACTATGTTGCTGAAGAAAGATGCAACTGAATCCCAGCCCTTCAGCAAACACCCTTGCTTGCATGGAGTTTGTACTTCCCAGCAAAATAATAAAACATACTCCAGACAAACTTCATCCTGCCTTAGTGCCTTGTAACCATGGCAAAACGTAGAGAGTTTGGTAAGTACTATGCGAACATCACAGAGCTTTTTGCTGCTCCACTCCTTTCACTCTGGATTTATTACATTAAAGATGTGCATTGCTGATCTTGGCTCCCCAAAATTAGCCTTTGGTGTTTCAATCAGCTGCAAAGTCTTTTCTTTAATCGAGAACTCCAAGGTGCTTTAGTAACTCTGCTTAATTATATTTTACAGTTTGGAATTGTCAACTATTGAGTGTCATGTATTTTCACAGGTGAGCAAAGAGAGGTAAGGCAGAGAAAATCAAGCAAACCCACCTCAAGCAGGATCAACACTGACATTTTCTTAAACAAATCAGGTTAACACACGTCCTTAGCTAGCATGAGGTGCACACACACAACTTCAGCAAGACTTCTGCAGGTTAAATAAATAGTGCTCTGAAGTAAAGGTGTTCATTGCTCTTTTAAGCTTATCTAGATAGTGACTGAAACAATGCACAAGGCAAATAACTGCGGCTTCTAGAAACATCCCAGGAAATGAGGGCTGCTTGTCTGTTCCAGGACTTGTTGCATTTCTTTGCCTTGTAGCTACAATTAATAGCAATATACAGAAGTTCTAATATGTCTACTAGTTAATTGGAATCACTATCATATAAAAATAACTGTCCTGCAGCATAAAAATGATCTAAACATCGAGAAATAATTTAAAGCAAATGGCATTCTTGCTGATTGAGATTTTCCTTGCTTCTAGCCCTGCCTTAATTTTAAGATGCAAACACAAACCTTTATAGTGTTACCCATCAGTCTTTGCACATGGCTGCTGTAATCACTCCTCTCCTAGACTTTAATGATTTTACCTAGTTTGATCTTCCCCTCTTACTCATTCTCTCCTGCAGTGCAGACAGTAAAACACAAATGTTATTTAAGTACAGAAATCCTCAAAGTAGATTTCTCTGGGGTTAGGGGCTATTTTTAGCCCAGCTAGCACAGAGATGCACTGAAGTGTTTACTAGCTTGAACATAGGTCATAAAGTCTGCATTTGTCATTACCAAAGACCACCTGCAGTTTAGATAATTTATTATCAGTGACAACTGTTTATTACTCCTCAACAGGCAAATAAATTTAACCCTTCTCTATCAGTCATAAAGCTCCAGAGCAAACACTACAGCAGTGAGTTTTGTGGTGCCTCTCAAGTACGTCTTTTAATCCTTGTGCCTACAGAGATATAGAGGGAAACTGCTGACTTCAGATTTACAAGCTTTCCATGCTGCCTCAGGCCTTCAAATGGGAAGTGCCAATTAGACATGCAGAGCCAAAACTCCCTACGAAACCTCCCAGAGACAGCAGATAAGTTATCCAGGAAACAAACCAAGCCCATCCGAAGATGGCAGAAGTCAAGAACTCCAAACTCAGAAGTTACTGAATATCCAACACTTCACATTTTATCAACTTCAATATGATTTCCCCCCAAATTAACCCTGCAGGTAGTTGTAAATCCTTGAGAAACATACAGATATGAAATGCAAAGCCACTCATTTTGCACAGTATTTTCAAATACCTCCTCTATTGCCTTTATTACTTGTTAGGTTTGTGTTAGTTTCCTGTTGCCAGTCATCATTTCACTATGTTCCTACTGCAATCTCATGAAGAACTTAACGAAGATGACTCCTGGTCCACCCCTCCCTTGCTGGCTGCTTTGGGGAGGAGGTTGAGGGAAGCTATAAAGCACAACAAGATCTTTATTCAACAGGTTTGGGCAAACACAAGAATCTGATCACAGGCAGTGATTTACAGGATCAGGACTAAATTGCTCTATAGTGGCTCTTTTCTGCTCTATTAAACAGTGACTGCATTTCAGCCCAGAAAAGCTGTTCAATGCTTCAGTCTAGTAACAATACAAAGCATGGAGGAAGGAACTGCACGTTTGCCTTTTTTTTTCCAAATCAAACTAATTCTCCCTTGGAACACTGCATTATTATAGTTGTCCACCACACTACAAATATAATAAGCCCAGATTGGTATAGTCACCCTTGGTATAGTCAGTAGATAAAGTTGATGGCCAACAAACAAAGACACGTGAAGGTTATAATTTAGATTTTGGATTGTCTAAATGGGGAACAACGTAATATTTCTCTATGTCTAATTACCACAAGAAATAAAAACAAGGGTTTTTTTCTTTATAAGCATAATGAACAGAATTTAAGCTTCTGAATATAAAACAGTTTCTTCTCTTCATAATGAATTCACATTAAATAAAGCATAGATCACCTTGCATCTAAACCAGGTAGACAGCCTCTAAGCACAGAAAACAAGTTTAAAACCTGACTTCCAAAACAGAACTCCAGTTCACCATATGAATTATTCTCGATGAATTCTCATCTGTTATTTGAGTGGACACAATTTGGCAGTAATTAATACCCAGAGAACCCAAGCTAAGTCTGTATCACTTGTCATGCTAAGATGAACAGTAATATAAATAATTTTACACAGTGAATGAATATCTACTACATAAATAATTACCATGACCTCCTCAATTTCATTCCTTAGGATACTCAGGGCAATTAAGAACAACTATCCTGATGTTATTTGAAAACTTGCTGAAGCCAAGAGAAAGATTTCTACTTACTTACACGGAAAATAATTCTTATAATCATACACCCATGCTTTGTAAATTGTTTTCTCTGACCTCTGAGTCTTTAATTAATTTGCAACCAAAATATTCTGTGCAAAAGTATGACAATGCCAGTCTCTTGAGTTTTCCTGCCAGACTACTACAGTCTGCAGCCTCCAAAGTTAGGCTTCCAATTCTCTACCTCCAAGCAGCAAACCTGGCAAGCCCTGGAAGAGCTGGCTGCAGACAGGGCTATCAGGGCTGGAGCTGAGTCTTGACCTAAGAGACGGGCAACGCATGACTGAGTCTCACATTTGCAGAGGCACTGAAGCACTGGCTCCAGTCGAGGCTTGGCTCCTGGCTCTGCAGCCGGAGGCTGGGTGCCCTGGGAACCCAGACACATGCTGCTGAAGCCCTCAGGAACTGCAGCTTGTCTGCAGAGGGCTCCACCTGCAGATTCCCGAACCAAAGGGCCAACGCAACTCAAAGATCTCAGCTGCAACGCAGTGACAGATGCAGAGGCAGTGCCTCTCTCAAGCAGGGACCTCCAGCTGGGACCATGTGAGAGGAAAAAACGACCGGAAAATTTATATGTTAAATGCCTGCAAGAAAAAGCCCATTAGTTCAGATCACACAATACAGGCTACATTTTTTAATAGAGGGACATCACTTTTAAAAGCAAGCTGACACATTCTATGCTGGCTTCACCTTCTTAATGATTTCACATTCTGTGCCAAATCGAGCATATTATTATAGTCTTGTACTGGAATGTAGGAGACATTATTTATTACATATATTCATGTATGCATATACCTCTCAAAATAATCTGATGTTAGCACATATTAGTAGCTGGGACAATAAATACATTAACAGCTTACTGACTCCTTCTCCTATGAAGATTACAGTTGTCTGCTCCTTGGCAAGCAATTTGCAACAGCATAATTATGCATCATTCTTGCACACTTTGGGGCTATAAAGGTCTTGTGCCAGGTGACAAGTTTGTTAAAAAAAAGTCTTTTAAGAGAATTAACTTTTAGGATATTGCATTCAATTTCTCATTGGCACAGTTAAATAACTTCAAAATCAGTGCTCCTGTCAACCACGCTTGAACTGAAGAAGTCATTGAAAAATAAGATTTGTTCATAATTCTAGAATTAACTTACTCTATTGAGCCACGTGGAACCCAAACTTCAGCCTGGTTGTACAAGGCATTTAGAAAAATACATGTTATCAAAATTAAGGAGGCCAGATTTACTGCTAGGATATGCTGCTGCACTTCCACTGATCTCCATAGCATTAGTTAAGAGCAACAGTCACTTTACACTCCAGCACGCTTGAACAAACGGCTGAAGAGCAATGCTATCGGCTCTGGAGAGCTTCTGAACACTAACAGAGCACAGGAGAAGATGTCACTGATGCCTTGAGGTATGTCTTTACAAAAAAACAGGGGGACTGATAAAAAAAGAGACTGAGTGCTAACAAGCTTTGAGTGATCTGATTAATCAAGAGACAAAACAGGACATGATCTTAATTTTGTTAGAACTTACTGATTGCTGCAACTACTACTAAATCAGCATAAATAATTTGATTCATTGGAATGAATATTCACTTACTGATGAACAAACCTTCTGTTGTGTTTGCCAACAACAGTCAGTTCTTCAGAGGAGGTCTAAAAGCCTCACAGCCCTCTGATGAACATGCTAAAACACACCAAGACAACCAATAACAAACAACTGAAATCAGCTGGTTAAAAATGATGTTCAACTGCCTCCTGTACATCTTCTCAGACTATCCAGCTCTCCTAACGTCTGAGAAACTAAAAGTCCTTTAGGAAGTATGATCTTTGCATATGTAGGATAAGCTTCACCTCCCACACATCCGAATCCTGCCTCTGTTGTATCCCAAGCTCCTTTCCAAGCTTTTAGGTTTGCTCTGCTTAAAATAAAAGGAGATCCCGCATGATGCAGGTGAACATACAGAGGTCCTGCTGCTTTTGGGATGCAATCAGAACTGTAGTGCAGTTCCCACATGTTCATATTAAAAAAAAGGCAGTAAAATGTGCTGAAAGAAAAGCTTCTGCGGTGGAGGATGCTGTATTTTTGAGAAATGCAACAGCAGATCCCTGTACTTAGAAGGTTAATCCTGTCATGCAACGAGGCCCCAAGTTTCAGGACAGCTCAAGAAAACCTACCGATTATAGAGGCCTCAGAAAACCAAACATGCAGTGGAATGGATTTCTCCAGCTCAAGTGCACCAGAGCTAGGGCTCTGATATAATATACAGGGATTAAGCAGTAGGTTTACAATATTCTTTCTGAAGATTAGTGTAAGATTTCCTTCTTGGATAATGTAATCATGTTATGAGTGAGTCTAATTTCTTCTGGTCTGCAACATCTTTCTCCACTGCCATTAATATATGCCTAATTTTCTGATTCCTGGGGAACACATCCCATTGTATTTCGGTGTAACTCCTTTTTCCCCACACAAGCTTGTTGTATAACTCGCTGGCTAACATATCCACCAGTGAATGAAACTCAGAATTTATCTGACATTCCTATGTTACTGCCCTGGAGCAGATGCTTCAGCACAGAAGATTTTCAGATTATCAAGACGGTAAGAGGAATGTGACAGCCTCTGCTGGTCTATGTAGGGACATTTATCAAAAAGACAGCTGGTATAAGATTGCTATAGTTCCTTTCTCTCATGCAACAAAAGGTACTTTAAAATGTTTTTAAGCAATAAAGTTGAACCTAATTTCCCAAAATTCATCAGAATGGGGATTTCTTTCCCTCAGCTGATGAAGATGTTCCCTTTATGCTGAAATAGCCTTAGAGACATACCCTTCCTCTCAATCTCCATGTATTCCAGCAGACACTTCCACGAGGTACGGTGCTCACAAAGCACTCCACCTAAAAGCCAGAAGCAAGGTTTACTGCCCCCTCAAAACATTAGGCTTTTTCTTGAGAGAAACAGGAATCTTTTTTCTTGAGGTCAAAGAAACTTCTTCCTTGCTCTGACAGGGGAAGACATCTGGGCTACCTCACTTTGACGAGCAACAGAATAATTAAACACTTAAGAGAAGTAACCCATCAGCTTGTAGAGCTGAAAAGCTTCACATTTTGTAGCTCAAAACACATGGGGGTAGAAAGTTGCACAAGCATTAATGAAACTTCAGACTGCAGTCCCTCAGTCGCTAACAAGACATTGCACCTCTTACCTAACAACGAACAAATACAACTCATGCAAGAAAAAGCAATAAAATCTACATGAGAAAACCAGCAGCAAGGGAAATCAGTCTGTCAAAGCTTCATTCCTAAGATATTTATATATGTATCTGGCATGGGTAAAGCACCAGAAACGACGCACGAAGGAGAAAGGTTGTGATGGGCACCCATGTTGCCACGGCTCGGGAATGCTGCAGCATTATGTTAAAGAAAGCCCTTCTGGGAACAGCAGCCTTCACATGGCACGGTGCACACATGGTGCACAGTACAGCATTATCTGAGGAGCAGACCAGAACAAGGAAAACATCTGCTTTTCCTCCTGTTTACATGGCTACAGTTTCTCCTCCAGGAGGGAATTAGGTGCCCTGTCTACATTAGAGCTATCACTAGCCAGTGTGTTTTTCCTCTGGAAGGTATTTTTCTCTAAGGACAAAAGCTGCTTTGAGAGTTGAACTTGAAGTTATTCTGCTTACAATCTATTTCAGTGACACTAAAACAAACAAGTAAATAAATTTCAAAAAAAAAGAAAAAAGAGAAAAAAATTATCTCTGCTAGTTTTTCCTGAGTGTTAGTTATTAAGACAATGTTTACACTTTTTTCATGTATTTTCAATGGTGGAGAGCCACCAGAAGGTGAACAAACCCAATCACGCACATCTAAGCACCATAACAGACATGACAAAAATAACATTTAACCAATGAGCAGGCGCCTGCAGGACAAATGCATGTGGGTTTACCCATTTCGCTGTGCATGACTTGGCTGCGGAACACATATTTTGTATCAGCTTCTGCCCCGAATTTGTTCGCATCAAACCGTTGTAAGAAGATCAACAAGTTCTTAAGAGGATATGAAATCACTGACACAACAGAACCCACTTAAGCCATGACTTAGTTCAGCCAAACATCCTTTGCTGGGCACCTTTTCCTACGGCATTTCCAGTTTCCACAAAATTTCTGGAGAATGAGAGATGATAAGAGTCGGCAACAGTTTAGCTAGAGTTTTACACTATTTACTTCTATTCATCTTTCTTTCCCTGTAAGGTTTCCACATGAGAAGAGTAATTCACAATGGATACCACTGAAATACATGACTTTGCTTATATTACCCACTACGGTGCACCACAGAGATATTTCAAGCTAGCTGAAAATAAACTGGCTCGAGCACAAGAGTTGGATCTAGATGTAAAAACACAGAGCTCTACCATGGCTTCATCTATCCCAACAAGGACCAAAAGAACCGGTACAGCTTGCGAATACATTAGGCTTGGATCAGTGCCCACCTTTGAGCTCAAGCTTTGTGTGCAGGCTCTGTTGTTTCTACCCCATCTTTGAGCAGGCATTCTGTTCAATTTTAACAGCACTTCTGGGAAGTTTAGACTCTTGTTACCCACGTCCTCAGTGCACAGCCACTGGTCACCAGCCCTTGCAGCAACACCCACAGTGACATCAAAGAGGCGAATGAGCTGTGCCGCATACTGCAACAGCAGCTGCGGCGTCTGCAGAGAGCAGGAGCCTAAACTCCTCCCTTGGAACCCTATGGAGATGCTACACAGCCGTATGGAGACACCACGCTGTAACAACAGGCATCCTGCATCGCTGCCACACTTGGCAGGGCTTACGGGATTTTTAAAAGTAAGGAATAACGTTTGCATGCACCTCAAAAGTGATTTATAACTAAGGGAGATGGGGAAATCAGAGAAAAATATACATGAGTTTTCACTACATCTGCATGGTACAGGAAATTACCTTCTTGGGATACCTGGTCCTTCTAGGATATAAAAATTGTAACAACTGGAGAGAAAGCAGAAGAATGACATAAGAATTAAAATAAAGTCAGACAACTGAGAAACAAAAGGATTTTCAATACCATGGTAGTTGCCTTGGAATTTTAAACAAAAAAGTTTTGTAAAGATGTGCTAAACGTTCTCAAAACTGCAAAAATCACAGAGGATAAGACACGAAATTCCTGATTATGTAAGGAAGAAAGTACCTAAACCCCAAAGAGTTAAAAGACCAACCGTTCAGTATACTTTCAAAGAGCAAGCCCATACTCAATTGCTCATCATGTTCAGCTCTTCCCAGACTGAGGAATCCTTTTTTTTCTGGCTTTAAAGCACTTCCTAAACATTACCTCCACACAACCACCTAAACAAACGACGCACTCATACGCACAGTGCATATTTTATGATCTGCTAGACCAGGATTTGCTGAAGCGTGTTCACAAAAGAGACCATATGGGAGAGGATTTCTTTCCACATGCACGACGAAACTTCATTTGCAGTTGCTTCTGTATTGTAATATTTTTTTATGCTTCGGTTCGATTTCTATTCTATTCCCTCCCCCACTCAAGAAAGGAATCTAGAAATATAAAGGATAAGTCCAGAAAAAACTTGCAATTTATTACAGATGCTTACTTAAAAGAAAAAACAGCCGCAATGGATTAATGTATTTCCTTTCCCACAGTTTTTTCACTTAAACCATAACTCTGCATATTTAGTGCAGCTCTTCCATCTGCCAGTAGCATTGTGCTGACACATCCAGTGCACAGGCTGCGGGGACTGACAGCGAGGAGACAGGTCCCACCACTGCTCTCAAACTTTGCGATTAACATGGCATGAAGCCTGGTAAAAAAACACTCTTATGTGTATTGCTGACTATCAACAGTGACCCAAATCCTTGTTATTTCAGCTGTTTATCCTAATCGTGAGTCAAGACTTTAACAACAGAAAATGCTTATGAACAAAACCAGAACAGATAGCTGTCAAAAGCTTAAGTCAAGGGATATCATCAGATTTGCTTCTTTTTCTTACAAGAATCATAGACTCATAGAACGGTTTGGGCTGGAAGGGACCTTTAAAGGTTATCCAGTCCAATACCCTTGAGAAGTCCTGCATAGCCTGTGCAGCAGCAGAAGAAATCACAAATGTAGGCATTCGTTTCATCTTTTATGAAAAGCAATAGAACCAAGGGGGAGGCACTTACCTTTTTACAAGGTCAGATTGAGTCTACATCACTGTCACAGTTTATCCCTTGAACCTGACCCTTTCAGCAGACATATACATAAACACGCACACATTTGACAATATGGGAAGTGTTACTGATAGGTAAGTTATGTAAATGATACAACTACAGTCACCTTTAAACTTACTCTTGGAGCCCAGAGGTTTCTGGAAGGGATCAGCCAGCCACATTGTCACACCAGTGCCCCAAAGTGACAAATCCACTAACCACCACGATGTCACGGTAATTCTCACAACAGCTCTTTACAGGCCTCTCTCCAGCACAACACTGGCCTGAATAAACCTAGCTCCTCTCCAAACTGGAAAAAAAATATGTAAAAACCGGTAAGTAGCTTGCAGCTTGCATGTAGTGAAATTCCAGAAAACATGATGTTTCTTTTTGTTTGGTATGGCAGCTCTGCTTGGGGCGGGGGGAGGGCGGTTACTTCTTAAATACCACTCTTAATTACTAATAAGCAAGTTGACTGCAATTCTGATACTGACTTCAGAAGTTCACTGGTTTCAACAGGGTTTTCATCTCTCCGATGAATTTCCTGTCTCTAACACTTTTGATATGAATTATGGAGAACCCTCAAATGCAACTGGCTGAGATATGCAACATCTCAGAACAAAATGTGGCCGTTTTAGCATCTTGAGAAGACCATTTACATGCAAATTGTGGTCTACAAAGTGAAATAGAGTGGTCCTCATTCTATTAGGAAATACAGCTAACCTGGCTGCCAGGGTCCTAGTGATGCACCAAACAGCAGCAACACAGCCAGGGATGGACAAAGTAAATTCAAGCAGCTCACATGCAATGGAGAACACCGACTCCTTCCAGAGGCTGAAGCAGGGGTGTCAAACTCATGGCTCCTGCTGTTCTCCTGCACCATAACCCATGTCACGCACGCTGCACACGTGACCGGCACTGGCAGGAGTGTGGGGGCAAGGAGCTCGGTGACGCTGACAGGTAGAAACAAGGTGCTGTGCTGGATAAAACAAGGTGGAGGGCAGGATTCAGCCTGCAGGGTATGAGTCGGACACCCCTGGGTTAAAGCAATGCAGTCTCCCTTTTGCTGAGACCAATAACCAGGCTTCGTGATACAGATGCTTATTGCCTAAGAATCCAAATCAGACCTATTAGTTTACTGTGCTGGAGTTACCAAAACCAACTGACTTCAGATACCACCAACAGAGCTTTACGCTCAAAACTGTGGCCTGTACACAGATGGCCTTTCCCTATCCCCATGAAGCCTCCAGGCCAGTGCCTTTTACTTATAGTTGATTATTACCATTAATGACCCACATCAGTGCTTTTCATGCTTGTTTAAAATAAAAAGGCGCAAGCCTTCTTAACTCTCTCCTATAAAACTCATCCATTAACATCTTAGCACAAAGAATATTCCCACGTGCAGCACACTGGTCTCATCTGTCATCAAGCTGCAAAAAAAAAAAGTTGTCTCCTGCTCTTGACAGGCTACGAGGTAAGAAAACGACTTTCCGTCAAGAGTGTCAGATAATATGTCAATCTCGTCAAGGAATCTGAAAAGAAATATCACCCATTGCTGTTCATAAACACAAGCCTGGTTTGGCTATATTCAGTTACAAGCAAAGAAGGATAATTAACAGTTCATGATATGGAATGGCTAAAGCATGTGCAATCTTATTTATGTTCTCTGCACCTGTGTTTTCTATGGTTTAAATTATAATACTGATCTTTTAAACTGCACTCAGGGAGTATCCCAGTTCATTCACATGAGAGAGAGTAATATGTTCTATTTTTAATCAATATGTAAATGTAAAAGGATACAAGATATTGTAGAGTCTTACCAGTAGCCAAATATATATTGGCAAATCACTATTAAATTGTTTACTTTTGTCTCAAGGCAACCCCAGTGCTCTCAGAAATAGCCCATGTACCCAGTTCACTTCTCAGTGTTATTCTTTTGTTCTCTCCATGTTTGTGATCTTCTCTGTTGTGCTTCAACTCGCATTATTTAATTCATGGTATTATGGAAACCCCTTGTAGCTCATCTTTCAAACCAGACTGTAACCTCTACCCGCATAAGCCATGACTGCATTTTCCAACGCTTGAAGCAACGAAACCACACAATCCTCGCTAAAGCTCTCTAATCCTTAACAAAGTCTTTGAGGTAGAGGCAACCCCTCCTGTTAGATGTGCACAGCGCCTACGGGAGCGGCACCGAGACCTCTCAGCCCTCACGCAGTCTAAGCTGTAGCGATACCGAGGGCGAGAGCTCTGGCTACGAGGCTGTCAGCACAGCCCCGCGCGCCGTGGGACGCCTGCCCACCCTCCCAGCAGCCTCACGAGTGATGGCAGCGCGGGGCAAGGGGCAAGCAGCCCCCCCAGCCTGAAGTCCCCCACCGCACGCCTATGGCCAGGTATGTTAACATAGCAGGATTATTGCAACTGTGCAATCTTTTTCTAGCACCGACAGACCGTTCCCGCCCTAAATATCGTGGGAAAGAATGTCCTCATGCTTTTACTTAGTTATTAACTTTTTTAACTAGTTATTGCTTTATAACGGCAGATTATTGCTTTGTTTGTAATTTCATCCTCTCTATATTCCAGTCATCACTCTGCACAGACCTCACAGGAGTTTCCAAATATTTTTGGTTTGCATATCCCCTAGGAGTACTTGAAAATAAAGCACTGGTAATCATTTTGGAAATAAAGATCAAAGGGAACTTAATACAAACACTATTTTTCAATAAAAGCTAGGTAGGTTCAAGCCTCCTAAACTCATTTCCAAAAAAACTCCACCAATACAGAAGATACACAGATACACAGAAGAAAGATACTGTATGATATATGTTTATGTCTACAGACACGAACTCATGATACAGGCAAAGGCTCCATATTTCTGTTCTGTTTCAAAGGGCAGGGGTAACACGGTATGGTATTTCTGTACAGCAAACACTTTCTCCTAAGCTAAAGAACAAAACTGGCTGTACAGCCATACAGCTGAAAGAAAATTAAACTCCTGTCAAGATATTTAAATGCATGCAACGGAAAACAATGTTTCTATCCTTTACAATTTTAAAAAGAAACAATAAAACATCGCCGAAATTAAACATAATCATTAGGTGACTTCTGTATTATATGTGGATTAATGGTAATTAATAATATTTATGCAATATACCTTTTAAATATCCCTGTTCGACTGACATGAAAATCTTTTTCCATTGTTGTAGTACACCGACATTTAATTATAACATCAAAATGCTTTTGCATTTGTTCCCTGAACGCTTTGGACAGCACAGAACAATAATTACTGAGCTCAGGAAAGATTTCAAGAAAATTTACTTCATGGCCAGTGTTAATATGAATGTACTAACTTCAACGAAGCAGAAATTATGTAATATTTAGACTACTCTTACATATCGATGAAATGCCTTGCTCAATAGTTTCATGGTTTTTCCTTACCATCATTCAATGGTCCTTCATCTTTGGTATATTTTTGTTTTACTGTGCCTTTTACAAATATCCAAAAATGCACTTACAAATTATAAAAAAATTACTTTGAAAATACTTGAGTGAAAAAAATAAAAAAGTGTCAATTCAAGCCAAGTGTTTCTATTTTTTAAAAATAAGTTTCTAACACAAACAATTTACTTTCAGAGCATTCACAAAGCATGAGATGGCTTTTACCGAGGATGTTTCTACATCTACGGAAATTTTCACTCTATTTTTTACCAAGAAGCCAACAGCATAGCAAGTTCTTGCAGTGTGTGATTCAAACCTCCCAGAAGAGCAATACAGAAATTCATATTTTTTAAATGTTTAATAGATTGTCATTGGTACTGTAACGGAAAATTGTTCTAAAGGCTATAGCAACGGTGATACGTGATACTTTCTCCCAAGTAATTAGAAAAACCCCAGTTATATACCGGGGTTTTTTTTGTTTTAACTGTTACTTTTTTTTTTTCCCTGTCTAGCTGATATTTCATTTCACAAAAAAAAGCAGTGCATACACAGTTTTAGATTGTGGAGGATTATGCAGTGTTAAGAATGTCAGAAGAAAGAATGAAGGTAAGCTGTGACGCCGATTAACACAAATTCTCCATCACAGGGATTTTCCTCCCACCATCTAATTTCATAGGGTTTTTTTTCCATTTAAAATATTCTCTATTTCTTAAAGTCAAACAATCTTATCGTTACCTGCATTTGAACTGATCAAGTAGATATGTTCAGTGCTACAGTTTCAGTATTTTACAGACTTCTCCCTTAAGAAGGATGTAACCAGCCCAGCTGACACATTATTGTAGTTTCTGGCAATTTAAAGATTTTTCTTTTAAGATGACAATTCCACAACAGATGAAACTGAATCTTCATTCTCAGTAACCAAAGATGATTTCCAAAGCAATCAAATCTTAAAACTCTGAGCACAACATTCAGACATGTACTTGAGAAAAAGCAGCAGAAACTCTGCTGACAAAAAAAGCCGTGAGCATCCTTAATATTTGGGATTTACCATAAAAACTAAACAAGAACTAACGCATTCTGTTGCCTCTCAATCTGTACTTCATATCCTCCTTAAAAGGTAGTGTTTTTTTCAATATTAAAGACATCAGACACAAGTTGATGAACTTTTAAGATTACGTGCTATCATAAACGATGAGCAGTGAACACAAAAAGCAGTCATTAACATACTTACCTACCAGTTTCAAGAACACAGAATTACAATTATGGCTGTCAACCCTTCCATTTCAGAGTTTTCCTGCAAACTTTAAAATTCCAGAAATAAAGATGACTGTAACCACATTTTTTATTATGACTACTTTATTTAATATATTGTAACATGTATTCTGAACCAAATCCTTTACTTCTATA
Organism: Dromococcyx pavoninus; assembly: GCA_033558185.1. Classification (NCBI taxonomy): domain Eukaryota; kingdom Metazoa; phylum Chordata; class Aves; order Cuculiformes; family Neomorphidae; genus Dromococcyx; species Dromococcyx pavoninus. Next base: position 1,757,511 of record JAUMJL010000323.1, read on the forward strand.
TTAAGAAATTAAACACTTACTAATATGCAGCTACTAATTTGCCATTAATTTAAACAAACAATCTTTGAAATACAATAGAAAGCAGAGTTTTTACAAGATGTCCAGACAAGTATTATTATTGCTATTACTGAAATCTTGAAGTGTTAGAGCTGGGACATGGCAGCCCGTTATTGTTCCCCCATTGCAAATCAAACAAACAAACTCAACAATCTTTTTCACATGATATACAGAGACTTAAGACAGTTTGAATCAAATTAAACATCACTACCTATTTGAAATTGTTGACAGAATTCACAAAGAGCATCTTTAGTTGAAAACAGAGACAGATTAATCATTAATTTTAAGTCTACAAACAATTTTCCTTTTACAAACTGTCCACCACCAAAATATTTTTTCTTATTTTTATTAGCTAGCCAATTATTTGAGTAACTGTCAAATTATATCCTGTTAAAAGCTGACTGATAATATTATATACTTGGACTGTTCTCATTGCATCTTGATCACAGGAAACGCTTTCAGGCTCCACTGAAAATGCACAGCTATTTTTTAACACTCTTTGAAGTACAAAAGGAATTTTTCTTATGCAATCTCATCGTGTACTTAATGCTCTCTGCTTTGTTGGACATTCACACAAAGGGAATCAACATAAAGAGAGCAATTAACAAAGATAAAGGCATCAATTTCATGCCTCTGCTTACAAAATTGAGTGAATACTAAAACACACTAAAAATTATTCAAAGAAAATTTTTTGTTGTTATTTTGTTGTTGCTGTTGGTTTTAATAAAAGTTAAAACCAAGATAAACCAGACCTCCAGAAGTTATTTGTTGGAATTATTTTACAGTTTTCCAAAGGACTGGGTCCAGATTTTCGGGTCCAGATCCTCCAAGGGAAAATAAGTCCTAATACTAAGCCTCCACACAACATGGAACCTCAGCCCATAAAAGATTTAATCTATCAGAAATAAGCTTCAAATGCAGGGTCTAGTAATTCCAGGTGCTCTCAAAGCCATGCTAGTGTCACAGATGGAGAGGATTTTTACCCTTCCCCACATCCTGTTTGAAAAAGCAGATGTAGGGCTCCCGGGACCCTGACAGACAACTCTTTGTTCTCACTCGATTGGAGGGCGTCCAAGCTTCTTGGTAAAGAAAATGGGGTTTCTGTATCCCAGTTGTGCTACGATGGAAAAAAATCACCAATTCCACGGGCTCTTTAGGGGCCATGTTTCGATGAGAGTGGTCAGGGTTACCAACACGTCCCCAAGTTTATCAGTTGGATTATTTTAAGGTCATCTTTCTTTTGGTTTTCTCTCAAGCTGCCCCCCCAAAAAATATAAGTGAACAAACTTCCATGAATGTAACAGCTTTAAGATTTAAGATCCACCAATGAGAATTAATTTCAGCTTGGGCTTCAAAGCATCGCACATGAGTTATTCATAAAGGACTATTTGAAATCACTAACTGAATGCAATGAGGTTATTTTCCTGCTTAATAAAGCCAAGATTTCTTTACTTTCTTTATTAATTTTATTGAGAAATTTAGTATTTATTCATTCTGTGGGCTGTTTAACAAAGCTTAAAGGTGGACATTAACATCTAATTTGCTTAGATACCAGAGGGCATGTGGAGGATTACTTGGAGTGTTTCCTCAAGCAAAGACTCAGAAAAAGAACTGCTAATGCTAAAACAGAAATTTTCAAGCTCCAGCACAACTAACAAGTAACAAACGGAAAACCACAAACTCAACTGTGAGTACAAATCTGAGAGAGTTGAACAGAAGTCTCCAAAATATTAATTTTCGGTAAAAGCCCACAGTGATACATGATAAAGAGACAGGAAGGAATATAAAATGTATTTACATATTCCTAGAAAGGAAGATTTCACACTCCTTGCCGCTCTTTGGGGGCAATAAGATGAAATATATTTATGGGTATAATAGGATTTCTAGAAGTGCACGATTTGTTTAGTTATAAGCCTATAATGTATATGGACTGGGTAAAAAGGCACATGTAAAGAACTATTGCAGACCTAATTATTCCTAAGGAATATAATTCCTTCCTGATTTTATTTATGTACCTTAACAATGGTTTCAGAGTATTTTTAAAAGACAAATAAACCTCATGTCCCATCAAGGTGACGTTTAACTGCACAGATGAGTACTTTGCAGCTTAAACTCCTTCACAGGTTTGCTTACAGTGCCGCATGCACCAGGTTGCTGCCAGAACTGCAAAGTCTAGCTCATAGTTTAGCAACTCCAGTCTTCGGAGTCTTCGGACACACAACATTGCATCAGCAATGAGATTATTAGCTTTTTTTTTTTGCCACTCCATTTACTGGGAAACATTATACTCAAATCTCTTCGAAAATCAGCAGTAAAATCTGCTATAAAGAAGCTTCTATAGCTTTCACTCTGGCTAAAATAATAGTAGAAAAAGACAACATTCCTTTAGAAAACAACCCCCAAGTGAAAGGACAGCAAAATACCATCGAAGGAATCCATTACATTCAGCACAATTCTAATACTCTGCTGGCCTGTGATGCCTGTTTCATACATGAAGAGACCAAAAACTGGGTTTGGTCAATTTAAAAAAATCACCCTGACAAAATTTCACAAGAAAAATACTGTTTCTACTACCCAAATAGAATATTTTGGCTGTTTAAATCCTTGAAGGTAGGTGGCTTAAAGCAGAAATGCCAACTATCTGGAGAGGTAGAGAGGATCTGGCAGCACATTCTTTAACACAGTTCTTTTTCTTCTCCCCCTGCCTCTCCTAAACTTTTTTCCCTTTTTTGTGACAGTTTCAAGACAGGTGAATGACACTAAGAAAAGATAAACACTTTCATACAGCAGCTCTACAGATATCTAACCAGAAACCACATATAACCCACAGAATAACAGACTGTACACGTTCTAACAGCTAAATATTTTCATATTTACTTATCTATTACTGGGAGTCACTGGGGATTAACCTACACTTAAAATCCATAGATTTAGAGAGTCCTTCAGAGTAGTCTATGCTGCTAGATTTGTACTTTTTCTAAAAGCACTTAATAAATCTATGCAGCCAGAACTATAAACTCCCAGAAGAGTAACCGAGTTGTATGATCTGGATTTTTAATTAACACAACAATCAGGAACAATATGTAGTTAATACAGGAGTGGCACTCCTGGGGATGACTGTAGCAGAAATAATTAATCATAATAGTAATTAATATGATACACTGCCAACATTTTCCTAAATTGTACAAAGATTTTTGTCACTACAGGAAGAACAAGGGCATAATTAAGCTATGATTTTTTCTATGGTTTTAACTTAATTCCTGTTTTTCACCTAACACTGTAACTGGGAAATAATCTATACTGGTATAAATAAGAAGTATGATATCAAGGAATATCTGTTCATCTCTTCTAGCTACTTTTTAATCTTACTCAATATCAATATGTAGCACTTTTTATTTGCTACAAAAATATTCTGAGTCAGCTTGTCATTAGTCAGATTTCATAAAACTCTTTCCGATCTTTTTAAACCAGTTCACACAAAAAACCATAAGACTAACATTGCAAATAATGAAAATTTAGACATCCAGCAGTTAACATATTAAAGACAGCCAGGGAAGACCTCACAAATGAGTTACTGGATTGTGTGAATTGCCAGTGTGATGACTATATTTTCTCTGATTAAGAATTCATATCAAAAGATGAAATAATTTCAGCTTTCCTTTGTTCAAAGCAGTATTTCCTCCTCATACAGAGATTTGCACCCACAGCCTAATAAGATCATATATACACGTAGGTGTTAAATACTGGCTTCTGCCAGGATGCACTAATGCAAGTCCAAACATATTATTTGTCACTTTATTTTTGTTTTTCAGGTGTAATTCACCACTACTGCTGATGACACAATGCTTGTTTATGTCAGTACGCATGCCAACAAATGGCATAAAAACCCCTCGGTAACCACTGAACAAAGACAAAATTCCATGTTGCTACAGAAGGACAATATTCCTGTAATACGTTTTCCATGGTAAGACTTAGTTGAAGAGACAAAGTCACCTTACTGATTATTAGTAATTGCCTTTTATACAGTCTGAATATGCTAAAGAGCATTCATTTTTCTGTTAATACAGGATTTCATGTATTCTCACTTCCTTCCATATCCTGCTTAAATTTTGCAAATAAGTCTTTAGACAGTGAACCATTTACCAGTTAAACACCCCTAGTGAATAATCTGTTTCTTCTTTTTCCCTTTGCCTTTTTCCCTCCAGTAAAGGAAGAGTTGTTATATGAAAGAGACCGAAAACAGAGGAAAAAAACTACCATTCTGCCAAAACCACCAGCATTTATGTTTAATAATATAAAACAAGAAGCTATGCACAGCCTCTCACGGGATTTTTTTGAGTCGACACATCATTTCTTCTGGAAAACTGTGCATAATTTATTTGCAGCTGCAGTTTCCTTAAATTTTCAGAGTTAAAGTTTGTTTACATTATTTTGTTGTAGTTTTAAATCCCAATAAAAGCAAAGCATATAGTTTTTTAGTTATTTAATTCTTTATTATTAACCCACAAACAGACAGAACAGTAACTCTACAATTAAACTGCTTTGTTCTTTCTAAACTGCAAGTTCCATGCATGTGGGGCAAGGGGGGGCAATGTCAAACCAAGACACTAAATGGTTAAACAAAAAAAAAATAGTTTAACATAATGTGAGTGAATCTGGCTACTACCAGACCCAACACAGACCAAGCACTCATTTACGTGTTCTAATGGTTTGCATAGAATTTGATGTGCTCCCTGTAATTTGCTGGTTTTAAGTTTCATTCAACTTCTTACCTTTCTTACTCATATAATTGAGTTTAGCTGCTTATGTAACTATAAATCTTTTTAAAAATGCACATAAATAACTGTTCCTTAAATAAAACACTATGTAATTGCAGTGGTCCTCCTTAAAAACAAACCAAAAAATTTAACTGTTTAATTAAAAACTTCCCAAATGCTCCAAAACCCCCCCCCACTTTTCTGAAAGTAAAATAAATAAATAAATTAAGTGTACAAAATATTTAAGATGTGCAAATTGTTTATGCTTATGTAACACTACTTTATGCTTTCACTACGTCTCTATTTCACAAAGCACTGTTGAAGGTGCCATGCTTTCTATGACTTCCTGGTCTCACTAGTAATGTTCTCCCCCAATCTCATCCCACATCACCGCAGCTCACAGAGCCTCACTGTCAACTTCAATGAGCATCCTTAAAAATAGAAAAATAAGTTTGTGACTTCTCCTATCTAGGTATTTTAAATACCAGCAGTATCAAGCAGTCACCCCAGGACCCAGGAAGGATAAGGATATACTGTCAACAAAGGAAAAAAGAGATAAGGTCTTCGGTGCCCACCCCCGACCTGACAAAATCCAGGGCTTGATATTGGTCTCCAGGTCAAAAATAGACTGTCTGCATCTGAAAGCAGCAGAGAACATTTCCACAGTTATCTCGTTGTTAGTTGCTTTTGCAAACCCCATTAAGCACTTCATATAGCGGCATCTGCATCCGCTGGAACCCATTTGGGAACAATAACTCCAAATCATGCTTCAGAAAAAGCGTGTTCGTCAGGGAAAATAGGTGCAATTAAGAAAAATAAATTCTACCTTGAAGCCCTTTCTCTTGTGTCTGTGCATTACGCTTTCAATAGATACAGATGACTTCTTCACAAACACCACCACCACCCCATTCACAATAAGAATTAAAACCAAAACACAGACTTTCATCTACCTTTGCAAATGAACACCCTAATATTACACATCGGAGGCACTAATGATTCTAACAAAAGATGGAATAGTCACACACAGCCATAAGAGACCCTGTGTTCCCTTCCTTTTTATGGGCTTGGGAAAGAAGTATCATTAACAATTAAATGTAAATATGTTATTATTATAAATAATTACAACAAACCAATATCATCAAGTTAAATGAATACGTTACCTTTTCTGATCCATTATCTCTGCTTTGGAGCTTTTCCTCTACTGATAACAATTCAGTAATTCCCCATGTTCTTGCCGAGCACTCGCGTAAATACACGAGGTTCAACTGCGTGCGTTGTCCAAGCTGGTATAGCTTAAATCTCAGCCACCCAGGAAGCCAGGCAGATAAGCACTGGCCTATGGAAAGATCATCTTTAGAAAGGGAACAAGGTGTTTGAAACAGAACTTAAGACCACGACAGTCTGTAAGTTTATATATACGTATACATGTACACATACTCTGTACATATATACTTAATGATCAAGTAAATGCATTGACAAGATCATCATCTGCCAGGCTCCACTAGATGGTACCAATTACTAATGAGTCCATTTGATCTATTCTGAATATGAAGTTTCTGCACTGCAGAATTTTAGAATTTCATAGCAACATTAAATAAACCAGCTTCTGAGATATGTAATTTTATTAATGAAAAAGTGGTGTGTTTTTAGCTGAGACACGCAGAGTTCTTCGTAAAACAGTAGAACAAAGCTTCTTCCATTTAAGCCTGTCTTGCATAAGAAATCCTTTTTCTTTTAGTAAGAATCTCTTTTTTTATATAAAAATAGTATATTCTAGTTCCATAAACTGAGACTAGATTTTTTCAAGATTAACAAATTTCTACAATGCTTTTGAAATTCAAGTTCGGAAACCAGGTTTAAAAACATGTTCTGAAGTTGTTGCAGCTTAGAAATTCTGCATCATGACTAGATTCCAATTTTTAACACAGACATTTTAACCATAAGAAGTACTGAAGAATGTCTTTTTAAATTGTAGGAAAAAATTCCATTTGTGTTTTACTCAATTTTTACTAAAAGAAAGCTCTATCAATAACCTTTATATTTAACCGAAAGCTTTAGAAAATTATTAATATTTGACTTTTGAAACTTTTAAGTATAGTGAGATTCTAAGGTATAATTTTCAAAAGAACAAAAAAAAGTCATGAAATCAAGGTAAAAATCATCTGCATATGGTAACTGATGGACTTGTTTAAAAAAAATTGAATGTAAAAAAAATTTCAAGGTTATTATAAAGTGCTCTGTAAAATAATTTGAAAGAGCACAGTGGACATTCAGACACACCTAGCCTAAACAGCTCTCATGTTGTATATGTTTAGTTTAGAAGTGATCAAATTGCTGAGCTGCCATCTCCTATCTCAGATTCTAACCCCAAAGGGACTTCCTTTGCCAGAAAAATAAACTCCTTTGGAAGGCAGAGGGTTTTTTCAATGACACACAATCCTCTTGATGGGATACAGACAAGAACACGTATTCGGCTCCTGCACTACAGATATAAACAAGAATGTTAAAGAAAAATTTAAAATACGAATAAGCCAGTATCTCTCAGAAAATAACAGCCTCTTGAGTTAATGATTTAAATTTCTGTGCTTAACTTGTCTTGAGAATAAGCATAAAAATGGGACATTGTTGTAATCACCTTCGAGAGCAGAAATACAGTGATACGTTACACAAGAAAGAGCTAAAATACAAACAGATGTGAGACATTATTTTGTTTAATGTATCTAAATAGAAAATATTTAATTACAATTACACTCTCTGAAGTGCTGCAGTATGTTATGATTGACTGATGGATGATTACAAGCGATCATCCATTTTGCTGGTCCCATCACTCCCCTGCATGTAACTTACAAAAGCCTCTGCATAGAACGAGACTTCTGAATGGTTATCAGAGTGATCTTATCTATTATCAATGGGGGAAAAAATGTGCAATAAAGTTTGATATCCTGTTCTATGATTTCTGAAAAAATTACTTTTTATCCTGTAATTAATAAAAAAGAATCAACAAGCCATGGGTTTTTTAAAAACCCTGAAGTCCCACATATTTTGTGTATTTTGAGTTTTGCCATCATTATCATTATTAGTATTTAGATATTTTGATGATAGACCATACAGGCACACATTGGTAAAGACATCAATTTGTCACGACTGCTTCATAAAAATCTCCACTTTTAAATGCAGAAATGGAAAGGTTAATATATACAATCTGATATTTAAATCCAAAATAAATGATTCGTGCACAAGACGTGGTTTACGGTTTGCTCCGTAGCATTCCTATAAAAGTTAAAGTTTGGCAGAGCTGATTTAGACAAACTCTGCTCCTAGAAAAGAACCACAAAATGCAGTACTGCACCACTATTGCATAACTGGCATTAATTAGAAATTGGGGGCTGGGGTCAGAAGAAAAATGTAATTACAATTTTAAAGGAACTTTCGCAACATTCAGAAAATCTTACTTGCACCTGAATAATTTTTTAACTTATTGCTGCTAAAATGGTTTTGTACTATTCCTGCAACTGAAAAGTTATATGAAAGTATTTTAGCTATATTATGCATAAAGAATTTACTTCTAGACAGCCAGCTTTTAGACTTACAGATAACTGTTTTCTCTTAAAATCAGAAGAGGACTGCAAATTCACAGACAACACAAGAGGAGTTAAATCTTTTAAAAACACTGTATTCCAGTCAACTGACTTTCCACCTGGCAGTGCCACTTTAAACTGTGATGGAATTTTAAAAGCTGTCCCAATATTTCAAAATCAAACTCAGAACATCTTAACAAATTTCTCAAGTTTCTATGACTAATAGTGTATCACAGAGTTAATAGTTATGGGCTAAATGCAATCCTGACCTTTTGCGCTTTCGGCTATGAGACCTGCGGTCTGCACACTGAGCCAACATAAAATCTATGCTTACAGCAGTGCTCTGCATGCCAAAAATCCTTCAAGGGAGGATTTCGATTCGTTTTACACAGTCTCTTTAAAACACAGGAGAGGGCTCCCTACTCCTCCCTAGGAAGGTAATGATTTTCACAGTCGATCCCTCCTTCATCGAATTTTTTTGGAGTAGGGACCCTATAGTGCTAGAAAGCTGCTAATAGAACATTTTCAGGCCTTTGATAAATGTTACATTTCCAGAACATAAACTTTTCTCTTTATCAACTCTGAGAATCTCTGGCCTCTCTCAGACAAATGAATGCTGAATTTCCATTCCCAGTCTTGCAGCAAGTCAGCGGGCTGGATTTGTGAGCAGAAACCTTTCCAGGTGTCAAATCTGTGGTGATCCTCTATGGCATTTCTTGCAAATCAGGAAAAACTACAGATACCTCTTCTTCGTGCTTCATACACAAGAGTTGGCTGTTGTGGGAGAAGCAGCCAATTCTCACCAAAAAAAGTTAAAATCAAAGAAGGCTTGGTAGAGGAGAAACAGGGATCTGGCAGCTTAGGACATGGCAGGGCATTAGAAAGGCTAGGAAGATTTTGTGTGGAAGAAAACGTGACGTAAAAGTTCCTGAGGGGTAGCAGTGGAAAGGGAGAAGGGTCTGTGGAAGAAGGTCATGAAAACATCCTTTCAGGACTCTTTCCCCTCCTCTGTCCCGTCTCTAAGCCCTTATTTCACTGGTGAGCCCATTTCCCACATACTCTTTGCAAAAGATGCAGAGCAAGAGGCTGCAGTACACTGAGCATTGCAGTCATTCCCCTGGACTCACAGGAATATTTGATGAAAAATGTAATTAACTCTCTGCTGCTCTCCTATTTCCAAAAGCTGCTGTCATTAATATCGTTTCACAGGACAAGCCATAGAAATCAGAATGGCAAAGCACATTAATCACCAGCAATACTGCAGTGAGCAAAGACAGCTTGAGTCAATAAACAAGTCCAGACTGAGTGACTATGAACAACAAATACTCCTTACAAGAAGCCAAACTGAAGATCAACAGGACAATGTAAAGTGAGATGTGTGTACCATGTAAACCTCTCCTCTTTCCCTCCTCCCCTATAAGTGCGTGTTTTAACATTGGAATTCCCCAGAGACAAAATATAGGAAAACCAAAACCATCTACCAGCCAAGAAACGTTACACATGATAAAAAATACTTGAGGAAGTCACTGGGTAAAACAATAACACAAGAAAACATAGCAGAAACATTGAAACGAGAATTGTGTTAGAAACTGCTCTTCTTGCCAGTGTTTCTTGGTTTCTGTTCCAACCCTCCTTGCCTGAACATATACAGACAGGATAGAAAGTGACATGTCAGATCAGATCAACCAGCCCAGAGATCTGTGTTCTACCAATGGCAACCTACAGACAGCTGCTCCATGGATGGTGAGACAATCACAAGGTACTAAAAGCACTTCAGGAATTTTTCTCCTCCTTTCCAGAAGCTAATAATACCATGTATTTATTTCTTTCGTAATTCTTCTCTCCATCACATATTTCTGGGCTTAACCAAAGGGTAGGATAGCCTAAAGAAGTGCCTACAAAACCTACTCTACAGGATAACTGCTGGTAGATTGAAACTTCCTACCCCAGCCCTAATCTCCCTTGAAGACTTGTTGGACATGGGTTCAAGTGAGAAACCCTACACAGCTGGATGTCAGGATGCACAGGCAGCTTTCATTCCCCATGTACTCCTCAAATCCTGCTTCTGCACGGCAAGACTGCACCTGTCCCAAAGCAATACCCCTGGCGCCTTCAATTAATGCTGAGAAAATCCTAAGCTAAGTGCCTACTTAAATTTGATGGGTTTGCCATTCAAATGACGGTCTGTCAGCCTAATAAAAGCACCAGTTAGTAAACAACATTATTGCACGAACACTGGCAGAATTATGAGCAACTGCAAGCTGCAATTAATTTGAACTTAGCCACCAAGCCCACACAACTGGTGATGCTAGTGCTGCGGTTTTATTTCAGATCAATGCGAACAACAACAAACAAACATCTCCATCACTTCTGCAAAGAAGAGGAATCAAAATTACTGAGTGCTGCTAGAGAATTTTCCAGTTGAACAGATGTGAACTACTTCATAGCCCTGAGGAAAGTGGAATTCATTCACCCAAGTGTAGTTTGAGCTAAACTAATCCGAGTTGCATATATAGTTCTCACAGAGCTTTGAGTAGCAATCAATCTTCCTGCATTCACCAACAAGTGATTTGTTAATCTGCAGTTCTCATAACATAATAAAGAACATTTGGATTAACTAGCTATTGTCATTACAGCCTGATGAGCTTCGGAAAGTCTCTTGGTTACTTATTGGGTATGACAGAGTATATAGTGCAGTGAAACAAACTGGGCAGTATGGATTACATCATGTGCCATCTGGAAAACATTACAGGATGATCAATAATACTGGGAAGCCTCCTGAATCCGTTCCTCATTTATAATAAAACTGTCTGAGCTCCAAAAAGAGCATCTGAAGAGTGATTTATAAAATACACCACTGAAATCCTAAGTAGGTTATTGTTTTAAATAAAACCCATATCTAAGTACAAATTTAAATTTCTGCTTCTATCTTTAACCAATTGTATTCCAATGCAAATCTTCACTGAAAAATTGTCTTGCTAAATCAATTCTTGCAGTGGATTAGCCAGCTGGGATGGAGCTCTACAGGACCAGCAAGGCAATCTGAAGATCGTGCAGTGACTGGGTAGTAACTTCTATTAGGTACACAGCGAGGTTCAAAAGTGTGACAGCATTTGATAGCAACACAGAAATTTAAGCTCACTGCCCCAAACAGCTCAGCGAGTGGGTGGAACAGGCTGGCAGTGGACAGAACCACTGCAGGCATAGGTTATTCCTGTGCTATACGTTACTCCTGTGCCAGCAGCAGCAGAAAATATCTGCTGAAGAGATATAGCGCCCAAAGAATACACCAGACAGCAACTCAGCAGCCAAACATTGTGTTTCTACAGTCACAGTCGCCTTTAGTATCACCCATTTTCCCATGCCCAGCATCCTCTATTATTTCTGGCCCACGATGCGTGTTCTGCAGAGCTTGTTTGTGCTGCAAGAGAAGCTGGACTTGTTTCTGGCCAGCAAGGGACTAGCACCAGTTCTGACATACGAAGCAAAGTCTATACAACAGCACTTAGAACCATTTCTGTGAAACTTGCTCCATGGCTGAAAACCAAAAAGGGTCACCAGCACACAGCAGCTTAGTTTCACAGTGGAACCCCTTTATACTGTGCTCTTTGAGTCACTTTTTCCAAGAAGACATAGTCAAGTCTTTGATAGGGCAACCTGTGGACAACTCAGCAAATTAAACCTCTGGACTGACTTTCCCAGACAGCCACTCCCATTTTGCTTTCAAGACTTCAGTATCCCTAAGGAGATACGCAACAGTTCCATTGTCCACAGCTCAAGAAAACATATTTATAGATGTATACACATGTACACAGACACACACTCTATACAAAGCCACACTCATCCTGAATCGCAGAATCATTTAGGTTGGAAAAGGCATTTAAGATCATTGATTCCAACCATTAACCTAACACTGCCAAGTCCACCACTAGACCACGTCCCTAAGCACCACATCTACACATCTTTCAAATATTTCCAGGGATGGTGACTCAACCACATCCCTGGGCAGCTGTTCCAACGTTTGACAACCCTTTGAGTGAAGTAATGTTTCCTAATATCCAATCTAAACCTCCCCTGGTGCAACGTTCCTCTTGTTCTATCACTTGTTACTTGGGAGAAGGCACCAACATCAATTTCACTACAACCTCTTTTCAGACAGTTGTAAAGTTAACTATGTACAAACTCTCAACAGCTGAACTCTTCCACAATTCCCAACACTCAACAATCATGTCAGAGTATCCTCATCACAAATTGACAGAAGTGGTAAAGGCTAGAGAGAAGTACCTTATAGAAGCTTATGTAAAAGTTACATCATGCCACGGGCCATGCAATAATCTGAAATATCGACAGAAAGGTCAAAGTGTGTCAACGTACAGGGGAATTTTGGAACAGTTCAGGTCAGTCTCATGCCAAGATCACATCTTGAAAATATGAAGACAGTTTCCATCACATCAATGCCTTGACCCAGACTGCCCCAGAAATGTGTTAAGAAACCAATGGATCTTTTGGACAACATTGTTTATCATATACTTCATCATCAACCTAACACCATTTTTATACAATTCCTTAGTTAAATGAGCACGGGCCTGTCTCGAGGACACAACAGCTGTGTGGGAGACCATGATGGATTATTTATATGCTGGGAAAGGTTAGCAACATCAATAGCTAAAATTGTGAATGATCTCTAAAACAAGAGTTCCTTAAATAAATAAAATTGTAAATAAGTGCACAAACACACACACAAACCATACACGGAAATAATTATGAAATATTATATTCATGTTTATTACTAATGTTGAGGTGTTTTATCTATGAAATATTATATACAGGCTTATTACTAATGTTGAGGTGTTTTGTATTCCATCTGCGTGATATGCTGCACAAGAAAGTAATTTCCTCTGGTTTTATTATTAGATCACATGCCAGGAATCTTTGTATTATTTTTGTACACTTTAGTGAACACTTCTTTATGACTGGATCTGTCATTTTACTACCCTCTTAAGTAAAAATATTTCTTGTACCATTTTTGGAAATAAAAATGAGGATGCTTCAAATTCCTCAAATAAAGTCTACTATCAAAACTATTTAAAGCTACAATATGAAGAACACAAACATTTTTATAGTCTAGTTTTAAAACTATATGTTTAGCTCAGCTAAAAAGTCTGTTCATATAAACTCTACAGCATTCAAAAAAACGTGTAAATGTTCAACCTACTAAAAGCCAGATATAGTCTATTTAATTCAGTCTATTGAAATAGAGATTATTGAATTTAAAGTGTCTGCTTTAAAATGAGACAACACTGGTGGGCTATTGTTAAACAGGCGCAGCAATTACCAAATAATTCCTTTGGTAACTTTGAGAAATGCACTTTAAAGATTATCTAGAAGTATAATTCACAATTCCACCAGACTTGCAACATACCTATACAATTCTCCTTTCCTTTTCAGTACATTTCAATCAATTTTAAAGGTAATTGCTGTGCAGATCTCCAGCTTATATTGAACAGATGAGCAGTAGTAAATCAAAAGCTGTCCAGATCTCCTACTGTGGATAAATGCATACCTAATGGCTGCTTACCCATGACTGGAAATCCTTCTGATAGCTTAATGCTGTCAGGTTCCTCATTTCCAAAGGCCAAAACATAATGTAAGATTTCAGAGGAATAAAATCTTCAGGCTCCATTTCAAGCACAGATGTATGTTAACACCATTAAAACCAACTGATTTTTGTAAAGATGCTTTTAACAAACGTGTTTCAATAATGCACAATAATTAGGCTCATTTACAAAAATAATATCAAAAAGCCCTGTCTTAAAAGCTGAAGAGCAGCAGAAGTTCTGTGGGTACTGTTAGTGTAACATTCTAATATTGGACTGCAGCCTCCAGTTGGAGAGAAGAAAATCTATGAATATAACCAGCCTTATAAAGCCCCCATTGTGTAGGTGTACACTGCGTCCATATTTTGGTCTTAAAATGCAACTTTTCATTTCTGAAAGAATAAAGGGCCTGTGTACTTCTTAATGAGATATAAAATGCTCACATAAATCTCTGTGCTGACAAATTTCAAACTGAAGTAAAAAATGTGCAACAGGACAGGACAGCATGAACAGAAAGGCAGTGGCCAGCCAAGGGAGGAGGATTTACAGAAGAGATGGTTTGCCAAGGGTTTTCCAGAGAGGGCAGGGAGGGGGCGGAAGCTTGGAACAAATAAATGGGCAAACTGTTCCAAGCACCAAGATTGGCATGGCAAGATGTGGCCAGAAGACCACGGCTCCAGGTTTGTGTTACTTAACATCACCGTCTAGCTATCTAATGATGCTGCCACTAAACCCCACGAATAGCAACGTGTTTCTCACCAGCAATACAAACGCGCTGTCATCTAACACCCAAGCCTGTGAAATCTCCAGTATTTCTGGTAAGCAGGAGAGGGAGGCATGTGGAAGTATTACCATCAGATCAACTGCATGTGGGATTTGCCTGGGGAGGTGTAACGACACTTCAGTCCCCAGGTACCAGCCACCCCGAGACAGTTTGCAGCAGGCAGTTTACTCGGCTGTCAAAGGCAGGACTACACGGAGACTCCCATGTGCACACTCCAGGACTGCGTGGACACTGAAGGAAATGCCTTTCAAAACTGACCACCTCACCCAGCTTCAGATACCTTACAAAACACGAACAACCTGGTGCAGCGGAGCCTGATCACCGCTTGACCGGCCATGGGAAACTGCAGGGAGGACTCTCCCAAGATCTCTGACCCAACAGCTGCTCTCACTGACAAAAGCAAAGGAACCAGGAAAGCACTGATAAGGAAAGAGCGCGTATCTCCATTTTGTACTATGTTGGGGATTAGCAGCCTATCCCGAAGGAAGATGCAAATAAATGCCATCTGCTCTCCAGAATGTCCTTTTCACTCTGAAAGCGGTCAGCTGGGAAGAGGTCCCACAGCCTGCATGTCAAACAACTGATATTCAAAGAAGCTGAGGGACAGATGTCCCAGGGGACACAGTCGGACAGGCGCCCTTTTTCCTTTTCCTCTGGGTGCAATGCCGGATTCTCAGCGTGGCATTAATGGGACAGTGTGTTACGGGCACTGCGCTGGGAGGTGATGGCTTGAGGCAGGAAAGCACACCCTCTGCAGGCTGCAACTAAGAGACTGGAAAACATTACTCCTCTATGCAAGCAAAGAGGATTCAATTTAATTTCAAAGGTGGTTGACAGGGATGTTTCAGATTCACTGAAATCCAGGAAGAAGAATTCAGTATATCCAAATCAGTAGAAAAGAGGGAAGTATCTATGATTTATAAGCAGTTCCACTGCTGTGTTGGTGTCACATCGTCCTTTTTACCCAAACAGAAGAAAAAGCATAGAAATAAAATAAAGTAGGAATTAGCTTGCACAGAACAAAAGATGCAAAGAAAAAAAGAAGTGTAACAAAGTATTTCCAATTATAACATAATTTTTTATTATTAAGGTCAAATAAAAATAATTTGAATTTTTTACTGTTTTTTTTTTTAACTTGTGCTTCATCACAATATTTTCCAGGAAAAAAAAATGGAACAGATATACAAAAACATCATCTACTTGCTAATTTTTTAACAGATCAAAACAGATTTTAAACACTTACCATGAGGCTTCCATCACTGTAAATAAATATAGAACAACAAATTAAGCATAAAACTAATTAAACAAGCATTGAGTAGCTAAAGTGTGTCCACAAAAAAGAATATAATTATAGCACAGCCATTTGAGAAGAGAATATTTTGAATAAGTAGGTAATTAAGTTAAGAGAGGCCTAAAGAAAGATTTCACACTCACATTCATATGCTGAAGCAGTTTAAAAATAGAGAGCAAGAACTGTCTGACTTCACCTTTTAATTTTAGCTGGGTGATGAGCTGGTCCCAAAGACAGAAAGGCACAGCAGGATTTTTTCTCTGCAAAGTGCCCTTCGTATTTTTATGTGAAGGAAATGCAGCATGTTCTATTAATATCCTGCTGTAGCCCTAGATAAGTCCAGGCACCCTTTCAATGAGGAAAAACTTCTGGTTTGTTCCTTCAAATCACTAGTACTCTCAAAGACATAGAAACAAGTTAGAAAACCTCCTCACTCCACAGGTAAGTAACATCCACACAGAAAAAGACATTTAGCTTTCCCATCAGTCACCTCTTGCAATTACTAAAGCTGTAAGTATGCCACTTTTTCTCTCATGAGGAAGGAAAAGCAAATGAGTGAGTTTGCACCTTTAGATAAGTTTAACTTCATTCTCATTTTAATTAATAGCTGGAAAACAAAACATTGATACCAGCTAGACCACGACTACATTGCAGAAAGGGGGGAAAATTAAGAGTTGCTTCCTCTGGGTATTGCTCCCTCAAACACTTCACTTTCCTGACCTATCTCTGATTAACCTAACCACAAGCTTCCCCATAGCAGGTCCCAGCCCTTCCAACACTGCTTCAGTTCAGCAAATTTTCACAGCAGGCAGGGCTGAAACTCTTTCTGGTCAATAGCATCACACAGAAAATTTTTCCGTCCATCAGGAAATGTTGGAAATCAAGGTTAACCAGCACAGAATCAGTTAGATTGGAGAACACCTTTAATAGCAAGTCCAGCCATTAATCTAGCACTACCAGTCCAACACTAAACCATGTTCCTCAGCACCACATCTACACATCTTTTAAATACCTCCAGAGGTGGTGACTGAAACAATTCTGGCATCCTTCTCCGATGCTTGACAATCCTTTCAACAAAGTAATATTTCTTCATATCCAACCTAAACCTCCCTTGATGCAACTTGAAGCCATTTGGGAGAAGAGACCCACCTCACTACAGCCTCCTTTCTCATAGATGTAGAGACCGATGAGGTCACCCCTCAGCCTCCTTTTCTCCAGACTATACAGCCCCAGTTCCTCAGCCACTTCCCATAACACTTGTGCTCCAGACCCTTCACCAGTTTCATTGCCCTTCTCTGGACACGTTCCAGCCCCTCAATGTCTTTCTTGTAGCAAGGGGCCCAAAACTGAACACAGGATTCAACCTCACCAGTGCCAAGCAGAAGGGGATGATCACGTCCCTACTCCTGCTGGTCACACCATTTCTGATCCAAGCCAGGATGCTGTTGGCCTTCTTGGCCACCTGAGCACACTGCTGGCTCATATTCAGCCAGATATCGACTAACACCCCCAGGTCTTTTTCTGCCAGGCAGCTTTCCAGCCATTCATTCCCAAGCCTAGAGCGCTGCATGGGATTGTTGTGACACAAGTGCAGGAGCCGGCACTTGGCCTTGCTGAACCTCATACATTTGGCCAATTGATCCAGCCTGTCCAGATCCCTCTGTAAAGCCTCCCTGCCCTCAAGCAGATCCACACTCTCACCCAATCTGGTGTCATCTGCATACTTACTAAGGGCGTACTCAATCTTCTTATCCAGATCATTGACAAAGATATTAAACAGAACTGATTATGCATGCAGATTATTTTTCCAACATATTCTTCCCAAAGTGAGAGCTATCCAAATGAAGGTCAGATTCTCCTCGAACTCCTCAACTGTCTCAAAAGCACCTTTTTACTATGTTAAAAGCAACTTTTAACTCAGACTAATTTTCCTTTATAGATAGTAATGGTTAAAATCCTAGCCAGGAGTCTAAACTAGCCCTGTGGTGAAAATTAGCCTGCTAAACTCTTCCCCTTGTCTTCCACAGTTGCATTCCTTTGTTTGTACTTTAGAGCAACAATCAGCAGTAAGGCTCTAGAATAATGTGCCTCCTCTCATATTTAGCCTTGAATTATGGATTCCTAGGTTTCACCTGCAAGCTTCTTACAGGTGTAAATACCGGTCACTAATTCACTCCAACTACTCCTGTGAATAAGTATTTCCAAACGCCAGAGAGATGAAATGTGAGTTAGTGGAAGTTCGCATTAACATCCTGCTGGTCAGCAATTAGGAGGTGAGGATGCCCTGCTGTTTTTATATATGGCCCACTATCTCAGTGAACTGTTTGCCCAAGAGGTAGGAGGTCCACACTGTCCTTTCAGTGACCTGCTTCTCATCCATTCAGTTCTCAAGGAAATAAAGCAGAGCACACTTACACAGGTTAACCTAGGGAGATGTATGTAGTTTGCTTACACCCATATACTTGATGTATCTGGGTTTTAATCTTCACACTTTTTTGCATTTTTAATGCTGCATATTTTAGAGTCCTACCCCAATCCCAATTCATGTCAGAAGTTCCGTATTGTTCTGAAATTTTTTTCCATTATGATATACAGATGAAGGGCATCATCTTTTTTTTTCCAGCTAAAGCAATGCTCTGCATTTCATTTTTGCTCGCT
This sequence comes from Dromococcyx pavoninus, assembly GCA_033558185.1. Lineage (NCBI taxonomy): Eukaryota > Metazoa > Chordata > Aves > Cuculiformes > Neomorphidae > Dromococcyx > Dromococcyx pavoninus. The sequence goes on from JAUMJL010000323.1 coordinate 1,776,233, forward strand.
TACTCTTATCACTCCTGGCATTTCTGCTTTAAGTGTCAAATACCAAAAGTGGCCCAGGCATCAATAGCACTCTATTCCCACCAAAGGACTGACATCTTCCACTTGACTTATTGCATCAAATGAAGTTAAGGCACTTGAAACTAAGGATTGAAGAGCTGACCAATTCCAGTTATTTTGCTGAAGATCACTCTATTTTAATCAGATGCCTCCTTACAAGAAGGTTGTCAGCTGGTATTTTTACCTTCCCCTGCTTAAAGTTCAACACAAAGTATATAGGATGAGATAATCACTCACTGTATCACCATTTATAGTTACTTACTCTAACCTTATCCTAATAAGACCGTAATCAACAAAGCTTCTGATCCTCCTAAATTAAAATTTAAACATGAAGGAAAGTTTTTTGAAGAGACTTTTAATGCGAATGAAACTTCTGCTTTTCTTGCTCTAAAAAAATATATATTTGAAAATTCAATTACAAGACCACCACCAATTCTTTCTCCTTTCTTTTTCATAAATAGTTCAGATAATGCTTCTCTATCACACTTCCATGTAAACAAATCATTCATGGGTTATAGCTATGAGAGGGTGGGTTTATGTAGCAGAGAATAAAGTGATTGAATTTATCTTTTTCTCTTCTAGAAACAGGAAAAATATCCCTTTGGAAGAGTATACCATGCAGACACACCCCTTCCTTCTACACAGTCCCCCTGTCCTTCCAGCAAAATATTACACCAGACTCCACCAAGCGGCAAGGACATCCTTGGCAATACAGCTCAGATTTCAGGAGGAAACCTACAAAATATTGCTCAAACAAGTAGCCAAGTCTGAGTTTGCTTTCAGAGCCCATCCAGTAGGATCCAAATCCAGGGGAATGATAGGAACCTCTCCTCCGGCTTTATTAGACTGCCCCAAGAAGCATTCTCCAGGGCTCATCAAAGATGCAATATAATCACTACAGGACTGGTTTTACTGCATGTTTATAGAGCAATGAGCCTAAAAAAGGATGTGGTCCCACAGCCAGGCTTCCAGCTGCTCCAGCAACACCATTACCATCAAACCCCAGCACCCGAAAGAAATGCCTGCTACTCTCACTGCAGCCACCCATGCAGTTCTGTTCTTAGCAGAGAAGTCACTCTGCCAGCTTCACTCCAGATAAATAAGTACAATTACCTCAGGGAGTTTAAATTAAGAGCTGCTTCTCTGTCTCACACAGTTATACACGACTCTGTCATCTTTAAGCTTGAAGCAACCTGTTTTCTGTCTCCCTTGATGGTTCTTTTATTTCTCAAAAGCAGAGGCTGGAGATGGGGGACAAGAAACGATGTATTCCAGGTCTCCTCCAATTACTGCAATGTCTAACCCCAGAACTGGGGTCCATTTGTCACAAGTCACACCCTTGGACAGTCTCTGCCTTGTCCACTGGGTGTCAATCAGCAAACCCTCCTCCCATGCTGCGCTGTTTGTACAAACTGCCAGCTTGAAGGGAAAAGAAGATACAGAGCTGGTTTGTTTCTGTTGAGGTCTCCCTGGCAGCCAGCTTAGAGGTGAGAAAACTAAATATAACAAACTTAAAACTACAATTATTGTAGGGGAGCTTGCCAGAGCTGCTCTGAAGCTCCTAATGGTCTGTCGGGGATTTATGGATCAGCTGTGAAAATTTACTCAACTTGCCAATCAAGTCCTTGGCTTTGGGACACTGCTACCAACTTTCACATCATACAGCTTGAAATTATAGAAGCACCAAGGCAAAACAGCAGGTTTTAATGCTTCAAAGAAGGACATACAAAAGAAAAATATATTATACTAAACAGATCACTAAGAAATGCGTGGGCAGTCTCTCTTCTGTGTGTTAGTATCTTTGCATAAAAGGGTCTTACATTCTACAGAGTGGGAGGAGATGACAAACAGAGCAGTGCCAAGTACTGCCAAAATGCACAGTAAGAAACTATGTTGTACAGAAAAGGCTACAAACAGCTGTTTTGCAGTTTAGAGCATATTCCCCCCGTAAATTATGCCAACAATCCAGAAATTAATCTTAGTTGCTGATATTTTATGCCCTTGCCATATGGATTAGGTTAAAATGGGATCTTAATAAAATTTATAAAAGCTCCTTTGACTATAGGGGAAAATATCACAACACTATCTGTTATTTTCATGTTATTACATCAAAAAACTGCAGCAAATGTAACAGAAAAAAAAATCTGAGAACTTACACGGAAAACAAAGCAAGTGACCAATTTAGATGAGAGAAATGCTCAGCACAAAGTAGGAGTCAGCAGTGATGGCCTCTCGTAAGTGCAGAGGAGACGACAGGCTTTTTGTAAACCCCTCTCCACCTCCAACTCTACAAATCCCTATAGCTAGTGAGGCTTCGACACTCCAGAGTATTGGTTTTAAAAAATGTCAGACCATTAATATGTTATTAAGAAGCACAAAGGAGCATGGATCCGTGCTCCTCTCTGCACAGCTCCATGCTCTCTTTTAAAAGATAATTTTCAATGCTGCAACACAAGGGGACTATCCTTTTTTTTAAGGCTTCTACTGCATTAGATCTCTCCTATCAGCAATTACTGCTCTTAACATTCCTGTGCAGGATTCCTGGTGACCCAGTAAAAAAAAAAAAAAGAGGCAGTAAATAGTCATGAAGCCTTGAAGACTTAGATGATAGGATTTGATCCTCTAAAGCCTTACACACATAAATAATCCTCATGTGTATGAATAAGGCTTTGCAAGATCAGTCTCATAGTATATACCCTATATCCAAATAGGAATTTAAGTCTTATTTAACACTGACAAGCAAACTAGCTCGGCCACCTAACATACTGAAGTAATACAGAAAGTGTGTTGATTTACTCTGCACAGATGCACTTCAACCATCTAAACAAAAAGACTAAATCACTTCTAGTCCTTGCCAATTGCCTTTTCACGCTTTTTTTTTTTAGGAAATTTTATCTTTTAATATTTTGCAATGCAGAAAACCTATAAAACCTAGGTAAACGGTAATGATCCTTTCTCTTTTAGGAGTCTGATCTACCAAAGATATGCTGATATACGATTAAATTAAATTTTATTGTCAAATTTGAAGTAATTAGTTGGCGTTTATTGCTTCTCCAGGAGTTGGAAAACAGCATGTACATTCAAATAAAATCCAAATCAGTGCAGAAAATACAAGAGTTTACTTGGATTCAAGTACCAGAGAAGTTTTAGTCTTTTGTTTACACCACTCTACCTATAGACCTGTTTGCCCATGCTGCCAACAGAGATATCTATGAACACCTTTGCAGTCAACCACCATTCTTCTCTATTACTTGCAAACATATTCACCTCTAGACACATCCATGACACTTTCCTAAGTCCAATGCAGGTCAGAATAACCCAAGGCAAACCTCTTGGGCCATCTCAGAGTCAACAGAAAGATGCCAGCAGAAGGGCAAGCCTAGCCTGTACCAGGTGTTGCTACAGGACAGAGCAGCGACCTTGAATGAAGCTGCAAAGAAAAGAGCCCAATGTTTGGTTGTTGGTTGGCAGGACAGTGAAAAGCTGTAGGTGACCTTACAAGAATGTGCCATGAGTGGGGCACAAATGGAAGGCGCAGAGCACATGGATAGCAGAGGTGTGAATGTTAAGATGTGATAATGGAAGAGTTTGGAAGATAAGAGGAGCCTAGGGTTGGGAAAAAAAAAAACCCTCACCCTAGTTTGCTAATATTTCTTTCTGTTTCAGGTGACAAGAGTCATCTTTGCTCCAAATCTCATCCTCAGTCTGCATTCTGCATAATCTTTGACGAAGAATTTTAGGGAGGGGGAGAAGAGGAAATCTCTGACAATGTCTGGAGTGGCATCCAGGCTGCAAACCACGCAAACGCACACAGCTGTGCACAGCTCTGCAGGGACGGGAGCAAACTTCTCTCTCCCAGAAGTTAATTTGCTCTCACTCTACTTCCAGGCAGAGCAGAAAGCAGGGTGAAAAAGACATTATTAAATATTCATAGGGCATCTTGTTCTCAAATAAGTACTTTGTAATTTAATTTTATAGTTTTTTAGAAATCTGAGGCTAAAAAGAAAGCAATAAAAGCTGGTCAGTGTAATGTAATGAACTGTGTCATCAACCTAATAAAACTAGTTAGCACGTCTTCCCCTAAGAGGAGAACATGTTAATCAGCAGATGTAATATTTCTTACTGCAGAAATAGGTCACAGTCAATTTAGTGCTGCTTTTCAACAACACAATTCGCAAAAGCCTACAGAAAAGTATTTGTTATCTCAGTAAAGGAAATGCCAGCCATCAAATCACTTGTCATAGAGATACTTTAAGTCTATTTCTTAAAACAAAGATTCAAATGTAAGTAAAAATGCAGGAGCAGCTCCTGCACATTTCCAAAGGACTGGCCCTAACTCACACGATCAACTCACACATCTCTTCCCTCCAGGAAAAAAGCTGTGACGCATGAAGCTGCAGCTTTTGACACTACCAAATTCGAGATATTTTACATTGCCTGAATTCTAACACTCTGCAGCCTCCTATACAGAAAATAACAATATTTATGGCAAGCTGAGGAAAGCTAAAACTAGATAACATCGGATACTTATGGTATCTCAAAAGCCAGTAAGCCAGGGAAAGTCAGCCATGGAGTTTGCTCATATCCTGCCAACAACACCGTTTTCTTTGTCCACCCTGGCTGGCAGAAGACATGACTCAAGGGAAGAGGAGTTCAACACTTACTTATCCCATCCCTGTCTTTTCCTAGTAAGAAATATATTCAGAAGCATTGAAGCAGAATATTACTCCATCCCTTTTGAAGAAGCCACCATCACAACATCTCATGTAACACAGGCTTTAGAGTTAAAACCATGCAGGAGATGGACTACGCTTCACAACCAGCAGAGCTGCAGATCTGTATCATCCCAGAGACAGGGAGGGCTTATGGCATCTTTGGAGCATTCTGCAAAGCCTGGTGAGACACCTGCAGGTCTTTAAACAGAGATGATGGAGAACAAAGTGTTATTTAGTGCAACAGCCACCCAGGACAACTCTATCCCAGTCCTACTCACAGCCTGTTCAGCTCATCTCCCAACAAGGACACGCAGAAAACAACAAATCCATCTTCCTTGTAGTTCCTCTCAAATGCACAAGAGAAATACGCAGCTTGTCGTATAATTACTATCAGTTAAACTCACATTTCACAAGTTTACATAAACACACAAAACCCAAATAGTAAGCCTGCAACAAAAAAAATTGTCCCTGTGCACTCATAAATACTGATCCTTTAACAAAACAAGCCTTTTCCCCCTTCCTGTAACGGAATACCCAACACTTTTATTTGGCATATTTTCTAAATAGGCAAGAGGCATTTGAATATAGGCTGCGTTTTGGTTGTCAAAACAGGACAGATATTAAATGTTTCTACAACCCAAAGCAGCAGGTTTTCTGGTTTCACCCAGTGTGTCAAGTGACAGCTTCTTGTTACGGGTTATCAGTGTGACAAAGAGAAAGCAGCTGGACATAGAGGGGCAGAGGCTAACAGAGCGATTACATCCTTAAACCAACTATAAAACGTTACAAAGGATGAAGAGGGGGAAGGAAGGAGTGTATTCAGGGGAACAGAGTCAGTCTGACAAAGAGCCTCGCTGCAAATCAGATCAAAAGAGTTGTTAAAAAAGTCAAGCCAGCTTATTCTTCAGAAAATACAGTTTATATCTGAAGGAATATTTTAAAGAGACTAAAATTATTATTAAATGCAAATAAACCCTGTTTTTACACTCCTAAGTAATTTTTTGCAGTCCTCTATGAAGTATCCTTGAAGATCCAGTTCTTCCCATTTTGACAGTCCCCAGAAAGGAGCAGAACTAAAAGATACTGAGGGTTTTAATTGTCTCCATTTTCCCTTCTTTCAAATGGGGACAGAAAGATTTTAGCATCATCACCACTGAGCAGCAGCAGCTCAGCAGGTCACACATAATTCCTCACTGTTACATAGACAGAGCTTTGAATGGATAAGGGCTGAATTAAGAGGAAAAACAAAAGAACACATTTCCCAGTTTTCCCATTTATGGGAACAGCAGTCTCAAATTTCCAATAAAAGAACATCTAGGCAACTTAGTTACTGTAAAGGGAACTCCACTGCCATGTGTTGGGTCGATAAACCAGTTATTGCATTGCTTCTCATAAAGTATGCACTATTTAACTTTTTACTAAAGTTGGTATCACCGCTGTTATCGCTCTCTCACCACTAAAATATGTGAAAGAATTTTGACATTTCTGTCCCACTACGAACTGATTGATAACTGATAATAAAAGCCAGATTGCAAGGATATGTTTGCATGCAAGGCATTCCTTCTAAACTCTTTTTTCTGACCCCCTCCACTTTACCTCTGTGCTCTCTTTTTAAGTCCTAATTTGAATTTTATTATGGTTTTCTACCAGTAACCTGTTGGGTTGTAAATCAAAGTGGTTTTTTTTAAAAATAAAATAAAATAACCCAAATTGAAAAAAAAAAAAACAAACACAAACACAAAAAGATTTCAAGACAAAGAAACCCACACTTGCAGCCACTTTTGTTTAAAACATAAAATATCCATGTGATTAATTCACCTTTTAGCTTTGGGTCACACCTGATATTCCAGAGGGGTCACTGGTTTTCATTAAAAAAGAAAATTTTCAACAAAAGAAAATAAGAAATGTTAATAAAATTAAATGTTAAGAGAAAAGAGAAACTTTAATTACCTGACTTGAAAGTAGTTATCACTCCTGATGCTACTTTTTACAAGTAACCAAAAAGTGAAGCAGCCCCAGGTGTCCCTGCCCCTCCATGCCCACACACATTTGGTACACACATTTTAAGTTCTGATTTTTAAAGTCAGGTGAGGTCTAAGAAGAATCACAATAGTTACACAGCAAGAAGCCAGGTAATTCCAAGAAAACTGGGTCTCCCTTGCTCTGTGTTTCATAACATACAGAGACGATGAATGAGAAACACAAGGAGGAGTTTAATAGTGTGGATTTAGTTCCCACATTCCCTGGCGAGTCCCACACTGTGCAGTCTGCTTTTTCAGCTCCTGCCCCTTGTTTCGGTAAGGCTTCTCAGCTAGGGCAGCCACAGCACTTCTCTGGTTTGTTTTCATCTCCATTTAGGGCCATTACAGTTGTTACAAACCCGATGGGTTATCAGGGCTCTGTTGGGTACAGAAGCAACTCAGATTTTGGAGATGTATTTTAAAAGGCAAATAACTATAGAAAGCCTGGATCAGTAACAGTAAGAAGTAAAACAGTAAAACCAGTGTTTTTCCTAATGTCCCCTTGTTAAGTATCAGTTTAGCCTTTGCCATATATGCCAAACTATTTGCCGTGACTAATGTATATAATGGGAGTACATTTCATATTTTCTCTCTCCTGAGAGACCTTAAATTTGGGGAAAAAAAAGAAAACCCCACGCTTTACACAAAATAAACACACAAGGAAGAAAATCAAAAAGCACATGCTTAAACATAACAGCTTTAAGCTTAAAAATGAAGTTGAAGGTCATTTTTCTCAATGTTTCCTCCTCGATGCTATAGGGAGTAAAGTACATAAAGCATTCAGCACCAGCCTGCTTACTCCTGTCTGCCCCCAGAACTGGCACAAACTGATGACGACTCGGGTGCAGATGTTGGAAATTCCATCTTCCTTCCAGAGGAGCTCAAAATCTCCAGAGCACAACCCCTTAGGAAAAAAAAATATTAACTTTGGGTTTCCCGCCATTGTTTTAGGAGGTCTTCATTCAATTCGTTAAATGAACGTACACTCCTATAATCAACATAGGGAGCTAAAAACTGCTCCGGTTCTACTGGACAGATATCAGCCATGACAAATCTTTAGAACCGAAAGCATGCAACCGGACATTAAAACATACAAAGAGATTGCATTTCAATACAATTTGTTCTCCTATAATTATGGAGTTTACTTGTGCAGTGTTTTAAGCAAGAGCTTTCACAAGCTCTTCGTGCAATATCATTATTGCCAGCCCACAGCCACCACTCGGACCTTTCTCTCAGTTATTTCCAGCTAGTTGCTCCATCAGACTGCAATGAATCACACACCTGGAATTATTAATAGGAATCTGCACTCTCTCGTGCCGCTTAGCCACTCCGGTCAATCTAGCAGGTGCTAAAATTTGTCACACACTGAGCTGTCAGCGAAAAATTACATTTTCCAATACCACCTCCAAATCATAAAAAAAAAAATCTTCTCATAAGAGCAGACTTACCTAAGGTGGGGGGAACATGGCGCAAAACAGCAGTTCCAAAAACGTATTACAACCTTTCTGTGCAGAACAGGTGTTTTCAGAGACTTCCTGTACCTGTTTCACCTGCTGGTGCTAAAGGCCATACCCTGCATTTCCACCCCTTCCCCACAATCGCAGCAGAAACTGGTTATGAACACTAACCAACACCATCAAAACTGTCCTTTTCAGTCTCCTGCGTTACTTCATAGGCAAGTGCATGGGTTTGTAAGTCACCCTCCGTAGTGTGTAAATTCAGGATTTCCTACCCCTCCAGCTTTTCCTTCTCAGCTTCAGAACCCAAGGGCTTTGACTGAAATGAGGCTTTTCTTTTTGGAAAATAAGAAGGTATTTTCCCATCAAACATCACAACAACCTGCATAGATAGAAAGCTTTAACTGCTCTGTAAATCTTACGATTGGACCTTTATTATCAACTGAAATGACGTTGTCACTCAGGGGAAAAATACAACATGTAGACAGCATATTTCATCTTATATCTTATTGTATTTGGGTAGTATCAGCAAGGAATCTCAAACTAAGGATTCGGTTCTATTTTAATATTAAAATTGCATTATAAACCTCAAAGCAGAGACACGTTTGAAGAACATGGCACATGCTACCTGCATTGCATGAGTAGCTGTTGCCAAACACTTTTCAAACCTGCAGTTTCACTAAATTTTAATAGTTGTTCAATACTTAAGGTTCACAGTGAAATTTTACCAAGTGCCCACGTAGAAAGCCATTTTTTTTTAATTATATTGGTCTTTACCTAACATCTTTAAAAATTTCTAACAAAAGTACTGGGGGAAAAAAGGAAGAGAGCTTTAAAGTTGAAATGGTATAAGGAAAAACAGAAGTGTTCAAACAGGACAATGTAGTTAAATACCACACAATATTCTGACCTACACTGCTCTGAATCAGCATTCTGCGACTGCACCCTTGTTTACTGCAGCTCGCCAAGCAAAAAGATGGCGATTGTTCAAAAAAAATAAACAGTCAAGGAAATCAAAATGGTCAGGAAAACAGGTCAATGTTTTCTTTCCTAGTAATGAAACCATGACTTCATTCTGGAGAAGAATCACTGCTTTCCTTTCCATCCTATTTTGCCGGTCATGGTACCTGTTCTAGCACATTAGAAATAAATTCTCAAGCGCAGTAGTTTAAGATACTCCCTAACATTTCATTTCTCTACAATCACCGAATATCCAATTCAGATTATCAACCCCCCAAATATATTATATATTATATATCAAAATATAATTTGCCTGCGTTTCCAATAAAATGCAGTACGGAGATTTATTATCAGATAAACACAGAGGCGCGCACCAAATTATGTCACATGGTTACAAAACCGTATGATTGAGTTGCAGGACCTTAGATGGAGACATTCAACATTTGCCATTCTGCATCACGTTACCACGACAAAAAACAACTAGAAAACGGCACCTCTCTCAAATCTTTCCATTAAATATAAACTTGAAAGGAAACCATATAAGGTTTTCCTACCTACAATTTGCTAGCAGGCACAACCAGCGAAATTGCAATACCTTTGTATATGATATGCGCCACGTTAGAAATACAAGCAGTCCCAACAGCTTCACCTCTCTCATTTGCAACACACATACACATGGAGTCTTGATAAACGTGTAAAAACAAGGGCCATCTGTGGAGACTGTAGTTTAAAGCTTAAGAGCGATGTTGAGTAAGTGTAAATTACCTTCTGGTCGCATGTAGCACCGCAGCTGCCCAGCGGACTTAAGAAGCGACCATTAGTGTTTCAGTTTCAATGCAAACTCCCAAGTCTATATTTCCAATTAGGAATAAAAACGTGGGTAGCAAGAACCATTAACGTTTTCATGGTTAAGATACAAAATGTGATTTAAAAGCCAAAATACGTATGGGCCGTAGTCCACAGAAACTTTAAAAGTCCGGTTTCATATGTATTTATAGAAGATAACATGATTCCCAACTAAAAATAATGTTCATACTCTAAGTTTGCTGCAATGTTAAAGCACACACGCACATATATATTTATATTCACGTACGCATGTATTCTGCAAATACAAGTGAGAACTGAAAGCGTTTCCCCCGTGAGTTGCGTGGTTGGGTTTTGTTGACAAACTGATAAAGGAGATGCCTAAGCCAGCGCCTTTCATAACGGGGTTGTTGCAGGAAAGCAGTGCAAGCCCAGCTGCGAGGCCGACACAGCTCGACAGTGCTTTGTCACACTTGCGCTCCGCTTGACGGCCGAACACAGCCTCAGTCCAGTTGGTGGCCTGGGACATAATGTCAACAGCGTTTCCCAACCTACGCCGCTGCACAGTGCCCAGCGTCCTGCTCGTCAACTCAAGCTGCAAAACTTACAGTAAGAGAAGGCAATTCGAGTGTCTCTGTAACTGAGCATTCGATAGTAGATTTACTGCTCTGTTAAAAGCCCCTCTCTCTTTTAACACGTTACTACTTGGGAAAAATCAGATGCAGGGCACGCAACCGCCTTGTATCAGCACAGTTCAACATATGTGTAGCTCGTGTTTCATGTAGTAACTATGGAGCATTCGGTTTGTCTTCAGGATTCTCATTTAGCCGGAAAAGTATCGCAATGCTGCGAAAGTACTTTTTCCATCTCTTCCCGATGGAAAATGAAAACAGCGAAACGCAATTTGCATCGTTACCCTTATTTAACAACCCTTCCACGCATGCACAGAGTACTTTCTCTGTGACAGTTTCACAGGGATGTAGTCGCTGCTGGAACACCAGGAGTCCCGAGGAGGAGACACCTCATGCGGCAGGCAGTGGAGCAGCAAAGGGGAAGGGGACAGACACGGAAAGGGGACGGGGACAGACACGGAACGGGGAACAGGGAATGGGGAAAGAAACAAACTGGGAAAGGGGGAGGAAACACGGAAAGGCAAAGGAAACTTTCCCGAGTGAGCGCCGAGGAGCTGGAACGAGCCCTCGGGACACCGACACCGCCTGTTGGAGCAGAAGACTCCGTTCGGGGAGCGGCCGGTGCGGGTGTCTGCGGGGACGCGGTGCCCGCGGTCGGAAGGGGCGCGGGGAGGGGGGGCGGCTCTTACTTGTGCAGGAGCTGGGGCAGGCCGGGCGGCATCCCGGGGCCGCGGCTGGGAGCATCGCTCTCCGGGGGAGCCCGGCTCATGGCAGCGGCGGGGACCATGCGGGGGGAGGCGGCCGCGCTGCCCTCCGCGGGGAGGCAAGGAGGGGGCAGAGCACCGGCCCCGCGGGCAGCCGCGCTCCCCCTGCCGCCCCCCCCGGCTGGGCCCGCCCTGCCGCACCGGGGCTTTGGGGGGCGGGCGCTGCCCCCGCCCCCGCCCGCCGGCACCACCTGGGCGACCGCCCTGCCCCGCCGGCACCTGGGCCTCCGCCGGGAGAAGCGGTGGGAACGGGCTGCGGGGTGGGAGAGAGAGCACCCGCGCTCCGGCAGGGACTCGAGGAAGCGCAGAGTCACAGCACCGCGGAATCGCAGAACTGCGGAGTTATAGAATCATAACATCGCATAATCACAGAATCACTGAACGACAGGATCATAGAATCACAGAGTCATATAACGATAGAATCGCAGAAGTGCAGAATCACAGAACCACAGAATCACAGAATCATATAACCTCGGAATCGCATTATCGCAGAATCACAGAACCACAGCCTCATAGATTAATAGACTCACAGAACCACCCAATCATAGAATCACAGACTCGCAGAATCATAGAATTGCAGAATTATAGAGTAATAAAATCTAAAACCCATGGAATCACAGACTCGCAGAATCATAGAATCACGAACTCATAGAACTGCAGTCACAGAATCATAGAATTACGTAATCACAGAATCATAGAATCACAGAGTCACAGAATCATAGAATAGCAGAGTCATAAAGTCATAGAATCAAAGAATCATAGAATCACAGAATAATATAATTGCTTGGTTGGGAAATCGGTGTTGTTTAGCCCAGAGAAGAAAAACTGGAGAACTTGGTTGGAACTGGGGTTGTTTATCCTAGAGAAGAAAAACTGGAAACCTGGGGTTGTTTATCCTAGAGAAGAAAAACTGGCATTGGAACTGGGTTTGTTTAGCCTAGAGAAGACGAGGATGTGGGGAGACCTTATTACTGTCTACAACCACCTGAAAGGAGGTTGTAGTGAGACGAATCTTGGTCTGTTCTCCCAAGTGACAAGTGATAGGACGAGAAGAAATGGTCTCAAGTTGCACCAGGGGAGGTTCAGATTAGACATTAAGAAAAATTTCTTCGCCGAAAGGGTTCTCAGGCACTGGAACAGCTGCCCAGGGATGTGGTTGAATCACCATCCCTGGAGGTATTTAAAAGACAGGTAGATGAAGTGCTTAGGGATCTGGTTTAGTAGTGAACAGGGAAGGTTAGACTCAGTGATCTCAAAAGTCTTTTCCAACCAAGTGATTCTATGATTCTATGAATAGACCTTTGAGATCATCGCGGCCAACCATACGAGTCCATTACGTAACCATATCTCTGAGCACCTCATCTACCTATCTTTTGAGCACTTCCAGGGATGGTGACTCAGTGATTTACAAACATCCCGTCTTTCCCTTTCCCAAGGGCAGGGGGGGAAAGTGTGTGTGTTATTGTAATGCCTCCTCAGTAACACCTCTGCAGAAATGTTATTAGTCATTTACCAGGCGCAGGGTCTGTCAGCTGGCACAAAACAGGAGAGGAGAGTACACCCCGGCCAACAATATAAACCTTCTCGAGTAACAGAGTTGACCTGAAAACAAAGCAGCCCAACCACAGAACCTGCTTTTTAATAAAGCATCCTCAGTCTTAGGCTTCCTACTTCCAAGTCTATACATGAGCGGCATCAAGACCTGCCCAGCAAGGCTTTTCCCACTGCGGTAAGAACACAGGATCAAAGAATATATAAAGGCCTAGGACTCATAAAAAAGGTGGAGGGAAACATTTTAGTAGGGCCTGTAGCAATAGGACAAGGGATAATGGGTTTAAACTAAGAAGTTTAGGCTAGATATAAGGAAGAAATTTTTTTGTGCTGAGGGTGGTGAAACACTGGCAGAGGTGAACAAGCCCAGACTGACTAAAGTTCATGGACTGCCTTATTCAAAAAATCAACACAGTTTTCTCTCCAAACCTTCCAGTATTTCCGGAGTGCTGGCATGAGAGAGGAAGAACAGTAGCCAGGCCAAACAAGGTAGTTTTATGGTCTGGATTTTGCAGTAGTACAGGATGATGATACAGTGTGACAAAAAGGTTTTACCACGTTTATACTGCCTTTGGCTCTGAAGCCCTCAGCCCAGGAAAAACATGGCGTTGTTGGAGCAAGCCCAGAGGAGGCCACAAAAATGATCAAAGGCCTGGAACACCTCTCCTATGAAGAGAGGCTGAGAGAATTGGGGTTGTTCAGCTTGGAGAAGACTTCAAGGAGACCTTATTGCAGCCTTTTAATACCTAAAAGGGGCTTATGAGAAAGATGGGGAGGAAACTATATTAGCAGGGCCTGTAGCAATAGGACAAGGAATAATGTTTTTAAACTAAAAGAGGAGAGGTTTAGGCTAAATATTAGGAAGATATTTTTTACGCTGAGGGTGGTGAAACACTGGCACAGGTTGCCCAGAGAGTTGGTAGGTGTCCCATCCCTGGAAATATTCAAAGTCAGGTTGGAAGGGGCTCTGAGAAACCTGATATGGTTGAGTATGTCCCTGCTTGCTGCAGGGCTGTTGGACTAGCTGAACTTCTAAAGGTCCCTTCCAACCCAAACCATTCTATGATTCTATATTTTGGGATTTTCAGATGACCAGTGGGGCAGAAATTGTGCTGCTTATACCAACAAGTAACACTGAAAATGTTCCTTCCAGGTCATCTTGCTTCCTTTGTAACATGCTCTGTTAGAGAGAGCTGAGTCAAAAACCATTTCAATACTTGCTCGTGCGCAGCCTCTTATGCCACATACCCACACCACACACACCCCCCCCGGCTCCGAGGAAAGCAGAAACATCTTGGTTTCTTAGAAAAAATAATCCTAATTCAGGGGAAAGATTAATTTTGGAGGGGTTGTCCTTCCCTCTGCAGCTGGCTTCGTCATTTACAAGTATATAGCCTTGTAAATGGGTACAAAATACTGCCACCAGTAACTGGAAAATTTTAAGTTATTTGCATTGATCACGTACTTTTCACTTTGCAGATGGAGAGCGCTAACCAGGTGCAGGGCAGTGGAGAATCAGGGTAAGTAACAGTTGCTTTTATTTACTAGTAAAGTAACACCAAATGCACCTTCTGAAAATAAATGGTAATTAGCGCTTGTTTATACACACCCACTGAAACACACGATATTCTGAGAAATACACAGAACAGAGATTCCCATCCTTTTCCCCAAGGAGAAAGCTTTACAATATTAGTTGTTTTCTGGCTCAGCAAGGGCCAAGGGGTTGCCAGCGCTGTGTAGTGAATGATGGCTGATAGTCCAGCAAAGGAAAGGTGTGATCTGGCAGACAGGTGAGACAAAGCATAGAAACAAGAAGCTTAACATGTGTTGCTTTGCCTGAGGTTTAGAGGGAATCTAAAGTGTCTACTGATCATCCACAGAAAAAAAGTGGCTTTGAGTGAATTTTCCTCCAGCAGCAAAGAAAGCCTTTGAGAAAGCAAGCCAGCAGCCACTTTCTGCTGCCTGTAATTGTTTGAGGAAGTGAAAGATGGTGACTCATGGCTCAGAGGGCAGCAAGAGGACAGCTATGACACTAATGCATGGCCCTGGATTAGAAGGTGGATAGTCAGAAGAACGTGTTACTTCGAACAGACAGTTATATTACATCACTTGTAAAAATGGATCAAGTGTGTTTTCCTAAGCACTACTATTTCTGCAGTTAATATATACAGTGTACAACTCGGCAGTCAGACTCAGCATGGGGCCTCAGCAAAGATTTTCTCCATTCATTCTCTTTAAAGCCATAGTCCTCATCCCCATGCCTGCTTTTTGCTAAGGATTTTTCTCTTTTTCTGTCGTATCGTGGTGTTTGGCTTGGCACGATCCGGAGTGGCAGGAGCAATGCCCCCTCGCTCCTACTCCAACCTGGTGCCTGCCTTACCAGAACGCACCGGCACAAGGCTCCCTCGGATCCTCAGGTATTTATTTCACTGGTTGTCCTACAGGGAAATAAATGGGCGGGTGTATTACTGCTTGTAGACAAGCCCAGACTAACGTTCATGGATTTTCTTATTCAAAAGATCAACGTAGTTTTCTGTCCAAGCCTTCCAGTATCTCTGGAGCGTTGCCATGAGAGAGGAAGAGCAGTAGCTGGGCCAAACAACATGGTTTTATGGTCTGGATTTTGCAGTAGAACTGATCAAGTGCAAGCTGCTATACAAGTTCCTGTTCTCCTAAAATGAAATGTGGTTACTTACGCACATGAAGGAATGGTATCTGTTGGATTTTTTCCCTGGGGTAGATTCACATTCCATGTTGGTATAACTGTCAGCTAATGGCCATTTTGGCACTGAACTTGTCAAAACACTGACTTTCCTGTTGCTGATGTCCAGTTTATTAAGTGTCTATAATTTTAGATTAAACTTGTTTTGTACCTATGAGGGTGTTAATGAGCACTCATACAAAAAACACTCTTAGCTAATAATTTAAGCTGAGATCTGTATGCTTACTGCATCTCCAGATATGATTAAAAACAACTCCCACCTTTTACAATGCCTTTTTTGGTTTTCCAGTTCTAGGAGTCTGCATGCTAAAACTGAAATCCTGATCTAACTGCTGTTCTGACTTGCATGAGTATAAATCAGAAGCAGTGCTCTGGTGTACATGAACTCACGGGCAGCATATTTAATTTTTAGGAGGGCAAAATAACAACGGGACAAGCAGAACCCAGGAAAAAAAAAAAGCAGCAATAAAGCAGAAAACTGATGGAGCCAGGCCCAAAGAAGATAGCGTGTCCCCAAATAGTTCAGCGTCAAATAACAAAAATAGCTCTAACTTCACTGCTTTCAGAGCTCAATTAACCAGAATTACATAGTAGCAAGGAAACACATCTAAGAATAAAAGATTATATCAAGTCTATATGCCTATTAGTCCAACTAAGTCCTTTCTTTGGTCTGTGCCTGAACCTATCTATTTCTCTGTGACTTGAAATTTAATCTTCTGTGAATTCAATACCCTAAATGTAATTGTCTGCAAAATTAATATATAATCAACCCTTCATTATCAGGGGCCTGAAAAAAATGAAAGACAGGAAACCTAGATAATAGAAATACCTCTGGGCCAGGGTTGGCGTGTTTGCAAGTGTTGTGCCCTAGCATAAACACCCTGCTCAGTTAAGTGGCAAAGTGCAGAATCAGTTAATTACCACTGTGTGTGTAACATGGCTTGTTCCCAAACTGGTTAAGGAACCCAGAAAGAAGGGAGAATAAACACCATTTTTTTACTGTGACTACAGCGCACAGGAATTTTAATTTGTGTTTATAAAGAGTTTTGTAATGATTCTGCAAGCACCAGTATTATAGTCATTAAAAACCAAAAATTATTTCATGAAGAATAAGATGCCAGCTCTTAAATAGGATTGAAGTAATATAAGTATCCAATTGCAGGAACAGGACTTCATCTAGGAAGGATGGCAACATCGTACTCCTTAACACACTGCGGAGGGAGACAGGAAAGCACTCTCCTACTTCACTTCCAAAACCTGCAAATTCTAGGAAAAGGATGATAACCACTTCAGGCCTGGCAGATTATGATTATTAACACATTAGCTTTTCTCAGGTTATGTTGAACCCTCTTTCTGGAGCTCACTCGATGTGTTTGCTTGTTATTTTCTCTGATGGTTGTTTGGATAGAGAAACTGAAGACTAAAGCAGAAATTTCCAGTGCCTGGGTACATGGCATCTGCCCTCTGAGTAAGTCTCTGTTCGCTTCTAAGAGCTTTTGCTATCAGCTTCCCCTGAAAAATATTTCAGTCATCACCACTTTTCCCTTGTTCCTTTGTGGTGATTTTTTTTCACTTGCTGTGAATGCAAACCGGTGGCCAGAACTGGGAGGTTCTTTTGCCGTTACTCTTGCTTTGCTTTTTCTGCACCTGCACGGGCTCCGCTGCTTGTGACTGCATGTCAGTGGAATGGTGATGTTCAGAAATACTAAGGGGATGTTTACAAAAGACCAGGTAAAATTTAGCTCAGGGCTGCAGGTTACTTTATAAGCAAGAAAACAAACAAACAGAAGTCAGACATTTGAAAACACCAGAAATAATTTCGTAGTTGTTTGAAAGGAAAATACAGGGGAGATCTCGTTCTTTGAAGGTATTTAGCTATAGATCTGATGAGTTTTATAAAAGAATAGCATCACCTGAAGAATTTGACAAACACATTAGGTTGGAAGCAGAATAATCAACCTATGAGCAATCAGAACATGAAGCTTCATAAATGACAGACCAAGAAAGACAGTCTTGTTCCAGATCTGCAAACAGAGAAAGACAAAACTCAGGAGCTGGACTGGCCACTGCAGTGATGATCATGTGCCTTCAAGTTTCAAGCAGATCAAGATGCAAAATGATAACCTTTGAAGACAAGCTAGCAGACACTCAGCCATGTAGAGCTGAGACTTTCAAATATGCTGGGGCAATCAGCTAATGGAACGCAAATACTGCAGAATGTTAGTCCTGATGCAGAACAATGTGGAATGAATTAATGTTGCCCTTCTGCATTTACTGTGAAAAGCTGCACACCCCCTCAGCACCTCAAGCCAGTGACAGTGTAATCCTCAATTCACATATTGTAAATTTAGAAAAGATTGGAATGTGCAACTGATCATACCTAGGATGTTTACACATGCTGTTTGATCCCAAAATACTGGCTTATGTCATTAACGGCTTGTGTCATGCTCCTTTCCAGCTTCAGAAATGGCAAATGTTTACCATTTTAGCTGCGTTAGCCAACTGCTTAAAGAAAAGAAAAAAAAGGAAGAAAAGAAAGTATAATAGGCACAGTAAAAAATGAAAGCTAGATTACTCTGAGAACAGCTGTGCTCTTAAAAAAATCCTTGATGTTACTTTCGGCTCTTGAGATAACCAAAACATGCGTGTTAATAACCCAACTTATCTTCCCATGCCTTCACTATTCCATACTTCAATATGATATCATGGCATAACTGGTCTGTTTCCAGTAATCTTCACTTCTACTTCTCATCCTTCATGACCCAGAACAACAAGAGAATTTACAATAATTGCTTATTTATTTGTTTACTCCCCTCCTTTCTGATGCATGTGTGCTTATATTGTGAACTTTTTCCTCTCATCTCCAAAGTTGTGCATAATAACTGGTACCCCTTTACTATTAGTGAAAATAGCTATAATTACTATAATTGGTGCAGGTTTGATTTCAGCAATTTTTAATTTTTAAGCATATTAGATTAGAAATACAATCTAGCCCTTAAAAAGCTTATTTTTTCAAGCCTTTAAATACTAATCTTTCTTTATGTGCATGCACATTTTGTGGATACATTTGTAGCTGGAGGCAAAATATAAACCTTAATAATTTCTTTTTCCATAGAAAAAGACTGATTTTTGGCAAAAGTGCCGAGTACCATTTGGTAGGGATGAGTATTAGTGATGCTCAAGGACAAACTGAATATAATTTAGAATGCAAAGTAGGGTGTTTTAAAATTTTATGTGAAGACAACCAAGTTCTAAGAGTATATTTAAGTAGTTCAGTACAAAACACTGCACATCTTACGCGCCTGTAACTGATATTTGGCCACAGTGATTTTATCATCTTGTAGATGATAAAATCTACAAGATGATAAAATTATTAACCAAGCAAAATATTGATTTCATTGTAGAAGTCCTGCATGAATTTTGCTGCAAGTCATTTTAGTAACAAACGAAACCCCTCTTCACTTAGAGATGCACTTCATTATTGATAGTTCTTGTACACTGCTACTGATGCTGAACACCACCAGGAACTAAGCCAAGCATTTAAAGCATCTGGGTTTTAAAACAAGAAAGAAGAGTGGGTAACTATCAATAAAACCTTGTATTTCCTTAAGAAGTACAACGTGTGGGGTTTTGTGCTTGGCATGCTGTCTCCAACACAAATTCAGATTTATTTTTATATTATTAATTTTCTGATTAATATTTTTTCAGATCCACATATTAGAAACATCTGGTGACTGATGGATTTATCATACCTAAGTTCTGCTTTGGTGTCCTTAGAGCTCAGCACGTGATGGGCAATAGGGAAAGATAAATAGAAGAGCACATAAAATCACTAAGGTTGAAAAAGACCTCTAAGATTATCAAGTCCAACCATCAACAGAATACCAACGTGACTACTAAACTGTGTCCAGAAATGCCCCATCTACACGTTCTTTGAACCCCTCCAGGAATGGTGACTTCATCTCTTTCCTGGGCAACCTGTGCCAATGCCTCACCACTCTTTCAGTAAAGAAGTTTTTCCTAATATCCAATCTAAACCTCCCCTGGTGCAACTTAAGTCCATAATGTCACTACAAGTAGGCAGATTGAGATACCTATCCCTGTAAGGAAGGCTGGTCTGGACTTAAAAGACTGACACACACTGATCTGCTCTATGGCAAACAGATCTATTCCTGGGAATGCTCACTTGTGAGAGATGTTCTGCAGGACTGAGTGTTTGACAGGCCACTTGTCTGAGGCTGGTCTGCTGGCGTGACCTGCCTAGGTGCTGTGACTCCAGGAAGGTGCAAAGCCTGTGTGGTGGGAAAGCTGGAGCTGCAGTGCCTCCCGACGGAGCGAGGGAGAGCTCCTTCCCCCTTGTCTGCTGACAAATTGCACAGCTGTGGTGTTACATGTCAGCACTTGCATTGCGGATCTCCAGAGACAAACCAGGAATGTTCTGCATGCCAGACAGTGGCGCTGAGCCATTACATTGAGACAACCTTCTTGAGGGAACAAGACGACTGGGGAATCCACTGGCGTTCTGACTCACAGCCATTAACAAGAGGCAGCCTATGGCAGCAAGGCTTGGTCTACAGTTGGAAGAGAAGATGTCTTGCAAAACTGTGCTAAATCCATGCTGCATTCGCTCTCTAGATAACTACATCGATTTCAAACAACTTGTATGGCATTTAGATAAGGCAGGTGAGACTGTATGTCCCTGGAGCCTGAGGTATGCTTTCATCAACATTCGTGGTAAGCCTGAAGTTATTTGATGATGTTTATCATCAGCTGGAATGCTTCCAGTGGAAAATATGATCTTGCTGACCTGGAATCTAACTCAGCTCCTGCGACCTATATATTCAGAGTAAGAGCAACAGACAAATTTACGCTGACTTTTAATGCAGAGAAGAAAAGGTCTCTGAAGTTACCTGAAATGATCTGCTCACCTGTTGAGGTCATCTTCTAAATTAACCTTTTGGTTCAGAACCTT
Organism: Dromococcyx pavoninus; assembly: GCA_033558185.1. Taxonomy (NCBI): domain Eukaryota; kingdom Metazoa; phylum Chordata; class Aves; order Cuculiformes; family Neomorphidae; genus Dromococcyx; species Dromococcyx pavoninus. Next base: position 1,796,888 of record JAUMJL010000323.1, read on the forward strand.
CAGTTTCATGAACCTACCGCAGCTGCTGACCTTTCGCCAGGTCCTTCCTCTTTAGAAAAGCTTTTAAAGTCATATTCCTACCAGGAATGTGAAGAATCTCCACTGGATTGTAGAAATAGATTTTGTAAATAATTATCACAAGGACTGTAAAATGACAAAGCAGTCTTGAGAGACAGAGAATTATGAGAGGAAAACCCCCTGCATTACTGTAACCATGGAGGGGAAAACTAACGTTATTATCTGTGATGACAGGTTAGTTTATTGAAACATATGACCTCTAGGATAGGCAAATAATAAGAGTTAAAAATACTTTGACTTGAACTCTGGAGGGCTTCTCTTTTGTTAATTCCCACTTTAGCAGCAAGTTTGCCTCTTTCTTTATCAAACATCTTGTGAGAAAGGGCATAGAAAAGGAACAGCAAGAACAAATATTAGGATAAAAAGAAACACGAATTGAAGAGCAAGAACTTATGGTCAGAGCTAACACAGCAAAAGCTTCTCTCTTCGAAAATATTCTTAAAAGAAAACAAGTGACACCCTGTAGATGAGGCCACAAGAAGATGGATGTACATCTTCTTGGAAAAATTCGCTCACAGCTGGTATGAATAGTTTGCTGTCAAACTAGAAAGGCATATCATTTGGGAATCTGTAGGTGCTTTTCCTACATTGTTATTCACAGTCTAGGTAACAGAACAGATCACACGCTTGAAATCCACAGGTTCTGTAGGCAAACTGGAGCAGAGAAAGAATTTTCAGAATGGTTTGGAGAGATCAGAGAAATAGTCCGACAAAGACAGGATTCAGCTGAGCAAGGAGGGGAGCCAAGCCCTGTCCTTAGGAAGAGAAAATTCTGTCTTGGAAAGTACAGGATGGGGAACGACTAGATGGAGAACAGCTGCTCTGAACAGGACTTGGGGAGTGTTACAGAGGATCAGAGCTGAACACGAGTCAACGATATTGTGCTGTTTCAAAGAAGGCATCCATCAACTTGAGTTGCACAAATAGGAGTTTTCCCTGATGTAATTCCCTTATTTTTCTTGGTGGTATTAAGGCCTCAGTAAGAAGGCTACATTCAGTCTGGTAGTTGCACTTAAAGTAGGAAGTGGATTGAAAGGATAGGACTAATCAAAAGCCTACAAAAGGAGATCCACAATCAAAGGATGATGGAAAGGTTTTTGTTCAGTCTAGAAAGGGAAGACTGAAGGCAGAAAATAACCTTTAAAGAAGAACAGAATAAAATTGGTTTTGATACCCAGATGGAGAAGATGGAAGAACGCAGACTTAAATTACAGCAAGAGAAGTTCAGATTAAACCTCCTAATGGTAGATGAGAGAGTATGCCAGATTTCAAAACCTCTGACAGTAGCAGTTTTAGAAATAGGTTGCAAAAAAAATCTGTCAGGAATGATTTAAGCATGATCCACCTTTAGGGCAGGAAAAGGGATTAGACCACACCTAGATGTCCTGGTTTTCATGATTGTAGGAGCAAGCAGACTCAGTGATGGCAATGAAATACCCAAAATCCCTTGGAAAGCAAGAAGTGCAAAAGTTGATGTAAGTTGTGTAGTTTGCAGGCTGCAGCAATTCTTCACAGTGCTCACAAGTCCATGGTTCAGGGGGGCTGAAGATGGCCAATGTTTTATGTTAATAAATGGCAAGATCACGCAAGGTGACGAATAGATACAGTCAAAGTAGGGAAGAAGAAAAGGCTGTTTCATTAGGGAGAGAGGCAGAAGTAGAGTTCACACAGTGAAAAGATAAGTCATGGAATGTCTCTAAGAAACACATCCCTCTTCCAGGCACAGGCCCTTAATAGACAGTGAGATTTCACACATGGAAAATGTCTTAAATCCAGCTCCATACAGGAAGCTCTGAACCAGAGCCTAAGGAAAGTTTACTTTAACTGATGGTTGTTTAAGTGCAAATTCTGAAATATTTTAGCTAATAAGCAGTATCTGTTTAAGCAATAAAGAAGCCGTGTCTCCACGTACAAGATATAAACCACTGTCATGTCAGGGCACTCCGCATTTAAAAAGAATCCTGGCTGAACACAGTCAGATGCTTTAATCTCCTCTTAAACCCAGGCCCTTTTCCCTCCAGTGTTAAAAAAAGACGTGTGATGACAATGTGGCCAGTAATCCCAGGGTGAAAGAAGTGGCATAAAACCCACCCATCAGTCACAGTCCACAAAGCTTGGACTGCCCTTGGCTGTGATAACACATCATTACTAATCTTCCAAACATTACACACATACAATCTGGGATGCAAGAACTACCATACAGTCCATAAACAGACTGAAGCAAAGCCGTTGGATTAGTTCAGTATCAGGATTCAAGGAAAAACAAAAACACCCTTCAGTCAGGGAAAGTTCTTACCTGAAATCACTTCTGAAATGAATTCTGATTTACAGAAATGCTCAGTTATAAAACTGGGAAAACTCAGAGTACCAAACAAAATAAAATCCATTTTAGACACTGAAAGCTCCCTTAGATATAATAGTTTACAAGGAAATTAATTAGATTGTAGTTACAATACAGACTTTTCCTTTTTTCCTTTAATTGGGCACCTGCAGGATAAAAACTATAAAATATAAAAAGCATCTTTTAAAATTGTACCTTTCCTCTTCTTCTCCTTTCCACTTGTTTTTTGTAAAGAACTTGACATTTCACACAAGCTTTTCCAGTGCAAGCAGATCAATTGCCAAAAAATGCAGCCTCAGACAAACTTATCAATCAACTCATGTTGAACTCAACCCATGAGAAAGGTAACACTCCTGAAAGAATGGTATAATTAATCTTAATTTTCTCACAGTCATAGTTGTGTTCTTACCCTCTCAGTTTCAAAAGAGACACTAAAACTTTAAGCAGCGTTACAGACATTACAAGTGAGGTCATCAGCTCGAGAGAAGCAAGGAAATATCTCAGGACCCCCGTGATATAAACCAAAGCCCCGTGACAAGAACAGACAGAGGGAAGGTAAAACAGATCTCAAAGGAAAAAATTAATCCAGAATAGTTCCAGTTGATGAAATTGTGCTAAAAATAGGTTCTTAGCAAAGAGAAATGTCAGGAAATTTCAAACTCCTCTGACTTTTCAGAGTATGAATTTGAACAAGTTCCCATCTCTCCAAAGATGCCTTAATTACCAGTCTGCTGGGTTTCTAGGGCTGAAGCTACTTTAGTTGATGTAAAACCACAGAAGGCATAGCAGCAGGAATTCAATTCATATGCACATCACCTCTCCCCAGCTCTGATGTCTGGTAAAGCTTCCACAAGAGCAGAGATTATTCTTCTTTCTCTTTGTTTTGTAATAAATACCTAAGGGTAAAACAGCTTCCTTCAGTTTTCAAAATACACTCATAAAATTTGGGGTTTGGGTCAAGCTGAAATAAAATGGAGTTTGGTCAATGACCAGAAGCAGTTGTTTAGCTGCAGGTGACCTTTTTGAAGGCCAGCTAAAACCTCTGTCCTTCCCTAGGACACAATTACAGAACAATATATTATTTGGTTCGTGTTGTGAAAAACAACTTTCTGAATTTTTCTTCAAGAAATCTGGCAGCTCCACATGGTGGAGAAGAGACATGAAGAAAGCAGGAGATCCAGCTGCTCTTCTTATATTTGCTTTTCCAGGGCATATTACGGAGTAGGAGCAGCAATGAGGAAAAGAACATTTGTCAGTACAGAAACAAGTATGCAGCCCTGGTCAGTCCAGATGGGTGACAGGGGTTTGCACAGCATGGCTTACATGATACACACTATCTGCCTCGGCAGAAGCACCAAGCAGACAAATCAACACTGGACCCTTCCTAGAAGGCCCTAAGTGCAAAAGGCCTGTGGGATCTGTGGGCATCTTATATCCCAGCTAGATAGGAATGAGATAAGGAGATAGAATCTCTTTTAATCTTCTTCCTGGGGTTCAGTGGAGTCATCACCAGAGACACGTCAGAGTTAGGCAATGGGCTCCCTAGAAATTCTGCTTCACCGGCAAACATCATGATGCCAAAGCTCTCTGTTAAACATTGCAGTCTGACAGTGTACATTCATCCCCTCCTCCTTAACTGTATTCTCCAAGAAATCTCTTCTGCTCCGTTCTTGGTGTAGGCAGGAAAAGCCAAAAGCCCCAATTACCTTCTGATTGAACTTTCATTAACTTAAATATGCAGGGCTTGCAGCCATTGTCACAGCCTGGAAGACAACAGATGTTGGATAGTTAAAGTAAGCTGCCACCAGCCTCACTAAGTAGCCTCAGGCAACCCAGGAAAATGTCAGTAAACTTTTGCCTAGCAACAAAACTCTCTCTCAAGAGGATATCAAAACATTTTCAAAATTTCGTGGTTCTTTCTCCCTGTGACTAAAATCTTGGGAAAAAAATTGTAGTGTCTATGTTGCATTTCTCTAAATTCCATCTTTTTTTCCTGGTAATACTTCTGCTTCATTAGTGCTATGCAAAAAGATATTCTGAGCCATCTGAACAATCTCCTGCTTTTTTCACATAGGACTCAGCTGAGCCATCAGTGACTTAGTTGGTGGTGATCCTTACACAGCCTGTGCTGAGTGCTAACACTCACCCTTGGCTTACCAAACCACAACTGCTGCTGCTGGTTGAGGCAACAGAAGACACAGGGACTGCGAGCCCATCTCCTGCTGACAGGAGCAGCCTTGCTGCTGGGTCCTCTGAAAGGGAGGAGCACTTCACCTGGATGGGAGGAGGCAGTGGAAAGGTGCACCTTTTGCACCTTATTGCCTGGGGTGTTGAAGGAGGAAATGAGGGCTGGGAGTCAGAGGAAAGGCAGCAATAGCTAAAAAGGGACAGAACTTAGGAGACAAAGCATGCAGGGAGCCAGGGACTAGTTGGACTTCAAGGATGGGGTCTCCTGAGTGCCTCTTGGCAAAACAGTGGCCACCAACCAACTAAACTCTATGTAGGGAACCTCAGCTTTTCATAGCCTTAAGGGGCATTCAGCTTTCACCTCCAGGGCTCCTGCCTGCACAGTGACAAAGCACTGCAGCAGAAACACCTCTGGGATTCAGCGTGGACAGCCAATTCCAGTGGAGGACAGATGGCTAAAGGCTCCATCCCACAAGGCACTGCCCAGCTCCTGTAGCTTGCAGAGTCTCTCGACAGCATCAAAACCACTCCTAGAGCTCATGAAAGAATAGCGCAGACAGAAGGACCCAGCACAGTGGGTCTGAGGGTGCAGCACTCATCAGAAGCCTCCATCATCTCAAGGGAATGGCCCAGTTTCAGAAGTTACACAGCTCTGCTATCCCCCAGACAGTGAAATAGACTCCCTTTACAGAGGAGCATCCACATAAAGGTACAGCCAGATGACAGTTTGTAGTAAATGATACAGTAAATTGTTCAACAGTAACATATTGTTCAACTGAGATATCTGCTTCATTATTGCAGCTGGTGGTGAATTTATGCTCTGCAACTTGAGTATCGGTGGCCCTTGACAGTTTATCCAGGCTAGTCTTGGCTACAGATGTGTTACAAGCCTAATCCTCATTTTCAAAATGTTTTAAAATTGTCTTGACAGCATCCTACAAGACTAAGTACCACCGGTTAAACAGAAGCTATTATTTGATTTACATTAGCAGCTCGTAACTCACTTCTGAAAAGAGCCCTCAAGTGTGAGGCTGCATAGAGAGCCTTTCACATTCTCCTCCCTTTGAGTAATCTCCTTACAATATCTGGCTCCCATTCTGGATATGGCCCTGAGTAACTTGCTCTGAGCCATTCCAGAAATCTGTGGTAAACCTGGATATTGAAAGAAACTCTCCCAAGAGCTCATCCAGGGCTTATTTAAGCTAACAGAAGCCATTGCAATTGATTTCAATAAACATTTGAGCAGGTTCTGAGTCTCGGGGCACTGCCCTTGCTGTTTCAGCATGCTTTTTATACTGCTTGTTTTATACATCTCTCAGATTTCTTCCAACAATTCTTTCCAAATTAAATTGCCTTAGGGTGTAAGGGAACATTTCAGAGATGCGAGGGACTGTAAGCTATCCCATTCTCACTGAAAAATCAATATGACTTGGATACCTTTCTCCAATTTGTGCCATTTCAAATTTTCTCCTCAATCAAGCCAGACCTGTCTGCAATGCCTTTCCCTGTTTTTATTTCTCTTCTGTGGATCACTTTTGCTGTCTTCTCTGGTGCGTAATGGGAAGATGACAGGAGATCCTAGCACAGCTGAACACTAGACACCACTGAGAGACTGATGCACAAGAAATCTATCTCAAAGAATAGAGTGCCAGAAAAAGGATTTATTAAAAATGGATGAAATTGTGTATTAGTTTAGTTTTATCCCAATTCCAGTAGTACACAAAAAAAGCTGCAGTGCTGCCATGACAAACTGGGCTGATCATTTTCCAGTGGCTTTAATATGGGTCAAAACATTTAATCAGCCAATATTAATTTGTTTTAGCATTCCCTGGGGAAACCCAGGGTGACTTCGAGATAGAGCTCCTTCTAGCTATTTAAACAAAGAAGAAATGGAAGGACATCCGCTGTGATTTATTTTCTCTGGATGATCAGTGGAGAAATTGGATACGCATGACACGCATTCATTTAGTCCTCACTTCCCTTTGATGATTAGGGCTGAATTTTTGTTCTGGTGTATGGGGATTTGTGTGTGTCACTCCAGACTACAAGCATCATACATCTAAGTCCAAATGTAACTTTCCAAGAGTGAAGTTTAGAGGCACAAAACTCCAGTGTAAGTGGCAAATACAGAATATCATAATTGCATGCAAGCAATATTCATGTTCTAATGTTGAAGCTTGAGCCTCACGGAGGCTTAAGTGGGTTTGTAACTAAGATCCTTTCCCCAGCTTTAGTTAAAAAAGCACATTGGAAAGATGTGTAGGCATCAGCTTAATTAAATCTACAACAACTGATTAGCGACTGAAAAGCATCTGTTGCTTGGTCCTTTGTACACTATTGTGAATAACCTCAATAATGAGGTGTGACCAATCATTTTATTGCATGAGCATTGCAGCCTCAGCAGAGGAAGGCTGAAGAGGCATAGCTGTAGCTCCAACTGATCACAGTGAAATTCTAGGTCTGTGTAGCTGAGTGATGGAACTTCATTTGTTTACAACAATCATTTGTTTATTAATATAGCCTTTTCACAGACCATGAGAATAAGACTGAACTGTGAGCAACTGTTTTTCAGGAACAGTTCCTTTACACTTCAGCACTACCTGACATTCACTAGAAGAAAGGAGATCTCCAAATAAAAGGATGAAAAAAAACCTTTCTAATGGATCATAAAGCTTTGTAATCACTGCTGGCAAACCCAGCAGTGATTTGAAAGGCTACTACTATGGTGTAATATTTTCCAGTTTTCATGCAGCAGTCCCAATGTCAAGTGATACAAGCAATAAAGCTCTCACTTCCCCTGTAAGACTATTCCATACATCACATTGTGAAGCAAGTTTTATTTTTGGACTGTGATGAACACCTCACAGGATCAGGCCAGCAGCAAGGCACCAAGCACGTGGGAATGATACATCACATGTATTCAAAACCAACTGCCTTCCAACTGCAGCGCTGGGTGCAGTCATTGGAACAATCACAGAATTAAAAATATAATATATAAAACTGTTCTATAAACACCAAAGAAATATAATCTTGATTAAATAATCACGTGGCACTCAGATACTAAACATCTGGTGGGTCTATTTTAAGAATAGACATGTGCCACCCCTTGGACAGGTCTCAGCACTAGAATGGGGATTTGGTCCCAAGGAATCAGATGCGACCACTCATAACCATACACGCACTGTGAGAAGGGGAAAAGACTGACCTTGAATGTGCCAGGCTGTATCCAGCAAAAGACAGGTGGCAACTGCAAGCAACTCAACTCTACTTCGAGGAGGCAACAGCCGTGGAGCTGCATCGGCTTCATTTGCAGATAATCATCCTTGAGTCAGCTAATACACTCAGTTTCTGAAACACTTCGGCCTCCTGTGGACATCTATTTTATGCAGAAATCTGGAGAAAGGGGGAAAAAAAATCAATGGAAATATAACTTTGGTATCCAAGGTTTATATCTGGCCATTTAAGAAAACTGAGCAACTCTACTAAGGTGGGGCAATGCTACAGCTCTGTTTCAGCTGGGAAGGGTAAAACAAATTGCTTGAGGGAAGTGAGAGAAGAGCAAAGGTTTTTAAAAGGCATTATCACACAGAAGGAGCAAAAGAGAGAAAACAGTCTCTTCTGTTATTCCTTCAACAGAGTTCAGATTTCTTAATTTCAGGCATTAGTTTTTCAAAACTTTTGCACTGGAAGCTCTAAGAGGAGTCCTGTGCCAGCAGGAAGCCCGGCTGAAATGCACTGAGAAAACGTAAGTCCAATAATCCTCACACGAAATTTCCATGCTGGCGCATTTAATATTGTAATTTCCAGCACACATGGATAAACCCCTGCTGGAAGGATAACACAAAACAAACCCATTCCCACTGGACAGGCTGTTTCAGCTCTGATTCCACATAACAGATTGCATAATACACTTGGGGAAGCTGGTTTTTTTCAGCGACTTCACTGAATATTCCAGAAGAACTTCAGTGGAAACTGCATTATTAACAATGTCCTATGCACAAAGGCGAGGGGTGGGCAGGCCTACAGCTTCATGATGATCACACTGTCCTGCTGGAATTCTTCCCACAGGCTGTTCTCAACCCATTTTTTCCTTTCTACCTCCCAGACAGCTCTCCTGACAGGTTGGGCAGCAGGTGAGTGATCTTCTCTGTCACCATCTCAGCTCACAGACTGCAAGGCAGGACTTCAGCCACTATAAATGAGACTCTTAAGGCACAGTTTTCGGTGCTGTTACAAGGATATAAATTTTGGTGGAAAGAAGGTTAAAACTAAGAGAACACCCAAGTCCCAAACCCATAAGCCATCTTAGATGAACTGTAACGGTGATTGTAGAATCATAGAATGGTTTGGGTTGGAAGGGACCTTACAGATCATCTGGTTCCAATCCCCTGCCACGGGCAAGGACACCTTCCATTGGATCAGGTTGCTCAAAGCCTCATCCAATCTGGCTTTGAACACCTCCAGGGATGGGGCAGTCACGACTTCTCTGGGCAACCTGTGCCAGGGCCTCACCACTCCCACTGGAAAAATATTTCTTCCTAATATCTAATTTAAATCTCCCCTCTTTCAGCTTAAAACCGTTTCCCCTCAACCCATCCATGCAGTCCCTTTCTTGTAGCCCCTTTAAGTACTGGAAGGCTGCTCTGAGGTCTCTCTGAAACCTTCTCTTTTCCAGGCTGAACCCCAACTCTCTCAGCCTGGAAAAGAGACTGCTCCAGTCCTCGAATCATCTTTGTGGCCCTCGTCTGGACCTGCTCTAACAGATCCATGTCCTTCCCTGGCTGAGGACTCCAGAACAGAATGCAATACTCCAGTTAGGTCTCATGAGAGTAGAGCAAGAGTAAAACAAGAGTAGAACAAGAGTAGAACAAGAGTAGAACAAGTGTAGAAAAGAGTAGAACAGAGATCTGTGGACGATGGATACTGTTATTCTTACTGTAGAGAACTGCTATCCTCAATGAGTATTATTGGGCTTGAAAGTAAGTGGCTAGATTTTTAGAGTATACATGAAACTAAGGAAAACAATAGCCTTTTAGAATAGTTATCGATCCATCCTACATGGTTTTGCCTTTGATTTCTTATTCTCTTTTTCTGAAAATTCTACAACTGGAAGGGTAAGACAGCTCACTTTGTATGGATTATTATACTGGCAGAGGTTGATAGCACTTCGCCTACAGCCTTGTATCACACTGCACACCCGAGACCTCTGATAATCCTTCTGCAGGAGACTGTGCCTCGAGCCTTGTGGCTTCATTAGAGCCATACTTTCTCAGTCTTCTCTCCAAAAATCTTTCAAGGCATCTGGTAGCTGCGTGAGCCACTCAGATCACAGGTGGTGGAGGACCAATTGACCAGATCGAGGTAGACTTTATTGGCAAAACTCATGCATGTTTGCCTGCAGCTGATTTTTTTACTGCAATTACTTTCCCCTTTAGGGTTCCTTCCCTAAAAACCTACAACCCAGATCAATGCATAGGAATTACAGAAGGGCTGAGCTTCCCATGGAGCATTTAGACACTTCCACTGTTTAGACATTTAGACACTGTTTACTGTGTAGTCTTTCACCTTGTGTACATTCCTGATGCTGTGGAAAGCATTTCCTTTACCTTCTTAAATATTTTTAAATATCTGCTAAAATATTGCCATAGCATTTTTCCAGAGATCAGTAGAAACTGTAGATCAAATCTGCAAAGGATATGTAATTGATATGATGAACATAGCAAAAAAAACATTTTTCAGGTTCTTATACTATTGTAGATTCAAACTGAAAAATTCCAGCTAAGTAACCTGGGTATGTTTCAGTGATCTCTCATCCAACTTGCAGTTAGGACTCTTATTAGTGAACAAGCACCTGAAGAACTGTCTTTCCCACTTCTGTTCTCAAAAAGGGGCTGTATTTTTTGCAAAGAGAAATTGAATAAAGTATTTTCAAGGTCTTATTAAAAAAAAAGCATTAAAACCAGATATTTTTTCCAACTTCAATCCTGTGTTACGACACGATTGTTATTTGCATATCTCACCTGAATAGTTTTTAAATAGCATTATTTGTTTTAAGTTAAGAATTCATTTAATTCATTGTAACAGTACTACTTTTAAAAAATAAAAATCAAACTCCTGCACTTGTGAACATTTAACATGTGTAGCACAGACAGTGGAGATAACCGATTGTGTATCCCACAAAGTTCCACTTAAGTCTCTATCACAGTTCACAGCTTCAGCTTTTATACCCTTATCCAGGCAGAATGCCCTTCTCTTTTTGCAGTAAACAGACATGAAAGCAGCTGTTAGCATTACACCCACATGTGACAGTTTCCAATGAATTTCAAAACTAAATAAGCCCCTTTCTAGTGATTCTTTGATGTCATCTAATTTTCTGCCAGTTGGTAAAGTCGAGGAGACAGAAGTCTCAAAGTAATCTGAATTTTATGGTTTCAAACTTTTCTTTCCTACAAGGAGGAAACCATTTTCTGCTTTAGTCTTTGAAGGATTATTCAGACAGAGGAACTATTATAACAACAATGAAGAGAATGTTTGATTTTCATATCAACTTCATAAGCCTATCTCTAATCTTGAAACTGAGATCCCTCATACTGTCTGATACACCAAGAACTGATCAAAAGTTGCCCAATCTCAAAAGCTCGTTAACACTTCAAGAATAATAAAAGCATCAGGAAAACAGTCAAACTAAACTTTCTATTAGTCACCCCACCACTACCTCCCTTTTCCTCACACTGAGTTTACATGCAGTCTATTCATTTGCTCTTCCTCTGAGTCACTCTATAATAAGAACCACAGAATGGTCAGGGTTGGAAGGGACCTCTGGAGACCATCCAGTTAAACCTCAACAGCAGGTTACACAGGAACATATCCAGGCAGGTTTTGAACACCTCCAGAGAAGACTCCACAAGCTCCCTGGGCCGCCTGTTCCAGTGCTCTGTCACCCTCACAGTAAAGAAATTTTTCCTCATGTCGAGGTGGAACTTCCTGTGTTCCAGTTTGTACCCTTTTCCCCTTGCCCTGCCACTTGGGCACCACTGAGAAGAGTCTGGCCTCATCCTCTTGACACCCACCCCTTAGAGATTTATAAGGACTGATAGGATCGCCTCTCAGTCTTCTCCAGGCTAAACAGACCAAGCTCACTCAGCCTCTCCTCCTAAGACAGATGCTCCAGTCCTCTGATCATCTCCATGGCCTCTCCAGCAGTTCCTTGTTTTTCTTGAGCTGAGGAGCCCAGAACTGCACTGGGCTGAAAAAGACTCCAGATGGGGCCTCACTAGGGCTGCGTAGAGGGGAACGAGACACTCCCTCAGCCTTCTTGCTACACTCTTCTTGATGCACCCCAGGCTACACTGGCCTTCTTGGCCATGACAGCAGTCCCAGTAAAGTAAAAAAAAGAGAGGATTAAGGGTTTTCTAAGCTAAATTCCAGCAGGAAAAACTAAGACTACGTCTGTGCTGCCTCTGATGGGAGGGCCAAGGCTCCCTCACGGCAGATATACTCGTTCTCTAAACTGTGGTCCTGCGAGTGCCTGTGAATGTACAATCTGGACCACATGTGAGGGGGTAGCACAGCATCCAACTCAGTGTGGCCACTTTGTGTGCCAAGGCAGGCAAGCACAGGGACTCACACACCTACAACCACTCTACGACCAATCTTTTGGAGCAGCATAGGTAGGGCCTCATCTCAGAGCAGCAATTTCATCTGTCAATAGCAACCACAGTTGAGACCAGGCAGGCTCTGATCTTTAAGAGAGGCTGGAGTCTTCTCAAAGGCTGAGAGTAGCTGTTTGTATTTGCAGTAATCATCCTTTAGCATCAGCCTCTTCAGCTGCTTCACCTCCAGACAGGACTGCTTGGACCCACAAGAAAAACTTCTGAACACTGCAGCCAAATCAGGTGCAAAAAAACAGAGTTGAAATTAGCAAAGGGAAAAAAAAAAAGAGCTCAAAACTAACAACCCCTTGGAGTTGTCGAGCATAGACTTTGCACAGCACTACTCATAATTTTTTCTTGTCAGAGGTAACCCTGATCTAGAATCACAAGAGGGTTACTCTTTTCCAGGCATCCTACATCTGCTGTCATCAAATGTTGTGTTTTGATTACTTCCTGTGTGTAGGAATTTCCCCTTCTTGCTCCTTGCTGGTCAGCTCCAATTAAATCTTGTTCCCTCATTCCCTCCACTAGCTCAGTCTCACCTCTTCTAAAGATGTTATTGCAATCTTTTAGCCCTACATGATGGAGTCATATCACTCCATGGGAATTTCAGGTTTCAATTACAAAGAAGTTCTTGGCCCTCCCGAGCACACACAACTGCTTTGAAGTATGCTGAAAATGCGCGTTTAAAGGCCAAAAGGGAAGCATCAAACAAAAAGAACCTACCTACTGCCTTCTGTTTAAAAACAAAGCCCCCTGATTTCCTTACAGTTTCACATTTTTTATATATTGACTCATCATTTTGTAACACCACTGGCAATGCTGCAAAGTCCATTCCCTGCAGAGCTGCGCAGGCACTCACGTATATCTCTAAGACGACTGCCAACAGCATAAATAAGCCTTCCAGTCTTACACTCATGCTAAACATCTAGCTATTTACAGAAAAGCTTCCCAAAGATTCCCCAAGTGCTTGAGGAGATCTTTACCACTGCTATAAAGTCTTCTGTATCTATGCACTTAATCCATAGCCCAATAAACTCAGTAGAAGAATTCCTATTAATCTGAGAAAGCTTTGGATCACATTCTATAGTTACAAATACTACCTTGGTTTATAAGGGTAAACCTTTGTATCTGTTTGGCTGCTGATACTGATGTCACTATCAGACATTTTTATTTCAGGCAAAGGGCAATAAGCCAATGCAAATTTACTTGGCTTTCTATTTCTGCCTCATCAAAGCTTCCGTCTGTCTCAGTGATTGTCTAAGTTCATCTGTATTTAACATTTTCAGAGCTATGTTGAATTCATTTGATTTCAAGTATCCTCCGCCACTTCTGGTGCAAATCAGGAAGCGTCCCTTTTATGTTTTGAAAAAATAACCCCTGCGTTAACTTTAGGGCTAAATAAAGAACTCTTCAAGCGTTAGCTACACGCGTGAAGGAAGTTCCTATTATCGCATTCTTAATGTTACTGTAAATGGATCCCTCCTCCTTGCATGGCATCTCAGACCTGTGGGTGCATAACATAGTGGAGAATTACCCTAGGAAATTGAGGTCTGAGCCCTCGTGGTCTCAGCAGTGAAGGTCACAGACCCGGGCTCCAGACCTTGACTTTGGCTGACTGTGCGACAGTGCCAACATACCAGGAAAGAGGAGAGTGGGGGAAGGCTCAGCAGACATGGAGACAGATGGCCTAATTCATCATCCACCAGAAATAAAAAAAAAAAAGCTGTTCCAAGCATTACACACACAGCAATGACTGTAAATTCCACAACTGTGGAGATGTGCCAAGCCATTATACACACGTCCATACTGCAGTCTCTGTGCATCGCTCCTGAAAGGTGAAGTCAGGAGAAACTACAAAGCATAAAGGGCGCTCAGCTGTCAGGAAAATGGTTCATAAAATGAATATCCGAGCCCTGGTGGAAAGAAAAACATGTAGAAATTAGGGACTGACAGGATATTACAGTTTATTAATAAACAATGCATTTCTGCAATGCATAACTAAGTTATCCATGGAAGTGATTCCAGACATTATGTACCTAATTAGCTTCTTTCAACATAATGTTTTTTATTTTGTTCTTAATAATATTTTGCTCTTCCCAATTGGAGCTGCTTGATTGCGTGTCCTGCTAAATAAAGTTCTCCAGTCACCAAGCAGAGCACCTCATAGGAACGGGCAATGCTGGTGATGCTGCTTGGGATGGACAGCATGCAGAGCAAACAGAGGTTTCTCCAGACCATGTCCTTTGTTTTCTCTGCAAAGAGAATGAAGAATAATCTCGGATCCTGCCTTAGATTTTTTGGCACCTAGAAATTCACAGAGAGCAAGGAAACAGAATGGCAGCAGCAATGCTGTTTGTAGCACAGGCTGAGCGCTCCAAGCGGTTTTGTGAGCACAGCTTCCCTACAAAGACAACAGCAGCCTTTGATTTGCTGAATGTCACCAAGCAAGTGCCAAAGAGCTTGGTGACAGCCTTTGTCCAGCCTTTAGCTCTCTTTCTGCACAGGCTAATATCTACGCGCTACACAACAAAGAGTTATTACTACAACCACCACAATCAGCCAATGTAAAAACCCACACATAGATCCTAGGGTTCCATTCAGGAATTCCTTAGGAGCACATGCTATGAATAACTCTGCAAATTCTTGTCACCAGTTGGAAACTGCAGCCCACTGAGCAGTCCTTCCTTTTGTTGCCAGGTGACCTCAGAAGGACCAGACAGGAGAAGGGACTTCTGTGCAAGCAGGTTGAATAAGCAAACACACTTGACAGTCCGAGCGTCCCTATCCAACTGCCAGTCTCCAAGTTTGTGATACTGGGTTCTCTCCTGGAAGTACGTAAAAGAACCAGCACAACACACCCTTCCACTACCTCAGAGTCCCCACGGGCTCCCACACTGAAGCCACTTATCCTGAATTCCTGCATATTAAAGACAAAAACAACACCCTGAAAAACCTGGCTGTCCTGCTGGGAACCTCCTCTCCAGTTTTATCGCGCCAGCTGTATCCATCCATGCTTTGCCCTCGTCTCGCTGCACATTCCAGCAATCAGCCCAAGCTGTCTCACTCAGCAACTCAAAACCAAGGAGGAATGATACAACAAGGCAGAAGTGTACTGTGCACAATATTGCCAACCAACCCCCTTTCTGACAGGGAACATTTTACTCGCTGTTTGAAGGACCACCACGTATCCAGAGAATGCCCCAGCCTCATGAGGAAGGGCAAAGAGGAACTAAAAACCAGAAAGCAAGCAAGCATTCTCCAGTTCCTACTGCTTACCCCACCTACCCATCAGACTATTTCTTCATGGAAAAAACCCTCCTCCTCCACCCAGTTTGTGGTCTCCCTGCTTCACCTTTACACTAGACACTGAGGGAATATTTACATGACCCACCTGGAGAATCTAAGCCAGGTGTGATTCTCTTACACCTTGAAGCCTTGGTGTCTTAAGTAGCACATAGAGATGTCTTCCCCAGGAGACAACTGCAAACAGTCATTAGGGGCTCAGATGATTCACACCAGTCCAACCCCAGTGATTTTACTTCCCCATCTCTTTTGGAGCACAACCATGCAGGTTTTCCTTCTCTTATTTACCCTGAAATTTGGAAGAGACTACACAGACCATTATACATGAAAGCTTTTATGTATGTTCTGTAAATACAACTGTGAACATACCTTTTAGAGTGTTCCTTATTAAACAACAGATGTAAATGTTGCCATGCTTTCTCGTTGTGCATCCATCTACCTATCTAGGTACCCACCTGAAACTCTTTTCTTCAGCTTCACAACCATCTTCCAGTCTTCAGCATAATTATCTTTCATAGAATCACAGTATGGTTTGGGTTGGAAGGGACCCTAAAGAACAGCCAGTTTCAACCCCCTGCCATGGGCAGGGACACCTTCCACTAGGTCAGGTTGTGGATAAGAGAGGATTCACGAAGGCAAAGAAAAGCCAAGAGATTTAAAACTTGGACTCGGGACGTTCTGCCTGGTCCACCAGAGTATTCTTCTCTTAGAATTTTGTTCTCTGAATAAAGCAGAGAACAAACCCAACAATGGCCAGGATCCGACGCCAATCAAGGAAGATCAGCTTGAACCTCATCCTCAGTCTACATCATCTCCAGTAAGGCCCACGGGAAACTCCAAGGGCCAAAAACAGTGGGGCTCTGACTGAAAAGTGGCCAAAGCATTATTATGCATAAAACAGAAAGGCTTGGCAAAACACTAGTTTTTTTGAAAGGGTATAGGGTGACCTGGCATCTTTTCAACTCCATAACCCATCAAATACCCAAAAACTGTTATCCAGTGGAAAATCTGTAGAGACAATATTGTAGGCAAGTGCAACTGGGAAAAAAAAGTTAGGACTCCAGAACTGTCCTGGCACATGTTTTTTTGAGCCTTAAAATATATATATATATATTAAAAAAGGTGGTTTTAAAAGTATTAGATACCACAACTGTGCATTGTTAACAACTGCATGTGAATACCTCCTCTACATTACAGTGCTTTTACAATCAAGCAAGAAAAAAACATGTTATTCAGTCCCAATTCAGACAAAATATTGAATATAGCACTAAGATAGACTGAAAAATATTATTTCCTTAATGTATGTCTCTATCTACTCTAAATGTATTTATATGTATTATATATTGTACTGTTTTAACAATATACTGTATTATATATTGTACTGTTTTAACAATATACTGTAATATGTAATCTGTATCATAAATTTATATTCTAAAACCTATTAATCCCTCCTAGCTGTTATGGCAGCTACATAGAGGAACCCTAGAACAGTTTTGGTTTCTGCAATATCTGTCAGCCTGTAGGCAATTACAAAGCAGTGGGAAGGCAATTTATTTCCAAGTAAATAGTGTTAAAAACTACAGCTGTACTTGAGAGAGAGTCAGTATTTACAAGTTTGAATTCTAAAACTGACCAGAAATTCTTTTAGAAGCTCAGACTTCCCCACAGTTTAAGCAAGGGGGTGAAGTGTTTTCCCCTGTGCTATGAGGACCTGCATCCAGCTGGCAAAATGCTCTTCGGGTGATCTGAACGCTGAAGGTCATGGATACCCTTAAAGAAGAAAAACCTGAGCTCCTCTGGAGAGGCACAGTCAGATTTTCATTGTGCTCAAAGCTCCAGCAGCATCTGCCTACAGCCTTGAGTGATACCAACAGCAATTAGATGCTGTACTTCTGACTCACATACACGCTCTGTCTGGAATGCATCCTATTTAAAACACAGAATACGCAGATGCTGTATCATTGAGGTCCTGTAACCCAGCAAACATCTAACTGATACATCCTCTCAGGCAGAGTTGCAGAAGTGAATTCTAAATGCTGATCCCACCCAATGTAAAACTCATTTCTAGCATGGTGGGAACTGTCAGGCATCAGAACCTGAGAATGCACATATCTTCTCTCATCTTTACATTTACACACACAGGATCAGAGCTACCCCATTTGCAAGCCATGTCTATCGTAAGAAATTATTTATTCTTTGCCTTAGCAAATAGGCATTTGGAGGTATTTCAGAGTAATGTAATTCTCCTAGAAATGAAATGCAACTGCTGACTCGATGACACTGAATGAAAACTGATGCTTGGCTCAGCCCTGTTACAAAAATTCTTAGGGTAAATGTACCCTCTTTGAGCACAATTAACAGCTCAAACTGCAGGGAGAGAGGAATCCCAGGACTACTGAACAATGATTTTGTCCATCATAGTTGCTGCATTATATAAGAAATGTTTGGCTGAGACAAAACATAAAATTAAAAAGCTGCACTTGAGGCAATCGAGGTTAACATAAACAGGAGATGCCCCCTCGTGGTTACAGTCAAAGGTAGCAAACAAAAGGCAAACGGAGAAGGAAAGAGTAAAAACTGCCATAAGGAAGAGCAAGGCAGAGTAACCACAAATAAGGATCTCAGCGTAACTGGCTTCTCTCTACGCCTCGGCTCACTGTAAGAGGGAGAAGAGAGCATCACACCAGGACCGAGGTGAAAAATGCCTCCAATTAAAATACTCCCCAAATACGCTTAAAATCACACTAAAAGGAAATGTTACGTTTGCTTTGCTATAAAACCAAATCCACCCTTCTATAACCCTCTTTGAAAAACAAGCCAGTATCACTACAGTACATGTGCAAAGAGATTTAGATTTTGTTACTGGGAATGTTTTTATTGACTCCTAGGGAGGTAGTAAAAGCATCCACTGTGTCTAATGAGGAATGAAAGCAGATGCTGGAAATAAAGACCTTCCAGGGTTAGAGGTTACCTTTCCCTAGGACCAGATATGAACCATCACAAATAGAAGATGACACACATACACCTTGGAAAATTATCACTCCAATCACTGCATTTTGCAATGGCCGTGTCACATCTTCAAATTTATGCAGAAATCTGAAACAAATCATTAGGGGCCAGACAGCAAAGAAAATTTTCCTGCCACTCCTGATCTTAACCACAGCCAAAACCTGACTGGGAAAACTGGAATCCTCCTTTGGGATAGTATTTTTTCCAAGACAATTCTTTCTCCTTTGTATAAGGACTTGCCTTAAAACATGCAGCAAGGGATGAGGTTCTGGTTTTCCTCCTTTCACCCATTTCTCTTCCATGCAATTTATTTTCCAGTATAGCTAACCAGTATGGATTTTCCTAAATAACCTACTTTACTCCATCCCTGTTTGAAGTCTAGCTTAGCAATCCAAGTTCACTGTAGGGCATCTGCAGCCCTGCACAAAGGCTGTGCTTTGGCATCTGGAGGAGATGCTGTAAGTTATTTCAGTCTTTCCCATTCCAGTCTCATGCATGCCCGCATTAACACGCAGTGAACCAGATGAAGGAATTGATGCCTTAAAGCTTTTCCACTCTTTCAGTAAGTGGTGGCACTGTAGAGACATAACAGCACTGAGAATGACCACGTGGGAAGAGGTATAGTCATAGGAAAACAAGGTGTCAACTTAGAAAGCAGCCTCTCTAGAAATGCCACTTCTAAAGGACAGAATGAGTTAAGTAGTCATTTAGGTTTAAACAAAAAACAAAAACACCTCCAAACTTCCCTTGAAAAGGGAAAATCTTGATAAACTTCCCAAGTTTTGTACAAGTAGTTCAAAACCTTGTTCTTTACCAGACAAGAAACTGAAGTGGTAACTAAAAGCTTGGCTGTTCTCACTCTGCGTAGTATCAACCCAGTACTCAGTTTCCAGCAGCCTGCTCGAGTTACCCATTTTACTACTGTGCTTGATGAATTTAATGTTCAACTCATCCCAGAGGAAAATTCCTAATACAGCTGAAATTACTCGAGTTATTCAGCTGCATTTAGGCTCTATTGTGCTGAGCACTGTACAAAACAAACAAACAAAACAACAAATCCCTCTGACCTATTGATCTCCTCCCACTTTAATGAAATTATTCAATAAAACTCTTATCAGTCTTAAATGGATTTAGTACAACATTTCTTAATAAGCATAGTAATTAGCTTCATGCCTGTGAACTGCTTATCTCTTCCAATATTCAAACTAACAACTGCAAAGCTGATGCCCTGGCACTGGTAAGCCTAACGAGTTAGCTGAGAGCACAGCCTGCTATTAGCATTGGCAAGTTATGTATCTGATGGCCATAGATTACAGACTTCAAGTGTGTCCTTACATGCACTGGATCAAATGGCATGAAATCACTAAACTAAGGTATGAATGTGCAACTATGTTCTCTAGGTCCCTCTCCAGACTTTGAACTTGCTAGTTTCACCTGTGAGTAACTTGGGATCGCTTTGCTCTGCAGACACCCTAAATGCATATTCAGACCTCTTTAAGCAGAGGACAAATTTCAAATTCTTCAGGGTTCTCAAATGTAAAGTCTATTCCCATGCTAAAGTCTATTCCCATGCACAGGAGTTACTTTGGCTTACTTTGGCTTCAAGACTTTGTTTCATATTTTGTACCCTACCCACTCTTCACTGAGAGAAGCCTACTGTGTAGCTAGGGACTCTGTAACTATAGAAAGTTTTGTTATGTCAGATACAACATCCACCTCCTCCTCGCTGAGGCTTACTGCAGGTAGTAATTTCCCACGTTATCATTCCCCGGGGAAGCTGCATCCGTGCCTACTTTAGTATCTTCTCTTATCCTACCTTGTATGGGAAGTACACGCACTCCTCCGACCAGGAGACTTGTCGTCAGTTCAAATCCCTCCTGACCTGCCCTTCCTCAAGCTCTCACTTAGGAGGCAAGGGTACTTGCTGAAGAAAATCTATCAGACAGCTTTATTCTTCTGCTTTGTTGAAAGTGCCCTACAGAGTAAATGTAGTACAGAAGCTCACTGTTTCTCACTGTACTATTTCAAGTTACACAAGGTACTGTTCAATGTTATTTTATTTCTTTTATAAATACACTACTGCAACACCAACTGATTTTAGTTTTACAACTGCTTTGCTATCTAAGAAATATAACGTTTATGGTAAACCCTTAAGTTTTCCAGAATAGCACATGAAATTATTCAATACCTCTTTGCCAAAAGCCTAGAGAGTAGGAAAAGATTCACATTTTGCCTGATGACTGTCACTTGGCTCAGGTTATGCTGGTCTCAGGCTGAAGGGATACAAGGGAGGAACTGTTACACTGCCAGGGTGCCAGGAGAGGGCTGTGATTTGTCTCAAAACAGTTCTGGGTATTTCTGGACTTGTCAGTATCTTCTGATACTTACATTTTTCTTTCAGTTCAATAACTAGAACACTGTGAATTGGGACAAGCATAGCTTTAGTGCAGTTCTCTGCTGGCATTGGCAATGCACAAAAAAGGGGAAAAAAATTAAGAATAGCTTTGTCTCATACTTCTGAAATATGCAGCTCCAATGTGACTAAACTGCATTTACTCCATCTCAGTAGAGTCCTCTAAAGACACACAATATAAGCCAAAAACTTAACATACACAAGTTTCAGCAATAAAACCAATTATTTTAATTGAAGCCATTAAAAAAACATGTGAGGCAATATAAATGATAAAATTATACTTAAAGTATAGCTAGCACTTTCTGAAAAGCATTAAAACAGCAACAGACACTTTACAAAAGATTTGAGGGAAGAGAATAAAATTTCCAAACTACAAGTCCTGTATAAAGGTAACATTAACAATTATCTTATAAAATACAGCAACAGAGACAAAATGGATACTCAACCTCCTTTGAAACTAAGCCTTCTGAGGTCTTGGTTAAAATCTATGTTCAAAAACTATTTTAAACAAGGACTAAATACTTCATATTTTAAATTTACAAGTTCCTGGCATAAACATAGCACTATACACATCTTCCAAACAAGCAGTAAGTACAATTTCATTCAACCATGCGTGGTGTCATCTTCTACAAAGTCTTTGGCCATTTCTGCTGTGATCACATCAATATGACTAACCTGGTAGGAAAAAAAAGTAGACAGTTGTTACAGTACCTCCTGCAGAATAAGACAACCTTACTTCTAAAGGCTCCAGGACTCAGCAACAGGTCTACAATTAATTTATTTCCTTTAAAGAACATGAAAAGGGGCATCTGTAGATATTTAAAATCTCTCTTCAGGAAGGAGAGAACTTTTACACAAGACTGCGATACAACCAGAAACCCATCACTGAAATACGACTGGTTCACTTGCAGTTCGACTTCGAAGTTGAGTCCCAAACACACAACTTGATAAGGTTCTCCGTAAACACCGTAACTTAAATGTATTATTTACCTTATTTCTGAATTTAACACCATAGAACTTGTCAGCTGACTCAAGCAGTTCAGGCCTAAAAGTTGTTGTAATAAACTGAGCATGTTCAGCTAGTTCCATAATCATATCTGAAAAAGAACACAAGAATTCTTTATAAATGTCATCTTTACAATAAAGTGGGACAGGTATTAATAGGAGATTGGCAGCAAGTTTACTATTCCTTATTCAAAATGAGGGTCTGGTTATTAAAAAAAAAAAACCACAACACCCACAAATCAAGACAGCATCCATACCAGGTTTTAAACATTACCATTAATTCCAGTACTAATCCTGACAAATTCAGTCACTCATCAAGATCAGTGAGGTATTAAAAATATATGATAAAAAACTACAGAGTAAGCACTTATTTGTAACAACGCAATGACCTACAAATTCTTTTTTAAAAGTAAACTACTCTCCAAAACAGGACTATCTCCATCACACTGAGATGTGACAAGGAGACCCTTCAGACAGAGTAGACAACACAGAGCTTTTAACTAAAATCACGAAAGCTTCAGAAGGCACAAAGTTAAATTCTAACAGGCATGTTGGAATATTCTAAAACATGCCTTCTTGATTAAAAGCTTTTATCTTACACATCAGGGATAAGAATACAGCCTATCACCTTCAACCACATGGAGATGAACAAAGGTAGACGGTTACCTGAAACAGCTTTTCTGTGCTGAGCATCCAAGGCTTGGTCAATTTCATCAAACAAGTAAAATGGAGCTGGGTCACACTTCTGGATAGCAAATATGAGGGCTAGGGCCACTAAGGATTTCTGTCCACCTGAAAGTTGCTGCATTTCTCTCATTTCACCCTGTTTCCCTGTGAATGATACCTAAGAAAACAATGCAACAGCAAGACAATTTCAAAATATTAAACCATAACATGCTATTATAGTGAATAAACAGGACCAATTAAAAGTTGCTTTTTAAAAATACAATTAAAAGGCTATCTGAACAAATATTCAGAGTACTGAAACTGAAATTTTTTTCCTTACCCTTATGCCAACACCAGTGAACTGGTCTACAGATGGAACACTGCTCTGAGATCCAGATCCCCTTTCACTCTCAGTGCTGCCTTCACCTTCATCCTGGGACTGATTGCCCTCCACATCTCCTTTCTTCATCACTAACGTGGCCTTGCCACCAGGGACCAACTTCTGGAATACTTCACTGAAATTTTTTGACACCTGAAAAAGAAACAGTCTATCCATCAGCTCATTTCTACATAATGAAAACAACTGCAAACAACAGCTATTTTTACATGGGCACACCAAGTCTATGCTTCAAAGCAGAGATCCACATTCATTCTTAAGCACAAGTAGAAGCAAGAAACATGCTATACAAACTTTTGTTTAAAGCATCTAAGTCAACTGTTCCTGTAATATGAGAATTTTTATGATTTTCTTCAAGAAAATGGTAGAATTATAATACAGAAAAGCAGGAAAATCAAGTATTATTTCTTTCAGTAAACTTCAGATTAGAAGTTTATTAAGCACATGATCTTGTAAGAGAAGACTTCACATATCCATAGTTAACATCCTTTGTTAACATTAGGAATTACCTTCACTAAATCTGGAGAAGGGATTTAGTGCAGAACTTACTAGCAGACATTCCTCAGAAAGGGCTGTACATATAGCACAAAGAGACTCGCCAGAAAGGAAGTATTTAAGAGGTTTAAAGTAAAGCTAGAGTAGTAATAGAACCAAGACAAGCACCTATTAAAAACACTAGTCTACTTCTTTTTCAGCATTTAAAACCCCCCCACAAACCTCAAGTTACACGATATCACTTTCTATTATTATAGAACAGATGTACATGATATGTGCTTCTTCCAGTATAGCTGCTACATAACGGGACAATGTGATTTCAGCACCAGCCTCTTTACAATCGTTGCTATTTCATTACCTGTTTGAAAGTCAGCTGAATAGCTTCGTATTTCCTGAGCTCAAGGACATTCATCAGTTCCATGATGGATTTGTAGCCCCTGTCCAGTTCCTCTTGTCTTTTTATCAATTTTTCCTTCTGCTCCGAGAAATTCACAAACTGATCTAAAGCCTTTTTATTAACGTGACTGTATTTCTTCAGTTCCGTGTTGCACTGCTCCAGTTTGCGGAATAACTGTAAACGGAAAATATTAACATATCAAAGTCACTTTGCAATTCTAGCCAGGTTCAACACTCAAGATTTAAGTGGCGCTAATATTTTAGGTCATGAAACATGACACCAAGAACACTTATTACCTGCTTTAAACTTAAAGTCTGATACTTTTCAAAAGCCTCCTGTGGAAGTGAACCCAACTCTCGGATTTTCTTCATGCATTCCTCTTTCTTCTTGAGAAGCATGCCTTGCCTGTTAGTCATTTTTTCAAGTTCTTTTGTGTCATGGTTAATGGCATCCATATGCTCCTTTTCCATGTTCTTCCAGCGTTCCATGCTCTTTTGAAGCTCTTTAATTCCTGCTTCTGTTTTGTCAATAGAATTATCCAGATCTAAGATATTGGGGGAGAACACAAAACCCAAAGAGGTCAGTCTTACATGCCTGCATAGCATCAGCAATTATCCAGTCAAATACTCACAAAACAAAAAGATAATCTAAAGAAAAAGATCCTTTAAGAAATAGAAAGCTACTTTTAAGACAAAAAGCTGAAAATCCCTCTTTTCTTCCTCATGAGTAGATCATTTAAAAAAACGCTAACACACTAGAGTCATACTGTTACAGCCCAAAAGAAAAGCAAAAAATGTTTGAGTCATACAGGTGCTACTTCCTATCCGACAGCAACTTATTAATAGTTTTAGACAGGTTAGACAAAATTCAAGAACAACTATAACAGATCCTGCTTGTACAAAGGTTGCTTCCAAAGGACTATGCCTTGAAGCCAGAAGTCTGTTACCACCAACACATCCTTACTGGTGTTGCAGTGTGCAGTTGTGGACACTTCCACTTATGTACGACATGCACAAAATCTTGTTTCACTTATCTTTTGGAGTAAGTTCCAAAAAGTTGTTACACACTATGTAACTGCTACAGAATATTTGAAATGAATAATTATTTCTATGGTCTATTTCTAATCAAAAGCATGGTATGTGTGAACTTCCAAAATCCTGGAGATTTTTCTTTGAAAAAATGATGGTACCAACCATCTGACCGTGCCAGTGTATCCTTCACTCGTTTGTTGATAGCCTCAAGTTCTGATGTGGTGGCAGTAAGAACTGTGCCACCTTCTGTTTCTCGTAGTTCATTCAGTTCCTATGGGACAAAGTAAATGCCACCAAGCTTCAGCATGGAGGGGAACAAAAGTATAAGCCAGACAAACAAGTTATCTTCTGCTACTCTGCAGACGACTGTATTAAATATTTTAGTAAAGTTTTAAAGAATAGTTAGATCTTCAAACAAATCTGTCATTATGATGGCCCTATTTATATGAGGTCCAACACCAAAAAATACTGCACCTGTTAACTCGTAAGAAAATCAACTACGACCACCTTCAAAGCAGTTCCCTTCTGAGCTGACACACAGCTCCATACAATGCTGCCAGCCTTCAAAGCAATTCTGCAGATCACTTTCTGAAAGGCTGTTAAGGATCTCCACTGGTTTTGCTTTCACATCTTTTCCAACAAAAAATGAGTTCCTTTGAGTACTGACTTGATCTTCACCATAAGCCTCAGACAATAATTGAAAAGTTTCTATCACAGATTTCTTCAGTTTCACAAAGTACTTGATGTTAACAAGCTGTTCACTCTTGCAATGGACATTTTCCAAGAGAGGGTAAGAAAATGTCTATATTTGAACACATGTCCCCTCAAGTTGAGCATCGTCTCCCTGTGACATGTTAGAACAGGTTCTATAACTATAGCTTTTGTCTCTCCCCTCCCACTCTTGGTTCCTGAACACAGGGTTGGTCTCAGGCTTTTTGTGTCAGACCTCATACATAGGCTGTGTATTTAGAGTAGGATTTCTGTTAGAAATTCAAGTGCCTAAAATACCGTGCTGAAATTTAAGTAAAATACTCAGTTTAGGTATAGTGAAGCAAACCCCACCACAAATAACATCAGGCAAAGCCCTGGAAATAAGCCAAAAAGAGACTGCAAAAGTACATTTAAGAAAAAATCCTTACTTGTTCCACTTGGTCTAAGCGTTTTCTCAGATTCTCATTAAGGTATGTTTCAACTCTTGTGATAATGCCTTCTAGTTTAATCCTTTCATTTAAAAGCTGTCTGTTTTCCTGAAAAAAAAGCACATTAATGGCCTTAACTGACTCCTACACAACTATCTTTTCCTTGTTACAAAAAGAGAAACAGAAAGAACACTCCAAACAATTCTGTGTATTAAAATACCACACAATTCTTTAGACCATTGCTCTAAATTTGCAAGTAGAAAGATCAAAATAGTAAATATTTTTGCAGCTGTCTAGTGTAAAAGTACAAACCATGCAGATCAGTAAGTTTCTTAAACTGTATTAGAATCTGAATCCAATTCTTAAACCCAGAAGAGCTTTAGAGAGTACATAAGTAGTATTTTTTCAACTACATCCTCCTCTAGGATGTGCTTAAAGATATTGTTTTACTTTCCCACACCATTTCCCACATCATTATTGTATTTATTGTTGCAAAGTCCAAATTCCAACACAATAGCCATAATTTTCACACTACACAGCTAGTAACATTCACTCAGCATTTGAGAAAAATATGCAAATACACTTTGTGGATGAAATAACTCATAACAAACCTACCTACTTCTGATGAAACACCGCTTCAATTACACTATAATAATCATAAGTGACTTTTCATACAAAAAGGACAAAAGTAAATTTATTGGGAAGAAAGGTACCACATTTAATGCCAAGATATCTCGATTTCCTTACTTGCTGTAGTTGTCGAATTTCATCATTAAGAGCATCCACACGTTTCTGATCTTCAAGACTGAGCTGAGACAACAAATCAGTCCCCAGTTCTGCTTTTAATGATTCCCTAGTTGACTCCATAGCATGTAAACTTGCCTCCAAGCTCTGCAAACTGCGTTGCTATGGAAGAAATATTAAATAGAATCATTCCTCAGAGCAATCTGAAGATTTATATGAATTTCACTTTTCTGTTTACATAAACATATTTTTGTGACATATATCTGGTTACATGTAGATATTTCACATTATGATGTTAACCAGAAAGGAATGCAAGTTTATCATTAATTTTAATGAAACAATTAATATAAAACCAGTAACAGCCTTCAATATTCCCATACTATACCTTGGGCATAAATGTCTTTTCAGACTGCTGCCTCTTTTCCTTCAGCATTTTCATCTCTGACAAAATACTGTCTCTAGAGGCTTTGAACTTTCTCTGCTGTGTCTCAATTTGCTGCATTTGGTTCATTAGCTGGTCAATCTCATTATTAATCCATACCGTGGGCTAAGGAAAACTCTGTCCTTGTTTTAAAAGGCATTTCACATCCATCAGTACCTTAAATTTTTATTCCCTTCTGCATATTCAGCTGCTATAAAACCCCACAAAAACACTCCCACTAAATATTCAGTTATACAGAAGAAATGAAGAACCATCAATAAAAGTAACCGTGAGCACTTATCAACACCAAGAACAAACGAGGAAAACTTCATTTAGCTGTTAAGTTTGCACCATGGCACTCAGAACACAGGGACGTTTGAACTTGTAAGGAAAAATCAGATCTTACAAAGTACAGAAGACTAGATGCCTACATTTAAAAAAAATATTAGAACAATATAATAATCCATTACTAAATTCTGAAGTGAAAAGTTTAATTTGTTCATGCTAATTTTAACATAATTTTTTAAGTCGTATTGCAGGGCTGCAGAGTAATCTGGTTTAATTACTCTTGAATTGCTAACATCATGTTACTCTTACTAGAACATACGTTCTAACAAATCAACTTAAATGCCCTAAAAATTAATATTTCCCCTCAGCAGAGGTTATAGTAAAACACTTCGCTACATACTTAAACATTTTGTGAAAACTGAGTGAGCTACAGGACAGGAAGCTAGCAAGAATGGATATTTTACTTTCAAAATAACTCAGGTCTGTCTGTGGTATGTTCTAAAAGGTACTGCTGTCCCCAAAAATATCTAATGCACTCCTGCAGGTCAAACAAAAAAAAGTCCAGTTCAAAACAACAGAATGACACAGATAATGGGGAAGGAAATTGTATAAATCTCCCTTGTCCCAAATTCTAGACACTGTATCTCAAAAGGACAGTAGCATTCAAAGGGCTAGAGAAAAAAGTGAGTTACTTGACGCTTCGTACAAAGAGACGGAAAAGACCAGGACTGCCGAGCAACTCAGAATTTAATAATATAATGCTCTCCACCTCCTCCCCACAGCATGTGGGCTACGTAACACACGTACTAAAAATACAGTGTGAGTCAGGAGAGGCAGTGAAGATTAACACAGGTAACAAGGATATCTGGTTATAGCAGTTACTATAACAAACTCTAGGAAGGAACAGAAAGCCTCGTAGTTTAGGGGTTAACTCCACCTCAAAGCTCTAAAGACTAACAGCAAATTTTAATGGGGAAAAAAAAGAGCTTTAGTAATCTGTCCTGAAGCCTACAGGGCCAGCCACTCTCTGAAGCAAAACTTTTGGACAAGATGTGTTTCAATCTGTTTTTCAGTCAAGTTTCCCCAGTATGCAAGTTTTACAAAAAAAACAGCAGCAGTGGTATAGAAACTATTTCTTAACTAGTTGCACTGATCTAAACATGATTTTAATTAAGAATGCAACACAGGCACACGAACAATGTATTTGTTTTAAAATCTGTTATTTTCACAAGGATTTTGTTTCTTAATCATTGGTTTCTTTGTTACTAAAATCCCTCCAGTAACATATAGAACTTGGCTGCACAAGGAACAGTGAAAACAAATACTGCAACCAATAAGTAAAACTAACAAAAGTTAGCATACTGCTTTTCATTTATTACTGAAACCACAAAACAAAAGCTTTGTCATCACACAACATTTCCCCAGGAAGAAAAAAGGATATTTTCAATGTTTCTGCGTAAGTTTTCATTGAGTTTTGCTTCGAGTTCACCAAGTTCTTCTTCTGCCTTTCTAACATCTTTTTGCAATTCAAGCCGAGATTTCCTTGTGTCATAATAACCTCCAGTCAAAGCACCACGATGGCTGACTTGATCGCCTAAAAGCATAACAGGATGAGATATGAATTGCATGCTATATGCTCTCCATAACGTTCAGAGCAGTTCCTATCATACAAATTAACAAATTAACTACAACATTTTAACTAACCCACCGAAGCACTGCATCACTAGCAAGAATCACAAATGTAAATTTACAATGATTAGGGAAATGTTTATTTCTGTATTCGATTTGAAGTGTATTTCCTTTCTCAAGAACAGACTGCTATGATCTTCTTTAAGCACTTGTTGATTTCTTTTTTTAATTAACTTATCAAACCACGCAGCTTGAAGGCAAAAATATCTATACTATGGGGAAAATGCACACGCCTAGCACTACTAGTTTAAAAAAAACCCTGCAAATCTTCCATGAGGGAGAAAACAAAAGACAGGCCAAGTAGTTAGCAGCATCTGTGGCTTGTAGAGTATGCTGCTACTAAAAATTAGTCATTTCCTCCTCAGACATCCTTAGGAATTTTTTCAGATTGACTTTACAAGATAAAAAGAGTACAAGAAGCCTGCACGTAATCTGCTTTCCAAGAACAGGCAATTAACAAGAAACACAGATGATTTCACAGAACTCACAGAACATAACATGTAAGTCACTTAACACTTATCAGTTATTCAGGCCATACATTCGCATCCTAAATACTCGTTTAAGCATGTGGAAAACACCACAGATACTCCAGGAAAACAAACTCCTGTTAAATTGGATAAAACAAATTGGATGAACACAAACCTAACCTGCTTTACAATTCTCAGGATGGAGACACATGGTTACTAACTTTTTGATCATCAGAAGATTCAGCGACTTGTGAAGAAATTCCACATTTTTAAGCACAGTACTTAACCAAACACAACTTGGTACATCTCAGTCAAGTAAACTCTTGTTTTGACAACACCAACAGACCATGTTTAATGAGCTTCATATTACAAGGATCACATTTTCACAATAACTAATTTATAAAATTGCAATATTTACCTTCCAGAGTAATACAATCCATAGTGAAAGCTCTGGCCAGCTGGGTAGACACCTCCATGCTACGACAAATCAAAGTCTTTCCAAAAACATGTTTGAAAGCTTTGTCAAATCTTGGATTGTATCTCAGTTTACTGATCATAGGAATAGCATCCTGAAGTGACAGTGATTTTAATGAGAAGAGCATATTGACATAAATTGGGCAAGAACACTGCAACTAATTCATACACGAATTCACGACAGCCCTGAAAAAAATGACTACCAGCAAGGGTAAAAACAGAATACACCTAGCCTTACAACAAGAATTTCTAAAAGTTTAGTACATCTCAAATTCACTGAATATTAACACTGGCTTCACAATCAATAAAATTCCAGAATGAGACTTCTGGAGCTGTGTCTATCATTATTTATACACAGGATGTCAAACTCTGAACTCAAAACATAACACTGTGAATGACACTTCAGTAAAAAACAGCTGTGGATTGGTAGGTTGATGAAGTTAAACTTCAAAAAGGAAATACCTGGCAGGAAAGTATTTTCCTATAACAAAGATTTTATGCTGAGAAGCATACACTAGTAGTAGAATTTAATTGCAGACATTCAACAGGCAAAGCAAGCAGTGGGCAATATGCAATACACACACACACACTTCAAAATAGGAGGCTTTGCAGTTAGGAAGCAGCAGAAGGTTCAAAAGGAACTCTAACTCACGTTAGTCTCCGGATAAGCAGTATCTCGAACATCCAGCTTGTTCAGAGGGAGGAAAGTAACTTCTCCAGGAAGGTTCATTTTGTTAAATTCCATTAGGATCTTTGTACTGACCTCATCAGAATCCACAATGTGATAAAACAAC
This sequence comes from Dromococcyx pavoninus, assembly GCA_033558185.1. Classification (NCBI taxonomy): domain Eukaryota; kingdom Metazoa; phylum Chordata; class Aves; order Cuculiformes; family Neomorphidae; genus Dromococcyx; species Dromococcyx pavoninus. Next base: position 1,827,881 of record JAUMJL010000323.1, read on the forward strand.
CTAATTAACAAGCCCAACAAACAAGCAAAACTTTACTGTACTAAAAGTATTGACATATTTGTATGGAACAGTAAGCATGCAGGTACCGTTACATAACATAATATAAAGCCACATCACATTTTCTCTTCAAGTCTGTGCCTTAGAATAACCAAGTGGATACACTCTATTCACTTTCATTAAAAGGGGATCAGACAAGAATTTTACATTCCACCCTCCAGTCACAAGAGCAGCTCAAGCTGTAAATCTCTGTTCTCCATACCATTTCAACAGTCAATATTGTTGCATGGATTTACTGAGTCTGTATGTTATGCCTCTGTACACAACCCCGAGACACAGAGACCACCATCTATTTCCCTGTGCATGACTGGCAAAAGCAGTAACAAGCAAACTGTAGCTCAACTTGCAAAAGAATGATTACTTATTTCAGTCACTCTGATGCTAGTCCTAAATTATGGGGTACAACAGGATTTAGATACAATTGCGAGGTACATTTGAGGAGATGCACTTCTTCACACAGACAAAGATGTTTCCGACAAGGAACTCAATTTCAAATTGTGGTACATCAACATTTCTATGTGATAGTTTGCAAGATCATGTCACCTCTGTCCTCTTTTCCTGCCCTTATGCCACTATCTTCATTTCATCAGAACAGGAATTCAGAAGACTACTCATCACTTGAAACAACAGACTGAGACAATTTAAAAAAATTCAAAGTGTCAGATGCTGCAAGAAGTGGTGGATCACGCAACAGGCACTCAATTCTGGTACACACATTACACACAGACTCATTAACACCAAACTTTTTTTTTTCAGATAGCTTTTTAAATAGCAGGTTTTGACAGAGACACTAGAAAATCTCATGGATGCACATGGTAAGTGAAATAAACCTATGGATTATCATTGAAACATCAGAATTGCCTACTGTAGAACTCTACACCAGAACATACTGTCCATCTTATTCAATATAGCTCATACTTCCGCTAAGTGTCAGGACTACGGGTCCGAGCCGTTTTTGGGGAGTTTTTATGTGGTTTTGGTTTAGGGTTTTTTTTTAGACAAAATTATTTTTAAACAGACAGAGTTCTTCTCAGCTCCTCCTTGAAGGAGAAGCAGTCTGATCATGCTATATAAAAAACACTTTGACCAAAAAAAGGACAAGAGCTCAAGTTTAAAAGAATAAAACTTTCAGCAGTAACTGCTACCAACAAATACATTGTAACACTGTGGCTGCTTTAAGTAACACTAAAGAGCATGTAATTACCTGTTCCCCGCAGTAACTTCAACACAAGTATAGAAAGCTGGTTCGCACTCGAAGTTATTCATCACAATGCCATGATAACCATTTAGAACATGCTGGTTTATGCCTTTTCGACGGAAGTGCTCCAAAACTTTGTTTATGCTGTCTATACCATTCAAAATGGCCTGTTAAAATACAGCTCATTATTGCACTGCAATTAAAAGATGCAGAAGTAATATTGACTTTAACTTTATGAAAGCCAAAACCTTCTTCTTCACTAAGTTCCTTCTAAATAACCTACAGCTCTAATGGAAGAGACCTAAATATTTGAGTCTGCCACTGGTCAAGATCTTCATTTTAAAGCAAAAAGACATTAGAAGAAATTTCAGAAGTATTCCATTTCCACCTGGTCTCCTTACTCCTCCTCAATCACCCTGAGGTTACAATACTAATTTCCAAGTAGTTCTAGAGTTATAAATATTTGACAAATTCAGCTTACAAATATAATGTCTTAATTATGACAGTAAGACTATAACCAAAAGAAATAAATGTCATATTTTTCAGATATGACTATGACTTCCCCTTTAAGAATGAGAAGAAAAGATTCCACAAGGAATTCTCAAATACAAGGTATTTTACCTTTCCTGTTGCTGCTCTGAGAAGTTGCTGTTTCTTTTCTAAGTCCTCTCGCTTTGCAGCGAGAGCTTGTTGTTCTGCATTCTCTTCTCTCCATAGATAACTACAGAACAAAAGTAATTAAAATATTTTAAGTGTGGGTGAAGTCTAGAGACTTTTATGATTATTATTTATTATTCTTAAATACTGTTAATCTAATGGGAAGGCAAAAGTGCAGGAGTTAATACATGGCTATATTTAAAAAACATACCTACATGCCATGTTAACAACTACACAGTTGGGGTCCTTCACATTAAGTGAGATTCAGACATATTTCAATTAATTACTAACTTTCTTTCGCTCTGTAGTTCATCCTTTTTATTTTTCACTTCATAGTATTTTCTGTCCAGTTCTTCAACACGAGCCTTCACTTCATTAAGATCCTGGTCCAGTTTCTAACACAAAGAAAAGAACAGTATGAAACTAGAGCTTTCTATATTTAAAAAGCTTCCTTTTATTCAATACTAAATTACTCTTTAAAAGTCAGAAACAATCCCTACAGTTTTGCCAATTTACAACAAACTCTAAAAGCACTAAGAATAAATATATCTTTGTAAGGGAGCAATTATCAAGGTGAAGTTATCAAGTAGACTACGAGGCAAGCACTGAGTTAAGCTGTGAATTTGAGTATTGCACTGAAATGGCTCACTGTAAGTCGCAGTAAGAAACTGAACCAAAACAGTAGCTATCATAAACATAACTGTGTAATCATGTTCTGAAAGAACATTTCTGATAAGAACACACACACTAGCCTTGCGTACCATGCCACGCTGCTATTAGTCAAAAATCTTAGCCTGCTCTCCAGCAGCACTAACTACTTCACTGTTGCCATTTAAGCCAAAACACAGACATGCTACCCTCGCTCATTTAACACTTGCCATTTGCAAACAGCTCAGGGTTAGCACTCAGATGTTTTCAGTTATCTGTGTACAGGAGGACTAGCTGTGTTCTCAGAACATAGCAAAGCTTTTTCAACATAACTTTGCAACCTCTCCATCACGTTTACTCACGACATCTCCCCTTTTGAAAAACAAAAAGCTGAGAATAGATCAACCTTACTTAAGGAAAAAAAGAAAACCAAAACACATTTATAAAAAGAATCAAAGGCCACCTCAAATATAACCTCTTCAATTCTACAGAATTCCTCTTCAGTAGTACAACACAACTATAAAGAGTCAGTGGTAAATGCCATTTCTTTTACTCATCAACTCAGAGAATAACTACTTCGCTAATGCAGGCCTCATCCAAACACTAGTTAGCAAAACACAGTCATCTTTGTACAACTATGTTCCTAGATTTCGTCAGACTGATCCTCAATTTCAATGTGTATATTACAAAAAGACCAAGAACACCGGCCATCAGTACATGTAGAGTAGCAGCATTAGGATTGGATGCTTTCCCACCGTAAGGGCTGGGGTTTTCACTCCTGTAGCTCCCAGGAGAAGTGGTATTTTGGGACTTTACTGCTGTATTTGCAGTGTAAAAGCTGTTTCTGCATGAAAATTAAAATCTAAAAGTTATGCAAGTAATACTGAGACACATTAATCATCTAAAATGGATACACACGCAACTTCTGACCAGCTGCAATTGTGGTGCAAAGGTGCAGTGCTTGCAGCACAATTTAAAAGATCTTAATTTAGGGAAAATAAAAGAATAATGAAAACAACCAACATAGACCTCTATAAAAACGTAACAAATTGTTATCTATATGAAAGGGCCATGCTCTCTTCCTGAAAACTCAGGCCACGCATTCTGGGAAAAGTACCACAAAGAAAGTCAACATACAACATAAAGTTAGATGCAGTGCTAAATGGAGTCTGGAGTTTATCTGCAGGTGTTTTCAATAACCCATTTTTAAAGACCCCCACCCCAAAAGAAAGTTTCATCTTCCTTATAAAGAGGCACTAGATTCTGATTGTCCAAGATCAGATGGAGTGTTTAACCCTTCTCTAAAAATAGTGAGAAGTATTAAGCTGAAAACTTACACTGTATTGTTCCAAATTTTTCTCCTTGTTTGCCTCTGTATCCTCTAAATCCTTGTGTATAGCTGCAATCTGCCGTTTCTTGTCATTGATGGCTTGATCTAAAGACTTCAGTTCTTTCTTTATCCACTTATCCCTTTCTTCTTTGGAAGTAAACTGGCTTCCTCGACCTTGTTTTGCATAAAGATCTGTTCTCTCCTGCGTAGCCTGTGCAAGTCTATTTTGAGAAAGGAAAGACATGCCATATTATAAATAAATGTATTTATTAAGAACAAGTATTAGGAATTACTATAAGAATTTTCAAAGACTGCCATACAAGAATCTAAAATTTAAGCAGTAGCAAAAAGAACAGCATCATTATAAACTATACAATAACCCAAAAGACTTCACAAAACAAAGTCCATAATAGCTCATGAAAGTGGTTAAGCTTAAAAATTAAGTTCATCGAACACTTTTTTCCCCCAAATAATAAAGGAGGTTTTTTGCAAACCATCTGTAAGTATATATAGCTACCCCATTCTCAAGCAACAAGCACAACTTGGAATTAATTGCACATATGGATAGCACTGATAGTATCTTGGGGTTTCTAAATGCTTTGAGTCCTCACTGTAGTATGTCACACACCTAGCAATTCCCCTTTCTTCTTTTTCTTTTACACTGTTGAATTTTGGCTCCGTTTCTGCTAATTCTTTCTGCTTCTCTTCAATTTTCTCAAGAAGCTTTTGCCTCTCTTTTAACAGTCTTTTCTGAAAGTCAAACAAAGAGTATTTAAAATTACATAATATCAAGAACTATTAGGTAAATATACACTTCTAAAGAATAATTTAATTGTAAGATTTCAAGATGCCACTGTTTATCTGACACTATGCTGTTTCAACACTTCACAGAAGTTAATTCTGTCCCAATCAGGACAGCAGAGAAGCTAAACTATGCAAGTAAGGAAGGCCTGTACTGGCCAAACCACCACGTTCAAGTCAGTGCTACAAAGAAAGCCCTCCTTCCCATTATGCGCAGCAATTAAAGTCAAAAGAATTATAGGTGCTGGATGACAAAGAAACATAACACAGGAGTCTGTTCACGTCCCCTAGAAGCACACTGGAGACATCGCAAAAAAATAAGGTATCTGTTCAGCAAACCCTTAGAAAATAATGAAAGGCTGCAGTCTAAAATGAAAACTTCAATGTACAAGAATGCCACCTTGTGACGACGACATTTTAAGCCTTCACCACTGTTACATACCCTTTGTTCACTGTTGCCAGCTAATTCATCCTGCAGGTCTTTAGCCTTCAGCTCTAATTTAGTCCTCTGTTTAATCTGCTCTTGTCTTTCAGCACTAAGTTGTTCTTTCTCTTCTTTCATTGCAGAAATCTTTGTCTTCAGTTCTCGAACCTGCCGTTCTATTTCCTATGCAAATTCAAGCACACAGTATCTTAAAACACCACATTCGCGTTGCAGCATTTATCAAAATCTCAAAAGATCATCACCATGTAGATTAAGAGAGACTAAAGTTGCAGAAAAATTCTCCTGCTTCCAGACAGGATGAAAGCATAGAATAAAACTTAAAACTGTTTGTTAAACATATCCCCCCACCCCAAAAGAAAAAAAAAAAAAACAAACCACACCTCTGGACAGTCCCTGTTAAAAGTATTTTTACCTCCATTTTATCTCTAGCATCTTGCTGTGCATCTCTGAGCTGTCTGGATTTCTCTCCACTTGTCTCTCGTTTGGCAGAAAGCTGTAAGGAAATATCATCATTAGCTTAGATAGTAAGATTCTGTTATAGTAGCAGTTCCAGAATTTTTTTTTCTTAAATTAGTTGAGAACGTTGACAGGATTCTATCAGGGAACAGAAGGAGATGTTGGCAAAAAGCAAATCAACAGCTCATGTTATATTTTCTATTAGCCAAGACACTTTACCTCATCAAGCTTAGCTCGGGTTTCATTAAGCTCCTGATTGTAAATTGTATATTCTAATGCTCTCCTCATTTTATCCCACTTCTGGTACTGAGCCAGCTCTTCTTTCTCCTCTTCCAGGGTATGCAGTCGCTCTTCAATGTATTTCAACAACTCATTGATCTTCTCTCGCTTGCCCTCTTTAGAAACAATGACAAGATTGAAGTTCAGTCAAACACTGTAATACATCCCCACATCTTTAAAGCTACTCAAACTCCTCTACCAATAAACTCTTTGTCAACAGTTATGAAACGTGAAAAGGAGAACCCACATACAGAAGTTCCCCAAAACCCCATCCTAACAGCAGAACTGTTGATACTAGTTATGTATGGCAACACAAGCATTTACTCCCCTGGCTCATACACTTAAAATAATTACAGTCTATACTACATAAACTTTGGTGTTTGCATAGCATTAGGTATCCTGATTTCTGGATCATGGCCAGCTGACATCATTCATGTGTTCTGAACTGTACAAACAGCCTACCTAAAGAGTTTTACTACAAACACACACGGAAGTCACTTATTAAACCTTTTGAGATATTTAAAATTCAAGCAGGAAATATCACATGCTCTATAAAGTTTAACTTACAACAAAAAAACCCTATCTAGCAATTAAAATCATAAAGCTTCACAGTTAATGGAACTGACAAAACAACCATTTCTTAAACTATTTTTACCTGTTTCTTTCATTAGTGAAATACTCTCTTCTTTACGTTCATCATACACCCTGGTACCAGCTACTTCTCTCAGTAACTTCAGTCGTTGAGAGTCAGGAGCTGTAGCCATCTGATTGATCTGAAAATTCACGATCTATTATTTCAATAGCCTGCTCTACATGTATGGCTAGCCACAAGATATCAAATACCACACTTTATTTTGCTGTACTGGCTTGCCTGAGCTATTGGCAGGAAGATTCAGATATCTAACATATACCATACTGCTTTCCTTTAGAGACAATTACTTCACAATGACAAGTATTCTGCTTGTAATGAATTATGTTTTGTTTTCAAATGCTACCATCTATTGCTAAAACTCAAGATAGTAATATTCTGTAAACTGGAGAAATCATTACCACTCGAAGTTATGTTTAGAGAAACTCAAGCTTGGTCTTTTAAATCCTAGCGCTAAACCAACTATTCTAAAGGCTTCCATAAAGGCACATCAAAATGTGTGGGTTACAAATCTTAAAATATTTCAGGTTAGGAAGCATTCATTAATCCAACACTATAAATCAATCATACAATTAAAGCTGACATAAACCTCACTTTCAATCACTGCATCTTTTTTTTCCAAGAAGATAACTTTTCCAATTTGCATTATATTAAAACCAGTATGTGCACTTCAGCTTTAAGATTATTGTGCACCCATACACATTACAAAACACAAGCGACTTTACAGCTGAAGTTGTTTCTTTCAAATACATACATTCAGCTGTACAGGAAAATTCATCTTGAGAAACATTTGAGAGACTGTACTATTGAGTCAGCGTTTCTGCCATCAAATGTTCCTCGAGTCTCTGGCATTCACCTTTTTAAAGGTATGCCTTCCCCTGATCTTTTGAAAGGTCACGTGAGCATGCTCTGTTCTTGAAGAGCAGTTACTATAGGCTACCCTGTGAGTCCTTCCACTACTGTGTGTACAATGGTGGTACCTCCACATTTCCACTCACCCTTCATTTACAATATTTTTTGCCTCTTTCTCTACAATTACTTTACTGCCTCATTTTAAAGCCCAGAAATCTATGTGAATTTACACTGAAACAGTCCTATGAATTAAATATGCTTTGTATTTAAGTACAAAGAAAAGCACGTGATCACAAAGACTACCATTAAAACACATTTCTAATTATTAATATTACTGACATTAAAACTTTTTCCTTAAAATCAACATACGTTACAAAATGAGTAATAGTTGCAAGAGCAGAACCTACAAGAGCCGTTTCAAACTAAAAGGGATTTAGGTTTTGGTTAAATGCTGCAATAATTAAACTAAGTTTGGCATCCAGGAAACATGAGAATCTTGATAATGGTTTCTTACTGTTTGCAAAAAGGAATCTTACCTTTCCTTGTTTGACAATATAGTAGGGATTACTGCGAGAAAATCCAGCACTTTCAAGAAGATTCATTACATCATTTTTCCTGAAATGTTATTGCAAATCTATTAGAAACACTTATAGTAAAAGTGACAGCTGCAAAAATTCAGTAATCACAACTATACATCACATACTATAATCACCGTGCAACGCACACTCTGTTTGAAGAAGCTTTGATAATAGCTAATCCTAAAATGAAATGAGGGAGTCAAAATGGAAAATACCTAAAATACTATAGCATTGAAAAGAGATTACGAAAGAAGCACCTCAAAGCAAAGAGGAGGCAAATACAGGGAAAGATAACACAAGAACGGATATGAAGCAACCTAAACTCTTCTATCTAAACAAGCTCTGAAAAAAAATATTATATAAGCAGCTAAATACCACATTAATGAAAATCTAAATTCATAGTCTGCTGTCTATTCCACAAGGACTTGTTGTCAAACCACTGGTACGCAGTATTACACAATTAGAACTGCTCATGAAACATGAGAATTTATTTCTTTCAGGCTAGAGATGCAAGTGTTCATTGTGACTAGATAATTTTACAGAAATACCACTAGTGTCATTCAGCTAAGGAAAAGAAGTACCTACGTCACCATTTTCTTGTCTAAGAAATATTGGTCCTTCTTGGCTCCAATGACTCTGCGAAGTGAGACTTCCTCTTTATCAATCTTAAGAAAACAAAACACAGTAAATTTAACTGCTTGCAGCAGGTGTATAACTAACCCACAATGTTTATGGCACTTTTTCCCAGAACTGACTCAAAAGCAGTTACCATACTAAAGATTTCTATACTACTGAGATACTAGAGTCTGACATGATCACCATGAAGCAGTGGGTCCAACTTACCGGTAACCTGTTGTCAGAATTGTCAAAAATAATTTCCACAAATGCTGAAATAACACGAGGACCTGTACCTTCCTAAGAAAGGAGATATTTTGGTTAGGTAATTCCAACCTTAGGAGTTTGAGTTCATTTACCTCCCCTTTTCCATGACAACCCCAATTTCCCCTTTCCTTCTAAGGATCTAAGAGTCAAGAGTATGTATGTAAGATCCAATACATATATTTTTATTCACTGGTGTGCATTATCAGCATAATGTATTACTTTGTAATAAATTCCCTTTTACCAAAGGGAAACAAAAAAAAAACGTTTAAGGATGCTTCCAAAATAATTGGCTTAAAATATCCACAGTCCAGCAGTTTACCATTTTTGTAGTAACTTTCAATTGCATTAGCTTATTTTTTAGTTTTGTTGTTATACACCTTCACTTACATGTAGCAAAGCCAACCTCTGCTCTGGGCGAAGATGACTGAACTCATCGCTGAGAACAAACTGAATCGCTGTAATAAAAGAAACAGAAGATTTATTCTTTCCTTTAGGAAGAGATGCAGTGGTTTATTTATCTCAAAATATATTGTTTTACTGTTCTATAGTACAGTCAGGCCATTGCTAATATCTTAAAACGTTTCTTCATTACCTCATTAAAAACCTTAATCTGCTGGCTCTTTATCGCTCAGCCTGCTGTACACTAGAATTTCTCTGAAGCAGTCTCATTGTCACCACATTACTAGTGCAGGGCATAAGCATTAACTGTGCTGCACAAGCAGGGATTCGCGAGTTTTCTTCTACAAATACACTGCAACAGTTTTAAACTAGTCTGTGTGCTAAAATACTTAACACTTGGAAATTTATAAACTACCATCACAAAGGCCACTAACACCTCTGACTAGCAACTCTGCTCCTCCACTGATGATCCCACCCCACAAAATCCTCCTCATAACCATACATTAAAAGGCTGTATAAGCTGTGCCATACCGATATGGAACCAGCTTAGAATTTGGCCACTAAGAATGTCTAAAGCAACTTCAGATACCATAATCAGCTTTCAAGGTGGGTGACTTTTAGAATCAGTTTCCTTCTGTAAAATACTTGCCATTTAAAAATATTAGAAGGCCCTTTGTCACAGAAGCCAAATTCTAGGAAAAAACCTGAAAGTAAGTATTAAAGAAGTGCATTGCAACCTGCCTTTCGTCACTGTCAAATAATTATCAATCTGCCACTCCTTGCTGAGGAAGAACATTTGGTAAACCAACTTCTGGCAAAAACAAAGAAACTTAGTACCATCAGCATCCCTATTCTATTATATTAAGAAATCCACACTTACCATAAAAAAAGTTGCTTTTTCCAGATCCATTTCTTCCCACTGAAAATTAAAACAAAAAGTACATAAGGAAAACAAAATTAACATAAGTTAGCACTGCAACATACATTAAGTTTTGCATAAAGATATTCAAGAACAGAACCCAAATATAACACAGCCAAACAAAATCTCAAGGGAATGAGGCAAATTTAACAGGTGGATCACTTAGTCATTGTCTGAGAACAAGAGAACAGTGCTTTCCCCACTCAAACACATTACAAACTCCCAACAGTATCACACAATTCCACAAGGAGAATAATGATTAAACTGATTCTATTTATTCCAGTACTTTTCTTTTGAACACTGACCTAAATCAAATTCTTCTGGTCCTAGCACCATTTTGTACATTTAACCAAAGGAAATCACTTGGCTGTATATTCAGGTTGAATGTATGAACTTCTGATAGAGCATGAATTCCTTAATATACCACTTGTTAATTCAGCAATGTTTTGTTTTAAAAGGATTGGGAAAAGTAAAATTTCTATTTATAAAAAAATAAAAGCGTAAGAATACTGCACTACGCTAAGATATAATAATCTCAGTGTTCATTCTGATGGGTTTCAGCAAACCTCAGTGTCTTAAGATTGGCATCTACTGTATCAATTTCAAAACTGCTTGCCTTAGAGTAGCAATGAGCATCCCAGGCATTTCATCCCTTCCTGACCACAAGCCCTCCAGATTCATCTCATCCCTAAAAACTACTTGGGATTGCTAAGAGATATTTTAAAAGGTAAAAAAATAGTGAAGCTGGATTGTTTTTTCTCTTTGGAAGACACTAATACCTCAATGAAGTTTTAACATTACATAACAGGACATGCTTTTCATTTTTTTCCAGTCTCAGAATAAATCCTAGCTACTAAGTTTTATGTCCAAAATTGTCTGCTTTCTGTTGGGTCAGCAGTCTCAAAGTTGCTGTGCAATCACTAAATTCAAAGGAAATGAAAATGCAGGACTAGACCTCCATAGGCAAAACCAGGAAAAGGCATGAAACTGGTGGACAATAACATGCTGTCAGAGTAGGTCTTATTTATCAAATTACTTTGAAACTTATATTACACTTTTTGACAGTCCACATTCCAGGCTGAAGGAAAGAGAAGCTTTCTTCTCTGGAGCAGTTTATAGTAGTTAGTGTGCTTACTTACCAAAACGATCACACTCGCACACATATACACACACACAAAAAGAATCCTATACAAATTCCTTGCTGCTGTTCCTGCAAGGACAGCCTTTAAAGGGGGTCTGGCTGCTACAGAGCTCCACCCACATGGAGTTTGCAGATCTCACTCAGTTACTGAGGACTCAGAATACTATTGTCACAGCAAAATTGAATGTTAGCATTGCTTCACTGTAAGAAGACTATGCCTTGTGATATGCTACAGACAACTGTAAAGAAGTTTCCAAAACAGAAAATGTAGTTGTCAAATGCAGGCAGAATATTAAAAGCTATAAAAGACTCCAACAGGAACATCACCTGAAGTAACAGTGCAGCTCTAGTTACTGTTAAAAGACAAGTATCAGAACTTACCAATGACATTGTGTTTTGAGCTGAATGGGTCCACAATGGTTTGGTCCCTGTAGCTTCGAAAGCCCTGAATGATTACCTAAAGAGAAGAGTGATTTATTTCAACAGAAGTTCGCTCTGCTCTTGAGCAGGTTTTGAACTATAAAGCTTACAGAAGTTACATTAACTATAACACACTTGATTTCCTTCCGCTTCCTGCATACACTTCAACCTTCCAGCTCAAGAACAGCAACTTACATCACTTTAGAGACAGACTTTTCCTGCCCACAACACAAGTATTTATCTAGGTCAAAGCACACTGAGCAAGAGACTTCTGAGTGTCTTTTGTCACAAGATACACAAAAAGATTTATTTTCATCAAATAGTACCTACAGGAAAGGAAAACCCAATATAACAAATATTTCTCCTAGTAAGGTCAGATGTATATTTATTTTTTATAATGCAATCCACACACATTGTTCAAATTCTGCTTTGCGAATTCTCTAAAGTAGAGCAATTAAAGTCTGATGCAGCTTTCGCAGTCTGCACCTCTTTCACATGCAATACTGTCATTAAAATTAAATAAAACTTAAAGGCACTAACAGAAATCATAGAGCCATTCTCTTCACAGACACTGCATCTCCCTTATCAAACCTTCCTTGCAAAACTATTTCATTACTGGAATCTGAAGCTAACGTGGGTAGGCAGAAAACTACTAATCCTTGACCAACATCAGATCCTAGCAACAGGAGATATTTTGGCAAAGGAAGTCTTCCAATGTAACTTCCTCCGACACTTTGCCTATCTAAACCTTTTTTGAATTGTAACTGTCTATGCTCCCGGTCCTCAGGCAAGATACAGTTCTCATTAAGTACCTGCACTGTATTCAGTTCAAAATCCAAAGCAACTGTATTAGAATTAATTAAGGATTTCAGAACTTAATGAACTAAAATACAGAAAGCAAGTTTAATACAGCGTATTAACCGAAGACTACCCAGTCTCTGTGACTGAGAACACAGACCTTCACCTCCCCTAAAATATCACCTCCCCTAAAATATCAGTTTACTTCATCTGTCAGATGAAGCAGATGGAGACTTTCACATTTCTAGTAAGCTCTGCCTCAGTACCAGTGGCCTTCGAAGGAAACACAGGAACAGCAAATCTTATTTGGGTCTTGCCACCAACTCTAGGCCACAGCAACTATGTTCACCCACTCCCGATTTTGAAAAATACATAAAAATTAAAAAAAAAAAAAATTGGCAAACCATGCTGCTTCCCAGTTCACCAGATTTTGAGACAAAAATGAGAAGAATGGGAAAAAAAGGTGTCTATCATTTTTACAGTTTACCAATAATATTCTAAAAATATCCAGATTAGAATAATTCATCTACTTTATTCTCATAAGAACTTGAAAGCTTCTACAAAACTGTAAAAACAATCAATCATCACTTCTTGGATATTACTACAGAAGCACAAACTTTTACTTTTGTGCCATTCAAACTTGGAAAACAAGTATTCCTATTCAAAGACTTCAAAGCAGCGTGTGCATACAATGGTAGAGTGATTTACTAAAACACAATCAAAGGGCATTTGAAACACTCCCTAGTCAGGAAAACAAGTTGACGATAACCCGATTTCTATGTAGATCATGCACTTTCAAACACGATTAAGTATTCTTCTTAATAAAGATACCCGTAGCATGTCAGAAAGCCAGGTAAATTTTGAGACCACTAGGAAATGAGAATCTAGTACACTTTAGATCAACACGCACAGGCACTGATATAAAAATAACCATAAAAATTCACCCGTATAAAACATACAATGCAATATAACTGCAGGGATATTCTACAGAAGTAAAGTTTGCCTCAGTCCTACAAACTGTTTGGAAAAAGTCCAATACAATGATCTTTTTAACTGAACATCAGCTGTAGATTGCCTGTCAAACATGAAGTACAATAGGTTAAATGCCCCATGCCCAGGAGCCTAAGGTATCACATCCCAATACAGCCAAGTAACTGCTGTTTCTCCCAGGGGAAGGGCTACATAGAACCAGTTAAAATTGAAATCCCGAATGCAGATTTGCAAAAAGAGAAAAGAAAGAAAAAAACAAGAAAGCCCAGAAAGCCCGCAGCTTTAGCAGCTAGAGGAACACAGAATCATAGAATGGTTTGCGTTGAAAGGGACCTCAAAGCCCATCCAGTTCCAATCCCCCCCTCCCACGGGCAGGGACACCTCCCACCAGACCACACTGCACAAGGCCTCATCCAATCTGGCCTCGAACATCTCCAGGGACGGGGCAGCCACGACTTTTCTGTGCCAGTGCCTCACCACCCTCAGAAGGAAGAATTTCTTCCTGATGTCTAATATACATTTTCTCCCTTCCAATTTAAAACCGTGCCCCCTCATCCTATCGCTATTTGCCCTTGTAAAAAGTCTCTCCCCAGCTTTCTTGTAGGTCCCCTTCAGGTCTACAAGGCTGCTACTAGGTCTCCCCAGAGCCACCAGGCTGAACAACCCCAACTCTTCTCAGCCTGTCCTCATAGCAGATGCACTCCAGCCCTAGAAATTATCTTCATATGTGTGACCAGCAGGGCAAGGGATAGAATTCTGCTCCTCTGCTCTGCTATCGTGAGACCCACCTAGAGTCCTGTGCCCAATTCTGTAATCCCCAACATAATATGGAACTGTTGGAACAGGTCCAGAGGAAGCTAAAAAGACGATCCGAGGGCAGCAGCACCTCTGCTATTGAGGACAGGCTGAGAGAGTTGGGCTTGTTCAGCCTGGAGAAGGCTCCAAGGAGACCTTAGAGCAGCCTACAGGCTACAGGAAAGCTGAGGAGGGACAAATAGTGATAGAACAAGGGGAATGGCTTTATATTGGAAGGGGGAAGATTTAGATTAGACATTAGAAAGACATTCTTCCCTCTGAGGGCGGTGATGCACTGCCACAGGCTGTCCAGAAAAGTCGTGGGTGCCCCATTCCTGGAAGTGTTCAAGGCCAGGTTGGATGGACTTTGAGGTCCCTTCCAACCCAAACCACTCAATGATTCAGAACCACCAGTGGCCTCTCGCTGCGCGCCGGCCTCCAGCTGCGCCGCTCGCCCGGAGGCTGGAGCTCCCTCAGCGCCGGGCCGGGGCCAGGCTGGGCCGGGCAGACCGGGCCAACCCACCCCAGACGGGCCCAGGCCGCGCGGCTCGGCCCGCCGCCCTTACCTGCTTGATGTACATGGCTGCGGGGGATGGGGAGGCGGCCGCCCCGCTGCCTCCTGCCGCTCAGCCCGCCCCCGGCGTCTCCTCCCGGCGCGAGTGCTTGGCACGACCTCCGGGGCACGGTCTCCCGCCCCACCGTCCCCCCCACAGCGCCCCGCACAGAGCCCGCACACCCCGCGCGCAAACAAAATGGCGGCGGAGACTCCCCCAGCCCGGCCGGCGCAAACCATTCCGCACGGGGCGGGGGGGAAGCTGCGGAGCACAGAGTGCGCCCCTGCTCCACCGGAGGACGGACACCGCGAGAAACATCAGATTCCCCCTTTTTTATTTTCTAAAGTGCTTCTCTGGCCTTTTGAAGGGCTATGAAGAGGAGAAGGTGGTGACTCTGCCTCCTCTCGCAGTAGGGTTCCTCCCAGGGAGTTGGGAAAAGTGGTTCAGCCCCCCGAGAGGCGGGTTGGGCGCCAAAGGCAAGTGCAGCCGAGCGGGGAAAGCGGCGGGGCGAGGCGCACCTGCAGGGGGCGCTGCGGGGCTGGGTGCTGCGCGGGGCCGGGCGGTGCGGGTTTCGTGGACTCACAGAACGTCCTGAGTTGGAGGGGAGCCACAAGGATCATCGACTCAAGCTCCTGTCCCTGCATAGGACACCCCCATCATTCACACCGTGTGTCTGAGGGCCTTGTCCAATGCTTCTGGAATATCGCCAGGCTTGGGATGTGACTGTTCCCTGGGAAGCTCTTCCAGTGCTCCACCACCCTCTGGATGAAGAACCCTAATATCCAACATAACCCTCCCCAGGCACACCTTCCTGCCCTCGAGTCCTATCACTGGTCGCCAGAGGGAAGAGCTCAGCATCTGCTCCTCCTCCTCCCCTTGCGAGGAAGCTGCGAACTGTAATGAGGGCTCTCCTCAGTCTCCTCTTCTCCAGGCTGAACAGACCAAGTGACTTCAGCCACTACTTGTGCAGCCTCCCCTATAAACCCTTCACCAGCTTTGTGGCCTCCTCTGGACACTGTCCTGTGGCTTTAGATCCTTTTTATACTGTGGCGCTCAAAACTGCACACAGTACTCAAGGTGGGGACACACCAGTGTGGAGTAGAGTGGAACAATCACCACCCTCAATCAGCCTGGTTTACTCCCATTTTGCTCCAGTCCCACTAGCAAGACAATACAAAGCCTTGTGAGACAGGGACAAGCAGGCATCAGGTGTGGCAGTGCGGGGCCCAGGCGCCTTGGCAGGCCTTGGTGTGGCTGAGCCACGCAAAGGACCTGGGCAAAGCCAGTTGCATATCCAGAGTGAGGTAATGGTGCAAAGCCAGTTGCATATCCAGAGTGAGGTAATGGTGCAAAATACTCTCAGGGAAACAGCAAGATTAGCCTGAGTCTGTACCCACTCCTTGATCTCCCAGAGAGCCACTGTTTAACTTCCCAAAGGAGCTGTCAAACACACAAAACAAGCAAAATGAAGGAAAATATTAATTTTCTTCTAGTCTCAGTTACAGTTATTTCAGGTGTTGTGACAACAGCAGGAGCACGAAGTCTCAGTGAAAGCACAATTTTCAGTTTCACAGAATCATGTAATCATTACAGTTGGAAAAGACCTCTAAGATCATCCAGTCCAACTGCCAGCCCAACATCACCATGCCCACTAAACCATGTCCTGAAGTGCCATGTCTATGTGTTTTTGAACACCTCCAGGGATGGGGACTCCACCACTGCCCTGAGCAGCCGGTCCCAATGCTTCACCACTCTTTCACTAAAGAAATTTTTTCTAATATCCAATCTAAACCTCCCCTGATGCAGCTTGAGGACATTTTCTGTCGTCCTATCACTTGCTATTTGGGAGAGGAGACACCCACCTCATTATAACCTCCTTTCAGGCAGTTGTAGAGAGTGATGAGGTCTCCCCTCAGCCTTCTGTTCTCCAGGCTAAACAGCCCCAGTTCCCTCTGCCACTTCCCGTAACACTTGTGCTCCAGACCCTTCACCACCTTTGTTGCCCTCCTCTGAACGTACTCCAGCCCCTCAACGTCCTTCTTGTAGTGAGGGGCCCAAAACTGAACACAACATTCCAGGTGTGGCCTCACCTGTGCCAAGTACAGGTGGACAATCACTTCCCTACTCCTGCTGGCAGTACTCCTACAAAAATGCAGCTGTAGCCAACATTTCTATACATGCAATAGAATTAAACACTAACAAAAATTAGGTTTGAACAGAATGGTCTAGTTCCTACCTCTCCTAGAATAACAGGTAGATGGATTCCTTTCCTTGCTTAAAGGGAAAACCTCCTTAGTACCAACTGTTCTTAACTGCCATGTAGTGAAATGGATTTACTAAAGGCTCACCAGGAGGTTATTGTGGCAGATTTTTACCCACACCTTTAAATAAATGGTTCATTTTTTCTTCGGAAAACAGTGCTTAAAAAACCTAAAGCATTTAATGATTGCTCCACAATGAAATGAATGAAAATTTCCTACCTGGTTGTTCTATTATTTTCAAATAGCTCAAATCAATGGCACTTGGGGAAAAAACATTCTCTATTTGCATTTTCAAAATCCCTTTCATTTTAGGATTTCAGGGAATTTCAATCCTTAAATGAGTCTCACAACATCTTTCAGGGATTGGTTTGTGTAATGGAATCTACTATTCAATTTTTCCAGGGTGAAGTGAATCACAGATGCCCGTACTTTTGTTCTCAGCTGCCTGGCCCATAGAAGGGAACTTACTGGCAGCAGAGGGAAGAGGGTTTAGAAAAGAAGGGGAAGCTGAGTTCCCCATTTTTCTTCACAAGTACTTAACCAATCCTATACCTGGTCAAAAGAATTATTTACATCAAATATTTGTATTAATATTGGCAAGTAAATAAATTGCACGTATTTACACATTCTAGATAATCTTGTAATTTTAAAAATCATCTTGTGAAGCTCTCAGGCAGGAGAAAACGTTAATATGTTTTACGCATATGGGACTCCATGGCACCACACAGCAGGCTGTGCAGTCTGACCTCTGCTGGAACACATCAGAAAAGGTTTTGTCACAGCAAACAGCTGGGATATAACCTCACTGACAGACTTCTGCTGAATACCATGGGTGTAAGGACCACCCTGTGTTACTCATTCCAGCCATTCAAAACTAGTTTCTCGGGGCAGTAAGAAATGTTCTTAAACTGGTAGGTTTTAAAATACATTCCTCTTTGTCCTCTGCTTTTAGAGGTACAGAATGCCTTGAGTCATGTTTTTGAGCATTCCTTTGTAGTTGAGAAACTTATTTTCACTTGATCATAGACTCCCAGAGCAAGGATTTAATATTCATCTTCTGAAATGGGGGGTTCAGAGATGGGGGTGGCCATCAGTTAAGGAAAATTTTGTCTTTTCTCTCGACTTCTATTATTATTGTGCATGGATGAACCAAGTCCTCTTGAAAAGTGGAGAGTAGAGATCCCACAACCTGCTGGCCCACATCTGGTGCCCCAAACAAGCTCACTGTCATCATGGTGTACCAAGAAATGCATCATTCTCTGTGTTTTGAACAGGCACAAATAAGGACATAGATGTTCATTCCCTCTTGAGGACTTTGGATACACAACATACTCCTGCAGTTTGGAGATGACTTATGTGTACATATAGATGTGCATAAACACCAGGTTGTATTTATTCATAGGAATAAAATCATATCTCACTGATATTTCATCAACAAATACTCCCACCGGTGTGACGTGCTTGCAAAAATAGCAATTGTATTCATTAAAGATTAAGTGGCAAATGATTGTCTAGTTCAGGCCCCCCTATACAGGTTGTGTCACATAGCTTTTAGAGTGTTTCAGGAAGCACAGGGTTGGATTAGATATTATATTTTTGGTTATTCTTTTGGTTTTGTAGTCTATGCTGAAAATATCCACTCAACCCAAGGGCGATGTGTGTCATCTTTATTGTGCCAAGCTGCCGTGGCTGTAGGAGTGCAGAACACTGGCAGCTAGTAAAACAGCACACTTTGTTCAGAACCTGAAAACATATAATCAGTCCTTGCTACCCATGGAGTTCACCTCGTTTCAGTAGGTGCTGCAGAGCTTTTTTTCTATGGCCCCGTTTTTCTATAAATACACTAGAATTAAATATTAGCATTAGAAAGGAGACAGTGGGAACATTGCTTTAATTCATCTAGGCTTCATCAGCATAAAAATACATCAAGCATTTCTTTCATGAAGCTTAACGGAACATATAGATGGGAATTCAAGTCTAGTAATTTTTTTACCTTCTCAAATAGTAAAATTTATCTTAGAAAAAAGCATGTTAAAAGTATTGGGGGGAGCAGTTTAAGGGTATTATTAACCTCTTCTATTACCACTTTCCGTTGTGAACCAACATGTGTATAGGCTGCTTTCATTCATGAATGGCTGCAATCACCGAGGTATTTACTGTCGTGGTTAAAGGACTGTAGAAATCAGTAGGCTCATCACAACATCAATCAATCGTGCTTCATCACTTGAAGTCGGTAGCAGGGTAGGCACAGCACTGCTGGGGTAATTCTTTTTGGCATCGAAGCAGAATCTGTGGAGCAAACCAGAGAATCGGGCTTTGGTTAGACACGTTGGTTAGACCCTGCAGAAACTGGTGTTTAATGCACTCAGAGCACACAACCAGATATTGTGATATTCTGATTTCAGCTTGCGAAACAAAGGCAGAGAGAAAGTACCTTGCCCAAGGTCAAGCAGGGTAACTGCAGGACTGCCAAGAATACCTCTTCTCCTAAACTACATGTCAATCACAAATCCTAAGGCGGCATGGCCATAGCGCATCTTTCTCTCACCTTTGAATTCAGTGGAGTTTCTAGCAGTTGAAGTGAGAGAAACCAGCCCTTTCTCTGGGCTTATGCATCAGTCTCTGCACTCAACCTACCAGGCTTTTGAAAAACATGCCAGCCAGTCACACATAGGTTTCTTTTCCAAGATTTTTTTTTCTCTTGAACAAAAATTCACCAAGCTCTTTTGCCCTCGAGCCCTGTAGTCGCCCCTGTGCCTTACAATAGTCTGACCCCTCATCAAAACCTGCAGAAATGTCTTTATATTTGCCAGTGAGCCTGTCAAAAAACTTAGAAGAAGAAGCCTTAAGCCCGCAAGACCTTTAAGCTCAGTTTGCTAAGGGGTGTACGTAATCACAGGCTCAGAAGCTGATTGCACAGTGATATCTGTGTTACAGTGGTGGGTAGCTGTTCCCACCACCCACAGACCCTTTTCGTGCTCTGTTTTGTCTCTGGTGCTGATGTTATGGCAGGCTGTGGACACCCCTGCTCCCTGTCTGCAGCCGCAGTGGGCTCCAAGGGGTGCTGGGGGCAGGCAGTGATGATAACAGCACTTGTTCCTGTCCTTTGGGAGCGATCCGGTGGTGCTGGCCTGTGCTCCTTTCAGAGGGGGAGAGCAGAGCAGTTGCTGCTCGGTCTCTCCTGCCAGGCCAGCCCTGGAGGCAGGCGGGCAGTGGGTGGCCGTATGGCTCCGCTGTCCGACGTTGCCCGTGGATCATTATCTCTTCTCCACAAGGCGGCTGCCGTGCATTTCATAAGCTGCCGAGGGTGAAAGGGCAACCATCCTGCCTGGCCTCAGAGGACCTGCCAAGCTCTCCTGTTGTTTCCTCACGGGGGATCCTCTGTCAACATTGGAAAGCAGCAGCCTTTTTTTGCCTTTTTCAACTCTGTTTCTATTCGCTTTGAACAACTCACAACAGTCAGGCAGCTTCTTTTTTAAGTTCTTAATTTTTATCATCCTTTGGATGTGTAAAGGTAAATAATTATTATTGACAGTTAAATATTCATCCATATACCCATTCATTCAACAGCATTTTTAAGAAAGCGAACACGCTTGTCAAGAAGAGAGTGGCAGGGGTAAAACAAAGGTGTAATATCAACAATAGAAAAGGATCTATTTTATTGTGAATGAATCTGCTGCAGCTTTATTAAGGGAAAGCAGTTACTCTGCTCATTGTCTTTCAGATGAGCCTCTCTGTAAATAAAATGTGGTTGTGGTTGAACTAATTTCACTTTGTTGATTAATTTTATACAGCAAGCCATTCCACACATATGAAATGAATTGTGCACGTGGATGCTGTGGTAGGAGTTCTGCCAAGAGGTGGCGTGTGCTGGGCTTGCTCCCACCGTGGGGTGACAAGGGCTGCATCCTGCCAAAGGGTGAAACCATTTATGTTTTTCTTTGCTCTGATGCAACAAAGAGATTTGTTGCATTTGGAAACATTGTGAAAGAAACTGTTGCTCTGCGCTTTTTCCTTTTTTTCACCCCCAGACAAGGGGAGAGCCCCACAATGGGCTGTTCCTGGGGTTAGCCATACTAGAGGGCAGCCCTAGATGCACCCCTAGATGGGTCAGGTATGATGGAGAAGAAAATCAGGGACCCTGGACCCTACAGAGTCATTGCATGTGGTTGCTGTCCCAGCAGCAAGGGTGGAAGCCCACAGCACTCCTTGATTTTGGTGGTAGCTGCCCCAGAGCAGGGCTGGGTTGGCACTGGCTTGCTGGCATAAGGCCAGGTGTGTGGCTGCTTTTTGGGGGGCTGCATGATATCCCCGGAGTGTGGGGGCACCTGCCTAGCCACCAGCAGGGCTTAGGGACAGCGTAGGAAGGGCAGGATCAGCTGGTTTTCATCAAAATAAATCATAAGTGGGGGTGCCCTCTGAAGGCCTGCCTAATCCCAAACTCCAGGTGAAAGATCATCCACTCAGGGAGCAGTGGAAACCTGGGAGATCAGGAGGTGAACTGACAAGGGCCAATTTCACTTCCAAAGAAACTCTTCGTGTTCAAGCGAGCAGTAAATGCAGTCTTGGCGGTAAGAGAGCCACACAGACATAAATATATGCATCCCATCTGCCAGACTGGCTGCTCGCTCTGAAGCTGCGTCTGCAGAAAGACTGATGATTCGCTGTTATGAAAGAGTGGGTGAGGGACCAAGGGGAAGTGGTGGTGCCTGTCCGGGCCCTGGAGTTGTTGCTGGTTGGATGATATCATTGACCAAAGGAATATTTTGGAACCCGTTCCCAGCAGCACAGGACACAGACTAACCATGGGCCACAGAGACTCCCCAAGGGAGCTGAGTGGTGAACGCAGAGAAGTGCCTGAATAGCCACTCTCAGCATGCATGGTGAGCCAGGCTGTAGGACAAGGGGCAGAGAGAGCCCATGTGGGTCTGCAACCCATCCTGCCTCATTTTGACGCAGGTTTTTTGCTCTCTGTGGCCAGTACAAATCAAAGTACATTGGCAGAGCTGCCAGACTGGACTTTTGACTTCCACAGAGCATCCTGAAATACCAAAAAATACCTTTCCACCCTGGAAGAAGGCAGTTCTGATAAATTTGTAATTATATTAGAACAAAAATCATAATTTTGGCTGGCCACATCCATCCAAGAAAGTAATACACATCCAAACTGATGAATCACATCAGAATCGCACTGTGTGGATATAAGCCTCTCTTTGAGCCATCCGTCTGCAGCCTCTGGATCCACAAACAAATGTGATTTTCTAACCGGGGCACCAAAACCACCCCCAGGAAAAGACAACCTCCTTTCTCAGAGACATTTTCACACTAAGGCAGGTGAGTGTCTGGCCTTATGGCATCTGACCAACTTTAACAAGCTGCAGCAGCTTTACCTGACACCGGGTGGCCTCCCCTGAGTGTGAAGTTTCCTCCTGTCCTTTGAAGATCAAAGGACAGCAAAGATAACTTGCAGCTTTATCATGGAAACTAAACCCGCTACCCCAGGCATTACCTTGGACCTCCCTTCCCATTAGCGCCCAGCATTTCGCAGCCTTTTCCCAGGCTGAGCCTGGGGGCAGCAGGACGTCCGTCCTTCTCCTGTCACACCCAAGCTGACAGGCTTCACCGGTGCAGCTTTTTACAGTTCAGTCCAGATAATGGACATCTTTTTTCTCTTTTCCAGCTCTCTGGGGAAGCTTCTTGCTGTTTATTCTACATGATCTCCTCTCGCCCTGCACCACTGTGCCCTGCCTCCTGGCATCCCTAGCCCCCTCCCAGAGGAGGGCTGAAGAGAAGGAAATGGGAAGAGAAACCAAGATGGGAATAGTGTCTGAAGGCTCTTGGCAGCCTCCCCTACTGTCTGCAGACATCCCCCACGTGTCCAAACGACCTTTCCCCAAGATCCTGCAAGCCAGGGCACTGAGCGGGGCAGTAGATGGTTACACAGAAGCCGCCTGCTTCCCTCTACTTCTCTACACACACAGCCGAGAAGTATCCCCATTAGATGTCACATGCAAGTCCAGAAGCGCTCCTCGCAGCTGGGTTTGGTTATCAGAACTGCCAGGAGCCACTTTAGCACTTAGTAGCACAGGGAACAACATACCCTCCCCTTCTCCCCACTGGTGGCCCCTGATCAATTCTCTTGAGCATGTCCACCTGCGCATGATTGCCAGAAAAACAGCTGCTCTTCACAGCTGGGTTTAGTAAACTAAACCATGTCAATGCTTTAGCACTGGGTAGCACACGGTTTTCTTGCCACCCACTCAGGACTCCCACTGTCTGCTTTCTGGAAGAGCTGCTGCTCTACCCCACAGTGGTTGTGGGAAAGCACTGCCTGATTGGTTTTGCTTTTAACTAAGTAAAACATTATATCCTGGGGGGAAGAAAGAAAAAACCCACAACCCAAAGAACTCGCTCATGCAGTATAGAACAATACAGCCTCACAAGCACAGTACAATAAATACATTACAGTAACAAGATTTTGTGCTTAGGAAAGCCTTTGCCCGTGGGTCTAATATGCATTGCAAACAGATGAAAAAATCTTTATGCTTTTCTCAGAATGAGATCGATATCATTACCCCGATGCAAGGCAAGATGCAGAGACATATGGACAAGCCTGCAAGAAACATTTAGAGAGAAATTCATGTCCACTCTAGCAGTAAAATGCTTCTTGTGTGAGCAAAGCCACATCAGCAAAGCTCTGCTTTGTACCAACAGAGCAGAAACATCCTCTGCAGGAGAAATGAGCTGTGCTGGGGAAAAAACAGTTTTGCTGCTATAATCTTTTTCCATACACTGAAGAGATCTGTCTGGTCAGCTCGGTCAGTCCAGGTCTCGCTCACTTTCTTTGTGCTTTTGACAAACATGACTGTGCCAGCAGAAGGGTACAGAGCAGCTCATCAGTTGCCCTGGAAAGCCAAGGGCAGGGCCCGCAATCAATCGCAGGCTGCCTGACCTCCCAGGCTCTCTGTTAGCCACAGTAATTACCAGGGGCAAAGTGGACATTGCTAGGGAGGCTGCAGGCTGAAAGCATCTCTAGGACACAAATGTGTACAGTTCTGCTCCATCCCTGTTAGAAATCTGCTTCATCTTGGCCAGCCTGTCAGGGCCCAGCCAGATGGCAGTTAATGGTGAGGCTGGAATTCGTGTCAATTGATTTTCCAGCTAACTTGACTTAACATGATAGGAGGCATTAGAGCAGAGAGGATATACCCATTGTTCCAGTTTCAGTCTTGTAGTCCTCGTATTCCATTTCAATGCAGCAGCAAGTTTAGTTCCAATTAGAACAACCAGTTCCTTAAAATAAAGATTGAATGCAAAGATTCATCCAGGGCCGAATTTGAAGCCCATTGTGTGGCAGAGCCATCCTCCCCACAGAAGGCAATAGGCTTTGGATCAGGGCCTGGAGGCAGCTCACAATGCATGGGCAATTGAATGTCAAGAGATGACTCATTATCAAACGCTGTCTGCTTTACAAAGGAGCCTCAGAAATGGAGTATCTGTGTGACAGAAATAAACCGCTATTCACATACACACCCTACCATCACCCCTAAAAAAAAGGAGATCCCATGAAAAACTACATTATCATTTCAGTTGGGAGACTTAAGCCTCGTCCACTGAATGCTTACTCCTGTGAGTAACTTTACGAACATGAGTAGCTCAGAAAAAACAAGTCTGGAAAATGATCGTGCCAAAGGGGACTGAGGTCTTTATCAGTTTGTCTGTTGTTTCTGAGCATCTGATAGGCCCAGCAGTTCAGACACCTTTATGTGCTGCCTGTCCTGAAATCCTAGGTATGACCACACGAATATGGGCTGAGGCTGGGGCAGGGACCCCATGTCATGTAGGACTTATACTGTGGGTGTTTTCCACTTCTGCTCATGTACAGCAGGTCCAATGTGTTCCATGGATCCATGCATGTTTGTCCCCCAGACACGCTTTCCACTTGTGAGCTCTCTAACATGAGGCCCATTCTAACATGCAAAAAATCCCTGATAGAAGTAGTAGAGTTCTAGGCAATGCTGTCCCTAAAGGGCCTTGAACTTCTTTCTCCTTTTCTATTTACCATGGTCACTTCTGGTCTTGAGTTGTTGGCTTTCTGGGTTTGTTTGGTGCTTGTACAGCACAACAGGTCCCTGCCAGGATTCCCAGGAGCTACAAATAACTTCTAGGAGTAGGCTAGTACTTGAAAGGAATACCTAGGGGCCATAAATCCTCTTTAATAACTAGACAAAGCTGGAAGAAGTGCTGAGCATTTCAGCTATAACCACAGAAGCCATTTCTCTTGGTAACCTCTATAATCTCTGCAAGTGTTCATAGGCAGGGTGCATAGGGATGCAGCACCACTGTTAATAGGAAAATGAAGTCATTTGGTAAGCCTTACTTAGGTGTCAAGAGTACTCTGAATTTTGAACCTGAAATAAACAGATTGAAATGACCCCATATTTTATAATGCAATGGTAAAACAAAGTAGGACTTTGCAACTGAGGCCCTGGTGTCACAACTTCATTTGATTTTCTCTGATGACTCAACCTATTTCACAAGCTATTTTCATATTCCTTATTTAGCGAACTTACTCATGTCTCGGTAAAAGCCTACGATGTGATAAAGCCCAGGAACCATAATCTGTGGTACTGGTAACACCTCCCACGCCAAAAAACATCCTACTTCCATATTTATGTGGCTCTGCAAATTGGTTCCTGTCTTTTTCTCCCCAGAGAGTGAGCTGGCAATGTGTCTTCTCTCCAATTAGCATTAGGCTGTGAAAAGTGGAGATGGGGGGTCAAATTCACCATTCCTGGAGCCTCACTTACTTTTACCACCTTGCAGGCACATTTGGACTTTTGACTTCCCAGCAAGGCAAGTGTTGTTTTTAGCATACAAATAACAACGCCTGCAGAAACCATTGTTCATTCAAGCTTTGTCTCCTGAAAGATAAACCTCACCACCACCAGAAGGCAAGAATCTAGGAAGAGCTACCTACCTTGTGTTGCTCAGGGATCACAGATGGGTGCCTCAGTGTGAACTTCTCATGGACCCAGTGAATTTTACCTTGGTTTTACCAGTCAGAAAGTGATTTCTGCCTTTTGCGAAGTCCTTTAATCAGAGAAGCAAGAGAAACCTTTATAACCAGCATAGGTTGCAAATCACACCAGCAAACGCATGGACTAAGAGGACAACACCCACCCATCCACCTCCACCTCAGATCTCTCCACAATCTAAATTGCAAGTATGTAAATACTGGGCTTTTTGTGCCAGTTTTTTGGAAGAGTTTG
The DNA here is from genome assembly GCA_033558185.1 of Dromococcyx pavoninus. Lineage (NCBI taxonomy): Eukaryota > Metazoa > Chordata > Aves > Cuculiformes > Neomorphidae > Dromococcyx > Dromococcyx pavoninus. Next base: position 1,854,262 of record JAUMJL010000323.1, read on the forward strand.
TTTATCTTAGAGGCAGAAAGGAAAGGCAGCCTGTGCAAAGCAGAGGCAGGGGATGAGCAGCAGCACTCACGCTTGCAACATGACTGCTCTTTACAAGCCTAAAAACACGGGACCAAGCACTACCTGGCACAAGCCCTGTTCAGTCCCACACCAGGATATTAAACAGCCCCCCAGCTGATGCCAGGGAGTCCAGGACATAAGGGTGCACCATCAGGAGTGTTAATGCAGAGAAGTGCTGGTGTCTTAACCCAGCCCTTAACCAGCATTTCCAAGGGCAGCAAAATCTGCAAAATCCTCTTTCCCATGACATTTCCGCTCAACTTATTTGGATTCAGGTATCATAAAGGATAAGCTCTAATCAAAGCTTTGCCTAAGGGTACAACATTCCTGGCATCTTTCCCTCACTTGCATTTTCTAATGTCTGTAAGCATCCTGTTATAGCCTTCTTCTTGCTGTTACAGCTATGCAGGCCTCTACTTTCCATCAGAACTTCAGTTTTGAGATCCCTACTCTTCTGCCAGGCTTAGCTGGCAGATGGACACAGACACACAGAACCACCCAGCTCAGCCCCTGTCACTGTTAGCCGCTATCCTTCAGCTCTGACATTCCCCTGGCACCTGCCTGATCTGAACTTCTGTCCCTAGGAGTGAGCTCACACAAAATCAAGCCTGTCAGGACTGTAAAAGCCCCCTAAAGCTTCCATCCTACCCAATCTGGTGAATTTGCTCAGCATGCAAGCCACAAGACACTGTCAGAGTCGTTCTTTTCCCTAAGGGTGAAGGTAGCTATTGTGTGCTGATGTCTGGAAGCAGAGAACAAGAGTTCCTGCCCTGCCCATGTGGGTTCAAATTCACACATCCCATCTCCTGGATACATGCCGTCCTGATTTGTCACACTCACCTTCACACATTGGTGTCTGGGTCCTCAGCTCCTCCCTGCTCATGGGAGCAGTGCAGCCAGGGAGGAAGGAGAGCACTTACTCTCACACCGATGTCCTGCAGTCAGATGACTGCTGTCCCCTCAGAGAGGTGGGATCTGCAAGCTGGCCAAAGGAGGAGCTGAGCTGAGGACAGAGGTCTTACATTAGCACTGAAACAGCAAAGCAGGCACCCGCACAAACACGGGAGCACAGCCCTCTGGGAGGCAGTATTTACATCCCGCTCTGCCCTGGATGTTGGGTCTTCCTTCAGCCTCTAGTGAGGAGACTGGGTTGTCACCAGCCTAGCAGAGGAGAGCTCTGCCTGGGGGCAGGAGCACAAACCTCAGGCTCCTGTGCCCAGGCATGACAGCTCCTCCTTAAGCTCTGGCCCTCCGGCATTACTGAATCCCAGCCCAACATCTTCTTCTGCCAACAGTATCCAACAACACACTGCACTAAAGCCCAGGATCAGAGCCCCTCTCCAAAACCAGAGCAGCTGCCTTCCCTCTCTGCTAAATACCTGGCTCCTTAGCCCAGCCTGCGATCTTTGCCAGCTGCTGTGGTCAAATCTGCCAAGGCCAGCAGTCCTTCTGTTAACCCCTTCTGCCTCATACTCTGCAGGTTCCCGTGGCAAACATCATGGGCTCTGCAGAGGGTTTCAGCTATCTCACCCTTGAGGAACAAAGCTGGTCATCCCCCTAGAAGGGGCTTTATGCTGTTTTGACAAAAGCTATTGGCTGCTGTTTCTGTCAAGGTTGTAGGTCTCTGCTCAGGATGCAGCTACTCTCCCTAAACCTAGCAACCTTTCTGCTTGGGTGCTTGTGGGGGGCTGAGAAACACAAAGCACTTTCCAGAGCTCCCCAAGGGAAGCAATCAGATCTTTCAGAAAACTGATAGATCTGCTCTTGCTAGGATCACCTGCCCCACCTCCCCAGCTGCTGTTTCCCATGTTTAGGTTTTCTGGAGTCCAGGCAGAGCTGCTGCGATGTCCTCCAACACAGGGAAGAAATCCAGGCTCATTTCCAAAGACAGCTTCTCACTCCTGAGATTTGCTTCCCAGGTGAGGATGTTACAAATAGATGAACTCCAGAGAGTGTAGATGCTTTGTAACCCAGATATCTACCACAAATTTTTCAACTCCATAACTTGGAAATGCAGATTATAAATGTGCTGCAGTGATGAGCCAGAAAGACCCTAAAAACTTCCAGCTGAAAAGGGATTCAAAATGGCTCAGATGTGCCAGCTTTCCAAATTTTTTCTTTTTCATTAAAAAAGAAAAAGAACATTACCTACGTGCCCTGGACCCTGGCATGGTGCTCATGGGTGGCCTGTGGCACCCAGAGGGCCACCCATGAGCATCACATCAGGAGCCAGGGCACGCGGCATCTCACGGCGTGTGCTCAGGAAGGAAGTAGGAGTGTGCTTACTTCACATTTTCATCTTCAGCAAGGCCCAAATCTTACATTAAGTGTGTGTGAATCAAAACAGAAGTGCCTGCCCAGCTACTTGGAAGTGACACCACCGTGACTCATAGCATTCTGTTTAAAACCATCCTCCCCCTCACCTTCTCCCCTCCATAGAGATGCACCTTAGAGGCTCTCAATGCAGAGCCCAGGGGTGCTTACCCTCCTCATTCCACTTTTGGGCCATGGCTTTTTTCTCCTGCCACAGAGCTCTACCAAAGCACTTGTGTTGCTCTCTCCAAGTACAACAAACAGCTGCTTTCTTTGCATTTTGTTTTATTTTTTTTTTTACACTCCACTAAAACCATTGCAGGTTTTCTTTCACATTCACGAGATCTCCTGGAAATTATTGCCATTGCCCATACATATTACATGTTAAAAAAAGTCAACAGACACAGAGAGCCACTCTCTCGGAACTCTCTGCAGACACAGAAGCAAATGCAAGCAAGAGAAACCAGATTTCATGGACAAAGGCTGGCTAGAGATGCCCACACAGGCTAAGCAAGCCACGGAACACTGAACAAGACCACTTGACCACACGCGATACACACTGGGAACACTTGGAAAGGGATGGAGGAAGAGCTGGCTTGGAGTTGAGCTTGTCAGGTTTTTTTGGTGTAAAATCCAGCAGTTACAGTGTTATCTGATGGGAAGTAACTCAAATGAGGATTGTGGAGACATTCAAGTATCCTAGGGCTGTTCTTAAATAACAGATGGGAGGATAATAGCTCAGCAGGGTAGCTCTGGTTAAGTCCCCTGCTTTAGTTAAAAGCACATCCAGTACAAAGGCAAATGCAGAAGTACAGGAAATGCCACACCTGAATGGACTCACGGTCTGGCTTGGTATCCAGTTACACTGTGGTCAATACCTGACACTTCAAAGACTGGAGCAGGAGAAGGGATTTTCACCTGGTTGTGCAACAGTATCCTGGGAAAGGAGCTCCCTCCTGTCACCCCAGCCCTTTGCTCCCTGAAACATGACACAGGAGAGGGGAGGAGGAAAGCTGGAGAAAAAGCAGAACAAATATTCACTCCCACCACCTCTGCCACTACAAAGGTCATGCTTTTCATTTTGCTTTCTTCCCCCGCTGTTGCTGTTTATTGCTTGAAACTTTAAATAAGGTTATTTTCAAAAATAAGGAGGAAAGAAATGGGAACTGAGAACATATTAAATAGATTTCTCATTGCTCCCGAGGAATCTGGAAATACAGTAGTGGGTGCACACTCTGTGGATAAAAACCTAAAAAAAGCACTTCTTTTTTTTTTTTTTTAAAAAAAAGGACAATAAAAGTTCAGAAAACCTGCCACATTTAGAACACTTGCATCTTACAGTCACAGCATACGGGAAGTATGACCCACAACAACCGCTCCACCTCAGACTAAGTCGATGAGGTTTATCTATTGCACGTTCACGAAATGTTCTTGTTGGAGTCACAGTTTGGATCAGAGGACCACACCAGCTCCAGTCTGCCCAGGGTGTTCAGCAGGATGAAGATGCTGTCATTGGGCTGAGTTTCAGCTGGTGGACAGGAGAATGGATGGGCACAGAACTCAGCACTGAGGTAGGAAAGGCAAAACACGAGCCTTCAAAGTTTTTGCCTAATGTCAGTTCTTCTGCAAAGAAAGAGGCAGCTTCTCTTTTGCACGAGGTGACAGGAGGGCTGGGAGTGGAAGACAAGATCTCCGACTCGTATTGTAGCAACTGGCCCATGAAACCAAAGTTTGGTGAGATCAGGCTCCGGCGCTGCTTAATGTAGTCGAAGGCTTCCTCCAGGCGGAGCTTCTTTGTCTTCATGAGATACGCCATGCAAATGGTGGGAGAACGTGAAATCCCTGCTTCACAGTGCACCAGGATCTTGCCCCCTGTTCTTCTGACATAATCTAGGGGAAAAAAAGTCATTGCAGATATCAGTCGTCGTTGGGGATGGAGAGGAGACTGAAGCATACAACCAGCACTGGAGGTGGAGCCTGGCACTAACCAGTCCACCAGCAAGGAGAGGCTTTCTCCTCTGTTGGGTACTAAGGCTAACATGGGGATTAAAAAAGAAGGGGGACAAAACCTGGCCAGAGATGGAACTGAGCTGCAGATGGCACTTGGTTTCAGAATCTGTGGACCCCAATTTGGTTCTTTCCACATTTTTTTGAAAAGTCCTTCCCTGTCTCCATGCCATGTGCCTATTTCTCTTTTGGTACAGATCAGGTATCTGGGCCATGCTTGTGTTTGCTGTATCTGCATTCTTTTGCCTGTGGCACAAAGTGCTGACCCAAGCCCAGCCTGGCCAGCCCTCCCACTGTCAGATCTCTCTCAAAAGCTGCACAGCTGCCTTCCTTTCATCAGCTTTGCTAGCAAAAAAGGACTTTAAAGAATTTAAAGTCCAATCCTAACTCCATGCTTGGCCAGTTAGCAGTAAATGGTGGTACCAGGGGCTGAGCCCTGGTGGGCACCTTGGGTGGAGAGGCACAGTTCACTCCCTGGAGCTCACCACAAAGCACACACGAGGACTGGGAGGCAGTTGCTAATTACAGACTGGTTAAAGGATGCTTGGACTTAAGTCAGGATATAAAAGGCTTATGCTAAGCACCCATTTTACACAACAGGAGCCACTGTGGTTACTCACACAACAAAATGATTGTTATTAGATTAAAGAGAATGTGCTTAAAATAAGCCCTTTCCACACAAAAATACAGTTCAAAAATAGACATTCCCTGCTCTATTGCCTGGAGCAATATATTCAAGCTCCAATTTACAGAGAACTGCACCAAGTGTAGCACTCAGTGAAACAACACAGAGCTGAGCAAGTTATCATTTGCCTGTCTTCGATTGTCTGCTCAGGGACTGGTGCCACCACAACCGGTTATATTTAACTACCACACAAAATGAGGAAGACATGGATTTGAGTCATCTGCACCACACATCCAATTTTAAAAGAAAGTGAATGTTAAATTCATCCTCAAAATCTGGGAAAGTTCCAAGTGACTCAACAACTATCAGAAGGGGCTGGGGTGGAAGAGTGCCGTGAATTATCATTTTCCTGAAAGGTGAGAGAAGTCCATTAACGGGAAGAGAACGGGTTCAGAGGGCATCCTCAGACCAGGTTTTTGTAATTCTGCCTGAACTGTGGAAGAACTTCAACTCAGCTGAGCAATGAGTCCAGCAAGTCTGTAGCTGAGGTCTTATTTTTTGTCTCTCTCAAATGTTCCTGGGAAAGAACCAGCACCCATTTCAATACCATCTCATCCCAGGCTGAGGCTGCTCCGCCCCACTAAACCACTCTGTGCCTCTTGGGGAGGAGTTTCTCCCTTGCGCTACCTGGTGTGCCCCTCACACAGGTTTGGGAGGAGGTGGCCCAAAGTTTTCCAAAGGCCCCCTCGTTGTTTTTGGTTTTTTTGCATTGGGTATTTGATTAAATGGTGAGATAAAGGCATGATCAAAAGGAGAAACAGAAAGAGCTCTGATAAGGGGAGATGCTGGATTTCCAAGACCCTTGCTTTGGGATATCCCAGCACAGCAAGGCAATAAACTGACTCTGCTTCACCTGGATTTTATAGGGTCTGGCATGCAAGTCCGAGGAATCAATGGGAGGGAGGGTCCTTTTAAAACAACCCAATATATTTTGGTGTTATTCAACCATACTGCTTTGCTCCCTGTCATGCTGAAATTACATGTAACCTTGCTTTGAAAAGAAAATAAAGCTAACAGCTCACTCTCTTCATCTGCCTGACAGCAGTCAAGAGAAAACATTTTCCTTCCTTGGGCTTCCAGCCTGGAGCTCCAAACAGTACAGATACCTTGCTCTGAATGTCCCTCTTCCTTCCTCAACAAAATTCCTTTACTAGTACAGATGGTGGGAAAGAGAGGGAACTTAAAATTTTGCTGTGACCTCTGGGAACACACAGCAAATAATGAGTCCTTCCCACCAATATGTATTTTAACTGAAATGAAATTAAAATACATGAAGACTAGAAAATTTGTTAATTTGGACCTACCAATGAAATCAATGGCTTCCTGGAAGTGTGAGCTGATGTCTGCTGTGTGACTGTCCTCCACTGGGATCCACTTATAGCAATACTGGTCTTTGAAGGACTCTGAGCTTTTCCTGGATACGTTGAGCAGGGCCGTGATGTGCAGGTTGGCAAGAAACTCGCACTTGGAAGCGTGATAGGCACTACCAAGGTAGAGAAAAGGCAGAATTTCGACTGGACCACCCTGGAAGAGAAGGAGCAGAAACATGTAATTAATTTTCAAGGATATATGAGTCTTGATACTAGAGAAAGAAAGGCAAGGCAGGCTGTGTGGGTGCCTATTCCCTCCCTCACTGGTGGTTTTGGACCCTGGTGTTTCTGGCCAGTGAATCACTGCAATGGCACAGCCCACGCAGAAAAAAAAAAGGTTTCATTTTCTTGTCCACATCTGTGAGGTACGAAGTCAGATCCAGCCCACTTGCATGCAGGATGTTTGTGGCTTTCTTTAAAGTGCTGCCCCTTGGGAAGCACCAGAAGCGCTTTCATATGTGAGGGCTGTTGCCTCTGAGGCTTTACCGAAACACGAGCAAGTTGGGGAGCTGTGACTGAGCAGGGAGGAAGAGGAGGACAAAGGGGGGTGCTCTAGCTCAGCTCAGTGCTCAGCCCTTCTGCTCACACCTCCAAAGATGAAGCAAGGCAAAAAAAAAAAATCAGAGCAAGATTCCCTGTTCTCAATAGCCCCATAGGGCTTGGAGAGGGGCAGCTCCATATCCTCTGTGTCCTCCCCCTCCCTGGGGCACAGTACCCATCACGTCACCTGCCCTGAGACGTCATCTCAGTTCCTCCTTCCTCAGCACAAGCAAAGGTTGGGTGACGAGACCACGAAAGAAAAAGTCACCGCCTGATACCGCAGGTAACTTTCCATGATGCACAAAAGCTGCTGCCAGCCCTCAGCTGTAAGAAACAAGCTTTCCACCCCCTGAGCTGCCTGTCTGGTGGGTTTCTACGCACTGGGGACACCCAGGAGACCCTATGATGGCAGGACAGAGCCTAGGGTTGGAGATGTTCCCAGGGGAATGGAGACCATCGTTTGGGGGCTCCCCCAGCACCCGGAAACCCACATCCCAGCGGAAGCAGCCCAACCACATGGTGACATCTCAGAGCACACGGTTGGGTGGATGCGGGGGCATGACAACTTCCCCCGTGAAAACCCCACTTCCTCCCAGCTGAGGGTGGCTCTCAAGAGCCAGTGCCTCTTCTCAGAAACAGCCCCAAGGCCCCAGCCAACTCTTGAAGTCTGAGAAGAGGCACGAGCAAAATGTGGTCCTCTGACTGCTGGAAAAATGACGCTTCTGGCATTCTCTCCCCAACCTGCTTTTTGTCTCCTGGGAAGGCATGAGCTGCTCGTGCTGCCTGGCTATGGAATGAAAGTGGGCCACAAATAACAGTTTTGAGGGTAGACAGGGTGTTTTTCCCCATTTGTTGCCTAATTCTGAAGCCAGATGGAGGTGATGCTGACCAGTAATACACACTGGGCATCTTATTTGACACACAGGCTACCAGCCTGGGTTACGACAACTTATTTGGGATTGGAACGAGATGATTTTTAAGATTCCTTCCAACCCCAACTATTCTACGATTGACAGCCCGTGTCAGTATGAGGGTCCCTGACACACTGCCAGCCTCCAACAGAGCCCAGTGGTGGGAAGGAGAAGACCCAAGGGGAAGGTCACCCACCATGGCTGTGTCACACACCTGGTCGTAAGCGGGTTTCTGGTTGGCACTCTGCTTCTCACAGTGGTTGGTGAGGCTTCTCTCTGCCTCAGTCCTCTCCAGGGAAATGAGTTTTCCATCCACACAGCACTCAGGATATTGCGAGTTAAATGTTTCATATCCCCCTAGGGAACAAAAATAGAGAGGAACCATGAGCATTTGTTCTTCCAAAAACTGGTTTAATTAACGTAGAAGAGAAATGAATCCCGGGCATTTGCAATGCAGTAGGATAGTGGTGCACAACGATGGGCCCCAGGGGGTTAATGAGGGATAGCGCTCTCCTGGGGAAGTGGTTTGTTTAAAAGGCTTCCAGCACTGCAGAAAAACCTCTTATTCTTTTGACAATTATTAACCTGCCAAAAGCTGGTGGATCCTAATTAAAACTGTTAGCAAATGTAATTCTGTTGAGTCTAGCAACCATTAACTCCAGTAAAGCAGAGACAAAACTCTTTCCCCCAGGTTTATGGATGAGCACTATTTCCAGCATTTTAGATGGAGATTTCTGTACTCAGCAATCATCCTCGCTAAATCTATTATTATATACACTGTGACAACACAAGAAATATTTCCATTTTTGAATGGACATAAGCTCACGAGGGGACTGCTTGCAACTGTGTCATTAATCACCACAATGCATGAGACAGTGGGGTAATGAAGACAGTCACACTGAAACCAATCTTTTAAACAACAGCTATAAAACTTAATGAAATCCTGTGACAGCATTTGACAACTGAATAGCCCCACATGAGCTATTCTGCGTGGTTAAGTGCTGCATTCATTTCATTCAGTGTGCAGCTAATGAAAAGGAATTAATCCTATTATTACATTGTTAAAGTTTGTCCTCAGCTAAATCGTGGTCTGTTTCGAGGCTGGGAATACACTGCACAGAAGCACACAGTCTCGAAATTGGATGTGAATAAGTCAGATAGCAGAAGGAGCCTGGAAACGTCAGTGCTGTGCCACGTGTCTGCCACCTGTGCATTTTCAGAACAGAAATGAATGGGGAAAGCTCTTGAACAGCTAGATTCAATAATTCTTTGGAGCATAGCCCTCAAGTAAACAAGGCTCTGAGAGCAAACCGTCCGGATAAGATTCATTCATCTGCAACTGTTTCGCCCTGATAAGCAGTGTCAATGCAGGTGCCCCGGTGCGAGGAAGGGTTTCGAAACAAAGGAAGCGCTGAAGATCTGAGCAGCCGCAGGGACCCCACCGGCCTCTCTGCCAGGGCTGCCCGGTACAGCTACCTCTGACATTTCAGACCCGTAATGCCGGTGTCTCATTTGTTTGCAATGTTTGAGCAGATTTGTGCTCAAATTCATGACGTGCTATTGTCGCCCACTCAATCCTGCCGTGGAGTCCTCCCGTTGCAAGCAGCTGGCACTATCTAGAGCCCACTGAAGGTGATGAAAGTGTGTTTTTCATGACAGAGGGCAGGAGGGTGGCTTTGCAGTCAACTGGCACTCAGCACCTGCACCTTTCCTCCTAATCCCAGACCCATTCAGCAAGCTCACCCCAGAGCTCACAGCCCAAGGCAGTGGGTCAAGCAGCCAAATGACCATGGAGACCATGGGGGGGCGGGGGTTTATAAAACAATATTCACAGCAACTGAGTTGATAAAATGATATCCCTAACAACTGGCAGTGTTAAAAGCCAACACGCACAAGCAGCTTTCCAGATCTCCAACTGCCCTTCATGGGGTAGACTTTTAAATCCTCTTGTTTTGCATAGCTGACCTTATCTCCTCCCTGCCCCCCTGCCACTGCCATCACACAGGAAAAATATGTCCATCTTATATAAATAGACATTTACACCCTGTGTTGTTGTTTTTACTCTTGAATGAACACAGAAATCTGCCCAAGCCAAGTCAGCATGTGTGTTCGAACAGACATGCTTGTCTTATGTCTCTGGGGCAGCAGCACATGCAGCTGGTGAATGGTTAATTACAAGCCTTGGGGATCAGGATATTTGCAGGCCGTTCTTACGGTGAGTCATCTCCTCATCCCATCCTCCAGCAATCTCCTCTCTTCCCCCTCCCCACTCAACCTAGCTTCCCTGAGGTCATTCCTGCAAATATTAGATTGCTCATCACAAAGAGCCGAGCTGTGCTTCGGTTTTAATCAATAAATAATAGAATCCTTGTCAGCACCAAGGCAGGATCCGTTACTTTATCTTTCTGCAAGCTGATCTTCCCACACAACCACTCTTGCCCCACCAGGTCTGAGCTCAGCCAGAATGATACTGCACCTACACAGAGGAAAGATGTGACACACTCAAACCCTAGCAGCTAGAAAGCAAGGCAAGAAATGGGGCTGGCATGGAACTTGGCATCCAGTCGCTCTGTGCTAGCTACTGTGCTTGAGGCCAGACCCACAGGGGCTTGGTGACCTGGTGCGGGTGACCCACTCACTTCCCATCACTGCGACTTCTAAGAAAATGCCACTTTAGCCCTTGAGTAACCAACACCTCCTCTTAGCAGCTCCACACTAGGGAGAAGAGGAATACAAGGGGAGAACCTCAAGGAGGGTTTTGTTCTGGTGGCTTTACAGCCCATTATTTGTGAGGTCGGTGCTACGGATCTTTCTTCTGATCAGTGGCCAGTGCTTCAGGATATTCTATCCACACTGCCTCAGAGATCTTCCCCAAGACCACAACAGCTTCCTAGGGGTCTGTGGCCCTAGTGAATCACCAATGCTACCCACTGAGTCATTGGCTCCTTGGGCCACACCGGATCTGAAATCGAGCTGTGGACTTCATGGGCCTGATTCTGTTACCCAGAGCAGTTCCAGCAAAGCAAAGGGGAACAGCAGCAGGAAAAGGAGGAAACTCTTATTCACCAAGGGGGAATCTTTTAAGCCTCAAATCCACAGGCTTTCAAGATAAGACACTTTGCAATACACAAAAGGTAGGAGGCAGAGCCTACATCAAAACCCCACACCAGCTAAACTGCCCACAGCCACAGCCACCACTTCAAAGCATGAGGCTGCTACACGAGGAGGGAAGGACGATCTTGTGGCTCAACCAGCCGGCTGAGAGTCAGCAGAGCTTAATTCAGCCCCTGCTTTGCCACAGACATCCCAGCATGAACCTGGAGGTGTTTCTTCATCCCTACTGCAATGGGGTCCCCAAGGATTTGCCTGGCCCAGCACAGCACAAGTAACCCTGCCCCGCAGCAACAGAATTGGTGCTTTTGGGGAGATTGTCAAACCCCAGGGCAGGCTGATGGTGCCCGGACAGAGCCAGGGTGTTGGAAACCCACCCTGGAAATCTTGTCCCTGGGCAATACCCAGGCTGGAGGTGCCTTTACCCTAGCAGGGATCCTCTCTGGGCATTGTTTGTTATAGGAGGCACAAAATGGGCACATCAGGACAAAAAAAACTTGTGTGATAAAAGGCTTAATAAAAGTGAACTAAACCTGGCCAGTGAGGACAAAGGAGCAGAGTTTATTCAAGAAACATTGCTTGATTTTCTCCTCCACTTATGATCTCCCTGTGGCCTCAGGAGATGGCAAGGGGGGGTTGTTTGGAGCTCTACTTGGGCAGCTGAGGCAGGGAGGGGGGGCTGAGAAAACAGAGAAAGCAAAAGGACAGAGGTTCTCTCAGGAGATGTGGAGGGAAGGCAGGGATGGGAGGGCAGAGAAAGGGAGAGATGCTAGTGGTTTTTTTAATCATTTTATTATCCCCAGGTTACACGGAAGGAAAACAAAGAACCGCAATACAAGGGCTATAAGACATGTGGGGGGAGGAGGCATTTCTGTCCAAGCCCCAGAGTTTTGGCTATGGATTTCCCCTGCCAGTCTCTGTGTGCCCGCTGGAGAAAGAAAGTGGGCACTGATTCCCAGGTTCCCGATGCCCAACTTGGGTCTTTTTGTCACCAAAGGGTAGGAAGCACCTAGGCGCTCCTCGTTTAGAGGGGCAAGTAGTGATATGACAAGAGGGAATGGCTTTTAATTAGAAGGGGGAAGACTTATGTTAGATATCAGGAAGAAATTCTTCACCCTAAGGGTGGTGAGGCACTGGCACAGATTGCCCAGGGAAGCTGTGGCTGCCCCATCCCTAGAGGTGCTCAAGGCTATGTTGGATGGGGCTTTGAGCAGCCTGGTCTGGTGGGAGGTTTCCCTGGCCACGGCAAGGGGTTGAACTGGATGGGTTTTAAGGTCCCTTCCAACCCAAACCATTCTGTGATTCATTCTATGATTCTCTTACCCACAGGGCTGGGTTTATTTTCCATGTAGTTCAGCTCTCTCACCCTTCTTTCCCTTCAATAATCTGCAACTTTTGTCCTTCTTTCCCTAACATTCTTTGCTTTTCATCAGCCTCTTAAACGCACGGCGGGGGTGAGCGGAAAGGCATTTCAGCTCAGCCCGCAGAAGCCTATCCGGGATTTAGTTCTAGTGGGTGGAAAAGAAACAAAATCCCAGCATTACCTCCCTGCCCTCTACCAATAATCAGGTTAACCGAGAGGAGAGGAAGACAGGGGCACTGAGGGGCTGCCAACACCCAGGGGGCTTTGGGAGTCAAACATAAAATCATAGAGTCATAGAGTCACTTGATTGGAAAAGACCTTTGAGATCGAGTCCAACCATACCAATCTATTACTGAACCACATCCCTGAGAAACTCATCTACCCATGTTCTAAACACCTCTACAGATGGTGACTCCACCACCTCCCTGGGCAGCTGTTCCAGGGCCCGGGAATCCTTTAATTGAAGAAATTTTTCCTATTGTCCAATCTAAATCTCCCCTGGCACAACTCGAGGCCATTTCCTCTCGTCCTCTCCCTTGTTACTTGGGAGAGAGACCAACACGCATCTCGCTACAACCTGCTTTCAGGCAGTTATAGACAGCAGTAAGGTCTCCCTTCGGCCTCCTTTTCTCCAGACTAAACAACCCCAGTTCCCTCAACAACTCCTCGTAAGACTTTCTTCAGCCCCTTCACCAGCTTGGTGGGCTGCCACCGCCCCGGGGACTTTGGGGGTTGATCTGCGGGGCTATCACGATCAGGGGAGCTTCGGGGTTCAACCCGCGCTGCTCTTCCCTTTTCCAAGCCCCCCATTTTCCAAGCCCCCCTTTTCGTGCCCACGCGTCTCACCTTTCAGGAAGCAGACCTTGGCCCCAGCCTCCGGCAGGCTGGAGAGCAGAGCGTTGAGGACTATCTGAGCCGTGCTGTCCTTCTTCAGCTTCTGCCAGTGTCCCGTGCCCTGGTCCAGCACCACCACGGCCGCCAGGCGGGTTGTCCCTGCCGTTCCCTCGCCGCTTCCCAGCAGCAGCCGGGCTCGGGCGGCCGCATCGGGCACCACGAAGTGGAGGGGCACGGCGCCACCGCGGGCCCGTCTCATCACCACCGAGTTGAGGTTGACGTTGAGCGAGCCCCGCAGGCAGGAGGCCGAGTAGGACAGGTAGGGCCGGCAGTCCAGCACCAGGCAGCGGGAGGGCTCCTTCCGCAGGAGCTTCCGCAGCTGCCGGCAGTCGAGCGACGTGACTTTCATGCTGCCTGCGGGTCTCGCCCTGTTGGAGCGGGGAGAGCGGCAGGAGGAGCCCCGTCGGTAGCAGGGCAGCGCGAGGGCTCGGCCGGAGACGGCGGAAAGTGAGGGAGGCACGGAGACGCCGCGCCGAGCCCGGGTAGGGAATCCCGGCCGGCACCGCCGCGCATTTATAAGAATGGGAGGCCGGTCGCTGACGACACTGCCCATATTAGGCGAGTGACGCGCCCTCCTGCCATATATGGGCACTCCCGCCCTGCGCCCGCCTTCCACATATGGTCATGCCCCGCCCGCGACCACTCCATATTTGGGTTGCACCGCCCCGCACCGCCCCCTGGCGGGGATCCCCTCCCTCGCTCGCTGCGCACCGGCTGCGGGCGGGGGCGCGTTAGTCAGGCTCGGGGGCAGAGGAAGCTGAAAAACGCCGCAAAAATTCTCCAGTCATCGGGCTGAGGCTCATCCCAGCATCCCCAGGCAGCGGGGAGAGGCGGGAAGCGTGCAGGGAGGTGGGGGGGAGAAGGGGAGAAAAGGAGCAAGGGCAGCGCTGGAGTAGGTTTCCCACACCAGGTTGCAAACGGGGGGTTCAATTGCCTTTATTTCCTCCCTCACTGTGTGTGTTCTCACCCCCCCGGCAAAGCCTGAGTGCAGGTAGGTCCACCACCATGTGCTTATGAAGGCACTGCTGCTCAGAGCACTCTCGTAGACCTCCTTGGAAAGAGCTGGGTCCAGTGTCTGGGCCACAGCTTGCACCAAGGTGGTCTGGTAGGCGAGCAATAAACGTGGACTGCCTGGGGAACATTCCCCAAAGGTAGGGTTACCTGGCCCAAAGTTTGCAGCTTAGCAGCAACAGGGGAAATGAGGAGTGGCAGCTTGGGACAAGGCTAGATGTGACATTTCTGCAGAATTAATGAATGATCTGGAGCGGAGTTGGGGGAGTGTCAGGGATATAAAGGCCGCCTGCAACAGAAAAATTGCTGCCATGGTTGTTTGGGGGTCTTTCATGACCCTTTGCTTGTGGGCAGCTTCTAAGCTGCAAGGCTGTGCCTCAAGGACCTGCGAGACTTTCACTACAGACCTCAGGCTGTGCCAAAAGTCACTGCACTGAAACAAGAGGAATAAGGAAATTTGGCATTTGCCTTGTCCTTGGAGATAAGTTCTGATAAGTGACCAAAAAGAGAACTAGAAATTCCTGGAAGATGTTAGGCAAAAGGATGAGCTGCAGCCACGCTCATTCCAGGGCAGATTACAGTGGAGCTCTCTAAGAGCAGAGTGTCATTTGTTCTGATGGTGCCCCGAAAGTATGTTCACCTCAACAGCAGGCAGGAAGTGTCATCCCTGCCTCAAATTGCCTGCGGCTGAAACAGAGAGAATGAAAGACATTGTGCAGGAAAACCTTCAAGCTGATTGAAGGAATAGCAACTACTGGTTTCAGAGTGCCTCCTCCTCTTCCTCTTTCAAACCCTCTGCAGCCCCTGGCTGGCTCCTTCTTACCTGACCCTCTTGCTCCCCTCCTCTGAGTCAGTCAGGGTATGTGGCGGAACAAAAGTAGAAATAGCTTGTGGATAGGGGCAGATGTTCACAGAGCATCTTAGCGTGGGTGTTGTCTTCACCTGGCCACTGCCACCACAGCAGCCCGACTCCTTCCCTTCTTCTGCATCCACCCTAGGAGGCAGCTGGGCATTGTTTCTGTCCAGAGCCACGTGGCTGGGCTGGACATCCCCACGTGCCAGAACAAACCCTATCAGAACTGGACCCCCACCATGCAAAGCCTGGCCATAGCCGTGCTGAAAATCTTCAATTATCCCATGGGCAGGCCAATTTCCTCTCTTTAGTTTTCACTAGATGGGGAATCTGGCATGGGCAAGGGCACAGCAACTTATTCCTGTTCACAGAAAACTTCTGGCACAGCCTAAACACAACCTGCCTTTCCTGCCACCCAGCCCCCAGCTTCAGGAGATGATTCTTCCTCCCCAAGAAGCTCCCTCGGGGCTCAGGCCCCAGTAGCAGTCCAACTGGCAAACTTGGTGGTGGAGCACTGGAAAAGCTCCCCAGGAAATCAGTCAACAGCACCAAGCCTGACAATATTCAAGAAGCATTTGGACATTGCCCTCAGACACACCATGTGAATATTGGGATTGTCCTGTGCAGGGAGGGACAGGAGCTGGACTTGATGATCCTTGTGGGTCCCTTCCAACTCAGGTCATTCTGTGATTCTGTGATTCTGTGGCCCCAGTGCAGCACAGGGAGGGGAAGAGGGGCTGTGGGCAGATGTTAACGTGCTCCTGCCTCCTGGGAGGAAGGAGGGGGCCAGCACAGTCACACGCGAGCATCATTTCCTCTCAGGAAACCCAAGTGAAACATGGAGGGGTGGGAAAGACAGCTTCCCCACACACATGCACTCCTGGCTGAAGCCTTAGTCTGAAGGAGGGGGCAAATCGTACCAGCCCGGAAAATAAACTCTCCGGGAAATACCTAAAGTCTGGCCTGCACTGGAGGCAGGGTGCCTATCACCAGACCTGACCTGCACCTGACCTTCCTCCTTTTACACACCTAATGCTGAGCATCCAAACAACTGCCTTTCAGTAGATTACAGCTCTGCTTTTGTTTCTCAATGGTGTGAGTCATGACCACCTTTTTATTAGAAGAAAATAACAAGGCTAACAGCAGCAGTACTAATACTTCCTCCACTGCAGGGCTGCGGACCAGAGTGTCCCTGACTTCTCTGCCCACCAGCGAAATGACTCTGTTGTACTTGGAAATAGATGAGCAATCGGGGGTGAATGCTGTCAGGGCTGTGGAACGAACACGAATACTTCTCCCCAGTGGAGCAGCCCCTTTGTTTGTCAGGTGCTCCCAGCCAGAAGGGAGAAAGGGGCTCCATTCCTGTGAATGGAGGTGGCTTAGTGACTTAAACAACCCTCTGCTTTAGGTAGGAAACTCCCCTCCGCCCTGCGGCACTACATCATTTCCACTAGGTTCTGCTGCATCTTTCTGCTCCTCCTCCCGCTTCCCCTTGATAATCTCCCAGTCTCTTTCGTCCTTTGTCTCGGGCTTTTATCGGGGCTTTCAGATCAGCTGGTCCCTTCCTTTCTTCCAGGCCGTATTTCCCCTAACCCAGCTCGTTTTTCCCTTCTCACCTCCTCCGGCCTCTTTGTTCCTGCCTGTTTTCAGCTCTGCAAAGGGAAACTTTCTCGCTGCAGCTGGGGAGCAATGGCCCCAGCTCCTTCTGGGGGGCACAGCTGGATCCCCACCCGGGGTAAAAGCTCCCAGGACATAGCATTCATGGGGTAGCATCCAACAGGTATTGCTCAAGAGCAAAATGCTGTATTTTGAAGTGACTAAAACTCAAAAGGAGCTTTAAAAAGGGGCTTAGGTGAATAAATGAATGCCATTTCTTTGGAAGCAAAAGAGATGGAATCAGCCAAGTTTCTAGGACTGGAGTTGTGTGAGCTGAAATAAGGAGCACCCTGTGGTGGATGCTACAAGTGTGCCTGTCACCTCAGAGAGAGAACCCCAAACCTCAGCAAGACCAGAGGTGAGAGAAAACCAGCGAGCTCCCTCGCTGCTGGAAAGGAGCCTGAGGGGAAGGCAGATCAAGGGTCACACAGGAGACAGGTCAGGTAGGTTGTATAGAGAGTAACTTAAACGCCAAGGAGTCCCAGGCTGGGGCTTGAGCTTCATCACATCCCCATCCCTGCTGGGGCATAATCCTGAACATGCATCCTCCAGTCAGTTGTGAAATGCAAGAAATTCCTCAGACAAACAAAGCGTAGCACAAGACTGCTGAAAAGATGGGTTGGCATTTCTTTAATGTTATTAAGTTTTCCATAACATCAGTTTCTAATTTTGGAGCGGCTGATGTCAAAACACCGACAGCACAAGCAGTGAGATAAGTTTGTGCCGGTAAATGGAGAGCTGGAACGGAGGTAAATTTATATTCAGGGCTAAGGACAGCTGAGCAGTGGCAATAGGAGACAGTCAAGCTGAGACCTCATCAGTGTCATGACTTGGTCATTCTCAACAAAGCCTCACTAAACAGGTCAGAGCATGAACTAACATGGCCCAGTTCCAGATTTGACTCAACAGAATAATTCATTGTCAAAAGCTGGTTCTAGAGGGTGAAATGCTCTAGCAGACACAGACTCTGTGGCTGGATAACCACCCCTCACTCTATAGCCCCATAGATATGATTTGGCTTGGAAGTGGAATATTATTATTTTTTCCTTCCTGGAAAACTAATAAAAGGATTAATAACTGCTTCGACATTTTCATTTTTTTCACTTTAAATCTACATTCTCTAACAAATTCATAATCGTAAGTGACATTCCCAAAGTACTAGAAAAAAATGCATGCTACAACCTATACAATTCGGAATGACGAACTGAAATTCAGTTTATTGTGGTCCCAGTGTCTCTCAGACCTGCTTTGTTTATATTCCTAGCTCTGCTGCTGTAAAACAGAATTAAGCTAAGCAGTGCATTGCCTTGAACGGGAGTTGCCTGCGCTCAGCACATCAGAAAAATCAAGCTGAAAGGGAATCTCAGACTTATGTCTGATTTTTACCTGACTCATGCCTACGTGACTCCAGTGACTGCTGCAAGCTGCTGTCAACAGCTGCTGTCAGGACTGAAAGAGGAATAAATCAAACCTCCTGTCTCCTTTCAGAAGCCACTTTTCTTTCTGTTTCAGTAGCTGATGACTTACTCCCTTGTACAGATGGACAGGCGATTTTTAAAACAAGGATTCCAGCTATCTGCACAATCAAGTTTCAATTTCTCTGCTTGCCTGACATGGCCCAGAGCATCATATTGAAGGAGCACTTGTGAGAGCCAATTCTGAATGCAAAGAACCCATCTTCCCATTTGCAATGTGTACTATCCCTGGGGTAGCTGCAGTAATTGCTTACATGAGAAAATGGTTTGTGCAGTTGGCTGCCTTTAAAGTGAGACAAAGCCCTTTTGTTCTTTTATCAACTTGCCAGTTCTCATTTGTTCTTTCCTCTTCCTGCCACTGTTTCCCCGCACGCATTTCTTGCCTTCTGGTCCCGTCTCTTCCTTTTTCCTGGCTGTATTTCCCAGGAACCTGCTTCTATTCCACACTGGCAGATCTCCCCCCACTAATGCAGCCATGGTCAGCATAGGCCAGTTTTCACTTTGCTTCTCCTGGCTCTTCCTGCCCTGTGGCACTGAACCACCCTCTCATGCAGCAAATTCTAGTCTTGCATGTGGTTACTGCTCCTTCATACTGTTGGGAGCCACCAAATTACATAAAATATTCTTATACATGCTGTTTAATTGACTCTTAGGACAAGCATATCTTGTAGAAACACTGGTTACTTTGGTCCAGATCTTTCGGAAGCAAATCTTATCATCGCTGAATCTGATTCCCTCTGCCTTGGTCTTTCTGACTGACTCATTTCTTAAGCACCAGGTTGTTGCCTAGAGGGTATAATCACATAAATATAATCCCCTGCACAATGTGTGTTACTATGCCCAGTCCATTGAGAATTAGTACAGCTCCTAGGTACAGAAATTATTTTTTAACCTCAGAACAGAGCAGCTCATGGTTTTTAGCTGGCAATGTTTTGGAGCCATTTCAGTGGGCCACACAGATATAAGCAAAAAAAAAAAAAAAAAACACATTCAGTAAAACCCATTAGACCTCTGTTGTCTATAGCATCGCCAGCAACAGAAAAAAATCCCTATGCCATAGGCTCCACTTGTTTTCAGGGGTCCCCAAGCACGGCACAGGCAGGGCAACCTGTTACAAAACAAACTCTTACTCCAGCACAAGCGTGGCATTGCACATTGCTTTCCCCAAAAGCTCTTTACCCCACCTCTGCAAAGAGCAAACAGACAAAAGGTAGATCTAGGCTTTGGTCTACTCTCTGGATATCACCCTAGATGGTATTTCTGGAAGGTATTTGGGTCTGCTGGAGGGTATCTGAAAGGCAGCCGTAGAGTTGGCTGGTGGGGGAAAGAGGGAGCAGCTGGAGCCGGTGGGCTGGGGGAGGCTGTGGTGACAGCAGCCTGCAAACATGCCACCCGGAGCTGTGAAGAGGAAGGAGATAAACCAGACCTCCTCTGTCACCGGAGGTAACACAAGAGGTAATGGGCTTAGAGTGGGGGAAGGCACAACTGCTGTAGGTGGAGGGAAGCTTCTCAGCGGCAGAGAGCACCGGTGCTGGGGTTGCTTGCCACAGCAGGCTGTGGTTCTCCAACTCTGAGGGCTCCAAGAACAGGCTTGCACAAAAGACTGTCTGGAAAGACACAGAATCAGTCCTGCCCTGGGAGCGGATCCTGGCCTGGAGTAGGGTGGACTGGATGGCTGCTCAAGGAGTCTTCCTAGAAGTCCTTGTTTTACAGGTTTGTGTGAATCACATTCAGACACACAAGTCAGTGACTTGGTAACTACACGAAAATGTGTTAAATGACAAAATAACCTGAATTAATAACTCCATTACTTTGTTTCATGTCACTTTTACCGAGTCTCCTTTCTGCTGAAGTCACTTTATGGTTACTTCAATTGTTGTCTTCCTTCCCTCATATGTGAATCATCCAGAGAAGAAAAAAATATTTTGAATTAAATATTTTTTCCAAGATAAACCTAGT
Source organism: Dromococcyx pavoninus (assembly GCA_033558185.1). NCBI lineage: Eukaryota > Metazoa > Chordata > Aves > Cuculiformes > Neomorphidae > Dromococcyx > Dromococcyx pavoninus. Next base: position 1,874,470 of record JAUMJL010000323.1, read on the forward strand.
GAAATAAACTTGTGAAAGAAAGGAAATAATTTACATCTTTTACGTTCATTTCACCTAGGCGCCTACTTACTTAACCCCGTTTAAACTTTGTATCAGCTTATGACATCCGGTGAAAGTACACTACAGCTTATTAAAATTTAAAGCTGTTACTCCAAGGGAAAACACTGAAAGCTCTTTTATGGATTAACCAAGTCGGCAGGATGTGGCTTCGACTTTGTATCTTTTTGATGGCATAGCCTGCTCGAGCATCTTTATAAAATAGAACTTCCCCATCACTTCTTGCCCCTTATAGTTTTCACTCTGTGGACCAAACTGTTATATGCCAGCAGAACTATGTTCCACCCCTGTATTCCATAGGCAAAGTAAGAGGGTGTTGAATGCTGACCCTATCAAATGCACAACTAGATCTAAGCTGAAGGAAATGTGTAAGTAAATAATAACAAAAATGCCATTTATTTACAAACAGGAGAGTTAAAAGACTGGATGGTAACGTGCCATGCACTTGCTTGCCTTTGTCCTGCAGGAAGAGCACGATCTGAGATCAGCAGAACCAGAGTGATGACTTATACTGGTATTATCAGACACACACAGCTGAACCAGTACAGTGCCTTGGCTTCTCTTAAGTCTACTTTATACTGGAAACTCTCCCCAGCACAATGTTGGCAGTTACAGTGTGAGCCTTCGCCATAGTTTCCTACTGGCAGAGAAGAGCCTGTGGGGTGACATAGCTGATTTCCTCTGTAGATATGGCAAACTGGCTGTTGCACAGGAACTCTTGCGACAGAAACTGCCTCGCCACTCAATTTGCAAACTGCACTCCCAGCAAACCCTGGTAAGTAAAGAAGTCATTTTTTATGTAGCTCGCTTTCCTGGGAAATAGTGGTCTCCTCTGAAAAAGAAGTTGTTCCTGTATGGGCTTACTTTCAAGTGAGCTCCTTCAGCTGATGCTTTGGTTTAAAGTGCAGACAGGCCCTGGTCCCCATCTCTCTGGTCCCTCAGCTTCAAGTTTCTTTAATCTCACTTCCTCTGACTTCTCCCTCAAAGTCTCGGTGACTTGGAAGAGGCTGGTGTATTGACTTTAAAAGGGGGATTTCCAGGTTTATTAAGACTCTCTTTTTAATTTAAAAAAAAAAAAAATCAAAGCCATGCCTTTCCCCTAGCCTTTCCTATGTTCCTCCTGGGAAATGCCCTTTCTGACAAGGACTGATTCTGGTGAAGGATCTCTAGGGCTACCTTATAGCCTGTGGCTACCAGTTAGTCCCATCCTACTGTCCTGATAAAACAAGTAACAGCCAGTCCTCTAGAGCAGGAGGAAACGCTAAGCCTAAAAGGTGCTGCTTGCTCTACCCCTCCTGCACCCAGTGGGATTTGTTTTGCTTTCCTTTGTTAATTTATCTGCAGAAAGGCCCCAGGTGAGCAAGAGATCATTGGGCTGGAGGAGCTGAAACATCCTACACCAACTCTTCCTCCAGCTCTGGAGTGGGGAGTGTAACCTCTGGCTGAAGATCAGCATGGGGCCATCACATTTCACACCACCACAGATGTTTGATGAGTGAATGTGCACTGGAGACCTTAATTTAGGGCAGTGAGCTCTGGCAGTCTATTATTCATGAACTGCGAGCCGGGACTTCAGTCATACAGCATCACGCTGCTCTCTGCCTACATGCAGGAAAATCTCAAAAAACAGGAGAAAATGTGCATCAGTACAAAGTCACCATCCCACCAGCAGACAATGAAGAGGGCATTCAAGCTGTCTTGGGAGTGTCTGTGTAGGCAGAAGTCTACTCACAGGGAAAAAGAGGTGGGAAGGGAATGGAGTTGAGCTGGGAAACAGTTTATCACTTGCCAAAGCATTTGTCCAGCATTGCTCATGGTGATACTGGAAGTCCAGTTTGGGAGGGGGTGGTGAAGTGATCCTCCACGATGATGCTTAGCTCTTGTTCCCGCCTCCCTCCAGCAGTGTGGTACAAATGTGCACATTCCCTTTCCCGCACCCCTGTGACCTCTCAGGAACTTCCTGAGAGGCAGCACTCTGGGAAGCAGTGCTGTAGTGGGAGTGTGGGTCAATGGGCAGCTTCCCAGTTGGGAAGTCTGGTTCCTGGGACACGCCACCACCCAGACCTTACTGGTGCTACTTTGGGAATGAGGACATCTGACACATATTCCACTGTCAGAATCACTGATGGGTTTTGGTTGTTTACAATGCACCTCTTATCTACCAGGAAGAGGAAAAAAAATTGTTTGGACTCATTTGGAAAGAACCTGAGCACCTGAACACACGGGGCTTAGAGACACGTGAAATGGCTTTGCCTTTGGAAACTGTTCCGCCAAGGGAGGTCAGTCCTGGAGAAACTGGTCACTGTGCAGCCATGGGGCTCCTGTTGTACCACTTGAGCCTACAGACTTGATATTGCTAAAGCTGCCACTCCTTTTTTTATCCTAGCAAACCCAGGAACTGACTACCCATGGAGAACTAGTAAAGCTTTTCTGGGATTAAAGCATGTTTGTGATATTGTCAGCTTGTTGCTGGAGCTGTGTCTGGCACTGCACTGAGCTATGACTACACAGTGATGGGGACTCTCATTTGTACACCTGTGCATAGCACCCTCCCTTGTATCATGCCCTGCTATCTAACCAGGAATACCAACACACCAGATAGAAACACACACGTGGTGTGACACCTCTGAACTCAAACCTCCATAGGCAGGGAGGGAGGGAAGCCAGGGATGTGGAAGGCACAGAGTTTCCCAGCGGTTCCCTCCATCTTATCCATTCTTGTGGTGGGAAGGCAAAGGGAAAGGAAAGCTGTAGCCACAGAAATGCAGCAGCAGGATGAGATAGGCCTGGAGAGTCACAGCTCAGCATGTACTTCCCATATGGTGGCACCATATGGTGACTCTACCTTGTTGTGAGGTCAGCGTGACAAGACTGCCTATGCATAGAACTGATACATTTAAAGAGGGGAGAAACCACCCTTACTGCAGCGGGAAGACCACAGGAGAGCTATTGGCACATTTTGGCAATACCTTAACATAATTCCCAAAGGCAGGTTAAGTATCCACTCCCTCCCTTTCCCACTGCCTGCCCAAGCCCTCTCCTGAAGGTGGCCCGGAGCCCCTTGCAGGGGCTGTGAGCAGAAGTCCTCCCTTGCCTTGGCAAGTCTGGGACAAGAAAGGCACATTGCTGGTGTGTTTGTGGTTGTCTGTTTCTACTGCTCTTGCTGTGGGGACAGAAACCTGCAAGAAGGAGGTTCTGCAGATACCAGGGAGAAATCACTCCCCTGAAGGAGCAGCAGGTAGGTATCCTTCCCTCACTAAAGACTCACCTTCACACCACGTAGATCCAGCCCTGGGGTCTGGTGCTGGAAGGTGTTGGGAGACTCAGCCTCCTCCCTGCAGCCTTATTCCTTAACAAGAGGGCATTGTCCCTGCCTGCGGGAAGCCCGGCCTCATGATGCTGTGCAAGGACAAAGGCTCAATTTACCCTGAGAAAGAGCTGGAAACCAGGAAGGGGCTGAAGGCAGCCAAAACCTGCTCTCCCTGTCTGAAACACTTCGGATTTTGATGCAATTGGGTGATCAGCTGTGGGTACAAGTGATCAGGGCTTACGACTGCCTGCCTTCAGCAGGAAGAGCTCCGGAACAACATGGAAGTGGGAGGCGTCACAACCTTATTGCTCTGATCCTTTCCATTTCCTATGGCATAAATCAACAAGAGAAGCATTCACCACCAGATGTGAACATATTCATTTCATATTTCACCTGACATTTGAGTTAAAGCCTCCTGCCTTGCACATCCACCCTGCAGCACAGAAGGAACAATGTGGTCTGGTGTTTGGAAGAACCACCCGTGATCCTGCAGCCCTCTGATGCTGGCAGTGCTCCACCTGTTACACAGGACAGCGTTTGGTGTGTTGTTCTTTTCAAATGGTTTCTGCACTATAAAAGAGCCCAGAAACTCATATTTCCCACAGTGCAGCAAGGTAAGCAAGAAATGAATTGCAGGGGACATTCAGACTTCTGTCTGCATGCAGGTGAGGACCTGAAGAGAGAGAGGAAGGATCCCATTCCCGAAACCATCAGATACCTGTGATTAAACTCAGGACTGTCTCTCCCAGGACAAGTTGTGTTATTCAGTGACAGCAACAAGACTCTGACTGTCCTCCTGAACAGTGGAAACAACCCCTTATTCTACCACCTCCGAGTTAAAAGAGCAAGAAAGGGGTGAAATTAAGAAGATAAGGGAAAAAAGAAAGTGGCATTGTCTGAGGAAAGGTGGGAACATGGAACCACAGAGAACTTTGTACATCTCACAGAGTGAGGAGCTCAGGGCAGGCGGTGATGGGCACCACACAGTCATCTGACCTAGAGCAAGTGTTGAACTTGTGAGAAATGCCTTCCTCCAGTCATAAATGGGGCAGTTTTGTAACTCACCAGATAATGACTTGGGCAGGTTGATCCTGATGTCCTCCAGGTGGTTGTATCTAGACACGAACACACAGACATGCAAAATCCCTCCCACAATCAAACTACAAAAAAAACAAACCCCAAAGCACTTAATTGGAGCCAGGATTTAGCACCTGACATTTTTCACACTGGGCAGTTTTATCCATTTATACATCTTCTATTGTTTGCAGATCCAGTACTTGGGTAGAAGGCATTTCTGCAGTCCAATCATGACTGACAGGACCATTACGATACATATTTATTGCTGTGTCTTGTAGCTGTCAGCCTAAAGGCTTTCATTTTAGACATCCTGGGAGAAGCTGCAGTGGGTGTCTGTCACGTTGGCTACCGTGCAGACATGGACTGGGGAGGCAGGGGGTGATGTGTTGTGCTGAGCTCGGTGCAGACGGAGGTGGCTACACAGCCAGAAATAAATCCTGTCTTGTGGTGGACACTCATTAAATACTTTGCTGCAAATGATTCTCTCCCTCGTTTCCTGGTGGTTCAGGCACCCATGTCAGCTGGATGCATTAGAGACAAACCAGAGGAATGACTGACATGAATTTTGACCCTGACATTTGAGCTTACGAGACATTACGAGCGCGTTCCTGTCACGTCAAATGCCATCCCATTAATTCTCCAGTGAGCATAGGTCAGTTGGAGACAAAGCCCATCAGCAAGCAGCAACTGTGTTGATATTTTCTTGCTGTTAAATGCTAATACCTCCAGCTTGTAATTTCAGCCTCATCACCACACTGCAAAAATGTCCAAACTCGGGGATTTTCTCTTTCAGCTCCTTACATGCTTTTTTCTTCTCTTTTTGGATCAGAGGTCAAGAAAGGATATGGAAGTAGAGACAAAATTGATGTCAGATTTGGATTTTGGTTACAGCAGGCTTCTGTCTATGTGATTAATTGCAAGGTTACTTTAGCTGAAATGTGCATTGCAAAGGATTTATAAACACAACTGTAATTAAAGTCATATTGAGACATTTTCTTTTGCTATCACACATAAGGGCTGGATTGCATCTGTACAGCAAGCTGTCAGCCAGCTTATTCTGCAGAACTAAAAGATGCTCTTGCTGTGCATTGCTACAGGCCTGATTTATGAAAGTTTCCTCCTAACAATGCAATCCCAGCTTGATGAGCTACATAGTGCCTATTCCTGAAAAGGGATTTTCTATTTCTGTTTCTTCCTCCAGCAGGGGATTCCCTCTTAATTAGCTGCAGAAGAAAAATTATGGCAGAAACAGAGGCAGAGAGGGAAGAGAATGTGGAGGTCAATTCTTTTGAGTCAGAGGGGTTATTTCTCACTAGCTTCTGCAGAATATTTTTTTCATCACTTCCCAGGAAACAATAAGTTGCAGTTCCTATAAAAATTTTTGCAGGATTATTAGAATTTGAACTTGAAATGCTCTCAGTCATCTGGCCGGTTTCCACTGGACATAGTGGATGAGACCAGCACAAAAATGCAGCGATGGGAAGCAAAAGTCAACCAAGCTCATGTGAGAAAAGAGACTTACATTTTTAGTAGTAAGGATGATTAACCACTGGAACAAACTATCAAAGGAAGTGGTGGAGTTTCCCTCTCTTGATGTCTTCAAATTGAAAAATGCTCTCTCAGTCAAGTAGGAGTTACAGGGTTTGACTCAGGAATTGTGGGATCAGATCGTCACGCCTTAAAAACAATGAAACTGCATACGTGATGCGAAGATGCAGGAATCACATGGCTGTCCCATGCAGACACACTGGTTGAAAGCTATTAGTAATGTGCTCTGTTGTAGCTACAAATAAGCCATGTTTGGAATAGTTCCGACTGGCTTTTTTATCACTGTGAAATGAGTAGGCAGGAGGAGCACATCCTTTAATGGCTGAGCGGGTGTGCTCTCCCGGGAAAGCAGCTTTTTTACAGCTACAAGTGCTTAAAAACTGACAAGGACATCTTCCTTCCTTGTAGCACCAGCCCCAAACTACATCAATATTTTAAAGACAAACTCATAACACATCATCAAAGCAACTGACATTTGCAACAGCAAGTGAAAAAAAAAAGGTGTACAGGAACACCCGGCTTTTGCACTGAATCCACACAAAGATCAAAGAGCTTAAAGAAGGGAAAGAGAGAAGGAAAAGCATGCTGACCTGCAGAGAGAGAAGGGGTAGCAGAGCTGCCTGATGTGATCATGTGTGGGGCTGGAGGCAGGGATCCCACAGCTCCTGATCCCCAGGACAAGGTCTGCGCTGAGCGGTGCAGCAAGATTGCACCACTTGCCTTCTTCTAGGAGGGAGCTGACCTCCACAGCCCTTGTGCTGGGAACAGAGGTCCCTGAAGCCACCACACAGTCAGGATCCACCTCACTACGGCCACTGTCACCTCAAAGAATAAGGCTCACACGCAGCTGACCCGACAGCCTCAAAAAACATTCCCTCAGTTCTCCATCTGAATGATGGAGAATTTGTCCTTGGCTGGTCCCCAATGGCACAGCTCCCCTTGGTCCTCTGCAGTAGGCACAGCTGGGGCTTTGCAGCCCTGGGGCTCAAACACAAGGAGCATGGCTCAGATCCTCGGGCAAGACAAAAAAATGGGAAGAAAGTTGAGTATTTATCTCTTGTGGCTACAGGCCACTCGAGACCAGCAGCTGTTAAAACAGTCTCTGAGGTACAGCTCTGCTTTCACCCAGACCAGGGACCACCTTGCCCTTCTGGGGAAGTCATGCTCTTTGACTTCTCTTCATTTCTCTTGCATCTGGTGTGAAGAGTGTTCAAATGCGAGCGTACATAATCACCACGGCACAAGCTGTTAACTGAATGTGGATTCTATTTCCATTGATAACCATTCAGGTTGACACAAAGTAAAATCCTTCAGCAACCACTCTACCGGGTGGGAGAGACTCTCCTTCCACCATACAGAGGCAAACAGAAAACACTTTCAATTAAGTCTCAGCCAGCAGATGGGATAAAGGGGTAACTTACTTTGCTTTGACTCATACCCACCCAAAGGTCAGCAGTGTGTCTTGTGCCTCAGGAATCCTTGAGCCATTGGCTAGGATGGACACAGTGAATCCCAGGTGTGCCCACCACTGACCTCCTCATTGGAGAACGGTACAGCCTGTTGCCCTGGGCCAGCTGCCTTGCTCATGTCCCTGTGTTTGCAGCAAGATACCTCCATAGCTCTGCCTCCTCTGCTTCTCTTCAATGGCCAGCCTCCACACCAGGATACCTGGCTTCCACCAAAGGCAATGCAAATGTCAAATCTGCCAGGAGGGAAGCGTGGGGCCCCCACCCCGGGGCTGCCGTGCTCTGTATCACCTGGCCGGTCAGCAGCAGACCTTGTGACTTGCCCTGGCTGCATGTTGGGCACAGGGAGCAGCAGTGTGGGTGCTCCCACACCAGCAGCTTTGGTAGCACATCTTCCAGTTCAGGCCGTGATTGATACCTCTGTCGGCTCTGATTTCACTCAAGCAAATTAAGAAGGATTTCATTGTCCTTTTAGTGCTCAGCACTACTTAAAGAGCTGTATCAGTCTCCTAGGCCATTTCTAGGGTTGTCTGAAAACACCAACCCTTTCCACTTTAATTTAAGGTGTCTGTCAGCAAGGGAGAGATGCCCTCCCAGGCAGGGGTAAGGTTTCGCTTTCCCCAAGGTCACATCTTGCAAGAGGACTGGAGGTTGAAGAGTGCAAACAGGTCCTAGTAGGGTATGAGAGCAGAGACAGAAGCAATACCAGCACCTTGAATTGTCTGAACACACTTGATAGAATGTTTAAACATGTGATGTGTAAAGGTGCCAACAAAGGTGGTCTCCAGCACATCTTACTGCAGATGGCTCCCTGGGCCTCCTCCTCATGAGCTGCTGCACAGTTCACCCCCTCAGCTGCCCCTAACTATAGACCATCCAGCAACTGCTTGCCCAAGGTAACAGCAGCAAGACATCACATGGATTTGGGCATGTTCTTCTGCAATTTATTTGCTGGAAACAAAGTGGAAGGGCATTTTCCCTATAAGTTCAGGGAGCTTCCAGGCATTACATGTATTTTAGAGCTCTCCAGCAGGCTCTCCTTACACCTTGTGAGCACAGAATGAAAGATTTCAAGTAGTGGAAAGCGAGAGAGAGAGACAGAGAGTACCAGAGATAACAAGATAAGAAAAGCAGGGTGTCATCATGCGCCTGATTCTGCAAACATTATCTTGGATGGCAATTCCCTTTGCTTTCATCAGGGTGTCAGGCAAGAGGAGGAATGCCGGATCTGGCCCAGCATCTATGATAATATCAGTGGTTCATTGTCACAGAGTTTGGAACTACTGCCAGCACGTTAACATCCTCTGCCACCCACGCTTTTATTCTTTACCATCGCATGCTCTAGAGAATTGCTCACTGCTGCTACGCTCTGCTGGAAACATAAAGCTTTGGCGAAGGGTCCCCAGCTCTGGGTTTCCTCCCACCATTCAAGACACTTGGAGTTCCTACCAAACCAAGCTATAGGACTCCTCCATGCCAAAAGTCCACGGCAGGGCTCAGCAGCCAGAGGCGTGGGGAGATTAATCAGCAGGTAGAACTGGGCTCCCCAGCCCATTGATTTGTTTGTGTGATTTCAAGCATGATGCAATCAAACAGCAGTGCAAGGGTGCAGGGGTTTGATTATACACCCACTTGCCACCTATATTTTCTGCCCCTGACCCACTGAGGAGCAGCACGGACAACATCAGCAGGTTTGGGAGCGTTCGACACCCACAGCTGTATCCCCTGGCGCTATGCAGATATGTAGTCAGACAGTCAGATTGCATTTTTTAAAGCTATAAAAGAAATGAGAAAGAGACTGCCTCTTCTATTGCCATTCAAAACCGGCTTTAAATCTCTAAGGGCAAAGGAGAATTGGTTCTTGCTCTCTCTCTTACCCAGGGAGTCACAGTTCTTGCTGGGAAGTGACCCATGGGGTCAGGCTCATGTTATGTACACGTACAGCACACATGCCTGGGCATCACCAGTTTTACTGTTGCAGCTCAGGCCTAGAAATATTCCTCACACCTGTTTATTAACTTCCAGCCCCTCAGCTTCCAGGATTCTGTTCCTGTTTCCAGTGAGAAGAGATGTGGTAACATCACTGGTGCAGACGCGGCGTTCCCGGTGAGCGCCGCCAGCGTGGGAGGGAGTCATGCTCGCTGCTCCCCTCCCCGGCTTTCAGCAATGCTCCCAGCAAGTCTGCAGCAAACAAACAGCTCTCAACATCAAAGTGATGAGGAAAGGACATAGCCTGATTGAATTTGCCTGTGGTCAACAGCAAACTTCACCTCTCACTACCTCTCTTTAAATGTTAATCTACCCTTCATTTTCTGCCCCCTCTCCCAGAGATGGACTCCCTCCTGGATCTGATAAGAGCCTCACCCTCATTAAGGTAATTAATCTGCTGGAGAAACAGAGCACTGAAGAACCCAAAACCCAAATAAGTTTTATGTTCTCTTTCAGTAATTCCTGTATCAAGCTTTGTTGGGATTTGTGTTTTTCTGTGGCATGTGTGACTTTTCCCTGTTGGTCCCTTCCCTACCCACTGATCCTCCATGGATGTACCTAGAAACAAGAGTGAGAAGTGACATTGTTTTAGGCCAGATCACCTGTGAGGATTTTCTGAGTTCTCCTCCATCCAAGCCCCTGTGAGGCCCCATGTGGACTTCACTGGCTGCATGGCATGTGAGGACATTTCTTATACACTGAGGCCTTAGCTGAGCCAGAGTGCTGGCACCTACCATGGGACCCCTCCTTCTTCTGACCTATGACAAGAGTGACCAAGGGTGTTTGAGCTCAGAGAAATGTCTTGCAAAGGTTGTCTTTCCCTAATTCGTCAAGACTGCCAACTGAGAAGTACCCAGGCACTGCAAAGTTTAATGCACATCTGATATCTCTTTGATACCTCAGTACCTTCCCTGAGCACTAGGATCTCTCCCTCCCTTTGTCCCTTCCTCAGTAAAGCACAGTGGACAGGGCAGTGATGCACCAAAAAAAGCCATGTTCCTCCATGGAGCTCTCCTCACAAAGTTGTGTGCAGAAATGAGAGGGTTTGGGCCCCTTTGCATTGCACTGATAGTTCTTGCTCTTCACGGTAGCACTTGGACCAGTAAGGGCAGCCTGCACATCTCTTGGGTGGTCAAGTGTTCTGTACGTCCTGATTTCGTAAATGATGAAGAAAATCAGGGAAGCGAAACCACAGATGAGTCAACACCTACCAGCCAAATAGGACCCAGGAGAGGTGAACTGGGGACTTGACCCTGAAAGCAGATATGATGGGGCAAATGTGTGGCTGCAGAGAAAGGGCTGCCTCAACAATAAGGTCAAGGTGGATGAAACATGGGCTCTTGGAGCTGGAATAATGTGGTAGATCAACAAAAGCTCCAAATAAGTACAAAGCCATGGGTTGCCTTTCAAACCTGGAATCCAAAATGAAATTTCAAACCTGGAATCCAAAGTCAATTTCCTGGGGGTACCTGGTTTCCACGCAGTTGGGTTTGCTAACTCATAACACACTCAGAGGCACTCTGCAAGAGATGAACACTATTTTAGGTCAGCACTGTGCAAACACTGTGGGGCCTGGGAAGCGAAAAGCTTTGGAAACCAAGCCCTGCCATCTGTTTTGCAGTGGGAGGAAGCAAACCCACAGCTGTGTCTCTCTGTCTGCTGAGCATGGGGCTCAGAGGGGCATCCCACACTGCCTCCTCCATGCACACATGATGCCGGGTTGCCTGGGCAGGGTGGGGTGGATGGGGGACTGTGCATGTGGGCTGGAGCTCCCAGAGGCACCTAACCCCAAGGGGCTATGCCAGGCAGAGCCCAGGTTTTGAAGATATTCTGCTTTCCATGCAGCTCCTGCTCCAAGAGTCATCCTGCAGTTGCACATCCAGCCGTGCAGCACGCAGCCGAGCAGCTCCCTCCTCACCCCCAGCAGCCAGCAACATGCTGTGCAATAACCCAGAGCAGGATTACAACCACTTCAGAGGAGGTTTGCCCTGAAGACCCACAGAAGACTGAATTCACTATATGTGTCCTCTTTGGTGAGTCTTCGGTGCTCTTTCATGCTGTGAGGTTATGGCCACCCTCTCACCACAGCACTGCCAGCAGCCCCAAACCCAAACATGGGCTGGTCTCATTTCTGCCCAAGCTACCCCAAGGGCCCTGGTCTTCGGGGTGCTGAGGGAGCACACTGGGGCAAACTTTCTGCAGATGGGACACCATAGGAGGGCCATGGTCTGCTTTCTCCCACTGGCCAGCTGATGTCCTGTTTCCTATTTTAAAGCCATTTCAATACCCTTGAGGTAAACAGATCTAAAAATTGAGATGATGTTTCAGTTCCCATCTGTGTTTGTGTGTATGAGAAGCCTCAACTCAGGCCAGTGCTGAGCTGAATGATACCCAGTCCTTCCCCCACATCCCAGTCACTCCATGTCCACTGGTGGGCTTTGGCAGCTTCTCTCTTTTCTGTGCTCCTGTGTTACCCCCACGCACAGCCCTGAAGGCGGGCAGTGAGGCTGGCAAGCTGCAAACACTCATGCAGGGCCTCCGTGCTGCCCCATGGCTCTAATTGGCAACAGATGAAGCCAGACTATTTCCTGAGAGACAAGAGTTTTAACAATCCCTAAAGCTTCTTAGGCAGCAGCAATATCCTAAATGGGAGCTTTATTCTCCACACTGCTCACAGAGCCTGTATTCAGACATGAACTGCTGAAATGCTCACCCAGGGAACCGGAAACCTTCCCCGCAGGCCTAGGGTGTCCTGGATCACCTCGGGAAACTGCTGAAAATACTGTCACACTCATAAGCTGTAAAGGCCAGGAGGGACAGGATGTTCCAAACCAGGAAGTTCCTTGCTGGATTTGGAGGTCCCCCTCAATCTCCTGGACTCCCAAACCCCACTGGGTCTCGCTGTTCATGGGGACAGCTTTCGTGTCCTGACCCATTTCCTGCACAGGGGGAAGTGGGAAGACATTCCCAGTTCTGATGGTGAAACCCAAGAGAGTGACCCTTGATGCATCAGGATGTTTTGCTTTCTAGGAAGCCAGAAGTTTCCGTAGACTTGCAAAGCAGGAAGAAGGAGGGCAAGGTACCCTACTTGTCCCCTGTCTCACGCACAGGGGCAGAGGCCGTATTGCCAATGAGGGCAGCAGGAATGAATCTGGCTTCGTTGCAGCTACCTCCTCCCAGTTTTGTGCACCTCACACCACTGTCCCACAGCCTCCTCCCAGCCAGGGATGCTTGGCCCCTGCTGCTGAAGGCCTAGGGTTCATGTGAGCTCACAACATTCCTCCAGAAGCTCCTCTAATCTCAGTGACTTCGTTGGGTGGACAGCAGCCAATAGCCATCACCACATCCTAAGCAGACCTTGCTGCAAAGCAAAGGCAGTGTTACCACTGGGGGAGTTAAAAGGGGAAAAAAAAAAAGAAAGAAAAAACAAAAAGTCGCCTGGCCAGTCTAACTGCATTTGGTTGATCTGATTTCAGACATCTGCTAAGACACAGCATGCCTATTTATCATAATCAGCTTACTGCACAAGGACAGCGTTAACTAGGCTTTACTGGATTAAAACCTGCCAACTAATTCATAGCACCTACCCAACCAGTACAACTGGGCTGAGTCTCTGTGCTTTGTTTGAAACATTTTAGCTGGCATTAAATAAAGGGGAGTACCTGGGGAAGGTGGAAGGGTACAAAGGCCCTATTGATCCATCAGCATTACAAGTAATCCCACAATGAAAGGGTGTGGGAAATAAAGAGGCTCACAGACCAAGTGCAGACAGGTTAACACAGAGCAGAGACATAAAAACTGTGAGTACAAAGACTGTATCTTGACAAACTCCCTCTCATTCACACTGCTCAAGGCTGTTTCTGAAATCACCAGCAATATGGCTTAGTGTCTGCTGCAAAATTCAAACTAAACTGGCATTTGCAGATAAAACACATTTTTAAAGCAGCCTGGAGGTGCTAAAATAGATGGATATGTTCAGGGGCTGGAGGGATAAAGTAATGTAATACTTATTTTAAAAGTCCCAAAGAGCAAATTTTAACATCAGATAATACTGCTGTGAGCAAAAATGGAACTTCACCAGTCCTACAAAAGGAAGCATAAAAATAAACTTATGCTTACAAAAAACCTATAAGAGAAGTTCCCACAGCTGAGTATGTCTGGAAACCCTCAGGGCCCACGCAACACCCCAGGGCAAACCCAAGTCCCTCTGCCACCTGGGTTGTGGGGCATCATATGTGCCATAACTTCTCATCTAAGACTTGTCTGTTTGGAGTCTCTGTAAAGCACAAAACATCTGATTTAAATATTTAAGATGCTCCCTATGAAAGTGATTGCTGTATAGAGAATTGCTCCACATTACAGTAAACTTCTGCTGGTCATTTATCAAAGGGATCCTTGGGTCATTTGAGAAAAGTTTCTGACCAGGACCAGCCATTCCCAAGTCCTAGGAACCCTTACTTAGAAAAAAACAATCCTCCAGATGCCTTCCTGTCATCACACCCATGGGTATTATCTCATCCATCCTCCTTGGGAAAGCAGCGGCCAGACCATGAACTGGAAGAGGCTGCAGCCTTTCCAGCGAGTTGTTCAGAACTGTAGCAAACCCCCTGCCCAGCCTCTCATCACCACATCTTCATTTGCATGCAGTGTTTTACCCCCAGTCCTCTTGTTGCTGTAGGGTCCTGGGAGCCTGTATTTAACCCCAAAATCCCAGCAACCCAGCTGGCAAGGCCTGATCCACAGTTGTGGATTAGCTTGTGAGATGCTCTCCAAGCCCAGCTTCTGTGGTCCTACAGGTTACCTCAAGGCAGTTGCTTTTATTAAAGACAAATTCAAACCATGTCCCCTGAAGGCTTTAACATAAGAAATAAATAAGAAACCCAGTGTAGTCTCTTTGCATGGAAATCCCACACTGGGGTACAAGGGGCAGTGGGTTGACTCAGCATTTTTACAGGTTTGAGGTTGGCAGAGCTGATATTTGTGCACTCACACAATAGATAATTAAACTCAGGCAGAGTAAGGTGTTGGCTGTAAGCTTCTCCTTCCTCCATTCAAGACTCCACCTCCTAAATAGGGAATGACCTTTGATTTCCCAGTGACACCCACATCCTTATGTAAAATCAGAGTCGCTCCTCACCAGGGTGCACAGGGAGCTGCTGCAGCTGTACTGGTTCGGACAAGGGCTCCTACCTAGTGATATCCCCCTGATGGGCCCTGCTCCCTGCACTACAGAAATCCTCACGTCTTGGAAGAGACAAGTTTATCACAGAACCATTAAGGTTGGAAAAGATCTCTAAGATCATCCATTCCAATCACCAGCCCAATCCCTCTGTGTCTACTAAACCATGTCCTGAAGTGCCACATCTACACGTTTTCCGAACACCTTCAGTAACGGAGACCCCACCACTTCCCTTGGCAACCTGTGCCAATGCTTCACCACTCTTTCAGTAAAGAATTTTTTTCTAATACCCAATCTAAACCTCCCCTGGCACAACCTGAAGTAATTTCCTCTCATTCTATCACTTATTACTTGGGAGAAGAGACCAGCATCCACCTCCTTTCAGGGGTTTGTGGAGAGCAATAAGATCTCCCCTCAGACTCCTCTTTTCCAGGCTAAACAGTGACAGTTCCCTCCCCTTCTGATGTATACAAACGAGAGAAAAATGGTGCAAAATGGCAAAAAAATAGACCCAGGAATGCATTGAGTCACTCTCAGGACCTGCAAGATGACCAGAGCCTTCATGCATCAACATCCCTGTTCAGCTGGCTAAGTTCTTACAGCGATCAGTGCTGCTTGTCTTGGTCCAGACACACCCCAGAAGGAGGTGTAGGAAATAGTAAATGCGAGGACCACAACCAGGCATTAAGCCTAATATTACACTGACCCTATTAAGCCAAACTGGGAAGTTACACATTCCAGGCTGATTCCCTTGGCAGGAGATGCCAGACAGCAGACTCAAGGACCAAGCATTTATCATCTGGTTCCTGCTCGGGGCCAGGCTCCATTCGGTGGGTCTCTGTCCCAGCAGATAAAGCACACTTATCACTGCCTCCCTGTTTAAGCTGCTGCTTAATTTACACGTGATCAATGTGCTGAGGTAAAGCCTCCAATCTGCTCCCTGTTGGCAGCAGCCAAGCAGACCTTGCTTGGGGGGTAGGCAACGGGGCTCAGCCAGAGCAGGAGGGTGGAAGGCACCAACTCCAAATATCTTTTCTCTCCCACTCAATTAAGCAACACAAACCAGAACCAGCTTCTCTCCAACACTCACATCAGGGACTTCCTCCTACAAAAAAGTCAGTCTGCGTGTAAGGCCTTTCCAGCAAGCCTCCTCTCTCCTTCCTTTAGTCCTCAAATTTGCCACTGACAAGTCTCCTGCCAGCATGACCAATGGGGTCTTATCAGCAGGGGCAATGCAGCTACAGGGGAGTCAATCCTGACACCTCCAAGAGGACACATCCTGCTACCCAGTTCACTTGCAACAGCATGTAAGGGCTACATTACACCCAGCTCAAGGCAACATACAAAACTGTACTTAAAAGGCTTCCAGGACTTAAAACACTGTGATGGGGAGCTTCAGGGCAGCCAGCATGATCTGAATGGAGCATAAAGATCCAACCAGTGAATATTTTTTTTCCTCTCACTTGGTGGTTATAGAATTCTCCCCACGTTGCATCTCAGTTTCCCCATCTATACAAAGGGGCTAGTGATACTCAGAGCACAAACCACTCCACACTGGCAAAGGGCTTCTTATGGAAAGCTTGAGCCCAGCACAGGAGTCAGCTTACTGTGCTTTGAAAAGTGGCACATGATCCCCCATGCTTTATTGTGCACAAAAATTTCTATGGACTTTTTGTACTTGGGCACAGTGAAGTCACACCCTGCCAACGGATCTCCTGTATGCACTGGTCCTACAGAGGTGTGGGAAGGATTCATCACCCAGACATGCAAGAGGCTGAGGATTGTTATGATTAATCTTTCTCTGTGATGTGGATGTACTAAGGGACTCTATTCTGCCCAGACTGGCAGGAAGCCAGATACTGGATAAACACAGACCCAAAAGACCATTTCTGTCTCAAGGCATTTGTAAACAAAGATGCTCAACAGGAATCTTATATGCAGCAGTGGAGAATCCAAAGGGAAGGTGTAGTAGTTAGAGATAAACATGGAAAATATTCTGTGCTATTGTCAAGTCAATTTTGCATGCTGCAGTGAAGAATTTTGGGGTGATAAAGCCAATAGTAGTTTCCAATGCCAATGTAGAATGGGTCCAGCATCATTCACAAGCTGGGACTACGCACACCAGGATTCCTAGGGTATTCAGGATATGAAGCTCTCTTTCACCCTTCATTGAACCCTGGCTCGTATGTACACCTTGCAGAACGTGCTCAGCCAGGCAATGCGCCCCCTCACCACCCCAGCCAGCCCTGAGCTAAGCACAGGGCCATCCTTCCCACCCAAGAGGCTACTGATGGAGGAGACTGATACCTCAAGGGGCAGTTTTGCACCTATACTGATTTAACAGCTACCTACCTCCCACAGCCCAATTACTGGGGAAACAGAGCCATTGCCTGCACAGTGGAGCAGAGTGAACCCACACACCAAAGCAGATGGACAAAGACTTGTCCTACACACTCCTGCCAGCTCCTGTTCACGCCAACGGTACGTGAGCCACACTGGTAAACCAGGCAGCTACCTACTAGAAATAAACATATGGCAGTGAAAGTGCAGAGATGAAAAGCTCCTATTTCATCTGTGGCATCATCTGGGGTTGTTACAGCATTAGACACACCAGAGGTCAGTGCTTTGTAGGTTCTTTTTGGTGTATTCTCTTTTAAAAAATCCCTTAATTACATCCTAAATTAGAATATAGACAGGAAGGCTTCAACACAGGAAAATCCAAACCACTTCTGCTTCTCAGTTGCAGAGGAACTCTTGAAAATCTTTTAGACTACACAAAAATCTCCAGAACGAATGCATTGTCCATCTCTCAAGCTCTCTGTTTGCTTGCAGAGCTTTGCAGGTGTTTGGATACTGATTCCCTCTTTTGTGGGGGGTTTTCCTAGGACTGAGCAGGCAAGATCAAAATCCAGTCAATCACTCCACCACTGCTGTGAGCTTTCTAAAATTTCTTGCAAGGCAATAAATCATGAGAACAGTTTTGTTACCTGATGAATAATATTTGCTGAGAGGGTGGACTTGGTCGTCAGGAGACCAGTGCTTTGTTACTGAATCTGCTCGTGACTTGGTGTAATTTTTACCTCCTTCTCAGCAAGTCACTTTTTGCCTGTCTCTTTCTCCACCTTTGCTTTCCTCTTCAAGAAGGGTTAAATAATCTCACGCTATGTCTTCTCTAGTGGGGCTGGGCTGTGGATCCTAGAAACTGCTCTGCTGCTTTCCCTTTTCAAATGAAAGGTGGAACTGGGCGCACAATTTACTGTTCCTCCCTTTAAAATGTCAAAAAGCCGCTTAATTCTCCTCCTTTGAGAGCTATTTTCTGTTAAAACCCAATATCATAAAATAGGTACAGCCAGAGGGTAAGTCGGTAGAAGCTATTACTAAAATCAGAGTGATGTGGTTTTGTAATGGCTCAGAAAGGCTGCACAGGATCACTCATCCCCAGAGCAAGGGACCGAACATCTTCCAAGCAGAGATGTTAGCAGTGCTCCAAACATCCTCTGTTCAGAGGAAACTCTGCTCATTAACATCTTATAGGACATAAAAGCTTTTTGCTTTTCTTTTGGTGGGGTAGAGAACAAAAGTTATTCCAGTTACATAAGCAGGATCCCTAGATAGCTACTTATTTTCCATGAGGAAACATGTGAGTTCAAGGCCTTTATTTTTGATTCAGAAAGACTCTTGAACTATCTAGCAGAACACAACATTAAAATAGCCACCCTGGGAGAGAACAAAGACCCCTCTAACCCCATATTCTGTCTCCAGCAGTTGCCCACAGCAGATGCCTAAGGGAAAAGCGTGAGGTCGAAGAGGTGGCAAAGCTTCCCCAGACTGCTCTCCCCAAAGGGTTTCCTGAGCCAGAGACACTGTGTTTATATCCAACCACCCTGCACCTATATCCCTGCAGGCCCTGGGCTGGGGCAATGCAGGGTGCAAAGAGGCAGAAGCACGAGGGTGAACATTTTGTGCAAGTGCAGGACCGCTCCTCCCATCTGTGAGATGCTGCTCAGCCTCCATTGTGATAAATACCCTTCTCACATCTGCTCCCCAAAAAATAAAACAAGTTCCAAATAACTATAAATCATCTGGTATTTCCCTTCCCAAGGGCCTCCCTCTACAGCTTTTACCTTCAATAAGAACTGAAATAGGTCAATATAGAGAAACTAATGAAAATCTACCCTTCATTAACAGTTGCTTATGAAATTGGCCCATCTGAGTCATGCCATACCTCTACCCAGTAACCCACATATTGTACACAGGATATGTTTGCACTGCAATCAAAGAAATAATCATTGAGATGTTTACTGCACCCAGACGTTATATAATAGCTGTGGCTAGTCTTACTGGCTACATTGGTCACATCATTTAATATTTCCATGCTGATAACATAAGGGTAACAGGAAACAAACCAGCAAAAAACCCACAGAAATCCAGTCAACAAAAACCTCTCCAAACAAATGTGCACTGATGGTCCACTTCAAAACATCCTCCCATGTGTCTCCAGTGAAGAATCCAGAGCACTTGCTAGGACCAATCTCTGACCAGATTTGAAAAGCATTTAGGTGCAGAAAGTCAGAGCAAGCTGTCTAGTCATGGTTTCTGAAGCCCTGGACTATTTCAGATTAAGGAACTGATACAGAAGTTTTAAACCCGAGTTCAGTTTTCAGAAAAGTTACATCATTAGGGTGGGATTCCTCTTTTGTCTGTGCCTGTTTGATATTTAGGAGTTTGGTCTTTCCCAGTTAACTAAGCCCTTAAGAAAAGGTACCTCCAGAGAATGACTTATCCCATCTTAAGACGGCAGCTAAGAGGATAAGATGACCTGACATTTACAGGCACTTCTCTCCTTTAACTACAGGAGGAATTATACAACTAATTTACACCTCGCATTTGGGTGATTAGTACTAGGTGAGAAGAATTTCACTATTCTGTGCCCACATCTGTGTTTTAGATGGACTTAAGTACAGAGGATTTCAGGTCTGCTTCCAGTTAACAGGACTTTTGTTTTAATATGCTTTTTTAAATAGTCCTCTAAATATGTATTAACTATGACTGAAATGGGGGAAGGGAAGCAGCAGACCAAAGTACTCTCCCCACTTCTGCCCCAGAGCTCTTTGTGTGTGTTTCAGCAAACTGCACCAACACCCAATGCCTTGTAAATGTTCTCAAGCAGCACTGAACTTCCTCTCTCCAGTTAGGTTGCTGTTAGTCCTCACTAGGAAGGGTTTCTGCAGGGAGTCCTGCTGCAACTGCTGGTGATGCTACAAGAGCTCTGGCAGAGCGTACAACATCTCAGAACACTTCAGGAGGTGTCTTGAGGTTTCAAACACCACTCAAAGCAGGGAAAATTTTGCATTTTGGGATCTTATCCAGTTAAGTTTTGAGCACCCTCAATGACAGGAATTGCACAACATCTCCAGGCCCTTGTCCTCGTGTTTGACCACCTGTGCTGCATAGAATGCCCATGTCTGCCCAAGAGCACCACCCTGACACACAGTCTTATTTTCAGCCACCATGAGATCACTGAATAGGATCATTCCATATCCCTCAGTATAAAAAACTAATTATGTTAAGGCCTAGATATATTATGATTGAAAACTGCTGGGCAGATTAACAACTTCATGTTCCATCTTTTGCCCATTAAAGTATCCCATGAAAACACTCTACCTGCTAATTATGGGTATGCACACAGGCCCGCTGGGTTTGGTTTTGCTGTTATTACAATGTTGTACCTGGCAGGGTGAGCTGAGAGGTCAGGGCTGCAGATCAGTAAACAGGAACAGAACTGGGAAATCTTGAAGACAACTCTGAAGCGGAGTTTTTCCACTCAAAGTTTGATCTATTATTGCAATGAATGTTGCATCCTGCAACAGGAAGGTAGAAAAATAACAGGAAGGATTCCAAAGAGAAGAGGACAAACCTGCAGTCAGAGAGAGCTGGGCAAATAAAGTCTTTGCAAGTTCATCAGCTTGAACTGAAAAATGGCTTTCAGCTCAGCCTGCATAATGTGATTTGTATGCTGTTCAGAGCAATCATTAGGCGAGGTAGTTAACTGGCTCTGTTATGTATTATGCTACAAGTGCAAGGTCTGGAATCCCACATAATTGCTACATAGATCTAGATTTAGCTTATCATCATTTTTTACACTAGCTTTTGAAAGAACAGAAAGAGCTTTGCAGTTGCCAGTCACTCACTTGGCCTTACTGGTGAGGGGAAGAGCTGTGGGCTGGCAAGACCTGAGAGAAGAATGCACAGCTCACACATGGCCAGTGCTGCATCCAGCTGTGACAGTCTGGGCAGTCAGATCCAGTATTTTGAAGAATAAAATCAGCCAGAAAACAGATAAGGACCACCTGTGAGCTATCACTGTGAGTTCACACAGGCACCTTCCCCTCAGGGAACCCCAGAGGCTCCCCAACCTCATGACCACCTCATAACCAGACCCACCTGGAGTCTGACACATGGAGAAAGTCAGGGGTTTGCCTGAGGTCACAAAAAAGGTAGTGGTAGGGATGGTACTGCACATACATGGCGTGAACCCCTGTGTCTGGCTTTGCCACAGAAACACCACCGTTATGTAGTTAGACTGTCTTGGCAAGGGCAGATGGGTTTTGTTTAGAAGCTTCTAGGAAAGCCATGCTCCTCAGGCTTGTTTAGACAAGTACATCCCAGGGAGTTATTTTATAACAGCCTGTGCTGGTGCTGCTTGCCACAGCCTGTGCAACAGGCACGTGTACCCAGTGCTCAGCCAAGTTCCCCAGCCATGCCCCAGCTCTGCCAGCGCTGCCCTGGCACAGCTTGGCACCCACAGCCACACGGAATCCTGCTGGCTGCTGCTCAGGGCAGTGTGTCACAGCGTCCTACTAACCACAGCTCACCTGCCCTGGCAGAGTGACCCACACCAGTCTAATCCCTAAATCGTTCAGCCTAACGCAATCCCCACCGGGACGGCCAGTAATTAACACCCTGCTAACCACTATTGGGGTGAGGCACGGGGTGGAACCCCTGGACAGACAAATAAAACCAGGACACTGAAACCAGTGCCCTTCTAGCAACACCACCTCTGCAGACAGCAGCCTGCTTCCCCCACCAGCACCCACAGACACCCCAAAAGCCCAGCTCTGAGGGGGTGACTCACGTGAGCCGGGCACACCGATGTGCCTGCCGTGCAGGAGGGGTGACACAGCACAACGCCGAGAGCAGGTGGACATCAGCCCTTGTGGTCCTGCACCTTTGGTCAAGTGTTTGGTAGCAGGGAGCAGCCTTGGCAGATTAAAAGAAGGATCAGAGGAGGTCAATGCTGTGGACACGCTGCTCAGATTGCTCTCACCTGGTGGGGATGAAACACCCACTGCAGGGCCAAGCTTCATGCCTTGAGCTTAGGTGACTTCTCAGCCCTCTAACACCAAGGGTATAGCCCTACTGTCCCTGTGGGACTTCTGTCCTCACTCTTCACCCAGGCTCCTTCAAAACGATTCCCCTTTTTGCTCCGCATACTTGGAAGAAATAAGGCAGAAGATATTTTTTTGTCACTGTTGCACCACCAATGTTTTTGTCTCTTTTTTAGGAAGGAGAGATGAAAATCTCTGGTCATGGAAAACCAGAGCCATCCTCCCTCAGGAACACCTCTGATTAGAAGCTGAAATTTCAGGTTCACTTACTCACCTGATTATTTGCTGCAAGGTTACAAGGACTTAGCCTTTACCACAGGGAGGCAAATTCCCCAAGAAGCCAGTTGACTGTTGCCATGAAATATAAATCACCTGTTATCTGATGGAAGGCCTGAATCCAGCTGGGGACCCTCTGCCCTTTTCCATGTGCAGAAAAAACAGAAAGCTCCTGTCTCAATAAGCTTACAATTTAGGACAAAACCACAGTGGGTGGGTGCAGACAGACAGCTGCCCCAGGAAGTACCAGGAGGCAGTAAGAATCACTACAGTAATTGCAGAGCATTAGAGGTGCCCTGGGAGACAGGTGATGTACTGCCAGTGTAAGGATTTAACAGCTGGGATCACCAGCTAAGGAAGGCAGGAGCTGACATCCTAAGCAGAAGAGAGAGGTGAGAGAGGGTAGAAATGTGCCTCAGAAATGAGCCTAAGCAGCCTATGTTCAATGTGGTAAAGAAAGTGCCATGTGAAGGACTTGAGAGAAGATTGGTGTGACCAAAGCAGCAGGCTTTGACCTCAGTCCAGGCAGCAGCAACATTTTTAACTAGCTTTGTGTATTTTGTTCCTCTGATATTCCTGATGTGTGATGTTCCCAGGGAATTTACATAATGTGGGATAGACAACCTGCCAGAGACTGAAATTAGAGACTGAAATTACCTGGTGGCCTCTTCAATATCCAACTGCTTCACCTTTTCCAGTGTCGCTGAGGGAGGGAGAGCCAAGGGTAGAAGAGACCCAAGCAAATCTGTTCCTTTCCTCAACAAGGTAAATCCATGACATTTCTGCAACAAATTGCACCACAGGCCAAAAATCTTCCCAGGGATCACAGCCAGAATGACTTCTGCCGTGTTGGCAGGACTCTGAGCCTGCCCTTCTTGACCCCTTCCTCACCTAGTCCCCCTCTCTCCCCCATCCTCGGCTAGGGAGCCGTGCCAGGCTCCTCTCCATGCCCCACCTGCTGACTCCACACAGGAGCTGTTGTGACAAGCTGAGAGCAAATGCTTGTTTCCATCTTCATGGCAGATAAGGACTCTCTAAAAGCAGCATTATACACAGCAACCGGCATAAAACAACTTTAATTTCACCTTATGCATAGAGGCCTAAGGAGCCTCATATTTCCTCTGTGAGTAATCAGGTGGAGTTTGCTTAGGTCTCGCTAGGCTGCTCATGGCTGGAGCTGGAACTGCTCCTGCATCCCCACCCCAGAGCACTCAGGGCATGGGGAGCAGAGAGCAAGAGGGCTCAGAGGCATGGTCCAGGAGAAATGATCACATTAGAACAGACATGGTACTGGCTCCAGATCTGTGTTTGTTTGCACTAAACTGTCCCCTCTGAATCCAAAACCATGGTGACACAGGAGAGTTTGGGTTTACACCATAGAGGACACAGTTTCCCAAGTGACTGCATCTTTCCTTGTTGTAATTTGTCTTCTTGTAAAAGGAAATTTATTTCTAGATTACCTACAGAATTAGTTATCTCCTGTTGCTGCTCCAGAAATAAAATTTTCATGAAGTAAAGCAACAGTCCAGAACGGCAGCTTTCAGAGCCTGGAGCAGAAATCAAAATAAAATATCATCAAGAAGAGTTCTCAGTTCTTTCAAGCACTAAGATTTCTCCCTGGGGAAGAGTATTCAACTGTAATAAAAAATATATTGTTTACATTTTTATGGCTGCACAACTCATGTTCTGTGAGGTTGACTCATCTCTGATGCCTATAGGATGGGAGAGAATAGAAATAATATTTTACGCCCAGAATGAGAGTTAAGCCCAGACATTCCCAAAGCAGTTGGTTATTTTTTGTGCTCCTGGTCAGGATTTGCCTCTGAGATCATGGCCACAGCAGACAAATGAAACCCTGAGCAAGTGAGAGACCTCCACAACATCTCTGCACAAACTATGTTGTTTTAAACCTCCTACATCAAGGTACCAAGGAAGCACATGGAGACTTCATGGTCCTTAGTTCACAGGTACTACCAAAAATTTCAAGGATCTTTCAGGGAACAGTAGTCCCCGTGGAAAATATCCTCAGACTCTTACTGTGGCATTATTACAACCTCCTGCCCATACAAATTCCTATTCCTTTAATGGAAAAGGAAACCTTGTCTTGTTCAGCAAGCAAATGCTTTTGCTGTAGCTTCCAAAGAGCAAGCTCTGAAGGCTGGTAGTGAAAAGCTGGAGCTTGATCCAGTAGCACTTCTAGAGAGCCAGACAGGGACACCAGCAGCTGAGGAGTACCATTATATCTTGGACACGAGTTTGATATGCAGAACCACCAAACCCCGGCACTTAGCTTTCTCTTACACCTCCCCTCCTTCCCATACACTCTTTTCCACAATATAAGGCCAGAAAAGTTGGAGCACAGCTAAGATGACCCAGCTGAAGTCCTCTGAATTTTTTCACTAGTCTTATTTTGAAAACCAATCTGTATTGGTAACATGTGGCACTGATGATGCAAGTATCAATTTGCCATTTTTAAAAACCTACACATTTTGCTAGAAAATCTAGCAAATTTCCGAATACTGTCCTAGAGACCCTCATACAGCCCTTGACAAAACAGGCAGGGCCTTCTTCTGACATTGCCTGAAGACTCCAGGGTTATGTGAACATATGAAAAGCAACACATTAGCAAAACAGTGCTCCACTCACACGTCATGGGCCAGACTAGGTGCCAGTACCTACTACTGGCTTTCATAGAAATAGTTCACATTTTGGTCCAGCAATGTTCTCCCAAACCTCAACCATCCCACTCCAACAATATGAAGATTTCAGTGAGGGATGGTCTTCCTGGCCAACATTAATCAAAATTCTGCACTGAAACCTTCCACCCAAGCAGGGAACTGTAAACAAGGTAGGTAAAGACAGTGATTTTTGAAGTGGGTTTTTGCACCTGTGTTTGGGACAGACTGTTCCAAGGGCAGCCAACCTGTCTGGTTGCTATAGCCAGGCATCCTGTCTCTGACAGCAGCCCATAACTGATGTTTAGGGAAGATGTAAATGCCAGGAAAGCCTGTAGTGACACTTCCCTAGAAATACCAGAGCCTTCCTGGACCAAAGATAGTATCTCTGTATTTCATAGCTCTCGGGGGATTTTTCATTCACCACTGTGTGCAAGACAAATTGTGTGAAAAAGCAACTTCTATTGTTCTAAAAACTGCTACCTGATATTTTCATCTGATTCTCCCTGGTATAACAACTAGTCCCTCATCATCATCCCTGTGCCACCTCACATGTGACAGGTCCTGCCACCCCATCCTAGTTGGCTGGACTGTGCCTACTTGGCCCTTTGTACAGCAGTTGCTCCAAGCAATCTCCCTATCTTTGTCAGCTCGCTATAAACCAACAAGTGACACCCCAAAACCTTCATGCAGCCAAGAGCTCTGTGGTGTATCTCAACAGCAAGGTGAGAGATGGCTCCAAGAGTGTCTTGAGTCCAAGATGACAATGGCTTCCCAGAGCTCCTTCAGTTGTGTTACAAGCCTGGATGGCCCTGACCACAGAATTGAACTTCAATGTAGAAGGCAGCAAGCAGATGGATCAAGAGAAATACTTCTTTGTCCTTTTGTGTTCTCAATTCTGGTAAACTGTGGAAGAGATACACCCCCACCCCACCAAGAAGTCAAGAGAGGACCATGGCCAGTAATGTCTTGCACCAGAGGCACAAAGCAGGAGGGAATACGCTATAGATCAATGCTTCTCAAATCGGTTTGTGCTAAGACAATGCACAGCAAATTCTGTGTTACCACTGAACCCTGAGCACATCTGTCTATGACACCTGCAAATGAGGTCTCTGTCAGTGATGCTCATGAAGGTCAAGCTCTACCCAAGCTCTCGGCCCATCAATTTTCTACCATTATGACTGAAAGAGTCAGATCAAGTCAACAATGTCTGAAATTATAGATGACCTCAAGCATCCCCCACAAGAGTCCCAGCTGTTGTAACCACTCAATACATGGTCTAGATGCAGGTAACTGTCTTTTGTTTCTTCTGACTTAGGTCAGCCTTTAGAAACGTTGAGTCAGGTTTCAAGTCAGCATAACCTCTTGCCATCTTTTTTTAGTGAGTGGAGATACAATGACTCAGCACCAGAATGATGACACAGAAATCTGCAGCAGATGATCAAATGTGCAATAATAAATCAATGCTGGAGCCAGCTCCTACAATTCATAGCTGCTTATTAATTTCTGCCCCCACCTCTGCTACCCCTTCACAGCTCCTTTCCCTGGGACATCCCTAACACGGTATAAAAACATTCAGCTGTGCTCTCAGGAAACTGCAGGAAAAGGGGAAAGCATGTCTTGCTGTTGAACCCACTCTGTGAGTTGCAAGTGTTATTTTTAAACCATCTTGCAAAAGGATGCAGTTCCCATCAGCCAGGGAATGTCTGAACTTCTGTGAGACAAGGCCTTGCATTTCAAAAGGCAGAAAATGTGGCATGTGCTGCTATTGTTGCTGTGGCAATACCGTGTGCAGTGAATGCTATAGCATAAAGTAAACACATAGCTGCAACACAAATTAAACTGGCCCAGAGCAGCTCTTACTTAGATGGTGGACATTTTCTTAAATTGAATGTTTTCTTTCCAATATTGCTGTGATGAGGCAGAGGATGCTAAGTCAATCTCAGCTCACCAGAGACTGACTTAGCTGTTCTCTCTCCTGCTCTGCATGGCTGGGGGACACCTTGCCAGCTGAACCATCTCCACCAAGAAGAACAGGACTTCTGCTTGTACCAGTGTGAAGGATCTGACTTGCACTCCATGCTCATATTATTGTGGAAGTAAAAAAAGATGGGCACCCACAGGTATGTGGTTGAGCTTCAGGGATGGGGAAGAAGAGGATGAGAGAAGTGAAGGTGCAACAGGTACAGAAGATATAACACAGAGAACCAGTCATGGATCCATTGCCTATGCTGCTCTCTGGCCCCAGGGAATATCACATTGTGGATCTCCAGCAAGTGGATACGTCCATCTCATAGCACAGGCTACACCACTTGGTTCACTTGCCCAGGGAAGTGGTGGAGTCTCCATCCCTGGAGGTGTTCAAAAAATGTGTAGATGTGGCACTTTGGGACACAGTTTAGTAGGCACAGTGGTTTGGGGCTGATGGTTGGATTTGATGATCTTAGATGCCTTTTCCAGCCTTAATGATTCTATAATTCTGTTCTCTGTTCAAGACATGATTTCCCTCTTGCCTCTGGAGCACATCTTGCAAAGAGGACCAATATTGCTCAGCATCTTGTCTGCACAGACCTGGAAGCACCCTGAGAAGACAAGGTTGGATGTTTTCTGTGGGTGAGGCTCTGGCTGAGCTCCTGCTGCATGAGACGGATAAAGCTAGGAGCCTGCTTGGATAGAGAGAGAGAGAGAGAGAGAACAGAGGTGTTCCCTCTTTGGAGATATTTGGAGGCTTTTTTGTAACCCAGCCCTTGTCCTTTGGCTGTTGTGACTTCTTAGGCTCCAAGCCTAGCTAGCCATCTCATATCTCCACCAGACACACAGGCCCCAACAAAGCACCTGCTATCAGAGAGGACATGACAGCATCTTTGACTGCTGTTCTTCACCCCAGACCCTGAGGAGCTTCACTACTCATGCTCTGCTCTGTCCTGTGACAAACATGCAGATCAAATGACTGCCCCTACCACTACAGAAGCCCAGGTGATGTTCATGCACGGTTTTGTTCATCACACAAAAGCAGTACACGTGAAAAGCAGTCACTTATAATGAAGATGTTAAAATGCAGGTTTGGTGCCTTTGGATGTCTTTTCAACAACGACTTCAGCAGCTGGCAGCTCCCACTGAAGGATGCAAACGGATTTTCAGAGGAGCTCAAGTCCATTTGAGACACAAAGGGGCCCTTCTCTCACCCACACCAGCCTGTTTCAGAGCCTTGGCTGAGTGCCTTTGCTCATTACCTCGTCTCTCTGCCCTGCAAAGGAGGAACATTGCTGAAACGAGAGACTGTTTCCTCTGCTCAGGTTTCAATGTAATTTTAGAATAGGTTGGTGCTGGGAAGGATAAATCCTGATCTGCCTCCAGCAAGAATTTCCACTACAAATAATTGGGATTTCAGTTCAAGTCAGGGTAGGGATGCAGGGGCCAACAGTTAAAGTGGAATCAAGAACTGCTGGTGATTTAAGGTTTCTCCACTGGTCTCACTACTTCCTGACCTTCTTAAATAAGGGACAATACTTACTTTGACCTGCCAAATTACTTTTTGTGGAAAAACAATATCCCTCAAAGAAAGACTGTCTCAGTATCAGTGAGGTTTAAGTGTTATGTTTCAATACTCTCATTTAGATTAATTTTCTCTTAACTTTAAAACTTTTGTCCTGTATTGATATACTTTTTTATGTGAGTGATTTATCTCTTCATGTTTCCAGTTATTAAAATAAAATATTTAATTCTTTCTTTTTTTAAAATTTTTCAGTAACAAGTAAATTCAAATTAGATTCCAATTAAATTCATTGCTGTTTAAAAAAAAAAGCAGATATCAATGGAATGGAACCTGATTTCTATATATCCCTACTCTAAAGCATCCTATCAGAAGAGAGAGCAAAGCACACCAAGAATAGCTACCTGCAGAATATAGTCGGGCACGTGTTCTCGGAAATTAAGTTGCACCTCAGTCCAGGAAATCAAACATGCCTAAGCAACTGAGATGATCTATGAAAGCAGGAATCCCCCAATGATCTGCATACCGAGTTCTGCCATTGAAGGGTGATTAGCTGGATATTTTATTCACTGGCAGGCTGACTCCAGCGTCACTGTGAGTGCATTTCCTGGCAGCTGGCAATCCTCTGGGGCTTTCTGACTTCACAGCAGGCAGTACAAAGCATAACAGTGCTCTGCTGACTACCTGTGCTCAGCACTTGTGGGCTTACCTGCACCTTTCTCTCCCAGAGCAGGACACCAGTGCTTCCTTTCTCCTCTCTCTCACAGCAACCCACCTGTAAGCTCCCATTTCACTTCAACATGAAGCATTTAGGTTCATAATAGATGTCAAACCCCAATGTGATCACCCAGCTCTTTAGCTTTAGGACATGACTCACTCTTGCTTTGCACGTGTCAGATGAGACCATCTATAATTCTCTCTGCAAACATCTCTTGGTTGCACAGGCACTGCCTAAAGTTTGAGGACTGGGTGGGAAGGAGAGTGTTGTACCATTAAGGGAAGGAAATTCTCTTCCATGAGAAAAAAACATTGGGTTCAAGACTTATGATTCCTTCCCCAAGCTCACAAACATCACTCCTTTCCTTACACAGTATTACTGGTCTCTCACCAGCCCCGCTCCCTCTCTTCTGAAATACTCTATGCTGTGTCTATCCAACCATCTTACCTTGAGTGGCATCCAAAAGCCTTCCTCTTCCCCTTCCCTTTCCCCTTGCCCTCCCTCTTCCTCTTCCCCTTCCCCTTCCCCTTCCCCTTGCCCTTCACTTCCCCCTCTTATTTCCAACAAACCCTGCTCTCTAGCCTTGCCTTTGCTCTGCTTACCACAGGGACTTCTGAGAATGCCACCCAATACCTGACAGATCTCTGCAGCATGTGAAATCCCAACGGCACCTCTGGATGTCACAGCTACGCCAGTCGGCTCCTTGTGTGTGCACGTGTGTTTTGGTTTGCACCTTTGCTTTGTATTTTATATGGGAAAAGGCAAACAGGCTGTCCCTTGCGAATGCTTCCTAAAGAGAGGCCTCGATCCCATCCTCAGCCTGTCTCCTCCACACCAGCACAGGCATTAGGTCATCATTCTTGTCCTGCCAACAGTTGCTAACTGCCCACAGACTCCTGCTGAAACAGGTCGGAGAGCTTTAGGAGCTAAATCCTCCTCCAGGGTTTCGAACAAGTTTCACAAGGCGCTTCAAAGCCTCAGCAGCTGGACCAGTGATACGATGTCATGTGCTGCAGATGAAATGATAATACTTGTCTAAAATGGATTTGCTGGGATTTGTTTCGTGCTCCCTCCACCTGTTGCCCCTCTCGTGGAGTCCTCCTTTCCTTGGGATTTTGTCTTCATGACTTAAGCCGTCTGTTTGTGGGGAAGTAGAGCTTGTTTGACCTCACTCTTTTTCACCTTATCTTCTTGTCTCGTCCTGACACAAAAGCTCAGCAGTAACCAGGAGCGGGATGCATGGTCTGGGGAGAAGGAAAAGAGGCACAGCCTCCTCTAAAACTGTTACACTAACTGGCTAATTAACAGCTTGCTGATTGCACTCTTAAAAGAAGTATGGTTAAAGGAGGACACACAGTGTGTACCTCCTTTCCCTTAAGAGGTGGTTGTAAATGAATTGACAAATTACACAAAGTGGGATTACTTGGCTTGATATGTTATGTAATTGCCCAGACCAGCTGGTGGGGAGAAATCATAACCAAATCGAGCTCCTGTTCCACTGCACAGGTGGGATTTCTCCTCCCAGACCCACACGTCCAGCTCTGGTCCCAAACTTTTTCTCTAGGCACTCAGAGTAAATTAAATGACCTGACTTTCCTGCCAAACACATAGGGACCTCCGAGAAGTTCACAGTTGCGAGGAGAGAAGAATAAATGTCTGCACTGTACCTGAGCAGACATCCTTCCGAGCAGGTATTCTCAGACAGGCTTGGGGGGCAGTGGAAGAACGGTTAAATGTTTAGAGGTCAGGCAACCTGGACTCTTTCTCCTGCTTGGACCACAACTTTCCTGAAAAAGTTTAGTTTCTGGCCTCAATTTTTTCCCCTAATAAGAAAATAAAAAGTATCTGATGCTTTGTCTAAAGTGCCCATATACCAGTAAAGCCTGTCTGGGATCCTAAGTCCTTAGATTAACTCAGTTAGAGTCTGGTACCTTAAACTATATGTAGTCACTTAAGTTTAAAAACCAAATGCACACATCTAAGTGAGGTGACAACACGCCTGTGGTCAAGCAAGGACCTAAACCCAGGCCTCTAGTTAATAGCCAACTATTTCTAAAGCAGTGTGTCTGTCCCTCCATTTGCCAAGCTATTAAATGAGGTGAAAAGGACTCCACTGTCTCTCAGGCACACGGGAAAGCTAAACAGGTTCAGAATAGCCACTGTTCAGCCACTGCAGTAATGTAGAGAGGAACAGGGACTGGCAGCAGTAAAAACAATCACAAATTAGAAATTAAAATTCTTTTTAATAGCAAAATAAGCCACAGTACAAGCAGGGCCAAGTCTCTTCAAAGTTCATTATGGTCTGGACTGCAATGAGGGGTGTGATAGAAACATTTTGGGGACAGTTCATTATGGGAACTAGCAGTGAAACAAAAGCTGAACTTCCTCCCACGTTGGAGTTGAAGGCCAGTCAATTACCACATCATTTAGTCTGACCTCCTGTAAGGTGTAAGCTTTAATGCATCACTCAGTGTTTCCTTTCAAGCCTCACAACTTGAGACTGACTAAAGCACAACCTCCAGAAAGTCTTGGCTGAATCACCTGAAGGAGACCATACCAGCAGTCCCAAGGGACTGTGCCTCTTTGTGTGAGCGGGGTGGAGGCCAGGCTCAAGTCCCCGCACTTGTCACTGGAGGTGGAGAAGGAGGAGGCGACTGCCTCCACTTTCCAGAGGAAGTCACACGCTGGGTTTTTTCAGCCCTGCTCACATCAGCGCCTACGTCGCCTTTGTCACGGCAACGGCAGGAGAGATCTGTCAGACAAGCGAGCGCGGAGGGCTCCTGAGCGCAGCATCCCGCGGCGGGGCCGGAGCAGCACGAGTGGTCCAGGAGAGAGCACCAACTGCGTCACCCTGCAGCTTCGGAGAGAACCCACATCCAGCCCCGCAGAGAGCGAGGCGGGGCAGGCTGCACACGCCTGCGGCAGGGAAGTGGTCCCTATGACGTGACTGTTGTCACAATTGACTGACAGGGAGTTTGAGGGACCCCCACGTGCTCTCCGGGCAGCTCAGCACCGCCCTCACGAGCTCACTTCCTCCCCTTTGCTTCCCCTCTCCCCAAATTGCTCCCTTTGCTGGAGCCACTGCCAGCAGTTGAGGGGCTGTGCTCTGGAGATGATCCGCGTTCACATATACAAAAATGCATCCGAACCCAAACCACAGCCTGTTTATTATAGCAGGGCTCTTTTCAACCCCAACAGCACAACAGAGTGAAATGACACGTCATAGTGGAGCTGCTGTGACTAAAAGTGAGGAATGCTCTTCCTCCTTGCATCCTTGCTCATCCTTGTCCCCATCCCTGCTCCTGGGAGTAGTTCCCATTGCCTCCTTTGCATTGATTTTGAGGCTCATAAGACCTGCTTCAGCTCATGACTCCAGCACAAAATGATGTTTGGGCTTGCTAGGTTACTTCTTTCAGTGGAACACTATGTAAACCCAGGTTAAACCCTTCTTTGTAACCTCCTAAACTCCCCTTCAGTGATTTCAGTGGTTGGGGGTCACAGCAGAGGCCACTCACGGCTGCCCTGGGTGGGGTGGAGACTGCACGCAGCAATGGGTGGGCAGGACAAGAGCAGGGCTCTGTGGGGCTTGGATCCCTCTCACACCAGCTTCATCTCCAAAGAAAACAGTGGCAAACAGGAACCTGGAGACACCACCAGCCATAATGGTCCCAGATGAGTTTTTGTTTGCTGCAGCAAATGAGATATGACTTGTTCTTAACAATGGAAGAAAACCAGCCAGACCTAGAAGAGCACAGACAACACAGCAAAGCAACTTGATTTCTAAAAAACTACTTAAACTGCTGCTTAAATATGTGCATTTAGGTGCTGCATGTGGCTTTCCCAGTACATCAGTGGCTTTAGGGACCTTTGCTAACCTTCAAATTTTCACTAAAAAAAATTACCCCATTTTCCCTTCTAACACTAACAAAGAGCAAAGTCAATGGGGAAAAAGCCTGAAAATCTTTACACTTGGGAGCAGAGTTAAGTAATTTGACAAAATGATCCACAGGGAGATTTGCAATACTGTGAGAAAAGGGGACCTGCATTTTTTGTGGTTAGCAACCCAACAGTAAAATACAAAGCTTTTCAGAAAGGTGAAGGATAAAGTTCATAACTGTCAGTTAAACAACTGACCAGGCCCAGTGGTTTCCACAGCTTGCTCCAGCAGTGAAAGGAGTGCTGCACACACACAGCTGGGATTTGTGCCCTGGCCATTTTGCACTAGGGAATCATCAGTTGCCCTGATTGCCCTCTGCAGCAATGTTGCCCACAAATACCCTGTGGAGCAGGCAGGCTGCCAGAGCAATTTTGTCTCCCAATTGTCTGATCATCTCTCTGGGTTATTTCTGAACTGAAGAGGTAAATGTATCCAGCCTCTGCAACAAGTTCAGGTGGTTGTCACATCTCTGCTTGCCTCAGTCTAGATGTGTGACCACCTCATGGATACACCATGCTGGGATGCTCCACAATATACACTGCAATCTGCTGAAAGTGTCTCCAAGCATTTTGGTTCTCAAAAAAAAAGCTAAAATTAGCTGTCCAGGCAAAATCCATATCTTTCCACAGGGTCTTAGTACTTGGTTCTTACATTGACTTCTTTTGTATTGCAGGAGTCCATTTGCCCTCCTCCCACACACACCACAATGACTTCTCCATTATGAAGCTGAAACCTCTCTGCAAACCCCCGGTGTTGGTTTGCATTAATCTCATCAATACTCATTGAATAATTAAAAAATAAACCTGAAGAATGTTGAATGCTTCTTTCTCCTTCCTCTTCCTTCCAACTACGCAACACATTGATAAGATCATTAGTAGTCATTTAGCATACGATTTTCATGTTTGTTGTTGTTGCTGTTGCTGTAATATTTTTGCTTTTTAAAATTCCAGAATTTGGCTTTTTAAGTGTGACTGAGGTTGTGTGGGAGAGAAGTTTGCATCCTTGCCAGGGCTCCAAGGATATGCTTTATATCTGGACTGCTTAAAATCTCCCTCACCATCAAGGCTCCTATTGCAGCTAACATCATTTTTATTTTGTTACTATGCAGGACCTTATATTTTTGTCGTTGTGTATGACCTTCTTAATCTAAACATGTCACTCTAAGATAGAATGGTACTGCTTGCTTTCTTTCCCTGTTAGAAATCTTTGTTGAGTAACTTTAATTCAGAGGTGTCTTGTGCGCTTGAGATGTGTGAACTGGGATCATATTTCCTACACAACCCAGACCAGAAAAGTTCACAAAGTGGCTAATTCTGATCCAAAGTATTCTATGATTCTATGATATAGGATGCAAATTGCTATGCCTTTGGCAAGCTTCTGTTTACTCTTTATTCTAAACATAAGGAAATGGATTTCCAAGTGCCTGGACAGTGCAGTAACATCACTCTTACCCTGCTACTGCAGAGCAAGCCTGAAGTGGTGCTGAACATGAATGCAAAACAAGAGTATGTTGAGGATCAACATGTACATGTGCCAGACGTCAACAGCAAACCCAGCTGTCCAGGCAAGAGCCCTTTTGAAGCCTGTACTGGGGTGCCCACTTGTCAGAGTCATACTTGGATCATCTGATGACTCAGTGGGGTCTTCAACATACAGCAACAACAATTGTCTTTCAGCCCTGTGATGGTCCTTGCTGACCTAACTGCTGTGCAGGTGTCTTGGAGACAGACTGCATCACAGAAAGCTGCACAAACTCAACAAAAAATATGCACACACCCACACACACAAACCTGGTTGAAAGCCATCTAAAAGCCTGGTACAAGCATGGAGCCTTCCCAGGAATCTCTTCAAGACAGCAATCCTCCTCAGGAGGATTACACTAAACCACTTACTCAGCTATACTAGACTTCATGGCACTGCACTCTGTTAATCTTCACCCAAGAGATAAACACCTCCTTCGATGGGAAGCCAATGTGATGTGAGTACTCCATGTGTAATAAAACCTGCAGTAAAACAACGCTGCCAGTGCATTACAAAGTCCTATTCTAGATCAGTCCTACAGCTGCCTCTTGGGTAGAGCCGTTAATTAAGGTGACTGACTTACATCTGAACAAGCTGCAGTTAGACACCCGCAGAAGACCAGCTCAGGAGCTCTTTGTTTTTGAAACAGATCCTTCTCTGTCTGAGCCTGGCCAGCACTCACAGCAGAGGACCTCTGCTGCTTCACTTCTTGGCATCTGACCCACTGAAAAGTCCCAGCTATGATGTCCCAGGCAGAACTGCCCAGCGGATATAAAGATCGAGTCCCGTTTCATTGTAGTGGGAATAAGTCGTTCCGCTCTCGCAGCCAAGCTTGAAAAATCTCATTTTATTATTCAAAACATTTTCAGTTTTGTGGAGGAGGGTTTGCTGATATTTCAGAAATGAGAAGACAACTGCTTCGTGATCTTGTAACTAGGGAGCAAACGAGAGCTCGTTAGAAAATAGGAAAGGATTGCGGGGGTGTTGCACATTTCCCACCTAACTCCTGTGGTTTTCTGCATTACAATTCAGTAGCTTGAACAAGGCTTCTACAACAGATCTTGTGATATAAGGTGTTTTCCAGGAAGCCCATCTTCTTCAGAGTCAGAGCAATATCTAAGACCCTCAAAAGCAAATACAAAATGTAAAAGTACAGGTTTCTAGTTCATAAGACTAAAAAATGTGGGCAGCAAAATTCCAAAGCCACCATCAAAATTCAAAAATCACCTATCAAAAACAACCCAACCTGAAATCTTGGCTTTTACTTGGTTTTGGAGGGCGTAGCTAAGAGCTTTTTATTGCTTGCACTTTAATATCCAAGCACAGTGAGCGGTGTGACAGTGAGTACTAATCAACTTCCCTGCATGCTGCCTTGGGAAAGAAAAACCAAAATGATTGTCCCATGTGGGATAAATTAGCATGTACCTCTAAAGATAATGCTCCCTAGTCCGTAGGGCCAGGCACAACCATCAAATTCTTGGTCAATCTGGCCAAGCTGTGGTTGAGGTATAGAGGTGATAGCAGACCAGAGAGCCTGTCCACTTCTCATACTAACATCAGCACTTTGCCTGAGCAGGAGTCACAGGGCTCTTTGTGAGGCAGCATCATCTCCTCCAGGGAAATCCCATCCAACTGTTTCTATGCTGTTCCTTGTGGCCTGCTGGGTTTTGCTTTGCAGTTCCTATCATCAGCTGAGAGGCCAGCAGTTTGTCAGACCCAGTTGGCCTCTTTCAGCCAGGCATGAGGCAGAGTAACAAATAAATAAATATGCAGCTGATGTTTTGTGGTAGAAGTTAGAGCCTCCTTCCCCTTCTATCAGCATTCTGTACAGAAAAAAAACCTGTTAGATATAGGTATGGAAAGCTGGTCACTCCATCCATCAGGTACAGCTCTTTTCTGTTGTAATCATAGAATCACAGGATGGTTTGGCTTGGAAGGGACCTTAAAGAAGATCCAGTTCCAATCCCCCTGCCAGGGGCAGGGACACCTCCCACTGGATCAGGTTACACAAAGATCCATCCTTGGCTTGAACATATCCAAGGATGGGGCATCCAAGACTTCTCTGGGCAATCTGTGCCAGTTTTTCACCACCACAACAGTAAAAAATTTTTTCCTAATATTTTATCTAAATCTCCCCTCTTTCAGCTTAAAACCATTACCTCTCATCCTATCCCTAAAAGAATAGGGTGCCTAAAATATATTTACTTGGAGCGACAAAAGTAAAGTAAAAACCCCAGTTGGAGACAAGACAGTTTTCTATCAAGTTCACTGTCAGTGTTGGATGTGTTCTTTGCTAGGGAGTTATATTTTTCTTAAAGGAAATACAAGAGAAGAAGCACAAGGCCTGTTAAATAAACCTTTACTATCCTACTGTTAGATTGTCTGCGATTATTCTAGCGACAGAGCCACGCTGGACTGGTTACAAACTCCATTATGAGGAGACAATTGTAAAGAATCACCTTGAAAGCAATCAATCTTATCTAAGTTATTAATTGTGGATTCATGAAATGATAATATGCTAAGCTTAAAGGTGCTGCATTTGCTGCTGAATACTGGTAATAGGATTTGTGTCACCTTATTGATCTGCGTTTACACACCACCACCAAGCAGACAAGCTTAAGGAAACACCAATTTTCCTTTGATAAGGGTTATGCCAAATGACAACAGAGAGGAAGGGAATGAACTTGGTCCCTTTGATTTCTAGGTGTGGGCTGTGCACAGGTCACAGTATCACAAGGTTGGAAAAGACCTCTGAGATCATCTTGTCCAACCTATGACCCAACACCAACACCTACTTGTCATTTAAACCATGGCACTAAGCACCTCATCCAGTCTGTTTTTAAACACTTCCAGGGATGATGACTCCACCACCTCCCTGGGCAGCACATTCCAATGGCCAATCACCCTTTCAGTGAAAAATATTTTCCTAATATCAAGCCTAAACCTCCCCTGACAAAGCTCTAGACCATGTCCTCTTGTTCTGTCACTGGACACCTGAGGTCTCCATTTCATTTATCACAGAAGATCTGCAGTCAATATCCTCCTCTTTGATATTCTCCCTCAAGACTATCTGGAGGGAGAAAGCCCATCTCAGCAGAGAAGATTAGGGTGTCATCTTCTCCTTAGCCCTGGCCACAACCAGCCATGTTCCTCCAGAAGGCAAGAGTATAGGGAATTACTTTTTTCCTCATAGCTTTATTTCTCTCCCGGCTCAGTTTCCCAAACTGACTTGCTTCCCAGCCACACCAATACCAGTGTTGTCTCAAAGGAGAGAACAAGACCACAGCAGCCCTGACTTACATCTGCATGAAGATGCTGTGATGCTGTACGTCCCATTGTTGCATTTATTAAGGCTGTGCCCATTTCAGGTACTCAGATGCCCCAGGACAGAGATGAGGATCTCTCCAGAAGGATGGGTCATATTGCCTTGCGCGTATGGGTGAGCCAAGCGCACTATGAGTAGCCCAGGAATACGAATCAGAAACCATCATTGCTCTGGCTGGCAAATGATGTGGAGAGAGCCAGTCAGTCATTTGTAACTGAACAGTGGGGGGGACCTGCAGTGTAAGTCCATTCACCCACACACATTCTCTGTTTCTTCCCTCCCTCTCCAAAGAAAGCAAATGCCACATCTTTTGTATTTCTTAAAATATCCCTTGTTAACATAATGAGTCCATTGACAGTAACCTCAAAGTCAGCATCCTGCAGGGATTCTGACAATTCAGCAGCATCCTCACTGCTCCAAGGAATTGGAAAACACAAGCAGTGCGGAAAACACAAACATCTATGTGCAAAACAAACACATCTGATGTATCAGAGCAGCAGCAAAGAGCCTCCAGAGACTGCAGGGAAAGCACCTATTTGTTGGGGATAGCAAACCCGGGGGACATAATGAGCTGGTGAGGCATGGTTCAGCTTTTTGAGATTCGGAAGGCAATTAAAGAAGGCAGAAGTCAGCAGAACAGCATATTACACTGTGACATCATTAAAGTCATCAGCATTCACCTCCTACTGAGAAATCTCTTTCCCTCTCCTCCCGCCCCCGGCACATTTTATTACCAAAATCTGGGGTCATCTCACATAAATGGAGAAGTTAAATTTAAAAGTTTCTCAAAACGCAACTTGGAATCTTAGACTTTCTGTGTGGGAAATGCATAGAGGAAATAAAACAAAATCAAGTAAGAAGGTTAGTCAGACTGTGAAATGAAATGAAACTGCGGCTGCAAAACTCCATGTTTTTTTATGGCTTGGGGAGCCCACAGCAATGTTTTGGTCTCCTGTCAAAACAGACACAGGCAGCAGCATGAGGCCCACCACTGTATGGTTAGATCAGCATATATTTGCCACACGCTCTCCTGAAACTGGGCCTGACACTGACAACAGACACTGTCCTGAGTTCAAAACAAGTGTTTGTTTAAAATATCAATAAAAGTAAAACCTGTCTGCAACTGATTGCCACAATGTACTGATCACAATGGGATATATCTGACACTGAAGAGTACGCAGGGCTAAAGGGTTGCTTTTAAGCTACTGTGGTTACATAGTTCCGCGTTTCAAGGTTCTTGGTAGAAGGTCTTGTTCCCTTTAGTTTGCTTTTTTGTTTTCACTCATAACTAAATAGCCTGTGTGTGGCCGAAACTGGACAATAAAATGTCCTGAGGTGTGATCTCATGGCATTTCTGAGCAGGCACTGCAGCTCTGTGTTAGCAGTACCACAATAACCAGAAGATGAGGAGACTTTTCCAGAATGACGCAGTATGGAGAACAGCAGGCTTGCCTACGCTGCTTTGCAAGGCCAGCACCACATGGCCCAATATATCATCCCAGATGAGGCCAGACCCTCTTTCCAAGCTTACATTTCCAGAAAAGAGGAAAAGATCAAAGCTGTGGGAGTACTTTTAAATAGAGAGAACTGCCTCACTCTGTTCTGCTGCATGAAAGAGGGATTTTGTTGGAGAATTAATTGCTTTTATGTCAAGACAGTAACCTTGCTCTGTCTCCACCCCGTCACTAGCCACACTGACCTTCATTACACCTTGATGCTTTCAGCCCATCTGGCTATAAATCAGGACAACTGGGCTACGCCCTTTCCTTCTCCTGTAATGCCCATGACCATCTCAGCAGTGTTATTGGCACATAAAGGCTTTTGCCCTTTCTGTTTCCCTCCCTGGATAATGAGCTGTCTATTAAAGAGGCAGATGCAGTTTTAGCTGGTGATATCTTATGTAATTACATGGGTGAACAACAGAGACACAGAGAACAGAAGATGGTGGAAACCAGGAAAAGCCAAACAGTCTTTCCAGAGCCCTGAAATATGTAATAACACCAGTGCTCTTCCCCTTCATTATGTCCCTGCTCCTGCAGCCTGTAAGAAAAGGTTTGTTCCTAACAACTCCAAATCATCTCCTCTTCGCATCTCTACCGCATCAGACTCGTAAGAAATAAGCCTCAAAGTCCAGTGTCAAGTTCTTAGGAGAGCTGGACATCAATCAGTACAGTCTTAGGCCTGGACCCCAAGAGGAACAGGGGTTTGTCTGAGGTTTGTGTGTCTCATCAATCACCCACTCTTAACTGTCAGCCAAATAACGTCTTTCCACTCCCTTGATTTCTTTGGCATAACATCCACCATGCGTTTGTGTGCTGTTCCTTAGCTTGTGCCTATATTCAATTTGATTTCCAGATGCTCTCCAATAAAATCTGGTGAGTCCAAGGCTGCCACCATCACTCAGCCAGGAAACATTGCAGAGACAGTAGGTACCAAACAGGGAACAAGTGTGTAAGAAACAGAAGAAGCTAAAAACATTTTCCAGACCTCAGGGAAGCATGGGCAGAATGAACGGTCGCAGGTGGTGGCTGGATTTGGTTCCCAAGCATTGCTTTGCCTCAGTCCAGATTCGTGGTTTGTGCTAGACACATGTGCAAATTCCCCCAATCTCTTAGCTTTCTGGTCTGAATGGTGAGTTTGGGTTAAGTTTGGGGCAAACTGCTGCTGATCTTATCGCTTTGTTATTTTGACTCCAGTTACTCACCCATCCCTACCCTAAAGCTGACATAACCTTGGCTCACAGACCTCTCCTGAGGGATCCACTTGTAGCTGCCAGCCCTGCACACACACACACATTAAATCTTACCTAATGAATAATTACCAGAGGACAGGGACATTTCATTCGCCTGATAACAGCACACTCCTCAGGGAATGAAATAACGTTTCGAGGTTGGATGCAAATGCACGTAACACAAAAATGTCACAGTTTATCCTACACAAGAGTCATTGCAAAGCACAGACACAACATGAGGAAACAGGTAGGAGAAAAAGTGCCCTTTGGCACTAGACTGTATATTAACCTAGACGGTTTTTCCTTGGAAGATTTTATAATTTAGAACAGCAGTGCATGGGTGAGATGAAGTAATACTATTTTCATACCACGGATTGGAAATTGATGCAGAGATGTGAGAAACTGTTTGTACAAGATTGCACAAGAACTTGGTGGCAGAGCCACAGACCTTTTCTCCTTTGCACCCATTTCTTGATCCTTTGCCTATAACTTCCCTCTTGCTGGTGGTGTGTGAACCAAAGAAAGGTCAGAGTGGGAAGGTACAGCAAGAACACTGAAAGGTCACCCAGACTTTCAAACAGAAGTTGGAAATCCAGCGTGGCTGTGCTCTCTCTGGCCTGGGAGCACATTTGAACCCCCAGCCCCAAGAAAATAGGTGCTCTCCTGGGCTACTCACTCCAGAGAGCTCTTACACTGCCTCCTTTTTCTGAAGAAAAAGCAGGTATGATCACCTGCCCTTTACGTCGCCACAGACAGCCTTCACATCAAACGTGGCTGTATCTCTGTTCTCCTCATTTTTATTTCATGCTGGTGAAAAACACTGGGCTGATTGCATTGGCCTCTACTTATCCACATGGCAGTGATGAAATCTCTCCTTCACTTCACCCGGCCGACTCATGTGCACTAGGATATTCTGGGACCATCTTGAGGGCTGGAGTGGCAGGTGGGTTTCCATTGTTCACTCCCACATCAGCTTCTCAGACAAAAATCCTAAGAAAAGACTGCCAAATGGAAGAGGTCAGGCAGGCAGGAGCACAGTTGTTGGACCAGATTTGCGGTAACACTCTGTTTCTAACCCACGGGCCAGCAAGCACTCTGCTGCTCGTGCAGGGTTGTTTTTCCTCCTGCCAAATGAATCTAGATTTGTGTCAGTAAGAGATTTGCATTCAGTTACATGCTGTAGAGTCTTTGCTTCTAATTTCTTGCACGACTGACTCCTTTGCCTACTGTGTTAGAATTTAGGTCCAAAATGTGAAAGAGCATCATGGAGGAGGCAGAATGATACTGGGGAAAATAAAATAGCACAGAATCCTGTAAATAAAGACTACATGGGAAGAGACACTCAGAAAAAGTAATGAATTACTACGTTACAGACAATTTTAAATTCGGGTGCAATTTCAATAGGCGCACAGAATACAAAACTGAATATGTTTTCTGATCACTAAAAAGGACTATAAATAGAATAGTCTGTAAATAGACTTTAAGACTATTGAAATATCTTTTAAGACCCATGAAAGCATTCAATGAAGAAAGCAAATTATATTTATCCCTCAAACTCACCACAAAGTAGTTACAGCCTTTCCCTTTTTTTTTTCTTTGAAAAACAATAGGAAACAAACCGGTTTATCTTCCTGTATCTGTTGTAAATACCTTTATGGCAAGGTAATTGCTGTGTATTGTGTTGAACAATTCGTTACTTTGTTTGAGGAACATTTGTTATGCCCTTTGGAGATGGCAGAAGAGAATTCCCCGTGACCTTTGGAAAATGAAATCAGCAGCATTACTCAGAAGCTAAAGTCGAGAAGTTTAAAAACAGACTTAGAGAGAAGGTCTTCCCATGCCTCCCGAAAAAGACACAATCCATGCTTCCACTGGGCCCGAGTTAGCTTGTTCCAGCCCTTTTAGACCATTAACGGTTTGTGCCCATTCAGGGCAGGTGATTCACTGATGGAAGCGCTGCAGGTCTCCCTGCCCTGGGCACAGCCCCGCTCCCGTCATCGCAGCAGTACAGGACA
This sequence comes from Dromococcyx pavoninus, assembly GCA_033558185.1. Lineage (NCBI taxonomy): Eukaryota > Metazoa > Chordata > Aves > Cuculiformes > Neomorphidae > Dromococcyx > Dromococcyx pavoninus. Next base: position 1,917,175 of record JAUMJL010000323.1, read on the forward strand.
TAACACCGTGGGCTGCCTGTGCTGGAGAGCAGATCGTGAGCTCGATTGTGTGCTGCAAGCAAAGGGAGAGCCATTATCAGGCACTGCTTTGCCAGGCTGCATGAAAAACCGCCTCTGCAAATTGCATAATGCCCCTGGATGTTCCCAGCAGTGCCACGGCAGGGCCCACGGGTCTGGCGCTTGGGCAGGGAGGAAGCCGGATCTCCTCCCTCCCACCTCCCTCCCAGCATGGGAAAGCTCAGGAGAGCTGTTGTGTAGGCCGAAAAAAAACCCTCACTTATCTCCTGGGAAAGAGCTGTGCTGCTCTGGAGCGAGGTCTGACGCACACAGCTGTGGTCAGGGATCAGAGGGAGCCCAGCATGGCAGCGAGATGCCGCGCAGAGCTTTGGGGAGCACCTGGAGAGGGCAACAGGAGAGACGTCACACTTGTTCTCCGTGTGCACGTGTCACATCTCTGTCCCTCAGCTTGTGCTCCTCTTTTGTACTGAGACAATGCACCCCAGTTTTGACCAGTCCCTGGGCATTACAATAGGAAACTATCAAAAGGACAGGAAAACACTGGAAATACAAAGCCTGTGTGTGCTGAAGACCTGTCTCACGCTCAGCGTGGGAGAGGTGTAGTTTTGCAACAGAGTGAGGCTGCTGTGGTACCTTGTTCTTTGCTGTTTGTGGGTCAGATGAATATCTGTGCCTGCACAAAGGAGGGACGGGAAGAAAAGCACAGAGGGAGGGGGCAGCTCGATTGCCTCAGAGGTACTGTCACAATTCAGTGTGAGGCTGAAATCTCCAAGTAGTGCAGAATCCCCAGCAGAACGGCAAATGGCAACATTCCCAGCCGATGTTGAATGGCAAGATTTCGCCATGAGCAAATGTGACCAGGTTAAGCATTGTGTGTGACTTCCCGGTTTAGTTTCACTTGCCTGAGAGTCCATACGCTTGGAATGCCTTCTCCTCCTCCTTCTCATCTTCTTCTGCTGTTCCCGGTGGCACCAGGGATTTATGAGGCAGCAGGGAGCATTTCCTAGTACTGGTTGGGTGTAATTTTCCAGAATGATTGATTGTGCTATTAACTGTGGCAAAGGGAAGAGCACAAGTGGGCAGGCAGGCAAGGGAGAACAATTCAAACCCTGGAGATGAACAATAAGTGATATTAAATATTTCTATATATGCAAAATAAATGTATGAAGCTTGCAAGGCTATTGCTACAGACATCTCTGGATTTATTAGAAAAGGGGAAAGTTATTTAGAAAAGTGGAGCCTATGTAGAAAAAAATGATATCTATGTAAACAAGACAGAAAGGAGCTGGAAGATAGTGGAGTTGCAGGAGAGTTTTAAATTAAAGACCAGGGGTAAGGGAGAGGTATGGAAGAACATGCAGTTTGGTTGAGGCCCTTAAATCTCTCTGTTAAGAAAAAGGATAGGACAGAAGGCAATGGAGGTAAGTGGAAAACAGAGAAAACGAGTGTCTATAAATGAATCCCCAATGAAGGTGCACGCACACAAAATACACAAAAATAGGTAGCAAACCCACAACCACATTTAAAACCATTTCTGTACAAATGGCAGCAAGCTGAAAATAAAGAATGATGAACTAGAATGCCTGGCTTTAAATAAGTATATTGGCAACACATGTATCTGGGAAACTTTTTAGGAAGAATCAATCAGTAAAATACTATTATACAAAGTTTAAACAGTATAAATGTCAGAACAGTCTCAAGTTCTTGGAAGAAGTACATGGATTGAATGAACCAAATTAAAATTTTCCTTTAAAAAGGGGAACAACATAAAATCAGCAGCTAAAAACAGTAAAGTACTTGTAGATGATATAAGATGGCTTAAAGACACTCTGCAGCAGGCCTAGCACCAAAAAAATACTCAAAGGAAAAGAAAAAGTAAGCCAGCTGATTAAGCCATGTAACACTTCTGAGATGTAATAAATTCTTCAAAAAAACAGGGAGTTAAGGAAGATGGAAGAAAACACAAAATCTCACAAAGTGGATGTAAAACTACAATAAAGTACAAGGAGATGCAAAGCAACTTGCTAAAGGCATAACACTGAATTATAAGACTCTCTCAAGCACAGCAAAAGCAGAAGGCTACCAGAGAGTTTGTGGGGTCTGTGGATGTTCCATGTGTAAAAGGAGAACTAGAGAGACAGGACATAATAGAAAATCCAACCAAATTTGTTGTGTTGGTGTTCCCAGTGGAACTCCCATGCTGGATTACTCTTTAAGGAGGATCAGTATCAAGCGGCAGTTTCATGACACCTTCAAAAGGACCAGGCTGAAGCCATCATGATTTCTCCCTTCTCCTTGCTCAGGGTCTCCTGCCCCGTTCCTTGTCTTTGCCTGATCCCATGGTGAGCTGGCTCAGGCAGTGAAGGCAGACCCAAGCAAGATACCAAGGCTATGGACAATGCTGCACACTGCTGGGGGTGCCAGGTAGCAGAGAGAGGCTCCAGGGTCAGGGACTGACCACCTCAGTATTATGAACAAAGTTATGACAGCTTTCCCAGGGAGAAGTTTGATGAGGGACTTCCAAGATTGGGGATGTGGAGGGAAAAACCACCAGCTGGAACTCAGCCCAGCACACAACAACAAAAAAACATTATGAAGGAGCTGTGAGAGGTGCTGAGACTTTGGACATTAATGGAAATATGTTCCCATGCCTCCTCCTTGCAGAAAACAGGCAAGTGTTGGAGGAACCCCAGGACTATGCCATAAACATATCTGGGTCCACTGCTGTGTGCAGGAGCCAGTAAGTCTTGGCCCGTTTAGCACAGAGCCAGCACAGCCCATCAGGTTTCCTCACGAGACTGTGTCTGGGTAGGACTCAGCAGGCAAGCAGGGGTAGTGTGCTGAGGATGCCAATATGACAATTCTGAGCTGTATGGTTCAGAGACAAAGCAGGTGGACATTAGTCAGCCCACTGAGGTGATTCAAGGAGGCTGGTAAGTGCTGGTATCCTCCACCTGATACAAAACTGACACAAAGCAAAACATTCACTCTCTATGCCTCGTTGAACTCCTATATAAATTAAGGTAATGCCTACCTCATGAGGTTGCTTCAAGAATTAATTGATATGGCCAAAGCTTTGAGGTTCTTAGATGCACACACACATTATTTAAGCAGCTTTTAAGCAGTTGTCTTTTGAATGTGAAACAGACATGATTACGTCAAAGTTCTTTCAATTGGATATGTGACCAAAATGAAAGCGAAGGTCTGGAGCTGATCATCTTCAAAGTGGGAGCACCTGGGGTGGCTGCTCTGTGTGGATGCCAAGCACAGCACAGGCACTGGAAATTCAAACCATTCCAGCTGGTGAGTTGTTACACCAACCTTTTTCATCTAAGCTTGTGAATCAACTTGGCACAGACTTCCTGTGATGGACGGAACCATGCTGCAGCCATTTAAAGTGGTGGCATACTAAAGTTGGATCCTTTTCATGTCTGAGCATTTCTGCTTATCCAATAATCAAACAATTTAAAAAACTTCCATAAACATCTGCCACGAGCAGTCACATTTAGCCGTGTCATAGTTTCATGAGCAGTTTGGTTTTGATAGCTTATATTTTTTTAATGGAGCTCTCCAAGACTTTAGTCGGAACCACATTGTGCTATGTGAAGGAGAGAGACTTTGTATTTTATCCAGACCCAAGAATAGGATTCTTTGAAACCAAGCACAGCCAGAAATACAAATAGATTACTGCCACAATATCTGACATATTAACACTAGTTAAAACAAAAATTAAATTAAGATAATGAACCTTTGACAATTACCTCTTTTCCTTAAATTTGGTTATTTGGAATTTCCTAGGCACGTGGATTTTCCAAACCAAAAAAATGAAGTGTTCCTTTTCTCTCCAAGTGCCAACATACTCTATCTGATGACACTAGAGACTTTTCAGGGAGGTGTGGCTGGAAACGCTGTCTACTATCAGTCTCAGCCAAGATCCTGAGCCATGTTGGTATGGAGGGCAGAGGAGGTTGGTGTTCATATTCTTCTGAGTGAAGCTGGAAGTCTTGGCAAATGCTTTTGATGTGCTTGGTCCTTTATTCCTCTCTCCCTGAAACATCACATGGTCCAGTCATGCCATATGATCTAACAAACAAGCTTGAGGTTTAGGTTGTTGTTGCTTTTTCAATCAGACCTTAGGTCACCATCCGTTAGGCCTTAGGCACTTTGAAGGTCATGCACGTAATTAAATGCAGTTAAATAGAGGCTAAAATCCATCTTGTCTTTATACCATCTTGAGTGCTGACCCGATGTGGTGTTTGCACTTTTCTGCACTCCGCAGTGGAGATCAAACACATCCCATTTCTCATGCTAGGATTAATAAGTGACTCCCAACTAATTGAACCTCTCAGCTTCCATTATACCAATACATCCAACACTCTCATTTCCAAATATTTTAGCCCCATTCATGGTTGTCCTTACTGTGGTCTCCAACCGACCTCATAGTCTTGAATCCATATATACGCATCACATCTCTGTCTGACAGCTGCTCTTTTGCCGAGAGCACACACATCTCTTGGCCAGAGAAAAGAATATTGTCCCACACCATGGTAGACACCTTCCAGATCCTCAGAGTCCTCAGCAGCCAGCACAATTACTGCACCAACTTTTCTTTCCCATTTCCCTCTAGAAAAAGACATGGACCAAATCCCACTGGCATCTACGAGCATCTTACCATCAGCTTCAAAGACCTTCTACTGGCTTCAGAAAACTTGGCTCAAACCTAATTTCTCCCACCAGCCATCCTGTGTTCCTGGACTTTGCAGGGTAACTGCTAAGGACAGAAATAAATCCTTTGTTTACTCTGCTAACTGGAGAACTGCTTTAACCTCTGGCTAAAAACAGGTGCATTTTCCTATCAGGTTCATGAGTCACTTCATCCCAGGAAAGGCTGGTGAACTTGAAAAGCCCAGTGCGCACCAAACAACAGGAAAGGATGACTTTTTAATTGAACGGTGGCAAATGTCATCATCCGGTTTTCCTGGGTGGCTTTTTTCTTTTAAGTCATTGGTTTAACACAGCTTAGGCCTGTTCCTCTCAAATTCCTTTTCTGTGTGGTATTTCAGCATCACATCCAGTTTGGGATGGAAAACACTACCAGTGTTAGACTCCTACAGGAAATAACAAGTGGAATCTGTGACTTCATAAAGTGAGCAGGCAATTAATACTTCTGTAATACATTTTGTGCTTGGTCCAGCATAGAGAGACCTTTCAGCACAGGTATTTGTGTTTCTTCTCTTTTCTCTCTATTTTTCTTTTTCTTTAATGTGAAAACAAAGTTCTCCCCTTCTACAGAGCTGTTTTCACAGAAAACAGCATTGCTTCTCACATACTGTCTGGCCAGAAACAGCCAAGGAATTCTTAAAAGGTGACCTTCAAAGGTGACTTCTTTTTGATGAATTAAAAAACACCAACCTGCAATATCTTTCCTCTCCAATTTTAACACTTGAAATTCAGGCTCATCAACCTGTTTTTCCACAACTGAAGACTTATGAAGACATCCTGAGAAGCCACTTTGGCAATGTTTCTCCACTGCACAGCTAACTCATATTCTGATTCAAATTAAGACCAGTGGCTCTTGTTGTACACGTAGGAGAAACCTCTGACCTGATCAGGGTGTGCTCCCAGTGCAGACTAACTTACCTGGTTTGCTGTAGGGGGCAGAACCTGTGACTGGGCCATACCTGTTTTGCACTGTGACTGCAAACAGGAAAATTACATTAAAAACACTTGAAATCTGGTGGTTCTCCAATTCACCTCCTCTATCTTCCCTGTGGCAAAAGAATCCTGCAGCCTCTGAGCACCAGAAAAGTCTGGCTTTGTGGCCACACACACAGGGATTAGAACAGCATGAATAAGGTCACAGAAATACAGGCAGGTCTCTGCTTGAGATTGAGCCAGGTTAAGTGTTCAGTGAAAAGAAAACTTGGTGTAGGAACCAATTTTGGTGTTAAATTGCTGACAGTTTCGCTAGAAACTCACTAAGTTAAGTGCCTTTGAAACAAGGAGAAGTCACCTGGTCCCTGCATGGCAAAAATGTTCAAAAGAGACCTCTTCATGTCTGCGTCCTTCTAGGAGGATCAGTGCAGGAATGGTGAAGAGAACGCTTGACATTCTTCGCTCTCAAAATGAAGTGGATAAATGTAACTTTCGAGTAATGGAGTAAAATGTACATAAATGCCCTCAAAAGAGCTTACAGAGGAACACGCACTAAGCATTTCCCCCTTACACAAATAGGCTTCAAAGGCTTTTTTCTTTGTTTTGTATCATAAACCACAAATATTTCTAGTTCCTGCCCATCCCCACCCCATTCCTCCCTCTCCCCCTGCCTGTCCTGCTTCAGGTAGCTTCAAATGACACAGGCACCACTTACAAAACCAACACAAAATCAATTAACCACGTACATTGTTGCAGGGTTAAATTTTAATCTCTTCCAGCTGCACAGTCAGTTGGCTCAGTAAGATGTGTTCCTCTAGCCAGTGATCAAGTGACAGTTTTCCATTCCTATCGTGCATGATTTGGAGGCTCCTGCACGAAGGCAGAGTCCCACAGAGCTGCACCACGTGCTCACCTTCCCAGGCTGAGCCCACACCAGGACAAGAGAAAGAGGCCAAAGGACTTCAGAAGGCAGACGTGCCCAAAGGGCCTTGGGGACGGACATAGGAGGGAAGATGAGTGCAACACATGCATCTGAGAAAACTGGTGTTAATTTGGGTCATTATGTGTCTTAGAGGTTTACAGGAACAGTGCCAATGTCACAGCCAATGCTTATTTACCATGGCCAAAGACAGTGTCAGCAGGCTTATGGGGAGCAGAGCGCTGACCAATATCTATCTGCCCATGAGCTTTCTGGGAGCCACAGACCCCAGGCTTTGTGGAGCAGGTGCCAGAACACACTATACACTCATTGCCATGGTTTAGATGATGGGTTGGTGTTGTGTTGGGTTATAGGTTGGACTTGATGATCTCAGAGGTCCTTTCCAACCTTGTGATACTCTGATACTGTGATATACTGTCAGACAGAGAATTTGCAAAGCATAACTAAACTCTGGTGGACCAAGAATCAGTCTTTGCTTGGCTCATGAAGGCACCCACAGCCTTGCAGCCACAGCAACACAGAGCCTGACACACACCCAGCTGGGGAGAAGCACAGGGATGAGCATCACGTGTGACCCCACAATGAGATGAGCCCAAACAGAAAGGTCCTGCTCCCCTCTGCCACCTTCTCCAGCCTCAGTGCCCAGCCATATGCTCCAGCTGAACCAGCTTGCTAGCAAGGCACCCACCTCAGAAAAATAAATGTAAAATAAAAATATAGTAAAATATAAAATAAAAATATAGAAAAATATAAAATAAAAGGAGTGAACACATGTTTTCTAGAACAGCAAATTTAACCTCCTCATCCACAGAATTCAGCACCAAAGCTGTTGTAAATGGTGAGAGAAGGTGACAAGGATCAAGATTGTGGGGGAAATAAGTGTGTGAAGTTTTCTCAAGGCTCTTTCTGAAGATATGTCCATGGAATTCTCAACTGAAAAGTATTTTCTGCTTTTCAGTTGAAGAAGTATCACCAGCTCTGTGAATCAACCCTAACCGAGGAAAGCCCCAGTGCAAATATTTCTCCCTTAGATGTAGTCTGGAACATTATAGGATCAGAAAAGCATTATGAAAGAAAAGTCCAAAACAACCAAGCTGGTGACGCTTGCACAGGGCAGCAAAGCCTCCGCCTGCAGCCCCAATTCCAATCACCAAGCTCATGCTTAACACTAACCCACCCAGCAAGATAATGCTGGAAGGGGAGTTTTTGACAATAAACTTGCCTAAAGAACAGCCCCAGCAGTGCCAGCCCAAACTGAGTGAGAAGTTGAGAGCTAAATTCAGCAGAATGGATGAATCAGAAGTGGCAATGGAATCGTGCTCAGACATAAAAGTGACCATATGTTCTACTTAAAAATAATTACTCTGATCTCAGCTGTCCTTAATATCACTAATGAGGAAACTGGTTATATTATTACATCTTTTTATAAAAAAGAGGGAATACTACTACTACTAAAAGTACTTCCACCTCAGTGATAACTCAATTCTCCTCTACACTCCTGGGCCCTATGGGATCTGACCACCATTCGAGCAACGGGTGTAACCTGTGATGTGAGCACAAGCACAGTTAGTTTTGGTTGCCTGCTCGGAGACCAATACAATCAGTAGCCAGCTCAGCCTGCTACAAGTCAAATACACCCCAGATGCTGTAAACAAGGAGTGAGAATCTACTCCTGCTTCTGCCACTGTTAAGGCAGTCCTATCTCTCCTAGCAGTAAGAAAAGGGACTGGTCAAAAGCAGGGTGAAAAAAGATGTTACTGCCCTGCCAACGTTACAGATTGAAAGCACCAGAGAACAGGACAGTGATGGCTTGCTGTGCTTTCAAAGCAGAGAGGAGAAGGACATCAATAATACAGAAAAATGCACCCTGCAGCTCTTGTGGTACCAGTGCCATAACACACACGCATTTCTGGGCCAACTAATAATAGCAGAATATTGATAAATGGAGGGCTGGGACTCGGGTGGACAGTGAGGGGGAAAGCGATGATGACAAAGGAAAAGCTGATGGAGGAGGAGGCAGGAATTGATTAATATGAGAAAATTAGCAGCACATAGTTAGTTCCACGATCAGCTCTCCACACGAGTGTGAAGGACATACGTGGGCAGGGTGGCCAAGGTGACAGCCTGGCTGCAGGAATTATGGGGTGACAAGTGTCAGGTGAGGTATCATAGATCGATGGAAGGCAATGCCTTTCCTTTCCACACCACTCAATTTAACCCAAAACAACCCAAAGCAGCACAGGCCCATCACCCATCAGCTGCTGGGCTGCCCTGCAGACTAACCTGGTGCTCTGCAGTCCAGCTCCCAGCAGAGAGAGAGAAAACAGCTTTCTCACTGCCACATATCACAGTCCGCCCCCACCCTGCACAATGCCCAGGGCCAGGCTTCTACAAAAGCACCAATTTAACAGGATTCTCTGCCTTCTGCGGGATCTGGGCCTACAGAGGTCCACAGAGTGAGGCCATGACATAAAGGAGCACTTTGCAGTGAGAAAGACACAATCCAGTGACGGAGATTCTTCCTCCCCCTGCCTTGTCCCGACACCAGGAGAGGCAGCATGGCCTCTCTGCATGCCCATAAGTGCTTCTTCCTGGGAAGTAAATTGCTAGTAAACAAACCAACACATATATCAAGGTTTGGTTTGGGTTTTCCAAGCTTTTCAAGCGTATGGCAGCTCTGAAGAGGGATGAGAGGATCATGGTTTGGTAAGGAATTGTTTATCTGTCAGGTTTGAGGAGCCAGCAATGAGCACAGGCAGGCCATGAGAAAGACATGATTTAATCACCATGGGAGAGAGTGATTCGGAAAAAAAAAACCTCGTGGATTCCCAAACCAGCTGATCTGGTCCTGAGGTGACTAATAACAGTTTGGGCTGATTTGACACTCTGTGGTTCTGCTGGAAAATTACCTTCCCCCCCACCTCCCAGCATAAAGAGGCTCCTTTCCCTTGCTGGGTTCCAGGGAAACAGAGAGGAAGGTCAAACAAAATAACAGTTTACTTCAATGCCATAAATGTCACAGCGATCATCACGGGAGGGAAGTGGGGAATTTCATTTGATCTCTGCTAAAATATCCTAACTAGATCTTGTTTAGATCCGGCATCACAAGCAGATAAAGGGAGCCAAGAGCACAGAACAAAAACACACATTGAAGAGGAGAAATTTAAGCCAGTCTCTGTCAAACTATAGTTCAATTTGGGCCTCGGTGCACCTTGCTCTTATTCAGCTTTCCTAATTACCCTTCCCAGGCCAGTTGGCTGTTTGCTTGACTTTAAAATATTATTTCTCTGGTCTCTGGTTAAAACCTATTACACCTGCTCTCCAGGCTTCATGGAAGCATTATCAGCCTTCAATGCCTCCTGCATTCCTCCTTCATGCTCCTGTTCCTGCACCACATCATCCTCTGCCAGCCCAGAGTTGTCAATTAGAGGATGATCCCAGGGCACTCGTAAGATGCCATCAAAAAGCCGCCGTGTCACCTCCTCACACCACTTCCTTGGCATTTGTGCCTATGATTCCCATTTTGCTGGAGGGGAGGAGCAGGAAAACAAATGCGACCTGTGCTTCTCCAGGACATAGTTGCAGCAGCTCCTTCTGTCACATTAGTAAAAGGAACTGGCAGAAAGGAGCCTGTTTTTCCAGTTCTGCTGGCCACCTGTTGACAGATGTAATTAATCCCAAATGCAAATAAAAATGTTATGAAACGAGTAAGAGTCAGTTGTCCTTAAAAAAACTTGCAACCAGAAAACTGCATTTTTTCTTTCCTTAGTAACAAGTTCGGAAAAAGAAGTAAATTTGTCACTTGAATCATCTGGGTGCTTAGCCTGCAGATTTCTTGAAAGAATACTGAAGGCTGCGATTTTTAAAAGGACCCAATGAAGTTAGCCCCTTCTTCTTCCCCTTTTCTAAGCATTCTCACTTGCATTATCAGCACAGGTATAGAGAAAAAAAACAGAGGGCATTAATTCAAGCTAAAAAATGTTACACTTTTTCTATCGACTTCCGAATTTTCCAACACAAGTCTTTTCAAGTGGGATGAAGAGACATTTCTATTTTTTTTCTTTAGAAACAAATAAACAAAGAAGCCACCCACAAAGCATAACTCCATAAGCCATCCAAGTCACGGTTTCAAAGGGAGAATTTCATGTAAACCTAATGTCTAGTTTTGTGAAATTGCTTCTGGGAAAAGCACTAAACCACAAATAACTCAATTATAATATTTTCAGACCTGAAGTTCTCAGGATTCATACTGCTAAGGGGCATTTGCATTTCCCCCCTCACTTCCTACTTCACTACAGCGAATACTTCAGGGCAGTGTTTAAATACAAGTGAAAATCTGCTTTCAGCGCTACGTATAATTTTCAAGTACAAAGTGTTGAAAAGGGAAGGGAGGAGAATCCATCTTGATTTTTCCGTGGCTTTATCCTGAATTACAAAGACCAGGTGGGTAATTTCAAGCAGAATGAGTTTTATGACTGAATGGGAAACACACAGAACAAAGCCAAGCCTCCTGCGTAGCTGTCCTATAGCAGTCATCAGAATGAAACATGAAAAGCATCCCTGCCCCTGCAGACCCCTCAGAGGTGGAAAAATCCAGAGCACTGCAACACCTTTTTAAGAGACAATTCATAGCTACGTGCACCAAATTTATAAACCTTCACAAATTATATAGGATGGATGAACAATGCAAGGCAATGCTCTTTTTTGCTCTATTAATATAAATGTGGCAAATCCTTTTATTTGTAAGCAGATTGGTCTTGTGTGCATGTACTTGGTGAGCAATGTTATTCTGACTTGGTCTTGACCTGTTACCAAATGGCTACAATAAGGAATAAACATTTCCATAAGTATGTCTTCCTCCACTCTCTGGTATTTCTTCCCATCTCCTTGCTATGACTTACTTAAACAATTATTTCTACACTTAATACAATCCTGATGCTAACTGACTCACCTGTACTAATTAAACCATTGTAAAGGGATTATCTCCATTTAATCCTTGTGGTCCTACAGCTACCAATTAGAGCAGCATTTGAAATGCACACAAGCCAACTCGGCCTGTGTGTTTAATTTACAGTTTCTTTGCTTGTCGAGGCGATGTGGCTCCCTTGCCTTAATGACTGTCTTCCTTTTTCTTCCCTCTCCAAAACTCAAACATCACATCTGCACCTACACAAGTTATCTGTTCTTGTACTGTGCCTCTCCATATTCCCTTCTCCATCTGTATCTGCTCCTTTACCAGCTACTTGGAACCCACCACCCTGTCACTGTGCAAATACCTCTGAGAATCTCACACATTCAACCCAACTGGGTTTGTACCTGTCCCTTCAGTAAAACCAGATGAGCATCCCTGCTCCATGAGCTGCTGCTCTGCTGGACACCCACTCCAACCAGAGCACAGAGAGGAAACAATCAGTTCACAATGGCAAAACCTCCTTTGACTGTTACTAACTTGCATATTTAGGAAATAAAGACAAGCCTGAAGGTGTATGACCGTGGCCTCCTCTTCTGTAGCTCTCCTCTTTGATGTGTTACTTGTCAAGTACTACACTGCAGACTCTTTGCTCTGTGTAATGTCTCTGTTCCCCGTTTTGTAGTTTGACATAAGACTCCAATTATTATTTCAGTCTGAGGGACAATAAATAACCAATAATAAATAAACCATAATAAATTTTCACATGTTTATTGAGTACATCTGAAGGGTATAGGCTGCACAACATCATTCCAAGCGATTGCTTCAAACCAGAAGATCTAATACGCCAAAACTTTACTAACCCACAAACTCGACTTTCCAAAAATAATGGATGGTGAGTGAAAATGAAAGAGTTAAGTTCTCTCTATCTCTGGGTAACCTTTCCAGGCTATTCGGTTTCCTTTCAGACTCCAGCCCATCGGAGGCATGCAAGGTGAAGGATAGAATTACACACTGGGCATGTTTCCTGTACTTAGTGGGTGGATAGAGCACAACTTCCGTACTAATAATGTCAAGGTAATTAGGACATCCTGCAAAACCTGACAATAAACATTGTTTATTGTCATTTCTATTGCTGAGGTGGTGGGCTCCCCTCACAACTCTTCTTGCCTTTCGTTTTGAGCCCATCTCTACATTAGCAGAGACAACTGGGTCAAATACAAGAACTCCTGGATTCACAATGCAGACTTGGGGCAAAATCTGATTTTGTTTACCAGCCACAGCACTCCTCCCAGCCCTCCCGAAGCATCTGAAGCAGTCACTGAAACCAGCACCTCTGTCCCTCACACAAGCTCCCCAGCCACCTGGCCACAGGAGCACAACTCCTCTGGCTCAGCAGCTGATTAGTTTATGCAGTGTGACACACTCCCAAAAATAAGGATCAAGAGCATGTCTGACACACACCTTCCACAAAGCAGTCTGAGGGTCAGGACAATCCTTGGGCAGATGAGGCAGGGCTCTAGAAAGAGGTCTCCCCATCCCAGAGAAGAGCCCATTATGCAACAGCTTCTTACTCGAGCCACTTCTCTTCTACTCCCAGCCTCTGCTGGAAAGAAAATCTTCCTGCTTGGATCTCTAAATGAAAGGCACCAGCACTGACCTGCAAGTGTTACAAAGCCCAGCAGCCCACCTCAGACCACAGAGGCCACAGAGTGGGGTAAAATTTAAATCTTTCTGCTCAATGTTTTTCACTGGCTCCTTAAAAAAATCTCCTTTCTTTGATGTAGGCTTTGGTGGATACCTTTCTGAGGAGTGGAGTTCTTCCCCTGTCCCTGGTAAGTCAGATTTTCAGGAGACAGGTAACAAGCTTTCCTTGGGGCTACTGGATGCAGCTGGAAAAAAAAAAACAAGTTTTGGGCAACTGAAACTTTTTTCAGATCCCTCTTTCACAAGATTTTTAGCTGCAGATAACTGACCCTATGGGTTTCCTATGAACTGCCTCTCCTCTCACTAAAAATATGCTGAGGGTGATAAGGCTGCATGACACGATACTGTGAACCGGGTGGATACGCAGCCCAGGCCCCAGCTTAGAGTCCTGCATTCACCAAGGGGGATGGATGGGAAATAGGACAACTGTGAGACAACGCACAGTCCTACTAAAACCAAAGATTCTTTGCTGGTTCTTTTCTGGCTGCAGTCATCACAGCCTGTGCACGCACACAGATGCCAGCACAACCCGTCCCTTATCACAGGAAGCATCTACGTGGTCAGATGCAGACAGTCATATGGTAGCTCAGCCTCACTAGAGAGCTGGGGGCTGCTGGGCTCCTGAAGCCATTTAGATGCATTAACAAGGACCATCTCAGTACCACTTAAGCCTTGGCAAAGGAACGTGGCTTTGCAGACATCTCCTTGGACCGGGGACAGTTGTTACTAATTCATACGCACTCTGCCCAGCAAAACTAACCTTATGTCCGTAATGGAACACAGATAATGATCTGTTAAATTACTGCTCTTTCCTTTCATAAGGTTTCCTGGCTGCTGGGTGCTGGTGTTCTTAAGCGCTTCAAGGAAAGTAACACTGATTTTTCCTCAGGTGGAGGATTTCAGGATGCCGCGTGTCTCTTGTTTGTTCTGCCAAACATATTTCCAAGAGTCGTGGTTTTGCACACATTGCAGGCACAGCCTGCATCAATATCCTGGGGGGGAATTGAGATTCTAATTAACGACAAAGTCCTTCTAAAGGTGTCTCTGTTAAGCTTGTACATAAGGGCAGTCTGCTGGGAAATTTCCCTTCCCTCTCACGTGGCACAAGCTGTTGCCATCTGCAAAGGATATTGACAATAATGCTGAGCCTAAATTGTTAAGTGCGCTGCTGCTGGGCATGTGGGGAGAGCCACATGTTGTACAAGCCCGTTCTGAAGGGGCTTGTCTGTGATGAAATTCTGCACTTGCTTTTCAGAACTGCCAGGTTTTCCAATTGTGCTTATGATTGCCATCAAATTCAGCTTGTAAAAGCAAGCTGTGCCTTTCAGATGTGAGGGAGAGGCAGGGAAAAAGGGTCTTGGAACCTAAAATAATTAAAGATCACTCTGAAAGAGTTTGGAAAATAATGAAATGGTGAAAATAAGTAACTGCATAAGTCAACACTGGATTGCTAGCAATCAGAAGATAATGGTTGTTTGTAAGAATGCTTTTTATGCTGTAAAGTAACATCAGTGTCTAAACGCTGATCTCCACTCAGAATTTACTAGCATAGCTAAAACCACAGTGTAGTTCTATTTAGATGCACTTATTTCAAAATAAGAACATTCATTTGTGTAGCAAAACTGCTGTAACATAAGGCATAATTATTCTGGTAAACTTCTCTGTGCAGAAAAACCCTAAGGAAAAAAAAAAGTTGCCTGGTTCATTGTGTGCACTGATTTTAGAAGCAACCTCCAACCCACGGCTGAAAAGAAAAAGCACACCCACCCAAAAGGCAGGTCCCAGAGGCTGTGTGCTTCTCTATCCGCCAGCCTAGAACAAAAAAGCTGAGACTTACAGAAAAATCCACCTTTCCACAAAAGTCTGGAAGGAGGAGGTTGGTGGCCAAAGTGACTAAGTATCAGCAATGCCTTTGGTCTAGCTCACCATTTCCTCTTCACTGGTACGTGGGAATGAAGCTGTGGGATAACTGGGGGTGGGAGAGCTGCAACGATTGGTGCCTTTCCCTCAGAGACTGAGAATTTAATTTACAAAGCAGCCTGTGCCTCTCAGCCTTCTGAAGGAGCACAGGCTGGCAGAGGTTAACAATTGACCCTAACCCTTCTGCCTGGGAGTGGGTTGAACTGAGGCAGAGGCAGCAGAAATTCCTGCTGAAGGGTCTGGAAGGGTCACCCAGTGATAGACTTAAGCTCTGTGAAAACTCTGAAGAATGCTCCTGCTTTGCCAGTCTTGCTTAGACCTCTGGAAGAGTGGGGATTTCATTGGACTGCTTGGCTGTGGGATTTTCCACCTATTTTCCTTCCAAAAAGGAAGATTTCAGTTACGGGGCTTGGGCATCATAAACCTGAAGGTTGTTTGTGAGCAGTCCATGACTGTTCCCTGCCTCAGTGCTTTGCTCAACTCAGCCTGCAGTGACACAAGTTTCGTAGATTTCAACAATTTCCTTCACAGTGCTGCCTCACGGATATCCCCACAGGGAATGCCATTTCCTTTTGCTAAGCTTTCCATGCTATTTCTAGTCATGCCCAAGTAGCTATTCTCCTGCCTGACCTACTCAGTCTTCGAAGACTCCTAAGAGAGGCAGGTGACAGAAAGTGCTCCTAGGAATCCAGCATTAGGACATGAACACTTAACTGCTGAAGGTCTTTGAGTCCCAGGCACATTGCACCAAATCCACTACCAACCATTAATAATAGCAAAAGAAATGTTGTCTTTTGCCCTAGAGACTCTCCACTACTTGTTTGCAGCAGAGAGCTTTTGAAACAAATCAGAGCTGTCATGGCCTGGATACAAACCAGAGTCAGTTCTGCTCATTGACATCTCCACCCAGGCCTCTGGTTCCTCCCTCAGCTTTCTAACAGAGAGGAGCAGCAACCCAAGATTCAAAGTTCTTCAGATGTTGGTTTAATCTTTGCTCAGAGCTGTGCCGGCTCACAGGAACTTGGTGGTGCAAAATAGGTATAAGGAAGAGCTTCTGGTGGAAGGAGTTTGGAGCAACTCTGCTGTCTCCTCACAGCTGCTGGGAAAAAAAATGTGGCAGGACACAATGAGTGAAAGAAGCCTACAAAATAGTACTGGTCATAATCACTTTGAATAAAATGGTGTGACTTTATGAGTGGAAACCCTTCAGGAGAGAACTGAGTCACCAGAGAGTCTCATAGCAGGCTGCAGGCATCACCCAGCTCTCAGGAAGAAGCAAATTCCCTTCATTGTGCAAGTGCCATGCAACCTTGCAAGGTCCCTACTTTAGAAGCCCTCTCACAGTTTGCATGGGTTTGTAGGACCCTGGATGGAGCGTGTTGGCTTACATGATGCTGACTGATGGAAGAGGTCAGCTGGAGCACTCAGAAACTACACAGTGCTTCACTGCTAGATGACATTGGGACCTTCATCAAACAATCAATGGTCACACAAAACACGCACGAATTTCAAATCATTTAACTCAGACCTTTCACAGAGGTAAAAAGTCTTCTCCACACAGTTATTACAGCTTCGTAGAGCTCTAGTTGGCGAGAAAACCTTAAAAGTGCACTTCTCATAAAAGCAACAGAAGAAATATTTCCCAGTTCAGCTATCATTCTGTCACAGGGTCTAGATTTTCTTATGAGACAGCCTGGACGTCAGGAGTGTGTTCAGTGTACTAATTCCCTTAAACCATGCCTCCTGGTACTTCTAAGGAAACAGCAGTCTCACTAAAGACATCTTTCTCATTGTCATTGAAAATTCTTACACAGAAGATAAGTAGCGACATTTCCCACTGGGTGACACTGTAAGGCACATTGTGCACAGACACACTACTCCAGCTCAACAGACACCTTGAAAGATCATGAACCCCACAGGCACCTCGTCCCAAGTCTAAGCGCTTGGAAGATAAAGCAAATGGCAGAGATTCCCCTGCCAGCTCTGCATGGTAGACCCAGAAAGCCATGTCTGTACTGAAAAGCACAGTCAGCATTTTTTTCCTTAGTTCACCTTGAAACCATCCTTTGACTTGACCCTAAACCAGTCCCATTCCTGTGAGGACACAAATATATTCCAGCGCCATCTAGTCAACTTGCCTTAGAAACACGCAGCAGCACCTGAAGCACGAAACCCAGTGCAGAAGTTGTCCCAAAAAGCACAAATCTCTCTCTACCAAACCCAACATTAAAGGTTGCACTGACAGCTCTGGTCCTGATGTACACCTTGACTTAAGTTTACTAAAGGCTTCTTGAACTGTTGGCCAATAAGTTCAGTGCTACCCAGAGATTGAGTTTCATATGCCTTTGCTACCAAACTATCGTGACTTCAAGTAACTTTCATTTCAGGTCTCTTAGTTCCTTTGAATGAGAAGTAAGAAGTGAAACCATAGGGTTAGGGTGCAGTGTAAATCCCCAGATAGATCTAATTACATGAAAACTAGAGTCTCTGTTCAGTTCTGTAATGTGGCTTGAACTACATCAAACTTGACCTTAGTAAGAAGGAAGACTTTGCAAACAACTCCAAGCATGAAACCCATCCAGTTCTTGGAGGTTCAATGGCTGTGACACACATGGAAGGAGAACCAGTGCTAACACAGACTAGCAGTTTTCATTAAAGGATTTGTATGCATGATCAGTTTAAGCCAGTCTGAGTCTGCCTCCTCCCTGCCACGTATTGCCATCAGCTCTCCTATGTGGATACCAGTCATTGCAGGGTTAGGTGCAGTGCGACACGGGCCTGCTGATCCAGTTGAAAACCAAACCCCTGAAAAGGAACAGTCTTCAGACAGGCAGAAACTAATCCTTCCCCACACCCCAAGTGCCAGCACCAAGAAGTGACTTGGCAGGAAGATGTGGCCAGGGGAGGACAGAACTTCTTCTTTTGACAACAGCACAGACATAAAGTATAAATCCACACTCTTAGAACTCCAGAGAAATCATTTCATTCATAACAGCTGGCTGGAGCACATGCTCAATGTCCACAGTGAAGTTACAGTGGAGGTGAACCCTCACACGAAACGCTAGAACGCTAACCAGCAGGTCGAAAGAGGTGATTCTGCCCCTCTACTCTCCTCTTGTGAGACCTCCCCTGGAGTCCTGCATTCAGCTCTGGAGTCTTCAGCACAGGAAGGAGATGGATCTGTTAGAGCGAGACCAGAGGAGGCCACAAAGATGATCCGAGGGCTGGAGCACAGCCTGAGTGCTGAGACAGGCTGAGAGAGTTGGGGTTGTTGAACCTAGAGAAGAGAAGGCTCTGGGGAGACCTTAGAGCAGCCTTCCAGTACTGACAGGGGGCTACAGGAAAGCTGGGCAGGGGCTTTTAATTAGGGAATGCAGGGATAGGATGAGGGATAACTGTTTTAAGCTGAAAGAAGGAATATTTAGATTAGATCTTAAGGAAGAAATATTTTACTGTGAGAGTGGTGAGGCACTGGCACAGCTTGCCCAGAGAAGTCCTGGATGCCCCATCCTTGGAGTTGTTCAAGGCCAGGTTGGATGGGGCTTTGAGGACCCTGATCCAGTGGGAGGTGTCCCTGCCCATGGCAGGGGGGTTGGAACTGGATGAGCTTCCAACCCAAACTATTCTAAGATGATCTAGAGAAAAGCAGAAACTGAACAGTAGCAGTAACATAATTATATCACCTGTAAAGGGAGATGGCTGAATGCTGATCTTTTCCACTGAATTTTTGTATAATATCACAGAGAAAAATAACACTAGATATTTGTTTCATCAATAGCAAACCAACCTGCTTTGTGTGTACTGAAGATTGCCAGCATTGACATGATACAAATAATAAAAAAAATGAGCCAAGGTAAAGTGTTTTACTTTTAAAAAATTAACTGAACTGACAATACTTGGGTATTAATTATATATATAAATATATTTAAAAAATAATCAAATCACTACACTTCATGATTCCTTCTGGCCTCACGTGAGTAAAGACCACTAAGTTTTAGTGAAAGAAGCTTTGTGATGGCAGATTTTCCTTTGTAGCAAACTCTATGGCAGACGTCAGCACAGACAGTTCTGTAACACTGAGCTGATGTGAAGCACTGAACATCCCAGTAACAAGTTTCTGAGATTATGGATTTGTGAATGCCTAATTATGGAGAATGTGGGAGTTGTACCCATATTCCACTCATCTGAGTGATGTCAATTTATCTCATGTGCCTTCTGTACTTCTGAAAGGAAATAGCAGCCTCAAGCTGGTCCAGCTGGCTTCACTGATCACCAGAAACGGGCCAGAGAAGACTGTAGCCTAATGCTATCTGTTGAAATGAGATATATATTTCTCTTCCCAAATGAGCAGTTCATCCTCTCTAGAAGGGAAATCTGCAAGGGAGACACAACAGCTACTCTCTCCTGCCTTTTGAAACTGTACATAAATATTGAAAGCACTCAGTTGAGAGGCTTGAGACTGATGCCCTCAGCCTGCAGGGTGCCCTGTCCAGCAGTGTAAGCACCAGTTGAACATGGGGTGTCCTTTTAGTAAATATCCCAACCCTGGCAGCATTTCCCAGCAGAAACTTAGCTTGAGCAGGAGCCATTCAGACATTTCCCCCAAACCTCTAGTGCAGATGCCAGTCAGTGCAAGGGGCACAGGCAGCTTCTGGCAGTGTGCAAATGCAGCTCCCAACTG
This sequence comes from Dromococcyx pavoninus, assembly GCA_033558185.1. NCBI lineage: Eukaryota > Metazoa > Chordata > Aves > Cuculiformes > Neomorphidae > Dromococcyx > Dromococcyx pavoninus. The sequence goes on from JAUMJL010000323.1 coordinate 1,937,005, forward strand.
ATGAGTCATGGGAGAGTGACTTGAAATGACCAGATTTGCTTGTCCCTATGGCCACAATTTCCTCACTGCAGCATGTGGACGAGATTACTTTTGCCAAATCTCTCTCCAGAGAGACAAGGCAACAGTTCAGCTTCCACCCATTGTCCAGCTCACCCCGTGCAGAAGACTCACTGAACTGGCAGAAAGCAATGATGTGATACTACTTATTTGGGTTATAACCTATCACACGTTTGAGAATTTGGCCTTTTGATTTGTAAATAGTTTTTGTTTTCATTTGCAAGGATTTCGGTACAATTCAGAGTCTGTGTTTTCCCAAACACTGGAAAACTCAAAGGGTCAGATCTTTAGTCCAGGCCTGTCTCCAGGCCAGAACTTGGTGGGAAAACTACTGACAAGGCCCACATTTCCAGTTTTTCAGATCTAAATGTTGATAACAAACCTTCCCCCCTCCCCTATGTTACGTGAACTTTGACACAGCTACTTCAAAAGGCACAAAGAAGGCAAGAGCTGAATTGCAGATCTTTCTGTGTCCCTGCTGTATCACCTCTGTGCCTGTAATAACCATGGTAGGGCTGGACTCTTCATCTCTGGATTTTCTAAATGAAAACAAGGATGTATTTCTGAGGGATGTGCTTTAAAAAAAAAAAAGAAGCCAGAAGTTATTGAGCTTAGCACTAGGACAAGCAAGATGAAATTCTCTCTGAAAGCATGTGTTGAGTCTGAACAGTAGCAGATCATTTCTGTGTTATAAACCAGGATAATGGAAACACAAATGGAGTTGCTTCTGAGAGTAATATAGGTTTGTGCCATTGAAGGAGAAGTGCTATACCCCTGATTTTGCCATGAATATTGAGTCAATCTGATCTGCAAACAGCAAGAGAGCCAGGAAATCTCTCCTGGTCACCCATTGAGTTAGCAGCCCCTCCCAGGTGATCACTTGAGGTAGCAACATGGCAAATGAAGGAGTGATTTGGTGTCACACTATGAATCAGGTAAAAGTTCATTTAGAAGGTATTTATTTACGAGTAGGCTACTCAGAGCAACTCTGTTAGGGCCAATTATTTGAAAGTTACTACGAAGATCACCATGCTCACGCAGAGAAGGGCTGATATTTCGGTAGATTCTCTCTATTTAGCAAAGAGATACACAAGAAGACTTGGCCTGGCAGCAGCCCTTTCTATATAATAACATCACAGTGGCAGGAAATGCATGCTGGTTTCCAGCATTGAATTTCTAATTTTGGCATCTCGCTTCCCTCAAACAATTTTTGTCCTGTATGTAGCTGCACTAAAACATTATTATCTTCTGAAAGCCTGCTTTTCAGCTTTCTGTGTTATAGTCAAACATGAGCAGGTTTTTGGCTTTCTAAAGAGGAGGATATTGTTGCTCTATCATCAGAAAAACCGAAGACATTTCTTTTAAGGCAGGGAGGAATTGCGGAGGGAGAGAGGGAGAAAATATAAGTCTGAAGCTTGTTAGGGGCTTGATGGAGATGCTCTGCTGTTTTTGTCAGTAGCTGTACAGCTCTTATATAATATTTTTGGGCAATGGCCAGCTCAGCCTCAGAGAACTGTTTTGGTCAATGTTTTTTGGAAAGTAGGAGAGGATTTGAATACATCTCATATCTATGGGTAATGGAACAAAAGATAAAGATGATGCAGTTAATAGTTGCAGCCCACATACATGACTTCTAAATACAAACCTCGAGAAAGGGATTTTATCAGCAACTCTTCCCTGGTTATGTATGGTGAAAGTGCAACTGCATGCTATGGTGGCTTAGAATCCTAAAAAGTACCCAGGGCACCTCTACAGAGGGAGATAATACTTTGCATTAATCAGTCACCAGGTACCACTGAGGGAGTCCCACCTGTACCCAGCTAAGGGGCACAGTTTTGCAGAGTGGGAAGGAAATAAGCACATAAAAAAAAAATCCTCTAGAAGAGCAGCACAGTAGCAAGAAACTTTACAACCCTCCTGGTTAAAAACAAAACTTACACCTAATCAGTGTAAGTTACTCTAGTACCACATCCCCCTGCCATCTACAGCAGGACAGGCTGGGTCAGAGAGGCACTTTGTGCAGGGAGGCCTTGATTTGACATGTCAAAGTATTTGGAAATTACTGGAGAACATGAATCCTGAGCTCAACATGTGCCAGCCACCAGAGACAAAAATACCCCAACATTGCATAATACCTATAGCATCATTCACAGTGTACATGTTTACCTAGAGGTAAAAGGGAATTACATCTATTGTGAAACATTTTTCCTGCTTCAAAATCATCACTGTTCCAGTAAAAGCTTGAAAAAACACTGGAGATGCCCCTGTTGATGCTCTGCTCTCTTCAGCCTGCTCTGGTGCAGTAGCTGACTGTAGCTGTGTTCAGGCAAACTAAGAACAGGGTGCTGCAATTTTGGTCTTGCTGAGCAGATGACTGATTTGATTAGCCTGAAATCTGTCTCAAATAACTGCAGCAACAGTATCGAAGTATACTAGTCCTGTGATTCCAAGATATGCCTAAACCTGCCAGCTACTACTTTCTTGGATGGTCCCTTTCAGCTGCAATTTCAACTCAAATCAGTGCATTTGCCATCGTTTCAGCTCCCGTATTTGAAGCTGATGTGGTGCTGTGTGCACAGGGTACAGTGTCATCAGGGACTCCTCAGTCCCCAGAAGTACCAGCTGACATCAAGGAGAAAGGAAGTGGTGAAAAGTCATTACTCCTGGTGGCATTAAACTTTGAGATTGCATCATGTGAACAAGAACAGCCTCATAAACCCCTTTGTGCCTGCCTGGGGACCTGCAATTTCAATTTTTCATTTATGAGTTGTGACCAAATTTAGTTTCAACCTATGACATTCCTCAGTCTTATTTGTTCCCATCTATATTCTTGGTTCATCCTAAATTAGCCTATGGCCCAATGTAGACTGTAACAGTCAAGGACTCAATTACAACTTGTGTTGCAATCAGGTCTGGGAACAAATGATTTCCGTTTTGTGGTGTTGATTGGAACTGTGCCCATGAAAACTTGAACCCGGAGAAAGCCAGATGGTCCCATCAACTCCCTTGATAGGAGAGAGGAGCAGTGCTGGCAGAGCTGCGTTTACACTGTTATGCTGGACTATTATGAGAGCAAATTTCTTTCTCCATCCTTTAACCCAAGCTCACATAGACATTTTTGATGGCTGGCACATCTGGCTCTCAAACTTATTGTTTCTCTGACTGACAGTTGGCAGAGGCTGGTGGGTGATTTTCATGACAAAAAGGCTTTTGTTTGGCGCTCCTTTCCAGCTAGCAGATGAGAAGCAAAGACACACAGCAATATTCAATGAACAGAGCAGCTCTTTTCAGGGATATTTTCTATTTGAGCCTTTCTGTAACAAAAATAGCTTTTCCACTGAAGTGCACACATTTCTGGGCAATGAAAATACACATATATATTATTGGTGTTACTTCTCCAGAATAAACATAGATAATTTATATTTTAGCCTATCTGCTGAATAGTCTGAACAGCCTCCCCAGAAGAATCTGAAAAAATTAACTGAACAGATTGAACTCAAGCCTCAGCCTCAGATTCCCCTAACCAGCCTAAGTGAATGCAGCTCAGGTCTGAATCTTATAAATCTGAACCGAACAAGCTTCCCCATACTGCTCTGAAATAGGGAATGCATTATATAAAAGATTATTTCAGTCTTGCATGGAAATCTGTTTGCCCAAGGTCACAAGAATATTCTGGCAGAGGCAAGAATAAAAATCTCAATTTCTTGTCTCCCAATCTACCCTTTAGGCATCTGAATCTAAGCAAGTACCCTGGGGATGGAGATGTGCAAGCACCATGCCAAACTGGGAAAGGAAGGGAAGAGAATTTGACCTTGTAACAGGACAAATATTCTCTTCCTCATGGGAACTATATCTCTAAGGCCCCTTCCAGTAGATGCTAGAGCTCAAAGAAAAGGCTGATCTTTGTTCTTGTACCTCAGAAGCACTGGGAGCCCACAGACAAGCTGTAAAAGCAGAGCACCAACATTTCCCATTCCTTTGCTGACATCCCAGGAGAGTTCACATGTGACACTGATTACTCCACTCGCTCCAGATGGTTTTCAAACACATATCAGCAAATATTTAAGGTGTGTTTTTCCTTTTTAGCAACTGCCCTCTCTATGGCTTAAAGAAATGCCCATTAAAGGATGGATAAGAGAGGAAATCAACAGAGTAGTTAGAGGAGCGTGTGATTTGTTCTCTCACTTCACTTCCCAAATTGCTTCAAGCCTTTAAACTGTGAAACAATTCTTCAGCACATTAAAATTCATTGAAACAAAGCTCGGTCCCAGGTTTCAGCTGCCCAGTGGTGTCCCCTCAGGTCTCCCAGCCAGCCAACGCCAGCAGCTGGCACCCACCACCCCAGGCTCTCCCATCATCTCTGCCTGGTGGCACCACACTAACTCCCTGTGCTGCATTCCCTTCACTGCTGTGCCAGCTGTGATACAGGCTGGTCCTAAAGAGCAGAACGGGAGAGGGTTCTCCCACCTTTCCAACCCAGGACAGCTCAGGCATCAGCTACAGTCCATGAATCCTGCTTTGCTCTGGGGATTTTGCACGGGCTGACTCCACTGCCATGGCAGAGTCTGGAATATGTATTTTTTTTTAACCTCCTTCTGAGTAAACCTCTATGAAATGACCAAGTTGTACCTGGCTGCTGAGGGAAGAGTGGGCTGGTAAACCTTCGTAATGCTGTGCTCGCCCAGAAGCGCCCTTTGACAGAGGACTGACAGCCACAACACACTGGTTTTTCAGGTCTGAGTTTGGGAGGGGCTGAGGGTATGCAGAGGGAGGAAACAAGTGTCTAAATGTGGAAAATGCATGCAAACTGTTAGATACCATGCTGTCAGGTGGGTAATCAAGAGTGTCCAGAGCTTGCCTGGATTACCGCTGTTGCAGCAGTGCCTAGAAACACCGGTCCCAGGCTGAGCTGCCCCATGCTTCTCACCAGGGTGCAAACACAGAACAAAGATTGTCCTCACACAAAGCATTTAGCAGAGAGAACCCCAATCCACAGCACCACCAAAGCCACTCACCTCCAGTCGCTGTCAGTACACTGGCTTGTTCGTGTTAGGAAAAAAAATCTATCTGCAAAACCTGTCGGGATGTTTGGACAAGACCCAGACCCCTCCTACACGGCATCTGTAAGAAAAAATAGGTTATATTGCATTGGCCTCTGAGGACAATAAAGCCCAGGGCTGCTGAACTTAGTGGGCATTAATACTGACAAGAGTTCAGGGTTCATCAGTCAAGCTAATTTGTTGAACATTACTCTGCCGTCGCTTATCTGGGATAATCTTTCCTGCTGGTGGAGGGCAGGAACAGGTGGTGAGGTACTGGCACAGGCTGTCAAGAGAAGTTGTGGCTGCCCCATCCCTAGAGGTGTTCAGGGCCAGGTTGGATGGAGCTTTGAGCCCCCTGATCCAGTGGGAGGTGTCCTTGCCCATGGCAGGAGGGTTGGAACTGGATGATGTTGAAGGTTGCTTTCAAGCCAAACCATTCTATCTGCCAAAGAGGCAAGGAAAGCTTACTTCAGAATGAATATAATGCCTGTGCTGTTTCAGCAGCAGTACAGGAGAGCTGATAATAATAGGGTGAAACACAGGGTTTGGGAGTGCATTGGCTTTGAAAAGCCTCTGTGAAACTTGTTTTTGATAACACTGAATTTAATTTATTTTCGCAATACACACTTGGGACAAAACGTTGTGTGGGAGATATGCCTGCCTCTTCTATCAGGAGCAAAGAAAACTTTTACTCATTGATTCACTTGTGAAATTCTCCAGCAAAAAAACAACTGCCTGAAACCTTTCAAAAACAAAGAATGCACATTCTTAAAAAGAAATTAAAAAAAAATAACTGTTCCCTTGAGAAAGCTTTCAAAGAAGGCAGAGTAAATTGTGAGCCCAGACCACTCTAGCAGGGAACCATCAATGGAACAGAGCAAGGGAAGGGCTGAGGGACTGCACGTTCACTGAAGCATATGGTTACCAATTTGCTGGACATATGTTGTAGTCCCCACAGGGCAGAGGAGGACTTTTGGATTAAAGGGTGTAAATCATTGGTTATCATCATAGAATTAAGTTCTATTCTAAATGTACAGAGTCTAAAATATATACCTTGTTCTCCCCAGAGATCTCTTCCCCTAGTTGCAGCTCAAAAGACTCACCAACCACACTGCACATTGCTTTTAAGAAAGAGAAGTCTGTTCACACAGACTTTCTTCCCTTTATTTTAGTACTTTCTAAGGGGTGGGGAGGGACAGAAAAGGGCAGAGAGAAAGTAGAAAGACAGAAAAATGTCTTGGGACGTTTTATACCATAATTTCCAGAGGGAGCCATTTATCACAGATGTGCTTTTGCACCACAGCAGCACCTAATTATTTTTCAGGACTGTTGGAATACGTGTTTAGGAATCTCTGAATAATAGAACCATATGGTAACATTGTCAGAAGGAGAAAATAGGAACCCAGTAGGCTGGGGGAGGGACAAGGCATTAAAAAGTGCTGGCTGTAAATAGAAAACAATTTGTCAAACAAAGAATGAAGAAAAAGCAGGAATGTGAGTTATTAAAGATTTTCTTCACATTCTCTAGAGAAGATTCTAAGAGCCTCGTTCTTTGTTTCCCAGCCTTTTTTGCTACAGTTTACCCCAGAATATCTGTCTTGTGAGACTGGGCACAGTGCTGTTGAAAAGTTTTTGGAGGATTGAGAGAGAGCTTGGACAGTTTCTTTAGACCCTGGCAGGAGACCTGGCCCTGAGAGTTCTGGATGTGCCATCTGTTTTGTGAGGCCTGATGGTTCTGTGAAAGCTGCTTCTGATGTCCTGAGAGGTGCTGAAGCAGCTGCAGAAATACAAGAGGCTTTGCCGTGCAAGCTTTTCACTTGGGACAGTGTTTCTCTCAACAGAGGCTGTCCGGGCAATCCTGGTGTCTCCAGCTTCACAGCCATACAAACACAGACTTGAGGCACCCCTGCTCTTTCCTGAAGAAGTTGAGCCAGGACCCACTGAAGGGTTCAGCTGTCAGACGCAAGCTGAAAGAGCTCATTTTAGGCCCAAGAATTTCCACCTCTGCCCAGATCATCTCAGAGAGACATAGATGCACATGTAAGAGATAACAGAAATGGAAGGGAAGAATCTGATGTGTTCACGATGGTATCCACTCTATTTTACACACAGCATAGTGTTCACTCACCCCCCATCAGGACCTTCTGATGCTCCACACTTGCACTTGGGCTGTGAGATATTCTAAAATCCCAAACAATTACCCAAAGTCCTCAAAATCTTCCTGGACAACATGCTCAATTAGAACAAAGAAAGCTACCTGAGCACAACCCATGCCAAACAACCAGTAGGACTATGTTAGAACATCACCACAGCTGAGCTCCCTTTCCCTGTCTTTATTTTTGTCCTTATTGCAAAGCAGGCAGGTCAGAGCTCAGCTCCGAGAGCAGCCTGGGCTCTAATCTGCCTCGCCAGATGGATAAGAAAACACACACTAAACGTGTGTGCTCACTGGCACAAGGGCTTCTTGTCTAAGTGGTTTCAGGATTGGAAGTGAAGAAATTTTCCAGAATAAATCCACAATGGAACACCAAACACAGGAGGATGCACATATGCAAGAGGAGGCACTTTCCACCACACAGCTTGGGGTGAAATGACTCCACATGCTACTCATCTGCGTGGGCACTACAGAGCAGGAAATCCACCCAGCCAAAAAGCAAGGCATCAGAAGGTGACCAAGGCTGTGCATGGCAGTGGGAAGAGCCTCTCCTGAGCAAAAGGTTATCACAGTGTCCCCAGCATGAGGCAGGGCCAGCCATAATTGTGCAAAGTGCTCCTTATTCATTACCCTTCACTGAAGCTGTGCTCTTGATTGTGCCTCTCAAAAAAACTTCAGGGCCACTTCTTTTTTGTCCTTAGCAAGATGTAATTTCCTTTCTCCTCCTGGAGAGCACATTTAATCATTCTACAAGAGACCAACAAGTTTAATTGGCCCAACAAGCTAATTTTAGATCTTCATTCCTGGCTTCAGATTCACTTCAAATACACTTAATGAACAAGAAATATAAAAGCTAACAATTTTAGGGTCACATCTTTCCAGGGGCCCAGAAATCCCCACTGCAGCTACTTTCTTCTGCATATATAAATAACTAAAGCCACAAATGATAAATGTTAATTATCTGCCTAATGTGCAGAGAGCATCAGGTAGCCAGATCTCCAGAGGGCATTTGCTGCAACCACAGCTGATTGCAGGAACAAAATTGGAAACTGCTTCCCACACACAGGCCCATAACGTCACTGAAGGACTGGAAAGGGGAAGGAAATATGAAGACCTGTGTTCCTCCCCTCAAAACTCCCCAAACCTAAAGAATCTGATGAAAAGCCAAGAGAACTAATTACCTAGCCTTTGGAAAAACCCAAAATGACTAATTAGCCTATTAAAAAATAACTACAGATGACATTAAGATATGTTGCCATCATCCTTGCTTAAATAAGTAAGTTTCAACAAATTGTTTGTGCTTACTTCTTTCATTTTCTTTGGCTAGCTATAAAGAAATAGGTCTGGGCACAGGTAAAAATCTCCCTACACAACAGGAAACTGTACACTCTGGTTTACTCTGCTAGCACTCAGCTTACTGCTGATAATTAATTGCTCTCTTTAGCAATTATGATTTCCTAGATTTCTCTTTTCCACAACATGAGGTCTGGATTGTTTTCTTCCCAGATTTAGAAGTCTGTCCAAGGCAAACCTCAATGTTGATTTCTGTCCAGGTTTTTAATCCTCCTGAGTCACTTTGTATTGTCTTTTCTCAACACTGGTTGTCAAAAAACCTCTCCTATCTTGCCATGATCAGCTTTTAGGCGTTTCGTTAATCTTTTTTGCTCAGGCCAGAAAAACAACATTTTAAATTTCCAGCTCAGCACTAGAAGAGCCCAGCTTGGCCAATGCATTGCACAGGAAATACATTCCCTATAGACATTCCTAGATGACAGAGTGGAAGTTGCATGTGACAGACCAAACTCTGTTTTCTTAGTAATTCATAAAGGATTTGCAAAAGTCACCCAACATAAGAATAATTACATGCCTAAATCCTTAACAAACCATACCACATAGAAAGACTTCCCAGACACATTTATCAAAAAAAGGTTATGTATCTGACCTAGAAACACTGCTTCCAGACTACTGTCGTCTTCTGTAGATGTCCACAGGAACAAGAAAAAAACCCAGAGCATCAAAATATTAACAAAGACTTGTTTCTCCAGACACAATGGGGTAATGAAAAAAAAAAAACAACACTGTAGACTGTAAGTAGAGAAATTCATTGGGTACTTCATTGGTCATCTTTAGGTTTCCATGTTTGCTTGCTTTGATAGGCCCAGTAGGGCTCTGAGCAGCCAGTATACACAAGATTGCTTTAAACTCTGCTGCTCTTACACAGCCACCTAAGATAAAATCCAAGGCCTTCTGGATGGACAACAGTTGGTCAGAGAACGTCTTCTTCATGATGACAGGAATTTGAAAACACTGATTTCTTAAAATCATGAAGGTGACAAGTCTCTCATCGTCATTTCGCCTTCACTTTTGCCTTTGGAGCAGAACTGGATCTGTAACTGCTCAGTTTAGCTGCTGACCTGGCAGGGGGTCTAAACTGGGGCACTGTGCAGAAATGGCTTCCAAGGAGCTGAGGCTGGGGGCTTGTACGTGCTCCCTTTGGATGCCAGTCTTGGAATCCAGCTATCCCTGAAATTACTCTTGTCCAGCACCCTTTTTATCCCAAAAAGATAATTTGAATCTCAACTCTAAAAAATGGCCACATGAAACTCTGTAGACGGGATGTGTTTTCCATCTCAGCCACAATGCTAGCGAGCAGTGGGTATGCAGCAGCAGATCTACATTTCCATCATGTCAGCTCTGCTTAGCATCCTTTCACAGTTTCTTTTCTGTCACATCTCTGACTAACCTGGCAGAGATTAACATAGCATGAAGCAAGGTAACATGATTGAAGAGCCTGACAAATATTACACCAAATACATTGCAATGAAATTCCTACCACTAACTATTTTCCCTCCCTTCTCTTTTTTTTCCTGAGAGGAGCACAGGCAGGCAAAAATGTGGTATTCAGAACCAGAAAGGGCCTTAAAATCACATGAATCCCTCAGTCCAGTAACTTGAAAGTTGGCCTTTACTTTGGAAAGTTTCCAGCAGTGCCAGTAAGCTGAGAGAGAGTGGAAGAGACTATCTTGGTCCTAACCAGGGCCTTTCCCAGGCTGACAGTGTAGACACTGACACTGTTTAGTGGAGAATCCCTGCAGATGACTCAATGAGTTAGACAAGGTTTATTACCTACAACCTTCATTTTCTTCCCTTAATGCTCAACCTGAATCTGCTCTCTCTACAGAAGGCCCTTCCCTTCCTCTCATTTCCTCCCTTGATCCCTATTTTGAATATTGCTGTTAAATTACGATGGTTCAAAAAATTCTATTCATTTGTACCCATAAAGTGATCCACATTTTGGGGTATTAGGAGAAAAATAATGCTGCTGTCCACAGCTTTCACCTCCCTTCCTCTGGCTCTTACACAGGTTGCTATGACTCTCCATTTGTTTCTTGTCTCCCTGGCACCTTTGGGTGCTTTATAACCTGTGATGCAACCAAAGAACACTGGTTATGATATATTTCTGGCTTGTTACTCCAGTTTCTTAGTAGGCCTTTTGCTGAGGAACTGCTAATCCCTTCAACTTCAGCGTTACAACAAAACTGTCTTCCTGAAAGAAAGAAAGAGGGGAAAGAAAGGCAGAAAGGACAGAAAAGACTACAACAATTTGATTATCATTACCACCAAGATGTACTCCAAACTACAGAAATGTTCACCAACTCCTGCATCAAAACCTAGCTAAGATTAACCAAAACAAAGCTATTCAGTAGCATTACTAATGACAACAAAGGGTATAATTACAACCAAGTTTCCACGATTCCACAGTACTGCAGCTCTATTACATTGGTATCTTAGTAAAGAAACCTTAGACACCTATTTAATTTTTCCACAGAAATAGTCTTATGAAAAGTCCATAAATTAAAAAGAATCAACACAAGTGTATGAGGTGTACAACGTCTGTTGGGACAAAGAAAATATCAGATACTTCAAACTCTTTCTACAGTGTAGAAATACAGCTTTTTTTGCACTAGCCATTTTGAACATCTTCTGGTGTTTGTATTGTTCATCCACCTCTTTCAGCGTTGAGTCATCTTTGTGACGTCCACTATTATTTGTCCTGTCATTTCTAATTCATGCCTTACAGCACCATGATGTGTTTTCCCTTTCACACCGATGCGGTTTGAAAGAAAGAATTGATAGGAAATAAAGGGCTTTCCTACTGATTTCACGTCAGCTGGGTTACTCCATCATGACATATTTTTCATCAGAACCCCCACCAAAACTGGAGGAGACCTCTGTTTCCCCAAAATATCAGCCTTTCTTTAGCCGGATATCTTTAATCAATACTTGCTAATTCGCTGCACTCCCACTCAGTGCTGCTCTACGCATATTTTTGTACTTACGTAGCTTTAGCTGTTAAAGTTTAGCCATTTCTCTATGAAATCTCTATAAAGCATGTTTTAAAAAGGTGTTTATGCGTCAGGAATGTCTTACTGACATTCTATTCCCATGTAACTGCCCCTGTTTCCAGAAGGCTCACACCGTGCAGACATGCCCATGTGTACAGGGGTAGAGCTACATTGGCACAGGTGCTGCAGGTAGACCAGGCACAGACGTGTGACACGGCACTTCCAGCACCTGAGCTCTCCTTTGACAGGGTCACCAAGCGTGGCTTCTGTTCCTCAGAGCTGGAGGCTCTGACCCAATGAAGAACGCAACAAACAGCTGCCTACACAGAGACATTTGACTGAACATACTTGTGCCAGTCATTGTACTTGGTAGTTTCATGGGTTTAGGCAGAGATCACATGAATACCCACGTTACGAGAAACCAGACTGGTCTGCCTTACGGAACAACAACGTGCTGACACGAGGAGATTCTTTACACGAGATAGATAAGTGGCTAACAGATGGTACTCAACAGACCTGAAATGAGTAGCAAGAGAGTAGGATGTGACAAAAAGGTATTATTTAGGGACACAGAAAGGAGATAAATCAAATCACTGACAACAGCAATCTGAAGACAGATAGTCTGACCAGGAAAAACAACACTTTATGTTGTCACCTGCTGTTGTCCTGCAATTGCCTCAAGGCGTCATCTCATGGCCACCAAGAGCAACCTGTGCAGATATCAGCGCTGTTGCTAGCTCAGCTCTCTTCTCCCCAATTTCCCATCGAACTTGTGTTCTGATCATAACTCAGCAAGGAAGTCTGTTGCTCCTACCAACACTTCTGATGGAGAGGTCTTTCGCAGCTCTCCTGGATATCATATCTGTGAAAGAGTGGTGTTCCCCAGGGTTCAGTGCTGGGTCCACTCCTGTTCAATACCTTTATTAACAGTCTGGACGAAGGGATCAAGTGCACCCTTAGCAAGTCTGCAGATGACACCAAGCTGGGTGGCAGTGTTGATCTGCTTGAAGGAAGGGAAGCTCCGCACAGGGATCTGGACAGGCTGGATTGATAGGCTGAGACCAACAGGATGAGGTTTAACAAGACCAAATGCAGAGTCCTTCACCTGGGATACAACAACCCCATGCAGCGTTACAGACTTGGGGAAGAGTGGCTGGAGAGTTGCCTGGAGGAGAAGGACCTGGGGGTGTTGGTTTACAGCCAGCTGAACATGAGCCAGCAGTGTGCCCAGGTGGCTAAGAAAGCCAATGGCATCTTGGCCTGTATCAGAAACAGCGTGGCCAGCAGGATCAGGGAGGTGATTGTGCCCCTGTGCTCAGCACTGGTGAGGCCACACCTTGAGTACTGTGTTCAGTTCTGGGCCCCTCAGTACAAGAAGGACATTGAGGTGTTGGAGCGCGTCCAGAGAAGGGCAACAAGGCTGGTGAAGGGGCTGGAGAACAAGTCCTATGAGGAACAGCTTGGGGTTGTTTAGCCTAGAGAAGAGAAGGCTGAGGGGAGACCTCATCACTGTCCACAGCTGCCTGTGGCAGAGCGAGTGTTGATCTCTTCTCTCAAGTGACAGGTGATAGGACAAGGGGAAATGGCCATAAGTTGCATCGGGGGGGTCAGACTGGATATTAGGAAGAATTTCTTACTGACAGGGTGGTCAGGCACTGGAACAACTGCCCAGGGAGGTGGTTGAGTCACCATCCTTAGAGGTGTTTAAAAAACAGGTAGATGAGTTTTTGAAGGACATGATTTAGCGGAGGATGGGTGCAGTTGGACTCGATGATCTCAAAGGTCTTTTCCAAACGGAAGATTCTATGATATCCTCGATATCAGACCCACAGGTAAAATATTGGAAGAATTCCTGATAAAAAAAAACAATTAAAAGCGTGGTGACCTACAAAGCAGGCCTGAAGGCATCAACCCCACTTCTCGGTGGCCTACAGCACTGGGAAGGTAAATTATTGCACGCTAACATCATGTTTGTCTCTTTCTGTTCAATACAGCAGTGGCAGCTTCCCAAAGCTAGGGACAACAGCAGAGAGGAAGACCAGTCCACTCTCCTGTGGGCTGCAGACCTCCAAGAGAGCAGGTCCATGATGGGGGGAGTTTTTGAGCTCCCATCTTGCTCAGCCCATGGTCAGCGAGCACCACTAAACAGCCTGTCATCTTCTCAGCTTGAGCTGAATAGAGGTTTCAGCCACACATTTGTGCTCTGCTCCAGATCTGGGGGTCTGCTTGCTGTTTTGGAAATTTGAGGGCAAGGGAATCAGCAGCCTTTGGAGACTGGTCAGCAAGACTGATTCATACACCCAGACAACTGGACTGATCCAAGACAGACCACGTCTGGGAAAGGAAAAGCTGCAGGGAATCAGCTTTGCTCAGCAGCAGGTGATGTAATGTCTCTGGAAAGCACGACGGGCAGAGTGCTCCAATGCAACTTCTCTCTGGCACAAGGAAAAAAACTGGGAAGGGGTATATTCATAAAAACGTGGGAAAAAGCAGAACAGAGGGAGGAAGGAACAAGCAGACGGGGAGGAGGAGGTGCTGAAAACCGGCAGGGGAACAGCTCTTTCTGGGAGAGAGTAGAAAGGATTTTGCATTGAGAAAACCTGTCACCAGTTATTTTTGTACAGATTTTAAAGTTCACCGAACCCAGCTCTGGAAGTTGCATGTTGTGTTTTTGGCTGGCAATATCAACATACCATATGGAGAAGCCTCGGTTTGAGATTTACAATATTGTTTGGACTTGATATTGACATATTTTCATTACTTAACCTGCCTTGATTTGTATGTTCTTTTCTTTTGATGTATGATGGGTGAAACAAACCCATAAAACAAAGATGCAAACCCTAAAAACAACAAAAGAAACATACAGGGAAATTCCTATGTTTTGAATTGGACCTGAAATTCATTGACTTTAGCATTCTGTCTTTAACAGCCTCTACCAGAGAAGGTAGATTCCAGACAAGAGTAAGAAGCAAGAAATACTATACTCTTGTAGACATTGCGGATGCTGTTTCTCCATCTGTTTGTCCCATTATTATTGGACTGCTTCCCTGTTTTAGCAATTCACTGAACTAGTAGGATAAAGGGGGGTGGGGAGGAAGGGAATACTCTAAAGATAGTCCTTACATTTATTATTATAATAAGAAATGAGGGGCACCAGCTCCCACCTTCTACGGTTTGAGAAGATTCCCTAGCAGAAAATCATCTGGAACAAAAAATTGGAATGGATGAAAGTGTAGAAGCTGAAGGAAGTGAAACTTATGGGAAACCAGAGGTCTCAGAGACATAGGACTTGAACCACTTTCTAGTTTCTTTTCTTGTAAAGCTATGCTCTTGTAGTGCTTTATTCTTCTGCTGAAATTGTGCCATATTTACTTTGAAAATCTCAGAGTTTTTGTCACTCCAGACCAACAATCACAGCTGCCAAAGGTGTCAGTTAATTAAATGCCATGCAGTTAACCTGCTGAGTGACCACAGCAATTGGCATTGGAGCTTGGGAATGCAACCTAAGCTGAAGAGGACAGCCGTGGCCTTTCAGGTCAGCCCAGATAATGCTTGAATGGAGCTGCTGAGGAAGTGCAGGAAAAGAGGTGAATCTCCAGCCATGGGAACCACTGTTGAGAGAGAAGACCAGTTCAGTTTGCAGACTGGTCTTGCTGTAAAGACATCAATTACATGGACAGTTGTCCACAGGGAATATGAGGAACCCCAAAAGCATCCTCTGAGCTGCATGGAGGAGCTGCAAGAATACAGCAGAAGCCTCAGAG
Source organism: Dromococcyx pavoninus (assembly GCA_033558185.1). Classification (NCBI taxonomy): domain Eukaryota; kingdom Metazoa; phylum Chordata; class Aves; order Cuculiformes; family Neomorphidae; genus Dromococcyx; species Dromococcyx pavoninus. Next base: position 1,952,369 of record JAUMJL010000323.1, read on the forward strand.
AGGCCGGCATCATGAGGGAAAACTCAGCATTTGGGGATCTGAACATGGTTTGAGGGTTTTTTGTTTGCTTGTGTTGTTTTTTTCTTTTTTAACAATGCATTAAGCTTACAAAGTTTTTAGAACATGAATACTGTTGACTATGTTCACGTTGTGCTCACCACCTTGTGTCCTCATCCTGGAGAGTGTCTCTCATTGTTACTGTAATAGGAAAGCCAACATCCAAAGTATTCAGCAGATGCTCTGGGCCAGATTTGAACCCAAGAGCTGTGCAGTGAAAGATTTCTCATTTTATAAACCTCCCTTCTGCCAGTCACTGTTGATACTTTTTGCTACAACCTGCATTTCTATAAACTATGCTTTCCTCTGCTAATTACCATCAGCAGCATGAAATGAAGTAGTAGTAAAAGCCCTCCTACACATCTCTTCCTCCTCCTTGCTATACTGTGCCACACCAAACTACATATTTGCATTTTCACAGACTGCACGCTTGAAACGTAACTGAAGACATACAGATCATCTGTTTACAGTAACAAATTACAGTAATTTCAGTGAGGCTTTTTGACAATTTCACTCCTAACGTTGCTATTTTTGATATGCAGTTAAAACACAAGAAAAATGCTGGTGATACGCTCAAGCAGCTTGCAAATATGTCAGATAAGAAGGAATACTGTAGTAATCTTTGCTATAGATGTAAGAAAAGCTATACTGAAAAGACAGCCTCTTTTCCCTTCCTGGAACTCCAGATGAGGAAATTGAAAGTACATGATTGTGGCACTGTACTGTGCAATACTAAACCTTTGTAGCTGGTGTGGGTCGAGCTGTGCAATGGAAAGTTCTGCTACCCATAATCCTGCTCCAAAACCTCTTCGAGCACCTCTCTAGCAGCATCTGTGCATCCTTCCCTTGGCATCTCTGTCTGTTCCTTAGGTGTTCTACAGGCTACAGAGTATATCCATCTTCCAGGTAGCAGCAGGAGACATGCAACCCAAGTTCAAATTGCTGCTCTATTCACCTCGTGAGATGTTCCACTACTGGTTATGGCCTCTGGGCTGCATTAATTAGAGCCTGGAGACATGGAGTGTCCTGTGCTCTGCTGCAGAGCCAGGAATAAGGACCTTTTCTAATGATCAGCTGTGAAGACAGCTTGCAGAAAACATGGTATTGGTAAAAATTTAGAAAGAAACGTGGACAGCAAGGGCAGTTATTCCAGTATGGTTGGAATCAGGAGCTCCCTGGGGAACCAGTTTACTCATTACACTGGGCACAGGTGACCTATGCAGAGCTAGGTCTCTAATCTCCCTGCAGATATTCACTGAAGAGAAAAGACCCATTGAATTCAATATTTTCAGGCTTTTAATTTACACTGAAGATCACATTTAAAAACTGACACTATACCTTGGGGGGGAAGAAACACTGCTGTTGATGATATCACTTACTTAGACTTTGGCTGACGTGACCGATACTCCACCAGCCTACTTATTTAACTGCTCTGTTCCTGATACTCTACTGGTGTTCTGAATTTTTTTCCACCTCTGCATGTGCTGCAGTTGGAGCAGTGGGAAAGAAAGAGAAAAACCCTGCTGCTAAAAGCTCAACACTATCACTGTGCCCACATTTCTACACGTAAGAGCGTTTGTGCTCTGTCATCTCATAATCTTTAAAGGCATTCATCAGTAGAAGCACCATTGAGGTAGGAAGCAGCCATATTGTCCCCATCACAGATCAAACTGAACTGTTGAGGGATTAGAAAATTTGACCAAAGACACCTGAGACAACTCAGGTCTGCCAAGGCAAGGTGCGGTGTTATGCCACCTTCCAACTGGTTCAACTGAACTCTGTTGCTTTCTGTTTGCTGGGTGCTTTCAAAATATCCACCAATTTATTTTCAGTTTTAAAAGCAATTAAAACAAATAATATTTACCCAAAGAACAGTTTTTTAAATCAGAAGTCACAGCAGAGTATATTAAATCTTCAAAATAATAAAAATAATAAAATAAAAAAATAATAAAAAGTCATTCCTGGAACCCAAATTCTCCTTGAATTTCACTAAATGCTTAGTTACATCTCTTTATCCTCAATTTAAATCTCCTATAACTTCTCAATTTTCTGTGCAGGGATAACCTGAGTACAAGATGTGTTTAGGTCTCCTAAAGAATTGTTACCTGCAATGGCAACCTTCCGTTTGGAGGAGCACTAGAAACGTTAGTTTGGTCCTATCAACATGGTTATCCTATCTGAAATCTGCAAACCCCTCACCTGTTGAGTCAAAGGGGCCAGGACAGTTTTGTCTGTGCATTAATGGTCAATGTCATATTCACTGCAACGGCACCTTCCTCACTGCATAGATAGGAGAACAAAAAACCCCTCTCTGCCGTCTTCAGTGAGCAACTATGGAAGGGAAGAAACCTGCTAAACCAGCTTCAAGGTCTTAAAAATAGGCCATAGTCTAAGTCCTATTAACAGATTACTGCTGTTAGCAAAATTCTTTCCTTTCATCATGAGGAAGAATATGAAACATTGATGAAATCATGTTGATTAATAGGATGCATCAAGTATTACTTAACTACTCTAACCCCAGTAGCCCGGTTATTTTTACAAAGCTGATCATCCACCAGAGGCAAATGGAAACCACAGTTGACCTTGAACACGTGTGCAAAACTATCAATTATCTTAAGATACTAAATGCACATATAATATACTATTTTTGTGGGCATGCAGCTATAATGAACTGCAAAAAGTTTCAGTGTAAAGGTAGACTGACAGGACAGAAAAGCAGCATCTTATAGGTAGAAGATAATCCTGGAGGAAAGATACTAAATTATGACACTTGCACCAGAAAAAATAGGATTTTGTCTTTCATTCTCCAAGCAACAACAGTTTATAAGCAGATGAAACGTAAACATAAAATTTCTATCAAAAGCCTAGAATTGTCCCATTTATAAGGCAGATTACTTGACCCACTGGAAATTGAGGTCAGCAAGAAAATAAAGCAACCTTGCAAACCTGACTTTATTATTTTCAGATTGGTGGATTTCAGTTATATTTTTTTGACTTCTTTTTCCTCCATCTCTGACTTTCTGTCCAGAAATGAAGTACTGATGATGATCAGAAGAAATAGCCAGGTCAACCCCCCTGCACTTATTTGAAACCACTCAGCATACGGGAGGAAGGATGGTCCTGTGGTTAAGTCAGCTGAGACTCAGATTTTGTTGCCAGCTTCCTCTGTGACTGTGGGTGCCCAAATATTACAAATCATTCCTCTGATAAAAGAGAGGTTGTAGAGGAATTTTGCTCATCTGTGTGTGCAAGCATGCTGTGACACCAGAGCATTAGCGTATAACAAAGTCTGTACGTGCAAAACATCTGTGTCTCGGAGGTTCAACCACTGCTGCGTTTGAGTTTAAGCCATAAAATGTATGTCAGATCTCAGACACACCTCATACTCAGCTATGCTGCTGCAAAGATAGGGTCAATGTGCACAATGGGATACAATGTGGGTGTTCTGCCATGATGAGTCCTAAAGTTTTCTTTTATCCCTCATACAGAAAGCTTTTTAAAAATATGTTGCTCAAGAGAAGAGAGCATCAAATGAAGACACTAGGCTGGCAGTCAAAGCCTATAGCCAGCACCGTCCACTACAACCATGAGAAGCAAGAGGCTGTGAAGCATGTATTGCTCCAGCTGTATTTTCACCTGTATTTCCTACAGGCATTTCAGTTTCCTCTCTCTCACCTATTTAAATTGTGTCTACAAGAGAATGGGAGCTGATGGCAAGCTCTGCTATCTGTCACGCTCAAGTGAAAAGGAAATCAGAGATTCTCCCACAACAAATAAATTGAGGCAGATAAATCCTTAAAATGAGTCAGAAACTGATAAACAGAGCCAGAAAACTCTCCTTTCTCTGCCTCTATTTCTGTAGCACACCTCTAAAGAGACAGCTCTGCCCCAGCCCAGCGCAGAGTTCATTAGGAAGATTCTGCATGATGCATCGGGTGTAGGTGTGTGTGGGAAGCAAAGTTCATAGTTTCACAAAGCATTTTGCAAATGCTTTTCCAACCATGTGTAGTATCATTTGCCTCAGCTGTTTAAACCCTCGCTTTCAGAGCTCTGCTCACCAGAGTACTTCAAGCAGCAAAAGAAAAAATTAGTTAAAGCTTCATAAATATTTCTGTAAAGAAAACTAAGTGAATTCTGTGCAAGCAAAAGGAACAAAATCAACTGACATCTCTACAACCTGAATTCCCTGGTTGACTTACAAAGCAGTCCAAGGGCAAACACAAAGCCAATTTTCCTCCTACACAATATACGTCAACCTGAAGAACCTTCTAGGAAAGAATGCACCCATTCATTCACTCATGTTCTGTCCTGAGACTACCAGCTAAGGAGAGGGAAGGAAAATAAAGACTCTGTGTGAGGCAGACCCTGCCCGTTACAGGCTTGATGAAGGCCACTTAATTATTTTAGATGAGCTTTATAAGAACAAAAACAAACAAAAAGCAAAACCAGGAGGCATTCAAAAGTAAGCTTTCTCACAGGGAAAGGATATGCGCACCTACCTATCCTGTCCTTAGATGCTTCCTTCAAGAAGGGAGATGGAGAAGAGCACAAAGAGAACTTATATGGCTGCTAGAGCCATATGAGCATTCCCAGTGGCAACATTCAGACACATTAGGAGGGAAGTGACATTTACAGCCCTATTGAAAACAGAAATAAAGAGAAGCAATGAAGAGATCAGTTGTTTCCCCTGCCTTCCTTCCTCTCTTACCTCCCCCTAACTTTTATACCCTCCAGGAAGAAAGATTTGACTCGTTGGCTTTTCAGAACAGCCGGTCTGTCTCTAACAAATGAGATACCCAGAAGAGGAAGTTTAGAAGCAATCAAACTGCTGAAAAGATTCAGCTGACCTCAGGGCATCACCTCCCCTCTGTTGAAGAAACCCAGCCCTTCCTAAGTGCCAAAGTTGAGGCAATTCCCCACAAAAGTTCAGGGAAGTCACTGTTTTGTGGGATGCATCTTGTTAACACTTCTCATCATTACTCAAATCTTGCTCTCTCTTTCATTTCAGGAATGCAGGAACAACCCAGCCACTGTTGGTTTGACCATTACACAACTGACAGCTGCTGGGAGCCTTACACACAAGGGGTTATGATTTTAGGTACAAACTTCAGAATTGTTACTAAGAAGTAGTACTTTCTTCTTTAGTTATTTGTCATGTGCTTAATTATTTAAGCACTGTTAGGTTTGCTCTAAGCAAGAAGTTCAGATCAGAACAAGAGCTGATGCATTTCCAACCAGATTCATAAAAAATGCTTTCATGTCAAGTGTTGCAATAAGTCAGGAGGGCCCTACCATTGTGCAGGGCCAAGAAATACTTTCAGAGTTAGAGAGAGTAATGCTAACGGCAGGCTATCCGCATCCCTCTTCCACATTAGCAGTAGCGCAAAATGAAACCTATGAAAAATGCCAGGGCAAGCAGAGGGACATTCTGTTCATTAAGGGCTGCAGATGGTCTTTAAAAACCATCAGCAAAACGCTGCGTACATTCCTTAAGCAGCCCAGTTCAAATAGCAACACAAAACACTACAGGAATTGCACATTCCTCAAGTCATTTCCGAAGCGCTGGCCTCAGCCAAGACCAGGCTCTTAATGAATGAGCAGATGGGTTTTTGAATGACGCTCCATGCTCAGTATCACAGGTGGCATAAGGTCTGCAGCAATACTTGTCAGAAACATAGTCCAGCAGACTGAATGACACAGGGGGATGCTTTAATTGACAGAAGTCACTGTTTGTAAGAGCTCCTGAGTTTCTTGCAGTTGTACTGAAAGCCCTTAGACTGTCCAGAGAAATCACACTTCAAAATGCCTCATCGTGAAGCTCTCATCCATACTTCTGCCATCACGGCTCTGCATCCGGTGGGACAACTTGGATGTTGTTACATCTAGTGGGAGATCCCCCTGCCCATGGCAGGGGGTTGGAACTAGATGAGCTTTAAGGTCTCCTCCAACCCAAACCATTCTATGTTTCTATGAAGTCACCAAACTCTATACCCAGCTCCTATCAGAGAGGAGCATGATGTGCCAAATTTAGATCTTCGCGCTGCTGTAAACTGGCAGATATTTAGAATCAAGATGCGAGCTGTGTCTCCTGTTTCCAGCAGATGTGTGAAAAAGCAAGCATAAGAGATTTAGGCTGTGGCAGTCTTTAGTTCAAGCATGCGCTGCCATAATATACCATGAAATTATCATCTACCAATGACATAATCTGTGACCTGGAAAGTATCCCCTTCCCCAGGAGGTGGAAGCAATACTGCCCAATCAAAGGCTGTCACTCACAAACCAAGTGCAATTAGCCAGAGGCATGTTGCTACTGATAATAACTACAATGAATCCCAAGCAGAGACACCTCCCCTGGCAGGCTGCTGCTTGGGCTTGAAAAACACTTTCAGAATAAATAAAACATAACCAGAAGCCATCACTTTAGCTACTGATTTTTCACCTCCTACTCAGAGAGATCCACTCTGGGCTCTGGCAAAAGCAAGCAATTACTCTCCATCAGAGGTATCTGGCATGGAGGGAAAGATTTAGTGCATTCCTTGGGGCGGGTGGGTATTTTTACACCAATTCAGATAATGGAGCTTGCTTGCCCAGTGGGAAAGAACTACTCATTACTAAGACTGCCTCCCAGCCCCCCCTTCCACCCCATTCCCTGATTTTTAACTTACTTCCACTGCTTTATGACTGGTGCATTACACATAACCAGCTCCTGGGGTGACTGCTCTTGGGTAATAGGAGAGAATTGCTCACATTCCAGTGCTGGGCGAGTTGATTTTCTTTTTTTTTTTTAAATATAACAATACGTGTTTCACGCTGCACTGCAGCAAACCCACATTTTTTCCCCATCTCCCCTCAAATCATGCAACTTAGAAAGGTAGCAGAGAATACCAGGAAAAGAGACATCAAATGATGTCCTGTTGCAGAAAGATGTGGGCTCAGCTTTTCACAGCTGGTCTCAAAAGGTACCAGGCTGATGACCAGTTATCTCAGCCAAAACCAGGACAGAAAAAGAACTGATGGCTGACTTCAGACTGAGCTTTTGACATCTCTGGCCAGGCCCTCCAAGCTGACATCCTGGGCTGACAGCTCATCTGGGCACATGCTCACTTCCAACAATTTTGCTAAGCCAGCACTTGAATTTCTGGTCCCTTTCACTTGTCAGAGGATAAAGTGAGTCAAGAGAAAGCCTGTGCTGGCAAGCCAAGCCCATTCCAGGCACATTCCAGGCGTACTGCTGGTACAGACAGCTTGTTCCAAAAGCCAGCCAAGACCTAAAGCCCTTCTTTCCAGCTACCTCAAACCCATTACTCCCTGCTTGGGTCCATTAGACTGAGCATGAAGTTAAGTTGTATCTCTACAGTCTTGCAAGAATTTGATGGTGTTTGTAACAAGATTTTTTGTTATAAAGTACCAAAGAGCAGTGTTGTACAAAGTCACTTCTTTGCTGATAAATTCTTTCTGTAATCTCATTATTATAACCCAAGAAAAGAAATTCAAGGGAAATATTTTAACATTATTCCCTGATAAGGTACTCGCCTGTTAGGCACAGCAGGACAATTATGTCATGTTATCACCATCAGCCTCATTGCTTAGATGGCACAGAGGTGATTTCCTGGAAGATAATTTCCTAGACCTTTTTTAGTTTAACCCAAAGGTTTCCCTTCCTCCCACTTTTTCTCCAGAACAGAATTAAAGAAGGATTTACCCCAAGTTGTTGAACGGCAGTATTAGCAAAATCTCTTTCTCACCTTATCTGTGCTAGACAGCTGGCAACGTTTGATGTCTGTGGCACCCGGGCAGAGACATTTTCAGGGGCTGCTACTGGCAGTGCAACACAGCAAGAGAAGCTGCAACCTAACAGGCTTTTTTTTGTACTTTTTTTTCAGTCTCTTGCAAAAAAAAAAAAGCATTTCCCTTGCCAGCATAATATTGCCTGCTGTACACCAACTGCATAAAAGCAAATACATTACAGCAGCACATCTTGGAGTTCACTATAGGGAAATCTTGTCAGCAAACATCCTCTATTGGATACATAATCTCTTGTAGTAGACAGCTGGAAGTCAAAAAACAGCTATGAAACCCTTTGAGATATCATAGTGGCATCTTAAAAGTGGGTATTGTTCAACACTTTTTATCACTTCTGCTTTCTCCCCCATTATGAATCACACTGGTTTCTTTGCTATAATGCACACATTGAGCAGGTAAGGCTAACAAAGGAAATCTCAGCTTTGTATAATTCCACAATGGACATAATTAGTCACATCCTTGCTCTTATAATTTAAAACCACACAGAAGAAAGGAAGAACCTACCTACCATTGAAAGTTTATTTAGGTTAAGGTAGACAGTAGTAAACTTTGTTGTTCAAACTGATTCCAGAATAAAGGTAGGAATGCTGTAATTTACCTTCTTCAAAGGTTTGCCTTCAAGTAAAAGAAATTAAATTTAAGGAGGTATCATTTATCTAAAATATTAATTATTAAATATTAAAAATTTAAATTATCTTGGAATATTTTGCAGATAAATCCTCACATTTTCAGTAAAAACACAACTCTCCACTATAAAAAAGAAAGGAACATTAATTTATGAGGTAGCATGTCAGAATAAATATGCAAGAGGAGGGAAATGTAATGAAGAAAGAGAAAAAGCTTTTAAATTTGGCTGCGCATAAGAAAACAAAAATTACTCACTTCTCTCAACCTAAACTATGTTGAGTTTTTCTCTGTTATATAAATTTACGCTTCCAATCTAGTCAGACCTACATTAGCATCACAACTCTGAGTCACTCAGCTGACTGACGCAGACATACTGAGTTCTCCAGCTGAAGAACCTAAGCCTTTCTCCACTAAAAACAGAAACAGAGTCTTCCTTTAACTCTTCTTTTTTTTTTAAAAAAGGTATTGCTCCTCTTAGGAATATCAACAGCTTTAAAACACTCTGATCTAAGTGTTGTAACATAGACACTAAATTCTCTCCTTGGACAATAACCAACCTGAAAACCTGAAAACAAATGTTACCTTCTGTGACAGCCTGGTTCATTGAAAGTTACAAATCCTTTTTTATCCATTTGTACAACTTCCCACGACTGAAGTAGGAGCCCATCCTATGAACTGTGGTCATGGAAAAAGCCACTGCTAAGGTATTATGATGCTGACTGCTGCACATCAAGTTTAATGTGAAAGATTAAGAAATAGTCCCCATTGCAGAAGTATTGCTGGAGCTCTTGAAGTCTGGAAGATAGTTAGCTGTGAAAGGCTAATGAATATTAAAGTTACTAATAAAAAACAGTATTTTGTAAGTCAGTTCAAGAAGTTCTGGCCACAGTAGTTGCCATAAGGATGTCTCAAGTTACCATGTGTTTCAGATGAAGAGGATTTAAATGAAAATACCCAACCCAGTTGTGTGTGTCTCACCGCTGATTAACTAGTAGCTTGTCTCTTAAGCCACCATTAGTAAGTAAAGAGTAGCTCTTCGTCATCTTAGCAGATCAGAGCGCTTTTCCATCAAAAAGTGACTTGCCCATAAATGAGAGCTTATCAAAAGCAACATTTGATGTGCGCAAGCAGAGGAGTAAGAGCAGGACTCGTCGGGCGAGCAGCAGCCTGAACGGGTGCACAGAAGGGTTCTACACGCTGGGCCGAACGCGCTATCGCACAGATTCAGCGCAGCTAATGACATCTTTTCTTGCCAGGCATAAAGATCCCATTAGCTGGTGAATCATTCTACCATCTGCAAAAGCAGGTCCTTCCTTCCCCCTCCCCTCCTTCAGGACAAGTAAAGGGGAAGCTTGAAAACAACCTTCAGTTCTTTTAACTTGTCCTTGTGAGTAGTTTTGTTGTATCCCTTGGTGATATCTTCAGTTCTCTCTCAAGCAGATTTTACTACAGTGTAATGTAACACGCAGAGACCAACAGGTTCTGAACTGGGTGAGCACCAACATTCAAAATGACAACCAAACCTGACACCTTTGAAGACAGCTGCATATACAAAGATGTTTTCATGTTCCTTGCCATTAAGCAAAGTAGGGTTCATTTTGAAGCCAGGATTGAAGAAACAAAAAATATTACCACAGATCATTAAGTTGGGACACCAATAAATAAAACTAAATCCAGCTACCTGGTAAGCCCCCAGTCATCTTGAAGTTTCCAGAGACCACAGGAATCTTCTGGCGGGTCAGATACAAAGGAGGGAAGTTCTGTTTGAGGGTCAGTGCCTGCCACGCAAGTTCTGCTTGGTGTCTTGGTGCTCTGATGCCACACAAAAGCCTAGACAAGAAGGAACTCACGACACCTGTCTATCTCGAGCTGCCAGTTGACAACCACATGCCAGTAACTGCTTCTTTTCTTTGTTCCAAGGAGGCCAATTAGTCACTCAACAGGATGGGCAGACCCAGGACCGTTACATTAGTGAGTTACTGGTTCAAAAGTTATTGTTGCTGTGGTTCCCCAAGAATTTCCTTAGTAGCAGTTCACATCCCACATCATTCCCACCAGAGCTGGTACAGCTGTTTGGACACCTACACTGGCAACCAGACCGGATAACTGATCCGGATGCAAAGAAAAAGGCATTTTTTGCTGTGCTAGCATCAGGGCATGAAAGCTGGTTAACATGACTTCAGCAGCATCACTCTAAAATGTAAAACCACCACCAAATCATCTGTTTTAATAAGAAAGTTGTTTGGTTTTGTTTGTTTGAAAGATAATTTTCAAAATAGTTACAGCTGCAATGCAAACTCTGCATTAGGCAGGATCTCCTCCCTCACCATTTTTTTTTAACACTCATTTGCCTTCGAGATCAAAATGAGAGTGCCACCAATGGTCTTGAAATCAGCCTGGAGGGAGGGAAACAACCCACCATCAAAACTATTCAGACAGTCTAACTGATTTCACAGGCATTTCGAGAGAATTGAGTTCAAACTTATAAACAGCAGCCCACAACATGCCTTGCCCCTTGAGTTACATCTAAATCTCTAAAACCTAGGGCTGCTGTCTCTGCACACCTGGTCGAGAACAAGGGGAGATGGAGCCAGTCCAAACATTCTCTGTCCTGGTTTAGTTGTGTCATCGTCCTGTTGTGTGTTGTGTTCCCTCCTTGTCAAACCAAAACACCCTCCCACCTTAGTCTATTCACACTCAGGCTCCAATTTATATCAAGATAAAGAACATATGGGGGTTGGACTAGATGACCTTTAAAGGTCCTTCTCAACCCAAACTATCCTGTGATTCTAAGAGAAGAGCATCACATTACCTAACAATTAGCTTTTCTAGTAATTTCCCTTAAATTTTATTTAAATAAACAAGAATTGAAAGAGGAGAAGGGGAAGGCTCTGGGTTCAGTTTCACCAGTTTCAAGGAGTTTACACTGAATTCACCACCACTCTCGAAAAATTGTTGTTAGATGCCTGGTGCACCTGAAGGATCATTTTGATCTCAAGAATGACTTTTGCAGACATTGTGGGTTTGGAACTTTGTTTTTCTGTATAGAAACAACAACTAATTTAACAAATTGTAGTTATGGTTTAGCTAACATGCAAGATTACCCATGCTGCATTATGGCATGAAGCATTTAATCTCTTCTTCACTTTACATTATAAATAATACATCCATGGTTGATTTTTTGTTTTGTTTTCACTTTAAAGCAAGAATTATTAAGTGCTGTGCCAAGAAACCTGATTAAAATACCATTTTATCTTGTAAGTTCTTGTAAAACAAATATTCAATTGACAGCTTTAAGTAGGTGACAAATGAACTCCTTTAAAAGATCGTTTTAAAATAAAAGAGGTAAATCAATTCTACCCTACAAGAGGAAAAAAATTACTGATTCATTAAGACTAGTTTGATATACATTCACTCAACAAAGAAATGCAGATTGTCACAGCTGTCTCAAACAGCTATTACAAATGAGTTATTCAGAATTCTTTCCATTCCTTAACAAGAGTTACTGAAGTTATTCTATGATAGCAGCGCTCAGAGTCTCCTGACAGTTCCTCAATGTCCCCAGCAGCTGGAAGTGGCAACTTTGCACCTTCTGACAGAAAACTCCTGAAGATGGGAAGTACTGGGTCACTGTGAGCTATGCACAGAGGAAAACAACATATACGTCCACATTTCAAGTGTATTGCTCTGGCAGCAGCTGCTCAGGCAACAGAGATGATGCTGTTCATGCTCTCCAATGAGCTGAGTACTTCAGCACCGTGTACTGCTTTATGGTGGTCATTGCTGAAGAAGCCTCTATGTCATTGGTGTGCCCAGGATATCACCTCTTCATAGGATTTGTCCTTCCCTTTCCTGCCTTCCTCATCGACTTCCAGCTTGTACGCTTGCTCATTCTTCTAGGTTCCTCACTGTGGCCACAGCAGCAGGAATTTGGCAGGGAGCAGGCACATCACTATCTTCTCTGCACATCAGCACTTTCCTCAAACCACTATTTTGCAAACTGCACAGCAGCTGAGCTAATGCCTCAGTATGAGGCTCATGGGATATTAGAATAACATAGGGGAAAATGGATATGGGTAGCAAGGAAGTGTTAATACAGTGTGTTTAAAGCAGGTCTTTCTGTCCTGCATCAGGTAGGTGTCAGTAATGCAAAGGCATTTCTTCTATAAAAAGAAAAAAAAAAGCATAAAAAAAATTTAAAATGTAAAAACCACTGCAGAGAGCAAAGAACCAACTTTCTGTGCTACCACACGTGGTAGCTCTCCCTCTGGGAAAAGTTTTACTTCATGATTTATCCACAATGTCAACCTCCACATTCTTCCCTTCAGTGGCTGCCACTTCACACAGAATTTTGCAATGTGATTGTCACCGATGCATCTCATGAGATTTTATAACACCACCTTAATTTTCCACTCTGACCAACTCACTCCCCCTTAAACTTCCCACAAAGGGAGAACTTGGAGGAAACAAAAGACGAGTCAGTCACCTAACTTCACGTTTGTGATGAGTGGCTGCAGCCTGAGCTGAATCAGAGCCTTTTATTATTGAGTCATTTTGTCTAGTTTGCTCTAATGTGATAAGCTAGATGGGATAGAAAATCTATATATTAGTACATGGAATTATTTCAAAACACAGGGCTTAGATAAAGGCAGAGCCCAGGGAGGGCTAATCTGTGCCTGGCAGCCCACACTTTAATCACATGCCGATTACTTTGTTAGTCATCTCTTCATCAGTGCTCTCAACCCACTCCTGCTCCTCCTGCAGTAAACTTTAATTAACCAGAGAAACACTGGAGTTATTCACTGAGAACAGACAAGTTGAAAAATGGAAGCACCAAATGCCTCTCATCATAGGTGAGAGTGAATCAGTGTGGAGGTGAGGAAAAGTCAAGTCTTTAAACCAAGCAGGAATACCTGGCTGTGAGTGAACATTTTGAAACAATCCAAAAGGAAGATATTTGTACTATTGCTCTTTCATCTTTCTTTTTCCTGCCATAAGTTTTGGGATGGCAGCTGGTCTTTTACAATCAATTAAATCAAGAAAAAAGCAAATAGAACAACACAATGAGTCACCTGCGTGGAGAGTTCACTAAAAAAATCACCTGCTGTGCATTATCCTTACTCTGACAGGACAATTGTTAGCTAAAAGCCAAAACCAAGCAAGTCACATAATAGCAATGTTTGTACTTTAGGCTGACCCTTCAGTTCTTTCTAATTTTAGTGAGCAAGCACCACCCCTGCATCTCATGCCGATTACCACAACAGTGACAGCATCTGTCATGCGACCAGCAAGTAATGTTCGAGGTGTTATGGTTTTGCTATGCTCTTAGGGATAAGAATTAACCATTGGTGGCAAGGAAACCACTGCAGTAAAGGATGACCCATTGTACAAGTAGTTGAACAAGTTGTCATGTCTTGCCAGAGAGAATCCATGGCAGAGCTAAATGTTACGCTCTTGAGTTCCTGTCCTTGCACCAGCTCCAGCACTCTTCCCCACCACACCAAGACAGGCAATATGAGACTTGGAAGATGATTAAAGGAAAATAAGGTCCTGGCTCTTCAGTTGGGGACATTTCCACATCAGTTCTGGAATGTGAAGAACCTACCAGATTACTTCAGCTGTCTGGTAAGTATTGGAGAAACAGAAGTCTGACCAGTCCCAGACCCTACTGGGTTTTATGACAGCAGCCAGTACTCTGAGTCAGATGGAAGAGCTGTGCTATAGACAAAAGCTGCCTATTGGCCTTGCATGCTCATAAGAGATTCTGTGTAGCATCCTCCACCCAGCATGCACCTGGCACATTTGCATAATTTGCAGTATTAGAATAGGAAAAGGATTATAGAACAATGACTGAGGTAATATTCAGCTCCAAATGGGTGTGCTGCTACTACCCGGCCATAACAGGCTGCTGACAGAAGTAGCTTTAGGTAGATTTGTCACTTCCTTGGCCTGGTTGTCCCTTCATTCTCCTAACCTCTGTGTTACTCCATTAAAGCCTCTCCTAGTTTCTCTTTCTTTCCACTTCTCTCCACGATCTACGTTCTGCCAGTCCATAACATTCTGCCACTGCACCACTCTCTCCCTTTCTCGCATTCACGATGTGATGTGTCCCTCTGTGCCAGGATTTATGCTTCAGCCACAGCAGACCAAGATCCACTATACCAGGATCATGGTTTTAACAGTGACTACTATAAGATATCCAGGAAAGAGAGTAACAATCAGCCTCTTTTTCCTCCAGTTGTGGAGCTTTCCCCTTCTTCTGCCACTTCACCTTGCTGTCAGTCAGCACTTGCTCTCATGCCTGATCATGTGATAATACAAAAAAATCCTAATAACTAGGTTTGAGAAGAACAAGAGCAAAGCTTTACAAGAGCTTGCCATCTGGACGGTGCTTGGTATAGAGCTGTCACTCAGTGCCACATTCACATGCCAAGTCAGATCTATCATTACAGAGATGCCTGTACACATGGGCTATATTCACAGCTGAAGCAGCGCAAATCTCAAAGAATAATCTCCTGTTTTACACAATTTCTTTGAAACCAGGCGATGCTGTAGAGCCAGTGTCCCCAGTCTGGCACTTCAGGATGCTATTACTGCATCCCAAACAGCAGAACAAGCACCAAAGGTAATAAAGGTTTCTTCCTCCCAAGCACACTGCGAGAGGCAGGGGATTCCTTCTTATCATTAAAGCTCCTGTTCCCCTGAAACAATTTCAATTTTGCGGCAGCAAACTGCTATCTGCCTCCCCTAACCAAAAAACCCAGAGCAGTAAGTGCACTCAGCCACCTCTGTATATCAGAGTCTGGAAAAAGAGAGAATGCCTCTTGTGTTGGCACGGAGAGGATTCGCAGGCAGCCACGCACAAACTTGCTGACCTAGTACAACATTCAGCTGTAATGCAGAGCTATTTTCCCATGCAATGCATTGTTAGCATTTAATTGTGAATACTGTAGAAAAGGCTAAAGGATTTGGAGGGAGGTTGTGGGAAGCAGAGCTAATCTGGAACGCTGTTGTGCAGTCGAGAGAGCAGTTAGGAAAAGAAAGCAGAGGCTGCCTGGATAAATGGGGAAGGTGAAGAGAAACCCTGCAGCAACCCGTGTCCAAGAACAAATAAGTCTGGGTCACCACAGAAATCAAGTTTCATATCAGCTCTCATGCCCACAATAAAAAGTATATAAATCACATCAGTAATGAGTGTAATAAATCATGCAAGTATTGCATGATTTGGTTCCGTGGGAGCAAAGGGAAAATTCTGCATGTTGAAGTCTCTCTCTACAAAGCGGTAGCTTTGGAGCTTAAGCAGCCCATGTTTTAATAAGCACTTACTTTAATTACTTAACATACAGGTGTGCAAGTCACATGATTCAACACAAGCATATAAATCAAACATGAATCAAATTCAAAACTGAATTTCAGGGAAGTCACCAATGCAAAAGAAGCAGAGTGTAAAGAACTGCTGATTTGCTGTCAATTATGTCAACTTCAGACCCTATTTTTGATGTAAGATTTTCAACTCAGATATAGATGTCTTACAGTTTGACTTATACCAAGAGGTCTCATCTCCTCTAGATTGCACAGAGCAGTTTTGATAGTTGAATAACTACTCACACATTGAAAGAACATACTTCATCATGCCCTCTGTCGTGGTGCGTTACAACTTGTAAGCCCAAATCACTGATAAACGCTGTGTCTACTATGCCTGTAACTGCAGAAAAGCAGAAATACATGTACTCCTTGCCTGTTCCCCTTCACATGCTTGTATGCTTTGATAGGAGTTCTAAAATAATGATACCATCATCAGAGAGGTAGATCAGAGACAGAAGTTTCAAAAGCCCCATTCCTCCCTCTGCAAGAAGTTCTTCTAAGCACTGAGTTCTTCTGCTGGTTCCCCTTTGTGCTTGTTTGAAGCCCCACTCATTTCTGAAACTCCTATCTTCTGTTTAGCTAGCATGAGACTTCTTAATAAGGACTGAGATTTTTCCCTAAATCTAAGACAGCTTAAATCAGTATATGATCTGTAGATGGCAGAAATCTGCATCCAGACATTTGTACCTGCCAGCTGGGAGAGAAGCTACTCTAACAGTCCCTTTACCATAAATTAACTCCGTGCTTCACTGTACCATCTTGCCCGTCACTTCCTTTCAGCTCAGTGGGAACCTTGAGTCTCTTCTGATACGAAATTACTACCAGGAGCTGTGACTTATGTCACCCAGCTGGAACCCTGCTTAGGATACTAAAACACAAAAACATATGCTTCTCGATAGCACTCTCTTGATTACCTAATTGATTTTTAGAAATTAACAATAATAATTCTAAAACACCCAGCAGCTTAATTATCAGCTGCTTTTCATTTATACTCCCATTAAATTCACAGCTGCTTTGTGAAGTGACAGACTGCTGAATGAAGACTGCCTTGTACACTCTCACTCAAGCCCCTTCCATTTATTCCATAGAGAACGACGATGCAAATAATTCAAATGCCTGCTTGGTATTTGGCAGATGCCATTCACATATGACATACTATTTAAAAAGCAAACAGCAAGAATGACATGACATTCTAAATCAAAAAAAAAGGCATTTTCTTCCTCTCATGTTACAAAAACAGTTTATTTTCAAGCATCCACTAATCTCTTTACTATCCAAAGTAACTTTACTTCGAGCCACATCAGCCAGCCTACCTGCTGTGTAACAAACCATAGCTGAAAAGTGGACAGCTGTGAATAGAGCAACTGCTGTTGAAGGACAGGGGGGAGAAGAACCGACAAGCAAGGTGCCTACATGACTGGCACACTCCAGATAGAACCCTGAGGTGTCGAAGTACTGTCTTCCAAAATCCACCCAGCTGGGTTCCTTGGCAGGAAGGCCTCAAAAAGAAGAAAGAACCTGCAATTACATTTTGTTGGCTTTGAAACACGCTAAATTGACTGAATATGTGTCAACTTTATGCAGTGAGATGTTTCAGCGTCTTTAAAATGTATTTGCAGGTGTATTTCTAATTTGCCATTCTCATGCCAAGCGTGCAGGCACTTAACTGACAACATGAATCTACACCAAGAACAAGTCTGCGTCATCTCAGCTAAGAGCTTGAGTAGTTTTGCTAGACAGAACTAGGCTGGTTTCAGGCTGGGTGTTAAAAGGAAACACAGAGAGATGCGTTACACTCACGCATTAAATAGGATTGGTGTGACTCAATCCGCCAGTGTGTTGGCTCCTGAAATACTGCTGCCCATCAGGTGTTCTTTCAAAACTGATGCAGTTTTTATACACACTTTCCTGTCCACTAAGATACAGGCTGGGATTTGCCTGCCTGTTTTAAGACTAGAAAAATACTCCCACTGTAAAGTTTTACTACTACTCATTCCAGCTGGAATCATCCAGATGACCTAACAATAAATACTCTCAATAACGAACAGACACCCTGAGGTGTTTTGTTTTCCAGGACCAACAAATCACACTCCACCCAACAGCTTAATTCAGTGTCTTCAACGAAAGTGAGAAGCACAACTGAGATATCTTCAAGTAGCTACATTTTCACAGCAACCAGGGTATAAAATGAAGTTATTTCTGTCCACTCACACTACCCATAACTAAAGCACCAGGAAAAACACAAAACACGTGAAATATTGTTTATAAAGCAGCCACCAAAGGCCAAAAATAAGCTTCAGACTCAGCTGATGCTTGTGTACTCCTGACTTAAAACAATGAGAAAACGAGATATTTGGGCCATACTTTGTTTAAAAGTTCTCTTAAACAGATTCCTCAAAGCCAGTCACAGAATAACAAACAAAACATACAGGTTAGAACGCTGGACATGCTCAGTTTCTGAAGGCATTGACTGTATTTGAAGAAGAAAAGTTTGTCATGAAAGAATGAATAGAAGAAAAGGTGCTGAGCTCAAGCAGGACACAAAGAAATAGACAAAACCAGTTTGGCATCATCAGTTGACATCAGAGCTGACAATACCACATTCTAATGGCTTAACAGTTGTGAAAAAGCATTCTCACCTGGATCAGAGCCCCTGCACCAACCCTCTACCTTCATCCAGAGCAGAGGTCGCTACATTTTGTGGATGAATCATAGGACAGGTGCACCTCATAAACCAAAAAGCAGCCCCAAAGGAGAAGATGCAGCCTTAAATACTAATTTGCAGTAAATGCCAGAACCTGAGCTGAAAGAAGAGAGATAGAAAATTTGCACTTGTTATTGTAGGGGTTGACACAGTCAAAACGCCAACAAAACCACCTTAAAATTGTCATTTTTGTTTGTTGGGTTTTTTTAAATGAACTAATTTTTTGTCTTATTAATGCTATTTTCAAAGACCAGTTAAAAACCTGAAATAATAAAATATGAAAAAGCATAATAAACCTCACAGCCTTGCAGAAAATTGTGGTAGTATCTGCATGCCTTGGTTCATGTTTTAGAACAGATCAGATGTCAAGCTTGGGTTCAGCCTAGAATTCTGGAGATTTTTTTTATTAATGGGTAACAAAACTATGAATAATGTACTTATTTTAAATGCTGTTACCAAGTCCATTAAAAAAACCTGCATGTCTTACAGTATTTTCTAATTCCCCTCAGCCAAAACGTACAGCTTATTGATGATACAAACCTAATGATTGACATCTGGTTCCATCACCACGCAGCTCATAAACCATAAAGCAGACCAAAAGCGTGTTTTACAAAATAACCTGGAGTGAATAGGATTAAGAATTTTAAGATTTTGACCTTGGAAATAGAGTAAGAATCAGGGGGCAAACACGTGAATTTAAGGCAAAGGGTGTGTTTACTATAAATTATATCCCTCTCTTGCATGGCTATAAATACTTGCGGGGCTTCTTGTTGAAAGGGTAAGGAACAGATGACAAAATTAGATTTAATGATTCTGTTTGTTACAGAAAACAAGATGGTTTTATTTATTGGTTTATAATTGAGAGCTCTGGGACCTTTCCTGATAAATGCTTCACTAGCTGAGTCACAGCGCGCGCAGGATTAGTCATGGCTGTAGAAGTGTCCCAAGGTTTCATTTACATCCACAGATCTACCTGATGTATATTCATTTCTGCTGTCAGCTGAAACTCTCTGAAGTTGGGTGCTTCAGAAGCTCCATTACCTCCTCCACGTCACCACAGTCTCCACTTGCACTTTTGGAACACAAGGGTCAGATTGCGACAGCACCCAAGAAGGAAGGCGATGTCTGCTGGCTGCATCAGGGAAGAGGAACGGAGGGCTCACAGCTTGTGCATCAGCATATGTTATGTGGGCCCCAGCACAGCAGAGCATGCGTCACGCTGACTTGACTCTATTTTAAGCAGCAATGGGCAAACGAAATGACTTAGATGAGCGACCAGGCACCCTCCTTTCATTACACGCTCCAACAAAGAAGTCTGAGCATCCAGCAGTACTTCTGTGCGTGTTAGCTCCTACCCTGTGGTATTTCCACTCTGTAGTAACTGCCCAGAGTTAAAATGAAAATCCGTGGCAGAGTAAAAACCTTATCAATACCTCAGGCCTCCAGGTTTTAAGTGTCCATGTAATCCCTAAAAATTGTCCACCTGGAAGATCCGATCAAGCAAAGCCCAGCTCTCCCACGAGAGGTGTCAGTAACTGCCTGTATTGGATCACCAAACGAACACCAGGGCATCTTATCTCAGTCCCGTTTCCCCAAAGACCTGAGCCAACTCTGATCATGGTGCACACGTGAGTTAGGTGCCGGTTCTCTGTTTTGAGAGGCTTGCATGAAGCAAAAGGAAGATCAAACCCGCAACACCAGCAACAGTACAAACCCAGAAGTGTAGGATTCCTAAACGGCTTAAGGCACCCTGCTTTTATGTACCTTACATCCAGCTTTCACACACACCTTAAACATGGCACTATTTAGACACACTGTGATGCCACATCCTGTGTGAACAGTATTGCTTTCTCACAGAAAGTTCACTTTCTGCCCAAGAGACATCTCACAGATTTGTCCCCAACCAAGTGAACTACAGACAAACTCAAAGTTACCTTAAATGGAATCATACATTATTGGAAAAACAATCAAAAAGAGAAAATTGTAAAGTAAAAACTATTTAAACTGCACTTAAAGAGCATATTATTACGGGAACAGCCACTAAATAAACTTACAATGTCTGTTAAATAATTTTTTTACACAAAAGCAAATCACGGTGAAGCAGACAGCGATGTCCAAGTGACAGCACTTGGCTGCTCTACGCTGGCAGGTGTCATTCACAGCTTTGAAGACAAACACAAAGGCCAATTCACCTAATGAAAACAAACAGCTCCACAAGACTATTCTGTTTCTTATGATGTGAATATACACTTTATTCAGTTCAGCAGGTCCAGGTGGTATGAGCTAAACATTGACTCAATTTTGCCTTTCCTGCAGCAGAACCCAAATTGTTAACTCTCATCTGTAGGCTAAACCACCCCTAATTTCCATCCTTCTATTTTTCTATATTCTCCTTCCTCTCTTCCTGTTTCTGTCCTAAGGATAGTGACATGTATTTGTGACAAAATTTTCCTCCTCGCTTTCAGTGATTTCTCCAATCAACAAATTGCTGCAGAGGTTCTTACCTGGTCTTCTTAGACACATGGAGTCCTTTAACACCATGTAAATGCAAATACACTATCTGAAAGCCTGACTAGCTCCAAAAGAGAAGTGAATCAATATCTCCTGAACACCTAGTACTAAAATCACTTATATTATTAATACAAGCAAAGATAGAACTAGTCCACAGAGAATTACCCAGTGATTTAAAGTTTCAAAATAGCAGCATCTCCCTGCTTAGATGCTCCAAAGAAATCTAGAAAGATTATTTCCAAACAGGTTTCAGTAAAAAAAAAGGATTAATGCAGCTGATGTTGTATTTCAACCACTCTACAACACAGTTCTTGACAACAGCTCCCACAAGGTTAGCCTTAAAATTATATCACAGCCTAATTTGGCCTTGTTTTACATTAGTCTGAAGCCATGTCTATATTTTATTGAACTCTGATTCTGTTACTGCTTTTACATATTATCCAGATTAAATTTTTCAGATGGTTTCATGGTTTGAAAAGCATCATCATCTACTGGTAGGGAGTTTTTAGTGCAGCAGGAAATGGAATTAGGAAAGATCTACTGACTTAATTGAAGATGCCACTAAAAGCATTTATCAACTGCAAACATCCTGCCCTTCCGATCTCAGCAGTGATCCTGGGAGAAGAATGTGGAGCACACTGCTCTCCGTGCACACAGTGACTCTACTGTGGAAAAGTCTGTGATACAGAACGGACCTACCCATGTACATCAGAGCTAGGGGTGCATTTACTGCCTTTAGACCTGCTAACATCATCAATATGATTCACAGATGTGCAATACTTTTATGTGGTAATTGTGCTATGTTGTACCTGCTCTCCCACTCAAAAGGAAACATCTCTGGAAGAAAAAAAAAATCAATACCACAAACCCCACTACCTTCTGCACTTCTGCAACGTATATTTGAATCCCCAAAGTGACTAAAAAAAGGAGAAATGTACTATGAAAATTCAGCTACAGATGTGCAAAAGGTATATCCTGTGCTCACTATTCTGACTTACCAGGCAGTTACCATCTTCATTCCATTAGAATGACAGGGAGGTGGAAAGCCCAAATGAATACCCTAAAACTAGAAGTGTTATCACCATGACTGTCAGTGAAATAAGCTTACTTGGAAATATCTCCAAAAAAAAGGCAGAAGAAAAAAACCCCATATCTGAGTTTTGCTATCATGATTTCTCTCTGTGGATGAAGATATCAGTGTCATGACTCACTCTGGGGATTGAGTTTCTCCCTGGGCAACATGACCTCCTCATACCAGCTTTGTTCCTCACACTAGTACAAATTGGTCATCCATGAACACCGAATGAAGAAACTTCCTTATTAGTCATATCTGAATCTTTAAAACCAATACCAGAAAACGGTGTTTAAACAAGCCCACAGCCACTTCAGGTATGTGACCTTCCAACAATTCAAAGCTAAATAGTTTTATCAGGTGTGGGAGGGAAGATAGAAAAAGTAAAAACAGTTAGACACGTAAGACATCTGCTTTGTGGCTCTAGATAAAATCTACAAATCAGCACCGCTTACAGCAGTTTGGATCCATATTTAGCTTATCATGTTTATTTGCTTCAGCGGCAAATCCCATGGAGATTCTGAGGCTGATGCTTAAAAAAAGCAAACATAAACACTCACCAAGCCTTCAAACTTAGAAGGTTCATCTCTCAGCTGCACTGTAGCTGATGCTGTCCATCCTTACCTATGCTGTAAAACACTCTGTCTTACCATATTCAATTAAAAACTACACATCAAACCCTCCTGCCAAACACAGGAAGAAGGTATTTTTCTGTAAGTGCTCTTGCCTGTGCCTGTCCTGGAGAAGTTCAGTACATTCCTGACATATTGTGAAACTAAAAACCCAGAAAAAAAGGCTACATCTCAATAATTAACGTGGCCATAGGCTCGGTAGGTTAGTTAAAATACTGCTATAGTATCAAATAATACCTGTTATAAAATGTCACTGACAATAATCATCATCTTGTTCCCACTGACACTGGTTTCTTTTCATATTAAGTGCTCTCCACTGGTAACAGCGCAGGGTCAAATGCCATTATGTGAATAAGCTTGACCAAGATGAGGACAAACATCCCCATAACTTCAGGGGACTTAATCAGAATCCACCACCTATCCCTGAGTCAACAAAGTACCAAGTTAAGTTCTAAAAGCTCCTGCAGCTCTAAAGCTTTGGAAAGACTTTGGATCTATGACTACACTGAAGAATTGAAAACTTGTCACAAAGGAAGCATAGCATGGGGCATCAAAATCCTCATTAAAAAAATCCATCATATGAAACAGCACAGATAACTATACTTTTTCTCCCTCATAAGTAAAGGATGTAGATAGCACTGCACTTAAGAGTAAGATGAAATTGCTAAAAAAGTGTGAAAGAAAAACTTAAAAACACAACCAACAAAAACCTCCCATAGATTTTTAGCCAATACATGAGTAAAAATTATTACAGAGCCCAAACATGGTGTTGATACACCTAAGTGAACAAGAATCATATATTTAGGCTTCCAAATCTCCCAATCTTTGTATACTTTTGGTCACCTATCATCTTAGTTTCCTCATCGCATTTCAATGGGTACCACAATGTTTTTATATGAAATTTAGGACTTAAAGAAATATCAATCAATAGCTCCACATTTTTTTCCCTTCAAGTGACATATAAGCAGAAATATTAGTAAAGAGAGTTCTCAGTGTCCATCTGATTTACTCTTCTTTTATTAATAGCCTCTGCAAAGCACCATTTGCTTGCCAAGGATCCAAACTGACTCATTTGGACAGCTGCAATGACATGCAAGATAATTACTGTAAGAGACATTTCAGTTTCATTTTCAGAGGAAACATCTGCAGAAGGACTTTCAGTTTCTCCAAGAATTGGATCAGCTGTGGGATGCAAGACAACACTCTGATTACCAGCAACAGGATGCTAAACTATATGAAAGCAGTCTCTCGCTGCTCAAATAGTGACTAACATGATGTAGAAGGGAACATTTAAGAAGTTCGTTCAAGCAACAGGATGGGTGCTTGCCATCTCTCACCACTACATGCATATTCCAGAAATTCTCTCACTTCAGGAAAATGTGTCTGAAAGTCTGTCAGTAAAATGAAGGATGGAAAATTTGGAACAGCGATGCGCATATTTTGTGTTCTATGCAAATTATATATGTTGTTGACATTGGTAAAGAAAGCACATTGGTGTGTGTGAGTTCTGCAGCTACTATAGCATCGTTGATGTTTTGATAGGTTCATGTGCAGTGTAGTTAGCAAAAATAACTTTATCATAGCTCAGCATTATAAATGTTATTCCTGTGAACCTATTCTAGGTTCACAGGATGGAAGCAGAACATGGCATGACAAAGCCTGCAATACTCCTCAACACTGCTCCAATGCCAGCCATTCAGAAGCTGGTTCTATGTCAGTGGAACTCACTATTTGCCACAGACTCCTCAAATTCTATTTTAAAGAGAGAATTCTTCATTTTCGTACCAGCTTTCATTTCATATTCATCAGTACTATGTTGCAGTAGTTTTTCAGTATTCATTTCTACAATATAAGGTAGTTTTATTATTTATTATGTTCTACAGGAGGGAAAACAGAAATACAGAGCTCCAAAGGTGTCCAAATGACTAAATCAAGTTCTGGTACTGTTTACTTCAGAAGAGGCAGTAAATAATCAGAAGCCTTTTTATAAATAAGTGCCACTGCTTCAAATTGCTTCTTGCTATTTCTGAATATCTCCAAAGAACTACTCATACGGCATAAGTAACACTGATCAGGAGTGGCAGCTGTCCCAAGCCAAGAAGCTATGATTTTTCAAAACCTAGGGATGTATGATAGCTCTAAAAGGAACCTAATCATGGCAGCAAAATTACCTCCACCTGAGTCAGAGCTTCTTTGATCAGTTTTCCATGACAAGTCCCATGGGGCAATTAGTTCTAAGTTAACAGTCTGAGCTCTCTTTTTTTCCATATGCTGGTCTACCTCACTCATACTATGTAGATACTCCTACACAGCAGAGTAAATCCAGATCTTTCTAGCTTCTCTTGCAAAGCTCTCTTCCTTCTCTTTCAGTTCCTTCAAAATTCAGCAGAGATACAGGACCTACAAATAATAGCCTATCTCTAACCACACATCCTTGATTACTGTAAATCTTGAGTTCTGAAGAAAGCACTTAGACCAGGAGCGTGCAGCTCCCACGTGGGTGGGTGGACCACCAAAGACCGACTGCCAGCACTGAGCTGCAGCTGTGGGACACAGCGGAGCGTCTCCCCAGAGCAGGGCGGCCGCCCAGCTCTTTGTGGGTGACTGTTAACCAGCTGCCACAAACCCCAGTTTGTGGCACACAGCTGGCAGAAACCTCTTACAGGGGAAAACACACAGCATCATTACTGCTGTCAGCTGTACCTAATATCCCTTCCCTCTCCTTTCACGTCTTCATTACACATTTCCCTCTCCCTGCACACACAATACCCTTCCTTCAGTCTACCCTCACTACTGCAGGACTTGGGTCTCCTCTCCCATGTAGCAATTCCACAATCCATCACAGTAGTCCGACTTGTTCCTTACTTCCCAGGTCCCTCCCCACACATAAACAAAATATACCCCCACGCTGTTCCCATACTAACCTCGAGTTCCTGCTTCCCAAACCTCCCACACTGTTGGCTTGCTGCTTCAAGCTCCTTTCCTAATCCTCCCAGGCTTTTCTGCCCACTGCAACAGCCCTTGCTCCCTACTTTCCAAACTCCCCTCTCAACATTCCTGCCATTCAAACTCCTTCTGGACATAAGGAATCCCAGCAACACACTTCCTAGCACCCCAAGAAGAAGAACCAGCATCTCCAGCTGCCCTTTTCTGAAGTCCCAGGCCTCCAGCACTGACATGCTCCCTGATACAGATGGTAGAATGCCTCAGAGAAAGAAGTCGCACCTTGACTTGCTGTATTGCTCCCAACTGAAGACTCACATTGAGCTGAAAATAGCATCTGACAAACTGCATGTTGTGTAGGCCTGATTAATACCCATCAAATGGACCTGCTGCTTGTGCCAATAAAGTGAATGATTGCTCTGGCAGGTTGACATTTCCCACATAAGCTGGCATTTTGTCAGCTCTCACAAGCCGTCAGTTGCAGAGGAATAGAAATCCAAGAGCCTCAGACCCTACTGAAGTGGATGACGTTCTAATGGATGCAAGCTTTTGGTCTGTTCTTCCTAATTCTGACATCGTCTCCTTATCTCCAGGCTGTTACTCCTCATCCAGTTCTGATTCACTTTTCCTCCTGAGTTTTCGTCATTGTGGTGGGGCATAATTACTGCAATCATTCAGAGCACACAGCATGTTTGAGCCCTCAGTTTCTTTGCTTAGCACCACAACCTGTGTTGGTGACAAGGTCTGTAGGGAGTTAAAATCACATTTGAAATTGTGTACACACTTACTTAAGTGACTCCTCTTTCAAACAAACTTCTACGTCAACAGGTACTACGAAACTTTACAATTAGGCCAAAAAATTCAGGAGAGCAGAACAGCAAAAAGTGAAGCCTTAAGCCAAGCAGAACTTCCCTAAAAAGTTTCAAGCCCATGCTTTGAAACAAAGAGGCACTTGAACCTCTCAACAGAATGGCTGTGTATTTTAATCATGGGCCTGGTCAAGCAGAATGTCTTTCTATAACTTGATTTTATAAGTGTTAAACTACTGAAGCTTTAAAGCTCAGCCAGAGCCAATCAGCCACTGCAGAAAAAAATTCTGCCTATAGACATAAATTTTTCAGGAGGAACAACATCAAAATACCTCATAATGGGAAATATCACATAAATGTGTCTATGGACAAATCTGACAGCTCAATCATGGTCAATGATGACAAATGGCAAAAATTTTTAAAAAGCCAGTTTTGCTTAGAGGCACAGGTCAACTGAAACAGAAAAGCAACTACCTTCAGGACAACAACCATCAACACTGAAGTATTGATACAGTATTTACTTGATTATTGATCCAATTGAATATACCAAATGGCTTTCAATCTTGACGTGCAGCCCTACTAAGAGGGCAATGCCTGCCAGGCTGGCAGCCTGCCAGAAAAGCCTAAAACAATTCCAGTGTCTCCGTTTTGGCCCAGATTTTAGATTGCAATTTCTGTCATGAGGACGGACTGTTTTGTGTGCAGAAGCCAATTTTTCGCTAGTGACTAAGTCCCCACGCTGAGCACAACGATCTATCCGTACAAAGCTGAAAAACAGGGACATGAAACCATTTGGTCTTTATGGCATTAGTTGCTGCCAAACACTCTGATCCCCGACCCTTATCTGTGTCAGGATTACCATTAAGGAATGCAGAATGTTGCTCATTTAATTGTATTTATTTAACACATACACATTTCAATAGATTGAATAGTCCCAGCTATCTTAAAAAATAATTTCAGATATATGTTCCCATTTCCTCTAACTATAAAAACAACGCAGCAGACTGTAAAAAAGGGGCATAATTGTGGACTTAAAATACGTTTCCCTTGCTGCCAGTTTAACGCGGCTGGTGATACAGACGTGTTGTGTAGCACCACTACCACCTCCTGGACAAGCCAAGCGCGGCTGCAGGATCCGCCAGTGTCTTTTCCAACCGTGAATGAGTTTGCCTTGAAGCCAGGCAGCCCTTTTATTAGCCCCAAGGTATGCCCAGTTATACTGGTCACTGGAAACCTCACCTTCCCAACAAGTAGTGCCATTCACTACAGAGGATCAACACTAGCCAACTGCTGTCACAGCATCAGCACAGAGGGAAAGTCTCCACTTTACCTGCGGGTGTGGGTTGATGGCCAGCTGAACATGAGCCAGCAGTGTGCCCAGGTGGCCATGAAGGCCAACAGCATCCTGCCTTGGATCAGAAATTGTGTGGACAGCAGGACCAGGGAACTCATCATGCCCTCATACTTGACACTGGTGAGGCTGCAC
The DNA here is from genome assembly GCA_033558185.1 of Dromococcyx pavoninus. Classification (NCBI taxonomy): domain Eukaryota; kingdom Metazoa; phylum Chordata; class Aves; order Cuculiformes; family Neomorphidae; genus Dromococcyx; species Dromococcyx pavoninus. The sequence goes on from JAUMJL010000323.1 coordinate 1,980,378, forward strand.
CTTAAATGCTGTGTTCAGTTTTGGACTCTTCAGTACAGGAAAGATGATGAGGTGCTGGAGCACGTCCAGAGAAGTGAAATGAAGTTGGTGAAGGGTCTGGAGCACAGAGGTTATGGGAGTGGCTGAGGGAACTGGGGTTGTTTGGTCTGGAGAAAAGAAGGCTGAGCGATGGCCTCATTACTCTCTACAGCTGCCTGAAAGGAGGTTGTAGAGAGATGAGTGTTGGTCTCTTCTCCCAAGTGATATGTGATGAGAGGAAATGGCCCCAAATTGCATCAGGGGAGGTTTAGACTGGATATTACAAAAAAAATTCTTTACCAAAAGAGTTAGCAAAGCACTGGCAGAGGTTGCCCAGGGCAGTGGTGGAATCCTCATCCCTGGAGGTTTTCCAAAAACATGTAGACGTGGCACTTCAGGACATGGTTTAGTAGGCATGGTAGTTGTTGGGCTGCCAGCTGGATTGGATGAACTTACAGGTCTTTTCCAAGCTTGAAGATTTCATGAATTCTATGGTTTCTATGAATTCACTTACACCAATTTTTCCTCAGGTACAGCCACGTCCATCAGACAGCTTCCCACTAGGGATCCTAGTGGAAAGCCTCAATGCTAATGGCTTAGGTAAAACCTGATCAAGTTGCTTTTTCTTTCTCTTACTACATCAGGGAAGAAAATTCTACAGCACTTGCGAGGAAGAATTAAATTTACACGTGCATTTCTTCATTTGGCAATAAACTACACTAGTATTCTATGTATCATGCATGAGAAAACATAAAACAAATATCAGTAACATGGTATCAGTTAATTTGTAATAATATTACTGCACTATAGTGTATAAACATCTCCTAAAAAGTAAGGATTTATGAAAAGATGCAGTTCTGGTAACTACTCTGCTGCCCATGGAAAAGATGAGAGTACTGGATGCAGTTAGAAACATTCAGATACAGTACAAATGTACCTGAACTTACTTTGATCTCCTAATAAAATCAGAAAGAATTAAATCTTGACAATAACTGCATATATATTGTTTTAAATAGTGCTAACGTGCTACTATGCAGATAAACCTCCTAGCACCAACCATTTCACAAAATGTAAAACATACTGTTAAAAATTGTAATTTGCAAGACAGCATGGAGAAGTCCTATTATACCGTGTTTTTTTCTCAATACAGTATAAAAGATCTTCTTTAGTCAAACATAGAAAAATCCCTCTATTTTGGGGTGAAGACAAATTAAATTCTAAGGATGCAATTAATGAGAATTTCTAATTTATAAGAGTTAAAGATCAGTGGTTTCAAGATTTGGCTTGTCTTCCTATACATAGCAGCATGTGCAGGAAGGACATTGTGTCTAAAAAGGCATGAGACTGACCTGAAGAAACCAAGGGGAAAAAATAAAAAAATTTATTCCTAAGATCTCATCTAAATCTCCCCTCTTTCAGCTTAAAACCATTCCTCCTCATCCTGTCCCTGCACTCCCTGATAGAGTCCCTCCCAGCTTTCCTGGAGCCCCTTTCACTACTGGAAGGCTGCTCTAAGGTCTCTCGAGAACCTTCTCCAGGCTGAACAACCCCAACTCTCTCAGCCTGTCCTCTTACGGGAGGTGCTCCAGCCCTCAGATCATCTTCGTCACCTCCTCTGGACTCGCTCCAACAGATCCGTGTCCTCCCTTCCTGTGCTGAGGACTCCAGAATTATCCTCGCTCAGGATATCCTGAGGGCACAAACCAAGCACTGCAGAAGACAGTAGATGCATTTCCCCCTTAGTGCGTAAACAAACCCGGAGTGTCCCAGGTCAACTCATCTTCCTGCGAAGCCCTCCACGCTGACACCCGCGAGGGACAGGATGTTTGCAGGAGACACTGATCCTCCGCGTAACACTAACAAACTCTTGTGGTGCCTGCCTAATTCGCCTGGCTCACGGCCAAATTAACTCCTGGATTCCCAACAGGAAGTAGTATTTCCTTCCCATGACAGGCTTGAAGGCGCCGCTGAGCTTTTCCTCCCCCTTTCCTTTTCTGTTGTAGGACCAAATATTGACACTCGCTCCCTTCCGAGCTTTGCCCAGTTCTGATCATCACCAGGGCAGCCTGAAGGCGTTCCATTTGGTGTTGACAAGAATTCGATTCTATGATTCTACTGTCTTCTCCAAAGTGAAAAGTGATAGAATGAGAGGAAAAATGGCCTCAAGTTGCACTGGGGGGGGGTGGGGGTGTCAGACTGGATATCAGGAAGTTTCTTTACTGAACAGCTGCCCAGGGAGGTGGCGTTTAAATGATGGGCAAACGAGGTGCTCAGGGATGGTTTAGTAGTGCACACGTGTTGTTGGACTCGATGATCTCAAAGGTCTTCTCCATCCAAAGGATTCCATGGTTCTAAGAACAGAGACGTGACGGGGATGTCCGCCGGCCGCAACCAGAGTCCCTTGGCAGGAGCGGCGGGAGAGACAGCAGTAGTGAGGTCAACGGGATCGCTGGGATCGGCGGTAACGGTGCGGCACAGCCCCACCCCGGACGATGCGCTCTGCCCGCCCCCTCCCGCCGCTCGCCAACCCCACGTGACCGGCCCCACGTGATCGCGGCCGCCCAGGCGAGCGCCGGCCCCGCCCCCGGCTGAGGCGGCCCCCGCGCACCCGCAGCGCCCGCTCCCGCTCCCGCGCTACTCGTTCCGCCCCGCCCTGCCCCGGCTCGGGGTCCGCGTGTCGCCGAGGTGAGTGACCGCGCCGCTCACCGGGCCTTTCGCCCCTGGCGGCAGCGGCCTGACCGGGGAGGGGACCGGGACTGCGCCGCAGGGGAGTCTGGCCCTGGGCCTGGGCCTGGACTTGGGCCGCGGGGTGAGACTGGGCCTGGACGGTGAGACTGGGCCTGGGCCTGGGTGCGGGGTGAGACTGGGCCTGGGCCTGGGTGCGGGGTGAGACTGGGCCTGGGCCTGGGCCTGGGCCTGGGCCTGGGCCTGAGACTGAGACTGAGACTGGGCCTGGACCGCGGGGCGGGCCTGAAACTGAGCGGGGCCGGAGGCTGAGACTGGGCCTGAGCTTGAGCGCGAGACTGAGTCCGAGCCGGGCCTGGGCCTGCCGCACGAGCCCGGCCGCGCTCCTTCGCCACTCTACCGCGTCCCAGTTCCCCCGGTTGAGTGCCGAGATCGCCTCGGGTGCTTCCGAGGATGCTGTGGCTGTAACCGCGCGGACCCTGGGCTGTGGCGGCCTACGGGGAAAGACTGCCGAGCGGGGTGGTTTTCTGAGGGGGAGGGCGGGATGTGGAGGCTGATGAAAGGCCCTGCTGCTCGCCCAGTGTGAGCTGCGAGTTTTCCCCAAGCGTGTTTTAGCTTTCTGTTAGAAATCGCTTGAACAGTACAAAAACTAAGGTGAATGGCTGCCTGTAGTCAAATCGTGACTTATTGAAACCTAGTGAGTTGTGGTTTTGGTATTTTAATAAGTTTTCGCGTTATTTACTTACCAGTTTCACTCTACTCATGCTACAAGATGTGATCAAAAAAGCAGCAAGGCTATTGCTTTGATGTGTTGTGTGTGTTTCTTGCAGATGTCAGAAGACCTTGCTAAACAGTTAGCGAGCTACAAAGCTCAGCTGCAGCAGGTTGAGGCTGCCTTATCTGGGAATGCTGAAAATGAAGATTTACTAAAACTGAAGAAAGACTTACAGGTGAGAACTTGAGGGTATGAGCAGCTCAAACTTTAGGGTCTCTCGCAAGTGTTTCATCTGTCCTAACTGTTTACATTGCAACAAAAACATATGCTGGGCAGGTTTATTACTTCCTTTTTTGCATAGTTCGTTACAATTTTGGTAGGCTTGGTTTAAAAAAAAACTGATGTGTGACCTGTTTTATTTTGTAGTAAAAAAGATGTACAGACTTATACAGCAAACTCTTCTGCTAAAAACTTTAGCCAGAGTGATAAAAGATATGCCAGTGCTGTCTTTACTGTCTCCTTTTCTTTACTTTTTGAAAGCGTTTCTCAGAAAATAATTAATTTTTATTGATTTTTACTATGCTAAAGCCTAATGGTTGGGCTTAACATTATGCCTTTCTGCTTATTTTTGAGTTGTCAAATCATGTGGTCCAGAATCTATTTATTTGTTGATACGTTTGCAGTGGCAGAAGCTTTAGAGTGCAGTTCAATATACATTGTACAACCAAGCCTTGATTGCGTTAAGCTTTTTCTGTAAGAAAGAAAAAGAATTGTATTCTTCATTTGCCTCCTGCAGTTTTTTAAACTGGAGAGCATCCACATTCTTAAGAACTAAAAAGAAAAACATTTCTTGTCCTTTAAGGTATTGTTTGGTGACAGGAAGACCACCAGCCTAATTTTAAGTTGATAAGTGGTCTTTTAGATTCTTGTGCATATAAAGACGTATTGGCATATAAGAAAAACAGCAGTGCTCTTAAATTTGTCATGAGAGTGCAAGCACTGCTTCGTTTCTGTTGTGGATTACTTCATCAGATCTAAAAAACTACCCAGTGCAAAATTCAGTAACTGCTGTTCTGTATGGAAATAACAGCAATAAAAATGAAACTTCAACCAAAATACAAGTAGCGCTTCAAAGCAGTGATCTTTGGAATTCCTTTTAAATTACAAGGGGTTTGTGCCCACAAGGCACTTCATAGATCATCGTAATGTCCTTCATTGTACACTGTTAAAAGCATGTGTATATTTTTATATTTTTAAAATGCACAGCAAACCCATATGGGATGATATTTCCGATACCAACACGACCTCGGCTTTGATATGCAGAGATCATTGATGTGAAAGGACAACTTGCAAACTTTTTTATAAAAGCATTCTGCACAGAATGGGGAAGATCGTTACACTTTTCGTCCCCAAAAGGTTTGCTATCCATGTTCCACCTTGAAAATGACATGTTTTGCAGGCTTAATACTATTGTAAAAATGGGTTTGATGCTTCAGTGTCCCAACTTTCAAATTAGTTCAAAAAGATGGTTACAATGTACTTGAAACATTTTTTCTAGGTAAATAGTGATGCATTACTGCATTACATATACTCAGCCTATTACTGAGTAAGAAGATTAAAATGAATATTTGAAGAAATTTTTATAAGTACTTTGCTTCTAACCCTTTGTTTCACTGAAGCACTTCTAGAAGAGAGTGTCCCTGCACCCAAGGACCAGGCTTATCTTTTGTATCGAATAGAGTTGGTGGTAGCTGTCATCTTCTGCATCAGGAGATGATATGTGAGGGAGTTGTGTTCTGGAGCATAGAGCTCTGTCTGTCTTTGTAAAGACCAGTTGGTCAGGAAAAATCTTGGCAAATGCTCTGCGAGTCACACCTTTGTGTCACGGGAATGTGGCAGGGAGACATATTGAACCCATGTGGTTGTACTGAGCTGCTGTGGTCGCTGTAATTCACGCTCAGAAATTTTCTTGGAATGAGCTATTCCATTGAAGACTTCTTTAGAACCATTTCATGGGTTGCAATAAATTAATGTTTGTCTGGTGTGCTTAGCACTGTTATACATGCATATCGGGTGAAGATTTTTACCAAAAGCTTGCTTTTTATAGTCTGCTGTGTATGTGACTTTATCAAATTCAAAGAATCCTAGGCTTATCTGAAAGTATTCATGATTAAGTTCTACAGTAAACCATCTATGAATGTGGCAAGAACAATGTGACAGTTTTGTATCACTAGTAGTCTACATAGCTGAAACACTCACAGTAAGTCAGGCACAAGCTACCTGAATTTGGCCCTCTGAGACGAGATACCTGTGTCAAACTGTGATGCCTCTTGGATTTGCAGAATATAGCTAGCTCTATGTTGAGGAATAGTTAGGGATTTTGCATCTGGAAGGGAAAATGAGGTTAATGCTTGTATGTTTTGCTGAGTGCTCTCAAATTAGGTAACTTGCTAATCAAAATCTGTTCTGGTTTGGCTGTAGTATTACAGAAAATGGAGACCAAAGCTGATAAAAGTAATTGTAAGCGTGCTTCTGTGCTTCTTGTTGCACTTATTAACCAGCAGCTCCTCTAAAACAAAGAGCTGAACTTTTGTTAGGAAAGTGTTGGAAATAGAGATGTTAACAGCTGCAACAGAAACAAGCTGTTAGGCCATTTGTGCCATCTGTATAGTTTGAGATAAAAATGCATTGAAGAATATAATGTATTCTTATTTGGGAACTGCTTGTGATCCTTTAGGTTCTTGAGGAATGAAGATCAGCTTCTTTACCGCTTTCTCCTGAGCTGGTCTTTGTATGCCCATAGTTGAACCAGGATGTGAAACTGGGAGGAAAGTTCAGGCTCTGCCAAGTTGAACATTGTTTACCTGTAACGCTTCTCTTATTTAAATACTTGCTACTGGGTAGTGGAGTGACAATGATTCGTACTGACAGACTGAAAGAACTGAAGAATTTTTCTTGAAGGACTGCAGAGTTGCTTTGCCTTACACAGGAACATTGTCAGGAAGTTGGAGAGGGGCTTTTGCATACTTCTGTCTTTGAATGAATAATATCTAAAGGAACTAGAAAATATGTTACTTTGTTATTTTGTCTTGCTGGATTAGGGAGGGAAGGCCTGGCCTGAAATCTTAAGGTTGGGGAATTTAGAGAAAAACAAATGTAGCATCAGAATGACTTAAGGAAATCCATTTCTTCGCTGTGCACCTGAGTGCTTTCTATAAATGCTTTCTGCAGAGTGGCAATCTTGGAAGGTTCTCCTCCACCCTGGCTCTAGGTGCTTCAGTTCAACCAAGCTACATTTTTTAGTAAGATGAAACATTTTTCAGCAAGATGAAACATTTTTCAGCACTCAGAAATGCTGCATTCATACTTGTCGTGTGGTTTAGACATTATTACATACAATATAGCCAGGCAGTCCCAAACGGGAAGGGCTGAGATAAAACTGCCAGCTAGAGAGAGAATAGATGCTTTGTGTCCTTTCACATTCTGTCTTCAGAGTACTGTCCTGCTGAGTGATTGTTCTGCCACATGTTGTGTGATTTATTTTCTGGTCAGTAACCAACGTCCCAGAGCCACACGGTCGGTTCTGGAGGTTTTTATTGAGACTAGCTGTGTCTTTGTGCCTATAGATAAACAATTCACCTAGAAAGAAATTATATAAAAATAATAGGCTGCTTTTTGACATTTTTAGGAGGGCATGGGCAACTTTACTGCAATATGAGTCACGTACATCTTGTTATCTGTGTTGGCAATGAGTGAGTTCAGTTAAATGATGAAAAAGCCAAACCAAACTTAGTCCATTTTACATCAGCTACGAATTTCATATAGTAGTTTCCAAAAAAAAACAAACCAGAAAGTGTGGGGTAATAATATGCATGGTAACAGAGTCTGAAAAATTATTCTTTGTGGGGTTTTTGTCTTTTATAGGAAGTCATAGAATTAACCAAAGATCTTCTTTCAACACAACCTTCGGAAACTCTTGCGAGTTCTGACAGTTCTGCTTCTGCTCTGCCCAGTCACTCATGGAAGGTTGGGGACAGGTGCATGGCAATATGGAGTGAGGATGGACAGTAAGTGTAGAAAACTTCTCTAACAGTTACATGAAATAGTTCAATGGTAAGAGATTTTCATTCAGTTTGAACGGACCCTAGGGTAACCAAACACAAAATGAAATTAGGAAATAAATATGATATTAGGTAATATTGTACTGTCTTTAATAAAGGTCAATATTTTAAATAAAAAGCAAAGAGATGGGGATGTCATTTTCTAGAAATGCCCTGTTTGTCACTAACGTTATAAAAGTAGAGTAGCTTTGGTAAATGACTACTTTTAATAAATGGCAGACTTTCATGAATCAATCTCTTAGAGCAGTCTTGCGTAAGGGTTTCAGGATGTATAATTCATTATTTGTCATTGCATTCATATATATGCAATTGCTATCAAAAAAAATCCTTGCTGTGTCTCAGTTTGTGCCTCTCATTGGAAATGCTGGGGTTTTGGCTATGAAATAACTGTAACTGCTGTGTAATGCAAGTATAGACTGAATCAGCTTTTTGAATTTAGTCTCCATTACATTAGCCTTTGAAGTTTGGAGAACCAAAGCAGCTCATTCTGACTTCATAACCTTTGAAATAAACATTCTGAAATTACTTTCCATACTGCAAAAATGTGTAACTGTTGCAGCTTTTTTTGAAATTACTGCTTATGCAGGACTTATACCCAATCATTACCACTTGGAGAGAACCCAATTATTACCACTCGGAGAGAAGCTCTTTCGTTGACCAAATGTGGTTCTATTAGCAGTGTGATAACCACATACAGATTTTGGTACGGCTGTTGATGTCTTAGGTAGAAAACAAGCCTAAAAGTTAACAGCTTTTCTGTCACAGATTGAGTAAAATGCTTTTGTATAAGAACTTAAAAATTGAATCTTACTGCCTTGGGTCACCATTATGTCATTCTGGCTCTGGTCACTGGTTTAGAGGATCAGAGCTTGGGGACACCAGGGTGTCCACCGATGCGCTGATGTGGATCTTATTGGACTTAATTGTGTTGCACACCCCCCTTTTTTTTAAATCCTGCTTTTATTGTGACATTTAAATGACCAGTGCGTTTTGAAGAGCTGGCCAAAGATTAATACCTTTTACTTCATGCAGTTTGGGTTTCCATCAGTTTTCATCTTGTTCAATAAAGATGATGTTGGCCCACTACAATTGCATGGGAAGTTATGTTAGCAAATGTTAACTGAAATATTGCCTAGGAAACATCTCACTTTATTCTTCTATTTGCTTTAGATGTATCCTTTTGCTCTGGATGTAGATCAACTTATTTTAAATATTTTTGGAAAAGTTAGTGGTCTCTTTCCCATTATGAGGTCAGTTTGATGATGTTTCATACACATAAATATGAAATTGATTGATTTCTGCTAAAATTTCAAAATTGCTGTTCTAAATCAATAAGAAAACTTTTCATTTTGTAAGTGTTGCAGAGGGAATATTTTGAAAGCTTCAGGTTTTGTTATTTCTTTTTCATATGGAGAAAAATGGAACCAGAGCTTTGCTCTTGTGAGCTGACCTTTCCCAGACGTCCTCAGTGAATTCCCGGAATGCTGTGTTCTGTGAATGCAGGATTTTGTTGAATCTTTTTTTTTCAATCCCATGACCTGCCAGAATTAGAACCCAATTAGGATATCTGATTAGATTGGCCCCAGCATTAATCATTAGTCTTGATAACTGTGAGGCCACTGCTTCTTGATGCTAAAGATCAAATACAGCAGATTCCAGTCTTTGTACTTGTGTCCCTTTGACCTTAAGAAAATAATCTCTTGGTTTGATTTGTGTGTTTTTCCTGAAAACGAAGGCTGGTATTTGCAAATCTTTTATTTAATGCTATTAGCTGGCTGAGTGTAGGTGTTGAAGGGCTGAGTATTAAAGCTTTACTCACATGCTTACAGCCATGATATCTTTACAGGTGTTATGAAGCTGAGATTGAAGAAATAGATGAGGAGAATGGAACAGCTGCAGTCACGTTTGCTGGGTATGGCAACGCTGAAGTTACACCTCTGTTCAACCTCAAGCCTGTGGAAGAGGGAAGAAAAGCAAAAGAGGACAGTGGCAACAAACCTATGTCCAAGTAAGTTACAGACATAAATCAGTTAATGAAATAGAATATCTCTTTCCTGAAATTTTACATCTCTTCAACATCTTCACATTTGCTTGAAAAAGGATCTTAAATCAGTCCAGCACGTAATGATTGGTAGATAATCATGGCTGGTATTGTGTGTGTTGTGTATCCTGGCAAGGTAACGTGATAGGCTTGGTTTATACTCAGATTATGCTCTCTCAAGATATCAAGGGTGTAAGTGGTAGATTAAAACAGTCAGTTCTTTGACAGCAGAGAGCCCCCAGGTTTCAGCCCAGATGTGGTGCAGGCTGCTCTCAGAGCTGTGAGTTGGCCAACGAGGGTGCTCGTACTATGAAGGACTTGACTCCTGCCCAGTCCCTGTGTTAGGGTAGCTGTGCTGCCCCATCACTGGGGAATGTTTATTCGATATCCTGCTGTGCTTCACAGAGTGGTATTTTTAAGGGCTAAAACCCCTTTTTTTTTGAGGGGAGGAGGTTGTATGATTTCAAGAGTTTGTTGTAGGCAGTGATCCCTTCTCTAAGGGATCACTCTGAGGGGCACTGCATTGTGGCCTGGGTTGACTACTTGAACTTTATCTTTACTGAAGTAACTGATCTTTGTTCTTTTCCTTCCATGCCTGTTCACTACTTGGTAGCATTAGAGTCATACAGACCTCCAGAAAAGTTTGGGCTTTTCACTTGAATGGGTTATTTAAAGTTTCCACACCCTATGTGTTTCTGAAATGTAGAAGTGCTGACCAGTACATTTTCAGTTTCAGGAATGAATTGCACACAATCCCATGGGTTGCTGTGTTTGGCATGATTTTAATCAGGTGGTGGTGGTGGTTGTTGGTCTTATGCCCAAATATATAAATAGGTAATATAATGCTTATGCATGGAAAGACTTGGGGGGTTTATTTTTCTGTAAGTAGAGGGTATTTACAAGCTTTTTTCCCAGTCTTTTATTTATGGAAAACTGGTTTGTGTCTGTCTTACAGGGGTTTTACTTTCTTGGAGGAAAACACACAAACGTAAAATGTCTTTTTTTTTTCCTTCTCTCCAGAAAAGAGATGATAGCCCAGCAACGAGAGTATAAAAAGAAGAAAGCTTTGAAAAAAGCTCAGAGAATTAAAGAACTCGAACAGGAACGAGAGGACCAGAAAGTCAAGTGGCAACAGTTTAACAATAGAGCCTATTCTAAAAACAAAAAAGGCCAGGTTGGTTCAGTGTTGTGAATAACAAAAAGATAGAATTCTGTGCAGTGCTTTGGGAGAGAGTGGGAAGTGGCTTTTAAATGGATTTAAAGGGGGGTTCATCCTTGCGATTCTAAACTATGTGGTTTGGTATTCTGTACACTTAGAAGGCCCGGGTTTGTACTGGGTGGTTTGGGGGGAGTGCTCTTCTTAGGCAGCTGAGCTTGCCCCTAGCTTGGAGAGCTGGGCTGTTAGTTGCCAGGTAGTGTTTGTTGGAGCTTAGAACCAGAGGGCGTGTCTGAACGCCTAGGCCCAGCTTCTTGCTTTGTCTCTATCCTGGCAGACACAGGGCTAAATAATTGCCCTGGAATAGCAAGCATAGAGCAGAAACGTAGCAAGGACATTTTAATGCCTTATTTCATTTTTATCATGGCTTCAACAAGAGCTGCTGGACATAGTGGTAAAACTTCAATCCTCCTTATGAATAATTGTTAGAAGTTATTTCATGAGGAAGGTGAATTTTATTCATTGGCCTGACCCAACAATCCTATCCAGCACTTGGGTGCCAGGAAGTGTGCAGCTCTCTCACTTGCTGATAATGTCATGGGAACAAGCCAGCCTTTAGAAAAGCGTCTGTCTCTAGCATAAGAAGTTGAGAATATTGAAGCACTTCAGACAGTAATGATTGCTTGTTTTCTTACTTAGAAATGGTGTTGTCTGTTTCATTTGCAGGTGAAGAGGAGTATTTTTGCTTCCCCTGAGAGTGTAACTGGCAAGGTTGGAGTTGGAACATGTGGAATTGCAGACAAACCTATGACACAGTATCAAGATACCTCTAAATATAATGTCAGGCATTTGATGCCTCAGTAACAGGAAAACAAGGTGGAACTTCATCTCTGCAGGGCTTTACACTTATCTTTTTATCATTATATTTTTCTAAAAGTAAATTATTTGTTCGCACATAGCGAGTAGTCCATTTTGTCACCATCACTTTGGCTTCAGCTGATAAGAGCCTTAAGTCTCCAGCTATTGATTTGGACCCCCTAATCATCAAACTTTTTGTAGTTGCACTAGAATACATTCTGCAGGTAAAGGCTTTCATGAACCGCTGTTACTCTGAAAGCAGTGGTTATCCGCAGCTTGGATCTCTGGAATCTTCCATTCATACTCACAGTGAAGGGTTGTTTTTCCTTGAGAAGTGGTAGTATAACAATGGCACCTTCACAGCCTCCCTCGTTTCTGTAGTCACCGTGCTGTCTGCTGTCTCAGCGACAAGCTCAGCATCACAGAGCTGCTGCAGCTCTGGCAGAGGGAGCCAGACTCCATGGGAGCTTATACATCACGTGGAATCGCTAAGGAAGTTCTAAATTACTGCCTTGCAAATCCTCTGAAGAACGATTTGTACAGCTGTAAATGAGGGCAGAACAGGGCTGATAGGATCTCTATTACTAATGATTTATGTGCTAGAACAATAAATCTGACTTTAATTCCAGTCTGAATTTCCTACACTAGAAGTTAAGCAGAGGAGATGTGTTGTTTTGTTTGTTTTAAATACTCATCAGATCTTAATAGGACATTATTTAAAGGTTATTGAAACCTAACCAGAAAAAACATAGGACAAGGGTATTTAGACTCCAATTTCAAAATAGAGCTGTGCTTGAAAATACCCACCCTGCCATTCCCCAGGGATCAGCAGTTGGAGAAGATAAATGGTCGTTCCTTGGACAGGAGCCCTCGTCTCCCTTGCAGATCTTGTAGGTTTGATGGTACGGTCGCAGATCTGGGATGCACAGTAACAGCTCGTGTCCACGCCTCCTCCATCCAGTCAAGCAGAACTGCAGCACAGCAGCTACAAGCACGTAGGTCCCACTTAGTCAGCTGTGTGTGAGTCAAGGTTAGTCTGAACTTTGTCCTTTAATAATTGGCTGGCCTTAGTGTTCACTTAACTGCAGCTGTGCCGCAGTGCTGCTGAGCCCCTTAGTTTTATTCAGGAAACCACGTGTAAAAGCTCTTGCTTTCTTGTATTTTATGTGATTTGCTTTCCTCTGTTACTTGTCTCTCACTTACAGTAGTGGTGCCATCTCCAAACCCGTAATGTGTTTAATGGGTAGCCCTGTATACAATGTAGATATTATTTTTGTAAACTCTAGGGCTGAGTTAATGGACAAGAGTGCATCAGCTGTTCCCCCCGTTAAATAATTAAAGGGTGTTTCTTGTCCATTAACGCTGACCATTATTTCCCTGTATATTATGTTAATGTAGCTCATTTTGTAATTTGTTACCTAGATCAGGTCACGTCGGCAATTGTTGATGCACTGATTGGTGGAAATGTCCATCAGTTATGAGTCACAACTCAAGCTAAACTCTACAACTGGTAGTTTAGAATCCATACATAGAAAAAAGGTTCTCCCTATGATGGGAGACGGTGATTTTTATGAATACAAAGTGTGTTAATTTCAGTTTTGTATGTTTAACTTTTATTAAATAAAGTGTTTAAAATCTGCTGGATACATTGGACAAGGTGAAAGTCTATGTGGGGGGCAGTAAATGGATCAGGGAAGTGGTGAATCCATAAGTGAATCCAGTCACTGCAGGATGAAGCAGATCTTATTTTCTCATCTTCACTGGAAGCAGCGGGGTTCAACTTTCTTTTGCATAGAAAAGCTCCTAAGAGTAAAATCAACCTACTCTGCTGCTCTTTACAAAGGGGGTTTATACTACAGCCTGCACCCTACAGCCAGAGTCTCAGCAGTGACATTAAATAGGTGACTGCCCTGCACTGCTGAGGGACGTCACCTCCTGTCTTTGACAGGTGGCTGTGATACAGATATTGCATCCCTTTCACTGTCCAAAAGGAGCATCTTCTTGAACTTAGAACTGAAACACAAGAGTAGGCAGAACTTTAGAGTTTTCAGGAAGCCATGAGCCTCTCCTTAACTGCACCTGCTCTTTTTAACAAAAAAAAGAGAAATTAAGTCTTTGCAGGAAGAGACTTAATCCACACCTGCCATGCCCTACAGGTGCCCATCTTTTGATGTAATAAATACAAAAACTCCTGTCTCACAGGACTATTTGTTCACTAGTGCTGAAGAGAACTTAAGGTACAGAGACTCACTGGAACACAGGGCTGTGTGAGCCTCCCTTACAGAAACAGACAGTCCAGCCCAAGTTAAAACCTGTCACTCATCCACAAATTCAATTTTGCTGAGCCTTTCCAAGAAAATCTAGCAAACCTGGTACATTTGAGTAACTTATCTCCCCCTCAGGCTGCCTAACGAGCCTGGCTGCACTTCCTCTGTTGGGCACTGCAAAGAAAAGCTGAGAGAAAGCTCTGATGCACTTAACTGCCTTACCTGGAATAGACAGTGACACAGTGACACTGCAGTGGCTGATCTGTGAGAGAGGCAAAGGGATCCATCCTCTTTTCAGCAGCAATTGAGCAGAGGCACCTGGGTCAGTGCTGCTGGTTTATCCCCAGTTAAACCTGCCTTTCTATAACAGGTCACTCCAAAGGAACACGTGTATGCAGACAGCCGCTCTCCTGTGTTCATTCTCCCAATTTCCACTCGGCTCTCTTGGCCAATTTCAAGCAAAGCAAACAACACATCAGTATTTTCTAGCTAGTCTGTGCATACTGGAGAGCAGAGAGGAATAAGGACACACTCTTCTTCCCTGAGGGTCCCACAGGAAACGCTGATACTACTATGGATGCAGAGGAGTTTCATTTGCTATTGGGTCACAGGATTTATGACGCACCAGAAAATCTGCCTACAGGACAAAGTCCCAAGAAGAAGTATCAGACCTTATTCTGTTACTTAAGGACTTCTTTATAATACAAGCACCTCCCAAAGCTCAAGATGAAGCCTTGTCTTCCAGGAAGCAACCCCAGTTTCTCTTTCCGGTGACACATGGCTTGTGTCAGAAAATACGCAACAATAAATCTCATGATGCTGGGGTAAAGAAGTTGAAAAACCCCACCAACTCCATTTATTGCACATCCCACAGCCACTGAAGCCAAATGTCTCACCCATTTCAACAGGGCAACCCAGGAGCACAGCCCGGAAACACGGAGCAGCAAGTACAAGAGAACAAAGCAGAAAAGCAGGAGGCTGGAGCTCACTGGCCAGAAACAGATGGTATCAAACAAAAGGAAAACACAACCACAGACGCTAGGAAATGACGGCTCTGTCTAGTTAATCCCATTTCTATTGGCCTACAGATTTCTTGAGACAGACAGGTTTGAGACCACTTTCATCACTGACATCCCTCTAATGGAATGGACGTTACAGTGACCTTCAACTGACAACTCGCCACGGGATAACTGTGACAAATGCAGGCAGATCATCATCTCCACCTTGCTGCAGTCACAAGGTGACAGACTGCAATACATTCATGTCAAAGGAGAGAAAATGCTGGATGGTTTTCTTAAAGGGCTTGTTCATAGCACGAAGACGCACTGGGGATCTCATTTACAGAGGGAGGAATTGGGAGAATGAGCTCACGAGGGAGCTGCGTGCACACGCATGTGCTGTGTGGAAAAGCTGCTGAAGGAAAGCACAGCCAAGGCTGGTTCTATATGAAAAGTCATCTTATTCTTGTAAAATGAAGCAGAGAATTGACTTAGGGCTTCTGTTACCCTACAAACACAAAAATAAAGCAGAAAAACAATTGCACCCATAATGCAAACCATAAAAAGAAACTCACTCCATTTTGCGTGAAAGGAAAATGTGATTCTGGGCCCAAATTACCGTGTGGTGAGAGTGTTATTCTGGATGAAACTAGAGCTTGTGGTGGGCAGACACCTAGGGCCGCAGAGGAGGACAGGGAGTGAAGTGTCTCGCTTTACTCTCTGCTTGCAGAGGAGTAAAACCAGGCCTCAGCAGCAGCAAACCCCACGCCGCTGAGCGTTAAGAGTGCATCCGAGCCAGGAACTCACCCAGGGACGTGCTTTCAGTGCCTTCATCTTTTGGAGTAAATGGAAAAAAACAAAACAAGCAGATTTAAGGACAGTTTGGACAAAACAGCTGCTGTGAGCACTTTTCTGGGGAAACCCAGTAAATCTGACTTGCTCTACTGGATCTCTTAAGGGTTCAGTAGTGTGAGGGACCATCTCAGCTTCCAAAGGGTAAGAAAGACCTGGCCCTCAAGGGTTTGGATTTGCACCTTTGGATACTCACTCTGGTTTGCGAGATTTCAGGGTAGCAAGTAGAAACTGATGACACTGGGAAGTGGCGTGATCTTAAAGCAGACCTGGCCCATGGGACTATGCTGGGTTGACATAAGAGCAACAATTCGGGGGGTTCATACCCATACCATTGGCCTGTACAGTAATGTAAGAATAAAATACAGCAACTTCTCTGAGCCAGTTGGTCATCTGGACTGTTTCAGAACAACAGACCAGACCAACAAACAGTGAAGTGAGAAGCGTGACAGTCCCTGTGAGGTGCAGGCACACACAAAAGGCCAGAGTCCACAGTAATAAAGTGGTCCAGAACAACCTCAAAAAGCCAGAGAAATGTTTCCATCACATAAGAAATTATCCAAACCCTAGGTGAAACCTGCTAAGCCCACACAGCACCCCCCAGCACCAGAGCAACCAAGCCCTTGCCTTCAGCAGTTACTACAAAGGCTCTGAATGCTGCTTCATCCTTAAATCCCCTTCCTGGCAGCACTACTGCTGCCCCCTGTGCAGTCAGGCAGGTGATGGAAGCTCATCTCTTGCTACGTTTTCCCCACTGTATTTGCACTTGATATCATGACCTCTTTTATTCCACAATGCTGGAAAAAGTAGGAGATACCCAGCTGGCCCTGAAGCATAGAAGCAAACATTTCAGACACGTTCCAACCAGAGACGCATCACTCATACCAACAAGGAGAGCAAAGCCATTGCCCACTCCTAGAACTTCAGTATTTCTCAGCTGTGACATTTCTTTCCCAAGTGGCCATTTAAAATAAACAGGGATAACAGGAAGGAGAAGATGCTGGGACAGGGAGAGCAAAAGGGTCATAAATAAGTAAATCCCACTGGTATTCAACTGCTCAGAACCAAGGCTGCCAGTGGTCAACACTTTCAAGGAGAATAATAATGAGTAAATAAATCAGGCCTTGCCAGAGCTGAAGTTTCCCACTTTTCACCACTTGAAAGACTGTCACAAACTTTGTGTGATCCAGAAATTATAATATCCTCAAATATAAATCCAAGCAGCATTTCCTCTCTGAAAACCTTCAGGCCCCATTTGTTAACCTTAGCTCAGTTCAACCCATGGCAGACTCCTGCTTCTGCCAGGTCACCTCCCAGAAGTAAGGAGCCACTGGATTACATGCAGACAAGTGAAAACAGATTTAACAGCAGCAACCTGATCCAGACTCAGTAAGTAAATTAATTTAAAAAACCCAAAGCAAAGAGAAATCGTTCATTCCAGCCATGGAGAGATTATTGCGTCTCATGCCTTACAGGGGATGACATTTTGGAGGAGAGTGGGGGAAACATCAGAATATTTAAACGCAGACAACTGAGAATAAAGCAAAACTCTACAGCAGCCTCGCTCAGGATCTTCTCATCGCAGGGCACAAGAAGTACAGAGTCACCTAAAGTGATACAAATGACCAAGATGGAAGAACACGACTCATTTCAGATACAGAAATGTTTAATGGCGTTAAAGTGCTACTTTAATGGGGACCATATGCTAACATTTAAACACAATTCCACTGCACTGCTAAATATAGTTGTCTTTATTTTTTTATTTTACCTTTTTGCCCAACCCTACCTAAAACAATAAAATAAAATCTAAAGAACTGAAATTAACAACCCATTCAAATCAGCAATAAGTTATGAATTTTATAAAGCATTTTTTTTCCTCTTTTTTTCTTAGTAATGAGGGGTAGTTAAATTACTTAAGGATATACAAAGTTTCAAACAATGCCATAGGCGAGGACTCTATTAAGGTTCTTAAAACTTGGAAAACAAAATAATCCTGGCCATTAAAAAGACAAAAATAAAAAAGCAAAGCCCTCAAAGTGCAGGTTAGAATGCTCGTCTCCGAGAAAATTAGAAAACATTTGCTATAATAGCTCTTAACAGCACCTGCACAGGTAGGATGGCAAGGCCCTTGGGAACAGGACGTGCAGTCAAAACGTTACATTAACATGAGAGACGTGCTGAGCTTAACTAAGTTAACTACCAGACTGGAACTTCAAAAGTCAGCAAAGGGAATGATTCTAAAAAGAAAACTGAAGAAACCCCCACCAAACCTGGCCTCTTCCAGCTACCACAGCCTTCATCCATTGTGTGCACGGCAAAAAGCATCTTTGCATTTCATCGGGTCAAGTGCTTCATCAAAACAGAGATCTTTTCATGGCATAAATTCATATAAAAGACATCTAAGGATTCATATGGACAAGCTCTAAAAAGACGCATCAGACTTGGGGTGTTTTCCCTCCCAACACATTTACAAATGTTTATCAAAAAATCTCTTCAAATAAAAAGGTCGTAGTGGCTCAGTATCTGGGCACGACTTTCTGGCGTGTCACCTCTCGTGTGTGCTGGTTTCTGTCTGTCCTCAGCTGGCCGTGTGTCAGCGCGTAAGCACGCATCTACCGGGAGACGGGCTGTCGGCGTCACAGCCCGCGGCGTGACGCAGCCCACAGTGTGCTGGTAGATTACAAGTGCAGACCCCTCGCTTTAGCCACGCATCAGAGGTACTTGCTTTTTAAATGATGTCCAACAGAAAGCTGAGCTGAATGGTGTTATCTCCTGAACATCTCTTTGCTGCCCCTCTCTCTCTGGGCACAGAACGAGACCTTAATCACTATCGTCGTTGTTATTCCTAGGCTACACAAGCCTTCTTAGACTTCCGAGTACGTTACAACAGCATCGGATTGTGATAAATTGTAGGACACGGTCCTTTTAGGACCACAAAAGCTCTTCAGAAGGGCCTAAACTAGGTTGTTCAACCTGAATGCAATATAAGAAATTCTGATGTTTCTCAGATCTCGTGACAGAAAGAGAGGGATGAGTCTCTAGTATCCTCTTTCAAACAAATAAATTCAAAACAAAGTGATTCATCACTAAGGTCTAGATCCAGGTCCCACAGAAACAAACGGATTTCACTGACTTCAAAGGGACTAGGGTATGGTCTAACTTTTTGCCAGCAGGAATTGGGATTAGTAACGTGACCAAATGAATACATGTGGGTTTCTGTGGAGGCTTCCTTTTTACCCAAAAAGCTCTATATACAGGTGTCTCCAGGACTGGCTGTCAATATGTCACTTCTGAAAGAGGATACTGGCATCTAGGACCCAGTTCAATCACCCCAGTGAAATCATTCACCCTGCACTGTTGTCTCACTTGGTTCTAGGAAGCAAACGAGAGCTTGACGCTGGCGCTGGAGTAACCCTCGTCACTCCCAATACTCTGCAAGCTGCTGTGATCATCAATGTCACTGATGCTGGTTGTGCTGATATTGTCCACTTCTCCATGGGAGAACTCTGTGCTTTCAACATCCACTTCAATCTCTTCTAAAAAGGGAAAACAAGAGATACAGACACTGGTTAGCACCACAGACTTAACTGCTTTTTCAAGCCAGCGTGCTGCCAGGACTCTCCCAGTCAGGGATGAAGCAGCAGTCCAGCAAGAAGACTGTCAGTGTTCTTCCTTGGAATGAGATGGGCTGTGGACATGATTTATAAAGAGACTAGATGTCAGTTTGGTGGTTTTCCCAGGGACTCAGAAAAGGGATTCGACTGTGGAAAAGGTCACATCAGCAGCAGATATGGGCCACCCCACACAATGAACTTGTTCCACTGCCTCTTTCTTTGGAGCTCTACTAGCCCAGTGCTGGAAACAAAAAGAAACACATAAAACAGAAGGAAACAGAGAAAACAGAGCATGAAGTTACTCTGCTTGCTTGGTATCACGTTGCCAAAGCTGGTCCCGCTCATGTAGGGCATTACAATGCATTATCTTGGGGATCAGGGCTACTCTCAGAGATGCTCAGTCAATTTCAAAACATAAATTTTATAAATAAGAAAGACTTGGAAAGCAGATATCCCATACCATTTAGGAATTTTCCAAAAGGATTGTTTTTAAACTACAGATTCACACCCAAACTATATAGCATCTTTGGGTCTCTCAGTAAATATCAAACCATTTTTGTGCCTAAGTATCTCTCACAGCAGAGATATATAAAAAAGAAAATAATCTTAATGCAATTAGTCATTCAGATCATTTCTACCCAGTTTTAATGGAGAACAACTCTATGGGATGTTTTGGCAAAAGAAATGGAGGGCAGAATAGAACAACTCCAGTAATTTTAAGAGGCAATCTGCTTGGTTATAGCTTGGCTCAAATACAGAACAAAAAGCTGGATGCTGCTTTGCAACCTTCGTTCCAGTCCCACTAACATCATCTTAGATTTTCCTCTTTGTGTGGCCAAAAGATGCAGCAGACCAAAGAGCACAATGGATATCTCAGCTTTACCAGAAGGTATTTAGCTATTGTCTCGTGACCACACTACTTTTCCTAACTAATGCTTCAGCATTTTAGACAGCTCTTCAGAGAAACAGATCACTATAAATGCCACAGATATCACCTCGACAATAACAATACTTCTTCCAGACTTAATTAGAACTCAGGCAAAGCACTGCATATATGCAATTATACACACAGATATATGTTTGTCTCTGTGTGTGCACGCTAAGGAAGCTAAATATCAAAGGGGTTAGCTGAGGGACAAGAAATGGATGAATCTCATGTCCTTGCTTCACAGAGTCCTGGGAATGCGGTGCTAGCTCTGCAACACTCACCTCGCTCCGAGTCCGAGCGATCCGAGGAAATGGTAGATCCAATGCTGTCCATTCGTATTCGTTCTATCTCCTGAGGACCCTGTAGTTGTTCCAGTCTTCTCTTTAGGAATCTTTGTTCTCGTTCCAGGTTCTCAAGCTGGTGCTGGCTTCTCCTCTCAGCCTCTTCAAGTTTCTGACATGATCAAATAGGACTCCAGAATTAGTTTCATCCTTTTCTTCTTTTCTCCCACCTCCACTGCCCAGCCACCTGCTTTCCTTAGACCTTCCCAGGTTCCAGAGGATTTAAGGTGCAAAAGAGACCTGAACCAATTTGTCTCCAAGAACAATGCCATCTCCTCACATCTTTTCCACCTCCCAAGTCCTGATAAATCACAGACATAAGTATAAAAAGTCTCTGAGGACTGAGTCTCTCCGGAGGAAACGATTTGAATTGTAGCAGTTTGTGGGCCATTCCACGTGGGTTCAGCCGCTTGCATTACCAAATCTGTCCACAAAGGGGCCACAATTCCCTTAACCAAAACAATTCAAGGTTTGTTATGATCCACTGTAACATAAAAACGTGCCCTGGGACTTCTGCCTTCCTTGCTGCATGGTTTAGCAGGATTTCTCAGAAACAGTTTTCTATTCAGTAAGCAATTTACATAACCTACTACAGATTTCTTTGATCACAGTTGGGAAATCTACCAGGACACTGTGCTTTGTTTCCTACGACAAGCGCATTGCATAAGGAGGAGTCATTTCAGGCTAACTCTGTCCCTTCTGCAGTGCTTTTTCTCCTTCACCACCCATCCTCCCCCCTCCCTCTACCCTGACCTGCAACAAAGTATTTCAGCCTCTTCCAGATACTGACAATGCCACATTTTCTTTTCATGCTTTACTTTGCCAAAAGCGAATTTAGAAGAGCGCAGGGCTATCTGGCAAGTTCACACATGAAACCCCAGAAAGCCAACCCTGTCTTATGCTCTTGTGGTTTGTGCTAATGCTTTGGCAATGGAAACTCACTAGCACATCAGGAAAAAAAGCTGCATTTCCCATCAAAATGCAGTCACTCAACAGCAGGTATGTTTTTCTTTAAGGAGATGCAGCTGTCAAAGAATGATCACAATTCAGAGCAAGACCCCTGTGCTTCAAATCAATCATTTCCATAGTTAACGGAGTTCATTATGGGCTCCTCTAACAATGTGGCTTGTAGCAATGATAAATGATTAACCAGTGGGGCAAGCAAGGCTCACTTGCTTTTTTTTTTTTCTTTAAAGGTGTTGGCCTCCTTCAGCAGAGTTACCTCTAGACAGCAAGAGTGAGCAACTGAATTGCACCCCAACAGCCCAGGCTGAAAGCAGCTGGGAAAAGCAGCTCTTACCTTGATATGTGCTTTGGCTTTGTTGAGCAGCCCAAGCGTTGTGTGCCTGGTGCAGTCTGGTCCCAGCGGTATCAGAACTTTTAAGCGTTCTAGACAAAGGCGGAGGTGAGCTCGTCTGCAAGAGGAGAAAAGGAGGATCAGAGCTATGTTTTCAGAAAGTGAGCACCATTTTCTTCTTTGTTTCCCTGCTACGAGACAGTTTTCTTGTTTCCCTTTCCACACATCACTCCTCACAGGTACCAGGACAGACTGCCACTGCGCTATTTACACAGCAAACATCAGCTGCTCACCAATACTCGCATTATTGCTAACCTCTGACAGACACTGTTTATCTTCTTGCTGTCTGGACTGATAATCTGACTCATCTCAATGAACTTTGTGCAGGGGCAAAGCACACAGGCAATGGTACGAGTATCTCGTGGTTTTTCTCTCTCTCTCTCAGCTCTTTACTGTCTGTTTTGCTGAGAACTTTTGTGAAAGCAGTTTCAACTGACAGCTACCCCCTGCCCACTTGTGCATTGCTGGGTCGGGGACACTTGCTATGACTGATCTAAGCACTGTCTTTTTGCACAAAATCAATGAGAAAAACAGCCAGCCTAAAACATCCAAACAATCCCTGCTGGCAGTTAAAGAAGCTAAAGGGATGGTAGTCCCCAAGAACTGCACTCTTACTCCTTCCAGGGCCCAGAAGATCTGAAATGGTTCTGGGGGTGCAAGGTCTGTAGGAACAAGAGAACCCCAGACCTTCCCCCAGTCATTCTTCTGACCTTGGCTCACGTCTACAAAGACAGGTTCAAGAACAACAGCGTTGCTGATGATATGAGCCATTTTCTGCAGAATATGGGAACCTGCTCTGGGGAAAAAGGTTCAGGCAGCAGTGGCAAAGCACATCATCCTCAGGCTGCACAGGAAAACTGTTCCTGCTGTCTGCTCTTCCATATCACATATGAAGAAATGAAGGGCATATCTATGGAAAACTATCAAGTGTGGGTTGCCTTCTTCCCCTCCATCTCTCTTTTGCAGACATTAATGATTTACATCCAAACTTGTCATCCCAATCAACCACACAATGACATCAGCTCCACCATTCACATGCAAGAAAAACCAGTGCAAAAAGAGTCCTGAAAGCCTATCCCAGCCTCTGCTCACGCACAAAGAAACTGAATCTTAGCCTGATCCATCTCAATGCAGGGGAAGGATTAAAAAAAAAAAAAAAAAAGGAAGAAAGAAAGAAAGAAAGAAAGAAAGAAAGAAGAGAAAAAGAGCACATTTCCTTTTGTTTTTCAAAGCCACTACTGCACCCAGTTTGAAATGGGTGGGGGAGAGGAGTCTGTAATCAGGCAATTATGTCAGTGACAAGCAAGGATGATTAAGGGTGGAAGGGTCAGGGGTTTCGCTGATGAACTGTCAGTGCAGGGGAGTGTTCATCAGCGATGCTGTAGCTGTGAGCTCCTCACTGTTTCTATCATAAAACTCTTAACAAATGGTCCATCATTCTGTCTCAAGAACAGCCACAGGGCTGTATATGACCAGCAAGGGCCTTGAAGAGCACATGTTTTTCATTAAATACCACAACCGGAGGGGTAGGGAAAGGGAAATCATAATCCAAAAATTAAACTGAAAAAATAGTAATCACATCAATCATAATCTCATCTTTTACTTCTCAGCTTGCTCTAGGGCAAACCCCACTGACATTAAACCCATATGGCTGACCCGGGGGGATTTTTTCTACCTGGAAGTTCATTTTTAATGTAGCTCTTGATCAACAGGAGTTGTGTACAACCACTACAGGTGTTTGCCCAGTGTCTGATGATGACCTGCAGAAGCAGCACTGACAAAGCATTGCTGGTCCACTCTGGCTCTATAGTTCATGTCGTCCTACAGGAGACTGGATACCAACTTCTTGCAGGTAAAGAAAGGATCTTGTAGTTGAAGGCATTGTGGGTTCTGAAGCCATTTTTGGCTCTGCCACAGATTGCCTGAACAGCCACAGATGCAAGTCACTGCGTCAGAGATGCCTCTACAGCACAAGTACAAGCACTTCACTTATGGGATCAGTCCCAGTTAAAAATGCAGCCTGAGCAGTGCTAAAGATGTGTGCGCAGACCTGGGGGCTGAGGAGCAGGACCAGTCCCACCCAACAGGGGGCTTGCTACAGAGCACCTGCTATGGGTAGGGAGCACAGACTCCTTCCCTGTCTGGCTGGACAAGGCAGCCTCAGCCCATGGGGAAAACTGAATTATTTGTGCAGCAAAAAATAAAAATTTAGGGGAATCAACATCTAATCAGTGTCAAACGTATTACAGTCCACTCCTGAATACAGAGAGAAATGGGCAACCCATTCACAGCCTCAGCTTCGGCCTGAGACTCAGCACTGGAGGTTTCACCAGGAAAGGTGCTGCACCAGGAACTGAGATTCCTGGAACCAGGCATCAGTTTGGGGCAGGAGAAAGCACTGGTTGGAGTGCCGAGCCAGTGGTTAAAAGGATGGCATGGACCTGCCACATCAAAAGCTAGGTTATCTGCAGGCTCAATGAGATCAACCACATTACGCATCGGAAAGCTACACGCAAAATCCAGCCACGTAATAAAACCCTGGACACAAACTCTTCCTGTTGTGTCCCAGGATGAAGGTGGATCCAAGAAGGTTGCTGCACTCTGCAGGACCCGACAAGCACAGGGAGAGGACAAAGCAGTTGGAGGGCCTGTCCTCATGAGCTGGAAAAACTTGCAGAAAGTTACTTTCCCAGCACATGTGGCCCCAAAGGAACAATCCCCCAGTTTCGTCTCCCCACATCTGCTCTCAAAGTCCAGGAGATTAGCCCAGGTTCACCCAGACGGTTTTCAGAGACACAGATCCTGCTGGTGGCTGTGCTGGCCAGCCAGCAGAGGCCATGGCCCGGGCAAGGGTGATGGCCTCTGCCAGCACAATGGCATCAGGAGGGGACACCTGCCTGCGATGGAGCGTGTGCAGCCACTGATAAGCTTCTGACAGTGCCCAGTGCAGCTCAGGCACCGAGCACACTCAAGGGCAGGTGGTGTTGGCTGAGCCGAGAGAGGTTTGGAAGAGCTTTGACCAAAGCAATTACTTATGCGCTGCTGTTGGATTTCCAGCTTGGAGCTGAGCCAAACTGAGTTTTGACGCCACTGCAAACGTTAAGTGCTTTTACATCTCCAACCACAGTCTAACCAAGGGAAATGCACAGGGCTTTTACACTGGCACACAGCAGTGAGCCAGCTTTGGTGCACAGGCTGGTGCAGACTGGGGACAGCCAGGCCCTTCAGCCTCAGCTGTCACCTCCTGCTGCGGGGGACAACATGGTGGAGCCATTCAGGAGCTCCCTGACCCGGTATAGCTGGGATAGCAAAAAGCAACCATGCCCACAAATATCCTGGCATGTGAGCATGTTGCTTTCCTGCAAAGAGATCCAATCAAACAGCTTCCCCAGCTCTCTCCTCTCTGCAGTGTTCAATACGTTGCCTTTTCACTTTTAAAATCTCACCCAGTCAAGAGTCCCTGACCTCTCAACTTCCAACAGCCCTTGAGTGGATCATGATGGATTCTTAAACCACAGAGCACCCAGGCAGCTCTGACACACTGATGGGTGTCTTCAGTGAAAACCAGAAACAAGACTCTAGAGCTCAAAAGCATCAAAGAAAACTTAGCTAAAAGACCATTTCAGAGAGAAATCAATCACAAATCTATTAACCTCTCTTACCAAGTCCTGGAGCTGTACCTGGGTAGCTGTAATCCCACAGGTCACGCCACAATACGAATGTCTTTTCCCCTTGTTTACCTGGGCTCTGTTGCAACACGGCTTTGACAACGCTGCAGGCTCTTGTATTCAATGAAAATACCAGCATTATGCAGGCTCCAGACAGAGCCAGACGGCTCTCCATGTAAACCACTGGATTATGCCAATATTTGACGCATCTGCCAATATCTGGAAAAACAAGTCTAAATGCCCATATTGTTATATAACAGAGAAACAACTCAGACTTGGCGCAAAGGGCTGCTGCCTCTCACTGCCTTGATCCCAGGGAAGACAGAGCATGACAGAAGAAGAATTCCAGTTTCAGCCGAGGTCGAAGTCTTTGCACGCTAGCTGCAGGGGAGACAGGAGAATCTGTAACTCTCTCTCCTACCTAAGAGGCCTTAGAAAAAAACAGGCTCTCACAGCAGCACCCTGAGCACACAGCAGGTGCTGGATGTGCTGAAGAAGGAATCTACAGAAGAACTGAAAGAAGGGTGCTCTCTTCTTTCCTAAGAGATCAGCCTGGTGCCCCGCTCCTGTTCAGCCTGATAAGGAGGAAGACTCCTTTTGAGACTCCAATGTGGGGCATCAGAATGTCAGAGGAGGAGCAAAGCACCTGAGAGGCTTTGGAAAACCAGAGCCTAACACACACCTCTCTGTCCCAAAAAGATGAGAATAACCTTTTATCTTGCCTCACATGGCAAGTCTGGCTAGGACAGAGCGCCTCTACCACATCTGCTTCTCTCCTGTGTAGGGCCAGGAGAAGTCTAGAAGCAAGTTCCTCTGGGATGTCTTCTCTGCCAGGAGCTGCCGAGGGAAAAGGTATGTCAGCCCCTGAACAGATGGACCAAGAGACTGAAGTAGAAGAGAGATGAGCAAGCGCCGCAGCCCCATAGCCCTGCCAGCCGACCCACAACAAGCTGTAGGTGATGCATATGAGAGAGGGGGCTGCTGGCCTGTGAGAAGGCAGCCTCCCTGCTGCCCACTGGGTATGTGCTGTTCCCCCCCCATAACTATGTGTCTGTGTGAGAGCTTCGGACTGTATCTGGATCATCTGCTTCCACCACCCCCCCCCAGCTCCCCTCCATGCCTGAGTCCCAGGCCCTCTCTCCTGAGCCTCTATCAGAGAGGAGCCTGGCCCTTGCTCCGTGCAGCCCCTCCTTGCACTTGGCTCTGCCTGGCTGCAGAGGGCTGCAATTTCACAGCCTGCTCTCCTCTCTGGCTCCCAATGACATCATCTACTGATTATATAAAGCACAGGGAGGAAGCCTTTATTTATGCGTGCTTTTTGCTCATAGCTTCAGCTGTCTCACTGTGCAACCTGCACCCAAATCCCACTGCAGGAACTGGGCTCCCTTTTGCCTGGATAAAAACTGCAGTGCAGAAAAATGTGTGGGTGCAAGAAAAATTCCCTATTTCCTTCTCCCACTCCTCTGAGGATGTTTTTGAGGGGTTTGGGTAAGAATCAACCTACACCCCAGCACTCTGCACCACAGCAAGCTGGGCACAAAGCCAGCAGCCTCTTCCCTGCCGAGGAAGCCCCCAGAGAGCTGAAGGACCTGTAGTGGCAGCTCCAAGCCATGTGTCTGCTGGTCACAAAGAGGGGCTAAAAACCCACTTAAAGTCAATGCGCAGAGCCCCACGCAAGGGCCAGCCCATGGTTGGAAGGCTATTGCTGTGAGGGCACCCTGAATATAAACATCTCTGGAGAGATGGCAGCTTCTTTGCTAGGGCAGGTCTAGGGTTAGGGAGGGAGGGGGTTTCAGCTTCCACCATGTGTAGAGCAATGGAAAACGAGAAAAGAAACTTCCTCCGCTGAGGAGTCAAACACATGTGCAGAGTCAGCTCTGAAGCAGCAGGTTTATCAGACGCAGCGCTATACCCTCGTCAGACACTCCTGACAGACTCTGCTGAATCAAGGCCCCAACATCTGCAAATCACACGCACACAGACACACACACATGCATGCACTCTCTCCCCATCATTCAAAGATCAAGCCTCCCTCCCAGCAGGAAATAACCAACTCGCCTCCAGCAGCATTTCAAAATGCTGGATTCTGATTTTTGTATGTGGAAAGAAGGGAGCATCTGAGGGAAAGGAAAAGCATTTCCTAGTTATTTTTGTACTAAGCCTGCAGGTCTATAGGGCCTGAATTCATTTACCAGTGGACTTAAGCATGTGCTTAACATTAGGAAAATGCTCAAGTCCCATCAAGGCTAAATTAGACACTTATCTCCAAGAGATTTTTAAAAAACAGAGCCAAACCAAATAAGAATCACCAAAAGAACCAGCAAAAGGAAGACCCTAACATGGAAAAGGACATGATTGTCTTTTCCCTCTGCCCTCCTCCTCCTCCCTATATACCTTGTCAAAGTTGAGTCTAATTTTACCCTGAAATTAGAAACCACCAACTTTGTTTGGATTTCGGAGCTAATAGATGCTTTAAAAATTCAGGAGGGATCACTGGTAAAAAAGCAATTCCTGGATAAACGCAAGTGGCCCCACATCAATATTTCATTGGACAAGAATGATTTTGAGATAAAAGTAATGAGAACCACATGCAAAAACCACGGTGCAGGGAAAATGGGGGAAAAAAATATGATTTCCTTCTAAAAGCAATTCACGGGTCAGAGGCATGCTTATCTCTCACACCATCACACCACTTGTTTTTCCCTTACTCTTGCCTCTAAACCCTAGCCCACCCCTCTCTGAGATGGTATCTAACCCCCTGTGTCACTGAACAATTCAGTGAGGGAAGATGTTTTGCCGAGCACCTGGACCAGGAACAGTCTGGGGATCGAGCTGTGCTTTCTCTGCTGCAGAGCATTATGCAATTGCTACGAGCCCTCCAGCCACCCGTAATAAAGCTGTGGTGGCATCCAGCCAGCCTGCAATAAACACACTCACACCCGTTCACCCCAATTCCACAGGACACCAGAGACAAGACAAACGTTTTAGAAGGAAATCTGCCTCAAAAATACGCAGTTAAAAGTTAATATTCTCCGCCTGAGCTATGAAATTATTAAGAACAAGCCTTACTTTCTGATTTTAAATCAGGTCTCTTCTCACAATTATTTATTTCCCTGCATCTTCTCCCAATTGAAGGAGATACTTGCTTATTTGCCACTTTGTTTCCAGACATTTTCTACCAATGGTTCCCTCACACGCAGGAGTATTTCTATTCCAAATGCTAATAAAATGTACCATGAAAAAGTAATTGGAAAAAAAAAAGCCTTTAGATCTTTAAATTTTTTAAGCCTTTCTATCGTTGAAAATAAACAAAGAAATTAAAATTTAAGACCAACAATAAAAAGACTTGACAATGTAGTATAAATAGGAATTTAAAGGAACGAAGCAGTCCTATGGGCAACATTTTCAGCCTGATCTTAACCATACCAGATCTGTCTGCAAAAGTTAAAGACAAACATGCAACGGACTGCACTGTCAAATCAAGGGCAGATGAAAAGCAAACCACAAAGAGACCAATGATTAAATAATAGTAAGAATAATAATAGTAATAATAAAAAAGGCAATGCAGCTTTTGAAAGTCTCACAAATCAATGCACCTCTGCCTGCTGACAAGCTTCACAACAGGGAGATAACCAAAAGCAGCATCCTGATTCAAACCCATAAGCAGAAATTAAACACAAGCAGCAATGTATCAATGCACTCTGCAACAGCAGTGTTTTGTCCAAAGGCCACCTCAGTCACAAAAGCAAGACAAGGTACGCTGGGAAAGGAAGCATCTTACTCAACAACTGAAATGCTTGGAAAAAACAGCCAGTTCTGCAGCACACAAACCCTTCTCCACATCTACAACAGGAGCTGCAAGCTTTAAGATAAGCATAAAGCAAGGATTTTAACTTAAAGCATTCTGCCCACGCTCTCCATTGTAAGCTTTGAAAGAGGCTGCCCTACAAACACTGTCCTGACTGCTCCGAGCCACGGATGGTCTTTCACCACAGAGCCAGCATGTGGCCCTGTGCACCCTCACAGGCACACAGAAATTACTTCTGCCCCCAGTTCTTCTAGATGGGAAGACTCATCACTGATTTCAACTTTGGAAGAGCTTCAGGCTCTCAGCAAACAGAGGCTGCAAGACCAACAAACCTTGTGCCAAGTGGTCTCTTGCCACCACTGACCATTTCAACATGGATCTTGCAGTATGGAAGGAGATATGCTCTCCCCACCTCTCCATGTCACACCACTCTCAAGGTCTCTCCCTTCCCCAAAATCCTTCTAGGTATCAAGCTGAATATTATTGAGAGGGCTTTCCTAATTTCATTATGATTTTGAAGGCAAATTAGTTACTTCAAGGCTTTCCAAAATCAAAAAAAGGAGAAGAGAGGAATGCCAGGAGCAGAAATCAGGCAGTCTCCAAACCCTTGGTGAAATATGGGGGATGTGGCTGAAAGATTTGGCTTTCCTGCAGGACAGGTGCCTCCTGGGCTGCAGTACAGAGGGATGATGGACACTTCCAGCTCTATCTCCCAAAGGCTGACCAGTCTGTTCACATTGCAGGCATTAAGTGTAAATCATGATGTTCAGTAGGACCAGGGGTTGGCCTACAAACACCCCAAGTTATGTGAATGTGTTAGAGATCTTCCAGAATTCAAGAGCACAGCACTGAAGGCACGGCTGTGAAAAGGACAGTTTTGGAAAACTCAGCGTTTTACTCTCATCTCAGAGGGCGCTCTAGGGAGCAGGACTGCTCTCACCACACACCAAGTCTCTATTACGTTACTTTTCTCTCTGTCCTCTGACCAGCACTTGCAAAGGCTGGGCTGTTTGCTCCACTCTGCTATCACCAGTCGTCATCCTTCAGCCTGTCCAGGTTTTTCTTTCCGTCCTCTTTTCCAACATTCTACTGGGTTGGAAACTCTCTGGGACAAGAATACAGTTGCCAAATGCATTGGACATATGAACAGGATCGTGTGGTTGCACTCAGAAATCCAAAACCAAGCAGATCCCAAACAATTAGACTGAAGCATTATTATGATTTTAAAGCTGAAGTGATGTATCTGGGGCTATTTTTCTTCACATAATATCTTCTGGGCATTTGGGTCCTATTTGTTGCATATCTTGAAGTTTTTCCCTTTGAACTAGAAGGCTAGAATACAGAAGCTTCACTTAAATAAATAAAATAATAAAAGAGACCATCTGTAATCTCATGATTTCCGAAATTTAGATGCTTAAAGGAATGGCAAAAAAATTGGAACACTGATGCTCACAGTAATAAAAATGATACCATTTTGGAAGGTGCCTCCTCCAGAATGAACTCTCAGCTGTTTGGGAACATGACTGCTCATCCTTTCTTAATCTCTTTGATCTTCAGAGGCACCAATGACACAAACTACTTCAACTCAGTGGAGAAAGATCAAATATAATAGCCTGTGCTTCACAATGAAAAGGTGATGAGAGCAGGATCGGTGGCCATCTGCCCAACAGAGGAACAGAGTCAATCAATGCCTGCCATTTTCTCTCACGCCTTCATTTTCATCCAGATCTAGCATGGAGCTCTCAGTGTTTGTTCACCAAGGTTTCCCTTCCCAACTCGCAGCTTCTCTATGGCTTTGTGCCTTCCTTTGAAAGCAACTTGGACAGTTGTTTGGAGATGTCAAATAGCAACAGATGCTCTGGGGCAGCGTCTATTATTATTATTATTTATCAAAGTTAATCTCTCCCTAAAATTATATATTAAGGATCTACTATTATTGATCTTGGCCATTAGCCATGAAATATTTTAATCCCTGGTGAATATAACTAACTGAACTTTACTGTAGCACAACACACAATGTTACCAGCTAAACCCCTTTTAGGCTAAGCTGTGCTTACAACACTACGCTAAACCCTACAGCCATCACAGGCCATAAATGCTCTACATCACATTCTCCTTCTGACCTAAACACACAGCCTTGTTGCTGCCAGTATGGTGACATTTCGGTACCTCCTGCACAGGATCATCTGGCACCAAGCTTTCAGTTGTGCTCACTGCCAGTCACGTAGGTATCGCAGTTTCACTGCTGTGGCAGTAAGACACAGCTACAATCCTGCATTTGGCTATCAGGGAACAAGGCAAAGCAAGCTGTAAACATCAACGTGCAAGTAAAGCGGTTAATTAAAAAGCCCCAACTAGCCCAGTCTAATAAAGACTCCCATCTTTGTTAAAAGGTGGTTAAAAATAGACCTGCTCTCTAAATAGCTCGCAGTGCCCTGTGCCCCCGTTCTCACTAACACCGTTCTAATCACCCTTCTAGGGATGCACAGTGTGCTCGCAGCCGCAAAGTCTGGCGACGCTGCTGCAACCAGTGCAGCATCCTTCTCCGTACCACCAACATCCCTGCAAGGCAGCTGTGCCATTCATTCATCAGAAACCCGCCTTGCTGAGGAGGAGGCAGTAACCTGCTTTGCTGTGACCTACGGATTTTCAGCTTTACTGCTAGAATTAGGTCACCGACAAAGATAGCCAAGATTTTCCAAACTCGCCAGCTATTCTTGATTATTCTGTTCAGAGGTTTCCTGGCTGACCACCATGCCTTTGGAAAAAAACAAAAAAAACAAACTGACGAGGTATTTCAGACTCCTGCAAGCTTTCTGCAGTCAGACACTGAGAAGCAGGGATGCTCTCACCCCATAATCCTTAACTGCCTCCAAAACTGTCAGGCAAGGAGAAGAGCTCTCCAGTTCAGATCTAATACTGTTGAGTCCTTGCAGCCTCTCAAGGAGAAATCAAAGATGGTGCACACCAGAAAACAGATTAATTTGCAGAGATCTGCAGAGATCCTTGAAGGCCACCTGCCTG
This sequence comes from Dromococcyx pavoninus, assembly GCA_033558185.1. Classification (NCBI taxonomy): domain Eukaryota; kingdom Metazoa; phylum Chordata; class Aves; order Cuculiformes; family Neomorphidae; genus Dromococcyx; species Dromococcyx pavoninus. The sequence continues at coordinate 2,012,829 of JAUMJL010000323.1, forward strand.
GAGTTAGACTGGAAGACGCTGAGGTATCAGGCAGCTTCCCATCAGGTAGCCAGAGAATGCTTCTGGAACGCTCTCCTGGCTACATTGGAAGAGCTACCCAGGGTCCACAGGCTGTCACAGCAGTAAAGGTATAAACAGAACCTCAAATCAGAGCCTTTGTTTCTTCATAATGCTACTGAAAGAGACTCTGGATGCTGGTGCCTACTAAACATAGACAAGTTTTGAACCAGCAATACCACAGTTGAAAAAATAAGCAATAAGCAGTTGAAAAAAGCTAGCACTTGCTTTGCTAAGTGGACATTTGTGCCATCAGTGAAAGATAAAGGATCCTACCAACTTGTTATTTGGGAAAACATATTTCCTGTTTTCAAAATAATCAGTGGGGAATACGCAGATTTCGAGAATGCATTCTGATCTGGTAGTAGGAGTTATTTTTGTCATTAACATAATTTTTTAAATTACACAGATAAGCTATTGCTACTAGAAGATATTTTTACCATTCATGAAGATAGGACAAAGTATTTCCACCCCGCACATTTCTTTTCTGAAGCTATATCCCAGCTTCCCCACCTCATGGAAGAATATCATCATTCCTAATGAAAAAAATATTCTAAGAATGCAACCATTCAGAATACTTGTTTATACAAAAGCTTTATGCCAGAAGGAAAGCATGTGCTCTTTGTCTAATAGCTCTTCACACTGTCAGAAATATTTAGGGAGTCATCAAATATCTGCTATACCTTTCAGGTATAGAGGGCATGCATCTGGAACAGAGGAAGCAGTGCATGTAATTTCACCTTGTGAATTTATTTTAAATTTAACCTCAGACTTCCCAGGAAAAAGGAATTACTAGCCAAGGTCACCGTCAGATGTATGTTTGGAAATATGCACAAGGAAGAACTTATGAGTTCCTAGCACTATTTTTCCTATTGGATGTGGATTTTTGCCCACAAAAAAAACCCAATACTGTATTTCAAAAGTCTAGGAGTTTGCTAACGTTACATGACAAACAGTTTTAACTCAAGTTAACTACATATGTTACTCAGCAGGGGAACCTAAACAGAGAATCACAGCTCCCACAACTGCGATGGCAGATGAGTCACGTCTTGATCTCATACAGACAGAGGTACCAAAAAAGAAAGCACTTTTTGAAAGGAGGTACCAGGGAGCAGGAAAACACTTCTGCTTAACTGGTGTGATGTGCTAATACCAACTCACTGTCAATACAATCCTTCCAAAGAGGAGCACCGTTTATTGCCAGAAAATTAAAATAACGTAAACTTCAGGGAAAAAACACAACACCACAAGAAATCTCATCCTGCCCTTTCCCTACTACCCTTGATACCTTCCTTGCATTTTCTTTTTCTACTCTGGGCACGTGTGAAGGCCAAGACATGTAAAACTGCTCAAACCTCAAACAGGGAAAAAAGCACGAAGCTGGCCACTTGGAAACCCTCTCCTTGGGCAGGAGGAAGCAGGACAGAATGTATCCATAAAATATGAAAACTGCTCGCCTTTTTTCAGTTGAATTACAAAACCCCTAATGCTTCCAACGGGGCTCAAAAAGTCATTATATTAAGCACAGGACATTCTGTAATACCTAGTGAACCCCTGATGAGCTGGAGAAGATCATTACCACCCCTGCCTGGGTCAGCAATGCCACACAAGGATACAGCTTTAATTCCCCCAAACCAAGAACAGCTGCAGTTGAGTAAACTAACTTTTGTGGGAGGATTCACCAGCTCACACTTGCTCGCTCTTTGTTCTCCCAGCAGGAAAAGAGTTAGGATCCCATCTGGGAACAAACCAGACAGTGAAAGGTTCATGGTTTGTTTTGGAAAGAAAAATAATTAGGAAAAAAAGAGAGGAACTGCCACACCGAGTCCTCCAGTTTGGTGGAAACTAGTTTCCATTTGCCCACCTATCAGGACAATATTAAGAAAACAACCAGATGAGCTTACAGAAATGTCTGCAGTGGAACCGCACAATAATCACAATCACACCTCCCCCACAGGGCCTCGTGAATTTAGGCAAGACAAATTACTGCTTCACAGTCAGACGTTTTCTATACAGTGTCCCATCCTGAGATCACTCTTTGTTGGTTTCAAAAATCACTGGTGTTAAAAATAATAATTAAAAAACCAAGAAAAATTAACAAAAAAGGTAATTTTCCCTACAAACTATTCACCTGGGGAGGGGTTGCAGTGGGTTTCCTCATCATGAGAGCCTAACGGCAAACCAGAAGCAAAGATTTCTTGACTTTCCTAGTGCTCTGCTACCCAGGACCTGGCAGAGTGTACACAATTTCAGCAAGGGTAAAGCAGCAACCAAATGGAGCTGACGTTTCCACTCTCACCACAAGCAGGAAAGGGTTGTACAACAGGCAAGACCTTTAAGTGAGAGTCAGGAGACCTGTTCACAGACAGCTTGTATGACCTTAGGTAAATCCCTTGAGGAACTGAAGCACGCACTGCTCATCCACAAATTGGAGCTAATCCTAATTCCTTCACAGAGTACTGCACAGCTAAATCCACTCTTGGTTCTCAGGTGCTCATACAGCTCAGCAATGACACTGGTATGTGAACTGCCTAGAGAGCAGGACCCTTTGGGAAGCTAACTCATTCAGCTTTCTCTGCTAGTTAATAATGCCCAGAGTGCAAGACAGCCACACTTCTCAAAATGGATCAATAACCCCTCACTGCTCTTCCCAATATGTGCAGTAAAAACTTCCTCCATCCCAAGAAATTCCCAAGATGGGATTTCAGCAAAGTTCAAAGGAGTTTAGTTGGAATTAGGACAAGATGAAAGCTGTATTGTCAATTTCACAATCAAGTAGTCATAAAACTTTTTATTTCTTTAAAGCATTTAGGTTCTGATGTCCTGCTATTAATCTCATGCACCCAAAAGATTATGATTTAGGCCTCATACAAAAAATACACCAGAGTAGCTCAGACATCAAACGATTTTGAAAAGCAAACACACACCTACACAGGATGCTTCTCCTCCTTTCTGTTTTTTAAAATACATAGGTTACACTGGCTCATACTCTCGTTCTATGTGGGAGATAGAAAATACTTGACACTCTGCCTACTGCTACCATTTACAATGTGCCCAAGCCACAGTATAAACCCCTTCCCACTCTGCTCTTTCCCCACCGTATGTGTTTTTCTCAGAAATCACAAAAAAAAACCCCCACCACAACTCAAAGAAACTCCAAGAGCCACTTAGGACTCCAGAGAGCCTCTGCACGTTTTCCCAAAGGACCTGACACCAGATACAATTCCCCTTTTCCTCCCCTCTTTGCAATCCCTTCACTGAAATGCATCCCCATATGTGTTTTTTCCAGTAAACACCAAGACTGTAAGCTGCTTTTCTAAGCCCAGAAAAGTTTAAAAGAGGTCACGCCACAGAGAACAGGCTCTGCACGTTTCCTAAGAGGGTCATATTACGTAGAATATCCACTAGAAACAAAGTGTTCCCATCCGGTTTCCCCCTTCTTTTGGTGTTTGTGTTGCTTTCTGGGGTGATTAAGCAGCAATCACACACATTGGGAAAAGGAAAGATTTTTTTTTTCCTCCTTATTTCCTTATCTCAGCCAGAACTCAGGATACTTCTAGGGTCTGAGAGAGTGATTGTTACTATGGAAGGTGATCACTGTGTTCAGCGTTTGGGACTCTGCCCTCCACACACTGACAGACACTCAAGATTTGGACGGCTCTTTTCTCTCCTCTAGAAAAACGCTGATATAACTCTCCTCTTAGTTAGACATCAGAAAAAACTTTCCAGCAGTAACAACATTAATCAGGGCAATATGCTTCCCTGGGCAATCCTGCCGTCAAAGGCTTTTAAGGTCACGCCAGATCATCATCTGTCAGGAAAGGTTTCAATAGAGCTTATCCTGCCTTGGGGCGAGGGGACAGACCCAATGAGCACTGCACACCCCAGCCCCATCTCTGGCAGCTCCACAAACCACTACCCAAACCTGAAGAGTGCTGTTTCTTGCCCTCCTTTAGGCACAGGGCCTGAGCCAGCTGCAGGGGCAGCATACCGAGTCTCTGGAAAGCGAGGGGGAATTTTGCCTGTCTGAGCTCTGACCCTGGTGACAGAGCAAAAGATTTGCTCCCGCAGCAGTTGTAGCTGTTGCATGCAGCTGGAAAAGGGCAGCAACGCCACGCGTGTGGGAGCAGGTACCCTTTTAGGGAGGATCCTGAGGCATTTGCAAGGCACAGTTTCCATTAACAGAATGAGACAATCCTCTGCCCTGTTGATTGGCAAGGAAAGGACAAGAGCAAAGCAAAAAACAGGAGGGGCTGCAGGGAAGAGGAACCCCCACCCCAAGCTGCTGAAACCAGTTACACCCCAGTGAGCTTCTCTGTATGCAGTTATGCAGCTGCAAACACAGAAAAGAACAGCCAGCTCTGAGAAGCGCCAGGGTCCAGTCTATGAGAAACACAGATCAAAGGGAAACACCAAGCTGTATACACAGCTGGGGCTGTCTTCCCCTGTTAAAAGAGACGGGCACATAGATTTTAACTGCAAGCTCTTTGTGCGTGTTTGCACGTAACTGTGTGCATCTGTGCAAATGTGAGTACTCGCCCCACATTTGGCCTCTTGACATTACCGAAGTGCAGCCAATGAATGGGATTTTCCAAGCTGTGTGGAAGATTCCCATGCAGCTGGGCAAAATCTGACTGGGCAACCCACAACTCAACCCACTTCAGGGAACAAGGCCAACAGGTAGGAATGAAAGACACGGGAGATACAAAGCAACTTCTTTTTAACCTCCGATTTCTACAATAAACTTGTTACACTGGTCCTCCTTTCAGAATAACTCATTGGAAGAATTTCACTGAGTTTCCATGAGATGCAGAACACTTCCCATGTCAGTGCTGGGCTTTGGCCATTTGAGATTAGAGTGAATTGCTCCAAGTGTTCAAAACGTTGCATCTTTAAGCAGCATTGTAAAGTTCCTCCAGGGAGGAGAAGGTGGAGGACAAATCACCTAGAACTTTCTCAAGGTCTGGAAGAACCAGAGCAACCCCTGCTGCACAATCCAGCTCTGAGAAGAAAGAGCAGAGGAATGCAGTGTGGTAGCAGATGGAAAAGCCAGCAGCCAACTGCTCTCAAGTCCTGAGACTGTCTTGGCTGACCAGTCTCCTCTTCAAGGCTGAGACCAGGCACAGTGAGCTCCTCAGGGCTGATCTCACCTCTGAACCCTCCTGTTCTTTTTCTTTTCTCTCCTGAGCTGCCCTCAGGGAGATCTGCCCATACACAAATAAGCATCAAAGTCAAGTCTGGCATCAACTTCCTTTTCCTTTCCACACGTCCTCTCTAATGTGCATGTGCCCTTGGCAGCTTTCACACTCGTAGAGGGGTCTTGCCCTTTCTCTACAAACAAATATACCCTCTTATTCACATGAAGAGTGGCATCCATCAAATGCCCTCCTTTTGTTGTTGCATTTTTCAGTGTCCTGGGTGGTAAGCAGTGCAGCAGCCCTGGGCACTGCTCTCCAAATGACGAGGCACAATTACAGCACTGTAGAGACATACAGGGGGAGAAACAAGTGCCCAAGCGAAGGAGCAAGTATTCCCTTGGAGTCATTAAGAGCTGTGCTTCTAAATGATTCAGATGCTTTTAGATATTTCGCCCTAGATCAGCTACCAGTCAACTCGGAGATAGCAGCTTGCACTTGGCTTTATAAGCATGACTAAGTTTTGTACAGCTGTTTACTGCCTACCATGATAAAAACCACACCCTTATCATACGAACCGTTATCAGCCTGGACCATGTGTGAATCCCCAGGCAGCACTCACAGAGTCTATTTCTATGAAAGTAACACTGCATTTACAACTCATGTCCTGTTTCCACTGGAGATTTCGGCTTGTAAGCTTTTTCTGTATGTATTTGTTATGTCCCCCTTCCCTCAGCCCTTCCTGGGCCAAAACCCTTGTACAGGCAGTTACAAGATCACTCTGCAACTGCTACATCCGCTTTCCTGTCTCATCTTCCGCTGAACGTGCTCATTTGTGAAATCTCCCATGCATGGCAATGTCTTCTTCATCGGGGGTTGAACTAGATGATCTCTAAAGGTCCCTTCCAACCAAAACCATTCTATAATCTTGAGCCTCAAGGAAGTCCACTTAAACCCCAGGGCAAAAACTAAGAGCAAAAAGCATCCATCCTTTGCAGAAGCTTTTAATTTCTCCGTAAATAAGTCATGTTGCTTTATGAATACACTCTCAAAGGTAAATAATTAAGAGGCAAGAGGGACAGAAAATCTCATTACACAGCTAATGGGAAGTGATGCTCAGGCAGCAAAGCACACATAAAGGATACCTTCAAAAGACAGCCCTTATTTTTTTTTTAACGGAACACTGGGCAGAAGACCTGACTCATCCCGTTGCTCTGGGAGCCAGGGATCCCTTTGCATTCCTCAAGGCTTGGACAAATCCAAGACCTTTGTATGAGATTCAGCCTGCATCTGACAGACTCAAGTGCCACCTCTGAAAAAGGGGTTACTCCAATTCTGCAAAGGCACTGTAAGGATTTACCAAAGAGCAAACACAAAGAGCACTAGGCAGGGATGACCTGTATTTCTACACCAATTCAAGCTCTCAAGACGCACAAAAGGGAGGCAGGGAGATGACACCATCCACCCCTATGCTCTGTCATGTCCCTGACTTAGCCCTGTCTGTGTTACTCGATGGTTTCATGGGAGAATTCCTAACCCTTAGTTGCATATTGCCCATTTAATTGCTTTATGGTTGTCACATGCGCTGTTTGGGAGCAAACCTGCCTGGTCTGTTTGCCCACAGCTATGCAAAACGCCCTGGGGTGACCAGCACCATTTGCAGGCAGGCAAGAGTCACAGCGACTGCGAGGTGAAGCCCTGTGCCTTAATTTCCCAGACAAGGTTAGGAACGCCTGTTACACAGTTGCGCTGCCGCTGCTGCACCCAAACCAAGGGGACAGACCATACTGCACCAAGCCCCCAACCACCCACAGCAGCAAACAGACCTTCAGTTTGTGCCTCTCTTCTCCTTTCTGATGGGAGAAGGTGCAAGGGCTGCAAGGCATCATCACACAGCAATGCCAGGCCCCGGGAAACCGTGACAGGGAAGACACCAAAGGGAACACAGGGAGCAAGGAAGAAGCTTTGAAAGAAGCAGAGATGGGTCAGGGAAAGCTTTTGTGAAGTACAGAAAAAGCAAGCAATTGGCTGGAGGTGTGGAACAATGAAGCAAAGGAATGGGTTGATGTAAACTTGTTCCCATGTGCCCATTACTCCAGGCATTGGATCCACGTGAGTTTCTGCTCCTCACTTGTCAAATGGGGGCATCTGACCCTTCCCATCCCCTTGGCATATCATGAGGTTATAGGTTCTCAGAGTTGTGATACTCTGGTAAAAATGGGCCACATATGCAGAGAAGAATAAGAATGTTTCTCACCTCTATTTCCTATCCTACGCTGAATTCCCTTTGGTTATTCCAGGTCCAACCCATATTCCATGGGCTATGTCGCTATAGTATCCTCAACACACGTACCAGATATAGATCAGCACACAAGACTCCAGCTTCTGCCCCAAGAGTAAAGAGTCCTGAAACTTGCAGTTAACAGGCAATCCGTCTCAAAAATTATATTCTTATTATCTCATCTTCTCTAAGGCAGTAATTCCCCAAGCGGCTCTTAGCTAGTAATGCTTTCAGGTCCATGAGCAATGTTAGCCACTTGAACAAGAGAAGCCCTTCCAACAGCACCCCAGGAAAAAAAAAAAAAGACAAAAGAAAAGCCTGCCAAGTCTCCAGAGATGCATTAGAGAGATATATGGCAAGTACAGAGCCCTGACACAACTCAAAACTGAGCCAGGAAAGCTGAATGCTTGACTTCCTACCTGGGGCCAGAGTCTTCCCTAGTCTAAACCTATTACAGAGGCGATTTGCCCAGTCTCTATTTTTTTTTCAGGTCAGCTATAAACGTAATAGAACTGGAGAGGGGTCAGCCTGAAAGAAAATTGCAGCAACACACCCAAGTAGAAATTCAAGGATGTAAGTCTGGGAAGAGATTTAAGAACCAAAGTTGGCAATGATGCACTCCAAACCAGATACCCCCTAAGTACATAGTACTGCTTTTGTTACACATCCACAGCAGCTACCAGACCCCCTCCTGGGTCCCTGGAACCAGTAAATAACCAGTAACACACCATTTGATATCTCTTCTATTCACTGCTCTGGATGCGAATGAAAGAACTTGGCCAGTAATCGGGGAGACTAGACTGCACACCATGTTTTTTTTCTAAGATGGGGGTTTCCTCTAAAGTCTCCCTTCTGAGAGGCAAGGTGATGAAAGGATTCTCAGCATCAGACTATTATGACAAAGTCAAGCTGCTTGCACTAGGAGTTCTCTCTACATGATGGGAGGAAAATACAGAAAGTGTCCCTACAACACATCTTAGTTGATAAGGGCTTTGTGATAAATACCTGTTTCTGAAAACTGGCTTATAACAGATTTTATTGTGCAACCTTGTTGAAAGAAAAACATTTTACTTTGTGATAGTTTATCCAATAGTAGTATCGTTCCTTTTCCCTCTTCTTTCTCCAGCTGCTATTGGGTCCATAAGGAAGGTGCAGTGATCTGGGAGCAAAGAGGAAAGCAGGCATGCATTCATTCTTCACTGCATCATTTAAAAAAATTCATATTGTAACTAGAAATTCCAACATGAGCAGAACTAAAGGACTTCCAACAAAATGAGGAACATTGTTTCCCTCAAATTTCGGCATGGAGACTAAGTGTCTCTTTTCAGCAGCTTTCCTCAGAGTTCAAAATGTTTTGCTGCCAAGCCAATGTGAAACAAAGCCTTTGCAGACTTTGGGTTGTAAATGAATCAAAACGTGGTTTCTGCACAAGGAGGCACTTCACATGAACAAGCATGTGGTCAGCCAAAGAGACCAACCCCAGTTTGACAACATCCAACCGGTGAGTTCCCAGAGCACAGTGACACTAAACAACTGAGCCTGAATGTGTTCAGAAAGAACATCTCTCCGATAGCCTTATTCCACAACTTACAGACCTCTCTATCTCCAGGTTAAGCAAAACCACGCATGGCAGTGTAATAAGTTATCCAGGTTTCCTAAACTAGAGGAAAATGCATCAGGTAACCTGAAAACAATGCCAGCTGATATCAGCGGCATCCGTCATCCAAGCAATGGAGTCAAAGCTCTTGTTCCATACTGGCCACAGAGACAGGCGGGTTTAGCTACAGTTCCCACAAGGAGCAAGTTGGATCAGTGCATGCTCTGACCTTTGGATGTGTCAAAGAAAGAAGCATGCTCAGCTGTGTTGGACATGGCTTGACTGCTGCAGGGAACATCGCAGGTTCCAAGTTTTATTAATGAGGAAAACAATATGTAGTGTCAATGTTTGCTACGTGAAGTTAACATGAAAACAAAGCCCACTCCAGAGAACAAATGAAATTTACTGGATTAGTTTCTGGTTCAAGCTCTTCTGATAAATAGCCTGAACTCAACACCACATTGATTAGTTGGTTCAAGACAAACACTGATCAGATTGCTTTGGCAAGCACACGTAGCACTACAAAATCACAGCCATCCACATCTAGTCAGAGTAGCAAGAATTCTCTATACTTTCACCTCCCTTCCCTCTATCTTTCCTAGCCTTTACAGTATGTCTGCACTATTTAAATGCCCAGTGTTAGATTTTTTTCTCTCCTTCTCTTCCATCCATTTTCCTAACAGACATCCTCAAGCCTGTGTTCTGAAGAAGCAGAACAAAACTGTGCAATTGCTACAGAGCCTCAGAAGGCCCCACATTTCAGTGTAAGCTGGCTTCTTCCTTTATTCTACCTGCTACCTCAAATATGCAATCTAGCATAATTGTCAGGTTTGTGTGAGAAACAGTTTTTGAGAAACACTCTGCAATAAACAGTCTCTCATGTTAAAGAGAGAACGGGTGGGGAATCACAGAAGATAGAAGGGGAATCCTGATAAGAATCAGAAAAGTTAAAAAACACAGTACGATATCATTGTCTCCACTTTGTTTCTGATCATCTCAAAAAGATATCAGATAAAGGATCTTACACTACTTCACCCTGTGCTTTTACACTAAAACACAACTCTCTTGCAACTTGGTTTAGGAGGAGTTTTGCCTCCTTTAGACTTTGTCCTTTTCCATTTTAAACAAGGTGGTTTTGCAGAGCCACAAATTCCGTGAGGTCTTCCAAAAATTCTCATTTCAGTGATTCTCCCAAGGTCTCTTGCTCTCCTTGGCTTCTTTTGTTTGAACTAAACTATTGTTACCATAAGAAAAATCTGCTCTAATAACTCATTCTTTACCCAATTAGTCAGCTTTGTTTTCCTTCCTTCTGCTGTATTACAATGCAATCACCACCAAAACCAAACAGATCGATTTTTTTTTTTTTAAATTGGATCAATAGCTTTACAAACACATTTCTTGTTCTATTAGGAGACGTAACTTTTCTGACAGACACCACCCACCACCATGTTGGTCTACCAGAACTGCCACTTCACAGAGCAGCAGGAAAGTCATCTCAGTGTCGAGTACCTTCTCTTAATACCACACCAACCACATCCTTCCAAAACTGGCATGTGTCTGAAAAGTTCACAGACAACAGTCAATTCTGCCATCTGTACAGCACACACCATTTAACTTAAGCCTGAGTTTTATTTATTTTTCTGAGAAAATATTACACTACCAAAGCTCTTCTTTAAGTCACTTGGTTTATCATGTTTTCTTCTAGAAAATGTTGGGGTGTTGCTCACAAATCCATTTTTTGGTAGGCACGTTAAAGGACTAAAAAGTATTGTTTTAGTTATTCCTTGCAGCAGATGAGAAGCAGAATAGTGGTTTCTTGTTTAAATGCAAGCTATGACTCATCCTGGGCAGAGATAAACTGAAACACATACCCATTAAAAAAAACACAAACAATTTTCCAGCATGAGGATTAATGACAGATAATAACTATAAATTAACTTGAATCTTTTATAAATCAAACAAAGCCCGTTATATAAATGTCACTGCAATCTTTTCAGATAAAAAAAACGAAATCAAAGCAGAAAGAGAAGTCACTTAAATATTACAGTAAATATTCAGTAACAAATCAAACAGTTCCTTCACAGAACCATGGTGTGTTCATGAATTATTTCAATACTAAGAAAAGGAGTGGAGCTTAAAACATTGCTTTAATTTTTTTAACATGTTTTTAGTTACTTCTCAACACAAAGAGATACAAGATTCTTAATCCTTCTACACTGAAACACTATCAGCTCTGCAATACTGAGTCCAAGTTAAATGGCATATTCAAAGAGGAAGAGGAAAGCATTTTGGTTTTCTACTATTACCTTGCTACTGCTTGAAAGAAACTCTTGTAACTGTTGAATGGGTTAAACCAAAATTTAACCGAACACAAGAAGGCTGCTGTTCACAGACAAGAGGGGAAAAACCCAAGCCAGAGACCTAATAGCGGACAATTTTGAAAATTATAGTGTGTGTCAATAATGGAGATAACAGTGAGATTCAAAAGGAATAATCTCAAATAATGGGGAAAATGAGCACCTGCCAGCCACAAAGCCATTAGTATCAGGGCTTTTATCTTTGCAACAGTTAAGTCTGGAGACACTGACAAACTTAACGACACAGCAAATAAAACGTGGTGAAAGTCTAACCAGGAAGCAAGCCCCTTCACTCAGAAAACACTGCTGAGGAGTCTGAAAATAAATGCTGCCAGTATGAAAGCCACTGTCCAAACCCTTAGCGACAAAGTCTGCAAATCCAGTGTACCACTACAGGGTCTGGCTGGGTTTACAGACACACACAGCTGATTGGGCCATCGCACCTGCATTAGGAGACAGACAATCCCAAACCAGAAGCAGCAGACTCCTGACCAAAGATCCCAGACACAGGAGTTTGCCTTTACCAAGCACCCAGAGTGATCACACCTGTGCCCTTCCTAGAAAGGTGAAAACTAAGAGCTTGTAAAACCACATCTGAGACATAGATCTGGAAAACAGTGCCTCAGGAATGGGAAGCCCTGGAGGAAAGACCTTGCTGAGAAGGCTGATGGTTAGGATTCTTCAACCTGGAACAGATGGGGACCAGGGAGCATAACTGAGACAGAAGGAGAGGAAGAGAGACGATATTACACCAACTGGAAAAGGGAAGACAAATCCTGTAGCAAGCAAACAGTTCATCAACGTGCGGGAAAAGGTGGCATAAAGGGAAGAACAGATAATAAATACTCCTCTTGTTAGTAACATATAAAACAAAGTGCTGGACAGCCATCAATCCTCATGATATTCCCATCTCAGACAGCATTACTGTCCTCAGACAAAGATGGGGCATGAAGGCAGAAACTTCCTCAGCTCACATAAATAGTTGGTATCAGGAATATCCTAACCCATCAATACTTGCCAGTCTAGATGGACAATAAATATGTAACCGTGGTTGCTGAGATCTCACCCACAGAGTTTGAAGCTTCACTGTCTGCCCTACAAGCCTGAGGGTAGAAAAATATGGTCATAAATCTAACACAAACTTGGCCAACGCGACAGGACCAGGCTGGTACAGGGAAAGATAGAGACAGCTCTGCTTTAAAGCTGTACTGAGCACAAGCAGCGTTTGCAGTAACAATTAGATATGCAAATAAGCACATTGAAAATTAGTGACGGTTTACTGTTGTCATGGAGAAAAAAAGCATCCTCCATTCTGGGTCAGACCCAAGAACTGCATTTTCTTTCCCTCATTGGTAAATAAGACTGTACAGAGCACTGGAAAACCCAGGAGCCAACACTTGTCAACACAGCTCAACCTGGGACTGGAAAGGTTAAGACTCGGGGAGACAGGAGAGCAATGCAACCCAAATAATAAAAACCTCTCTGCATCACTCCAGAAAGGCAGGACCAGGACAACACTGTAGACCCTCAAATCTAGTAGAAGCACAGTCTGGCAGAAATCACCCACGCCATGCAAAGGCTAAGCTGCCCTCCAGCACTGCTGCTGCCAGTGCAGGCAGATGTGGGGGAAACGGAGGACAACGTAATGCACCAGGTACTCAGCTCTGATTCCCTTGCAGCTACATGGGAAGATCTTCTCTGAATGGAAATACACACTTGGCTCGAAGCCTCTGTATATCTTTGGCCATCCTTACAGTGCTCCAATCCCTTGTTAAATGATGGCTGCTAAGAGGAAAGAGAAGGCAATCAACCTATTTAAACTCAGCTTTCCCACCCTGAGGGTTTCTTCATAAAAGCAGCTGGCCAGACTACTGCCTTTGTTCCAGCAGCCACAGACACACACCCCCCAGCCCTCCTAAAAATCCCACAGAATAGCCAAGATAAGTTTATAATGGAAACCCTGACACTACCTTAACTATAGCATCCTGAATGGAAGGCGATAATCTGATCTGTGTGTGAACTAGCTCCCCTTGTCTCAGTGGTATTTATCTTACTTTAACTCCTGTTACAAAAGGGTTGAGTCATATAGCAGAGCTAGCCAAGTATCAAAACTGCAAGGCTTGCTAAAACTTCAGATTCACGGATAAACAGGTGCAATCCTAAAACAGGTTTGAAGAGAGAGTCTCCACAGGTAGCCAGACCTCTGAGCCTCTGGACAATAGTATTTTCTTCTGCACTACAGAGATTATTGCAGCCCAGCAGAGGGGTGGGAGGGAGAGGGTACAGAGCATAGGGCTCTGTCCTTCAGTTCATGGTAACACATATTACCCAGGGCCCAAGAAACCTGATCCCGTAGCAACCTCATGTATGGAAAGTGCCCCAATCAGATTTCACTGTGTCAGGAGAAGAACAGTTTTTACTCTGCATACAGATTAGTCACAAAACTGGGTCACTTCTTGCCTTTTCAGAGAGAAAAAAAAATAGCCAAAAACAAGGCTGCTTTTTCAGATCTTCCTGTGTCTTCTCACCCACACACACTTTTAAAACTACGTGATGCAGTGTGGTCATTCACAGCTGTCTAAGCACCTGCATGTGTAAGGTTAAAGCACATTACACTCGTTAGGCTCGCATTTCTTAGAATTCAGCTCATTAGCTACTTACCGATTCTTTTCTAGTTCGTTGTGCGTAGACCTGGAAGACAAACAAAAATTTGGATTAGCCACCTTTGACCTCTCAGCACCAAAGTTCAATCACTGTGAGCTGCACACGTCCCCAGCACATACCACAGCATAAAGCCAACCAACTACATGCTTCAAAATCTATAGCTACAAGCTCAGCTTCCCTGCCAACAAGAGGTTCCTTCTCCCCAAGTCTGTATTTACCTGCTATGTGCAAAGTTTGTACTCTTACTAGTGCTACAGAAAACATTCCCTAGAGACTTAAATGCACATAAAATCCCAAAGAGAGGCAATGATTAGAACAGGGCACCCGAGTCAGACACAGGAGCTCATGGTATGCACATCAAATACATGGGAACGTTCCAGAAAAACTGGCTCTGTAAGGACAACCCCTGGAGCCCTTCCTTCAGTGGTCGCACGCTAGATTTAGCAAACTTAGTAGAACTCCAGATATGGCCAGTATTTGGCCATGAAACGGGACGGCCAATACTGCCATGTTTGCAAACATCAGCAATGCTGAGTAGCACTTTTAGGATGCCTGGAAACCCCTCATGGATTGAAACAGCACCACCACAGCACTAGTTTGCAGCAAGGCAAGCGACCCATAAAGTGGCACTGTGACCACTTGACAAAGGAGGGAACTTTGTCTTTATACCTGCCCGCCACACCACACATGCTGCCAGCACTCCCTAATTTAGAGCTCACAGCTTGAAAGTAACACCAACTATAAACAAAAGGGAAACAGGTAAGTTCATTCCCCTTGCTTCTGTGATGACAGCACAAGTGGCAAAAAAAGCTTAAATCCTTTCAGGATTTCTAATCTAACGATGTTATTAGTAACCCAGGTAAGGTTGTTGAGGATTATTTAAAAAGGATAGCCATTTATCCACATTTCTTTTTAACAGAAGGTCACCTTAAAATAAGAGTAAAGGGAGCCCAAGAGCTTAATAAAAAGGATCTATTTTCTGTAATTTGGCATCACATTTCTTCCGGAGCTCTGAGAAGATTATCCTCTATCCCCCATCTGGAGAATCCCACAGAGAATTCTACAATTAGGGAACTGAATGGAGGATGTGCTCCAAGGGAAATCCTGTCATAATTAAAAGCTTCTCCAAAAAAAGGGAGGAGGAACGCTTAACAGGTGTTAGAACCTCATTGAGGATGACAAATAAACCTCAGACGTCTGCAAAAAAACAAAGTAATTGAGCCTTAGCTGAGAGTGTGGGTGGCCAGAGAAACAACAAACCTTTACCATATGCCCATGGAGGGTACCCTGCGCAGCAGGATATGGGATACTCTAAAGGCAAGGCACAGTATAGCCAGACTTCTAAAGTGGAGGAAACTCCCAACACAAATCCTTCCATCCCAAAAAGAGATGATCCCTTAAGTCTGGTTCCCAAGAATCAGAGATACAAAAATACTTAGTCCAGAAAATCTCCCAAATCAAACCCACATCCCTCACAGGGTCTAAACCAGCAAAATCCTTTTTTTTTCCCGGCAACCTGGATCCAACTTAACCCACCACGACTGAGCTGAGGCCCTTTTAAAATCACCGTTCACAGGTTCTTTGGAACATGCTTATTCTTCTTCTTTACTGTACGTTCCTACAGGAGACTTTGCACTCTTCTTGGCTATGACATTAGCAGCTATAAAGCCAGAGATATGCAGTGACTTTAATTCCTGTATTATATTGAGCCAATTACCAAGGCCAGCACTGAAAGAACAAAGTTTGGCCCACTGCTGTGAACAAAATTAAAACAGCAGGTTCTCCCCACTCCTCTCACACAGGAGACCCTTTATTACCTATCTGCTTTCTGATGAACAAGACAACCGAGAGGGGTCACAGGTTTTTCACCAAGTCAGGAAATTTACACAGTGACTCTCAACCACAACGACAGTAAGGAAAAAAACTAAACCCCAACCCTCCACAACACTTTCCCACTGATGCTGAATGCAAAGGGAAGAATCTAAGCAATGCTGAAAGAATCCTATGGGGATGTAGTTCACTTACCTGCCTATGCTTTCCTTACTTTTACTGGGGACATTTGGAAAAGTTTTAATTTTTACTTTCATCTAAATTTAGAAAAAAAAAAATCAGCACCTTACTCCCACCATTCACCCTTATTTTCTGTGCCAATTTCACTTTGCTTGGACAATGTACACAGAAAAATATTCCTCTCTCTTCTCTTCATAATTCATTTCATTTTCTGTAGCTCCTGATCTAGAGATTAATTTTCTCCCCTCATCTTTGGGCTGCACATGTTACTAAGATTTATGTGGAGCTAAACAAGGACAGTGCTGTCAGTGAAGTGGAAAAAAGTACAGGAACCTCTACTGATACTACACTCAGGAAAAAAACCATCTTTTAAATAGGTACAGAAACAAATGTAACTGGACTTCTTTAACTGAGCCGTCTTATCAGCTGAGAACCTAGAGAGTACCAGCAGACTGAAATCAAAGCTCCATCCTTGTACACTGTTGACAGCTTTTTGGTGGGCACAGGATGAACACCACAGCTGTAAACTACTGCAGCACTCGGGGAACGTTTCAGGGTTATTTGTAACACTCTGCATTTACAATAGCAAGGAACTGGTGCATTCGTTGTGATGTTGCTTTGCTGCTGCTGTCAGTCACAGCCTGTGTCACCCAGTGAAATAAGGACACTGCTGTTGAGCACAGACCACAAACCAGAGGCACTCACACCCCCGCTGTCAGGTGGACAGGGCAAGCAGGACCTTGCCCCCGCCTGCAAATCTGAAACCACAGCCATGCGGGTACAGACATGTTCAGAGAGGAAAACAAAAGCCCAAATACAAGTACCAGCACTGTTCAAACCCTCAGCTGCAATTTAAAAGTAGCTCAAGCACAAACTATCCGCATTGAAATCAGATTTTTATAGCAGACAATTCTTTAACAATAAATTTAAACCACCCAAACTGATAACTACCCCTAAAAACTGAAGGAACATTATATAAGGAGGAGGATCCTGCTGCCTACATATTGAAAACAGCTTAAGAAAAGATCAAGAAAGTTTTAGAGGATTAACATAAAGGAATCAAGCAAACAACAATAAAAACAGCAGAGCAGTCCCTGTCACAAATTTAAAGAAAAAGCTGAAAGAGGACAAACTGAAGCTTATCCTTCTTCACCCCAGATACCTGAAACTGTACACAAAATAGGAAGAAGCAGGGAAGCAGCAATTGGCAGTCACAATAATTTAAGGTGAGATGCAACAACGTTTTTGTGCCAGTTACTGTGATTCCCCCTGCAACTCTGTTACCCAACACTGCAGTGAGGTATTGCTGAAACATAACGCTATAGTAAATTCCCCCAGTGAATGAGACATTGTGAATAATTCATCACTTTACCCCATTTTCTTTATTTAAATAAAATCTCTCCTACCGTGGTAGATGCAGCCAAACTTTCCCTGAGCACAGGTAAACCAACAAAACAAACTGCATCAGGGAGAAACAAGCTCCAAAGACCACTGAATTCATTTGTCATCACGCTTTTTACTGTAATTAAAATAACAAAGCTGCCATATGACATTAAACACAGCTGACCTTTCTGGTTTACGCATTTAATATTGATAAATAGCCTGACAAATGTGTTTGCAGGATATCTGCATTATGGTTTGACTTCTTAGGCAGGTAACTACTTTCTATTGGGAAAACACAGCAATCGAGTCCTTGGCCTACAGGATACACAGGTGGCATTTAGACTCCATGATCCTGTCAAGTCCTTGTACCTGGTCACTCTCCTGTCTGTATCTGGCACCAGCTCCTGGCTCCAGAGGAGCCCAAGACTCCAAGAGCTCAATCTTCATCACAACAGAGATACCAGTGGCTCAGGAGATGCTGCTGACCATAAGTACTGCCAGGTAAAGGCGACAGGGGGAATAAACATCACTTCATCCAATACATGTCCTTAACATCAACATAGAGTCAGTGCCGTTTCTTCAAATTCACTCATTTCAAATTCAAGAGATTAGTTAGGAAAGAAATATTCCATCTGTGTGCAAACTAAGGCACAGCTACCCAATCACATTTAGCAAAGCAGGAAGAACATCCATCCACAGACCATGCCAAGTGCTTTCTCTCTTCCTTCACTCAGGTTCAGCCACCTCTGTGCTTATGCATTATCACACCATGCACAATCTTATTCTTCTGCACTTTACAAACCTTCCCCACCTTCAGGCTCTGTTGACACACATTCACATGGCCTACAAATTCCCCTGCAGGAAATGCCTTCTTCCATTCCTCAAGCCAAGATCAACCACCCTTCTGAAACCAGCGAAGTACATTTCTGAGGAAGAACTTGCATAAAGGAGAGTGCAGTAAACAGCCAAATGACAAAACAAATGAAAAGGAAACGTGATCAACAGCTTTTTTTCAGTTTTATATTCACCTGCTTCCACAAAACAAAACTTACTGGCTGAAGAACCCCAGCTTTTTGCCAAGGCCTCAAGCAGCAGTGCATGAATGCTGTAAGTAGTCTATGAAACCACCTGCACAAGTCATGGTCTGGGAAGCCTATGGAGAAGCTCCAGCAGCAGCAGTGGGTGAGGCTTTCAGTCGAATGGTAAGACAACTGATAGCTGCACAGGAGACAAATCTTCCTGCCCAGATGGAGATGCTCAAGGGCGGAGTTTCCAAGGAAGTTATGAACCCACATCACCTCTAGGAGGCCCAGGAGCCTGGCTCTCTAAGGGACACACAGGAGTCTTGAGAACACAACAGCTTACAGTACTCAATGGTGCCAAGAGCTCCTACAGTGAGGAGTGGGATGCAGCTGAACAGGAGATGGCATAGCTGGAGCAGATGTCCTTGTGCTGCCATCCTTGCTTATACCCTTTGCATGTACCAGCCTCAAAGCCAACAAGAGCCTCACCTCAGCCTTGCCTATCAGCAAATCTAACAGAACATTTCCTTCCAGGCAAGACTAGAGACAAAACTTATCTTGGTCATTACTATCCCATGGTCCTCCTATACTGTCTGGCCTTGAGGTCCAGAATAAATTCTTCTTCATGAGGAGCTGAAGTGAACAGACAGGACAGGCTGTTTCACTTTCTCACTGACACCAGTGGAGATGCACCAGATTAACCCAGCCCCTAGTCTTTCTGTTGCTCTTAGATGGACATGGTATCAGATTCCTCCTCCCAAGGCTCTGATCAAAGCTGTTTTCCCAAGATCAAGCCAGGCTCTTTCCAAAGTTCACATTCTCCATCTCCAACAGAGAAGGGAACACAGCCATACTGGCATCTGTTTGTGTTTGTTCATCTTTGGAAAAGGAGAAATGGCCTCAGAGCCTGTTTTCAGCTCAGGGAAAGAGTTCCTTCTTGCCATTCACAACTGCAGAAAGTCACCTATCCCTGGGTTTCTACAAAGTGGCCTGAAAACTTCCTCGACACTCAGCCAAAAACAACTTCAAAAGCTACACTGCATACATCCCTTGAAGAAGAGAATGTCTTCAAAGCCACCTATAAAATTTATACAGCCCCTCTCAGTTTGGTGTCTGCTCCTCATTATCATTACTTCTGTTTGCAACACTTCAGAAGTTAACTCCTCCCTAAAACTTCTAATGCAACAGGACAACACCAACACACACATTCTAAACAATTTTACCAAGGTCCCACAAGAAGCCTGTGGCAGAGCATGATACCTGTGTTCACTGAACCCCAGGGTAAGGTTTACATTGCTCAGTTGCTGTTCTCAGGTGTACCAGAGAGGTATCTAACAAGGACTTTTGTACCATCTAATTCTTGGGTCAAAAATAAAAAAAAATGCCATAATCATTGTAAACTGCAAGTGGGAAAGTGGAAAATAAAACCAAGGAACAGCACAAACCTAAACATCCCTCACATTTCACCCACTGGCTGCTGAGTGAGCCAAACCTACTCTCAGACATCACTACAAGAGGCGCCAGAGAAGAATCTAAACTGAGAGCCAAGAGCAAAGTAATAGTTTACTGATAAAACCCATCTGATAGACACATCAGGCATAACTCTCAGGTGGGGAAGGAACCGCAACCACACGCAGTCCCAAACAAAGCATGCTGTTCTGTTGGTGCGTGCTGTGCTTTTCCAGCACAAGGGAGGAACGAGCAGGCAGACAGATCTTCCCTGCTAACCACAAGTCTCTCCCAGACCCAGAACTGAGCTCCCCCGAATCAGAGCAACACCCCATTAAGCAGCACAAGATGGCACTCTGCAGAGTGATGGTTTTCCAAGCCAGGCCTCACAACAGCAAGAATGTCGTTTTGCATTCACTGCTGCAGTTTGGACCAGCAGAGAAGTCCCCAGCTGGCTTCCCTCCCCACTGTACAGGCTGGGAGCCAGGGCTGGTATGGGCCTTGTCCTGTACCACCCCAGACCCTACGTGCAGAGGCTGGTCCCAGCCCCAAGTGCCGGGGAAGACTGCCCCTTCTCATATACTCCCTCGCGCAGGGTCCTGCATGGCCAAGAGGAACTGCATTTGCTGAACAAGCAGCTATTCAATATTTTGTTTTCTCCTCATTGTTCAACACATGGCCCCAAGCCAAGCCCTACTCTGAATACAGAACCGGTGGTTTTCTTACAGGCTTTTCAACAGGCTCACTAAGAGCAGCAGCTAGGTAGTTCACAAGCACATTTATTGACAAGCACCCTCACTTTCCTAACTGGAAGCTAAGGAACAGGGAAATCAGAGTTGCAGTTCCACATCTCTCCGGTTGCCTCCGTGAAGACCCCCAAGGGCCTGTTTTTCTGGGCCACTTTACACATTCAATCACACAAGTCCCACTGGTGCCCGTTGCAGCTGTGCATCATCAGCACTTCTACAGCTCAGATCCCAGGCTCATATCTTGGAAAAAAAAAATTCACAATACAAGGAATAGACCATTTGGGGGTTTCCTATGACAAGCTGGGCTGGAAGAGATTTGCTGACTGTACATGGGACTGCTGACAGGGGCCAGCTGTGAAGTGAATTCTCCAATTGTAACTTCTGCGACAAGCAAGGGTCCTACAGAAACCCCGTCCTTCCCTTCACAGTCCACAGTTAACCACATCAGAAGGGGCTCGTGCACAGATTCAACACAAATGTTGATGTATGCTCAATTTTGTTAGGTATCTTAGACATTTCAATACAGGAAGTTTAGCCCACCTCTCTGCGATGTACAGCAGCCGACATCTTTTATACTGATTTTGAACTTGACCAAATTCAGGCAGGTTCTCACAGGTCAGGAAAAAGTATATTCTTTACCTTCACCAAAGCAATATTCCTATCTACAGTACAAGGGAAGTCGAGCTTCTTGTAGACATATTCTTCATCTTTTTTTAAGACATTAACAAAACAATGTTTTTTGGGACCTGGTGAGGAAAAAGGTCAGGTGGCTTCACCATGGCACCTCCAAGTTCCTCCATGAACAGAGAAAAGAGCACAGCACAGAATGAGGACAGCAAAATACAGACACTTCCTCACACTAATGTCATACCTGTGCTCTCCCACAGGTCTCTCCCAAGTGCCACCTGGGAAGGACAACCTCCCCACACAATCATCATAAACCACTCAAAGCAAAACGAATTATTAAAGCAGAATGAGGTACAGACTTCATCCACCCCCCACTAACACCTTAGTATCTCTGCCAACCAAATTTTCTCCTTTGAACATTCAAGCATAACTCAGGGTAAGGCCTGACACCGCTGAAAGCTCTATGCAATCCTGTCCCTGCTCCACTGACTTCTAGCAGGCTCTGTGAGTCTCACTGCATGGTCAGAGACTGTGTCTCTTCCAAGACCATATCACAACCAGTATCATAGCTGCTAGCACTTGCACAGAGAGATGACAGTGATTCACAGGAAGAGAATCAAGGCACAATTTTCAAATCTGCCTAGAAAATTTGGGATCCTAAGATTCACCTTCTTTCGAACAGCCACAAGATCCAAAACACTGATTCTGCTTCTCAAAAACAGAACTAGAATAGTGTGTGCATTACCCTAATGTACAGATGGTGGGAACCATGTAATGTACAGATGGTAGGACCCATGTAGGTCATCTGACGTGTCCAGATCTTGCAGCCTTTCGGCAGCAGACTCAGGAAACGATCCAAGGGCCCAGTCTGCCAGCCCTTTGCCCTATACCATGCCTCTTCCTGGACACAGCACTACCCTTTCAATGAAGATGGTCATATCCAGAAATAGCCTTAGCAATGTCATCTGCAGAGCAACAGTCTGTTTGGAGAACATGTACTTCCCTGCAACACGCATCTTCTCACCTAAAGAAACTGCCTTCAGATGCCCTGGGGAAAATAAGGCTTTTTGAGTAAATGCCACCTGACCAAAATGCACTTTGTTTGAAAAGAAACTGATGGCATTTGCATGGCTGCGGGCCAGGCCAGACTTTCCTCACTTCTATTTAGACTCGTTAGTTATCTCTCATGTTACAATTATATTGCTGCAATGCTGTGCCTGGAGACGAAAGGATGGGAAATATACTTGAAAATACATTAACATTGCTGTTAGCTACACACTGTAAAAGGGAAACTAAGGCACAAAGACCTACACACAAGGTACAACAATGTCAGGAAGAGAACCCAGGCGTTCTAACGTCTGGGGTCATATTCTGTCAACAGGGACATACTCATCTTGGAGATCCACAAAAAAGGAAGGCTAAGAAAAACAGATGAGCCCCAATTTCTTCTGTTCTTACCGTTCTGGCTCACAAGCAGCAGCAAATAACAAGAAGGCAGTGAGGTGGCTACCTCCCACTGCTCCCAGATGGCCAATCTACTTGTGAAACAGTTCATGAACTGCTGCAGCTTGTAGCTGAACTGTTAAAGGCAAACCAGAACGGGTGCCATTTTACCTTACCATATCTATACATCACTTTATGGTTGCCCACGCACCTGGACAATGACAAGTGGAGTAATAGTCTCAACAGCAATCGCTATGTCATCTGTACCTTCCCATAACTCCTCCCTACTTGATGGTCTAACAGATGGAAGTAGATAAATGAGAAGTGCTCAGAAAATAATCAACTAATTTATGCAGAGGAACTTTAATCAAAATTGAGGTGAAAGAATTGCTCTCAGTCCACATGTCTGCTTGTCACAGAGCAAGCAGCAAAGTATAAACAAGTAATTAAGATATGTTGGAAATCATCTAGGCTTCCTAAAACTGATTCATAAAGCAACAGAACTGAAGTGAAATCACTTTCATATTAGAGAATGGAAGTACAGTAGGGAGCACAGAAATGTGATATGGGAATATATCCAGCAGGCCTGCTCCCTCTGAGCTGATCATCAATGCAGTGTCTCATAGAGAAGAGATCCAGGCAAAGGCCAGCCAAGTACATGCCCCCAGAGACCCACAGCCTCTGATCAAGAGAGCCCAAAAAAGTCAACAACAAATCCTATTTTTGTCAGTTCAAAGGGGGTAGGGAGTAGGAGCTGATATTCTCAAGAGGAGAGCAAACAGAAGCCAGTCTTTGAATTTGGGCAGAGAAGTTTGTCAGGAAGGATCAGGAGATGATCAACAGCAGGAACTTCAATGAGCAAGAGAACTCAGCAGCATGACATGGATGGTCTGTTTGGGTCAGAAAGAGAAATGGATTTGACAGGTCAACCAGGAGCGAGAAAGGAAAAAGGCAGACTTGCCTACAAACAGGGAAGCAGATGGAAACAACACTACAGGTGACAAACAATTCACTGACAAGCAAAGGATCAGGTCAGGTTAAACAAAAGCATGAAGGATAGATCCCTGCATGTGTTGTGGATGAGTCATAACACAGAGAAGATACAAAAAGGGTACAAACCTGGCAAGAGGGGGAAAAAAAACAAAATACCTGACAAACAAGGAATACTACTTAAACCAGGGAACTTACAGTATGTAATGCAAAGAGAAAATGTGGGAATTCCAGTAACATATGACCAGTTTTGGCCTAAATATCCTCCCTACCATCCCAGGGCACCAAATCTCTCCAGGAGCTGGGGCTAACAACCTTCACACTTCAAATGACCCTAAGCACCAAAATCTGAAGTTTCTTGTCACTGCACCGGCACTGCTATCAGTGATGCAAACCAGCCCACAGCAGTTGCAGCCCAGGTCTACCAGGGCAGAGTGCTGCAACATGAACAGCATGAGCCCTGACGAACAGTCCCACTGCTGCAAAACAGCCTGCTCCTATAGAGGCTTCCCCCAAATCTGGGAGGACAAAGGGATCATGAGACTTCAGCCACAGGGAGCGACAATTCACCACAGACAGATGCCACAGCAGTTAATTGTATCTGCAACTTTAGCTAACGTCAACAACTGGGCCTACTTCTAGTTTACACAAAAGCCTCTTCGCACAACTCAGAGGCTACAAATTAAATTTTGCACCTACTGAAGGTATCAAAGTACCAACTCAGCCCAGACTCATGGGTTGCTGTATAGACTCCCTGCCACACAGATGTCCTGTGCATGGCTGTATTACTAACACAAAAAGGAAAGCAAGAACTGCAGCTCTGCAGGATCTTCCCACTTGGAAAGCTATAAAATTAACTGGGTGACACAGGGGAACACAGCAGGTTCCCCCACGGAAATTGCTCCATCAGCTCTAGCACTTTTGGAGGCCTCATTCCTCACTAGGGAGCGGAGTTTATGCTTCTCATGCCATTTGCTGGGTTCATCCTTACTTTCTGTGTTTTGCCTGGTAACCAGCTGTAGTAGTGCAAAGCCCAACACCACTAAAGACACTGCATACAAAACCTCACCTACGTGGAGTGGGTTTTTTCTTCCCCAAAATCGTTGCCAGGATCTCAGCTTCTGCTGTAGAGCAGCAGAGTCCAGGAAAGGCACAATGTAGTGCCAGCAGATTCAGAAACTCCAGCATCACTACAATTTGCTTGCCTACACTTATAGACTGTATTGGGGCAAGCTACATCAAAGGGCCACACTAGATGTGCTGAGCCTGAGATAAGCTGTTTTGAGAACAGCCCTACTGACCAACCTGCTCCCATCAACTGCTCTCCAGGACAAACCTAGAGAAGACAGTGGGACTTTAACAAGGGGAGAATCCAACTCTTGGAGCAGCCATTCATTTTCCCAGTCTAAAATTCAAACTGTCATTATGCTTTCTCAAAAAGAAGTCATACTCAGATCTAACTATAGTCAATACTGCTGGCCAGTCCCACTCAACACCTGTAAGAGAAGCAATCCTTAAAAGCTTAGCCTTGTCCAGTTTCCCTTCCTTGAAAAATTAACTAGCATTGTCGTGTATATATGAAGACAAGATCCCATTCTCCAACTATTTCTAGACAAAATTTGAAGAGCAGCATGACGATCCCAGATAGCAATCATATTGGTTGTACATTATCAAAATGAGGCATAAATCAAAACATTGCACAGCAAATCGCGCCCATTCTGTTTTACACATGTGGATTTGTACCCTATGAAGCAAAGCCAAGACCTGAGCCATGAATAGAGCTCCCGATACTAGAAGACTTGAGACAGAACGGAGTCTCCATACCCAGCATATTACACAAGGGCCAGATTCTAACCCACCTACGCCCAGCAAGTCAAAACTGAGCTCCCACCAACTTTTGGGGTAAGGTGTGATCCAGTGTGAGCAGCTAAAGAAAAAGCTCACAAACAAACATAAATTCCCTTCCAGAAACAAACAACAACTGATAGAGGTTAGGAAGCAGCAAAGCTGTCAACAAAATGCCTGAGAGACCAGCTCTGTGCGACGTGGAGAAAGGGGTAGGGGCTTTGTGCAGAATAGCAGACCAACATGGCCTGATACAGTGATCTGTTCTTTTAGGGATTTCTTACACAAAACAGGCAAACCACTCGGCTCCCTGCGCCTCCTCTCCCCAAAAATATCAGAATTGCAGCACTGTCCTAACTCCAGAGGCTGCAGGAAGGACTGAAAATTGCCAGATACTCAGTAATCAGCACAACAGGGGGGGCAGGGAACCTCCTCTGACAGAAAAGATATAATATATTTAAAACCATGCTTGAGCAAATGTTCACCGCCCCCCATACTCCTCCCCTGCACAGCGAGGTACAGCTGCACAGCACTGCTGTTCTGGTAAATCAGGCTTTCTGGCACACCAGACGGTCAAGGGTGACTTGCAGCTCACATGCCACATCCTTTCAGCCTCTGTACCCGTGTTTGTGAACCTCTGGCACAGGAAGCCGTCTCCCGAGGCATGTAAGATACCTAATGCACATCTACCTCCCCCCCAAATCCTTGCTCAGGGACACTGTGAGCAAATTGAGTTTAAAGACAAATACCTAGGCGTTCCCACAGTACAGTCCCCAATGCTACTCTCAAAACCAGCTTCAAAGGTTATGAGAGTGGAGGGCTACAGAGATGCTTCAGTACAAAACCAAGTTATGGGATTTAGAAGAAAAGTTTCAAGTGGGGCAGAGCAGAGAGCACAACAACAGAGAAAATGAGGAGCTGCACCACTAGAAAAGCCAGAAGAGCAAAGAATCCCAGACACCCAGATTTCTAAGATGCCATGTCCAAAATGCCTTTACCATACCCACTACAGCTGCTGCTTCCAAGCTCTGCAGGCTCTGCTCCTGGACTGTAAATGTCTTAAAGGCCCTTGGGAAGCAGCCTCAGACACAAGGAAGGATAATGGGAAGAGAGGAAAATGAAAGGAAAAAGAAACTGGACAGAGATCAAACCCTCCCCCATGGAAGAGAGTAATAAATTCTTTGAGTGCCCTTAACAACACAAGCCTACTGGGAGAAGGCTGAGGGCTCCTAGGCTGCTGGGAGGGTGCTTGGCATTTTTCCAGGATCAGACAAAAAAAATAACAGGCTTTTCTACATGCCTGAGAGTAAAAAAAAAAACAAAACACAAATTACAATCTAATATCGTAACATAATTTCAGATTCTGTTATAAATCTTAACTTCATTAAACTGATTGTATTATGGGGGGGAATCATCCAGCATCCCTGCTGTTTATTTTATTTCCTGCTGACACAACAATTTAAATTGATTAAGAAGCCTTTTCAATTATTTTCCAAAATGCATAAATATCAAACCAGTCTAATCCTAACTATAATGAACCTTTCAAAAAACTAGGTCTATTTAGAACCACCTTTGTAGGATATGTAAAAGCAGTTTCCAGTGACACCGAATGCAAGTTACTGTACCCACAGAACAGTATTCCCAGCAAGGACTACTTCACTTCTCTATCAAGTTTTTAGAACTCAGCTTCTGTTCCAGAAACATCTTCAGGAGTAACGAACATTAAATAAGTGATACTGTGTGTACAATAAATCACTGCTCATTTTTCATCTTTGGCCAAAAACCTCTGTGTTCAGAGGAGGGCAACGAAGATGGTAAAGGGGCTGGAGCATAAGCCCTATGAGGAGCGACTGAGGAAGTTGGGGCTGTTTAGTCTAAAGAAGAGGAGGCTCAGGGGAGACCGCATTGCTCTCTACAACTACCTAAAAGGAGGTTGTAGTCAGGCAGGGGTTGGTCTCTTCTCTCAGGTGACCAGTGACAGAACTAGAGGCATGGACTCAAGCTTCGTCAGGGAAAGTTTAGGCTTGATGTGAGGAAGAAGTTCTTCACTGAAAGGGTGATCGGCCATTGGAATGCGTTGCCCAGGCAGATGGTGGAGTCGCCAACCCTGGAGGTGTTTAAGGGGAGACTGGATGTGGCACTGAGTGCCATGGTTTAGATGATGGTTGGTGTTAGTGTTGGGTTATAGGTTGGACTTGATGATCTCAGAGGTCCTTTCCAACCTTGTGATACTGTGATACTCTTGTCAAGAACAAATTTTAGTATGGGTTGGCTAATTGGTTTGCTTGTTTTTTTGCTTTTAGCTATGTGTTAAATGGGATTTTTCTTTTTTTAATTAAAGTTTCCCGTGTTCATTATGGTCACAACGACTGTGATGCTCCACATATTTTTGCAGGTGGGTAATTTTCAATACCTAAATATCCATGATTAAAGCAAGACTGCATGTTTTTAAAGATATTCAGGTTTTAACTCATAGCATGCAACATTAGGTCTTTAAAATACCTATGCAAAACACACACGTACGTATAGACAATGTCCCAGGGATTGCAGAGGGGAAACCCTCTGCAGCAATCTGCATGCTGTTGGTTGCACAACTGAGACAAGCAAAGGAGGAGCGAACCTGAGTCAAAACATCCTTATCTAAAAACTCATAAGGTAAATTTGAAATAATGAAAAATGTTTTCCCTCTTATCTGCACACCGGTTTGAGGTAGAAAAAAGTATTTTGCTGGGACTGGGAGACCACTGTAGTGGTATAAGAATAGGATTTGCTCCACCTCTGCCATCCAGAGCTGGGCTGCCTGTTCCTCAGAACTTTCTGGGTGTCTGTGCCAAGACAGCACTGAGCCTGCTGGGAAGAAACAGCTGTCACGTCAAGGCTGCAAATGCTGAAGGGAAATACTTGGATGTAAAAATATGAAGTAAAGAGCACCTAGACTCCTCAAATACCCTGCACCACAAATCATGGATTATTCGGTTCAAAAAAAACCATCAATAATGCATGTTTGTCAATTCCTAAAAGCGTATAAATAGAGGAAAAAAAAGCAAACTGTGCTTTGCCAAGGTTGCTTGAGACACATTTTCACAGGAGGCTTTTAAATGACAAGATCTGCACAAGATCTAAATGCATAATTTCTTTACACTAATTAAGCATTCAGAGACAAAAGTAATCTAAGAAAATCTCTTGTCCACATCTGAAATGTCTTTCCCCTCATTGAGGACTTGCTATTTAATTCAAAGTCCATTCAAACTCTACTATACAGAACTTACTGAATTGTCCCTTTGATTTCAACAGGAAGGGATGATACAGAGCCTTCCTTAAACAAGGCTGATGCTACATTCAGCGTCACACAGAACACTGCAGTGAATTTAGAGGCACCCTGAACTTCACAGTTGTCACTTCCCAGCACTGTAGCCATCTGGAAGGCTTGCCATTTCCTACAGCAAGTGCAAGCTGCTACGACTTGTGCTAAAAGAAACTTCCATTTCCACCATTATGTTTAAGGCCTGAGCTCCCCAAAATGCCCTCTCTAGCAGACCTGACGCTGGTCACTCCCTGAGGCCGAAACAAGAATGGGAGGCAACACACTGGGTAACACACTCACTCCAAAGATTCAATTTGACCTCAGTATTTCTTGTATAATTAAGGTTTTAGCTGGTCTCAGCACAGAAATGTGTGCTGTGAGAGCTGTGCCTGGGGTCTCTGTGCTGGCAGGGCACACTGAGCACCCAGGCCCCAGGGAAGGGGAGTGCTCTGCATCCCTCTCCAGCCTACAGGCTGCTGGATTCAGTGCTAAGGAGCTCCTGAGGGGGATGTGCTTCCTCCCCTCTCCCTCTGGAGAAGGGCAGGTTGCCATGACAAAGGCCTTTGAGAGAAAGAGGTGTGGGATGGAAAAATAGTATATGAGAAACCTAGAGGGGAAAAATGCAGCTCTCAGTTCAGCATTTGCCATCATTTCCCAACACAAAGTCACTGGGATTTGGGAGTCTGGTCCATGGGAAACAGTAAAAAACAACTGCCCTGAAATCAGAAGAGGCTGGATGAAGGAGGGAAGCAAATGTAAACACACAGCATATAAAGAGCCTGGGATATGCTGATCCTGATGAAGAAAACTTCCCCACAGCAAGGTGTCCTAGCACCACTTCAAACAACCTTTATTATCAAATGCTGTCGAAGCAGAATCACCACAAGCAAAGGCACCTTTCCCCTAGGCCTTTACAGGACCTTCCCAAAGGCCTTAAGAAAGCTTTAATCACCTGAGCCACCTGCCACCATTTTATGGATGGCACAGGTCTTGCTGCAATAAAAGCAAGCTTGCAACTGCCTTTTCAAAATTATACTTTATCTTTCTAAAGTTTCCCTATCCCAGAAGGTCTCAGCAAAATCTGAACAATTCTACAAAAGGGAGCAAAAGAAAACAAAAAGAACAGGAATGAGAGGGGAGAGGCAGATCCTAGCACAGCACCAAGTGATAGGTTTAATTCTGTTTTCTCCTCTAGATTTAAGAAACCAAGAAATAACAGCACTGTATAATAAGAGAAGTGTCAAAACCATGGAGTTTTACAATCACCAAGCAATCGGGAAGCTGGGAAATCCCACTGCCCTGAAATGCAGAGTGAAAGACAGCTTCGTTCTCCTGAACTGAATTTTTAATACATGGTACATAGCAGTCAGTCATCTCCCTCTCTCCCATTTGTTGTAGGGAATCCATTTCAAAACATCATTTCCTTGCTTCAAATCATGTCTGTCATTACAATCCCAAAGCACTCAGGCTGAACACACGCTATCCCTTAAAAGCAGTGACTTCTGGGACGGAAAGACATCAGCTGTATATAATGGGAACAGCTACTGCCTACCTCCTCCCTAAACCCTACAAATAGATCTCCCTATTCTCTTTCCCTCTGCAGCATCTGAGTCTTGGCACAGAGTCAGTTGGCAGTGCCACTTCAGATACAGCTCCCCTGTGTCCCCTCAGCGCTACAGATCCAGAAGGGACATCGTACTTGTGTGTCCCAGCTCCGAATGCCTGTGAGCTCAGGCTCTTCCCATTTTCCCCACAGGATAAGTCCCTCCCTCCTGTCTCCAATTTTCCTCTCCAGCTTCACCCTCCTGGCCACCCCTGCACCCCACACTTTCCTGCCTGCATCATACCTGTTGGCAATACTTGCATTGCTGCCACTGCCGCTGTGTTTCCGTGCCCGACTCAGCCTCCGTGGGGGCTTTGGATCTTGTAGCCCAGGACTTGGAACTGAGGGGAAGGTCGAGGCATAGCCATGTTCACACTCTGCATGAGAATCAACAGGCAGGGCATTAAAAAAAATAAATAGGGTCATTAAATAAATTAAAAAAGAGAAGTCATCACGCAGGCCTCACCACTAACCCGTCAGCCCTTAACCACAACAGCTCAGGGAAATGACTGATGAGGTGTTCAGGGGGAAGTGGACTGGGATGTGGAGAAAAGAGAGGAAGGGGAGTGTGAAGGCTCTGCCAACCTTGGAGGAAGGACAATACTACTCAAACACCTGAAAACATCAAAAGAAAATATGACAGCCCAGAGAGCATCTCACCTCTCTCCTCCTGTCCAAGATAATCCCAACCAGGCAAACCAGGCATATCTCACCACGCCACCGAGGTCTCTGCAAAGCAAGGGCCACCTCCCACCACCCTTCCTTCCCTATGGGAGACTTCCACACCAATCCACACTTTTCCTTCACAAAACCGCGTTCACCTCCCTCTCACCCTCTCTGCAAACCCCTCCAGTAGGGCCCCTCAGCCCCGTCCCTCAGAATCCCTCGCTGTTGGGGCTTCACCACCACAACCACCTCGCTCTGACCCGTCTGCCAGGGTGGCTCCCGCTCCTCGGCGGGGCCCCCTGCTCCCAGCACCCCCCCGTCCCTCATTACCTCTCTCCCTGCGCTCCAGATATTCGGCCGCCTCCAGCAGCCGCTGGATGTTGATGAGCTGCACCTGCTCCATGGCCCCGGGCCCCCCCCCTCCTCCCCCGGGCCCTGCTGACATCGGGGGCGGCCGCGCCGGGGAGGGGCACGGGGTCGCCGTGTCCCCCCGGACCCGGGGCTCGAGGGGGAGCACGGGGACACAGCGAGGGGACGCCGAGGAGCGGGCGGGCAGGTAGCGAGGCGGGCGCCTCTCCCGCCCCAGCCCCGGGCGCGATCCCCGCCCCCCCGCGTTTGCCCCCTCAGGCCCCGCGCGCGCCGCCCCCGCTCCACTTTGTTTACCTCTGCCCGGCGCGCGCGGGAGGGGGGGGGCGGGGCGGGGCGCGCCGCCGCGGGGCAGCCTGGGAAATGTAGTCCTGGGCGCCCCCAGCCAGGCCCTGGGGCATTGCAGCAAGGTCCTGAGGGGATGCTCTGCACCCACCCAGGTGCTGAGGTCACGACACCAAGGTCCTGAGGGGATGCTCTGCACCCACCCAAGCCCTGAGGTCACAGAACCACGGAAAGGATCCACAAAGATCATCGAGTCCAACTCCTGTTCCTGCACAGGACAACCCCAACATTCACACCGTGTGTCTGAGGGTGTTGTCTGCTTCCCTGGGGAGCTGTTCCAGTGCTCCGCCACCCTCTGAGTGAAGAACCTTTTCCTAATAGCAAACCTAAAACTCCCCTGGCACATCGTCCTGCCATCTTCCATGTGATTCTGAGCACCCACCCAGGTCCTGAGGTCACAGAATGCCCTGAGTTGGAAGGGGCCCATAAGGATCATCCAGTCCAATTCCTGCCCCTGCATAGGACAACCCCAACATTCACACCATGTGTCTGAGGGCAACGTCCACATGCTTCCGGAATATTGTCAGACTTGGTGCTGTGACTGCTTCCCTGGGGAACTGTTCCAGTGCTCCATCATCCTCTGGGAGAAAAACATTTTCCTAATATCCAACCTAAACATCACAGCCCATGTTCCCAGCCCTAAATGGTGGGGCAAAGGGCAGGCATGGCTTCCACGCAAGTCATGGCCATGGCAGAGGGCTGGGGCAGCCAAAGGCCTGCAGGCTGAGCTCCACTCTCCACCAGCACGCTATGGGTGAGACAGACACTGCCTAGGAGGCAGGAGGGACCTGCAGCCACCTCATCCCTCTCCGTGCAAACATCAGGGATTTCCAAAGGTGGAAGTGTCTGGACCTTTGCAAGAATACAGCAAAGAGAGGCTACAAAAGAAAAAAAACTTTCCACATCTCCCTGCAGAGATGTAACTAAAGACAAGGTGCCAGGCTGGGAAGTCACACCTGGAGTGACTGATGGGAGCCAGGCATGCAAAACCCACTCTTTAAAGTGAACACAGCCCTTTGGAGACCACAGATGTCACAGGGAGCAATCTCACAATCTACCTTTTTATATATTTGAAGCAGCACATAAACAAATTACAACAGCGACCACCTCAAAAATTTAACAAACCCTGTCACACCTACACCTTGCAAGCCAATCTCCACCCTTCTCAGCATCCGAATAATGTATTTACATCCTGATTTTCACACTGGCACAAACCCTCACATTCAATTCTGTGACTCTGAATTTTGCCAACTACTTTAACATTTGCTGGAATGGAGCTTTGAAAAGGGTTAGCATTTAATTGTATGATACCAGTCTCTAAAATATTTGATCTGCACTCATAATGGGAACAATCAGAGAAAATTCAAAATCAGAATGAGAATATCCAGAGAAAAAAATCTGAATCTCAAAATGATACTGACTTAGAAACCCTCCAAGGATTGTTTTGTAGTTTTAACTGGGGTTACGTTTATGGGTCTGAACCTTTCGGTTGTGACTGGTTACATTCACAAGCATTGCTCCATCAGAACGGGAGCTGGAAAAGTACCTTGACAAAAAAAGAAAACCGAAAACATGAGATTCTCCGCTAATGGCTTCTGTCTGGTAGCAGGAGCTTTAAGCAGAGCACAAAGTATCAGCAGATTCATGATGAAGTTGCAAAAGTTAGCAGCACCAAACTTGAGAAAGGCCTGAAAAAAGCAGATTCAAGGTAGCTAACTTTTCTTTAAACACATCTCGCTGATTCACCATTTCTGAGGTTTCCTTAGAAAACTGCAGGCTTGCAGATGATGAAGGTAAAAATAATACCACTATTCATTACTTACACATCTCTGAATCTCAAAGGACTGATGTGTTTTGTTTTTCTTAGGACGGGACAGTTGAAGAATAAAGGAAGCTGGGACATCTTTGGGGACATATATCCCTCGTTCTGCACTGGGGAAAAGCGAGCCGCGGTCTTCGCCCAGGCAGGAGTGAACCTACACAGAGCCAGACCACAGCACTCGTGAAAATCTGCTTTTGTCTGCAGGAGAACTCAGGAAGCATTCTCACTCTTCCCACCTCCTTTTTCTACACTCGAAATTGCCAATAGAGCAAATTGTTAAAAGCACATAGAAAGTGTCAAATTCAAGCAGTCTCAGGGACTACTTATATGATCTTGGATTACTTCACAAAGGAAAAAGGAAACGGGTGCACACACCACTCCACAGCAGTGGGGTTAACACAAGAGCACTTCTGGGCTCTAACCTGCCTACAAAACCAGGGAGCTGTTTGCCTCTCAGGATTAGCAATAAAAAAAATTCAAAAAAACCCTCACAAAGCCCCAAAAAAACCTACAATGAATCCCCCAAATCACTGCAAGACAGGTTCTTGTCAGCGTCCACTGCCACTAGCTTTTCTGATGGCACATCTGGGGATATGTGGATTAAATAAAGACACAGCTGGAAAACGAAGGGGTAGTTCAGAAGCATTTCAAAGTGCCAGCCTCTTGAAGCCAAAGTTCAAGACACAAAATAAGATAGTATGAAAGACAGGGACACTGATACACATGGTGAATGAAATCAGCACTGGGATGAAGTAACAGCAGGATCAGTTCTGCATGAAATGACGTAGGATCAGCTCTTCCACTTACACATCAGCTCAGCTTCCAAGTCTTTGTTTCTGAAGTAAACAATGTACAATTAGAAAAAAAAAATCTGTGTGAAACAAAAGACAAATCTGCGAATAAACCGTAGAACACCTTCCCAAAGAAGGAGCCCTGAAGATACAGGCAAGCCAATCACACAGCCACAGCCATCCCAAACGCTTGTGTGGGCAGGTCAGCCTGCAAAATGCCAGAGTTGTATGTGACAGAAACAAAAGTGGGTGGAAAGTGAATGGCACGAAGAGGCCCGATGCTATTCAACTGCTGACCAAAAAAAAAACCCCAAAGTCACATTTAAAATGTGGTTGAGCAGAGCCACAGGCAACACTGAGGAGGGACTAAGGAAAGAGTATTTTAGGGGAGAATGAGATCATTTAATTTAGTGGCTCTGAATGATCTGTAAGTACAGTTTTCTGATTATAAGTGCTTGCTGCTTGGCATCCCTTCTGGCAGCTGTGATTCACTTTCATTGTGTATTCTGCTGCTTCGCCCTTTAGAAAGGGGCTTTTTACATTTTATTAAATGGCACTTCGGCAGCCCTCCATTTCCAGCCTTAATAATGGATTTGTTAATCTCCCTGATAGCCTTTCCCTCCTCCTTAGCAACAATTTAAATATCCAAGAAGAAATCTGCAGTGCAGAAATCAATTAATATTTACATCTGAAATACTACTGTACTATTTTAATCGAGTAGAACAGATGTGATCTGTTTTTTACCAACACACCACCACTTGCATTAAACTAGCATCTTCCATCAGGGAAATCTTCTAAGAGCTTTCCAGAAAGTAATGTTTTAAGCTTCTCAAAACTGCAAGGACTGTGGCTCTTTTCTTTTCACTCTGCAGGAAGGGAAACTGAGGTGTAAGCAGCAAAATTACTTGCATGAAGACACACCCTAAGCTAGAGGTGGAACAGGAACACAGTTCACAAATCAAGATGCCCAACCCTCTGCTTCGAACGCAAGGCTTAGAAATAACACAATGCTTTGCAACGTGGAAGTTATTTTCAGAAAGGGCAATCCCTTTGGCTGAACTGCCTAGTTTTCCAGCCCTTCTTAGTGTTTTCTAAAATCCTCCTGTCCTCAACTCTTTGCAGCCTCCTGGAGGAACATAAAGATGGCAACAGTTGTAAGAGTTGCCTTTGCCCACTGTCACACGCACCCTGCACACTCTTATACTGCCTAGAAATGTAATACTCCTGTAACAAAAGCATAAACAGAGATCTTCAGTGAGAATCATTCTCTGCTGCTCTCAAAGCACTGAAAAGATTCACCAGTTCCCCAAATTTCTAGGGAGAGCAGATCCATAAAAATCCATGTTTTTCTAGCCAGGGGAACAATATCTCTGGCATACCTGAATATCCCACCTGCCAGCACATTCTGTTAACAACCAGGCCCCCGTTCTCGTACTCGTGACTGTAACAGCTCAGCACCGGAGGACTTGTAGCACTGGCTGGAGAACATCCAAAGTCCCACCTACTCAACACCCTTCCAATGCTTGCAACACCTTCAGCAAGGGACCTACACCGCCTATAGGACGTGGCCTCATTTCTCATCCGGGAGCCTCATTCTTTCACAAAGCATCAGATAATCCCTTTCAGCACTCCCACTGGTGCCTGGAACCCACCCACTGGTAAGGACAGAGCCAAACACCTGGAGAGCCGAGAGTTTGAACAGGAATAAAGCACATGCTGTATACCTCACTCTGATGCAAAGACCAAGCTCTGCCAATCAATAAGGCAAAAGCCACAGGTGCATCAGCTCTTCGGGCTACTTGCTCTTCTCCTCTGAGATGTGTTGCTTTGTTTTCAGACCTGCACAGTGACTTATTCTGAGTCAGTGATTATTCTATGACTTCGGTCAAGTCACTTGACTGACCCAGCTGTAAAATTAAGTGAGGGGACTTCTCATGAGAAAAAAAATATATCACATACAGGATGGAGTCCCTCAGCTAAATAAGAAGTCGACAGGATTCTCCAGCCAACAGCAGAAAGTGCTTCTCTGCCAGCCCTCAGAATGCTCTGCTGACAAGGGATGTGATCGGTTCTCAGCAGCACTTCTGGCAAAGTCCCACAGTTTTACCTCTGCCCTATTATTTCTCCTACTGTGGCCTCCTTCTGAATTCTATGTTGAGGTCCAAACAGCATGAGTCAAAATATCCCAACCTGGAAGTGGCTAACACATGAATCACTGTGGCCAGGTCACGAACCTGGAGGAATGAAAGGGGTTTATTGAGAGCTGGATGAAAAATATATAAATAAAGAAGCCCTGTACTGCTCCATATATCACATCACCATAAGGCCCAAGACCATCTATGCTGACCTTGAGCCATATGTTCAGCTCTCACTGATTCAATGGGAGCTCTGCGCACAGACTGAAGGTTTGTCTCCTTCTACCCTCTGCTAATTGTAGGTTTCTGACACATCTCTACTTTGGCTCATCAGAAAAAGAACCCAAACAGCGCGTAAACAATGGAAGGAGCCACATCATGAAGACACTGTTGACTCACCTTCAAGGTTTGGTTTTCCTTTCCTTTGACAGGAATATTCAGGAGCAAAAGATAAATCTAAGGTCACCTGTTTATTATTCCTGGTCAGAAGTCTACTGTCCCATGCATGCCCACCTCTATTAGCCTTGTGAATAAGGACACCACTGTTACGGTGCCTTGGCATGCCTTCATGGTTTCAGAAGAGGATATGACAACATAGGTCTGTGTCTGCAGTGTGATCAGTATACATGACATACCACGTCTATTACAGATAAGTCATCATATCCGAAGAATTCATCACATGTTACGCAATTCCCACTGACAAAAGCGTGAGTCCACACACGCAAAGGGGATGCTTGGCACTTACTTAACCTCAGCAGAGTTTACTCCATGTCCCTCTAACATTTTCCAAACTCCAGCATTTCAGCTGCTACTGATTTCCAGCCATGCTTATTCATGAAGTGGCATTTGCAGAGGTTACAGATACACCAACAGAGCTGCCCCCAGCACGACTTTCATTTCTGAAAACAACCACTGTAATTTTTTCATATGACGTTTCTATTCCTTAGACACCAAGCTTAAATTTCTAGAAACAGGTCATCTGGAAACCTGTACATGTCAGATAGCAAGGTGTGTTGGGATTGGGTTCTGTGGTCTTGCCATGAGAACTGCAGCAAGGAGGCAGGCTCACTTCCAGAGGCTCAACTGGAAAAATAATTCAGTTCTATTTCAGTAGCTAAAATACTCCGGTTTACCCAAGCTGTTTGATAACAGGACCCTAAACTCCCCAGTCATCTATACTGCAATAGATGATTTTTATTCCATTTTTTTTAAAGGTGAGTGAAGAGCAGTTTCACTGCTGGGGAGAGGTGCTGAAAGGGCACTGCTGAAGCATTGTCTCCTGCTGCCATAACCCTGATGGTACATCCTACTCTGCTCCGTGGCTCTCAGCCCTGCAATTCTGTTTCAACACCACTCAGCCAGCCCACGGCCCCTCTGCTATTATTCATGACCATAACGATGGGATGTGGGACCTATAAATGTGAAAAAAAAAAATCTCCTTAATTCTTCAAGCCATCAAGCAGGTAGGAAACTCCTGCCTTAACTGAAACTCCTACCCTAGACACTGAAGGCTCCATCACACACTTTGCACCACAGACCTTCAGGCAGAGCTGGGAAACTTCTGCATTTTAGGGGCTGAAACAGGCCATGTAGCTGCTCCTCTGCCACCAGAAGGTTGTGACGTGCACACAAGAGTCTGCATCCACAAGAGACAGTATTACCTCCACCTCTCAGGGGGCTTCTCCATCAAATAGCATCACCTCCTGCTTGGGACAGCATTTTAGAAAGGTGAATAACGTGGTATGGCCACCAAAGGCTTGGAAGAACTAATGTGGACACTGAGTGTAGTTTATCCAAAACCACGTAAAACTACTAAGAAGACCTCTTGAGCTCACCCACGCATAATAGCCCTTCCTTAAATTCCTGTCTTTGACTCCTGAAGCCTTCAGCTTCCACACAGATGTGATGCTGACCCCAGCGAGCATCCTGACACTTCACTGCCCCATCCATCCCTGTCACCCATCCTGACCAGGAGGAGACAAACACCTACCTGTTACATTTGTTTTTTTCAAGACTGCTTCCTTGGGGCAGGACACTGTCATTCCCCTACATGCACAGCACCCAGCCCAGCAGGGCCGTGACTCAGCCACCTTCCTCATGGGAGTAACACCAAAATAGCTTAGTGGAGCCCTGCCTAACACTGAGGTCAAATGACCTGGGCATCCTGCAGGAAGCAGGCAAGCACCAACTCTGCCTGTGACCACAGGCATTGTCAGCCAGTCGAGGGTGGTGATTGCCCCGTTCTACTCTGCACTGCTGCGGCCCCACCTTGAGTACTGGGTGCGGTTTGGGTGCCACAGTACAAACAGGACATCAAACTATTGGAGAGTGTCCAGAGGAGACCTCAAAGCTGGTAAAGGGTTTAGAGGAGAAATCATATGAGGAGGGACTGAAGTCACTTGGTCTGTTCAGCCTGGAGAAGAGGAGACTGAGGGGGGACCTCATTGCCATTTACAGCTTCCTCACATGGGGAGGAGGAGGAGCAGGAGCTGATCTCTTCTCTCTGGTGACCAATGATAGGACCCAAGGGAATGGCAGGAAGATGCCAGGGAAGGTTTTGGTTGGATATTAGGAAAAGGTTGTTCTCCCAGAGGGCGGTGGAGCACTGGAACAACTCCCCAGGGAAGCAGTCACAGCACCAAGTCTGACAATATTCAAGAAGCATTTGGACAAGACCCTCAGACACACAGTGTGAATGTTGGGGTCGTCCTGTGCAAGGACAGGAGTTGGACTGGATGATCCTTGTGGGTCCCTTCCAACTCAGGTCATTCTGTGTGTCTCCATCACCAAACTTTTTTGAGCTGGTCTCCTCTGTTATTGCTAATTGCCAGGCTGGAGACTGTGACAAGGAGTGCCATTCCCAGCATCTCTGCCAGGCTGCCAGCAAGGGTGCTCTGAGTAGACACTTCAGATGAAAGGGCAGAGTATCCTATTGGTGCAATAACCTGAGCTTAGCATGCAAATCTCTTCCCAGAAAAACTATATCTGCATTAGGATATAACCCTCCCCATTTCTGCAGCTATTCCTTAGTTTAGATACAGCCCATAATGCTCAGAGAGGTTGTTTTCCAATCCCAGCAGCATTTTTTCTTTGTTTGGGAGCAACGTAAAAGCTGCCTGGTTTACGACGGTCACGTTCTCAACAGCACGTTCAATAGTTGAGCCTTTGGTTAAATGGGACTTTTCAACCGAAAACGACCTGATTGCAAATTAAAACATTGAAAGGTTTTTTCAGAATCGCCTAATAAAAGTGAGGGTTTTCAGGACTGTGACCACAATGATTGTTAGCAAAAGCTTCAGTGAAAACAAGCGCTCAGGAATGGAGCTGTTTGGATGCAAACAGTTCCTTTCCAAATTTAGCAATAAAAAAATCCAGTATCCTCCTGTCCTTTTCATTTACCAGTTCCAAACAAGGAACAGCATGAAAAGATGTATTTTTAAATGGAGTGAGATCACATACTATCCACCTCAATGGCAAAATAAAATTCTATAGCCCCCCCATCAGAAAAAAAAAAGATGACAGTTACCTTTTTCCCTTTTAAGACAAGAGCACTCATAAAGAAACAAACAAACAAAACAAAACCAGCGTCTCACACTTGATTTCCAAAGCAGCAGTGATGCTGCTTTTACAGATTTTTGCTGGGAACTCCTGTCATTTTCCTGCTCGCAGCCACAGGGCTGCTCAGCTCCTCAGGTTTGCAGATTCATTACGAAACAACAATTAGCACATGAGTGAAAAAAAAAAAAAACAACACCTCAACATTAATTCAACACAAAAGCAGCCTGGATTTGTTCTGGGCGAGCGGAGAACAAGGGCATTCAGCCCATTGCCACCATGGCTCTAGCCAGCAGAGCAGCTTCTCCGCAGTGGGATCCCTTTCCCTGTGGAAGCCTGCGCGCACGCAGCAGTTCCCACAGGACAAGGGCACTGGCGTGGGACCTACAGCTGCCATAGAGGATGAGAGGCACGGAGAGGGGGACAATGTGATGGAGAAGGGTGGTGAGGGACTCTCTGATCCTTTTGGAAAAGACAATGCAGCAGGCGATCCAAGAAGAGGAGGGGGAAAAAAGGATAAAAGAAAACTGGGAAGGAAAGATGAAAATAAAAATGATAAAATGAAATAACAAAAGAAATTGAAAATAAAGAAAGCAAAATGCAGGACAACGGCACCTGCATGGGACCTACCACTGCCATAGGGGATAAGCAGCACAGAAAGGGTGATGGTGCCATGGAGAGAGGCTTGTTGAGCCCTTTGTAAACTTAAATGGAAAAGGCAAGGCAGGAGGTGCTCCGAGAAGGAAAAAAATGGAAAAAAGAAAAGTGGAGAAGAAAGATGAAAATAAAATTTAAAGAATGAATTAAAATAAGAAGAGAAAATAAAGAAATCAAAATGCAGGACAAGGGAACCTGTGTGGGACCTACAGCTGCCATAGGGCATGAGCAGTACGGAGGGTGAGGGTGCAATGGAGAGAGGGTGTGATGCTGAGCCCTTTGTAAAGTTAAACACAAACACTCCAAGAAGAGGAGGAAAGAAGAGAAAAAAGAGAACTTGGGAGGGGAGATGAAAATAAAAGAGAAAAAAAAGTTAAAAAATAAATAGAAAATAAAATAAATCAAAATAAAGACCAAGACGAAGAATAACAGAGGAACCTGAGGAGAGCAAAGGCAGAGCGCAAGGGGGACAGCGAGTGTCACCCGGTATCGGCGGGTACCCCCGCCCCCGATCTGCGCTCCGCTCCCCGCTCGGCAACGCGTGACGTCACACAGGGGGACCCCGGCGCCGCGCATTGGCTGAGCGGGCGGCGCGGCCCCGCCCCGCGGGAGACCTGGGCCAATCAGCGCGGCGCGTGGCCTCCATGTGCGACCCACGTGGCCGCGCGGGGGGGGACGGACGGACGGGTGCCGCTCCGCGCGGGGGGCTCCGCGAGCGCGCAACGCGCGGGGGGGGGGAGGAAGAGAGAGAGAAACGGCGTTTCCCCTTTGTTCCCATCGCGTTCGTTCCCCAACGGCGCCGCCGGCCCCCGCAGCCCCGCTCGGGGCAACGCTCCGCAGGGGCAAAGCGGGAGTTCCGCGCCGCCCTCCGCGAGCGCGGAGCAGGAGACCAGCGAAGCGGTTCAACGGGCGCTCGCCTTGCCCTGCCCTGCCCCCCGCCTCCCCACCGGCCGCCGGGCGAGCGCAGCCGGTTGCCTACGTGACTCTGCCCATGCCCCGGCGCGGGGAGCGGGGACGTGTCACCGCTTTCTCCCCTCAGCTCCGGCTGTCCCCCCGACCCCCTCTGTATCCCCCCGAGAAGTCGGTTGTTCCCCCCTTCCTCCCTCCCCGAGCTGTCCCGCTCCCTCTATATCCCAAACTTTTCCCCCAGTTGCGGGGGGGGGTGTCCCGCGCGTCTCTTCCAAGGTGGGGGTGGAGGGACACGAGTGTCCCCAGCGCCCTTTGTCACCGGCCCCCGCAGCCCCCGCAGAAGTTTGAGGCGCAACTGCCCCGCCACCCTGCACTCACTTTTATTCTCCTTCTCGATGCGCTCCAGGTAGCTGGCGGCCTCCAGCAGCACCTGCACGTTGTACAGGAAGGTGTCCATGCCCGCCGCGGGGCTCGCCGTGTTGCAGATGTCCCCGAGAGGGCACCGCGCCCCCTCCGCGCCCCGCGGCTCCCTCCGCGGCCGCCCGCGCTTCCCCATCGCCCCGCCGCGCGCCCGGTGCTGCCACCGCCCCCGCCCGGCCCCCCGCGCCTGCGGAGTGCGAGCGGCTGCGGCTGCCGAGCGACGGGGGCGGGGCTGGGCTGTCCCCGCGGCTCCTGGGATGTCCCGCAGCCCCGGGGGTCTAGCACCCCCACAGCTGCAACGGCCCCCTCGCTTCCCGGGGTATCACGCGCACCCGGGATGTGCCGCACCCCCGGGGTGTTCACCACTCCCCGCAGCGACAAATACCCCCCTGTCCCCCGCGCTGCACCTCCGCGGTGTCCCGGGATGTCCAGCAGCCCCAGGATGTCCCGCAACCCCACAGTCGCAAAGGACCCCCTGCTCCCCGGTGTGTCCCACAAGCACACACCCCTGGGAGATGTCCCCCACCTCCCGCAGTGACAAATGTCCCCCTGTACCCCGCGCCGCACCCCTGAGATGTCCCGCACCCCCACACTACCAGAGGTGTCCTACACCCCCGGTGTCCCGCACCCCGGGGTACTCCACAGCACCCTCGCAGCGTCAGATGCCCCCCTGTCCCCTGCACACTCCCCACTCCTCTCAGGACACACAGTACCGCTGTGACTGTGGGGACCCCACTGCACCCACAACCAGGGCACGGGGCACCTGTGGTCCCCTTCTCACCCTGTGTCACCTCCCATCAGTGCCCAAGGGTCCTTGGCATCCAATTCCTCCTCCCTAACGCCCTTGGTAAGCCCAGCCCTGGAGTGCAGTCCCCAGCCCCAGCAGACCCCCAGTACAAAGGACCAGGATCTGACACCAAACTACTCCTTTTCCAACCAGTGCCCCCAAAAAGCCCTCCCTGGGTTCAGACTCCAAAAGGAATCAATAAGAGAGGGTGCACCAGCCTCGCCAGTCCCCAGGGTCCATCCCTTCACACCCAGGTCAGGGCCGGGCACACCATGGCTGGGCCATGTCCCTATTTTCCCCTTATTTTGCTGCCAGGCAGGTGGAGAAAGAGCTCCCTCACTGCAGGGAGAAGACACAGGACCTGACCTGGGCTTGGGAGGAAAAGGAGGACAAATGTTCACAACTCCGCAAGCCATCTGTGACCTCTGGTCTGTGAGTTTTGAGGTGGCAGTAGGAGGGGACCCCACTGTCACTAGGCTTACAGCAGGTGCCCTCTGACCCTCTCCTGGCTCCACTTCCACCTGCAGTGACAACACTCGACCTGTGGTGTTACATCAGCAGCACAAAACTCTGCTCCTGCCTGGTCGGTCAGGTTGGTCTGGATCTACCAGGGAGCCACGAGGGAGCAGCCAAGGTGAAGCATTGCCCCAGAGAGGTGCTGGGGCACAGGGACCTGCTGATGCCCGGCAGCCATGGGGCTCCATGGGCCTTGCTGGGCTCGCTGGCCTCACAGGGGCCAGGACCAGCTGGAGGAGAAGAGAGGTCTTGGTGGTGTTTAAAAAAAGCCATATTAGTAAGTGTTAATTAGTACCTGGAGCCCACAGCATCACGGGGACCTGAATCACCTGAGAAGGGAAGATGGCCCAGACAGCAGCACATGCAACCAAGTCCCTCTGGCTCCCAATTCCTGGGGGCCAGCAGGCTATTTTTGAGAAGCATGGCTGCAGGATGTCCTCGGTCACATGCCCTTCCCAGGGCAAGTGCCAAGGTGTTGGCTCTCCAGGCGGATCAGCCCAGCCCATCCCGTGGCCACGTGGCACCTCCGCAGCAACACCGCTGCTGCTGCATCAAAGATGCCATGACTTGTGTTGGATGGCACAGGGTGGACTGTGAGTGCCCAAAGATGGGAAATCCATGAACAATTAGGAAGGTGTGGGGCACGAAACATCAGCTGAATTTAGATGTGGCCTGGAGAAGAGTAGGAAAGGAGAAGCCTGGAGAAGAGTAAGAGCTTCATGTGCCAGGAACAGAGTGGGACAGCAGGCTCAGCACCCACAGCATGTGGCCATCCGCAACAGCAGGATTTCAGCTGTAAGAGAAAGAGCTGTCCAGAGGAGGAGGTGGAGGTGGCAGCCAGGCTGAGCCATAAAATACTACACTCAGGCGAGCAAAGAGCCCAGAATGTACTTGGCTTTTATTAACTCCACTAACTAGCTGAGATAAGACACGATTCCCACTTTACAAGTGTGCACCGGCAGACACTGCATTAAAATGTCAGGCAGAAAGTCTACGACTTTCTAATTGCACAGAGCCCAAGCCAAGGACACAACCCTGCTTCAACCAGAAAGCCAGGCATGAGAGGGTGCCCAGCTCAGCAGAGCGCTGAGAGCATCTTTCTGCCTGCTTACCAACAGGGAGAAGACTTCCTGAGACCTTAGCTTAAAGTATGAGAAGTCATCATTGAAAACACATCAGAGGCAGCAGAGTCAGACCATATCGGGTTGCTTAAAATTGATTTAAAAATCTCAGCTCCTCTCCCAGAAG
The DNA here is from genome assembly GCA_033558185.1 of Dromococcyx pavoninus. NCBI lineage: Eukaryota > Metazoa > Chordata > Aves > Cuculiformes > Neomorphidae > Dromococcyx > Dromococcyx pavoninus. The sequence continues at coordinate 2,057,562 of JAUMJL010000323.1, forward strand.
AAGATAAGGATGCAAATGGTCATCTGGAGTTCATACCGTAGATCCCATGCCCAATGGCAACAGCCTCTGTTTTCTCCTGCATCTCTTGGTCCTCCTCATGCTCCCGTACAACACTTCTGGGCTTTCTGGAGTGCTTTGTGTGAATAGGTGCTGATTCAGCTGTCGGTAGCAGATACTATTTTTCCCAGTGTGACATCCCCAGGTTCAAAAGTAGAACAATCATAATTTTGATTCTAGTTTAATTCTGAGAGTTGTTTTTCTTAAAAAAATAAAAAGTTACTTCCACAGAGAAAAGTAATCTGAATTATAAGTCTCTCCAAACAGCTTGCTCTGAAAGGGTTGGATCAGCTCTGCTGTGGCTGGCCAGGCTGCAGGATGTCCCAGATGTCCCTGAGAACCATGGTGGGTCTGGCCCAGTTTTGAGCTTCTGTCTGGGAGGGAACTGTGTCCTGGATCCTTTGATGCTCTGTTTCTTCTAACATTCTTCCTCTGGGCGCCTTCTTCTGGGCGCCCATCCTTGCCCACCACGGGCAAGACACCGAACTGGCCTGGCTGGCCTCATGCTTTGCTGCAGCAGCCTCAGCTCACAGGTTCCATCTGAATCCTGGCAGCCTGCACACGGCTGAATCCTTAGTGGAGAAGTGTTGAAGGCTCCACCTGAACACCTGAACACCTCCCATGGGTCCTTGTTCCCCCCAAGTTTGTATTCAGAGACAGCCCAGGGCAAGACACTGCTCAGACTCTCACCCATCAGTGTTGCCAGGAGGTACAAGAACACTTACCTGTCCTGTCTGCTCCTGGGAGAGCAGAGGGGTTTGGCATTTGTTAGAGAATGGGGCAGGGAGATACCAGCATTTCCAAGTGAATCATTGAAGGGCAGGATCTCCAACGGAATCGGCTCATGGTTTTGAGGGGATATGAGCTGGGGAGTACATTGCAAAAAACAGGGAAAGCACATGTACAGGTTGGAGACACAACACAGAAGGAGCAGTGAGGAAGGAGGTTTGCAGTTATCACCAGCTCCGTACCTCCAACAGCCGTGGTCCAGCACCTTCTTCCACTAAAGCCTCCTAATTACAGCCAATTAAGGGTGTTCTCTCTTTATTTGCTTTCTCTTTTACTTTGTTTAACCTTTGAGCTCACCCTGAAGTCTTATTGTCAACTTTTTCTCTCCAAGGCGATGATGGAGTTGTTTCTGGGGCAAAAGCAGAGGGACTGAGTGCAGCCCCAGGGGCCCATGGGAGTGGGAGACGGGGTGAGCTGGGGTGAGCCGGCGGCACGGCCCTGCTGCCCACGCCATCGGCACGGCTGCCACTGCCCGGGCACATCGCCAAAGCCTTGCTCACCACGTGGGAGATCCCTGGACCTTTTATCAGCAGCCCATGGCCACGTGCTGTCCTTGGTAGAGCACCACACAGCGAGGGGAGCGTGGCCCGGGGGTGCAGACGTCAGGCGCTTACGATGCTGCTGCCAAACTGACATCGTGGAAGTGGGTAAAATATCCACCCCATCCTTTTGGGATGGGGCCAGGTAAGAGGTCAGATTGCCAGAGTGCTTTTGTTTTACAGTGCTCCATAGCACAGCAAGGTGTGGGTTTAGGTGCAACGCTGCCTGGTGGTGTGAGGTGCCATGAAAAATCCTCTGGTTAGAGAGCAAGCATGCCATTCCACTCTGTCGTGGGTATCCAGTGTGTGTGTGTTGTGCCCTTCTTGGACCAAACAGTGAAAAACACAGCTACCTTTCTGACCATAAATGGTGAGTCCCCTTTGGTGGGTGTATTTTGACATTGTTCTGGTGGTATCATGCAGTCACAGCTTCTATTTCCCCACATCAGAGGTGTTATCTGTTCAGTTCTTCCAGTAGCAGCACCAGTGCAAGTCAGCCACTGGAAAGACCTGGCAAGGTTTGGAGAGAGTTTGAAAGCATGGGGGTCAGGACAACTGTGGATTTTGGTCTGCAAAGGCTCCTGGAGGCACCTGCTCTCTCTCTTTTCCGACTAATCCCATTGTAATCCTTTTATAAAATTTCACCTGCCTTTAAAAGTCTGTTGCTGCCCTTTTGGAAGGACAAACCTGTTTTCCAGGCAATAATTGAGCTGCCCATCTGCCAAGGGCTGGCATTTCTCACTGCACAAGAGTGATAGCAAGATATTAAAAAATTGTTTGGAGGGCTATCGCATCTCTTCTGGGTTTTTTTATGGACACAGTTGTTGTGGTGATGTGCTAGAGTTGGGCTGGAGCAGTTATAGCCTGGAGGGGGAGCAGATCACTGACAGATCCTATGTAACTCCTAAAGGCTCGACTTTACTGTTGGACCCAGGAAGTTTATGAGCTCAGGCCCAAGCCAAGAAGCTGCTGATGCTGCTGCTCCCAGGATGGTTATGGTTATTCCTATCAGGATGGTTATTCCAGCAGCACCGGTCAGTACCATCAGTCCTCACAGTCCCTTCGGGTGCCCATGTGGGATGCCCAGCAGCGCCCCAGTAACTGCTCTGTGTGGGCTGGGATCTTCCCACACCATACCCTTCACCAGGACACGCAGTGGGTTGAAGCAGAAAGCCTCCATCTGTCCTAAGAATCATGGGTATGAGGAACAGCGTTTTGTTTTTCAGCATTCCATTCTCCACTTTGATACAAGCCTTTGAGCTTCCAAATATCCAGGTGTTCATTTTTTCACTCGCAATCAGGTTTGCAAAAAAATCAGCCCCTGGCCTTGGCACTCAGCAGTGTGCCAGGCTGAGGGGCTTGCTTTGCAGATGAGCTCCATCCCAGGAGAAGCGCTGTTAGCATCGCTATTTGTGGTCAGTCTGACAATGAGCACAGGTGGGGCCCAGCTCCTCACCTGGGTATTTCATCAGGGTACAGAGAGCTGCCAGTACAGAGCACAGAGCTCAGTGAAATCCTGTATTTATTGTTCTCTCTTTCCAATCTTGGTACAAACAATTCACAATTCAGCTAAAGCCAGTGCTAAAAGTCCTCTCCATCATCACAGGTCCAAAATGTGGCTTCCATAGCGTAGCCAAAACCACCCTGACTGCCAGCAGGTTTAGGCTTTAGAAAGTCAGAGAACAAGCACTGGGCTTCCTCACCGGCCTTCATCACCCACGTGCCCACAGCACATCTGTAAAACAGCTCCCAAGTCCCCAGATGCAATGCTACATCAAAGCACCAGTGTTTCTCCAGATGCTGGGGACCCAGCCAGCTCTCGGACACTTCCCAGCATTCCCTTGTTCCTGATGATCCTCATCCCACCAGTGGGTAATTTATGGGGAAGAATCCAGTGTCACTCATCAAATATTTCCCTTGTTCAAAGAAAAAAGGGGAAAGCCTCATGGCAAGAAAAAAAATAGGGAGGTTTAAAGATGTATTTCTTCAATGTTCCAATCTGACTATTTTTTTTCACTGTTTTCAAAGCACAGGTAAACATCATGGACCACCAAACACATCCTCATTTTGAGGAGGAACTGCAGAAGAAGAAGAATGTTCCTATTTTCATTTCCTCTATAACATTCATCTGATTCCTTTCAAGAAATTTTCCAATTCAACCCAAGGATTTTAGAGGGAGTCAGTCAGGAAGTTTTGTGAGCAACGTTTTAATGGCCTATGAGTATCTCTGCTCCTGAGAATCCTTCATTAGTGAGAAATTAATAAACCTGGCTTTCCCCAGCACTGGCTACAGGCTGTACTGCCAGAGCCTTGGCTGCCCCTGATACGGCTGCCAATTGTCCCCAGTCCCCAGGGTGTGAGACGGGACTGGGATTTGCATCAGGACCATATGCCCTTCTGTGAAGCAGGTTCATGTTTGCAGCCCAGAGTTGTGTCTCTGCTTAGAGATGCTGTCAGGGCCCAAATCTCCCTTGGCCAGACCTGGGGGAGGAGGGGGATCCATCCAGCCTTCTCTTACAAAGCCGTTGTTACAATGACCTTTCACTCCCCCAGTTGCTCCCTAAATTTAAACAAGAGATAGAACAACCTAGAGGTGCCCCAGAGGATACCTTTGAGTGTCTGGGGTGCCTGCTCCAGCATGAGGTTGGTCCTCAGGCTCGGGACAGTCCTGACAGCTCTTTGTTGGGGCTCGGGGAAGCACCGTGGTTTCGCTGGGTGGATCTCATGCTGCCCAATGCCACAACAGGCACAGTAGGCAGCGGGGAGGGTGCGGTGCCATCATCATCTGTCATTCCTTTACTCTTTTTTTTCTGTGTGCTAGAAATAACTAAGCTAGAAATGGTGTTGATGTTTCCTCTTGCCTGCTTCTGTCCAGCTCAGCCAAACCACTTGTCTCAGATTCATTTATGCTGCTATTATTTACAGTTTCATCCTTCTAGTGCCCATAAAGTTTCTATGTTACCTCCTTTGAAACCCCTCCTTACAAGCTACCTGTGTAGTGGCTCCTGCTCTCCTCTGGCATTCATTAAACAAACCTGAGCTATGACCTCCCCTTTCACAACAAACATTTTCTTTTCCCACCCCCTTAATTGCCCTCCCCACTCTCCATCTTTCAATAGTGTTTACCTGCAAGTTTTCTCTTGGAGGCTGTGAGCTGGCACAATCTCTTCTTGGCTTGTATTAGTTCTTCACCATTCATGCTTCGCCATTCATAGCACTGATATAAAAATAATGAAGATTTTTTTTCTTGCCCACCCTTAAGGGAAAGCACACATATGGTCTTAAATTGTGTTGTGCCAGCAGAAAAAAAGCACATCTCTTGGTGGGTGGATTCACTGCTGAATATTCCTGGAGAGTCTGAGTGACTTCTTGTGAGGTGGATGTGGCCTGCTGAGATGGGTGGGAGGATGGACATGGAGAAAAGCCCAAAACCATGTCCCTGGTGAAAGGGGGCAACTGAAAGTTCTAGTTTTCCAGCTGCTGAACTGAAAATTTTACACTACTCTTAGGGATATACCAATTGATCCTCTGCCTAACAGCAAGTCTAGGCTTTGGGTTTTTGAGTTAAACTGAGTATCTTTGACATCCAACACATCGCTGAGATTTGTGCTTTCTGAGCCAGGGCTGAGGGCCGTTAGGACAAGCCTTGTGGGATATACAGGGAGCATGGAAACAGGGACCCACGCCTCCCAGTGCATGGTATTTTGAGCCTCTTCTCACTTTCAAATGCCTTATCTCTCTCGCCCCAGCTGGCCTTCTAGCTGATTTCATGGCAAATAACCTCTTCATCTCCCTGTATTCTCATGTTTTAGCTCAAGATGGGCTTCCCAAGGCACTGACAGTCATGAAGCCACGCATCCCTGGGACCATGCACAGATTCTAGCTGCTCAGGTGCCTCATTTTTCCCTTTTACCCCTTTGGGTTTCATGGCTCAGTGAGCTGACTGCAGGAAATAAAGATTACAGGAAGAGAAAGACAGTGGTTTTATGAGGAGAAGCATCCTGCGATGTTTCCTGCTGTTCTCCCACAAGATGACAGAGCACACAGAAGTGATGTCCAGGCATGCAGTGAGGATGGGGGCTGGGTTTCACCCTCCCTCGGGGCTGTCCCTTCAGCAATACCTTATTTCTGCTTTGCCAGGGCTTTCAGAGCTTGGTCTCACTGCACGGTCTGCATGAAGAAGAGATCCCAGCACACCCACGGACAAGATAATTTCCTTGGGTTTTGCTGCTAAATTGGGTTTTGCAATAGCTGGGGCAGGCGTTGACATGGGGAAATCCATCAGGTCACAGCTGACACTTGGCTTCAGTAACAGCAGCAACAAAATAACAGTGAAAAATGACCCACTGCCTGTCATAGGGTTCCCAGTTATTCTGAATAAAAGGCTGGGTAAAGCTTTAATTCAAAAAATTGATTAGGAAAAATGTTGTGTGCTAAAGGGGTCAGGCCTAGACCTGGCGTTACTGCTCGCCTGCAGCCAGCAGCAGGGGTCAGTGCCCAGGGAAGGACTGGAGGAGCCTGACAGGCACAGGCTGCTCAGATGGTTTTGGGGGGTGGGTGAAACTCAAGGACTCCGCTCTTGGCCCTGCTGCCAGCCCACGGTGGACAGTGGAAAGCAGCCCCAGTGTGGTGTCGGCAACGATGGAAACCTCCTGAGGAAGGGAGCGTGTGGCTCGGAGTTGGGAGGAGCTCTGCTTTGGGAGGAACCTCAGAGCAACCGGTGACACCAGCCAGATTGGTGTGGGAGCAATGCATCAAGAGACAACTCGCAAGTCTCGCAGTGTAATTACAGTTGCCTAATAATTTCCTTCATTTCTCACCAGCTTCTCCCCCCAACACCTTCATGACCTGTGGCACGGCTGCCTGGGCCACTCCGGACTGCTGGTAGGCAGGGTTTGACCCCAGGAGATGATGCAGAAGGGTTTCCTGGCACATTCCAAGAACAGAAAAATCACAGAAGTGTTTGGATGCAGTTTTGCTCATCTTTACTTGCTTGACATGATAATAATCAAATACAAATAGACCAGTCCTACTGCTTCCCAAGCTCCCGGTGTTGTAAGGTGAGGGCAAAACCAGAGGGGATCTGCTGGGTCATTTAGTCCCACTCCTGCTATTCTAAGCAGCCGCGTCACATAATCCCCATCACAAATTTCCCAGCCTCCCGGCAGCCCCCACCAGTTAATACCCATTTGTTCCTGTGCCAGCGTTATCTGCGGTTTAAAAGCTATTCTCTCTCCCCAGTATTTCCCTGGGGCTTCCCCCTCTCGCTGTAACTAAGGAGAAGGATTGTGCATCCTTCCAGGCTGATCCTGCCCAACATCCCCGGGCTCTGCCCCAGACACTGTCGACCATTGCACCCCTGGAAAGTCACAGCATCTCAGCTCCCAGTTTGCCACCCACAGCCGAGCCACGCGAATGGCTTCTGATTTATTCCCAGCTGACTGAGATGCCCACTTTTCACACACACTATATCACAACAAAACCCACCACTGCCAGTCCCAACTCCTCTTTTGTGCAGGTCACAGTTCCACAGAGCAGGGGTGACATCCCCAGCCCCTCCGCTCCCCTTGGGCAGTGTGTTTCCCACTTTGCAGCTCATTTACTGATCCTCACCTGGTCCAGTTGCAACAACAACTTCTCACATGGCACTGTCAGATACATGTCTGAAGAAGAGATTTGATCTGTTGCATTGCTTGGCCTAGAAAAATTGCTGGTTGTAAAGGAAAAAAAGTCAGTGTGACCTGTTCATTGCACTTTTAACCCTTTCCCTGACCTCTCCAGGCCTCTGTTGTTTCTCCTAGAAGCAGTAGGATCCTCCAAAGAGCAAACTGCTTGCAGAGTAAAACCAAATAAAACGCACCTAAACCAACACACAGGACAGGAGCAGTGGCTGTGGGTCCCTGGCAGGGCTGGCCAGGCAGCACCTTCAGCAGGAACATGCTTGCTCCATGTTATTGCCTCACTGCCCTGCACTGGGTATTGCCCTGCCTGGGCTCTCCTACAGCACCCTTTGTTCAGGGCTCGCAAACCACTCCACAACCCTGCGAGTGTTCACTCTCAGAATGGTGGTGACAGAGGGGAACACAGGTTATCTGCTGTGTGCTTCAGATTGCTGAACTCAGTGAGTTCAGCCAGTTTAAATCTGTGGCTGCCAGGAGACTTGAATGACAATTTTCCAAACACTGGCCAGACTGTTTCACCACGAGTATCATTTTGGTAGTGCTTAGAGATGCTGTTTGCAAAGGTACCTCTCTAAACCCACTCAGAAATGCTCTCAGCACCTGCAGGAAGCTGAGCCCAATGCTCTTAGTTTGAACCTATCCCTGTTTATTTGTCTAACACTGAGAAACCAGTCCAGCCTGCAATGAGACAGCCCCATCCCTCAGAGCACTACAGCCTCCAGGGAATGGGAAAAAAGGATTTATTGGGGTGCTTGGAATCAGCAACAGGATTCATTGTCTCCGAACCAGTTGGTGTGATTCAGTTTTGGAGGCTGAGGGATGGAGACATGAATGTGCTGTGGGTTGTGGCTGGTGATGCAGGATGAGGGCAGCGAACCTTCTGTGGGGTTGGCACAGGAGGCCGGCGGTGGGACAGCACCGGCACGAGCTCGGGGCCAGGAGCTGGGGCACACGGGTGCCGAAGAAGGCGCTGTAGAAAACCAGTGGTGTTTTGATGGGCAGCCAAGCTGAAGCACTAAATCATACCGGGAGGCAAATAGGACACAGCCACCCAGTGCCACTGCCAGCAGGAACAGCCCATAGACTGAAGCAGCTGGAAAGCAGAGAGAGGCAGAGGTGGGAGCTGCAGGGTAAAAGCAGACAGTCCCACGTCCACCTGTGAGCCCATCCGGCACCACACAGGCTGGACATCACCCGTCATTTGGGCTGAAGCCAAACAAGTGAAAACTCACTGGATCCAGGCGTCATCCCTGTCCTCTCTCCCTGCCAAACCCTGCCCTGTGCAGGTTCCTCCCAGCCAGGCAGCCAGACACGGCGCAGGTTGGAGCAAAGACATAAATAAAAAGGTTAATATTTTCCACCCATCTCTCCCAGCTGCCGCGCACGTTGCAGCTGTTTCTCCCCAGTCACGTTGGCCGCGATACTCGTTGGGCTGGTATTTAATTGCCTCTCCCTAACGACGCATTAGGCAGGGTGTGATTCGCCAGTGCTGGTCAAACAGTGCAGATAAACCCAGTTTGCACACAAGGGCAGCGGAGCGGGGAAAACGTCACCGTCTGATCCTGCTCCCCTTCGGAGCCGGTGGCTCCAGACAGGGGTGGGATGCAAAGCAACACTGGGCTCAGCCTTTGGGAGGACAAAGGAAAATGTCAAATAGCAGCAGACACCCTGTGCTGCAGCAAGCCTGGGTGAAGCCATAAGTGTCCCAGGGCTGGGCTGCCGTGTGCTAGCTCAGGGCCTGGTCACATGTTGTTACAGCTCAGCACATTCCTTTTCTTCAGCTTTCTTTTATTTTTCCTGAATTTCAGGTGTAAAGATATTTTAAGGTTTCTTTTTTTTTTGCTATATTTTAACCTCAGTGTTGTGAGCACATACATGGGAGAAGGCAACTTCATTCTCACTTGGGAATCGCCCAGCTGGAAATTAAAAACACAACAGGCCATTAACTTAGGAGGCAGAAGGTCTGCTATAACACTAACATGAGCCCTTGGTGTTTCTCGAGACCTTGGTTTCAGCAGAAGCAGGTAAAAAAAGGAGGAATAAAGGGCAAGCTTCATCCCACAGCCACAGCTTCTCAACCCAGCTCTGCAGCACAGTGATGCTCAGAGCATCTCTGCCCTCCGTGGCACTCTCTCACTCCAGGGTCCGGCCAGGGAAGAGAGATTTTGCTAAAAATGAGAAAGAGAGAGTTAAAAATTACCCTGTTTTTGCAATGGGAGCATTGAAAAGCAATGCACGCCCTTCCTTGTGCTGGCTCAGGGCACAGACCTGTGTTGATGACTATGCCAGTACAGCCATGTTTTATAAAAAAAGGTAGAAGAGAGTAATCCCCTCTAGGGATACAGTGAGAAGGGCAGCTGCACACACCACAGGTGGATTTTAGAGTTTCTTAAATATTTACACAAACTATGCTGGTAGAGTGGCTTTTAAAAGACTGCAGATTTCCAACACACAGTGAGCTTTAACATACTCAAAAATTAAGTACCACCGATAAAATTAATTGGGGAATCGCCTGGCTTTGGACACCCTCAGTATTTTTAGGATGGTGGTTATGTGATCCTGCCTGCAGGAGTGGATTGGAGCCCATGGGTCATGCATGGGTCTGCAGGAGCCCGACAGCTCTGCCTCACTCTGCAGAAGGAAGACTTGCTTGGAATTGCACCAGGCTCCTGCATCCCATCCCTGGACCACTCAGCATCCTTCTCCCATTGCTAACAAGCCACACACACTCGATGAAACCAGCTGCTTGGTCACCAAGTTGCACATTAACGCCCACACCTACCACACAGGGTAATTTATGGGAAACTGTCAGATAACCCTGTCCTGGCGCCCGGCATCCTGGCACCTGGCACTCAGCACCCAGGGTGCGCCCGGGCACAGGGGACACCAGGGACGCCACCAATGCCTGTTCGGACACAAGCTGGGAGGAAGCAAGCAAACAACAACAAAAAAAGGGATTGTTTGTTGGAAGCTCACTGGAACAGGAGGAAATCAAGGGTGTGTCAAAAGGGAGAAGCACAAAGCCAGCGGGAAACAGCGTTCATTTATAAACTTTTAGAGGGCGGCAGTGAACAATGGGGTGGGAGTTTTTACCCCACTCAGAAATGGAGGAGGAATCTGGGTCTGTCTGTTGCTGCTGGTGCGGCAGCACAGGCTTGCTGGGGATCCCTGGCTGAGTCACAGAACGACCAGAGCTGAAAAAGACCCACAAGGTCCATTGAGTCCAACTCCTGTCCCTGCACAGGACACCCCCACCATTCACATCGTGTGTCTGAGGGCAATGTCCAAATGCTTCTTGAAGATTGCCAGGCTTGGTGTGTGACTGCTTCCCTGGGGAGCTGTTCCAGTGTTCCACCACCCTCTGGGAGAACAACCTTTTCCTCATATCCAACCTAACCCTCCCCTGCTGCATGTTCTGCCATTCCCTTGGGTCCTATCATTGGTCACCAGAGAGAAGAGATCAGCTCCTGCTCCTCCTCCTTCCCTTGTGAGGAAGCTGCAAATGGCAATGTTGTTCCCCCTCAGTCTCCTCTTCTCCAGGCTGAACAGACCAAGTGATTTCAGTCCTTCCTCATATGATTTCCCCTCTAAACCCTTCACCAGCTTTGTGGCCGCCTCTGGACACTCTCAAGTAGCTTCGTAACATTTTTCAACTGCAGCCCCAAAACTGCAGCCAGTACTTGAGGTGAGGCTGCACCAGTGTGGAATGGAGTGGGAAAAGCACCTCCCTCACCCAGCTGGCAGTGCTGGGCTTGATGCTCCCCAGGACACAGTTGGCCCTCTTGGCTGCTGTGGGACCCAAGGGTCTCCAGGGTGGAGCTCCGTTGCCTATCCAGAGTCATACCCACGGCAGGTGGGCACAGAATGCTTCCCAAAGCCCCACTGGGCCAAAATTCTGCACTGGTAATGGCAAAGAGGTGCACAGCACCCACCACCCATGCTCCCTCCCTGGGGTGGAAGGGAGCACCCATCAGTGGGCAGGGTTGGGGTAGATCCCCATTCCCACGCAGCAGTGCCCCTGAGCACATTTCAGAGCTGGCAACATGACAGCAAAGCTCACCCTGCTCATCTGGTGTCCATGAGCCATTTGTGGCTTCTTGCACATCCCATTTCTAATGACTTTTCTCTGGTGTCCAGGGAGCGTCCAGGCGAGCCAGGGCTGGTGGTAAGTACACCCTGGCCTTGTTTCCCAAGCACAGGAATGGAGGCAGGAGCAGGCAGAGGTTCAGAAGCATCACCAGACCAGCTCTTATTCACTATGCTCTCGGCCAAGGGGCCCTTCAGCTCTCCACCCACCCTCTGCAATATTTTGACACAAGCCCAGGAGCCATGGCCAGGCACCCCACCTCACAGCGTGCTCTCCTGTGCAAAGTTTAAGCCATGGTGGATGGCAAGTTAACAAGCACCCCACCAAGCCCCAATGAATGGATTTGATGATCATCTCAGTCCTGTCTTACCCTTTCATCCCCAATCAGAAGGAAAATCAATATGTTTTTTCAATCAAAACATTTTTGGAAAGGACCCTCACTAGCTATTTAAGCTGGGCTTCTCCATCCCCATCATCTCCATCCCCCTTGCTGTTTCTCAGCCCTCAGAGAGGAGCCAAAGCAAGTACCAAACCTGAGCCCTCTGCCTCAGCTCCCCAGGGACACAGGTTAGCAGAACTGGACTCAGCCACAATCAAGAGTTCAAGGGCTTGCTGAAGGGCAGCAGACTGGGCTTTAAGCACAAAAAGGGCACAGCTGAAACCAAGTAAATCAGTTAAGCAGGTGTTTAAGGCCAAGGAGGTAAAGCCAAGTGCATGGATGAACTCTGCAGAGTGAGGCCCAAGCAAAGAAATTTTGTGACTGCAGCTTCCTGCTGCCTAGGGCAATTTTAAACTCATATAAAAATTAAATCTACATTACAGGAAAATTCTTCTACAGATTCTTCCTGCTTTAAAAATGTTTGGTGTTTTTTTTTTTCCTCAAATGGCTTTTGCACATTTTTTCCCCAGCAGAAATGGCTGTGGAAAGCAGTAATCCTGGCAAAGGTGAAATGAAAAGTAGAAATGACAAAGGTGTTTTTGCTGAGAACTTTAGAAGCTTTGGAGCATACACACAGGTATCTGCACATGTGTGTATACACCCACATTTGTAACCCCCCACCCCCAGTTTTCCTACCCACATTTAATGCTCTCTCTGGTGACTGCAGCTTCTTGCAGTGCTAATGACACCAGCAAGGGGACTTGCAGAGACAGAAGGTAGACACAGTGTCGATGGAAGAGCAGTAGGATGAAAGGAGCCATCAGGAACTTGATCCTGGCTCTGGATCCCAGCTCTCTGGTGAGGCAGCTGGGCAGTGGGGCAGGAGTGTTCTTCCTGGCCACTGCAGCACAGGAGGGGCCACCCCAGTCCTTGGCTACAACACTGGCAGCGCTTTGGTTAACAGGGGAGCCAAAGACGTATTGTCATTTCTTTAGGGCTGGGCAAATTACAACAACTAAGCCTAAAATCAATACATATTCACATCGAGCAAATTAGAGGCAGCTGTCAAAAATGGCACATACTGGTGTGTGTTCCTTGAAAAGCCCAGCTGGCTTCATGCAGCCAAAGCTATTTAATCCATATGCCAGGATCAGGCTGACACAAGGGAACTTCTGCACATACCAGACCTTCTTCTTTCTCATTATTGGTATGTTCCCCTTTTAATCTAAATTTTCCAGATTTTAAGCCATCTGAGGGCTGTAGAAATTTGGGCATTAGGGCTGGCAAAGCAGTCTTTACAGTTCACCTGGTGGTGGAAAATCTTGTTGCTGACCCACAGGTCTGAAGAGTTTGCCCTTTTAAAATCCATCTAAAAGCTAGAAGGGTTCCTTCTAGCTGCTGCTGCCAGCCCATGCCCCCAGGCAACTTGGAAAGGAGAGCAGCACATCCAGTGGATAAGCTTTGGCTTCGCAGTCCATATCAGCCAAGAGACAACAGTGATGGAACCTGGGCACAGCAGCTCCTGCTCTAATGCTTTTCCGACCATTCCACTGGGATATCCAGGACCACTCGATGCTCACACAGTGCCTCAGCAGCAATTACCTGGTGTACGAGGCTCAGCCACCCCTGGCAGCTCTACTGCAAATCTCAGACTTCTGTTCAAAGTTATTTAATTACAGTAAGAACCACTTTTCCTCTCTCAAAGACTGCCAGAGCGTCATCACACAGAGTTAATTTGCAGCCTCTCCTTTAAGCACTTGGGCACAGAGAGGCTCCCAGGGAGCAGCAGCAGCTCCCTGCCCAGCCAAGCAGGAGGAGGGCTCAGAGCTGCCTCTCACAGCATCCCCTCAGTTCATTAAGAATGAAAGTCAAAGCACTAAAGATGCTCAAGATCATAAGTTGGTGTTAAAACAACGGCATTTCACAATCTCGTGGCTGTGAAGAGTGACCTGATTTATTGACCCATGGAGATGAGACTGGGCGAGCCTCTGTCCTTCTTTGCCTTGCACACCTATTCTGCATTTCTTTAACACCCTCTGCTTGCTGTCTAGGGTTGTCAGAGGCAGGTGCTGCTCTGTGTGTGACGCAGACAGCATTTCTACAGACACTGAGGGCGCGCAGCACTGTGTTTCCATTCACCCAGATGCTACGTTGGTTCTTTCTTGTAATGCTGATTTCTCTGAGCACATGTTTTTTTCTCAGTTTCTGGTCAATCAGTGGCATTGTCAGCCCTGATTGGTTCTAAATGGGAGCAGGGACCCTATTTTGGGGTCACCCTCCACTGGCCAGCAGAGCTCCCCTGTGTTCAAGGGCAGCACCTGGGCTGCACCAGGATTAAAGGCCAAATCCTGAGCTCACGGGGGGTTAATTCAGTGTGGGTGGTTTGCCAAAATGCACCCCAAAAAGGAACTGGTGCTGCATGAGGAGCCTCAGTGAGCTGTGCCATGTTGTGTGTGGTTTCAGGAGGGCTGGAGGTGCTGTCTGGAAGCCGGGTCCCTCCAGGGAAGCCTTTGACCTGCTCGCACGAACCCTCTGCGGGCTGAAGGCTCAGACGAGATTATTTTCACACAGATAAAGGTGCTGATCCCCTGATCAGCTTTCATGTGTGTACCGTGCTTTCAAGCCTAAAATGCCCAATGCAAGGAAATCATCAAGAATATTTCCCCTTGTCCTTCCCTGTTTGCACAAAGCTCGTTTTTAAATGAGGTGATGGGACACCCCATTGTTTCTGGCAGTGTTTGTAAAAAGGGTCAACAGCCCCAGCAAGCAGGTGGTACCACAGCATCCTTGCCAGACTGGCAGGATGTCCTGGGAATGCTGACTCGCGCCTTCATCCTCACCCTGAGAAGGCTTTTGGGGCATCTCCAGTACCATAAAGCAACCAGAGAGATAGAAATCCAGCCAAAAGGAGTAATTCTGCCCAAACTAACTGGTGTTAAGAAAAATCACTCCATTAATCAAATATTTTCCAATTACCCAGACCATGGCAGAGCGAAGTCTGCCTGATGTGCCCCTTCCAGGTCATTAAATAAATCCAGGAGGGCCCAGCTGCTCCAGCTGAAGGTGAATGATCGCATTTAGGGGACATGCCAGCCAGGAGATCAATGCTCAAATGGATGCAGTTACTCAGTAGATGTAAACACTGTTGAATAAATCCAAATAGACTCTAATTATTTACACAGTGTATTCCTAATGCTGGTTGAATGTTGACTGTTACCAACTTGAAAATAAAACTGAAGCCAGGCGAGGTAAATAACTTAATTAACATGTGCAATATGTACATACAAAGATATGTAATATATGTAATTACAGGAATTGGTGTTTGAGAGAGTTGTCTAGCCAGGAGAAGGAAGGAGTAAGTACTGAAAACACGTTGCTAGTGCCTGCTAGAGAGGGAGGCATGTTATAAGTCACTGGAAGAAGAAAGTGGTTGTTGATATTTGGGGAAGGGAGTTCTTGCCCCTTCTGCTGAGTGGATTTGACAGCCAACTTCTCCATCTTGTCAAAGAATCACAGATTGGTTTGGGTTGGAAGGGACTTAAATACCATTCAGTTCCAACCCCCTGCCACAGGATCAGGGTCCTCAAAGCCCTGTCCAACCCGGTCTTGAACACCTCCAGGGATGGGGCAGCCCCAGCTTCTCTGGGCAACCTGGGCCAGTGTCTCACCACCCTCACAAGAAAACATTTCTTCTTAATGTCTAATCTAAATCTCCCCTCTTTCAGCTTAAAACCACTCCCCTCATCCTATTCCTGCCCTCCTGACTCCCTGACCCCCTCCCCAGCTTTGCTGTAGCCCCCTTTAAGTGCCTGCAAGGCTGCTCCCTAAGTCTTATCTGAACCTTCTCTTCTCTACACTCAACAACCGCAACTCTCTCAGCCTGTCCTCATACAGGAGGTGCTCCAGCTCCCTCATCATCTCCATGGCCTCCTCTGGCCTCACTCTAACAGATCCATGTCCTTCCTGTGCTGAGTGTTCCAGAACTGAATGCAGAACTCCAGGTGAGGTCCCACAAGAATAGAGTCAAGTCTGCTCCCTCCACGTAAAGAACCGAGGCAGGAAGTGTCCAACATCCAAGGGCAAAGCACTGTGTATAAACTGCAACTACTGCTGTGTATTCACACCATCTTCTGTAGGTAATATTTAGCATCCAGTGAAGATGTAACTCAGGAAAGGATGAGGCTTCAGTCCTCTGGAACACCGAGGCCCCAGCACAGCAGTGCCTGGGACCATGTTTGCATCCCCCACTCAGGTGATAAAGCAGAGTCCGGGATCATTTATCCTCCCTGCTCTGCTGGGCCCTTGCTTTGGCCACAGATCCCTTTGCATGGGTCACTTCTACTGCAGGCCCCAGAGACACCTTCAGGTGAACCAGCCATGCTGAGCAAGGCTTACCTGCTGCTACAGCCTCCCCTTCTCCAGCCCAAACATCTGGCAGGTGGCACACAAGGAGCAGCAAGGTAAATGTTCTCCATTTCACGACCCACCTGGGCTTCAAGCTGGAAGTGTGGGAAAGGCAAGAACTATTCCTTGTACCTGTTCTTGCTGAGGGGGAAACACCACACAATTGCTTGTGTGGCTGATGAACGTGCAACTGCACACATTAAATACATTTATCCTTCAGTTTCCTCAAGGCACTGGTTGGAATTCCTCTTTAATCAAGTTTGATGGTTGGTGTCCAAGGGACTGGGTTCCACACCCGAGTAGTCTCAGGGCAGACGGCTCCTCAGCACGCAGAGGGGTGCAGTGATGGCCTCCAACAGGCAGGCACTGGTGCAGCAGCAAGGCGAGTCCATCCCCCACCTTGGGTTAGTGCTAGATTTCTTTATAAACAGCATTTTAAAATCAAGCCACCTCCACAGCAGGCACAGTGGGGGGCTGAGTTAATACAAGTTTAATGAAGTTTTGAAAGTTTGTACAACAGGGAACAGGAACGAGGTGGTGTCCCACCAGCTGCTTTATTGCACCGTGTGGCCACCAGCATGGGGACTCAAAATGTCCCCAAGCCTTAGGGCTGTTGTGCCAAGCACCAGCTTGCGAGACACACTGGGTCAGGTACCCACACTGCCGCTAACATGGAGACCTTCACAAAGAAGGTACATTCATTAATGGTCAATTAGCTGCTCTCAGCACCCTGGAGACAGAAAACCAGCCACCTGCAGTAATCTTGCCCAGGGGAGGGAAAGGGCTTGGCCGTCAGGATGTTCACCAGGAAACTCTGTCCCTGAGGGGTCCTCAGGTGTGACAGCTGCTTGCCACGCTGGGGGCTGCCTCTCCCTGCTGCAGCTCAGCAACTGGTGTTGAGGCCTCTGCAAAGCAAACACTCAGAGGCGTTGTTTGACTTCTGGTGCATCAAGCTGAGGGGCTGAACAAGCAACTTGCTCTTCTGTAGTTCTCCCAGCATTGGTGACCATGCTAAATCAGGGCATTAATTCAAGCACCTTGGTTTAAGCAATGTTTGAGCTTTCTGTACCTTCAGGAGGAGAGGGATGAGCACCGTGCTTGGTGAGGAGGTCAGGGAGCAGCCAGCAGCTGACGTGCTGAAGGGCAAAACCAGCACCAACTGGCAACATCTGCCGGGAAGCAGAAGTGTCCATTCAGATCCGTCCCTGGGACAACACCACCACTCCAGGGCATTTTAGTTATTCCTTATGGAGTTTTACTGCTCAACTGCCCTGAAAACCCAGAGCACAACTTTTGTTTTGCAAATAACATTTGCAAATTAAACATTTGCAAAAGCCAGAGCAGGGTCTGGAGGCAGCCAGAGCGAGCTTTCACTGCAAATGCTAAACAAAAAGCACCTGGAAATTAAGGCACCGAAGTAAGCACGACAGAAAGGTGCAGGATCCTTTGGCACTGGTGGATACTGGATACTTTCCCCTGCAGAGATGGGGAGCTCTGGCAAGGGCCTTCAGCAGCCTCTGACTCCCCTGGCCATGGGAGGTGAGGGCCTGGGCAGCTCTGGCACAGCTGGGGTGAAACCTGATTTGAGATCAGTCATTTCCCGCATCCCGCCTGGGACTGACACAAAACTCCCTCCAAACGCAGAGAGAGAAGGACACAAAGCCAGGAGGGGACGTCCCCTTCCCCACGTGGCAATGGCAGCTGTGCACCAGTTACAGCCAATGTTTCCAGGCGAGGTGCTCAACCCTGGCGTGCGCAGCCAAAGCCAACACACCCCCTTTCCCCAGTCCAAAGCCCTCCAGCATCAGCACTGGGAGCTGATGGGTCCCCCACTGGCATGGGCAAGGGGATTTGGCCTGAGCTTCCATTGCATCTCCTGGAGTCCAGGCAGCCCAGTCCAGCTGGTAGAGTAGGGTGGGCAGTAAACCTCAGCTCCATGTTTGCTGGCAGCCAGAATTTGTTCTCTTCCTTTTCATTTAATATATCTAACCTTAAAATCAAACAACAATCAGAAGCTGCTGGCAGCAAAGGACCACGCACAGTGAGGAGTGGCATTGGCTTCTGACAGAGCTGAGCGGTGGCTGCCACAGCCCCTCGGGGCAATGCCAAGGGACATGGCCTCTGCTGACCTGGGCTGGAACCCCACAGCAAGACTCCCCTGTACCAGGCAGAGCTTCATCAGGAGGCAGAGGAGGAGAGCTGCACATGGGGGGCAAAGGGCACCTCCACCCCCGTGGTGTCTGCGCTGCTGGTGCTGGTGAGCAGGCACCACTCTGGGACACAAGTCTTTGCAGGCTGTGACAGTCACCCCGTGCACTTACCCTGCTGCATGGTCAGACTTGGTACAAAATGCAGCCTGAGACTCTGCCAGGATAACACCACGTGTTTTCCCTGTTTGGCCCCCAGCACCAGGTCTGGGGCACAGCACAGCTTGATTCAGAGGCTAAAGCCGAGGATCTGCACTAATGTCACACTTACTCGTAAGATCCTGGAGGCGAAAACACTTGCATCTGGCTTGTGAGCTCAAGCCTTTGATTTTCTCTTAGTTTGTTCCTGTGCAAACATTGACCAGGGACAGCAAGGAGAAACTAGCAAAACCAGGCAAGACAGACTGAAAAGGAAGTTCTGCTAAACACGTGCTGCAAATGCTTCCAGCCATCATTTTTCCTTTATGATGTGCTTCATTTACAGGCACATCCCAAGTAAGAAACACACTGACAACACCTTCCAATTTTAAAAGCAAACACGCCTTTTTCTATCTCGGACACAATTCAGAGTATCTGTCTTTTTGATTACCATATATGAGAGATGTAATATTATATAATACAATAACATATTTAGATTGTGTATCTATATTTTAAAATGTATCTGTCTCCATCCTCTCCCCCTCTCTCCTCCTCTCTGATTTTCCATACACAACAGCTAACAGCACAACAGTTAAGTCCCTTACCAAGTCTGACTAACAGTAAAAAAACCTGTTACAAATCAAAACGAAGGTCCGAGTTGTCCAGGATCCCGTTTCCCACAAATACTTGGAGCAAAGCATAAAACCAGAGTGAGCATGCAGTGATGCTTCCCAAGAACTTGCCCTCAGCCTTAAGCACTGTGCAGTTCAGAGGCTGAGACTGAGACCGAAATGCCAAGCATGCCTTAGGCAGAATTTATCTGCTGAGGAGCAAAGAGGAACAAACAGGTTGGCAGTGGCAAAGCACACCATTCCCTTTTAAAGAGTCCTGAAAATTTAGTATAACCCTCCCAACTGGCACAGCTGAACTTCCAAAGAAGCAGGTTTTTCTAGTACATACCTTCCTTCACTGTGAACCTTCCCAGAGCTACAGCTGCCATCACTTCTGGTTCTCCATCCACATACCCATAGCTCACCCAACGGGGAGATCAGCAAGGCTCTGCCCTGACCCCAAGACCTCTGCAAGTTCTCAGTTCTGGCCCCCCACACACACCTTCCACCTGGGTCTCCTGTCACTTTTGCCTCAACCATCCAGAAATGCTGAAAGCCCTCTGGCCTGTGGGTAAGGCTGCTAGAGAGAAAGTATGGAACATAAGGATATTCTTCTGCTCAGTGGAGTGAGTTTACAAGTGCAAAAAATACATATGTATTCTTAGCTACTCACAAACGGATGGAGGGGAATGAAGGAGCCTTGCCTCCCAAACAAAGCCCGCTCCGTTGCTGGATTCTGAAATGAATCAATAAAGAAAATGAGCCTGACAGCCAGATGTTTGCTTTCATCTCACTGCGCTGGAACTGGAATAAAGCCCACAAAATCTCCACGGAAATACTTTCTTTGAAAGGTCTTTGTTAATGGCTTTCCAACTGCAGGGAGCGAAGCAGCAAACGTGAAAGTCTGATGCCATCTAAAGGCAGCTTGAATTTTCACCTTTCCAAGGCTTTGCTTGACTTTGGGACTCTCAATCACAATTTCAGAGGCTGAGACTGAGACCGAAATGCCAAGCATGCCTTGGGCAGAATTTATCTGTTGAGGAGCAAAGAGGAACAAACAGGTTGGCAGTGGTACTTGGACTCTTGAATTTACATTGCTCCCTGAAGATACAGAAAGAAGAAGGGCACAACCAGTTGTAAAGGGACTTTAGGAATGCATCCAAGGGAATATTTTCTCTAACTCTCTGGTTCAGCACAACTGTGCTGTGTAGCTCCCACCACTGTAGTAATAGTATTGTGCTTAAAGGATTAAATATCTCCACAGACAACATCAGACAGGGCTGGAAGCACAAGCTGTATCCAGCTTTGTCCTGCAGTTCTCACCATCAGGCTTTGTTTCCTTTGCTTACAAGTTGATCAAACCTGACTGAAACTTTCCTTGCTGTGCACTGGTCCAAGCAAAAACTGCTTGGGTGTGTTCACATGTACTGCCAGCACACATAAAATATAAAGCAAACATAATCAAACACTTCCAAAGAATGAGACTGCAGGAAAAAACGTAATTTCTCCCCATTACATTCTGGCAATCTTTGCTTTTAGAAGTCTAAATTGCTGCTGGCTTTGCAACTGAGATTAGAAATTGCAGCAAAGAGCTGAATAACCTTCATATTAGTGGTCTGCTTTCCATTGCTCGCCTAAGACTCTGTGCAAGTTCAGACAATCTGCAAGTCTCTAAAACCAGGAGTTTAAACAGGCTCTGCGACAGAAGTGCCCATCTCCGCCCTCCTGGCCTTCCCCACCCAGCTCCTCACGCCCTTTGAGCTCTAAGTAGTGCT
The DNA here is from genome assembly GCA_033558185.1 of Dromococcyx pavoninus. Lineage (NCBI taxonomy): Eukaryota > Metazoa > Chordata > Aves > Cuculiformes > Neomorphidae > Dromococcyx > Dromococcyx pavoninus. The sequence continues at coordinate 2,078,229 of JAUMJL010000323.1, forward strand.
TTTCCATGAGTGCTCCATCTCATTTAATACAAAGAATCCCCGAAAGAACAAACACCAACCCACACAACAACCCCGCGGGTGAGGGGATGCATTTCCCTGCCCGTTTGCAGGAAGGAGATGAGGATTTTCCATCAGACCCACGAGCCCAGTCTGAGACACAGCAGCCCTTTCTCCCTGCCCCTGGCTCCTTAGCAGTATCTCCTATTTGAGAAGTTTCCACAGGCTACAACAGTGAAAACTTAACAGTTCTGCAAACTGGATTTGCAGAAAGTAGAAAATCTTCACCTGTTGAGCACCAGAGAAATTTATGCACATAGCAATTCATGCTTCATGCTCACCAGTGCACAGTGAACTCAACTGGCAAGGCAGGAAAGTATTGGTCAAAATAACAAAGTATTCAGTTCAAGCCAATTTGTCTACCAAGAGGACTGTTTATAGGTGACGCAAAAATAAGTCTTTTCACATTTTGGTCCCACACCTTCACATCCAGATGTCATAAAACCTCCTCATTTAAAAATCTGTTTCAGGAGAGCAGTGTGCAGAGTACATACACACAGAGTCCTGATGGACCTAGTGGGAGCAACCCAAAGGCTCTGAAATAAGGTGTGCAAAAGAGGGGAACAGTCCTGACAGGATGAAACCACCACAGGCTCCCAGGCACAAAGCCCCAGAACCGTTCCGTCTGGTGCTGCGGTGACTGAACCCACAGGGAGATGTGAGCCCTGTTCAACGTCTCAAACATTTATCCCTTCCCATCTGGTTCTTGAGCACAAAATACTTCTTTCTGCCATGATCCTCACTGGGGTAGAGAACAAATATGGTATCACTGATAGATATGAGTAATGTAATTGCAACACTTAAGGCCTGAAGAGAGGACAGTTGTGGTTAGTAGCTTAAATCAATCCAAGCATTTGTTCAGTAAAAAACACAGTGCACCTACTACAAATGTTATTCTGTTACACTGGAAATGTAGATACAAAAAAAAGGAAATAGCTAGTATAACTATATATAAAAAATATTTGTGGTTATAAATTAGGTGTTACATTGTTGTGTATTACCCACTGTATAGATATATGTATAATAGAGTTTATACACACACACTTATATACAAAAGAAATATATGAGAGCTCCTGCTCAAAGCTGGTTAGAAGGAAGCAAAGAAAGAGAAATTCCTTCAGGCTGCAATACGTGGCTGCAGTCACTCAATGAATTTGCACTAAAAAATGAAAAATCAAGGAAGAAGGATATTCAACTTTTTATTGATTTCCTGTTACTCACTTTCCAAACCAAAACTGATCAACAGTGTCAATACTGTTAACTGTAATTTGCTGTTAACTGTGCTACAAAAAAGCTCTGGTTGCCCAGTTCTGGAGAGGCAGCAGTCCTGGACTGCCTGTGCTATGCTGGATTAATCATAATGATTTAGAGAGCTAGAACTCCCCTTGAGCAGAGAACAGGATTTAAGGATGCATGTTCAACAGTGTAGGCAAAGCTTGCCTATGCAAGACAAGAGGACCATCTATTTCAAAGACTGCTTTTTGTTAGGTAAGACCTTTAGTATCAGATGTAAGAGCAGTAATACCAGATACATCACATCAAAAATACTAAACATTGTATAACTTTTTTTTGTCTCTAACATAACAAAAGGGTTACAGTTCATTATCAGAAAGAACTGTGTTCCTCATACAAAGGCAATGCTTTTATTTTAGGTAAGTTTTGGGGAAAAAAAACCATGAAGGATATGGTCTTTCAGCAGTGAGTATACTTTAGACTAAGAATTAAGAATTTAAGAATAAGTGAAAAGCAGTGTTTTCTAATACTATGGAAGAAAACAGAAACATCTTGCAGTCATAAAAATTGGAGCAACAGTCTATGTCACACGTTACTGTTGCTCCTCATTTTGTCCAGGTGCAGGTAAACTGCCTTCATACTTTTTCTTCAAGCCTTTCAAATATATACGCAAACTGTCTGGGTCCAGTCGAGAGTTTCTCGCAGTCTGAACCAGCCTCATTGCTAAATGGTACACAGCTCTCTGCTTCACCATCTCAGGAGTGCTCTTCTGCCTGTGCTGTTTTTAAAAACATTCACGTGCATAAAATAAGAAATCAGTTACATTCTGTTATTAAAATACTAATATTAGCTATTTTCCAGCCTATTTCTGATCTCCTGGTTCTTGGTTTGTACACTAACACTGCATCCAGCGCTCCCTAACCCTAAGCACTGCTTTGGGTTGTCACCTCAAGGTGACCTTCAGTATAACTTTTAAGACTGGTTCCAGACATCTATTTTCATAAAACTATGGGTAGTTCTTATCCTTTCAGAAACTGAAAATATATTTGAGCTTTATAAAAGCTGTGAATTAAAGTTTTATAATCTTCTAATACTTACCAAAATCTGTTTCGCAATATGATTTGTGATTTCCTTTGCATCCAAAATTATCGATGATGGTAGAGATGAAACTTCTGCAGCTTTTAATCCTAAACAGATAAAACACAAATCAGAATTTTCAATATAATTTTTTTTTGCTACCTTTGATACTATGTCTGCCAGAATTAACTTAGCCTGTTTTTTAAAAGGTGAAGTTTTCATTATTACTAAAGTAATTTTAATAAACATTTTCTCTTTTGATTTCATTCCTTTTTCCTTTGCCTATTCTGAGGAAATTCTGTGGCTTCACCAGGTGTTTTAATACTGTAGGGTTAAAACCAAAAAAGGGTCAAGAGCCCTGGAACTATTTCTTAGAATGTAACTTTGCTCAAATAAGGTAAAGCCAAGACACCAGCCCTGAGTTATTAAAGGTCTCCTGTTCTCTGAGAACACTCTGGAAACATGATTTTTCTGAGTTAATGGTGTTGTAGCATCTGAAACTGAGCTTGTGCTGCCAAAGGTAAATAAACATTCTGAAATTCTGATAAAGAAATGTTTAATCCAGTTAATTGAAGCTCGCCTGGAATAATTTGTAGTCTTCAGTTACCACTAGCTTGTAAAAGTCATGTGTAGCTAATTTCTTATTGATTAAATGTCATTTAAATCATGGATCTGACTTTAAAATCTAGCATTTGGAAACACATGGATTTCTGCAACTCTTTAAAATGTGTGGTTATGCCTTATTGTCACTCATTTTTTATTGACCCATAATCCATCAATCTGTACAGTCTTCAGTATGATTTACTCTGAAGTTCAGAGAATTAAAGCCACTTTCCTGAGAACATTAAAGCTTTAGTGGAACCTCTTAAAGTAGCCTTAGGTTGATACACAATAAAATTTTTATCCTTTTTTAAAGCAACTTGATTCCTCTTTGCTAATAAAAAAAAGGGCCAAGCTGCTATTTAACTGGTACATCATTACTTATGGCAGACACATAAGAGTTTTAAATAACGCAAACTCCAGCATTCACAGCTTTAAGTCTCTCCAGAACAATCCCTCACTTCTATAGGCAGGGATTAAATCAAGTCAAGCAGTGTGTGCTCAGAATGGCTCATCTCATTGAAACAGAGGTGATTCAAATAGCTACTGACATTAACAAAATGTTTTTTCACTATGACATTTCATAAAAGTTTTTCAGATTACACCAAACTACTCCCTGTGCGGTTACTTAAACCACACAAGTATTTGGAACATAGTACAGATTTGCAGTTGTTACTCTGTGAGAGAGATAGAAACTCAGCAGAAATCCTTCAGCAGAAGATTACTGTTAGATCCCTAATAACTGAAACAGCATCATATATAATCTTTACTAAATTAAAGCCATAGTGGACTCCATTACCGTAGTTCTTTTCCTCTGTATATCCTTTAGAGAGTGTGTAAGTGTAAGCTATTTTCTCCTTATTTCCAGCACTGCTTCTCACATGTTGTACTTCAAAATGGTAATTTTCCACATTGGGATATAAACCATCCATATGACACAGTTCCAGGAAATGTGTAGCAAACAATGTAAATGCCTAAATGAGGAAAAAAGAAAGAAAATTTACTATGGAAATTATCCTGGAATAAAGCACAATAAATAAGAAAAATTAAACAATCACACAGACGTCCAGGTTTTCCTCCAAAATGTTGAAAAGCTTTCTTTCAATTACTACAGCAAATTAAAATCTTTAAGCAATGAGTTCTACCCTTAGCAAGGATATATCTTCCAACTGGGCATTCTCCCACTCCTTGTTCAACAGAAGGAAAAGAATATCAGAAGTAACATGAAATCCACGATGCTCACAAAATTTGAGCAGGGTTAATCTGAATGATTGTCAAATGGTTCCCTTAATACTTGCAAGGAATGTTTTGCCAAAAGGAAGAGCTACAGAAAACATCTGAGCTTTTCAAACCCACCCACAGAAGTACTCTGAATAAACTCTGATGAGAAAGTGAACCCACCCACTCTTACATCAAAAAGCTGACAGCACCCAGAGGTTGATCACATAACTGGTAACAGAGGTGAAACTTCCAGCCCATGTAAACTCATCTTCCACTTTTCTGAACAATCCTCTACCCTCTGTGACCAATTCACAGGTGTGTGCAACTACCACCGTACTTCAGAAAGGTAACAGCCAGGTACAGAGGTTCACCTTTAGCATTCAAGCATACAAAGCTGTACTAAGCAAAATAAAGAGACTGAGTAATTATCTCTCTAGATAGAAATGTAAGCCTGCGAAAAAGCTGGAAGGAGATGGTGACCAGTGTAATAGAGGTAGTTTTCTTCATAGTAGCTTGTGTGGAGCTATGTTTTGGATTTGTGACCAAACCAGCATTGATAACACATCCAGACTGTAGCTCTTGTTGAGCAATGCTTGGTCAGCATCAAATCTTCTTCCACTTCCCACCCCGCCAGTGAGCACCAGCTGAAGGTGCACAAGAAGCTGGGAGGGGACACAGCTGGGACAGCTGACCCCAGTGACCAAAGGGATATTCCACACCATATGATGCAGCAATAAAAGCTGTGGAGAAGATGGAGAAAGGAAGGACATTCAGAGTGTCTTCCCAAGTAACCATCATATGTCATGAAGCCCTGCTTTCCTGAAAAGGGCCGAACCCTGCCTGCCGATAGGAAGTAGCCAATGAATTCCTTATCTTGCTTTGCTTTACCTATTAAACTGTCTCTATCTCACCCACAAGTTTTTGCACTTTCACCTTTCTGATTCTCCCCCCCCAGCCCACTGGGGGGTGTGAACAAGCACCTGGGTGGTGTTTAGCTGCCTCCTGGGGTTAAACCACGACAGTGAGCAAGCAGAAGCGTAGTTTATTTCAGCAATTTTTCTCTATCACTGTAGTTCTTACTATTCACCAGTTATGAAAAATACTATATTTAGACAAGAAATCGTTACACAACTGAAGTTAAAATAAAATATTTACTTTCAGTAGGACAAAACAATTATAAAGTTTAAATTTTTCTCAAAACAGCATTACCTTTAAATTTAACAGATATTCACAGGCAGCATAACAAATGCCAATACCTTCTTCAGCACTGGTTCCTCTGCCAAGTTCATCAATTATGATGAGTGACTTGTCATTAGCATTTTGTATGATGTATGTTAGCTAGGAAAATAGTTAATGTGTTATCATTCCTATAAATGCATTTTTTAAAAAACAAAACAACCTCATAGGAACACTGCTCCTAACAGGAATGCTTTGTGCTATTCAGATGAAACTTAATGCCGACATTTAAAAAATCTTGTCAGACCCATAAGTTTTACCTTTTCACAGCTTTCAAAGAGCTGTCAATTCTAATCAAGCAAACACTCACACTACAGTGGTCTTTCTCTTTACCATTTCTCGCATCACTCTCCCTTTCAGAGGGAACTGAAATGGCTTAGGCTCCTGCCAATAATCACTTAAGGCCTAAGAAACAACAAAACACTGAAGCTATTGCCCAAGAGAACACTAATTTTCATTTGTATTGGGATATCTTTTTATTTAAGACATGCCTGGTTTTCTGTGGTTTATCATCAAGGTAACAGATGGAAGCTGAATTTTTGACTACTTTTCAAAGTACTCTCTTTCAGTGGAAATACGCCAGTGAAATTTCGATTAGCTTGACAGTAACAATGAGCCTTGGACCCTGGATTAGCTATGTTTAATACCTCTCTCATTTCCTTCATGAACGTTGATGCATTTGTTTCTATATCATCATCCATACCTATTCTGGTAAAAATTTGCTCTGCAATTCGAAAAGAACAATACTCTGCTGGGACATAAGAACCTACAAAATAAGTAAAATACAAGTTTTCTCATATCTGTGTGACAAAAGACAATTTACCTGAATAAGTCAGTGGGGGGAAAAAAAACAGTTTTATACTTGGTTTTTATGCACTGCAGAGAAAGCATTTTATTCTATAAAGTTTCATAAGATTATGTTCTATCATTACGTTATAAGGGAAAAAATTATTGTATAGATGCCATGGTTAAAGCAGCTTATCAGTAAAACCTCAAGAAATCATATGCCTGAGGCTGTGTGCCAGTCTAAAGGGATACAAAAGTGAGAATAAACACTAGGATTAATTTACGTTTCTGTAGCCACTGAGTTACTAATTCTAAGGAATCTTGTTTTCCCAAAACCAGGATTATATTGTCTTTATCAGACTTTGAGGTTTATTAGTTTCATTGAATAGAAAAGAACAGGAAACCTGCCAAAAGACTTTACAGACTCCTTTACTCATATTAAACTCATGTTTTTGCAAGCAATTCCTGAAGAACTTGCAGTTGTTGGGAATTGCACCCACAAACACACGGTGGACAAATTTTACTCTCCACCACTAAGTAGTTTCATTCCAGCAGAGTTAGTGTCACCCTGTTAAGGTACTTCTCCTGTGCTAACAGTCTCATCTTTATCCTTAAGGTAAAAATCACGAGGAATTCCTGAGTATAGGGATGAGTCTCAGCTGGACTTCACAAACACTTGTTTGACTTTTAGAATTTTAGTGATAGAACCTTGCACTATTTATTATGACTTTTATTTGAACTAGTTGACTATTTATGAATTCTACTCAGCTGCAAGCACACTCCTTTAAATAACTGAGATGAGCTCAAGTTCCTCTATTCCTTTTGTATGACTAACACATACGTAGCTCGACGGGCAGATTTCAATGACAGTAGCTATCAGTCCAGCATAAGGTGCTACAGTGGGTTAAGGTGCTCCAAAGAATTAAAGTATACAACTGTGCTTCTCCTAAAGACAGTCTGGAGAGGCTTCCAGATACACAGACTGCCACAGGCTTCCAGTGTCAGACCCAAAACCTTGCAGTGGCCTCTGTCAACTACACCAGAGCTGGCAGGAGCAAACAGACTAAAAACTACCTGTTACTTCTTAGGTAGAATCTTATTCTAGAAGCCAAATCATTCAACTTCATAAATCCTTTTAACTAGGAAACAATAAATGTAGTAATACGGGACACTCCTACTCACCAATCTGTGCCATAATTTGACAAAGAGCAATCTGCTTTAGGTATGTTGATTTTCCACTCATATTTGGTCCTGTGATAATGACAAAATTGTTACCCTCTGTCAGGTAGGTGTTGTTAGACACAGGTTTTTCCACAGCTATCTTTTCAAGAATGGGATGCCATCCCTGCTTGATCGCTAAAGTATCTGTAAATTCTGGACGAACTACATGAGAAAAAGGATATGAAACATTGCAGAGTTAGTATGGAAACCTCTGCATTACTAAACTACTGCATTTTGAAATAAAGTAATTATTGCAGAGCGGAAGTTTAACTCTGTGGTCCTGATTCCTGTGATTTTGACTTTTCTGGAGTGAGTAAGACTAACAAGCAGCACTTGGGAAGAACCACCAGTCATTTTCAGATATAGATTCTTATCATGGAAGTCTTCATGATTTATTACCACAAAAAGAAACTAGCACTTCGTTTCTAAATCACCATTCTGTGTTTGAATTCTGTAGCAAGTAGGGTTGAACTCCAGTAATAAAGAAAAACACAAAAAGTGAAACTTGAACAGTAATTAAAACAGAAAACCTGAAAGCCAGTTTCATAGCTAATACATTTTAAATAATTTATTTTTACACTGCTATGAGCATATAAAGTACAGGGCTATTAATTCTGTTACTATTACATATGTACATTATTATATAAGCACGCGAAACATGAAGTAGCTGTCCTTTTATTTTTGTTATATTTTATCATATTGATTATTTGGGTGCATACAATGCCCACATAGATCCAACTGATACTGGGACTGTCTGTATGTATCGCTGTAAGAATACAGTGGTTTCTGAATTTATTTCAAATGCCTCTTCTTTGTCTACCTCACTGACAGCACCCCAGGCTAACAAAGAAGAGCTGTTTAAACGGAGCAGCCTACAAAAAAGAAGTGCCAAAACAGTTTTTCAGGTTTAAACTCTGGGGAATTCTAATTACCTGGTGTAGGCTTTAGTCATTTAATGATTTAGGTGATAGAGTGAAGTGGCAAGTGAAGAGGACTGAAAGCTACAAATGACAGCCCATTTCTTTTGGTGCCATTCATGCCTGGCTGGGCAAGTTGCAGGTGCAGATTTATATGAGAAGCAGAGTGGCTTTGGCCTTACTATTACTGCTGAAGAAAATACATGCTTTGATTCATTTGGCAGGAAAAGGTTGTGATGCCTCAAGCATATCAGTTACTGTGCAGTTACCTATCAGTTCATGTGCTATGACTGGAATCACCAGCACACGAAGATTCACAGTCCACATTGCAAAAGTAAACTGATTTTGCTCATGAACAGGAAATTACACAGCATCATAGGTACTGATGAGCTAATACACCTCCTGCAATGGCTTCCAGACCTGATTTAGTATTTACACCATATTGTACTGCAGGTAAGTATCTCAGGTCAGCATTAATTGAAGACAATGTGTTCATTTGTATATTGCCAAACAGGGCTAGGGAAGCAGCATGAACATTACGCAGGCAAACATGTGATCCTGGATTCCTCAGAAGACTCTACTTCCAAAAATGTCTAAAAGCCCTAAAGAAACTGAAGCAGATAAACAAAGGTAGTCACACATTTTGGTTTACAATATATACGTAACATTAATCTGCCTATAGCATCTTGTGCCCTTTTAGAACAGAAGGGTTAACTCAGAACGTCCACAAACTTCGTGCTTTTGAACAGAATATTCTTAAAGTGGGTATCTCAAAAGACTGGCTGGGAAGGCTTACAGCAGCTAAATGGCAGAATGCAATTTCAATGAACAGAAACAGAACAAACATCAGCACTAAACTGGCAAGGACAGACAAAACAGCCTGGATTTTCTCCAACAGGAGGGTCTTTATCTGGCTTATGACGGAATCAAAAGAATCTTACCATAATCAGAAAGAGTGCAGGCATGGGCAAAGGAAAGCAGCATGTCCAGCATCGACACAATGTCAGACAGCTTGTACAGGCAATGAATGTGTTCATAGATCTCATTCAGCAGTTTACACACTATCCTGAAATAAGACACGGATTTAGTTGTTGCACAGTACCAACTGTCACTCTACACAACTCATAGAACTAAAGCAAGATACTGATGATCATAGTGCATACCTTAGGATGGGAGGTGACTCATAAAATACAATCAACTCTGCTAGATGCAAGCAAATGTATAAATTTCTTTGAAACAAACTGAGAACTTACACCTCCACCTCAGATCAAATTCTCCTATTGGACACCAGACACATAGCTCAAATACCAACAGCTCAGAAGAAAGCGTCACAAAGAGAATGAACTAAAAATACACCTATGGAATCAAGTGTGTTTTATTAACACATCAAGTGCAACTCTAACTCCCTTAGGCCTCCATGTTAATAAAAACCCCACATTGTTTCCAGAAAGAATTTCCATGAAATTGACATGCAACATTACACTCAGTAAGTCTTCTGAAACAGAGAGCAGAGCAACGCGACACACAAAAACAGTTCTACTGTGCAAGGAACTGAATAAAATCAACAACTCTGCACTACAAAACCAATATATTCATTGTGTCATAATTCACCCATAAAAATTTAATGAATATGAAGGCCACCTTTCTTAATAAATGCCTATATTTTTGTAATCACTTTTAATACAACACACTTTGTGGGGCTCCATCAGTGCCACTTGGGATTGCTTCTGTAAGTAGCCCAGCTTAACCGAACGATAGCTTTAAGAAAACGTGCAATTGGCCATTAATTGGACAACACAAATGTAGTTAGAAAACATTAAACAGTTTTAAATGGCCTTACAGGTAGGTCATGTGATATATTTCCCTCAGGGACTCCTGACATCTTTCATTCATTTTTATTAAATCTGCTGAAGTGAAGCTGTATGTGTTTTTCATTTTAGTGATCTAAAGGGAATTCAAACCAACAATAAGAACTTGCCGTGTTATCAGAAACAAAAACAGTTTCTAGAAAGCAAACTGGGAGCAATACAGGGGAAAAAAGCAGAAAAAACAATGCCTGGTTTCATTTTCCCACATAATTTTTTATGAAAAATCCATATAAGAGAATGCAGTTATCAGCAAGATACACAACTAAATATTTACACAAAACATAATTGCATGTAATTGCCCATTTCTGACTATATTAAGTATAATTAGAAACAGGGCTGTTATAAGAACATAAATATACCTTCATTTACTTTTAGATATATTCATGGACATTGTTCTAATTGTTGCTTAAATGACTGTATAAGGGGTATTTTATTAACATATTATACATTTTATATACATGAAGTATAAAAACATATTATGAAAAAACATATCTAGCACAGATACCTTTGTGAATTCTGAAGGAAGTTGGCCATTAGGTAATGTTGAACAATCAACAGTCAGCTGGATAAAAAATCCACGAGCAGAGCTGAAACTCGTTTTCAATGGCAGGTTGTACTTTTCTGCAAGTTGTGTTATCATACCTACAGACCACAAAATGAGATTTGACCCAAATTACATACATGCACATCCATGTTTGTGTTGGGACAAAACAAGACTGCTTAAAATACAAAGAACAAAGAACCCAGATGCTTTAATTCAGGAAGCTAAACAAAATATTTACACATTTTATGCAGAATGTTTTAGTCAGAATAATTCTGTTATGTTACTTTAACTTTTTTGTACTTTTAGATGATAAGGAGCAACAGAGTTTTAAACACAAGAACCACAATATAATTGTTCAACTTCATTAAAATAAAACTGATTTCTTATCTACAAAAGAAGAATCTCAATATGCATCTCAAAATTACTCATTACTTATCAATGACAGTTTATACTAACACAATACTTTTTACATGTGAGAAAGTTCTAATACATATTATTTGTATTAAACAAATACATATTATATTACCATGTGGCTTCTACTTGCCAGGTGCAATGTACTTCAAACTCCACATGAATAAAAATCTTGGTTTAGAAATACCTGCTATGTCATCAACAATTTCTGTGTACGTTCTACGTGCTATGTCAAGGAATTCATTGATGTTAGGCTTAACAGCGTAGCATTTCTGGGTCCTCATATTCAGACATCCTTTTGTGTACCTTGTATCATCATTAATTACAGTTGTAATCTTTTCGAGTATCGTTCCAAATCTGCAATATTAGTTGTACCACTAATTAGCTGCATAATTCTTAACAATTTTTATTTGCAATATTGTCCCAAAATTACAAATAAGAGTACTACAAGTAACTGAAGCAAATTATCTACTGTTAAAATCAAACACTAAATTTCATGTCTATTTTTGCCTCAGAATGAAGTATGACTGTACCCAAGTCCAACTAAAGATACCATTCAAATCTTTGGAAGATATAAATTACTTCTCAAAGATACAGGCAACAGCTGATTTTTGCATTATTATGATAACTCTAGGAAATCACCACTTCTGTCTTTTCAGAATTATTTCTAATGGAGTGCAGTTCATCAGCAATTGCAGTATCACAGGTAACTTTCCATTTTGCTTTTTCCCTGTATTTGTTTGCTGGTTGAAAATTAGAATTTGTGACAATAAAATTCAGCTTTCAGGTAAAATAATTCAGCTACACCTATAAGAACTATAAAAAAGCAAAGATATGTCTCTAATCTTACAGACATTCTTAAGAAATATGAGAGCTTCTATCATACTAGCTAAAGTGTTACGATAAATACCTTGTATCTTCAAGAGAACTGTAATAAGCCTTTAGCAGTGGTGTGTTACAGCTTCTTAAAGCAGCCTGTTGAAGATTAAAACATGGACAGGAACAGTTACTTCTTTTTGCAGCCCTTTAAAGGACTGAATATTCTTAGATTCACTGAAGCTTATTAGCGGTTGTATAAGCACCTTATTGAATCTGAGCAGGAGCTTCAGTTAAATGTTTGCCATAAAATCAATTATTCAGGTAATGATTGGAATCCAGTTCTTAAGGAATATTAAACTCAAATACATATTTTCAATTGGCCTAAGAGTTAATAGATTACGTTGGCATTATTGTGTTCTGCAAGATATGAAGTAATTTTGGTTTTGACTCAACGATCTTTATTGGTCTCTTCCAACTTAGGTTATCGTATTCCATAGCCTATGAATTTTAACAAACTGCACTGTATTCAAATAAAGACAAAACCATCTGTACTTTATAAAAAAAAAACAATTACAGAAGACAGCTTACTTTTAGAGGTTCCACAAGTTCTAGAGTGTGCTTCAGGTAGATCAAATTTGTTATTTTTGATTCAGCAGTTTTAACCTGTTGAAAAATTTTACAAATATCGGAGGTGTTTGTGTGCCCATCTTACATAAGAACTTGCAGATCTCATACTGTTAACTGTAATAGGTTTATAGTTTTAATAAGACATGGACCTGTTACAGCAAGTGTAGAGGGCCACAAAAATGATCCAAGGGCTGGAGCACCTCTGCTAGGAAGAAAGGCTGAGAGAGTTGGGGTTGTTCACCCTGGAGAAGAGAAGGCTCCAGGGAGACCTTATTCTGTCCTTTCAGGACTTAAAGGGGGCTGATAAGAAAGATGGGGGCAAACTTTTTAGCCGGGCCTGTTGTAGCAGGACAAGGGATAATAGGTTTAAACTAAACGAGGGTACATTTAGACTAGATAAAGGAAGATATCTTTTACAATGAGGGTGGTGAAACACTGGCAGAGATTCCCCAGAGAGGAGGCAGATGCCCCATCCCTGGAAACGTTCAAAGTCAGGTTGCACTGGGCACTGAGCAAAACGAAATTTTTCTAACACTCTCCTACAAGAATCTCCTACTGCTGTAAAATAAGTTATACTCTCAATTTACAATAACTTTATTTTTTGTATTTTTAAGGTGCAGTCATTTTCTTATCCTCTGGGACAGCAAGAAGTCCTGATGTCAGAAAAAACACAAACAACTTTCAGTTTCAAAATTCACTGACTGCCTCTTTACTTCAGTCACTAGAGAAAGCACTGCAGAATTGCTGTGTGACTATTGTCTTCAAACACACGAAGTTTGTAGCAGAAGTATGAAAAAAACAAACCTCTACAAGGCTAAAAATGGAAGGACTGAAAACAGAGGGTTGTAGGTACTTATTAAGTACATTGCCCTTAGTTACAATAAGGATTTTTAAGAATTTAGAGAGGAGAGATTTCAGGATTTTGAGAAAGAGAAATGTCTTTTGAAAGCAAGAGATTGTGTATTGCATGTTATAACAAGATAACTGATCATCTAAGGTATATTTTGAAACATACTGTATCCTGCTTTGGAATTTGTACCAGAACTGAAAGTAGTTGTTCTGTATCCAGGAATTTTGAGATAACTGTAAAACAAAAGTGAAGAGATCAGAAATTGTCATAATATTTTTTTTTTATTTAAATGCACACAATTACTTTCATTCTATCTTCACACATTATTTACTAGGGGAAAAAAAAAAACAGGTTAGAAATAGCTGCTATCTAAATTATTTTCTCATAGCTATACTCACTATACCTAAGCATGCACTGATTATTGTACAAGCTGGCTATCATATCAACTCAGCAATATTCTTTTTGTTAGATTGACTCATATTTCAAAAATTAATACTAAATGATCCAACTTCAAGTGGACTAACTCATACTCTGGCATTGTATTTTTTTTCACATTTGCCCAGACTACTAAGTTTTATGAAGCAAAGGGAAAAAAATGCATATATAAAACAAGTATTACATCAGCAATGCCTCTATTTGTTTTTAATGTATACATTATGTATACTTGCATACTTCCAACATAGTGTGTAAAAAGCCAGAGAGGTGAAGAGACAAATTCAGATTCTCCTAAAAAGCTATTGGCTCACTGACTTCTATCCACTTTATCAGAGAAATTCACTTTTCTTGGTAAGATTTCTTCAAAAAGAAATCGAAAAGATTTCTTAAAAAAATTGTCCTCTAAATGTCACCTGACAAACCATTAAAAAACACTCTTCAAACATTCTGACTCACATTTCATCCTTTCATAGAGTAGGAAGAAAAGTTCAAAAATAGATATAGCACTATGTATTAAAAAATAAACTACTACCTGCTTGAAGACCAAAAAAGAGCTCCTCATCCTGGAGTAATTCCTGAACGCAGTCCAGTCTCATGTTAATTGATTCGGCATCAACCAGTGGCTCCAGGATATTGGACCTAAGTCTTCGACTTCCACCTGGTGTTTTCGTGTAATTTAGGACACCAAAAAGCGTGTGACTATTCCTTTGAAAATAAAGAAAAAAATGTGAAGTTTAGAAAGTCTCATTGTGCAGAACTACCATGCAACCAAGTACCAGACTGTACGCGACCAGCATTGTAGAAATTACTTTATCCACCCCTATTCCCTAGAGCTAAAGGAAAACAAAACAACTTTTAAAGCCTGGAGTGTTCATCTTGTATAAAATGGCATTTTAATCCAATAGAAAGAAATTCTTTCATTTCACAATCTGGCAAACCCACATCACTTAGAAGTTTGAATACAATATAGACATCGATGTAAAGATGACTGCACATCATCCCATCCTGCAACTCACTTGTAGGTTTTCCTATGCAAGAAATTTTGAGCTGAATTGTAATGCATTTCTCTCTCCAAATATTTTTTAAAAGCTCTGAATGGTATATAAATCTTGTGATACAGAAATAAATATAACAGTCAGCTCTTGGACACAAACATCGAGGAAACTTGGAGAAACGCAACTTAATAAAAGTGCAATTTGTAAACTTAAATATTCTTACCGAGAGTCTCTGTTATTAATCACTAGTTCAAGATTTTGTGCTGATGATGAATCTATCATAGCTGTTTTCTCACTCCCTTGGAAACGCACCTTGAGTGATTTAGGAGCATACACTGAATTTTGAATAAACTCAACATATTTTAGCAAAGCTGCAGCAGCCGCAAGGCAGTAGTACCTTGGAAAAAAACAATCCTTAATGAATGTTGAATGGTGCTATAAATACTGCAAAATGAGGCAGCACACTACAGAAATCACAGTCACACTTCTGTTTGAATTGATAGTGCTGAAAAAGCAGTATATTTTAACCATGCACTAACCCATGTTTCATTCACATACGTGCATGTAAATTAAACATCATGAATGTTTGAGTCTCTGTACACTTGACACCCCACATTGTACAGCTGGGATTGTGAACATACACATTTCACTTGTTAGTCATGACTTGAAATAAAGACCCTGGTCACCAAGTATCACCACTTTAAATTGTTGGAAAATATTTGCTGAGGCCAGAAATAAAGGCAATCATAGCTGTTAAGTTGTATCTCTAAGGGAAGAATGAAAAGGAGAACTTGGAAAGCTGTGAAAACTAATACATATATATGTATATAAATAAACACACACATACAATGGGCTTTCTATTTAAGTTTCTAGATATATCAGAAACACTGGAGGGCAACATAAAAGAACAGCTTTGATATGATTCTCTAATTTTTGCAACAAGCCAAAGACGTGTACTAAGTACTTAAAAAGCTATTAAAAACTTATCTGGACACAGCACGCTTTTTTCTTTTTTAAACATACTTTGACTGAACCTCCATCAAAATGGTGTTGAATTCAGACGCACACAACTGTTCTATGTACTCCAAACCCTTTGTTTCATTGAAGTATTTTCTTTGGACAGTTGTAAAAGTAACATTCTGCGAAGATGGGGGGGGAAACAAACAGTTTAAAAAGTTACAGAGGATTTTTCATCAGGCAGATTTCTCTATTTTTCTAGTGGGATGTGTTTCCAAGAGAACCTCTCAACTAATTCAGCAACGTGTCTTCAGAGAAGTGTTTATTCTAGCTTATTAGCCACACTATCATCACTCATCTTTCCTCCTCTCTGGTAGAGAGAACGTATAAAAAGGCTCACAGTACTGTTCTGAGCAAATTAACATCATCTTTTTCTTGGATTTTGCGTTTCCTCTCAAGAACTAGCTTCTCCAAATCTTAAATTTAACCTAGATTTGGTTAAAATTAATGACTTTTTGCAAAGAGTTATTTTCTTTTTGGGAAAAGTTATTGCTGTCATTGATGCTCACATTCAAACTGCAGTTTTCCTTTGCTGAGGTTCAAGACCAAGGCACCATTATTGAGCCTTCAATAGTAAATAGGGAAAAAAAATATGCAGGTCAACATAGCTGAATGTGTGCAAGAAAAAAGGAGAGTGGTCATGAAACAGAAGGGGACTTGAGACAAAGCCATCAGCAGTGTAGACATGGAAGCAATTCAAGTAGTTTTTTAAACATCCTTAAATACTCATAAATTCCAAATACTAGTTCATATCACCCTCTTCTACCCTGCCAGTGCACTTTTTCCTATTCTTTGATACATTAGTCCCATCTGTCCATCAGGGTGAGAGAACAAAGAAGGAGAAAAGGAAAATGTTTGATTTTTTCACCTCTGAATCTTTCCTAGGTTCAATATCGCTCAAATTACTTCAATGCCACAAATTCAAGGCTTTTAGCTATAATCAGTAAAATACTCATCTCTGTAATGGTCAGGATTAGAACTAGTTGGAGATGCACTTAGATTATTCTTTACCACGGTAAAATTAGGCCCAAAACTCATAGAAAACAAAATCTGACCACATTTAAGGCTCTAGAAGTTGTGTAAAACTATCAAATAATCATATAAAAGTGATGAACAAGAACTCTAAAATACGGAATAAGATTTAAGAGCTTACTTTGAAATGTTCTGTTATCAGACTGAATAATTTTGTTGTGTTCCCTGCATCACAAGCAGTGTTTGACATTATTATTTCTAGTGGTGTTAAAATCTTGAGTTTTGTAATAACCTGAACAAAAAATAATCAAAATAATTCAATAAAAATCCAGATATAATATTTTACACAACAATGAATCAGCAATAATTACAGAACCCTTCTATGTTAAAATCAGTTTCATGTAAATAAAGACCAAATTTCCTGGTAACTACTATGCTAATCAGTCATTTATCTGTATAGATACAGATATATAAATATACATGAAATTAAATTTTAAAAAAGCAGTGTCTATCCCCAGATACTTAAAGACAAAATCATTTGTCATCAAAGCAAGAGATGATAAATATCCAAAACTATATTCCATGGCTATGATGGGAGAAGGACTTATTTCCCATAGACAGCAGCTTTCAGGGCTTGTAGCTGAAAAGTTCATGGTGCTCTGGAAGATGAAGAAATGCAACAGGTCTGAATATTAATAATCATTTGATTGAGACTTGGTTTAGACTTTGTTCTAACCTCCTCATAACATTTATCTGTTTTACCTTTTATGGCTTGAAATGCATATTTAAACGAGCAGTTCTACTCTCAGACTGATGAAAAATATTTGTAAGTTCTACTGCTCTGTGCCCAATGCTCTTCAAAACAAGGCAGCTCTCTCCCACATGGTTCAAACACACTATTTTTTGCAGAAAGGCTATTTTTCTCTTGCAAAACAGCCTTTCCTCTCTATCTAAAACCCAAGGCACCATAAATAAAACAGCAGTTCTTACAACATTGCACATTTCCTAGAATATGTTACCTTCACTTCTGAGAGATTTCTACATACTGAAATTTTCATTTCCCATTATTCAGAAGCTTTTTTATGAAAGAAGGTCAGGACAATTAGCCTGTAAGGAATACAGCAATTAAGTATGTAACAATACCTTGGCGTAAGTCGTATTGTCCGCAAACTGCGATAATATCATCTCAGGATTTTTTAGGTCAATACTGGCCATTCCTACTTCACCTCTGGCAAGACCTCTTCCTTCTACTACAGCTACAACAACCGATGCAATGCTGTGAGCAGAGACTGCAGACGAGGATGTAACTGTAAAACAGTTAAGAGCCACTACTTCACATTCACAGAATCATACTCTGACATTCCAAGTGAAATACGTGTTACATTCCCATACACATAGAAAGCCCTTTCAATTTACCCAGCTTGGTTAAAAATTAAAAATTCTGGTTGCTGGATTCCTTACTTGCCTTACCACACCGTTTCCTTTTACAGCTGGACTCGATGACCTCAAAGGTCTTTTCCAATCAGAAGATTCTATGATTCTATGATTCTATACAGACAGGGTGCACTTTCTGAAGTATGAACATAATATTCTTACATTAAAAGACTGATTGAATGCATTCATTTAAGATTGCCAGAACTAATTATATTTCTGTAGCAAGCGAAAATACAGCTTCTGAGTCACTAACTCTGTACTAAACAAAAAAGATGTTTAATCCATGCCAAAAGTATGGCTATTCCTAAACACTTGCCATTTTAAATTCAAAATGCTGCATAGCCATCACTACTAGTTAAAATGAGGTGTATTAATTGCAGAGAGATACTGTAATGTTCCACTAAGAGTACAACTCTGATCAAGATGGCTTAGATCTCATCAATTTAAGGGGAATAAATGTCATATATATATTTCACCTGATTGTATGCTGAACTTATTAAACTACTGTAATATATAAATATATACCTACAGCACACTTGAAATCTAATAATTTGATATCCATTTTGGTGATTTTTTAAAAAATATTTTTAGTATCATAACATTTATTTGGCTTAAATTTTCTCAAATACCATCACAAACTCAAGTAATCTCATATCCTTCTTCAAATATAAAATCATAGGATCGTTTAGGTTGGAAAAGGCCTTTCAAATCATCAAGTCTAACTTCTAACATCACACTGGCAAGTCCATCACTAAACCATATCCCTAAGAACCACATCTGTATGTATTTTAAATATCTCCAGGGATGGTGACTCCACTAATTCCCTGGGCAGGGAATGCTTGACAGCTCCAATGCTTGATAGACCTCTCAGTGAAGAAATTTTTCCTAAAACCCAATCTAAACCTCTCCTGGTGCAACTCCAGGCCATTTCCCTTCATCCTATCAGTTGTTACGTGGCAAAAGAGACCAACATCCACCTTGCTACAACCTCCTTTCAGGGAGCTGTAGACAGCAGTAAGGTCTCCCCTCAGCCTCCTCCTCTCCAAGTTAAACAGCCCCAGCTCCCTCAGCTGCTGCTCATAAGACTTGTGAAGATCCTAAACTTGATTTTCTTACCTAGTTTATTTCTTTTCCCATGTAAATAAAACCACCAACTCAACTGCTCTAGCAATTTACCCAACATAACATAACAAATCTACTTTGGGATTGCACTACAGACCTAAAATAAAGTGGATGTTCATACCTGCACAGAATTGCATAGAACTATGATTCCTAAACTTATGTCATTCAGATTGCAATAGCTAATTTTAAAATGGGGTTATTTTGTGTTCAACTATGGTATACTGCAGTAGAGTTGATTGGAGACAAATTTTGTCACATTCCTTCTTCTCACTCCTCCCACACCCCTTCATACCGTACTGAACTCTAAATAGCATCAAGTTAAAAACCAGCTGTCTTATAGCACTACCATTTCGGTGTCTAAAATCTAAATTGTGAACCAATTAGGAGGACAGTCTCAGAGATGAGGCATCATCTGCAGAATTGGGGGATAAGAAGCTGGACAAAATGAGCTGACCCTCCCACTCCTCTCCAGCTGCCCTCTGGGTGCCTGCCATGGCATCTCTGTGCAACAGTGTGTCTTAACCAACAGCAAGTAAGAGTCCCCACTCACCAAATTATGCTCCACTATTCAAGAAGCACTGCTCTTAAGTGCTAAGTTACAGTTCTTCCTAACTATAACATTTATTTAATGGGGTGATGCCATTTTAATTCAGTGTACTGAACCTCTTTTAATCTATGGAAGATGAAAAAAATATGCCTACAGTGTTCAGCTAATTTTTCTTTCATGTTTGTAAAACAGTATTAGATTCTTCCAAATTCTCCCAGAAAGGCTACTAATGATGTTCTGTTTGGAAATCTGCAACCAAAAATTGTGAGACTGTGCTATTCAAATATACTGAAGGCATTACCACACTATGAAAAGCAGCTGCTACCTACACTTGGCTATAACTTCTCAGACAAACTGGAGAAACCAGTCAGGATCTCAACTTTCAGCTGAAAGACAAACTAAACCTTCACTAGCTGAAT
Organism: Dromococcyx pavoninus; assembly: GCA_033558185.1. NCBI lineage: Eukaryota > Metazoa > Chordata > Aves > Cuculiformes > Neomorphidae > Dromococcyx > Dromococcyx pavoninus. Next base: position 2,098,637 of record JAUMJL010000323.1, read on the forward strand.
GAAACAGATTCTTCACTTAATTCTTACTGAATTCATTTAATATTCAGAATAGATGCCATTACTAAACAACTTTAAGTCTAAAGTATTCAAAATAAGAAAAATACTTGTATAACCACGGCATGCCTCCTTTACACTTTCAAAAACATCTGAACAGCACTGCATTTTGATAGCGTAGATATAGTTAACAATCTGAAACATCAATCAACTCTATGTGCTTTGTAGTGATTATTTACATTCTTTTCAACCATTACCCTCCCTTACTCTTCACACAATTTTCTCTCATAAAGCAATGGAATAAGAGTATTCTCACAGAATCTTCCAGTTGGAAAAGACCTTTGAGATCATGGAGTCCAATCACACCCATTTTCAAAACAGAATGATCCTGCCTAGAAGGCATAACAGACCAAATCTGCCATTTTCTTCTGAGTAAACTCAGTTTGTACCCCAAGAATCAAAACCAGTCCTACCAGGACTCTAGAAGGGCAAGATCAGAATCAGAGTTTATCTAAGACCTTGCAATTAAAGGCTGTTTGAACTGCAGCTGGCTACCCCTAAGAAAAATCTTTGATGCTGCACACAAGTGAGTCCAGATCTTCATTTGTTCTACCTATGTTCTGTAGGCCACAAGATGTCAGCAACAGCATTCACACAGGTTTCATCTGAGGCCTGCTGAAAATGTAATTGTTATTCTGTGTCTTCTGCTAAGAACAATCTCTGTCCCATCAGCAGCAGCTGATCACAATATTAACTCTTCTTTTGAAAAATCAACTAGAAGGTAAGACAATAATAAGTATTTTAGATTAGGTATGGTAATTATACAAATTTTAGTCGGAAGATGCTTAGGTTTTCAGTTTGCCACACTAAAAAAAATGCAGTGACCAATGTTTTTCAGAACGTGATATTCTGGACACGTGATCTTCAATACAGATCAATGAAAGATTGAACCAGGAATGTCACATACAATAGAGCAAGCATAAATAAATATATAGAGATGCACACACACAAACATATATGTATATACACACATAAAACCAAAGGAAACTCAAGATGTGGATTTGTTTCTTTGCTAAGTTGCATAAAGTCTAGAGGTCTACTCTGTGGGTTTCAAGATCACAGCTATCCTGGTTGCCCAATTCTTGTAGTAGTCACAAAGAAAACTGTGGATCACAACAGTTGCAAGAAACTACAAACTCCATGCTACTCACATTTTGAAAAACAATAATTCAATTCATTAGTAAGTGAAGAACCAAATTGTATTCTTACCAGAAACAGATTTTTCTTTTTAAATGAATTTTTAAAGAATTTAATTTCTTCAGAGAACTACCATTAAAAAACTTTAACACGAGAGACTGAACTGATAATGGTAAGCCAGACTGTGAAAGAACTAACTTTGCATCCCATCATTCTGTACTACCACAGCACACAGACAACACGTAGCACGGCACAAGGCTCCACTGCCCAGTAACGCAACGTAGCTCGTAAGAAGCACTGCCAAAAACCACCCAGTGAGCTACTGTAGAAGTGTCCTGAAGAACCAGTGTTCCACACCTCTGAAGATGTCAAAATAAAATGCATAATACACATAAAACTTCCATCAAGAAGCTTGAGAATATCATGACAATGTGACATAGAAAGCATTACAAGCCTAAAAAGAAACCCTGATCAGGAATGTGCATAAACTTTTGAGCTCTTCAGTTCAGTCATAAGCCAACACACCCACAAAAATAATCCAATTTTGGACAATGTGAAAAAAGTCAGAATTCTAACTATATTGATAATTTATACATGAATGCAAAGTAAGCAAAAATGGGTTGTAATACCAAAACACCTACTCAGCATCCAAAGCAGCATTCTCCCTTACAGCTACATCCTTCACTGGCAGGTATCCTCCGTGGCACAAAACACATTATGGTTTGTGTTTTGAATATATTTCAGTATCTTACTGTATCACATTAAAAACATTTAAAATAAAATTGTTAGAAAAGTAAGCAGGATGGTTTCCCTTAAGAGTTGTTAATCTTACCTGAATATCCTGCCAGAGGAGTATGGCTTCTGAAAACAGATCTGCTAGAAGAGAGAGGTGGTTTTCCTATGCATGCGCTGTTCGAGCCTCGCGCAGAAGAAGAGCTTGTGAGATTCAGTGTGCTAGCATTTTCTACACAAGAACTTTTGTCCCCAAAATATGACTCTGAAGGGAGAAAAAAATTAACTTTTGAAAACACGCAGATTCAATTGTATATAATTTAACTAAAAAAAAAATAAATTTGAATCACTTTTTAGTCAGAAAGCAAGATATAAATAGAGCTTAGAAAACTTTATTTTTCCTGCTAGAAATAGAGATCCAGGCAATAAACTTCAACATAATTCTATGAAAGTTCTCCAAAGTACCACAGGTACCACAAAGTACCAAAATGAAATAAAAATTGGTTTGTTTTGAAAACACGCTTACATTGTACAGTTATTTTCCACAACGACATTACTTGCAGAATCAAATAAAAAAATCTTTGTTTATATGTTGGACTAAAATAATACAATGGAAATGACTTTACATTGCATAATTTCATATTCTAATGAGTTCTAGATTTATGAAAGAACACTATAAACAAGTTATATATTGCATTTGCCTGTCATTTTTAAAATCCATATCTGAAATTGAACGTACTTATAAAAATTTTATATTTTTTTTTAAATAGCATTTGCTTAGATTCTGGCATAATTTCACTCAGAAGTTGGGCAGAAGAGACTCTGCTATTATCTCAGAATGTACTGAAACTGGCTTAACAACACGGGGAAAAAACTAAATTTAGGGTTAAAGAGCAGATGAACCAAACCACGTAAAGATATTTTTTCAAAATGAACATTTAACAAATAAGTTACCTCCTACTCAAGTTAGCATTCTAAGTTTTGTTTGGTTGTTGTTTGGGTTTTTTTAGGATTTATGACTGATCATTATGTTACCCAAAACCATGTTACCTTCATCCTAACTTATGTGTAATGGACATGTATGCATTTCAGATATAATTTCAGCAAGTGTTGAAAGAATTTGCAAATCTTTTTGTAGCTTTTCCACCAAAAAGAAAAAATACAACTTGAACCATTTTTTCCTGCCTGCCAAAACCAAAACACAAAACCAAACCCCAAAATGAACTGAATGTGGCCTATGCCTCTAGGAAATACTGTGAATAGGCTATATAAAAACAAATACTGTGTTGCAATTCCATCTGGTTTATCAATCCAAGCAGGGAACTCAGATGCCGCTTAAAGTAAAGAAAGCAACAACATTTTATTTAAAGGGTGAGAAATGAACACCCGTGTTCTGCCAGGCTGAACATAACCAGGAGGGTCGATGCTGTAAACATCACCTGAAACAGCCCTTCCCAAGCCCAGCTGGGCTGCATCCAAAGCAGCATGGCCAGCAGGGCGAGGGAGGCGATTGTCCCTCTCTACTCCACTCTTGTGAGACCCCACCTCGAGTCCTGTGTCCAGCTCTGGAATCCCCAACATAAGAAGGGTATGGAACTGTTGGAATGAGTCCAGAGGAGGGCACAAAGATGATCAGGGTGCTGGAGCACCTCTGCTGTGAGGACAGGCTGAGAGTTGGGGTTGTGCAGCCTGGAGAAGGCTCCAAGGAGACCCTAAAGCAGCCTTCCAGTACTAAAAGGGGCTCCACGAAAGCTGGGAAGGGACTTTTTACAAGGGCAGGGAGTGGTAAGACAAAGGGGAATGGCTTTAAATTGGAAAGGGGAAGATTTAGATTAGATATTACGTAGAAATTCTTCCCTCTGAGGGTGGTGAGGCCCTGGCCCAGGTTGCCCAGGGAAGCTGTGGCTGCCCCATCCCTGGAGGTGTTCAAGGCCAGTTTGGATGGGGCTTTGAGCACCCTGATCCAGTGGGAGCTGTCCTTGCCCATGCAGGGGGGTTGGAACTGGATGGGTTTTGAGGTCCTTCCCAACTCAAACCACTCCATGAAAGTGAGACGCAGAGCCCCGAGCGGGGCCGGGCCCGCACCTCCCCGCGCCGACAGCGGCGGCCTCGCCCCGGCGCGGCCCGGGGCCGGGCGATCCCTGCTGGAGCTGCCGGACCCGGTGACGCCGCCGGAGGAGCCGCTGCTGCCCGGTGTCTGCAGCAGCCCCAGCGTGTAGCGCGGCGTCTGCGCCGCCCGGCCGCCCGGCCCCGGCGTGGAGGAGCCGCGGCCCGGGTAGGACTCCGAGGTGGTGGCCGCCGCCTCCCGCCCGCCGGCGGCTTCCTCGCTGCTCCCCTTCGACATCAACATCGCCTCCTCGCCCCGAGCGGCGCCAATTGAGGCGCGGCCGCCGCCTCCCGCCCGCACCGTCCGCACAATGGCGGCGCCAGCGGTCACACGGAAACGCTGGTTTGGGCTGGAAGGACCTTAAAGCCCATCCACTTCCAACCCCCCTGCCATGGGTTACATTTCTAACACTTTTATATTAAACGTACTTCATTTTTTACTGAGATAGAGTAAGATACTGAAATATATTCACAACACAAACTATAATGTGTTTTGTACTGGATACCCACCCATGAAGGGTGCAGCCCCTTTAGATGCTGAGTAGGTGTTTCGGCATTGCAACCCCTTTTCACTTACTTTGCACTCATGTATAAATTATCAGTATAGTTAGAATTAAGGCTTATTTCACATTGCCCAAAATTGAATATTTTTTGTGGACATGTTGGTTTGTGTGGTGACTGGAGAGCCCAAATTTATGTACATTCCTGATCACAATGTCATAGAATCATCTGTTTGGAAAAGACCTCTGAGATCATCAAGTCCAACCGTACCTGTCCCCTTACTAAACCATGTCCCTAAGAAACTCATCTGCCTGCCTTTTAGACACCTCCAGGGATGGTGACTCAACCACCTCCCTGCACAGCCATTCCAATGCCTGACCACCCTTTCAGTGAAGAAAATTTTCCTCATATCTAATCTGAACCTCCCCTGGTGCAGCTTGAGGCCATTTCCTCTCATCCTATCTCTTGTCACTTGTGAGAAGAGACCAGCACCCACCTCGCCACAGTCTCCTTTCAGGTAGTTGTAGAAAGCGATGATGTCTCCCTTCAGCCTCCTCTTCTCTAGGCTAAACAAGCCCAGTTCCTTCAGCTGCTCCTCGTAGGACTTGTTCTCCAGCCCCTCTACCAGCCTCGCTGCTCTTCTCTAGACACACTCCAGCACCTCAATGTCCTTCTTGTACTGAGGGGCCCCAAATGAGTACTGAACACAGTACTCGAGGTGTGGCCTCACCAGTGCCAAGGTGTCATTCTCAAGCTTCCTGATGTAACTCTCCAGCATTTTATTTTGGTGTCTGCAAAGGCGAGGAACACTAGTTCTTCAGAACACCACTTACACAATAACTCATTGGGTGTTTGTTTTGCAGTGCTTCTTATAAACTAAGTTATGTTACAGAATCACGCAGTGATTTGGGTTGGAAAGGATCTTAAAGCCCACCCAGTTCCAACCCCCTTGCCACAGGCAGGGACACCTCCCACCAGACCAGGCTGCTCAAGGCCCCACCCAACCTGGCCCTGAACACCACCAGGGATGGGGCAGCCACGACTTCCCTGGGCAACCTGTGCCAGGGCCTCGCCACCCTCACAGGCAAGAATTTCTTCCTAATGTCTAATCTAAATCTTCCCCCTTCCAAATTAAAGCCATTTCCCCTTATCCTACCACTATATGCCCTTGTAGAAAGTCCCTTCCCAGCTTTCCTGGAAACCCTTTCAGTACTGGAAGGCTGCTCCAAGGTCTCCCCAGACCCTTCTCCAGGCTGCACAACCCCAACTCTCTCAGCCAGTCCTCACAGAATAGGTGCTCCAGAACCCTGATCATCTTCGTGGCCTCCTCTGGATCCGTTCCAACAGTTCCATACCCTTTTTATGTTGGGGATTCCAGAGCTGGACACAGGGCTTCAGGTGGGGTCCCGGAGCACCCTCACCTGAATACCCACCAGGTTCTGTTGTTAGAAAAAATTATGGTGAAGCTGCAGCTGCCAGCACAGCTGTAAATGATACAACAGTCAAAAGAGGTGCTGGGCATGCAACAAGCTTCGTTATAAATATGCAACTACAGATAACACAAGGGTGACACAGGAACATAGCGTCCATGCTCTTTAAGCAGGAGTAAAGCATTTAAACATAATTTGTCCCGCATTCTTTCTTCAGATTTTTAGCAGGAGCTTCACAGATGTTTTTCCCGTCCTCAAGTGTTTAGATACCACAAAGATCCCAATCAAAACCATAAAGCTTGTTTACATCTAGAACTGTCTTAAATACATCCTTCCATGCACATTTTAGGACATGGTAACACTCTACATATTAACACTGTATATGATTAATATTACTTATATTATACTTATTATTGTATATTAGCATCATAAACACCATTAAAACAATTTCAATCAACATTTTGTCTCTGCAACTTTCTACACCTGCATTAAAACCCACTCCAAACTGCAGCCAGCCTTCTCTACCATACCTGTGGGCAGGCATAGTTTGATGGGTGTTTACCTTCACCACAGGAATTCCATCAGTCACAGCTCCTCAGCTGACACTGGAAAGTCATCGCCCCAAGCAATTGCTCTCAGCACTGAGTATCACCAGTGGATTTGAAGATGTGAAAATCAGAAACATCAGCTTCACTGCAGAGTGAAGGATGGAAGACAGCAGCAAATTCCAGTTACTGCCACTGTTCCAAACTTCAAGTAATATATGGAACTTTCCATATGCATTCAGACCCCTGCAGCTGGTGTTAGACCATCTCCTCTCCTTCGCCAGAAATCCAGGTGCATGGCAAGAAAAGCAGAAACAAAAGGGATGTCCAGCTTCCAGCCTTTCTTATGGTCAGAATAAGTAAGGTTGACTTCGCCTGAGCTGTCTCAACAAAATTAATAGGAAGCATCTTTGCAAGGAAGCACATACCTCTGGACTTGACCATGTTCTTCGAAGGCAAGAGAAAGGCTGTTGATCTCCCCCAACACAGAGATTTTCTTTTCATAAACATATCTACAGACACACAATTTTATGTACCTGAATTATTCATTATTCTTTCACAAACTGTGACACAGCATCTTGCAAAATTTATTGCTGGAAATGCTGGCTACACCAAAGTATTTAAGATAATATCAGGATCTTTCCATATAAAGATTTCCATGAGGAAAAAAAAACTTATGACAGTATGAATTTCTGAAAGCCTTTAATAAAGGACCTATAACTGAAGACTGAGAATAGCAGATTAATTCCTGCAAAGTTTCTAACTACATAAGCTCAGAAAAGAAATCATATCAGTATATTTAACAAAAAAGAGGTAGACAGTAACAACACATTCTGCACCAATATTAACACGGACATACCAGGCAACTAATTTTTTTCACAGTACATTTAACAGCAAATGTGATTTTGTTTGTGTAAGAAAAATTGTGATGGCTCTTTCTGCAAATACAGTATTTAAAAAAACTGATGTAAAGAATGGAAGAATACATTTTTTAGTTTGAGCACACAATCACCCCTTTTTAAGTTATAATCCTCTGAGATCTTAAAAATCCCAGCTGACTTAGGAAATGAAGTTGACCAGACCTTCTTCAGGGAAAAACTCCAATAATATTAATAGGATTTCAACCAAAGTGAAACGTTCTACACTGTCATGCAGCATCACCCATGTATTGATTCCCACGATGTCTCAGCCTACAGTAGATTAGACATTCTGAAAAGGATTCTATTTTGTCTACACGCCATGGAAAAAATGGAAAATTCCTATGTACTGAATGGTGTTTCCTTAGCTGAAAAGAACCCAGAATGAGAAACATTTATTTTAACATTTTCTGCCTATCTTGATCAGTGCTCTCATTCCCTCACACTCAACACAAAGCCTACTGTAACTTTTTTTCCAAGCCTTGAAAAAGAAATTAATTACAGACTTTAACCAAAGAATTAATCAGGCAACTGGACAGCTATAAAGAGGTTTTTTACCTTATCTAAAAGCCTGTAGAGGTTTAAAAAATTCATTAGACATGCTTGAGCATTCAAATACACATTCTCTCTTGGAAATTCTCTACAACTATACACAACTATACATCTATCAAAAAGTTACTTTGTCCAGTTCGATCTTATTCTGTACTAACAGGAACAGGTTGGATAAAACTAACCAGCTGGATTTTAAACCTGTGTTTGAAACAACTTTATATCTTCCTTAAGCATAAGTAAAGAGATTATCAAAGACTTCCTCCCCTTCACCATTACCTTTCACTGTGTAATTCAACTGGAAGACCATTCAGTCTCAGCCAGTGTGTGTGGAATGTAAATTAAGAGGCAATTTTAGGGCTTCTGTGAAGACAAAGAGGACTTCATCTTTTAAAGAACAAGTATTTTCCTTGGCTAGTTTTATTCTCAATTACACCATAATCAAGTGTTGGCAATTATTGACTTAAAAGCTACGAAAGCAGGATTTCAAACCAGAAAAAAATTCAGGATCAACTCTACATTCAGTTACAAGTCACTGTCCTATACAGACCTTCTCTAGAATGCTTAATGCCAGCAAGTTTCATGGAACATACTCGAGGTGTGCTCTACTTCAAATATCAGCGAAATTTTATCTAAGTGACTCATCAATAAATGAAGACATTTATATACTTAACGAAGCCATGATTTTTTTGCTTGTACTGGTATCAATTACTGCCAGAAGACAAAGTCATTTCTCAGCATATAAAAGTGATGGCAAACATGAACAGGAAGAATTACATACACAGGATGTGGCATCAAGTGCATGGCTTAAGTAGGACTTTGTTTGGGGTTTTTTTCCACATTCTCTTAAAGTGCTTTGCGTGATCCACCATCAACACATGCTTGTGTAAAGACAGATACTATCACAGGAATGCAAAAATCAGAGCATTCACACTATCGCTTTGACTTGAAAATCAAAAAATAAAGCAAAGGCCCATATATTTAGATACAGATTAGAAATGTTTCTACATCTCTTATATACAACCAAAGAACATGTTACAGATTATTAGAACCAGCCCGTTCTGATACATGTACAACGTGACAAAGCCCACAGTAATGCTATTGCTTTGCTTTCATAATGTAAACACATCTGAAAGAAGAATAAGCTAACCATTCCAGAGATGAGATGACTTAAATCAGTAAAACTAAAGCAACTGCCATATCAACGTTTTGTCTCTAGGAGGCTTAGCTCACAAGCTCAGGCTGTACATTTATTCTTCGAAGGACATCTTCTGGCATACAAAAGACAGGATTGACGGCCTTCACTTGTTCTTCCCCTAATAAAGATAGTCCAGCAATTCCAAATAAGGTGTGAAATGGATCCACCTAGGAGAAGAAAGAAAGTCTGTGTCCATTTCCAAAAGTCAATCAGGTTTTCATTTATATGGAATGAAGCTTCTGTTTGCTAGCAAATGAACCTCCCTGGCTGAAGACAACATAACTGAACAAACCTCCATTTATACTGACGTGTTGACAGGCAAGACAGATTCCACAGTATGCATTTACAATACTACGATTGACTCAGAGATGCCTGTCAATTGTCTGCTGCGAAGATGATTTTCAATTCTGAATTTAGCAGGAAGCACTCACACATCTCCATGAGCATGCAATATCATAGAGCAGCAGAAGCAAAGATAATAAAAATGTTCAAAGTAAATTTGATCATTTGTAAATACCACTTCCATGAGTTCCCCATGTGCTCTTCAGGAACATTAAAATGCTCTTTAATACTCTCTGAATATAGAGTTGTGCTGTAAAATCTTGAGAGGGGAGCAGCAACCTACCATGCTAGAAAATGGAAAGGAAAAAATACAAGGAAGAAAAAGCCCAGAAGAGACAGGAGCATAAATGTGGTAACGGACCATGTCAGTGGGGTTAATCATCCATTCTACAGAATCCTACCCAAAAAGTACCTGTGCTGCCTGGTGCAGTGTACAGCCTGTTTGCTTCAGTGGAACTCCTGGCTCTACACTGCAGTACACTAAACTGAAGTACCACGTTACAGCCACATACAGGAGCTCCAGTCGCAGCCTAGAAGGTTCAAACTACAAAAGCACAGCAAGTCTTGCTCCTCAGTGGATTGGCAACCACATTACAGGTATGGTCAAAGCTCTGACATGTTCACTTGCTCCTTCCGAGAAAGAGTACAAACAAACAAAGAAACCCCAAACCACAAAAAAATCCACCCAAACCCAATGAGTTTCTGCAGGAATAAAGCAAAAACCTGTAGGTGCCACCATTTCTATGGCAGTGCCCACTTCAACAATGGATGACAGGTAAAAATAATATGAACTGACCATTAACGTAATATGAAAAAACTCTCCCAAAGGTGCAGGCATTAGATATAGAGGAAAGACTCTGCAAAGTTGCTCTTCTAGTAAGACTGAAATAGCTCAAGTTTAATCTTGAAGCCAGAGAAAACTTACTTTTTCAGTTGAAATTTTCAATTAAGTATATTTTATATAGTAAAGGATTATTTACCATATCTCCTGGTCTGTCAGCAAATCCTCCAGTCTCCTCATCCTGGCAAGCCAAAATAAAGCAGCGCAGTTTCTCTCCATCAATCCAGTGTAACCGACCAATCATCTTCAAAGATGCCAGCACCCACCATGAGTAACACACATCAGGCAACTGCAAGCAGAGAAGCAGACCATTTTTATTTTGTTTTAAACACGACATTGCAAATTTTATTGGTGATTCTGCAAGTTACTAGGTGTGCTGTCATAATACTTTGGCAGAGAAACAAAACTTAAAAGAATTTCTTTGGGGCAGAAAAGAAATTTCCTGGGCACAGACTCTTTCCAGAGGACTTCCCTTTTTCAGCAAGGGAAAGTCCTTTTTCAAACCTCTTCCCTTTCTTCAAGAAACAAAACCACCTTCTATGGGAGAGGATAAATAAACACAGCACCTTTTTCAGGAGTCAGTACAAAGAACTCCATACCAGCTACTATCATTTCTTTGAAAAACATCTGTTGGTTGGTTATCTATTGGACAGTGGAGATTATTCTAGGATACACAATTTCTTGATGTGTCATTGAACGCTATTACACCCAGGATTTACAGCCAGTAAACCCATCATTTTTGGTCAACTCCAAATGTCAGAAAATATTCAAGCCCTCATTTAACAGGATACTGGTCCAAGTGGTCAGCAATTCAGTATGTTGTACTTTACTTTTCTAAACAGAGGACTCCAGCTAAACACAGCTCATGACTGCAGGATAGGCGTTACTCACAAAAGGAACAATCAAAAATGAAGGCCTGACTTCTTTGAAAAGTTTATTAAATACTGCATAGAAATCATTTTCCAGAAGTACTTCAGCTTTAGAAAAAATAATCTCTATTGAGGTTTGAACAAACAAAAGAAGCCACCTAATACCTTCTCTGGTCGTCCATTGAGGCCTCCAGAAGGTAACTGACGTTCACAAAGCCACCAACCCAGCAAGTCAACGTTTATTTGATGCAACTGGTCTGTTATAGCCAGAAATCCTGTGCAACAATAGATCTAAAATTACAGATATAATTTTTTTTTGTGTATTTAAAAACTAACTATAGTTTAGTAGACTAAATGCAGGAAGATCTCAAAGCAGGAATACAGTAATGCAAACACAATACAAAATAAGCACACACTTCAAATTTTAGCTTCAAATGAGTTTTACTTTTCCATTAGAAAAATATCTTACTGTTACAGTTGCTTTTGTATATGGAAGTACCAGTTACACAATGTAATCATAGAATAGTAAGATTTTACTAAGATAAGTCACTAATGCAAGGTTTAGAAAAAAGATCCTAGGAGACCAGGCAGAGGCATGCTGTTGTATTTCAAAAACACAGACTCTAAAGTCAGAGTATTCAAACTGATTTCCACAGGCTGGATGTGGCCCTTATGAAAATTTTGCATCCACCCTACGGTTTGTTCCTGTATGTGCCTCTTACCCAAAGGCTTGTGGAAAACCAACTAAACACCAAATGAATTCTCTAGCAGAAACAGGTTAACCCTGATCATCTTTTTTTTATTTCAGTTCTTCAGCTTATAAATATCAAACACATTAAACAACTGACCTTTATGTTCTGTTATGATTTGTGGCAGACATAGTGATAGATCTTGTCCAATATCTCCATTAATATCCATTTCGAATGCTCTAAAAATCCTCATGCTAACTATGTCAACATCACTATGTGGAGACTGAAATACAGACCTAAGAGTTCTTCCCTTAGGAAATTATTTTTGCCCAGACAATAACCTCCCGAGTCTCTACTCATCTTCTCATATTTATCATAGAATCATAGAATTATCGGGGTTGGAAGAGACCTCCAAGATCAAGTCCAACCCTTAATCCAACACTATCATGATTACTAGATCATGGCACTAAGTGCCACATCCAGTCTTATTTTAAAAACCTCCAGGGATGGTGAATCCACCACCTCTCTGGGCAGGCCATTCCAATGCCTGATTACTCGTTCTGTGAAGAACTTTTTTCTGATATCCAGCCTAAACCTTCCCTGGCAGAGTCTAAGCTCGTGCCCTCTTGTTCTGTTGCTGGTTGCCTGGGAGAAGAGTCCGACCCCCACCTGTCTACAATCTCCTTTCAGATAGTTGTAGAGAGCGATGAGGTCACCCCTGAGCCTCCTCTTCTCCAGGCTAAACAACCCCAGCTCCCTCAGCCTCTCTTCACAGGACTTGTGCTCAAGTCCCTTCACCAGTTTTGTTGCTCTTCTCTGGACCCTCTTCAGCACCTCAATATCTTTCTTGAACTGAGGGGCCCAGAACTGAACACAAGGTGTGGCCTCACCGACGCCGAGTACAGGGGAAGGATCACCTTCCTCATCCTGTTGGCCACACTATTCCAGGCCAGGATGCCATTGGCCTTCTTGGCCACCTGGGCACACTGCTGGCTCATGTTTAGTCTCCTGTCAATCAGTACCCCCAGGTGCCTTTCCACCTGACTGCTCTCCAGCCACTCTGTCCCCAGCCTGTAGCGTTGCATGGGGTTATTGTGGCCAAAGTGCAGGACCCAGCACTTGGCCTTGTTGAACTCAGGACTCAGCCCATCTCTCCAGCCTATCAAGGTCCCTCTGCAGAGCCTTCCTGCCTTCCGGCAGGTCGATACTCCAACTTGGTGTCATCCACAAATTTACTTATGATGGACTCAATCCCCTGATCTAAATCATCGATGAAGATGTTAAACAGAACCGGACCCACACTGATCCCTGAGGAACATCCATCTATCTGTTCATTTATTTTAACTAAGATACTAGAATCAGGCATTTGGGAAACAAGAAACGTACATTGATTGACACTGCTGACAGATGTTATAAAGAAACATTTATAGGCAGTGTGTGACACTTGCAAACTTAAAACATTTCCTTGTAATGAAAAACTCACCTGTCCCGCATGTGATTCAGATCCTGGTCTACAACCAAATCCTCCATCAAAGTTCATACAGGACAAAACGAATTCTACTGCCTTCCCCACATCGATAGCATCCAGCTTTCCCTGCAAGTCAGAAAAGCAGCTCATGCACTTTGTATTGTACCAAGCTCATCAGCTACTTCAGCAGCACCAAAGAGAAGATTCTGTACTTGTGCAAGTAATGATTTAGGACTTACCAGAAGCGCAAGAGTCGCTGCAGCACAGAAGGAGAACCTTGTATCTATTTCTCCTAGAATGTGGGGAGTAGAGAATGAAATAAGGCTAGTTTTATTAACATCAACAAAAATACATTTAAATAACACCGAAAATATGGAGCAAAATGTTAAAATACTAGCTTTTATATTGAACAACAAGAATCAGCAAAAACCTGCCCCTGTACTGTTTCCTTTTTCAACCTGTGGATTATTTCCTCAATTTAGAAAGCGTACATCACAACTCAAGTGATCTGCATGTTTACTGCACATAACAGCAAACAAGTCGTTTTGAGCTAGTCTATAGTCAGATATGTACCCAAATCAATTCAACTAGTGGTAATTTATGAATAACTACATAATTTTAGAGTTTATCTGTAGTGCTCTACTGGATAATTGCAGAGCAAATGACTTAAAAATTCTCAGACATGACTCTTTATCTGCCTTAAATCCAGGCAGAATCACAGAATCACAGAACAGGAGAGTCTGGAAGTGACCTCTGGAGATCATCCAGTGCAACAGCAAAAGCCATTTTTGGTTTCAGAGGAAGATTGATGAAAATTGCAAATTTTCTTTCAGACATTTATACCTGGAAGCTAAACTAAAACCACTGCACGTACAGCAGAATGATCACTCGCCAAATCCATACCAACAAAACTCCTAAGCACAAACACTGAGCAATTAATACCTGAAGTAAAAATTTAGAATTGAACATAGCTGCATTTATTTTTTTGCTCAAATTGATGCGAGACTTCTCTTAAGAAATCCACAAGCTGAAACACATGAACCAAAGGTGCTGTTCTGTACTGCACCAGGTGTCACACTCCTGCAGCTGCACTGTAACTGCTTTTCACGAATAATACAAATCCACTGCACATTCAGCACGTTTGTTTCAGTTCTTTAACAAAGAGAATGCAGCAAACTATGAACCATTTTAAATCACAGCATGACAGCTGCCTTTACAGCAGCACACACACATATTGCTGTGATCTTGATTGCTGAATTTTACCAGAAGAATAATGTGAGTGATATGCAATAGATTAATAAAATGCAAGCATTCCATAGGGATAAGTATTCTTAGAGTGACTGAATACATATGCTACAGCTTAAAAATACCATCTTTGTTCATAAAGAACTTATATGCAGAAACAAAATCAGTATTAACAGAAGTTCATGAGTACAAAAGCAGTTTTTCTCATTCCCATGTAGTGCTCCTTTCACAGCAGACATGGATAAAGACCCTAGGTGATTCTCCATAAACAGCAAGCATAAGACACTCCTTACGGAACAGTGTATCTAGTGAATCAAAGCACTACCAAGTTACAAATGCCTAAAGGTTTTCTTCTTTAAGAGCTGGGCAATTTATTTTTAATACAATAATGGAACTGAAGTTTAAAATATTTATGAAAGGAATGAAATACAACTCTGTCCTTCACAAAACCTTTTTCATAACTCAGAAAATAAGTGTTCACATACAATACATAAAAGACTAAGCAAGGAAATTTAAGTTCACAGACTTAAGCATGTCAACCTAGCCACTAAATTTTAAAGATCTAAAAATTACCCCATATGTCTCCAGCAAATGATCCATCTTCTTTTTGCAAGCTCTGTATATATTCAACAATTTTATTTACATCAACAACATGGAGACTATCATATAAGATAAGAATCTGGAAAAAAAAAAGGCACAGTAACAATCAAAGAGAGGTGAAGTTTTTAAAAATTTACTTCTTTAAAAAAAAAAAATCCTGGATTTATAAAATACTTTATTCAATTGTCTATGAATACTATTTGGTAAGGTTTATTAAAATAAAATCTTCTTCACTGCATTTCATCTATCTCTATCTAAAAATTTTAAGAAATTCTCAAATGAAAATAAAGGCAATTCATGCTGAACTCTCTCATGTTTGGTTACTTTCCAACTTCCATCTCTCCTTTCAAAAGCATAATCAAGTTGGTTTGGTTTTATGTTAGCATACTGTATAACAGAGATTTGATTAGTTAATTTTGTAATGGATTAAGGACATCCCAGACTTACAGATCTGTAGTTTGTGCACTGCTGCTGCCTGGATACATCAAGCAGCCAGGTACCAACGTCATTTACAGTCCAAGCCTGTCAGCAATGATTAGTTTTGAATTATAAGATTTTTATTTACATTCCATTTTTAAATATAATGAGTAGAACCAAACCAGAATAATTTAAGAAAAAGCATGACCAATACGATCAGACACAAACTGTGCAGTCAGTACATTCTGAAAGAAAAATAAAGGTCATAGTGAGGAATGCAGTTTTGTGAGCTAGAGCTGATCTGAACCAGTAAACCCAGATGACACAGTCATGTGGAAACAACAATACCGTTTCTGAGCCCCAGCTGCCTTTGTGTGTTTTTTACAAATTATGCAAGTTATGAGTAGAGAGTAATTGAGAACTTATTATAAATAGCAAAATAGAAAGGACCGTTGAAATTAAGCAATATTATAGTGCCAATCCTGGAAAATTCCAACAACTAGAACTTTGAACTCCTAGTTAGTCAGAACCTTTCAATTGTTAGATAAAATTTAAGTCACACAGAAATTAAAAAACAAATGTACAACCCCTCCGGTAAAACTGTAGATAAGAAGCATTTCAAGAACTGTTACAAAATCTACCAGGAAAGCAGACACCATTAAATGACCATTAAAAGCACAACATTTCTAGTTCTGACAATTTTCAAAAAATGATACAGCTAAATCCTAAAGTTTTGTCCAGCCTTTTTTTAGTAAGGTACTGAAATAGTTTTTGCCATTGGCATCCAACAGTACCTGGTTCGTAAATCTGAAATGACCAAAATCACTGATTACAAATGTTTTTATCAAGAATTACCCTGTTGCATTTACCTGAACAGCACTGAGGGTGTACAGAAGATGAGGATCATGACCTATGCTGGCACTTATTCCACCACACTCATGTTGACAAGATTTGATGAATTCCAGGATTTCTTCTTTGTTCATGCGGTGCAGCTGCCCCATGAGATCCATTGCTGTGAGCCCCCAGTACACACCACTCATCCTCAAATACTCCGACATACAGTATTCCTAAGTAGTGCACAATTTTAGTTCTTAATCAGGTAAACACATCATCGATACAGAGCAATGAAAACACATCAGTGAACATTTACAAACACTGGACTGTGACAGCCATCTTCCATTCCATTAACAATTTAACATGTCTCAGCCACTCACAAACATTCCATAAATCATGTGTGTATATACAGGAGTGCATACAGGCACATGCCTATGGATATATCCACACAATACCACATTTCCTTCCCTCTATTTTCTAGTTCCAAGCATCAAGCTCAATGTCATATTAAGCACGTAACAGTAGTTAGGCACCAGTTCACTTCAGATTACCAGTTATTATCTTGCCATCCAAACTACCACCCCAACTAGCCTTAAACATAACAAGTCTAACATTTAATGAAACTTACTTCCAAGTGCCCAAACTGCCACAATCTAAAGTTGCACAAGGAAGTGAAAACTCATATCAAATTCTGTTAATTCCATCAGCTGCACCACCCATACACATTATTTTCTACATGCAGTGCTTTTTAAGCATGAGAGCAACATTCATAAGCAATAGTGCTTAGAGTTCTTTTGTGGTCAGTAAAGATAACCACAACTTTTCTTTTCTTCAAACTTAAGCAGTTATTGACATTTTTTACCCAATGGAACTGGAATTCTGTTGTTGTTTGCTACATCTGATAATCTGTGACTATAAACTGATGCCAGTTAAAGTGTTATCAAACCTAACGAGCACAGGTGCTCTGGCACGATTCCTTATGTTGTCTCACCAAAAGAGCAACATGCAGCTACACTCCTTGCGAGTGCTAAAGGATGAAGAAGGAACAAGTAGCTCCATTTCCCAGGTCTCAGAGTAATTCTAGAGCTAAACAGATAATCTTCAAGTTTATACTCAGAATACATGCCAAAATTCATCATAGACCTAGGGAAATTAACAGAGACATCATTCTTTTATGCTTTGGATTGCAGGGCAAGAAGCAATTAGCTTGTGGGTGTGCATCTAACCCTTAACTCTGAGCAAATCAATAAGGGTTATTGTTACTGACAATAAAACCACAGCTATACTGAAAGAAACGATACGCACGTAGTCATCTTTCTTTGTTCCATACAAAGCTATATAGTCCGCATGTTTCTCCAAAAGCAATGTGCTTGGGGCATCAGGTTTTATGATGACATCCTTTTGCGGTGTCCCCTGTAAAAAGCACCAACAAAAGGTCAGTTGCACTGTCAGTACAGGAGGTTTCAGCACCCAGATGCAGGTTACAGCTCAGTAAGGGACATCCCCGACTATCCTGAACATGGAGCAGGTCTCGCATCTCACACCATCACTCTCTGGCCTGGCTCTGTGCTCCAGAGGAAAGACCATGAATGAAAACACAGAATCATGGAATGGTTTGGGTTGAGTTCTCAAAGGCCATCTGCAAGGCTACAAAGATGGTCTGAGGAGTGGAGTACCTCTGCTACAAGGACAGGCTTAGAGAGCTGGGGAGGTTCAGCCTGGAGAAGAGAAGGCTCCAGGGAAACTTTAGAGGAGCCTCCCAGTACTTGAAGGGGCTACAGAAAAGCTGGACAGGGACTTTTTATAAGGGCTTGGAGTGACAGGAGGAGGGGAAAACTGGAAGGGGGAAGATTTAGATTAGACATTAGGAAGAAATTCTTCACAATGAGGGTGGTGAGGCACTGGCACAAGTTACCCAGGGAAGTCGTGGTTTCCATATGCATGTTCCACCCCCCCTGCCATGGGCAGGGACACCTCCCACTGGATCAGGCTGCTCAAGGCCCCATCGAACCTGGCCTCGGACACCTCCAGGGATGGGGCAGCCACCACTTCTCCCAATAAAGCTGAGATAAATCCCCAATTCGCCAGAAACAACCCGAAAACGGGGAAGAAGCAGGCGCCTTTGCCTGGCCGCGCCGTCACACAGGCCCCGCAGCCATCGCTTCCCCCACCCACCCCGGTTTCCCGCCATCCCCGGGTGCGCGTGGGAGCCGGGGGGGCGCGCGCCACCGCCACCACCCGCACAGCGCTGGCCTCGGCCCCGCGCGCCGCCCCGAGGCGCGATCCCCCCCCCCCGCAGCCCTCGCGCCGAACCCACCATGTTGTCCGCCCGCGCCCCAAGGAGCGCGGGGCGGGGCAGGAAATGGCGGCCACGGTCCCACAGGAAGGGGAGGCGGAGCCCGCTGAGCGGGGCAAAGGAAGGCGTTACCATTAGGCCGGCTGTTGCTTAGGAAAGCGCGCAGCCTGATAGGAAAAAACCCCTGCCGTAATAAAGTTCAATAAATCATTCATTCCCGCACTCACTGGAGTGCAATTTCAAGAAAACATGCTATAAAGAAACCAAACTATCAGAGGGACATTCGGTCTGACTTCCAAAAAATACAGTTACTGAGATGAAATAGCTCGACTTTAACTTAAATCAAAATATTCCTTTTATTAATTTCAGATAACAAGTAGAAGTGCTTTGTAACGCATGCTCAGGGAGTAGGACCTGCTTGTGGAAGTGGATTTCTTACGTTTCTTTGCCAAATTGGCAATCTTGGCGACAAGGCCTGATTTAATATGCCCTTCTTTGGCAGATTATGAGTGCTTTGACCTCTTAGTACAAGTATTATCAAATGTTAGTCCTTTCTGCATGCTCTCTTTGCAATAAACCTATCAGATCACTCCATCAAACAGTAGAAACACAAAACAATTCCTTGTCTGATCTCATTCCAGTTCTGTCAATGCCTCTAGCAATAGCAGATAAAACTTAACACTTCACAGAAAAGCATACTGTCCATTCAGTGTCACTCTTCAACAGCTTATGTACCGAGTGAGATACATTTGCAACCTGCAGTAGGGATTTAAATGCTGACCAGAGATGAACAAGCAGACCTCATCTTTAAAAGAGGTGATCAGAGTGTTCCAGGACCACAGAAAATCCTCAGCCCAACGGGAAAGCATAGGGTTTGCTTAGCTTTCCTTGTCAATGATTTGTAGCCCGTCAGCCGAGATGCTGAACCAGCAGCAAATTCAGCCTCTAAATGCTCCTATAGGCTAAGCAAAAAAGTCTGCTTTCTGCTGTTCACTTCCACCCAATTGGAACCACAAAAAGGCAATCAGGCAGTTCAGGCACAAAGGAAATGCTGTCAAGAGAGAAAATGGGCTGGGATGACAGAAACTAACTTTGGCTATAACCAAAGACAACAAGCAAGCAGCTACTGAGATGAATTGCCCTGGACTGGTCACTGCAGTTTCTTTCTTCAAAGGCTCTGGAGGTCAGTGCCCTCAAAGTGAGAGTTTTCTATGGTGTCTAATCTCAGCTGAGAGGTCCCTGCTCCTCTCCCTGCAGGAATCCCCAGGGCTAGGCAGGAAAGGCAGTTTCCCCCTCCTTTGATTATCAATTGACTGAACAACTCAGCTGAACACAGGCAATGGTCCAATGGAGAGGTCAGAAATTTGACAGAGGCTGCTCAGTTATCAGATCAATACGAAAGGGTTTTTTTAAACTAGCTCCTACTTCACCATCCGAGGGAGATCTGAATTGCCATGATTTTCCCTTCTTCTTACCCTCCATCCCCCAAGGAGGAGGATATAAGAGCTCCTACCCAGTCCTAGGAGTACCATGCAAACCAGAGCTGAGATCCCTATCAGAAGAGAAAGCCATTTTGGATTTTTACCTGGGAATAAATACAGCAGAACAATTTGTGATTTTTTATAAGGTTTTGGGACTGGATTTTCCCTTTATTTCAGGGTGTCAAACTCTCTGCCCTGCTTCTGCTCCTGCAGCGTAATGTGCGTCACACGCTGCACACGTGACCAGTGCTGGCAGGAGCGTAGGGGCAAGGAGCTGGATTCGGCCCACAGGCCGCGAGTTTGACACCCCTGCTTTATTTGATTAAACTTCTGGTGGCCGACATCAGTCAAGGTGTAGTCTGTTCCATAAAGACAAGATTTCCAACACCTCAGTGTGTTTCTGTAGAACAAATCTAACTTGAACTCCTCAGGTAAAGATCTCTGCAACCACAGTGTCTTCTGATGAGCAGCAATTACGAGTAAAGCTCTTTGATGTACAGCAGTGAGGAGGATTCCCGAGTGCTGAGAGCTTTAAAAACAGTGTGAAAGAGAGACTGGAGCATTTTAAGACTCCAGTATTGTCCAAAATGTGAATCCGTTACCCAGTGTGTGATATGCCAATAACTACATCATGTTTAATTCAGGTTTGCGCAAATCCTGGGTGCTTGGAGGTTTTCCTCATATCAACGCACACACCAAGGGGTTTGTCGCCGTCATTTATACACAAAGTTATACGAAGCCATCCATTATTTATCAAGCATGTAATCATATATCTACATGTAATTATAATAAATGCCAAGTCATTCCTTGCACATTTTGTGCCAGGGTGCTGGGTGGTCTTCACCCCAAAAATTACATGCCAGCTTCACCCATCAGTCTAATCCTCCCAATCGCCTCCCAATTATTGTCAGTACTTCTAAACCGCTGGCTTAGAAATTCTTAATTTAATTAAGTTCGAGCTCCCCATTCAAAAGTCATCCTAATAAATTAAACTATAATCTAACCATACATCTGACCAAACTTTAGTCCCATACCACAAACATTACAGAAGATAACCATCAACAGAGACCCATCTGCTGTAAGTCTTCTGCCTGTCTGCTGATCCTAAGATATTTTTTTTAAGATATTAAAAATATCAGGGGCTTCTGCCAACACTAGTATAATTTTTCACTAATATGTGACTTGGCAAAAATAGTGCTGCAGTGCTCTACGCCCACTGCTTCGCAGTTACTATCCAGCAAACAACCAGTTGTGGATTGAAAAGGAAAAAAATCAAAAAGATTAGCAGTTGTTTTTTTTCATGAGTCTGAAAACTCCATCTCACCAGTTTTCATGTACCACAGCCAGGGATAAAGATACTGTAGGCCAAGTGATTCCCATTGCTGACACCTGGTGCTCCCAGGCATCTGTGGAAATTCCCCAGACTTGGGGAAAACTCTAGTAGTTTAACCTCCTAACCCTGCACAAACAACCTGCAACAAACCAACCCATTCAGCAGCACTAAGCTGCTGTCATTTTAGAAAATCACAGAGAACTCAACTAACACTGGGCTGGATACCACAGCTAGCAGGGTTACTGCAGCCCACCTGAAAAGGTCCTGTCCTGCTCCTTACACATCCATAGAATCCACTCATTAAAGAGAACGATAATTTAAAAACCAGCAGGATACAAGAAATCAAAATGAGCAAACAACTGCAGTGTGACATTTTCTATAGAAATTCAGGTATTGGATATCTAGAAATCCAAAAGCAATGTTCCTACCACAGCTGAAACACTACAAAACACACAACTTCAGGCATCTGGTGTGTTCCAAACTCCTACATTTATACTGTGTATCACGATGCCATAGGTTATGCAGTGGGCGAATAAAAAAGGAAAATATTTTTGCTTGAAAGCAATGCATTTTGTCATCAGAGCTTTTCAGTATAATGACTTCCATGCCATACATCTAATGACACCTGGTATGCAGAAACATGAAAGTCTGGTGGGCAAACACTGGCACTTCTGATAGCTGAGCAAAGGTACTCGTTATTGATACCATTTTTATCATCACACTATGTGGCAATGTACAAGTCCCAGCTCAATTTCTACTTGAACCATTTCTGCTTTCTGGAAAATACCAGCATAAATGTATTGATGGTGCTACCCAGACATTTTGCAATCTATCACTGGCCATGAGACCCAGCCACTCAGAATGAACGATTCTGTATTGTTAAATATGAACTGTCCTGAACAAATGCATTTGAGGTAAGAACCTGACCTGGGTACCAAGATTACAGAGAAGCAAGAGAAAAAACCGAGAATTTTTGCACATTCCTGCAAAAATGATCAATGAAATCTGTTACAGAAGTACAATGAGGTATTCACACAGAACGTTACTCAGCAGAAAGATGGACTGGGTGCCATACATCTCTCTCAAAGCAGTTAAACACTGAACAAATGTTATGTTACAGGCCTAGACTTCACAATGTTGGTGCCTGAAACAGCTCAGTCACAAATGATGGAGTGGTGGGAACCCACAGGTACCAGAGAATTCCACCTCCTCTGTTCCACACATGTGGGTGCCCCAGGCTGAGCCAGATGCCATTGAAAAAACCAAGCCAGAGCCAGGAAGTGATTTTGCAGAAGCACCCAGGTGCTACAGGCACAAGCATCAAGCATTGGGTGAGCCAAGAAAACATTACCTATCTTCATCATGGCAGAACGTGCAGCAGTGCTGGAGGCAGCTCCATTATCCTGTATGGGATCCTCAACACCTCAGAAAACTCTGGCAAAAATTCACTGCTGGTCCTCTCGCTGCTGTTGCTGTGAGGCACTGGAACCATACACTTCAGCCTTTGTGTTACTGGAGCAAAAGCAAAGGTGCCTCAAGGTTCTAGATCATTCTGCAAGCAGAGGTACCCCACAGAACCTTCTTCCTAGCTTTATTCAGACATCCTCCAGTCTGAATATCACGTTGTAAGGGTTTAACTCACCGGTTCCCCCATGCTAGACTAAAGACAAAAGGGCAGGGAAATAACGTATAAACGGAGATCAGATCCCATCTCCTGGCTGGCAGTATCAGTGCTTGCTCTACCAAACCAGGCAGTCTGAGATTTACTACTTTCCACAGAGCATCTATGATGATTTTTAAACTACAAACAAAGGGGATGTTAAGGCATGTTGGGCTAAGACCTGGCTTATGCTCACCTTTTACCACTAACTGATATGCAGAAGTGGAAAGACCATGAGGTGCACATGAACCAGAAAAACAGTGTTCATAAATCAGAAAAACAGAATATTGCTCCTCTGAACCTCCATTACTGATACTCTGTTCCATTTTCTTAAGAATTAGCTATATTTCTGGGAATATTGCCAAGTAGCATTAGCTAATGACCAGCTTCAATGCTGTGTATGTACAGAACCTTGTGCTGTTTGGTCAAGAGACTCAAAACAGTCTGCAGAAGTGTCTGTTCTTCCTCAGAGTTGTGCATCAGGAGACTGGTCAAGCTCTGTGTAGGTTGTCAAAACTCTTGGGTTTTTTTCCTTTATTCTTTACCCTTTTAATTTCCTTTCCAACATAAATGCAGACTGTACATAGCATCTGAAACGCTATTACATCAAAGCAATATAAAGATTACACTCATTCTAACATACACTTTTTTTCTTGAATACTGTAAAAGTCTGTGTCACTAGCAACTCTCCGCAGGGCCACTCACTGGATCACGAGATGAGGCCTTGCTTGTTGCTACAACTGCTTTCAGTTCAGCAGTTTTAAGTAAAAACACCCCTGCAAAAAATTCTTGAAATATTTCAAATGCAATCCTTTCAACTCCATTTAAATAAATGGTGCTCAACATAAAACAGAACGTGCTGTCAACAGTTTGTACAAAGGTAAAGGTGAAAAATAGAATCTGGTTACAAAAGAATTTGTTAACACCATCTGTACACCACAGATAATGCTTTTCATAAGGTTAATTTATCACCATTCTAAAGAGATGTTCTCTCTTAACTCATAAAGCATGCACTTTGTGTACTTCTATGCAATAATTAGTGCTTTTATAGCACTTCCTACTCTAGCGTGAACAGTTAGGATATCATACAGTGACTCAACTGAGACGAATGAGGGGGAAGCTTGTGCATGTTGTTTTAATGAAGGTATTTTACTTGCCTAGCTCCAAAAGAGCCAAGAAAGGTCAGTGATAAAATCACCAGCTTAGACTCTTTCAAACATAAATTCAGGCATTTTAATGTCTCAATAAAGCTACATGAGTTTCCATGTAGGTTATTCATACATATTATGGCACTTGGACTCTCCTAATAGGTATTTAGTTACCTAGGTCATCTAGGCTAAAAAAGAAAAGGTCTGCTAAAATTAACCATTTCTGTAAGAAAACACTTCTGTCCCAACCTTCAAACCCCTCAATTTTCCTGGAAGCAAAAAATACAGTTGTTTATATTTCACAGTATTTGAATAAGTTGCCTTTGACAATGATGTCACATTAACTTTTGAGCTTAGATCTCTACTGGTCTGTGAATACAAAGGCAGGCAACCTCACCCACCCTCAAACCACTGTGGTTCGTTCCTGCTCCTTAGGAATTACAACACGGAGTATCGGTACTTGTGTATCCATGCTTTTGCTGGGCTGCAGTCCTAGAAGTGATTACACATGTTAAAAAAGAAGTCCAAACTTAATTACAGTCGGCTTGCAGCAGGTTAAGCTTTTTCTCCACCCAAGGCATTATTCTGAGATCTACTGGCCCGGTATCCAACCACAAAGTTTAATACACTGCATTTGTTATTAAAAAGGAGCATGTGTATTAATCCAAAGATAAGAACAACTAAAGGAACACAAACGTCATACATTTAAAACAGGCCCATGTATTTCCATATAAACCTCATAACTCTACCAGTGTTTTGGTAGTTTTCTATTGCTTTCTTAACTTATCTGAACTACTGTATATTATGAGGCTTTCATACAAGTGGCTTTGGGGAAGGAAGTTACATTTGGAAGGGAAAAGAAAGTTGTGACAAGTAAAAAAAAAAATCAAAGAAGCTTTTTTTTAAAAAAAACCCTTTACTTGCAAAATTAAGCAGCATGCTATTTTGTGATTCATATTTGAATTTAAAAAGACTAATTAGACCGAAATAAAAATAAAAACCTAAAAATGGCAATTCTATAAATAATGAAAATTTTAATTTCACTAGACTTTAATGAAAAACATTTGGTAATTAAATACTTGCTACTGTTCATTATGTTGATGAACTTTATTAGGGATAAAACTATAACAAAGTTCATCCTAAACCATTTTGCAATGCAAAATTATTTTCACTCGAGGAGTGTCTCAAATTGAATGCTAAGAATTACAAGCAATCGTCAGAAGTAGACACTCACGTTCATAAAACTTTATACATCTTTTGGAACTAAGATATTTATACTACTAAAATCAAACATGCATCACTTCCCATACATTCTGGTATCATGATTTATATTACATTATGTAACACAATTCTTCTAAACAGCAGCAGTTTTATCATACGTTTGCTCCATTTTCTTTGGATTTCTGATCTTTATCTTCGTTCTTCGCAATATCCTTTGAAAGAAAAAAGAAAGAGGATAGCATGAGTTCTAGAAGAGATCTGTGAACTGTAAAGCAGCATGAGACAAAGAGATTTAGTGTTAACTTTAAATACGATGTGAACTGACATCTTACTCAGTTTAGTTATAACCAATTCTTATTGCCAGTATCTTCCTGAAAAAACAAGGGGCAGAAATTAAATGTGACCTAAGCACTTCTGGAAAAAAGCACAAAAAGCATCCCCAAAAACCTCATTTTATAGCCTAAAGGTTTGGAGATGGTGAAGGGGCTGGAGCACAAGCCCTGTGAAGAGCGACTGAGGGAGCTGGGGTTGTTTAGCCTGGAGAAAAGGAGGCTCAGGGGAGACCTTACTGCTCTCTATAACTACCTAAAAGGATGCTGTAGGCAGGCAGGGGTTGGTCTCTTCTCTCAGGCGACCAGTGACAGAACAAGAGGACATGGTCTCGAGCTTTGTCAGGGGAGGTTTAGGCTTGATATTAGGAAAAAATTCTTCACTGAAAGGGTGATTGGCCATTGGAATGAGCTGCCCAGGGAGGTGGTGGAGTCACAGACCCTGGAGGTGTTTAAAAACATTGGATGAGGCGCTTAGTGCCATGGTTTAAATGACAAGTGGGTGGTGGTGTTGGGTCATAGGTTGGACTCGATCTCAGAGGTCTTTTACAACCTTGTGATACTGTGATACTGAGATACTGAGATTGCTGGGCATTTTTTTTTTAAAGCTGGAACAGTTTTTGCAAATGCATTCAATTAGGACAATAACTGAGCATAGCAGATGTAACACAAAATACTTTCATTGGTCAAAGCTATCTGAAAACACCAGGCTTAGAAGACATTTTCAACTCAAAAATACCAGATAGAATGAGTGAGGCTACTGAACTCAGCTAAGAGCGGGGCAAAGGAGTTATGCAGTGCCTCCTGCTGCCGATTCTGGTGGAGCAGCAGGTCCTAAAATATGTAGTGAAGCACAGGACTACATAACGATACTGCTAGCTGCAAGGTAGTGCCAGTTTGATAAACTACAGTGACTTACAGGATGCATCACTTGTATCCTACAAGGAGGAAAAGAAATTCTAACATTTGTCAAGTTTTCTAGTTTTTTTTTGTGTGTGTGTGTATTTGTTTTGGTTTTAGAGCTTTTGTAGATGCTATACTGCTTTTCCAAAATAAATGTAGAGAGAATTAGAAGCGAGGCCCCCTCACAGTACCTCCATAACCTACTCCTACGCAGACGTATTTAACGGGCCTCCACAGCATTCCTGGGCAATACGCAAGAGCCTCTCTGTAAAGGGACAGAAACTCTGGAGCACTACGTGGTTTGCTTAAAACTCACTTCACTGAAATACATCCACATAAAGTAAAATACTAAAGTTCTGCCTTGAAAAATTAATCTTAACTCATCAAACAGAAGGGCAGATTTGGACTGTTGGGATGGACAAGATAAGGACAGGAAAACATTTTAGGACTTTTTATATTTAATATTTAATGTAATTAATACATTTCTATAAAACCTTGAAGTCCAGAACATGTTTCAAGCTTAGAAAAAATAAATTTTGTTTTCTTTAAATGATCAGTATCACACTGTGCATCTTTTATATGTAAATGTTAAAATACTGCTGCCCTGAATTCTTGTGAAAATTCTTTTTTTATTCCGGAAGTTTTTGTTCTGATAATTTGGTCTACAGGAAGGCAGCATACAATAATAAAAAACAGACTGAAAACAATTCTAACCTGTTTAAGAACACTCTGTATTTCATCCATAACGGTAGCTAAATTTTTGATTGTCTTATTCAGCTGACCCTCAAATTGCAAATTTTTATCATCCGAGATCTTCAAATTTTCTTGCAGTTGGCCCAGGTCCTTTTTCACTTCTTTGAGCTCCGCAGACAGACTTTTGTTAGAATTCTCCAGTTGTAGTATGGTCTTTTCATCCTCATCTTAGAGAATAAGAAAACTTATTCGTTTCCAATGCCGTGTTCTTTTGTATCTTAATATTCCGTTTACATGCCAACATCACAACCATTAATTTTTAAATAATGCTAAAACCTGCATGGCATTACCATTTCATAACACACAATTCTGACTGCATTTGGGAGTCTTATATTCAACTGGAATAACAAAGACAAAGCACTTCAGCATGTTGACAATGGCACTTAAGAGCAGCTGGTGTGCAAGTTCAAAGGACTTGGGAAAATAGAAAATACAAGTTTATGGTAAGCAAACAGCTATGAAATTTACATCACAAGTATTACTCAAATTGATGTATTTATTTAGAAAGTCTTAGCACCTATCCATTAAGTCAAAGTAATATCCCACCTGTTTTTTCTTCTAGTAGCTGCAGCTTTTGTTCTATCTCTGCCCGTACTCTTTCACTTTTCTCCAGCTTCTGCAAAAGGCTCCCAACATCCACCATTGCTCCATTGTACACAATGAGGCCGACGTTTTCTTCTACGGCTTTTGATTCTTGCTTTATGGTTGGGGATGGCAGCAGTAATCTGTTCCCTGTAGTAGATTAAGTAGCATTAGGAAATAATCATCCTGTCATTTTTCAGTTCTAGTAACCAATCTCGAAAACATCTTAGAAGAATAAGTCCCTAGAAAAATAAACATAGATTCAAGTTTGCTAGTCTGTCTCTCATATTTCTTTCCTTACTCCAGTCTCCCCTCCACAAGGAAAATCCTCTTTCACAATATCCTTTTATGCCTTTGTGCAGTAATTTATCTTCAAAAAACAGGCTCTGTTCTCCTATGGACAGCACAGATCCTCCTCCCTGCAAAACTGTTGTCAATGAGAAACATTCTTCATCAATACTCAACATTAACCTCTGTCTTCCTTCCTGTTCCAAGATATTATGATTTATCCTACAGATGCAACTAGATGCATTGAAAGCCAGAAATACTGTGATTTATGAGCCACCCAAGATGCACTCTTCCAAACTGGCAGGCTCCCTGCAGACCTGAATTAGGTTCTGCAAGAAAAGTAAATGCCTCATAACTCTCATGATCATTCATAGATACAATTCACAGACACCATTCACAGAACCAATTCTCTGGAAGTTTATGGCATAAAAGAAAAAAATAGTACCACCTAACATATCTTCCTGTAGCTCTTCAGACTCTTCTTGATTTTCTTCATCTTTAGAAGTATCTGTTAGTCTTCTGTAGAAGCAAGATTCTCTCAGCACTACTTTATTAAGTAGCTTCTTGACCTAAAACACAGCAATGGAAAGACACACGGTGTCACTTAAAACACAGACATTATTTTACTTAAACAAGAATGTTTTAACTTGGAAGACTTAGAGAAATTGCACAGCTTTTTGAACTCTAACATACTGTGGCATAACATGGAAACAAGCCGGGGCAGGGGAGAGATACAACTTTGAGACAAAAGCTACATATGCAATCCAGACATATTAAGAGATGCAAACATCACTTTTTCACTCCAAGACAATTTAAAAAAAGATTAAAGTGGTATTTCATGGTAAGTATGAAGTGGCCACATAAAAATCAGCAACAGCCTTCAGAAGCTAAGCTGTATTCCTCCCACTTACAGCACTCCTGCAGTACTTTCAAAAGAGATTTCTATTACTATACAAAACCTGAGCTCGTGACAGGTGCAGTCCGAGAGTGTAGAGGATCTCCTCCATGTCCTTCTCCAGAAGATATCCACAATGGCTTTGATCAAAATAAACGAAAGCCATCAGAAGATCCCTATTAACAGTTACCATCTGCGTCTTGTCTTTCTCCTACAGAAAATTAATTATGGGGATCATTAGGAAGTTAAAACAGCATTTTCCCACCATCTACTAAAAACACATAAAAACCTTTAAGTAAACAAAAGGTTTCCTGTGTTCATTTTACAGTTACTTTCAGTCAAGTGATTAATATAGCCAGCATTTACCTACTGAGCTCAAATATAATATAAGCAAGCTATTTATGACAAGTAATCTTTGAAATATCTAAAAGAATTACAGCAACGGACAGTAACACCAGTAAATACACTTTCCTTTTGTTCGTGCTAATGTCAAAAAAAGCTAACCTAATTAAACAATAGTAAACACTCCTTTTCCCCCCAAACAGCTGTTTTCAAAGTGAAATCCTCATAAACATTTAATGAATAAGCATCCAGCTATATTTTCCCATTATTCCTATTCCTACATCTCCTATTCTTCCTTGAAGAAAAAAAATAAAGAAAATCAGAAACTTGCTTTATTCTTTATTTTATAAAGAAAGCTTAAGGGTAACTAATTAAATTTTTGCTGTTCCTTAATATGAACTCTGGAGTCACAGCTACTGACCTCCCAACACAAAAAGCATCCGTTTTCCCTCAGGGAGATGTAAAAATGTCATATAATTCCAAGCTTCACAACTGAAAAGCCAGTTCATCAATCAAGCCAAACTCCTGCTTTTCTTATGTTTAGAACACAGCAGTTGAAAGAATGGATGAAATAATCACATCTGCTGTCTCACGTGCACACACTGATTCAGTCCTCACATCTTTCCAACAGATCACCATCTCATATAACAGAGTTTTTCCAGCAGTTTTCACCCAAAGAACTTCAAATCACCAAGTGAAAGCAGGTCGTAAGCACCTTACTCAAGCTGTCACATTGCCTAACTTCTATGTACACTTCAAGTTTCATTCCAAAAGTGCTGAATGGATCAAGGAGTGCAAACAGGTCTTATAACAAAGCGAAGCTCCAATTAGACACCTCGAACAAGGTTATAAGAAACTATTAAGAAAGGTGTTAATTACTTTGTCTTTAGCTGGCCTCTCTTTACAGTGCCTATTTCCCTCTCTTCTGTCCTCCCGTTTGTTCATTTCCTCCTCGTCTCGATCTGTAAAACAGAAAGAAAATTCAACATACCCACAGCAAACCATTGTACAACCACTATCTCAAAATAACGGTAAATATATATGCTCATTGAAAAAGTTCATATAAGCCCCCAAATATCTGAAATTAACATATTTCCCTGAAAAACAGAAAAAAAAATGGCATTTAAGTGAAACCTCTAAATCCTGATTTTTCTCGGGTCTTATTTTAACATAAGCCATTTGTATTTTTTTCCCCAGTGTCTATTTCATACACACAGGACAGAAGAGTTGAAACAAATGCTAACGAGGACAAAATGAGCTCTGCTAACATCACCATCTGCTGAACTGGTGTGCAGAAAATTACCACACTTCTCCCTAACGAGGCTTGGCAGAGTCTGCATCCAGATACGGTCGCTCCTATTAGGACAAACCAGGACTACTTACTCTCAAATATTTTATACCATAAAAATCACATCAACTCTATAATTAAAAGCATGTGTTTATACCCATGTCTGAGCAAGATATTACTGACATTATGAAGTTACAAATCACATCACTTATTGGATGTGAATTACAAACAGCAGTGTTTTATTTAAAGGTAGGCAGTACTAAACTAAATCTAAAATCAAGAGAGAAAAGCAGCACAATGACTGCAGGGACGAATTATGGCATGCAGCTCCGCACCTTACATTCAAGTCCTTGGTCAGACAATCATGTACCAAATTCAGCTTTAAGCTCACCCTCCTTTTGAGGAAAACTTTGGAAAAAACTATGTATCACAACACTTGTCTAATTTTGCCAAAATGTTTCTGAGAACCAATCGCTTTCTCCTGCACCTCCACTGCACACGGCATTGTTCTCAGCAACCCTCACTGGGAATGGCACAAGGACTGATTATGGGAAGTGGCAGCACTTGAACAGAACAAAAAAGTCCAGGGCACTCTCACAGCCAGATTATAAGCAAAGAAGAGTTACTTTGGAAATCACAGATTAGCACCAAATTTTTAAGGCTGGTGCAGTACTCTGCCAAAAATACCACTAAAAATGCTGGCTAGAAATGCTGGCACTGCAATACCCAAGCAGTTCAAACCCACATCTCTAGCAAAAGCTCTCCACAAACGGACAAAATCCCAAAGAAGTACAAACCAAAAAGCAAACACCATGTCTGACGCTTTTCTGGATCTCTGAGCAGGGAAAGAGGGGCTCCTGCTGCTCCCTGGAGACAGTCAAAATCCCCTGCCCCTTTCCCCATTTCTTCAGGCAAACACAACTCCACCCAAACAGAAACCAACTCCTCGTAACATCATGTAAAGAGCATCCCACGCTACGTCCTGGCCTGATGAAAACAGGATGACATTTCAGAACTGAGGAACAGGAAGTTAGGCACGTAAAAGTGGCTTGGTTTTTCAGAGGTGCTGAATACTCACATCTCCTACTGACTTCAATGGGAGTTGCGAGTGGTCTGCATTCTGAAAAAAATAAAACCACTTCTATATGTATGCCTCACTTTGAGCACCACAGCTAGTTTATGTTAACTATGTTCATACAACGCCTAGCACAAAGGCACTTACATTTTAAGTAGATCTGGTCAGAATTACTAAAAGAAAATCAGTCTAATAATGCAATTTCAAACTGTCTGGTTCCAGAGAATTCTCCAGCGTGAAACAACACATTCAGTGGCAATTAAAAAATTCTGGAAGATACAAAATTCCTCATTCAAGATACCTTCATCTTCATCTTCGGCATCTTCTGCCTCCATCGGATCATATTCTTCTTGATTATTGTCATCTTCTGTTTCTTCTTCATCTTTAGAATCATCTTTCCTTTTATCTTCCCTCTGTCAAAAAAGTTCCTCAAAATTTATCCCGTCAGAAGCAAAACACAGAAAAGAAAAAACCTCACTACTATTCATTCAAAATTTCCATCTTTATACTTAGCCACTTAAAAAAAATAAACACAAATCTACGCGATACAGCTGAAAGCTAAAATATCCCCAAATACACCTGTAAATTTTTTAAATTACTGAATATGACTGAAGCGTATTTAAACAGGTCAAGTCAAATCAATTAACTAACACTACAAGACCTGAGTTTATGAAAGCAATACAGTAAGATTCAAATATAAACTAGAACTGATCCAGACAGGAGAGACTTAATATGAGCTAGCTGCACACCTTCTTTTCATCTCTGTCTTCTTTTTTGTCTTTATCATCTCCAGATTTTCTCCTCTTAGGTTTTGGCTCATCTGTTTCATCATCCTTTTCTTCTTTTTTTTCTTTTTTCTCATCTTTTTTGCTTTTTTTGTCTTTTTTGTCTTCCCTCTCTGGGAGAGAAATCAGTGCTTTGTAAATTCTGACACCAAAATCTCTCTGAAGCATTTCATTGAAGAGTTCTGCAAACAATGACACCTGCACATAAAGAAGAATGAAAAAAGAACTAAGAAAATGTTTTAAAATAGATATCAAGAATATCTACAGTTATGATTAAACAGCTATGAGGTGCTATCTTACCAACTTTCACCATGTCAGAATTTTATGTTGTGTCAGATTTCCTACTAATCTGCTTTGAATATGGAAACCTTAAACAACTTTGTAAAAATGCTTCTCTCCCGTACTGCAGTGGGTTAGGACTGAACTGAACGCCTGCACATTTCTAATGGGTATCACACATCCTGCTATTGTAAAACACGTACCAAAAGACTGGATAATTTTTTTCTAGGTAATGCACAAAGAAACTAACTTACTTATATTTTATTTTACCGTGCTATCATAAACTTTCACAATTTAAGAACAGTGGAGTTATCAGACAATAAAAAAGAAACCAGAATAACTAACTGTAAGTAGCATAGCTAAATTACCTCAAAGGAATGTTCTTTATTATCTTCTAATCTATAATCCAGAAGAACACTAAGAGACATAATGCTACAGTCAAACTTCCCACTCTTTGCTGCCCAGTTAGGATGTACGATGATTGCTGGTTCATCAGGCAAGATGTATCGTCTCTCCCGACGCTGACGTTCCAGTTCTTCTTGACGTTTTCTTTCTTCTTCCTAAAAAGAGTCAAAGAAATAACTTAGAGCATATCCCAAAGCTGAAGGTTCAGCCTATGTATTAGTTTTTCAGACTCACTGCTTTGAAGAAAGTGAAGCCTAAGTTGCTGAATACAAAAAAAGACGACAGACAAATCTCGGACCAGAATTTCCAGAATGCACACCGTGTGCGCTGCCAACACTCACCTGAGACAACTGGAAATTTGAGCAACACAAAGCAGGATCTTCACTACTGTTTAGCTCACAGAGCAACGAGTACCTTAAGGTGGTAACCACAGCACGTTTACTCAACACTGGAAAGGTTCAAGCTAGTTCACGTCAGGAACAGGGTACAGGCTAGCAAAGGAGTCAGTGCTCCTGAGTGGTCTTTTGTGTGCTCAGGGGTATTAAGAGCTGTAAAGCACACTAAGCTGTCTTCTTCCTCATACAGAAAGAGTAAGGCTTTGCATATCATCTTCCCAAATATATCAACACAGCTTTTAAAATTATCATATGACAATTTACTCAGCCCTTTTGATTATGGGAAATGCAGTCTCTACAGATAGAGCTGATACAAACCAAACAAAAGGCTGAAAAAGGTAAATTGCTGAGCAGTTTACTGATTGCCAGGAGAAATACACTAAAGACTCATGAAAATGGAAAAGGGTCACGGCAGAGCATGTGCTTTTTAGAAAAGCAAGCACAATCAAAGCTCCCTTCCCTAACCTTAAAGCAATCTGTGGAAAGAAACCCCAGGATAGTTGAAGCCCATCCAAGTTGTGGAAGAAGGCAGCAGCTGACAGAATTAGCAAGCACATGGCCTTTGCTCCCTCAGCAAGGTTTGAACAGATATATAAAATTTCAAACCATCCAAAATTGGTTAAGAGGCAATACACAAAAAGGCAGGTTCAAAAGCAACCAAGGTGGAATACATTCTCCAGACACTTATGACCCTTTTCTGTGGTTGAGCTTTGGCCTTACTGCACTGATCATTTTTGCCCTCATGAAATATCAAAAAAGACTAAGTAGTACTGAAAGCCAATACAACTACAGCTGGTTTTATGTAGGTTTAAGGAACTAAGATCTTGTTAAGTGGGTTCACCTTTCTCAAGCACAGTTTTACTGGGGAGCTTGAGATTTATTTTTCTTTACATTTAAGGTCTGACATTAATTCAGACACCCTTAGTGCAGCTGCACATTTCGGCTGACTTTGCTGATATAAAGAAATTCAAACTTGCCAAGGTTTCGTGCCAATTCAACAGCTCAAGTTACAGCAAGAGTTCCCAGCACAGTAATTTGAGAACTAAAGAATCCCAACAAAAGTACACGTGTTCCTGTACTTTTTATACTTACACGTATTTATGTAGATTTTATACATAATATATATTTAATACCCCAAATACATCCAAAGCCTAACCTCTTTGTCATCTTCAGATTTCCTATCCTCCTCCTCTTCCTCTTCTTTCTCAGACTTCTCTAGCTCTTTTTGCTCTTCTTTTTGTTCCTCTACTTTCAGCTGCTTTGTCAGTCGAGCTATCAGCTGTGATTTCAGTCCTTTAGAGCTAAGGGTTCGACTTTCTAATTCTTTGCGAAGGTCATTTACCTGGTAAATAAAACACTCTGTAAGTGGTATCAACCAGTGACACTGCAGCAGAAAAGGTGAAGTAAACATTAAGTAAGAACACTGAAAACTCAATTGTATATTTTTAAATTTGTCCTAAAACCCACTGATATTTACTGATATAAAATGCACCAAGTTTAAAGCTGTGTTCTCGAAGAACCTCCCTTTGAGCAAATTTCACAGGGGCAGGGAAAAGATTTTACTGCAGTAAAATAGTTTATTACTATTAAAACTTTTGAGGAAAAGTTATGCCACCTTCTCACAAGCATTTTTGTATCATTATTGCCTTTTTAAACTAACATTGAAGTATTTTAGATCTCACATTTTGTAATGCAAGTAGTACAACCAGATTACTGCAGAACTTCCATATTCCAGTCAATATACCACACGCGATACACTTTAATTGTACTAAGCTCAAAAGCTCAGAATAGCTTCAATTAGCTATATTCACTCATTAAAATCAGGAGTCCCAGTTGCATACGGTGATATCACATCTGATATCTATAAAATCAGCAAGGAAGATAAAACACTACTGAAAATTTTTTTCTCAGCTGTATTTCAGGTCGTGGCCTTAAAAATGAAAATGTTCAACAGAATCAAATTCTAAGAAAAGTGCCAACTACCTTCATTGTTTTGGGATCCAGTTTAGACCAGTGCGTAGGTGTAGAGATTTCTTTAGCTTCCCCATCATCCTTCTCCTCTTCGTCCTGACAAATAAAATTAAGAAATTATCATTCAGAAAGCTTGGAGGCATCTCAAGTTATTTTTTAAATTCTGTTGCTGATCTGTGCAAGGTCACAACTGTTTCAGATAGTCTTCTCCTAAAGTTATTATTTAGACAAGTTCACACACACATTCTACCACTTTATAAATGATCACAGTGCCACTCAGCCAATACAAGCCAGATCTGTGGAACACAAAAGGGTGATAAGCAACACCACAAAGAATATCGGGGTTACACAGACACTGCTGGTCTCCATTAACCACGCAGTGTGTGATCTTCCCCCAGATTTTAAATCCCCCAAATTACTCTTTTTGTTCAGTTAGACCTTCCCTCATTCCACGATGCTGATCAGCCACATGGCCTGAAATTCAGATGTTTCAGACTAGTGTTCAATTTCCAATACCACAATTAGAATTGGCCACAAGAGAGAATTTAGAAGTTTTAGAAAATGGCAAAATGCTTAGAGACAGCTATTCATAAACTGCATCTCACTCAACAACTGGTCCCAGATTCCAGCAACTATGTCTACGATAAAAAATTTTGAGCATCGCGAGCACAATTTAATTCCGTTTGTGGTATCAGCATACACGTTTAAAGTTAGTGAACTAGCTGAAACAAAAATAAAAACCAACATCCACTACACTGCTGAAAGCTGGTTTACCAGTCATTGTTACCAGTTATGTTCCTCCTATGTATGTATGTTGTGTAGTATGTGGTGTGCATTTTGTGCCTGTGTTCCTGTGCCTGTGAGAAGCAGAAATAGAAAAAGGGATTAGCGTTCAGTGCCTGTTCTCCATCAGCCTCCTTGCGTTCACCCTGAAGCTTCTCGACCAGCTGCTGCTTGTATCCTCGGGAGAGGGTTTCCCACTCTGAGCGGGTGGGAAGGCAATGCCAAACATCCGGGAAAAATAAAACCACTGTCTCCACATGAGCTGGAACTGTACGCCCCTTGTGGGTCTCCTCAGGGCGATGGTAGCGAATCTCTGCAAAACGGTACCTGTTGCAAGGGAAGAAGCATGTTGGAAAAAAAATTCTACAATACATTTTAAAGAGCCTAGATCACTTGTAGCACATCAAGTAAAGAAACTTTGCTGCAAGACCTCGAAGTTTATCTAAAGAAAAAAATTATGGAAGCCATATTTTCTCTTTTGGCACATTTGTAAAAGGAGATCACAATTGAAAAGGAGGAAAACCAACAAAATTCTTTTTTATACAACTCGTTGTTTAGCACATGTGGGTAATGCGCAAATAAAAGCTGTTGAAGCACTTGAAATTTGGCATACGATAAACTCTCCTGGCATTAGTAAAACTGTAGTGAGTGTTAACACACGATAAAAGCTCATCAAGAGGAAATATGGCTATATAATGAACGGCTATTTATTTATAACAAAAGAACAATGAAATGAAGTTCTCTTGACGATCTTCTCCAGCTATGCACAAAATGAAAAATATTTTCAATGTACATCCATTAAAAAAATTACAGCATAACACATCAAAATAAATCCAGAATTTTTAATTAGTCCTTAATGCAGTATTCAGCACAGTTGGCACCAATCAAGCTCATTACAAAACAGAACACCCTTTGAGTAGTTTACCTGCACTACCAAGAGCAGCCGACAAAGAAAAAGAGGTTTTTCCATCTTTTCTTTTAAAGTTCTGGTAACAGACAAGTATTTCTACTTTGCTTTGCAGTACAGTACTTACCATTGTGTGCACACACTTAAGTCAATCCCTGTAAGAGCCTTGCAACAACGAATAGCCGTCTTTATCAGCACAGAAGGGTCCTTTTCTGGATCAGGTCCATCCA
Organism: Dromococcyx pavoninus; assembly: GCA_033558185.1. Classification (NCBI taxonomy): domain Eukaryota; kingdom Metazoa; phylum Chordata; class Aves; order Cuculiformes; family Neomorphidae; genus Dromococcyx; species Dromococcyx pavoninus. Next base: position 2,136,460 of record JAUMJL010000323.1, read on the forward strand.
GTGATGGGGACCAGTGTCCTCCAATAGCCATAGCTTCATCTTTGCCTTTCATACCCACTAAAAACTAGACAAAAAGAGTCTTCTGAATGTTCCCCTCCTAGGGGTAGAGTCATTTTCCCAAAGAATATTTCATAGCACATACACTGAAATCTGCAAGTGAATTGTCACATTACATTGCAATCTGAAAATGAAAGTCAATCAAGAAAGAGTTCAGTTATTTTTTTTCCACAGAGTATTTCGGAAATGGAATAGGTTTAAAACATCATCACCCATTCTTGTTTGCAAGACTTTCGAGTTCCTTTATCGTTATAGGCTTGTTCCTTTGCAATTAAAAGCTTTCTAACACAAAAGACAAACAGATACTAATTTAAAGGGTATCTTAATTGCCCATACACATTTATAGACATTCCTGCTTTAAAGTGATAAAGCAAAACTACAAGTGGTAAGATCACAATAACGCTGTATCTATAAATTCAAGTACTCTCAATTTGCTTTAAGATGCTGGAGTTTAATTGGAAAACAAGTCTGTATTGTCCTGAAACACCACAGGACTTACAGGTTGTTCACTTCAACAATAGTTACATTTCACTTAATACAATGGGTTACTTAACTGTTGCTTCATTTGCATTCTCTTCACAGCTGAGCCCTTAAAAAAAGGCTGAAGTGCTTCTATAAAAAGGCTAACAAGTTAATTATAAAATATTTAATATAGGTTTCTCCAGATATCTATTGTTTGCGAGTTTCACTAAGCTGAAAGCAATACATATGAAAGCACTGAAGATGGAGCTCCTATAAACTGGAAAATGAATTGACATATAAATTAGGTCTCTTTAGAGGAAAAATTAAGCCATTATTTAGCTGCCCACAAACTCCTCCCTTATTGAAAAATATTTTAAAGCTCTAAACCAACCTTTATTGGCCAAAGTGTCTGGCTTTGAAGCATATTTACCTTTACAAGTCTGGCAGGATGCTGAAATCCATCACGAAGTTCTTGGGGATCTTCAGCCAGAGCACACGACTTATGATAGAGATCTTCCATACTAGGACTGGCCATCAGCATCACCTGTGGTAAAAAGAGCAGTCTGGTGAGGGTCTGGTAAACAATGACCACAACTTCCCAACACGTACATACCAGTATTCCTTAATGCCACAAAAAATTAGAACAAGTAAAGGTAATACAAAATGCTAGAAATGAGTGTTAAAATGTCTTCCAAGAACCAATTTCCATCTGTCCCATATGGGTGCAATGTGTGATCTTCTTAAAAAAAAATGAAAGCATATAAAAGCAACATGCTTCACGTGTTATCACTATACACCAAATACCCTACACCAAGAAGAACACTGAGTACATTCCTGGTAACTGACCCCTTCCATTTCATCACAATCACAAGAGAACTGACCAACACATTCATCTGCATCCTCATAGCATCCCGTTAGCCCAGTTCAATTGAACAAGTTTGCTTTATACGGGTTAATATTATGAAACAGGATGCTATTTCTTAGTTACTGGATATATTCAAGCTTAACCTTCTGAAAGAGAGCTCTTGCTCTGCATCAAGAGACTGAAAAAAATTTATGTCTGATATTTGAAGCCAAGGCTTCAAAGTTTTCATATGCAGAAGGCAGTTTTGCTTCTAAACCAGTGTTTAACAGGAATTACTTCAAAAACAGATCAACCTAGAACTCTCAGACCTGTTTTAACAAAAGAGCTTTCAAATGGAACAGGTTTTAGGAAAACTTTTTGACACTGAGGTCTTTTATATATCATTAGTGCCCTTGATGTAGCATTTTCTGACATTCAGACAACCCCAATATGCTCAGTGTTTCAACAAAGTAATACATATTGAGAAGAATCCGAAAGAAGAAAATATCACTGAACAGAAGGGCACAAACTGCACAGAAAGGACCCGTGAAGAAAAATAAAGAGCTCCATTAACAATTCAGAATGAATTGCCTAAGAAAAACATTCAGAGGTCTGGCAGGAGCTGGCTTTCCTTCCTATAACCAGATCAGTGCAACTGGGTGCAGAAAACAGAAGAGACCTCAGTAAAAACAGGATTTAGCACAGCTCTAGTAACATAAAACCAAACTGAATTTCAGTCACAATTCTTCAATCTCTACATACTAGCTCTTAACAGAAAAGTTTAAAATGCTGTACTTTGCTCAAATTGCTGTAGAATATTTTCAATTCAGTTGTATGCATTTTTTCACCCCATTGGTAAAAAAAATTTCTAATGAAGAGTCATAACAGTGGAAACTCGCACAAACCTTTGCACTGTACAGATGATCAGCATCGGGTGGGTCAAGGACAGCAGTGTTTTTATCTATAGGATCTACTTCTCTATGCATTACATAGAAATTACAGTAGTTTCCCAGCTGAAATGGTCTAGACATAGGAAAAGCATCCACCCATGTAAACTGAGCATCAAAGAAATCACTTGGGATATACAAGTTCTGGTAACGCCTCCTCAGCTCCATCATATCACAGCTACGGCTGAAACAAATACCATTTAAAAGACATAATAAATACCATGTGAAAGATACAGCAATAAAAGAACCATTAATAAAGCACATAATTAAGAAGTATATTAACTGGAAATACAACCAATGTATATTTAATACTACATATATATCTAATTTAAAGAGCAATATATTTAAGTAACAGTGTCATGGATTGAAGTTTAAAAACAAGTAACTACTAAACACTCTCCTGATTAAGGTGTCTGTGTATTAGGGGATATTCATTAAACAGGGTTATAAAGGTATTTCACAGTGGCATTGAAAAGTAACAAAGAATCTAGAAAAAGTTTAGCACACAAGTTTCTCAGCAATTACATATTTGATCTTTCTTTAAAATTAAGGTCACCATTTACCACTCACTACACACACGAGGTTGACATAGCTCGCAGTAACCTGTGCCCACAGAGGGATACACAGGTAAACAGCTGGCACTATAAACATACCAGTCCAATGAAAACTTGGAAAACTGAACGGTGTAACGAGGAACAACACGCCGTGGTCTTCGAGGAGACCTCTCCCTCTCTCGTCTGGGTGATCTCTCTCTGGAGCGCTTTCTCTGCGGTGATCTTTCCCGGGACCTACGTCTCTCTCGGTCTCTTTCACGACTTAAAAAACGCACAGAAGATACAAATATTTTTGCATGTTCATAACACAAAAAGCTCTCCAGCACAACAGAAGCTAAACGTGTCAGAGACAACATGCAAAACCAAGAAGTTTCTCATAGTTTGTTTCAGTACACAGTTTCTTTACAAGAGAGACTGATGACAATTCCTTCAGTTGAGACAGACAGTAACGCTTCCCTAATACCTAACAGTAAAGGCACTTGTGTGTATCGCTGATCTACTCCGGAGCAAGAAGCTCAGATCTGAAAACGGGTCTTTATAATCTAGTCTTCACCTTACCTCCTGTCATCTTTTCGGTTTGGCATAGGGTCTCCTCCCCTGTCATTCCTCCCAGAAAATCTGGATGGTGGGTCTAACCTTCGAGCTGGCTGAGGCTGTGAAACCAGACGAACAGGGGGCTGCAACAAGCCACCTGGAACAAAAATTATCAAGATCAATGCATAGATCTACACTTTACAGACACTGCTGCTTTACAGTAGTTCCACTCGTGTACATTTTCTAAACTGACTCTAGAGCAAATAGATCTATTTATTAGTAACAGCCACCCCAAGAAACTCGGGAGACCTACACTTTTTTTCACTGATGCAAACTGAGACTCTAGTAAGACAAACTGGTTTTAAAGCATCTTCTTAGGAATAGAAACTAATATTACCTAAGCACATAAAAGCTATCACAATAAACAGCTACGCCTTTTCTTCAAAAACTAATTTGCTTTAAGATACCTACTCACTGATGAAAACCTAAAACTTCCTTTTGAGGCTATTCATAGGTAAAAACGATTAGCTTCCAGAAAAATTATTCTTAAATCAATTAATTATACTGCTGCATTAATCCCCCAGCACATACTTTTGCTGTCTCAAGACATTTAACCGATAGCAAATGAAGCAAACATTAGTAAACACCAGTGAACAACTAAGACTAATTAGACTGTAATGAGCAGTCATCCAAAACAGTTCTGCTTAGGTGGTAGCTTCAGATCTTTTCCTCTTGCTTTTACTGTGTGTAAGACAAATCTTAATTTTATTTTATTATCAGTTCTAATCAGTTCTGATCCTTCAGCCTCTCAAAGTTCCAGTGACCCCACAACAACCTTTGTTCTAGATTTGCTGTGTTTGGCAGAGTTTCTTCTACCAAATGCCAACTTGGCTAACTGAAATAAATAAAAGACAAATATAGAAATAACAGTTTTAACAACAGAACTGTGTGAAACCTGATCTTGCTGAACACTTCAGATGAACTACACTGCCATTAAGACTTTCAGCTCCCCAACTTGTCTGTGAAAGCGTCACAATAAAAACTACATTGAATTTGTTTTCATATTATGAAATCATAGCATGAACAGGAGTCTGTGGTTATTTTACTGACAAGGTGATTCTTGAGCTACTGCAGACAGTGTGCCTTGCACACAGCTGTAGGTGGATATTCAAACTGGAAATTTGACAGGTGCCTTTTCGTATTATTTAAACAATGACTTCAATCTCCAGATTAACGTAAAAATAATAACCACACACTAAGCACCAGAAGGACTACAACAAGCTTTGTGCACTGAAACGGCACCTTTCTGCTGTGGCTGCTGCAGCAATGGCTGAGGCTGTGTCTGAAGCAAAGGTGTGATTGAAGCTGCTGATATCTGTGCCTGCAACAAGGACTGTGGCTGCGGCTGTGCCTGAACACCGAAAGCCGTCTGCTGCGCAATGGGCTGAAGAACTGCTGGAGGGGTCTTCAGTAACGGCTGAGCTTGCGTCTGGTTCTAAGAGGAGAAAATGAACTCTGAGTGAGCTTGAACCAGAAGCTGACAGTACAAGTTACACCAGGTAACCTCACATACCTGATTTGGAAGTGTCTGGATCCTTTGTGCATTCCATTTGAATGGCATATTAGGATTGTAAGTAGCTTCTACCAAAACTCTGTCACCCACCTGAGGTGTCTTTCCTTTAACAGCACTGCAAACATTACAGAAAATGTATTCTGAGAGTCTTATTGAGCTAGTTTTACATTTGCAATTTACAAATTTCCAGAAAAAGTGCATTAAAAAAGCCTTAAGGAACAGCACCTATTCCAGTCAAATCCAGTCAAAGCAGTATCTGCTTCAGTTCAGAGTATGCACAGGAATTTAACTCCCATCTTTGACCCAAAAGTAGTTCCAAAACCAATCCTAAGTTAAGATAGGCAGATAGCAAGTTATATGCCTTTAACCACCCACAAATTCTGCAATTTCATATTATAAGGAGATTAAATCCTTACAATATGTCTCCCAGCTTTGGGTTTTGCACTAAGAAGACTCAAAATTTCACATAAAGGAACTCAGATCTAGTGTCCATTAACTTATTTGACCATCTGAATTTCAGAGTTCACCAAAAAAACCTCACTAACTGCAGGCGCTATCAGCGGAGTCACAGAACTAGAATGCAACACTCTAAAACAAGTGAGGGTATCACAGAGTACATCTGCAGGCAAGAATTTACACCTTACCTAAGTTGAAAGAAGACATCTTCATCCACAAAACCAAACGTATCGTGCAGTTTAGTAACTACCCCAGTGAAAACACGCTGCTTTTGTGGCTGGGTTTGCTGTTGACTCGAGCGGGGTGCTGGGTAAGAAACAGTTATCTGGGCTGCTGGCTGAGGAGTAGACAGGCTAAGACTGGTAGGGAGCGCAACAGCTGGCTGTAAGCAAAATAAAACAAACTATAAATCTTAAAACCAGCTGACATACCAACAAGGAACAGTTCCTTTACGCATGTAGACAGGAGTTCAAAATGTCTCTGAAGCAATTTTTCTGAATAGAGATGATAAGAACGTGGAAGTTGGGGTTTGGGTTTTTTTTTTTAGTTTGTGGAGTTTGGGGTTTGTGTCCTTTTTTTAACGATTACTTTTTTTCTACTTTAAATAAAGACTGGCTTTACTTACGTTTTATTTTTAAAAAGTCAACTTTCCCAAAATACACACATTGCCTAGAAAAAGTGTTTTTCACAGGCTCCCAGACAGTCGGCCTGAAGAGGAGGTAAGTTCCTAACTCTGCTAGAAACATATGCTTAGATATTGTCCTCCATTTACATCCTGACTGTAGTGCTGGAAGTCAGTTAAGGTTGAGGTTAGCATAAACCCTTCCTTAAGTCAACAATTCACAGGCTTGCCTTCTTACTAAAGGAGAGCACAGGAAGATAATGACCTTATGTAACCTGTTCTTACCTTTTTTTAAAAGTATATTTAAAAGCTCAAGTGAAAATTGAACTAAAGCAACTTAATGTGTTAAATGGTCCCATGGGGAGGGGCTCTATTGGGGAGTGGAGGCGGAGAAGGGGGAGCGGTTTTAAACTGAAAGAGGGGAGATTTAGGTATTAGGAAGAAATTTAATCCTGAGAGGGTGGTGAGACACTGGCACAGGTTGCCTAGGGAAGTCGTGGCTGCCCCATCCATAGCGGTGTTCAAGGCCAGGCTGGTGGGGACTTTTGAGCAATCTGATCCAGTGGGAGGAATCCCTGCCCATGGCAGGGGGGTTGGAACTGGATGGGCTTTAAGATCCCTTCCAACCCAAACCATTCTATGATTCTATGTTTTAAAGCTGTCAAGCTCAGCAGGATTCTTTTTAAACTTCTCTATACACATACTGCAATAAAATTAACACAGAAAGTTAAATTCCTTCTCAAAGGAGAGAAAAAGATTTTTCCCAGTTTGCTACTGCAAAAACACTGAACACTTGAAGTTCAAACAAAAAAAAAAAGTAAGGAACACACATACTCCCTTCAAGATTAAGGAAAAGTGGCTGCCATCAATTTTTGAAACCAAGGCTGTGCCTATTTTAACATCTGGAGAAAATAAACCTGAATAAATAAGATGTCCATTCACATTAGTTCATTTTACAGATTAAGCTACCCAGGATGTCACAAATTTGCATTCTTGGATTATCTGTGTTTGGGGGTGAAGACCAAACAATAAAACCAAACTAACCTGAGTTAAAAGGGTCTGTTGAGGTTGCTGCAACTTAAAATAAATAAAGTTATAAATTAATTTTATATGCTTAAGGAAATTGTACAATTTTACCTCCTCTTTACAAGTAAGAGTTTTTGCTTACTCTGAGTCAGTTAATAGTGTCCTCTGGGGTTTGGTCACTTCAGCAGTTTGCATATGCATAAAATCGTGCTCATGTGTTTAATTTTAAGATTGTATAATCCAGGTTTATTCAGCAAGTAGAAATGCCAAGGTTTTGTAACTGGAAGTTAACAGCGATACCAAAAAAGTTTTGGCAGCTGGGGAAGCTTAGGCCTGTAATTTCCATGTCCTTTTATCCTTTTTCAAAAATCCTGTTAAGTTCAAAGACCATAAAAAAAAACATAAAAGGAAACTTTTTGGGACAGAATCTTTCCAGCAGTTAAAATACATGGCCCTGTTTAGAGCAAAGTTTAGCAGGAATCATGTACATATGGAATAGTACGTATTTTTTAAATTTCCTTTTTGCATGAAGGTAGGCAGGCTTCCATTCTGGATACGTCTCTCCAAGTTTATGAAGTTCAAGCTCTCTTTCACTACAAAAAAGTATTACTTAGTTTCTTTAACAACTTCTGATATGAGGATGATTTTGGAGACAAATCCTATGAGACACACAACCAACATTATTTTTAAAATTATGTGATGTACACAGTAAGAATCAAGACAAACCTGTTGCTGTACACTATAGAGAGTCTGCTGAGGTTGTGAATATTGCTGAAACAGATAAAAGCAAAATATCTCATAAACAGGAAGTTTTATTACTCCAATAATACCAAATAAAAGTTATCTGCTAAATAAGTTTTAGGCAGAAACTATTCACATTTAACAATTTTAATATGGAACATAACTAGTATCAACATGTACTTCTTTCATAACAAATATTCTTAGTTCTGATGTCCTCTTCTGAGCCAAAATCAGCATTTTTTGTTGAGCCTGACATTATACAGTATCTAGGGCACACCATGAAATCATGCAAAATGCTTTTATGGATACATATAGTGATGGAGGATAACTGGAATCTGAGATTCTCAGCTTAGGTGAAGCAAAACACCCTTTTCCCAAAAGGTTTTCCATAGTTAAAAGTCAGTACCTCTACAGCCCAAACTCCCACCTTCACAGATTAATACCACTATTGATAGATTTAGACCTAAAATCCCACTGTTTTTTAAACAGGTTTATACTGCAGCATTCACCATTTCCCATTCTGCTTTTCTCCAGGATGCTTCAGCTTTACAGAGTCACTGTTTTACACTGCTAAGTTAATAGAGCAAACGCTCCTTTTCCTTTACCTGCTGTAAGGCAGCTGCTGCCGCTGCAGCTTGCTGCTGTAACGCAGCGGTCTGGGTTAGCTGATAGTTGGTTGGTGTCTGTGTGGTGAGGCCTGCTGCTGCCAGTGCTGTCTGCTGGGTGTATATGGTTGGAGAGGCTCCAAGCAGCGACGGCTGCTGCACACCGAGAGCAGCTGGAAAGAGAACGCACACAGTAAGCTCTGAGAGCAACTCTAAACAGCTGAGGTTTCTGACAGTTATACTGGATGCAACACGTGACGCTTCATTCCAGAGTCAAGCTCATGAAGCAGATAAATCCAATTCCCAAAACTCAAGAGAAAGGATTGCACATCACTAGCTTCTCTTCTAGATTTATTTACAAACCGTATACCAGAGCAGAGGTACAGAGACCACTTATTTCCTTCTCCCCAGCGGCTCGTGAAATTATAGCTCTAGTAGCTGCCATCCCCATCTGTGCCTACCCCCAATGCATCCACACACTGAATCCTTTCTTGAACATCTCCCAGGTTTTGGATGAGCCCGATGAAGACTGTTGCTCTGTTCTGTAAATTAATTAATACATTCCATTCCATCTGAGGGCAAGAGTAATCTTTACTGTAACGGGAGCTATGAAATGGAGGCTTATGGAACGTGTCCTCTGGAAATGCACATGGCTTCGCTTCACTCAGTACTGTCTTTGTTCCCCAGTGAGATGGATTTGTAGATGTGGGGGCTGGTAGAGAAGGAACACTCTTATAACAACAGGGAGTTTAATTGATCCTCATGTATAAAGGGACCAAGTCAAGCTCTCTCCAGCTCTTACTTAGAAAGGGTTTGTGCTGCCCAGACTCAAACTGCCTGGAAAGAAAAATTAGTTCATATTTTGTCATATCAGCTTTTAATCCACTGCAGAAGATTAAGTAAACCATGAGGAGCAGCTATCCACACGCAGCGCTTCTTATGCACTCGATAATTCAGAACAAGGTGTTGTTAAGTCTTGTGTTAGAAACTTGAGGGACACAGAGCCCTGCACAATGCACACACGTGTGAAGAACTGCAAACATGTCTGGAAACCTGCTCCCTCATTAGCAGGAGTTTTTTAAAAACTTATCTTCAGCCCCACAATCAAGTATCACTTCATCAAGCTGTTAGCCTAGTCCACATGTTTAACCAAAACCAAAGAGAAACTCAGTGAGGAAACACATTGTCAAAAAACCCAGGTCCACCTGTCACCTTCAAAACTGAACAACATCCCAGTTGAATAGGGTTCCTTTCTCTCCCAAAGCCATTAAAGAGGCACAATGAAATTGAGAACAGATTTACAGCATTCCTCCTGTAGAGCTTGTGCTCCACAGCATTCTTACTGATCCAAAATTGTCTTTGTGGACCCAGAGATGCAGTAAGAGATTGCTTGTAGTTGGTGATCGCCACCACAGAATACACAGAGATGTTGTAACCACCTCAACAGACCCTGAACAGCTAATCCCCTCTGCTGTGTTGTTCATTCCAGCAGAGTTCAGTCTTCAGAAAACAAGTTGATGTAGCACTTGATCATCGTACAATTTCAGAACAAAACATGAAAGAAATATGTAAGGGACAGCAAAAATGATCTGCACCAAATGTTTCCAAGTAAGTATTCCAGGAAGTAACACTGCTTCAATAGTGAAACAGAGCATTCTGTAGTGCAGCAAAATTACAGCATTTCCAGCATTACACGGCTTTTCCCCCTGAAAACTCCAAAATTCAGGTCTCTTTAGAAGCCAAGCAAGCCAAATCCAAGGCTTCTCCTGTAACAATCCCTCCACTCTCTTGATCCTCTTGCGTTCTGCTTCTCCATCAGCTCCAATGTGAATGTGCATTTTCAACCATTCAAAAACATCCTCTCATCTGGAATCTCACCTCACATAACACACCTTAAACACTTATATCTAATGAAAATGCTTTGCTGCTGCATCCTGGGGCAACATTCACTTTTCCTGCCTGCATGACTTTGGTGGCTCACTCAAGGCAAATAACCAATGCATGAATCTTTCTGCTTGTATTTCCACATGCTGAGCAGACATACGGATATGTGCATAAATTTGCTTCATGCTATGATCTTTGAATCTGTCTGATTACACTAATTACTGTCCTTCAGTCTAATGTTCTATTCTAATGTTGTGCCCACACAGGAGAATGGAGTCAGGAAGTGCCATCCAGCAAGTTCCACAAGTTGCCTCCTACTTTTTGTACCAAGGATACCTACATAAATATTAACATCCTTGCACACAAAACCAGATCTTGGGGTTACTCCACTCTTTAGTTTCCAGTGTGACAGTTTCCCTTCCAGCGTAACCCATAATTATCTCAAACAATTCCCAGCCCACCTCACCTCTTATCCCATTTTGTCCATTAAGGCAATAAAAAAAGCCTAAAATTTTTGCCACCTCTACCATTACTTTATGAGCATTTAATATTAACTGGGTATCATGTTATCTAAAACACTGCAAATCAATTTACTAACAAAGAGCAAAGACAAAAGATTGCTAAGATTCCCCCCATGGGCAACCTGTAGTAAACACCTGCAGTAAAAAGCTTTTCAAAGCTGTATCCTGCTCCTATCAATTTGCTCTAAAGTATTCCAGGAGACTAATTTTACTACCTTTCATGTATGTACCCAGCTTGGTCAAACAGGCTCCGATTAAACAGGCAATTGTGTTTGCCTTGCTAAAGAAAAAAAAAATAGAAAAATCACATAGAAAAACAAAAGACAGAGAATGAATTGCAGAACAGTATGGAACTGACATCCAACTGCCATGTTATTATAGTTGGCAACGAGCATCTGCAGTGACAAACAATAGCTTCTTAGGATCTATAATTATCTCAGTGAGTGCGGTGATGGAGACGCCTTCCTTTAGATGCAGCCTGAACAACTTCCACTCGCACCAGATACTGCACGGCAGCACCACCTGAAAGGGCTTGGACAGAAACTCGAGCCCGAGGCTGCAGTTCGAGTATCTTTCTAGGTAACAGGAATCTCCATCATAGCAAACAAAAAGACGGTATTTATGAGTCCCTCTTGCCACTTCTAAACTCCAGAGACCCTTTAAGATTAAGAAAACATCTTCAAAGTACATAGCTATATATATCGCCTTGAGTAATTGATACAAGATTTATTAGGATTACAGTAAGAGTGCCCTGCCCAGGGCTTTGGACACTTTTCACAGCTGTCAGAAACTGTAAGTTTAGGTCCTTGGGTTTTTAAGTTTCTTCAAGCTTAGCACGCTTGCAGCACCTACTCCAAAAAGCTTCCTTTAAACAGGCACACAATGGAAACCAGGCTCAGCATACTTATCACAGGACATCGGTTTGCAGCAAGCCAGCAAACTCTGCACCAGCTACTATTTCTTAGTGGTTCTGAGGTCCTATTCATGCACTTTTCTTCAGTCACATCATATGGGCCACCAGCAATGACAAGATACTGAGCTTCAGGTACTTTTGCTTTCATCAGGTACAGTGCTCTTCACTCTAATGAAGTGAAGTCTTGATACAGCAAAGATGACATCACTAACCAGCCAGAAAGCAGTATAGTTAGGACTTCCCCTTGGCTACAGTTCTATAAAAATGGGCTTCACCACGCAAACAGAAATCCTACCCCTGAAAACAGCACACGCCAAGTGCTGCGATACAAACCAAAGTTGTGCCAAAAATTAATAGCTGAGAGAATAGGAGGGCATTCTCCTCTGCAGGTGCTTCAGGAACTTGCAAGTCATTATGCAAGTTAAAAGTATAAAGAGTACTTGGGAAACTCAAGCTGTGCTAAGAAATCTTTAATTTTTAGGTTTTTAAACTTCAGATTTTCTGTATTAGGCACAATTTAACTTACGCTTTAACAATGCTGAACCAGCACAACAGGGACTTTTTTCTGGTTTTAGTCATGTGGTGCAGAAAATCATGAGACAGAGCAGAGAAACAATTCCACTGCATTACACGTAGGGAGTCTCTCTGCATACATGGATCTTGGTTGGCACCTGGAATTACCTGTCTCTCCTCTAATACCGCAGACAGTAATTAGTAAGCTATGCCAAAGGGATCCCAGGAATCCTCATTACACAGCATGTCAGTGTTACACCTTAATAATTAAGAGCCTTAACTTCTTCACCAAGAATGGCCAAGACAGCATCCAATTCAGCAATACAAAAACAGCCAACAAACCAACCCTGAAATTACCTGTTAGTTCATAACACCATCACACACCAGTTTTGACAACAGCTTAGGAAAAAGCTATATATCACATCGCTCGTGTTATCAAAATCTAAATCTCTCTCACCCACAACCAAGCACCTTGATGCTTTGAAGAACAAACCTGACTCTTGAATAAAAGCAGCTGGCATGCATAAATATAGAGAACACCTTTTGCTAATCCTCTGAAAACATGTAAGAGTTTGGTAAATGTAGATCTTTTAAATCACCTTATGAATGTGGAACTTCACAAGGGCAAGCCAAACTGCACAACTTCTTGAGCACAGCCACAGGTGAGACACAGGTGACGTGCTAGTCAGCATGCCTGAGCACTGGCAGCATCTCTCTTCATCAGGCAAATCAACCTGGCTGGGCAGTCACAGCTTTGTGTTGAGAAGTGCATGAAAGGTGTCTGCTGAGCTGCAGCTCAACACTGAACACTGCTCGTCAGCTCTCAGCAGGGACAAAGAGCGCTGCAGGCTTTTCAAAAGAAGTTTCCTGCACTCTGTATTATAAATCAGCACTGCTGATTAAAAAAAAAGCAAGGGACAAAGTATGCACATGGGTACTAAAAGAGGAGCTGGGTGGAAGAACCCCAGGACTTGATTTAGTTGTACAGATAGGGAACAAAGAGGACACAGACATGGTGATTGTGCATTGCAGTAGGGTAAGGAAAGGACTGCACAGAAGGACACAAGGAGCTAAATGCCTTCCAGTGATACTGGAGAGAAGATCAAATGAACAGCTAAAAATCCCTGGAGATCCTGTCCTCATTGAGCAGGTGGGAAAACTGTCATGGCCAGGGACGCTGACTAGTCCTATCCCAATTAAATTTTGCACTCCATTTAATTTAAGAAGTAGGTTAACCAAAGGCAGGGTGATAGGAAGAGGAAAATGGGTAAGCTGGTGTGTGCTTCTAATGCCCTTGCTCCATCCTGCACCTCTTCTCCAGGGCCCCCTTCTGTTCTAACATGGCTGCCAGCTCCTCCTCTCCAGCAGGTTTTAGGCAGCTTTCCCTATGGAACAGGACACACCGCTGGCCCTCAGGCTTTCACCACTATTTCTGATGCACTACCTGTCACCTCAGCCAACGCACCAAGAGTGCCCCAGCACAGATGCTGCCATCTTCGATTGCTCCCAGGTTTCACCCAGATGGAAACAAGAACAAAGTCTTCTCCATGTTCACAACGCTGACCCTTTCCAGCTGTTAAGAGACTTCTTACAGGAGAGCAGTGCCATTAGGATAAGGAAGATGTGAGCTACTCAGAAAAACAGTGCAAAACTGCACGTAGGCAGCTGGTTAGGTACAGCAACAGTTTAGGTGGAGAGTGGGACTGAACAGGCAAGAAATAAAAATAAAAGGCACACTGGGACCAAGTACTGTGAACACATGGTGAGGGGTGGCAGTTCCCTGATGGTACATACTTAGACCAGTACCCAGAGTCAAAACTGGAGATGGAGGAGTCTTTTCAGGATAGAACACGGAGCCATGAGAAAGATTTGCTCTTCCCCCCAACCTCAGACACACACCTTCAAAGAACGGCAGACGTTTCCAACTTTTGCCATGCTTCCAGACGTAAAACCACTGACAAAGGAGGCACAGCACTCAACTTCATATCAAACTACAGCAAGATGTGAAGAACAACTGCAAAACCCATACAATCTTTCAGAGAGATCTCATCGTCAAGGTTACTGCCTGTGCTCACACTGTGATATCCTGGATCCTCAAAATACCACAGCTTTGTTGAAGCCTTTTCATATCAGACAACTGAACTACAATATTTAAGAAAAATTCTGTATTTACTAAGAGGAAAAAAAGCAGTCCAGAACTGGAAATGGAAGCACCCAGTTTCACCGCACAAGCAGCTTCACATTCTTGTCTTAAAACTTTTTATACTATAACGTGTAACAACGTGAAACATGAAAATCTAATCAGCGAGTTTTTTAACACATCAGATTGTGATTAAATAAGGCTTCTTAGCTAAAGAAAACCCTGTATCGTTATCAGAGCAATACCTTTGTTACAGGGATCCTTGAGTATTAACTTGACATTAAAAAAACCCAACATATCCCTCCCAATCCAAGCAGCAAATTTCGAGATCTCTTTGCTATGTGAAGGCCAACCAACATATCAGTAAAGGCAAAATACTTTGTAAGCATTGATTAAGGCTGCCCGGGAAATGAAACTCAGGCAGCACTTAAAAAAATCTGTAACTCCTTATTAGTGCTGTTATTATTTAATCCAGAGCAATGCAATTTGATGAAAGGTAACTTGATTTACACATCTTTGGCTACAAGTAACTTGATATATTGTTTACTGACCAAGTGAATCAATAAAAATTCACGTGGGATTTTACTTATCAGCCCTTCCAAAAAAAAAAAACCAAACCAACAAAACCAACAGCTAGAATCAAACAATGATCTTTAATGTCTCCACTGTGTGAAACGCTCCCAACTTAACCAATTTAAATAAGTTTGTTAGCAGGGTGCCATTTGTAACTGCACACCCAACTCCGGCACCTCCAAACCTACCAGATGTCAGGGTTCAAACATTAGACGAATGTAAACTGACCTGGCTGAGATACTGCAGTGGCCGTAAACTGAGTAGCCCAAGGGGGATTCTTCTGTCCTCCAAACTGAGCCATGGCGAAAGGCAAAAATCTCCTGGATGTCTTATCTTCTATCACTGTAGTCTATCAAAATAAAACGCAGCTACAGCCTTTGAAACACATGCCATCAGGCTATTTTAAATCTGGGTCAAAGAGAAGAAAGAAAAAAGAAAACAGTGTTTAAAGATTACCTTCACACCCCAAAACGTGGTGGGCAGCACACATGGAAAGCAGGAAACAAAAAAGAAGTTGCACGAGAAGTTTACGATGCTTTCCCCACGTCCCCCTCCCCACCTCAACAATGGGACTGACGCTGTCTGGATGCAAAAACTCGTTCAAGTTTCCAACAGAGCCCACGGGAAGGTGACTGGGCTGCACGGGGTGCTTTCATTTGTGGGGCTGTTGGAACC
Source organism: Dromococcyx pavoninus (assembly GCA_033558185.1). Taxonomy (NCBI): domain Eukaryota; kingdom Metazoa; phylum Chordata; class Aves; order Cuculiformes; family Neomorphidae; genus Dromococcyx; species Dromococcyx pavoninus. The sequence goes on from JAUMJL010000323.1 coordinate 2,152,100, forward strand.
AGTGCAGCCTCGGGCTAGGGCCTCCACCCCACCTCCTGCCTCCTCCTCTCCTTCCCTCCTCTCGCTCTCCTTCTCCTTCTTCTCATCCTCCTCTTCTTACTTTCCTTTTCCTTCTCCTTCTCCTCCTTCTTCCTCTCCCTCCTTCTTCCTCTCTCTCCTTCTTCCCTTCCTTTTCCTTCCCCTCCTCCTCTTCCTCTCCTTCCCCTCCCCTTCCCCTCCTCCTCTCGCCGAGGCCCCGCCCCAATCACGGTTTAAAACCCGAATTTCATCCTTTAAGCACCACTAGATCCTTTTTCGCCTTTTTTGCGCGGGCAGCTCCCTCAGCCCCATGGCTCCGAGGGCGCCGCACGGCTCAGGGGGGAGGGAGGAGACGGACGGGGAGTGGGGCCTGCCGAGGAACGAGGTCTCCCGACTCCCGTCCCCGCTACGGCAAAGCCTCCCTCTTTTCCTCTCTCCCTTCCCCCTTTTCCTTTTCCCGTTCCCCCCGCCCTCCAGGCCTCTCCGCGTCCCCCGCCACCCCCGCTCGGGCCCGGTACCTGCGGGCCGCCCGCCCGGCGCCATCGCCACCCGCACCCCGCGCGCGCCCCGGGCCGCGCACGCGCACCCGCCCCCGCGCTCCGCTCTTTTTTTTTTCGGCGCGCCATGATGACGCCACCACCCGCGACCGCGCGTTT